>OX336389.2:1351896815-1354296815 GCA_946902985.2 Meconema thalassinum
TATCCTCTCTGGGGATTTTCCAAGAACAACATCCCCTGGTCAATCTTAGTCCCTTGGGTAGTAAATTGCCGGGAATAGCGCTGCTGTCGAGCTAGGCCTAGCCTCCTCCGCAATCACACTAATAATACCAAGTACACGTGACACACTTCGATGATCTAGTCGCAGCATTAGAACCCCAGCACACCTCTCAGATAACCATGACACAGATTTGTCCAAATGACAATAAGGAAATAATTACCTGGAATCAGAATTTGCCTGAGTCATCAAAGCAACAAAACACACTAAATTCCCCCCAAAGTCTAGGTTTTACATTAATCTTAATTAAGTCAAATTTATTACTGCCGTTCCCTCTGCGTTCTTATACATGAATATAACTTTTACTTATGCGTTAATCGTATGCGGCCATTTCGCTATACAATTTACGTACCCATTAACACAATATTTAAATTACAATTGTCACGCAATATCAAAAATTACTACACGCATGTCAGTAACAAAATCAAACCCTAAATTTAAATTAAACCACCATAAATTAAAATCTGTACACAGTTCCTCATATCTCCCGCGACCCCCTTTCGTCCAAAATCAAATAATTCAATTTAGTACTCATCACTTAAGTAGCTTTCCAGAGGCTTCCCGCCCTCGTCGTCTCCCATCATTAGGCCTTTTTAGCCCATAACATTCATGGCGTTGGAGGATGAATCTTGCTGCCTTCGTTCCATGGTCGTCATCTTGCCTCTTGAAAACACAATGAAATTAAAGTTTAAAACTGTAAGATATCTGCTTTATGAGTATTTTCTTTCCTCATAGAGTCCTATGCAGATCGTAGACTTGTCCTACTCTTGCGGCGATTTTCCACCTCACTATTCTGAAAAATTACAACTTAGTTGCCGAACACACAATTAGAATTTTAACTTAGACCGTCATGAAGACGTCTTAAATTTACTGTCAAAAGAATAATTATGAGTGAACACGCTTCTAGCTCAGACACAGTTTATATACAGAAAGCGTCAAAGTTCCCGTGGTGGGTGTAATTGCTCCTCAATTAATATAAATAATGGGCCTAGGAATATGCATGACCCTTCAAAAAGCTTGTATTTTATCACAGGTCGCGAATCTGCTGTCGTGCGCACGTTTCGATCGCTAGATCTTTTATAACAGACTTGGCGCGCGAATCACCCTGATGCTACGCTATGGCGTCCTCGTTTCTCATTCGCAGGTCATGATAGCGTCGGAGTAGCGACCTTTCAGATCCCGCCCTTATTTTGACGTCACGACTCTTCTCCTCTCACTCACTCCCTGTCGTTGACAAAGCATCCTGGCTTGGTTGTGCGTCATGTATGCACCAGCGTTACACCTGCCTTCTCAGAAGAGTAATAATAGCGTTGATTGTGAAATTGTCGTTAGCTTCCTCAAGCCCAGATTGCTTGATACATAAATTTTACCTAAACATCCAGCATATTATGTGTTTAGTATTTCCAGCATTTTAATAAATATGAAACATTATTATTGGACACAATGATAAGGGTTCAGTATATCCACGTATGTTTGCCGACACAGAAAGTGAGCGGGCTGAAAAATCTGAATTCCAACTGTTCAGTGACGAGCAGTGGCGAAGCTGGAGGGGAATCTTTAAGCATTTGAATACCCATTTCTTTCTCAAGGAAAATGCACGTTTAAATTTTCCTATTTTTCTTGGCATAGGCAAATTAAATCTCTAGTTTTCGGTATTATTATCTATAACCACGGTGGGATTGACGCCAGCTATTCAGCGCGGGACTGAGCAGCCAGTGAGTCTTCTTTGAAACAGGCTCAAGTCTCTGTGGGTAGAGGCAATTGCACATGCGCCAAGCGGAAGGTCGATGGCTGAATGCGTCAGCAGAGAGCCTAGGCTCCAGGCATTGCATTCGTGAGGTGGGCGGTATCTCAGCGCGTGCATGTTCGTTTGTGAGTTTTAAAGCATGGATCAGTGTAGTGATTTAATAGTGCATTTAAAATCAAGACCTTCCTTCGTTGTCCTATGAAGATAACATTTTTTGAACAACGGCCCTGAAAACCTTTATAAGACTGATTCTTAACTTTCCTGTTTCTACTGCTTCGAGTGAACGAAGTATGAATGCATTGAAGATTGTTAAGACATTTTTAAGGAACTATAAGGTGCGTTCAAAAAGTAACGAGCCGGAGGCTGTAATGCGCAAACCGGTGACGACATGGGCTAATCGTGGCGTGTGTAACGAGGTGTAGTTCCGACCAGAGCGTGGAAGGTCACAGCCCGTCGCTAGAGGGCACGCGTGCACGTCACGTGACGATACAAAGCGAGCAGCAGCATGCATCAATCGTCCAACGCTGCCAGTCGCATTGCAAACAGTGACATGGAGGCGTCAACCGAAGAGCCAAGAGGTGTTGTTCGGTTTCTGACAGCGAAAGGAGTAGGGGGAACGGACATTCATCGCCGAATGTCACAAGTGTACGGCGAACACTGCATGTCCCTTGCAAGGGTCAAGGCGTGGCACAAGCGCTTCGGGGAAGGACGGGTGTCGTTAGCCGATGATGCCCGGTCTGGGGCACCCCCCTTAATTACCGATGTCAACGTCCAGCTGGTTGATGCACTCATTACCCAGGACCGCCGAGTGACAGTGAACGCCATAGCCTCCGTGGTAGGATTGAGCGTCGGAAGTGTGCACACCATCATGAAGGAACGACTGCACTTGCGGAAAGTGTGTGCCCAATGGGTGCCCCACAGTCTTCAACCACACCAGGAAGTATGTCGAGTGGCCTACTGTCATGGTCTTGGTTGGACGATTGATGCATGCTGCTGTTCGCTTTGTATCGTCACGTGACGTGCACGCATGCCCTCTAGCGACGGGCTGTGACCTTCCATGCTTTGGTCGGACCCACACCTCATTACACACGGCACGATTAGCCGATGTCGTCACCGGTTTGCGCATTCCAGCCTCCGGCTCGTAACTTTTTGAACGCACCTTATACATGCCAGATTCTAGGCTGAGCAATTTGTGTACTCTGGCTATTGAGAAGAGTTTGGTTAACTATCATTCCAGGGATGACATCTTCAAAGAACGCATCATTGATATCTTAGCTCAGCGAAAAACACGACAACTGGAGTTTATCTACAAAAAACTATAAGATATGAACTTAAAAATACCCAGTTGCATGAATGTAGCTTAGCCACTGCTGACGAGCATTGTCTCATGCAACTATGCCACACCAAGAACCTCACATCCGTGAGCGTGTAGTTGCTCTCGTTGAACAAGGAAACATAACCGTAAAAGAGGCTTGACGATGCTACGGCGTCCAACTGAGTACAGCGATCCGTTGGATAAGATGTTTTCGAGAATCAGGAGACGTTGGCTGGTTTGGGTTCGTGGTGGATCTTGAGCCGGGAACAGGGTGATCACTTAATTGCTGAGGCTCATTCGACCCCGTTCATGATAACCGTACCGGGTGAGTTAGCCGTGGTCGTTACGGCATGACTGCTGGCAGTCGCTCACATCTGGGAGGCGGGGAGGTTCAGATCCCCCCGCCGGCAACCTTGAAGATGGTCTTCTGTGGTTTCCCATCTTCCTTCCAGGTAAATGCCGGGGTTGGTCCCTAACTGTAGGCAACAGCCGCTAGCTTCCAACTCCTTGTCCTTACATTCAAACTTTCCTCCCCAGTCAACACTCCACACGTGTACGTGTAGCTCACCCATTGGGTGTCCGCCTCGAAGCAGCTACAAAACCTGGCGAGCCGAACATGTCCTCGGACACTCCCGGCACTAAAAGCCATACGCTAAAGAAAGATGATAGCCGTACAGTTACATCACACGGATGTTGTACCGCCTTGCGTTTGACGAGGACTACGTGCTACATGATTGGTCAAATGTCATATTCTCCGACGAGGCACGTTTTCCTCGGCAAATGTCAGACCGGTAAGCAGGTTTTGTCCTCTCGGCATCCAACACAATCCAACATACGTGACATATGTTGCGTGTTGGGATTCGATGGTGTCCGTCCCCGGACCCCCACAGGAGTAGCGATGTGAGCGCTACCTCCCTTTTATGAAGATCACCTGCGCCTCTTTACTGCGAGAGGTAAAAGCTCGAGCAGCCTTAACCTCCTAATGAAGGCTCCCAAAAAGGTGGGACATTGGATTTCAAGGCCAGTGAATTAAAAGTCAGCAATTCTAGGTTTGTCGGCCCCGTGGTGTTGGGGGTAGCGCGCCTACCTCTTACCCGGAGGCCCCGGGTTCGATTCCTGGCTCCGTCAGGGATTTTAGAAACTGACGTGAGGGCTGGAACGGGGTGTACTCAGCCTCCTGAGGACAATTGAGTGACAGTGAGGCAGCGCCCCGGTCACGAAAACCAAGATAAACGGCTCAGGGGACCCAATGCACTGACCACGCGTCACCCCAATATCTGCAACCCAAATGGCTGGGCAACGGTCGCTTGGTAGGCCTAGGCCCTTCATGGGCTGTAGTGCCAGGGGTTATAATTATTCTAGATTTGTGCCGCGTACCGAGATGTACAGTAGGTACCACAAACCATTCAAGAAAATGTGTACGTATTTTATACTTACTTATTTACTCCTTGGCGCTACAACCCTTGTAGGGCCTTGGCCTCCCTGACAATCTCCAAGTATGCATGTAGTTACACACTTCTACAACACAATGTATTTAATATTCATTTTCCTTCACGCAAATTCACAGGAAAATGAACAAAACAAAAATTAGTCAGTTGGACTGCATGTACAGTTATGTATGTGGGCGGAACGCGTGACCAGTCGTAAGGAAAGAATGATGATGTTGATTATAATTGCTGTTATTATTATTATTAAGGGACAAAACTGAGAAGTCATCTGCCCCAAGGAAAAATCAAAGGAAGAGCATTGTCCAATACGCGGTATTGCAATGTTCAGCGTCGATAAGCATTTGAACATAATTTTGTAATGACTCGGAGAGCCTAGTTAAACTGGAAGGAGTTGTTCCCGCTAAATGTTGGAGGAATCTGGTGTGATAAGAACTCTAAACAACCGTTTGATGAGTAAACGTTATCTGAACAATTTCGTCCTGTTTCACCTCGTGGTAAATCCAAATTCTAGCCATAAATTAAAAATTTACGCAAATAACTGTACAATTATTTGCTAATAGAATTATTTATACAGCTAGGGACAAATAACCTCGTTGATCCGCCCCTTAAAGCAACAATAACTAGATTAAAATAACGACCAATGCTGTGTTAATTATATGCACTTACAATTAGCTTTGATTAAATTGTCATAAGGTTTACGTACCGAGATGTACAGTAGGTGCCACAAATCAATCAAGAAAATGTGTACGTATTTTATACTTACTTACTCCTTGGCGCTACAGCCCTTGTAGGGCCTTGGCCTCCTTTACAATCTCCGTCCATTCTTCCCTGTTGACTGCTTTGTTTCTCCATCTTCTGACTCCCATCTTTCACAGATCTTCATCCACGTTGTCCAGCCATCTAGTCCTAGGTCTTCCCCTAACACGCCGTCCTCCTGGCTTCCCATTGAAGACCTTCCGTACCACCCTGTTTTCAGCCATTCTTTCTACATGTCCCAACCAATGCAGTCTACTACTCTTTATTTCCACTACTATATCTGGCTTAACATACAACTCTCTTATCTCCATATTATTTCTGATTCGCCAGAATTCACCCTCTTTTACTGGTCCATATACTTTTCTGAGTATCTTCCTTTCCCATCTCCTTAAAAATTCCTCATCACCTTGAGCCATTGTCCAAGTCTTTGAGTCATACATCACCAAAGGTCTCACTACCGTACGATATACAGTCAGCTTCAGATTTCTACTAAGACTTCTTGCTTTAAAAACTTTGCTTAAAACAAAGTAACTCCTATTTCCAGCTGCTATCCTTGTATGTATTTCTTCTCTCATATTATTGTTCTCAGCTATCATTGACCCTAAATATGATTTTTTATACGTAGCCTAATTATTAAACATTTTCATTTTATATTTTACAAAACTTTCCTCCACATACTGTTTACTCTCTCTATGTACAGTTGGAAGGTTTTTATTGTACAGTATTCAATAGGATCTACTGTATATGATACAGATTTAGCGCTCAAGTAGCGTCAAATAGAAAAAAAAAGTCACATATTTGCAGCGATTTACTGCGATAGTGGCTCAGGACACGTGGCGTGTGACTGTACAGGCTATATGCATCCTGTTGGTAATTCACACATTTGGCAGTAAATTGACACGGGAATGATACGAAACCTGACCACAGAAAGTCTGCCAGGGAGCAGTGATGACTGGTGGTCCCAGTACCTGGTATACCGCAAGTGCACCCTTCTTCTTTACCCACCCCTTGCATGTCTCTACCAATATCAATATGCTCGAAAGTAATTATAATAATATTAATAATAATAATTTTTTTCCGTGTGGTCTCGTGAGAGGCCGAGTGCAGGTCTTTCTAGTCGACGCCCGTGGGCCACCTGTGCGTCGAGATGAGAGATGGAATGTATGAAGATGAATGAAATTAGGCAAGGATGTGGAAGGAAGCGGCCGTGGCCTATCAGAAGGTACCGTCCCAGCATTTGCCTGGTGTTGAAAATGGGAAACCACGGAAAACCATTTCAAGGACGGCCGACGGTGGGGCTCGAACCCACGCGTCTACCGAGTCAGCAGAGAGCTTGGCCCCATGACTTAATGCTGCGCTTTAGCCAGCGTAGCCACTGCTGTCGGTAATAATAATAATGATAATAATCTATTATATAATAAGCTAAGCTCATCCGACAATAGAAGGAAGAAGGAAGGAAGATTGTAGTTTTACGTGACCGCCCGACAAGAGACTCAAGCTCCTGAACCAGAAGGAGCTATAAGGTGCGTTGTGTGCCAAAATCTTCCAAATCGTCTCATTAGTACAGGAAAAATCTTGCATTTCTTGAAAAGTCGACGGAAATATATTTATTTGTTTAAAATGAGTGTTTAAACAAATAATGAAGACAATAGCCCCTGGCAGAACTGTGTCGCGTCCAGCCCTCATAACACTTGAGCCGAGCGGGTAGTCTATACACATGGGGCACAAACAACCCATTGTGTATTGAAAAGAATATTCAAACGGAATTACCCGCAACAGTGACGAATCGCACTCTGATTTCATAAATATCGACAATTTGTTTAAAATGTGCGTTTAAACAAATACACATATTTATAGAAGCACGCATAACAGTCAAGCCGGGCGGGAAGTTACCGAACATGCGATATTTCTCGCACAGGTCCCCTAGTAATAATTAGCCTATAATGCACTGCTTAATTCCAACGTATTATTATTTCATTTCGGCCAACTAAGGGCTACGTCCTTTCAGCTGTTTCCTTTGAGCTTTAATGTTTGTCCAGTACACCTTCATTCGTAGACGGTGTTGTTCCTTTTTCTCTTTCGTCCACGCCTTTCCAGTTTTCAGCGTCGGATTTGGTTGAAAACTCTGATGTTCAATGAGTTTTGAACTTAAGATGGTCACGCTCCTGGATTATCTTCACATGAGATCCCAAGTTCCCGCGGATCTTCCTGTATCTCCCTGAACCAGGCTCCTTTTGTCCTTTTCTGTTGGAGAAAAGTGAAAATGTGGTTGGTTAATTGTGTTGACGTCATTCGGGTCACGTGCCCATAAATAGTAATCCGTATTTTCCGCATCGTGTCAGTAATTTTCTCTAATCCTGGTTATGCCGCCTTCTTAACTCATCATTCTCTTTGAATGGACCTAGGATCTTTCTTTCCTTGGTTTCCAATGTCTCCATCATCCCTTTCTTGTTCATAGCGAGACATTCCGCTGCATACTAAGCTTCTGGCCGGATTGATTTTTGCATTCAAGGATATAGATTCTTTGTTATAGACATGATAGGCCATTTCAGTTTTATTCATGCGTGATGTAAAGTCTTCATTTTCGGACATGTTAGGTTCTATCCATTCACCAAGATACTTAAATTATTATTATTATTAGTGGAGTTTGAGAAAAACGGTCGTGTATCCGTAATTTGTAAGAAAGATTATGTATCTCTCTCTCTATAGGATTGATCGCTTATTATGGGGTTTTGAAGCCATTATGGGGTTTGAAGCCATTTTTCAGTGTTGTCTTAGTAAAGAAAAGTTTGGTGCTTTTCAGTCGGTCAACACGAATGTACCCAATAAGTTGGGTTATACCCTAAGCCAGAAAAAAATTACATGAGTGTAGGCTACACATTGTAAATATTTTCACCCGTATTTTTAGACAGATTTTATAGCCTAAGTGTAATGGATCTGATGATGATCGCTTGTTGATCGAAACTGGTCATCCAAGTGTATTTATTAATCTCATGTAATTTTTTTCAGGATTAGGGTATAACCCAACTTATTGGGTACTTTCGTGTTGACCGACTGAAAAGCACCAAACTTTTGTTTTTATTAATCGCTTATTTATGAGTGAGACTATTCACAAATTCCACGCGGTCATTGAAATATCTGCAATTCTTAAGTTCATCTCTGTTGAACATTGTGTCTGTATACTTGAACTTCCCCCCGCTGTGGGCAGACTTCTTTCTATAAGATCGTCCTTTGCTACAATAAATGGTTAAATAGCCATATAAACTGCTAGGTAAGATAAATCAAGCCACGCAGAAAATGATAAGTTAATTATAAATAAATAATTGGCAGTTCAGTTTCTATCGGTAAACTGACTTTATTTATGAAATGATCCTCGTGCATATTTGCACTAATCTGTTGAATATTCCAACTGTTACAGGAGCGGCGTCTGTTGCCCGAGCATGGAGTGGATACGTGGACTCACTGTTTCATGGCGCGATCGGTAACGCTACCGTAGCCACAGTTGGAGAGATGCATGAACAGCTCTTAGGACGGTATCCGGATATATTGGCCTTCGCTATCTGCCTCACATTTGCTTGCCTTCTTGGAATAGGTGTTAAAGGTTCTGCCATTATCAACAGCCTGTTCACAATGGTGAATTTGATGGTTATCTTATTGGTGATATTCGTGGGCTTCTACTACGCTAAACTGGAGAATTGGACTGATAATCAAGGCTTCTTGCCGTACGGATTTGAAGGGGTTATCACTGGAGCTGCAACATTGTTCTACGCTTTCGTGGGATTCGATAGTATCGGTGAGTAGCAATCACATTTTACTGCATAGGATTGTTTTTATTATTATTATTATTATTATTATTGTTATTATTATTATTATTAATATTTATTATTATTATTATTGAAAGGATGAAAAGCCTCCGTGGCTTAGGCGGCAGCACGCCGGCCTCTCACCGCTGGGTCCGTGGTTCAAATCCCGGTCACTCCATGTGAGATCTGTGCTGGACAACACGGAGGCAGACAGGTTTTTCTCCGGGTACTCCGGTTTTCCCTGTCAAAATTTCTTTCCAGCAACACTCTCCACTATCATTTCATTTCATCTGTCATTCATTTAAGCATTGCCCCAGAGGAGTGCGTCAGGCCTCGGCAACCGGCACAGTCTATATCCTCGCCGCTAGATGGGGGCTTCATTCATTCCATTCCTAATCCGGTCGGAGACTGGAAGCAGGCTGTGGATTTTCATTTTTTCATTGAAAGGATGAAACCGAGTAAGAGGGAGAAAAATACCCCTCATCCACATCCGGCATGTTGCACGTCAATCGATAGCCCCCTCTTTAGTCGACTACCTAGGTATAATGTTTATCAAGTGTCAATCTTGTATCACCAACTACCTGGAAGCTAGGGACTTCAATGTATTTGGAAGGTCTACGTGCGTATATCGCAAACTAGCCAATGGAAAAGCCCGCAAGCAATGATGATTAGCCGACCGAGACGAGTGGAGTCCTGCACGGTATAGCGCCACCAGTATCGAACATGACAGTCAGCCAAATAGAACAACTGAAACACTAAACATTTGTTACGCAAGTCCACAAGCATTGCCATGAGAAAAATCGTAACATGCTTTACATTATGTAAGTCTTGTAAATATTTTATGAATTTCGTACTAGCAGTATTTTGATAGTTTTGCATTGTTGAAACTTCTATTTTGAGCCCAAAACTATTCCTGAAGTTTCCAATGAATAATCCACATCTTCCGGTATAATCTTATTTGGAGGCAGTTAGTCCTTTTAACGAAGTGGCTTAATTTTTCTCGTCCCACATCTTCAGGCTGCACCCTAGTTGCGGATAAATGTACTGCAGGCGCAGTAGTAAACATCCGAGTTGCGCAGACACGGTTACCCACACGACCTTGGTGAGTCACAACCTACAGAATGTTTAGTGAGAAAGGTAAATGAAAATCCACAGCCTGCATCCAGTCTCCGACCGGGTCAGGAATGGAATGAATGAAGCCCCCATCTAGCGGCGAGGATATGGACTGTGCCGGCTGCCGAGGCCTGACGCACTCCTCTGGGGCAATGATTAAATGAATGACAGATGAAATGAAATGATAGTGGAGAGTGTTGCTGGAATGAAATTTTGACAGGGAAAACTGGAGTACCCGGAGAAAAACCTGTCTGCCTCCATTGTGTCCAGCACAGATCTCACATGGAGTGACCGGGATTTGAACCACGGACCCAGCGGTGAGAGGCCGGCGTGCTGCCGCCTAAGCCACGGAGGCTTCAGAAAGGTAAATACTTACGTTTAATAGGTGGGTACAAAAACTCAGCAAATGTTCTAGGTTTATGCCTTATCTTGTGTGGGGTTTCGCCTAGTACACCAAGCTGGCTCATCAGCGGGCTCTTGGTGTCTGTGCCCGTACCCCCACAGGAGTAGCGAACTGTGCGCTACCTCCCTGTATATGGAGCGCACCAGCACCTCTTTACTGCGAGGGCCTAAATCTCAAGTAGCATTGACCTCCTTATGAAGGCTTCCAAAAAGATGGTATATTTGCTTTCATGGCCAGTGGACTAAAACTCGGCAAATTTTCGATGTTTATGCCGTATCTTGTGTGGGGTTTCGCCTATGACACCAAGCTGGCTCATCAGCGCTTGTGCGCTTCAGACAAAGGGGGGTAGCTCGCAGTTCGCTACTCCTGTGGGGGGTCGGGGCACAGACACCAAGAAACAAGGGAACATTCCGAACGCAAATCTCTAATCACTAAAATTTTGCATACATGACGGTCAGATCGCAAGGAAAACATCTGTGATGGCGTTTCGTCCTCAAATATACTTGAAGCCATTTTTAGAGAGGATGAAATTGTACACATTCCTCCAGGAGTTGTCGGAATGAACTTGGGGAATTAAATATCATCCCAGATCATTCCTTGTTGTCTGACCGACACGTATGCAACATTCCAGTGAAATGGTAGACTCATGATCGAGATTTTTCGTTGTAAGAATCCATTGTAAGAACATATCAGCTTGTTTGTTTGTTAAGTCATTTAAGGGCTTTAAAACATCGTGGCCATGCAGTCCCGTGTGCTTGGGTGTGTGTAGAATCTGTCTGATAACCTATGTCATTGTAATGGCTATACTATAATAATAATATAATAATAACCCCTGGCACTACAGCCCAAGAAGGGCCTAGGCCTAACAAGCGACCGCTGCCCAGCCATTTGGCCTGCAGATATTGAGATGATGCTTGGTCAGCGCATTGGATCCCCTCGGCCGTTGTTTAGTATTCTTTACAAGAGATCTATATGTCCCTTTCAAAAATATTCTTACTAAAGGTCTCCATGTTGTACTATTGGTTTGCAGCAACGTCTGGCGAAGAGGCCCGCAACCCCGCGGTCTCCATTCCAATCGCCACTCTGCTTGCCATGTTGCTTGTTATGTGTGGCTACGTGCTAGTGAGCGCCGCACTCACCCTCATGATTCCTTACTACACCATCAGCATAGAGGCCGCTCTTCCAGAGGCCTTTGGCAGCATTGGTTTGGACTGGGTCAAGTACGCAGTGTCACTGGGAGCCTTGTGTGGCATGACCACAACACTCTTCGGATCTCTGTTCGCACTACCAAGATGTATGTATGCCATGGCATCAGATGGTCTGCTGTTTGGATTTCTGGGCAACATCAATGAAAAAACACAGGTTTGTACAATCAATCAGTCAATCAATCTGTCTGTAAAACAATACATCTTCGAATGGAGAAGTTTTCCAGGTGGAGAAATACTCACATACCACTCAATAAATCTACCGTACATGATGTTAAGTGAAAAAACACAAAGGGTATATTTTGAAGTAAGCTCTGTTTCTTATATTTAGAGATATTTTAAATTTGCGGACTCAGTGGGCAGTCTACTGATAATTGAACAGCGCTTCGGGTACAATCGTCGGCTCGGCTACATTCGTGAAGTCTATCCCGCTTCCCTTTGAGTATTCATTGCTCGACACGAGGACTTGTCTACTGACAATTGGACAGCGCTTCGGGTACAATCGTCGGCTCGGCTACATTCGTGAAGTCTATCCCGCTTCCCTTTGACTACTCATTGCTCGACACGAAGACTTGTCTACTGATAATTGTACAGCGCTTCAGGTACAATCGTCGGCTCGGCTACTTTCGTGATGTCTATCCCGCTTCCCTTTGAGTACTCGTTGATCGACACGAAGACTTGTCTACTGACAATTGGACAGTGCTTCGGATACAATCGTCGGCTCGGCTACATTCGTGTCTCGTGACTCAGAGCAGTGTAGCCGGCGAGGAGGAGGAGGACCGTAGTGGAGGCTACTGAGTAGAGCAGGCTGTTCCAGCCGAGGAACTCGTCCGTGAGCAGCGGAGTACTCGCCGCCTTACGTGAGTAAACCTGCAACATGCAATACAACTCTGCTGTGGAGGGGGGGGGGCTGCCGTCACTTCGCGGTGGATACATAAAGACTGGCTGGAAGTGCATGGACTTGTACTATGACCTTCGTCCAGTGACGCATTAGCTATCACCCCCGGACCCTCTGTTGCCGTGCTCCGAGCATCAAGGCTGAGTACTCGCGTGTACTCATACTCAAACTCGCGGATTTGGAACAGCCTGGAGTAGGGGATGACTTGGAGTGGCAGATAGACTTGATTTTGACAATAGGTTTTGCCGTTCCTCAGCAGATTGTGTCTGAAAACTTGGGTTTCCTCGCAGGCAGTTGTCTTCTATGGGAAGGGTATTCAACGGCTCGTCATATGCTTCACAAAATGCTTAAATATACTCAGATATCAAGTTGATATATAAACGCAGTCGTATAGAATCTTATAAAAAGTAAATCGATTGTGGGACATAATGCTGTTCGTTTGCATACTTTTCCTTGCAGTTGGTTGCAGACAAAACATTGTATTTAAATTTAAGGTTGAGTTTTCCAAGGCGAAGAGCAGAGTACATTAGGCCTTAAAAATAAAGTTCGACGGGAATGTATAATAACTTTTAGCTAGGAGTTGAATATCAGACACAAGGAAGATATGAAACAGACCAGTATGGTGGCTTCTGAGTTCTCGAATGCTCACCGTTGGAATATTTGGCAGTTCAGTTTCCATTGTAACATTAACCTAACTTAAATATGCCTCGTATTTTAAAGACAAAATCTATTTGTATAAATACAATTAAGATTTTGTGAGCACTTTTCATAAAGTTAATGAAGAAAACGGTTTATATGTGTTTGATACCACGCACAATCTGCACGATCTGGGCGCTCAAAATGTAAAAAATAAATGTCCTGTATTTTCATGTTATATGACATTTTTAGTATCAGCAGTATCAGAGGACCTCAGAACTGTACTTATATGTCTTATTTGTTCACCCCTTGGAATGTGAAAGACTGCTGAAGTAGGACGTTTCTTATCGCATCCACAGCTGGAAGCAAAGCTGATTTTATTTATGTTTGAATCTTGTGCTTGTAAAGACTTATTAGTTCAGCTCTCTTATCGTTTGTCAGTGGATATGACAGACTATGATATGATCTTTCTTTATGAAATTTGCAAAATCCTATAAAAATCGCTGTGTTTATGAGATAAACGTTTGAAAATAGTGAATTTTTGTTATAAAATAATTCTTCCGTTATGGGTTTTCAGACCAGGAAATTCACAATTGTCAACCATTGGTGAATTTCTTTCCATTAGCCTATAGCCTACACCCTATTTTGTTTACCGTGTAAAAATTATTTGCAACTTTTTGCAACTTTGGCTTTTGCTCTCGTTTTAGTGTTGTCGTAAGGATTTTCGTGGAGCAATCTTTACGATGCTTGGCGCCATGTAGGTGGAAAAGCGAATGGATTTGAACCTATCTAATAGAAAACAGCGATCTGAAATCCCTTGGACAGTCTGTTAAGGATAATGTTAGAAAAAAAACTTATTCATTTTTCCGCGCAGTTAAGAAAAACGTGGGTTACCAATCGCAGGATCTTAAGAAAGTGTGTCACAAAATAAGAATAGCCTGGAAGGGAACATGGAGAGGGAATACAGTAACGTGGGTCGTCCTTCTCAATCACTCGTGGAGTGTGATGAATTTCCGAAACGAAGGAAATTGCGACCTTTAATACAAAAACTCAGCAGGGAGGAGCTAGCTTTAGCGTTACTCAAAAGTGAGTATACGCTTAGAAGGAAGGAGAGACACCACTGAACTTATGAAAAAAAAAAAAAAAAAATGCAGAATTTTCTCCCAGTTTAGCGGCGTTAAGGAAAATCCTAATCCAGTTGGAAAATATTATTATTTTTATTATTAGGCTAATAAGACAAGTTAAACCTCAATTATTGTTGTTGCTGCTTATTTTAGGGGCTGCGACATCGTGCGCGTATAGTCCCATGTATTTTGGGTGTGTCTGTGTAATTTATGTGATAACCTGTGTTATTGTGATGCCTGTACTACTATTTGTACATTTGGGATAGGATTGGGAAGACGGCAGCCGTGACCTTAAGTTAGGAACCATCTCAGCATTTGCCTGGAGTAGAAGTGGGGGAAACCACTTCCAGGATGGTTGGGATGGGAATCGAATCCTCCTCTTCTCAGTTTTGCCTCAGGAAGCTTAGTGTACCCCGTACCAGTCCTCACCCCAGAAGTAAAATTTCTTGGCAGAGCCGGGAATCGAACCCGGACCTCCGGGACCCTTTCCAGGATGGTTGAGGTGGGAATCGAACCCTCCTCTTCGCAGTTTTGCCTCAGGAAGCTTAGTTTACCCCGTACCAGCCCTCACACCAGAATTAAAATTTCTTGGCAGAGCCGGGGATCGAACCTGGACCTCCGGGGCGTCAGTCAAACATAAATTCTTATAAATGAGAATAAGGAAATTGTTTTACATAATTTTCAACAGTTATTTTAAGGTTTAAAGACCATTTCTATATGCAAAGGTATTTTGCGCGGCCAGATACCCTAAAAGGACCACTGTGCCACGTGAATACCAAAATCGCCATTTATTAGATTTCTGTCTGCATGTATGTTTGGTCACTTATCTATTGAAAATGGCTGAATGTTATCCCATGAATCCTAGTAACGTATTTAAGCTATGAGTAAATGGGTCGAAATCTAAACTACAAGAGATTAAGGGGTTTACAGGAAAATCAAAACACAAGTTTTGATGGCCTAGTTTTAACATCACGTTTTGTGTAGAGCTGAGGATCGTGATCCGCGAAAGTGCAGAGAGGGCTTAGCAGCAATAGGTGGACAGACGACCTGCCATTGGCTCGCGGTGAGCAATATTCCATATTGACCTCAAGCGACTGCCCTCAGAATGGCAATAGAAATATCCCGCCGAAGTGCGCAAGCTGTGGAGAGTGCCACACCGCTAACTACAGAGGATGCGCCACCTTCAAGAAACATTTAAATAAATTTAAAACCCGTCTGCCAAATGCACCTAAGACCCCATCTGGACCAGTAGCACCCAGAAGCCGTGTCAGAAATGGCACCAGCTTTGCATCCGCTCTGACACCTCAAGTCACTCCCACCCCAGTTAACGCTTCGGCTAATGCCGTCCCAGCCATCAATCTAATCAACTTCCCCGATATACCCCAACGATACCCTACCAAACTGAAATGCCAAACCCTACCCAAACTGCCACGCCTGGCATCCCTACCCCCTCTCCTACCTTCCCGAATGACATGTTCGAAATACTTCGCCTACCTTCCGACGACCCCTCCCTCCGCGACCTATTCCAGGTCTTGAAGGCTGTCCTCCAGTGCCTCATCGCCGCTCCCGACACCGCTACACGGTTCCAGATAATTATGGAAGCCGCCTCACAATATGTATTTAATGGGAGCGACTAATCCACAAGCTGGTGTCAAAATTAAGATAATGGCCAGGAACACCCTCAGGCTTCTTCCACAGGTATATGAACTCTGCGAAGAACTAGCCGACAATGATATTCAGGTCGCACTCCTCCAAGAGACCTGGATCAAACCAGTAGATAAAATATATATACCTAACTTCAAAATCTATCGCAACGACCAAGCAAGAGCTCGACCTGGGTGTGGTACAGCCATTTTAGTACGATCGGACCTGGTCCACCTCCGTGTCCCTACACCGAATAATCTACAGTTTATTGAAGCCACTATTGTACAGGTAGATTTAGATAGCGGTCCATACCAACTGGTCTCCTGGTAATATTAGCGGGCGATTTAAACGCCAAAAGCACGCTATGGCATAGCCGGCTCACAGAGACAAGGGGCAGGAGACTAGAAAAGTTCTGTCAAGATCACGAGTGCCTAACACATGCGCCGCCTGGACCCACGTACTTTCCCATTAATCCTAACGCCCTTCCTGACACCCTAGATATTGCTATTAGCAAGAATTTACAGTAGACATCCCCATCGTGGTTTTAACTCAGATCTTGATCCCATCATTATTACATTAGACTCAACATACGTCCCTACCCACTCCGCTATCCCACTTCATCTCTGCAAAATTGACTGGGACCTCTACAGACACACATTCCAGTCTACCGTCGCTGGCAATCCCAGCATTCGCTGCGAGGGGGACATAGACTCCCTCGTAGAGGAAGTTACCAATTCACTCCTACACGCCGCTATTGTCCCTAAACACAGGAAAACCAACATTGTGGTGTTTGAAGCCATATTTTCAGTGTTGCCTTAGTAAACAAGTGTTTAGTGCTTTTCAGTCGGTCAACACGAATGTACCCAAAGGAGATGGGTTATGCCCTATCCTGAAATAAATTACATGAGATTAATAAAACACTAGGATGACCAGTTTCGATCGTCAAGCGATCATCATCAGATCCATTACACTTAGGCTATAAAATCTATGTTTGAAATACAGGTGAAAATATTTACAATATGTACAATTATTTAGTTGCAGTATTGGTACTGCAACTGTCAGTGTATGCTAAATCCAGTATATATGTTAGGTGAAATGCTAAATGGTGATAGCTATCCGGAGATTGTACTTTAAGAGAGATTATATGGTTGTAAACTATGGTTAAACTATAAAATTTTAGGCTAACTACTTATCTGATTGTCTTCCGTACTACAGCTACTCGCAGTTTTCGTGTTTACTAGAACTCACTGTGCGGTCGACTGCGGTGGTTATCTTAACGACTGGTTTTTCCCTCCCTTCTCCCCCCTACCCCTACGTGCTGTGGGGAGTGATCGCGATATGTTTATGTGAGGTGTTGCCAACCTAGATAAGATGTATGTTATTGAATGAGGTGGGTCTGCAACTATTAAAGACCGTGAATTAGCCCTCGCCACGCGTGGAGCATAACCCATTCGAACTAAGCGTTGACGGTCTTATGAGGACGTCCCGGCACCTTTAATACTGCCGCGAATATGGGCCTTGGTTTATTGCAGAAGAAAAGTACATCGTACACCTGAACCAAGGCCCATATTCGCGGCAGTATTAAAGGTGCCGGGACGTCCTCATAAGACCGTCAACGCTTAGTTCGAATGGGTTATGCTCCACGCGTGGCGAGGGCTAATTCACGGTCTTTAATAGTTGCAGACCCACCTCATTCAATAACATACATCTTATCTAGGTTGGCAACACCTCACATAAACATATCGCGATCACTCCCCACAGCACGTAGGGGTAGGGGGGAGAAGGGAGGGAAAAACCAGTCGTTAAGATAACCACCGCAGTCGACCGCACAGTGAGTTCTAGTAAACACGAAAACTGCGAGTAGCTGTAGTACGGAAGACAATCAGATAAGTAGTTAGCCTAAAATTTTATAGTTTAACCATAGTTTACAACCATATAATCTCTCTTAAAGTACAATCTCCGGATAGCTATCACCATTTAGCATTTCACCTAACATATATACTGGATTTAGCATACACTGACAGTTGCAGTACCAATACTGCAACTAAATAATTGTACATATTGTAAATATTTTCACCTGTATTTCAAACATAGATTTTATAGCCTAAGTGTAATGGATCTGATGATGATCGCTTGACGATCGAAACTGGTCATCCTAGTGTTTTATTAATCTCATGTAATTTATTTCAGGATTAGGGCATAACCCATCTCCTTTGGGTACATTCGTGTTGACCGACTGAAAAGCACTAAACACTTGTTTACAGGAAAACCAACATATTCACTATCCCACAACAATTAAAAGCACTCATTAAGAGAAAGAACATGGTAAGGTGTCTATGGCAGACCACTCGTGATCTACGACTTGATCAGGAACGGTACCGCATGAAGCGAAAAATTAGCGCTGCCATGCTACAACTCCGCAAGAAAGCATGGGATGATAAGTTAGGGAATATGGCTGGTAACTCCAGCAAACTGTACGGTATGTCCCGGAAATTACTTCAAAAACGGACAGGCACACCACCAACGTGGCCTGGTCTTTACTTCAATTGAAAAAGCGAATGCTCTGGTGGACACGTTCGAAAAAGTCTGTCAGCCAAACGATGAACCTTGCGATGAAGACTTTATTGAAGAAGTTTATCGCGATCTTCATGGTGGCTTTCAGGAAGAACTGCCGCCGGACTTCCGGCTTGACTCACCAGCCGAATTGCTCAAACATATTAAAAAACTGAAGAACCGGAAGGCGCCCGGGCCAGATGGTGTAGCAGCTTAGTTACTTAAAAACGTCCCCAAAAATGTCCTCAATAGCCTCACTAAGATATTTAATGCAATTTATAGATTTGGTTACTTCCTCGCAGCCTGGAAAATTGCCGAGGTCATTATGATAGGTAAACCTCGCACCAACGGCCCTTTTCCCCAAAATTATAGCCCCATCAGTCTCCTCCCCATCATCTCGAAATTATTCGAGATGACATTACTCTCCAGGCTGCAATATATTGTAGATGACTCCTTAAATGATGAGCATTTCGGCTTTCACAAAGGCCACTCCACAGTACATCAATTATTCAGACTTACTGAGGTTATTACGCGCACCTTTAATGAAAATCGCAGCACAGGAGTTTGCTTTTTAGACATCAGTCGTGCTTTCGATAAGGTATGGCACAGCGGTCTGCTGTACATACTGAAACACAGAGGTCTCCCAGACGACTTATTACTAGTTATATATTCCTACCTTAGGAAAAGGCAATTTTATGTCCAGGTGGAGGAAGCCCATTTCTCTCTGAGAAGGATCAGAGCCGGTGTACCGCAGGGCAGTGTCATTCCCCCCACTTATTCAACGTCTATGTCGCTGACATCCCTAAAACTAAGTACACTAGCCTCCACCTATATGCAGACGATACTGCTATTTCTACCACTTCCTGGAAAGGACATGAAATTAACGCCTACCTACAAGAAGCTCTAGATAAATTAGAATCCTGGCTAAAACTCTGGAGAATTAAGATTAATGCTTCTAAATGTTCTGCTACTCTTTTCACTATGAAACGTAAATTCAATTGTAGCGCGCTAAGCCAGCTTTGCTGGTTTAGCGTCGCTGTGCTCGCAATCGCAAACTACTTGTCCACACATAATGCTGCAACCATTGTGCTTTACATCGGCTTATTTCTCGGTGAAACTTTGCATACATGTGCTAGCCAGTCACATGGAAAACATCAATTATGGTATTTCTTCCCCAAATTCATTTTCGCCATCCCCAGAGAAGACGAAATCGTACGCGTTAGAATCTGGGCATGAGACTTGGAAGAGCATAGGGGGGGGGGAGCTGAGTTATGATATCTTCTCCAACCAATAACACTGCTACAACCACTTCCCCCAGCATGTACCATAGGTAGGCTTGCCAGACGTCCCGGTTTGACCGGGACAGTCCCGGTTTTCAGAAAACGTCCCGGTGTCCCGGCCGGTTTCCTTCACGTCCCGGAAAAAAATAAATTCGATTTTTTAGATGACCAAAAAATTCTAAAGTAATTAATTTGTAGGATTATTAAGGATAATCATAATATTGTCATTTAATTCTGCACTGTATGAAAAGTAAAACTATAGAAGAGTGATGGTTTTCTAGTAAATAATATTGTCATCGTATCGTCTTGTTTAGCCAACCGTGACTATACGCGATGGGATAGTCTCTCCGGGCGAGTCTAGTACTGGGTACTCGCTGCACAGTACACCCCCTCGTGCAATAACATTGGACTCGCCCACGTCGGCACTAGGCTTGCGATAGAGATGAAGATGAAACTCAGTCACAGTCAGTTGTCAGTCCTTGTCAGCGGTGCGTGTTGTGTTAGCCAGCTAGCGCTGTTTTATTTATGTTTTAAGTTAAAACGTTTATTCTTTCTCTGTTAAAATGCCAAAACGGTCGTGTAAATTTACCGATGATTTACAGAATGAATTCCCTTTTTTGAAGAAGGTATATACTGGTAATCAAGATCAAGACGATAGAGTTAAATGTTCACATTCTAATTCTGAGTTTTCGGTTGCTCATGGTGGTCGATCTGATATAAAAGATCATTTGCAATCGAGTAAACACAAAAAGAGTTTAGCATGTGCTGCTAGCTCATCAAAACTAACCGGTTTTTTTAAGACTGCGAGTTCTAATGACAAAAACTTAGATTTAGCAGCAAGAGAGGCGACCTTTGCTTACCACACAGCAAACCATAGCTTAAGTTTCAATTCCAATTCTTGTTCATCAAAACTAATTTCTAATTTTTTTTTGAACCTAAATTCTCACTCGGAAAAACTAAGTGTGGAGCAATAGTTTTAATTGTCATAGCTCCATTAGCTCAGGAAGAGCTTAATGAAGACTTGACCAAGTCAAACTACGTATCTGTAAGTATGAATGCATCAAACAGAAAAGATATAAAACTTGTGCCAATTGTTCTGCGCTACTTTAATCCTAATTCAGGTGTGTAAGTAATGCTGTTAGATTTCAAATCTGTGGAGGGTGAAACATCTGAAATTCTTACAAATCACTTATGCTCTGTCCTGTTGCAAAACGATTTGAACAACAAAGTGGTTGGCTTTTGTGGCGAAAACTGCAACACTAACTTCGTGGTGTGAAAAGAGCAGGGAAAAACAATGTTTTCCATCGACTCAAGAATAGCCTAGGACGGGAAATCAATGTAATCGGATGTGGAGCACACATTGTGCACAACTGTGTGCAAACAGCAGTAGATAGTCTCCCAATCGATATTGAGACCTTAGTGGTGAAGATTTATAAATACTTCCACATATACACAGTCCGTGTAACTGAACTAAAATCATTTTGTGAATATGCAGACCGTAAACTAATTCAACACGGAAACACTCAGTTTCTATCAATGGTGCCGGCACTGGAAAGAATTCTACAGTTGTTTGAAGGTCTGAAAGCGTTTTTTTAGACCAAGAAATATGCCCATCAATAATAAAAAACTTATTTACTGATTCAAAGGGCGAGCTCTACTTGTGGTTTGTCCACGGACAGCTTGCACTATTTAACAAGGCCATCCTGGTAATGGAAAAAAATAACACGACAGCTTTTGAGGTTGCTGAAGCTCACAAAGCTCTCAAAAGAAACCTGACAGAAAGAAAGGCCTCAAACTTTATCCCTACGGGTGCAAAGAACATCTACAGGAGTCTAGATGAGAAAGTACGTAACAGTGTGAAAGAAGAATTTGATGGCTTTGCATACTTAGAACTCTGGGAGAACAGCTTTGGAAACGCTGAACAGTTTTCATGGGTCAATCTGGCGAAAACAGATGCTGTTGATTGGGAAAAAGCCGAAACTTCTGCTGAAATCATCAATAGCAGTCTTTTTGATGAAAATATGAAAATAAACAATGATCAGCTGTTTGACGAAGTTGTGCTTGCTAAGGAGTATTTGCAGTCAAATTGGGAACAGTGGAAGCAAGACGAGACTACCAGAGACGTGATTATTTCAAGCGAAGAAAAATGGCTAAGGCTGTTTGGTCACTTCAACGAGAATCGCATAGCAGCCCCCAATCTGATCATAATTGTTGAGTATGCCTTCTGCTTACCTGGGACATCAGCACCAGTTGAGAGAGTATTTTCTTTGATGAACAACGCATGGACTAATGATAGAGGTTTGATGAAGGAATCTACAGTTAAAGGCTTGATGATTTGTAAAATTAACATTGGATTAGATTGTGAAGATTTTTACTACAAAATTAAAACCAAAAAATACTTTCTAAAAAAGTCCTAGCCAATGAAAAGTACATGTAAATATTGTCCAAGTTTTATTCATTATTCAAAGATTTTCTTCTTACTTGTAACTAATAAATATTAACATGTTTCAATTTATAATGTTCATTTATTATCTATAGCATTAGGAATATACTACCCTCTAAAACTCTAAAAACCAGTCAAGGGTGTGTACCCTTAAATAACCTAGAAGAAGGGGGGGGGGGGGGGGTTGTCCCGGTTGAACATTTTAGATATCTGGCAAGCCTAACCATAGGCCATCTCACCGTAGACAGCCGGTTGGGTAAAGTGGTTTTTACCACTACGATTAGTCGGAGAGCATATGAGAACCCAGCGGTCACATCCAACAAGGTTGATCCAAGTCTCGCGTCCATATTCAAGCGTGTACGATTTCACCCTCTCTGAGGATGGCCCAAATAAATCTGGGGGTGGAATACCATCACAGATGATTCCCATGTGACCTGGCCAACATATATGCAGAGTTTCACTGAGATCGGGAAATTGACGTTTGGGATGTTCTTTGAGAGTCAGTGATAGCACGTCCTCAATCGTACAATAAAATAGAATTTAATCATTGTTTACAGCAGTCATGGGGTCCGGCTCCGTGGCTAAATGGTTAGCGTGCTCGGCTTTGGCCCAAAGTGCCCCGGGTTCGATTCTCGGCCGAGCCATCAGGGATTTTAATCTCCTAGGGTTAATTCCCGTGGTTCGGGGACTGGGAGTATGTGACGTCTTCATCATCACTTGATCCTCATTAGGACGCGCAGGTCGCCCACGGGCGTCAACTGGAAAGACCTGCACTCGGCCTCTCCGGAGGCCACACGATCATTATTAGCAGTCATGGACAAAGTGAGGCCCTTGAGCTAGTCTAATCCGGCCCGCGACATGGTTTCGAATTATATTACCTACAATTAAACATAGGTCATATTTTCTGTTCTGTGTACCTAGAAGTGAAAAACTGTATCAATCTCATTGTATTCATGCGTTTTGTGTAGCCTAATAGAGTTGCAGCTAGAACTGATTGAGTAACAATGTAACAATGAATTGAAGCAACTATTCCTCAACGTTTCGAAACTTGAGTTTTACAAGGCCCTACCAAAATCAAGCTTCCCATACTTGGAATCTCAAGCACAGAAGATAACTGCGATGTTCGCATCTTCCTATATCTGTGAACATGTGTTTTCTACAGTGAAGCTTCGAAAAAAAAAACCACTTTACGAGCCTTACAGTAGTCGCATATGATGTGTAATATCTGACATAGAAGAAACCTCACATGAAATTGTTGATACACCGGTAATTTGTAATATTATTGGCACAAATATTAATCTATTGTAAAAGGAGTGTTTTACAGATATTGTAGTTTATAATACGGAACTCATTTTATTAGATGATTTGTAGCTTCCACCAGCACTAGCCTAAATAAAGAATACCATATGGATCAACTAGATTAATAGACGCGACACCGCTCATAACCTTAAATTCCTTATAAATAGGCCAACTTGCGATAAAATCCAATGTGCACAGCAGTAGATCATGAAAGACTTGCCCAGTTCCCGGACCTCTTGATTCACAGACCAACACGTAATTTCATATGGAATCTGTTAAAATGAGTCATATTCATATGATTAGCAGCAGAGTATCAAGAAGGCAGTGCGAGAACAATCAAGAAGGCAGTGCGAAAGTTGAAATATCAAGTAGGCAGTGAAGAAAGAAAGAAAGAAAGAGAGAAAGAAAGAAAGAAAGAAAGAGAGTCTTGGAATTGTTATGTATTATTAGTGTGTAAATAAAAAAGATTTCTGTGTGTTGATGAATGTCCAGGAAGGATATGATCCAGCTGGCAGTGCGTCTTACACACTTCCGTCCCATTTTTCAAAATCACTCCCACAAAAATATCCAGCAACCGAGTGGAAAGATGTTACTCATCAAACAAAAAAAGCGTCAGGAATAGATTGACGGACCACCAATTAGCTGCGCTTCTAAGAATCAACTCATCCCAGTTTCAACCAAATTATGGAAAACTATTAGAAGCACAGTTTCACTTGTCACATACTTCTTTCCCTTCTACCAAATAATGAAGGTGTGTTCTTTTTTCCTAAGTTTTCTACCATTGTAGCCGATAAGTTTTGTTTGATTTAAAATTCGGAAATAAAAAGTTTATGATCTATCTACAAACATGTTTTTTTCGGCCCGCCTAGATTATTTTTATTGCATCTGGTCTTGTCCCTAAAAAGTTTGCCTATGTATGGTTTACAGATTAACAGAGCGAATGTTTTCAGGACGAGTAGTAGCACTACCTCGTTCCCTCCATTCAAATATACACCCCATGATCTAGCTGGGGATCAATTTCTCAGCTCCAAACGGTGGTTGGTTTTACGAGGGGTGATCAGAAACCAAGGTTACAAGCCCGATATTCCTGGAGCTGTATCAGTTATAGAGAAATTAGTTTTGTGGGGCAATTCTAGTACTCGCGGTTGGTGCCTGTGCAGAGTTTCAGTGACCCGCTACCTACAGCGCTAGTTGTACGTTAACAACTAATATCGACTCGTTTGGAAAACTGGTCTTGCGAAGAGATCCGCTGTTATTCGATTTCTGTGGGCGAAACATTTAACTTCTCACCGAGGGCGTCATCTTCCTTCATGATAACGCACGACCTCATACAGCCCAGAAGACCACCACTCTATTGAGGTGGTTTCGCTGGAATATCATTGACCACCCTCCCAACAGCCCGGACCTCACTTCAAGGGACTTTCACCCGTTTCCTCACTTGAAGGAGCACCCAGGAGGTCAACAATTCGCTTCAGACGAGGAGGTGAAACACTTCGTGACCAAGTGACTGAACACGCGAGGACAGGATTTTTACCACAAGGGAATATTCAAACTCACCCCACGAAGCGACAAGTGCCTAAACCGATATGGAGACCATGTCAAAAAATAACCTAATGTATGTACTATCAGTTAAACTGACAGTGGGGCTGGCTGCGTGGCTCAGCGGTAACGTTCTCGCTTGCTGGGCCCAAGGTTGCAGGTTCTTATATTGGCGCAATCAGCTGACATTGAGGGTGCGCAAATGCGAGGGAGCCGTGTCAGCAGATTTACTGGCACGTTAAAGATCCCCTTCTGGGCAAAATTCTGGCACCCCGGCATCTCTAAAAGCCAGAGTAGTTAAAAGGGACGTAAAACCAACATTATTATTATTATTATTATTAAACCGACAGTGGTGGCTACGCTTGCTAAAGCGCAGCGTTAGGTCATGGGGCCAAGCTCCCCGCTGACTCGGTAGACACATGGGTTCGAGCCCCACCGTCGGCCATCCTTGAAATGGTTTTCCGTGGTTTCCCCATTTTCAACTCCAGGCAAATGCTGGGATGGTTCCTTCTGATAGGCCACGGCCGCTTCCTTCCACATCCTTGCCCAGTTTCATTCATCATCATTCATTTCATCTCTCATTAACACCTCTCATGAGGTTGGCGTCAGGAAGGGTATCCGGCCGTAAAAAACATCCGTCACAAAGGCTTCCATCACATCTCATCCCCGATTCCGTTGGAAACCGGGAATAATACATACACATGTACCATCAGTTGGCTGTATTGGTTGTATGAAATATCCCCCCAGGGGCTCACATCTCGTGGGACGTGGATTGGCGCCCACGGGGCCCCAGCTGAGTCCGGCATTGCTTCCACTTACTTGTGCCGGGCTGCTCTTCGTCTTCTTTCCTGTCGCCCTCACTTGGTCAACTCTTGTTCTCTTCCGACCCCGACGGTATTAGGGTATCCGAGGCCTAGGGAGTCTCTTCCTTTCCCGCCTTAATTGGCCCTTGTCTCATCTTTTCAAATATCCTCCTTCTGCGAGAGTTCAGCCTTCTTTTTCTTTTCATGTAATCTCCTGCCATCTGATCACGGCCCTCAAGGAGGCAGGGTGTATGTAGCCCCACCCTAGATATTGCTACACCCTCAGGGGCTCACGGCTGGTGAGTTCGGGAGTTGGCGACCCCGAGGGATTCCTGAGCTGGGTCTGGTATTCCCCTTTTATCCATTACCTCTGGGGCGGATCTTCTCCTCTTTCACTTTCCTATCTGCCTTTCATGGCTCTCCTTCCTTCTAAGTCCCTCAATCCGCATTCTTCGAGGATTGAGGGCATTTATTTTCCTCCTGTCCTTTATTTGTCTTATTCTTCTTTTGTTTTCCATTTCTTCTTCTAGTTTATAAGTTAATAGTTAGTTTTAGTTATAGTTTACATTTTATTATCATCTTCACGATCACCCAAACCAGTAGGGGCCGATAACCTAGATGTTAGGCCCCTTTAATCAACAATTATCATCATCATCATCATCATCATCATGTATGAAATATAATGTACTCGTTTTGCTGCAGGCTTTGTAACCTTAGTTTCTGATTACCCCTCGTAGAACAAGGCCTTCGATATAAATCCTCTGTTCGGTTCTCGTGCTCAGTGTGTGACCACTGGCTTACCTGTCCACAGGTTCCCTTGACCAATCTGGCAGTTTCGGGCCTGTCAAGTGCCTGTGTAGCTCTATTGTTTGATCTGAAGAAGCTTGTCGAGTTCATGTCTATCGGCACGCTTCTGGCATACACCATCGTCAGTGCATCTGTGATCATCTTGCGGTACCGACCACCGACACCCGAGGAGGCGAGCATCTTAGGAGTGACAGCCGTCATAACGGATGATAGTTCCCAGTCTGGGGTTGAGCTGTCATCTCCCCAGTCTGAGGTAAGTAACAACGCCGCCCCATCTAGCGTTGGCATGCTATCTAAATGCGAAACTTAGAAATTTTGAACCTTACTTCGGGATCGGAGGAGAATAAGAGTTGACCAAGGACGGTCGACAATGAATGAAAGGAGTCTGACACAAGTAAAAGAAGCAATACCATGCTCATCTGGGGTCCCATGGTCGCCAACCTTTGTCACACTAATTGTAAATCAGTTGGGAGGAACGATAACTCAATATGTTTATGCCTAGAAGTTGAGTTGAGGCCTGGACTTCAGGATTGCCAAATACATAATACAAAACTTAATGACACATCATTTCCAAGGTAATTGTTATCATTTAACTAGATTTTAGAGTAATTTCAGGCCTTGAGTGTGTGACCATATAACGGATTCCTCATTATTGTTTCAGCAATCGGTAGGTACAGGTTTGTTTTGAAGAATACATCTTCAATGGAGTGCAGAGGTGATATTGCGTCGCCGCGCCTGAAGAACTCGGTATTTGACAATATCGTTAATTTCCAGCGTGCCTCCAAGGCCTATGTGAACATGCAGTTCAACCAACCAATTCACTTTAGGTTACTTTTCTCTACAGGGTGATTCATAATTCCTATTACAAACTTCTGGGGGTTGTATAGGGGACTAAGTAGATCGCATTTAGATTAGGAACCAACGTCCGGACATGTATCGTTTCGATACCGATTGCACATCTCCCACTTCACTAGAGACACGTATGCACTACAAGAGTTGTTCCTCGTGGTGACTCTGCCGTTCATTACACAAAGTGTACCTGCGCAGCATGTTGTCATAGACACGCCCCACAAGACCTGGTGTTTGTTCAATTATGTGCGCTGCCGCCAGAACGCGTGCAACAAGATCTTCTTCCGACTCGACAGGAGTCTCATAAACAAGGTTCTTTATGTGGCCCCACAGTAACAAGTCGAGGGGAGTTAAATCTGGCGATCGTGGTGGCCACGAAATTGGACTACCTCGACCTGTCAAAGCGAACTCACTGTCATTACCGTTTGTAAACGAACAGACGACACGATATCATTGGACTGCGGTCTCGTCCTGTAGACTACTGCGCCCTGACTGTATCACAACTGCTGTCAAATCGGACTTACTGTCACTACGGTTTGTAAACATAAGACATACGTACTATATTACATCAGGGGACTGCAGAGGTTGCCCTCAGCCAATGTTATTTGCATTCTGTGAAGCGGGCGATGTAAAATGAAAGTGATCTTCAAACCGATTTGGTATCGAAACGAAAAATGTCCGGACAAGGGTTCCTAATCAAACTGTGATCGACGTAGTCCCCTCTACAACCACCAGAAATTTGTAATGGGAATTATGAATCACCCTGTGGTGTATAGACAAACACAGGAACATGAACTTTACGTGATTGTTACGCGGGACTACGAGGTGCGTAAACCAAGTAATGAGACTGATTTTTTACCTGGTTTTATTCCAATACCATTGCAATTCATCACCGTCCCCTTCAAAACGACGCCCTGGGAAGCCACGCAGTACTGGAGGGTGTTCTGCCTTTCCTCATAGCAGTGCTGGAACTCTGATACTGGAATCGCCGTCAGCTGCTCTGTTAAAGCCATTTGAATGGTATCCATTGCCCAAAGTCGACGTCCCTTGAGGTGTGTTTTAATCTCGGGAAGAGGAAAAGGTCACAAGGTCTCACATAGGGCGAATAAGGAGGCTGAAGAGGTCGAGGAACCAGTGGTCAAATACTGGTTCACTGAAATCGCTGTGTGACAAGGCGCATTGTCGTGACGCAACACCCAGTTCTGTTTGGTCTTACATGCTCGGCTCTAGATGTTAGGCCCCTTAAAACAACAATTATCATCATCATCATCTTTTAGGAAGTCTATCAAGAACCTCTCGGTAAAAGTATTCCTCATTGTCAGAACGCACAAGCAAAACCTGCATCATTTATCGCTACGGACAACCAACGTGACTAGCGAGGTCCAACTCGCACTGACGGCGTATCTCACGTGCACCTGCCTCCGCTCCGAGTCCCGCAACACCATTTTTGCCTGATCGCACACTACGCAACCAGTCTGATTACTTAATTTACACACTACGTATATACCCGCACGTGGCGGGGAGCGTGACCAGTTTTAAGGTAACGCATGGAACAGAACACATTGTCACATAGTGGATTTGAAAGGCGCAGCTACGATTGACTTTGATATAATGACGGTAGGAATGCCGGACCTCATAAGCCACAATGCTGCTGTGCCTATCCATTCTCTTCCTTATGGCTGGACACGATGCGAAGACATATTGTACATTGCATTTAAAGTTGAGTTTTCTATAACGAAGTGCGAGGATATTAGGTCTTAAGTGTATACCCACTTAATACTAGGGGTTGTACTCTAGAAGGAAAATGGAAAGGAGCAGGATGGTGGCTCACAAGGTCTTGTATTCCTACCATTGATATTCTGTAACATGGTTCCCCTCGTTATTGAGATTCCTAACCAGAGAAAAACCGAAAGGAAATGCTAGTATAGCCTATCTACAGTGAGTCTCTCTCACGACTCGGCCGGCCGGCGCGCCCAGCTTATCTGTCTCCCGTTGACTCATCACTCCCCGCTGGGCATAACATAGCACTTCGCTAACGTTATCCGTGCATGACATGAGATAACCATTAAAATTAATAAAATAAGCTGCTACTACCTTATGACAGGAGATGTTCTAAATGTTCTCCTCCTACACCCACACGTTACCGGCATCGTCTTAGGAAACTCCGATTCACACGCATAAGTTCGTCTTTCGTAATTGAGCTATTTCTCTTCGGATATGTTAATATTTTTCTCGGACGAAGCTTGATTCCATTTATACGACGCAGAATAACAGATATTGGAGTAGAGAAACCCTCCATCGCATATACGAAATTCATCTACATAACGAATGGGTCGGAGTATGGTGTGCAGTGAATGGATACATTATTATAGGGCCTATCCTCTTTCAAGGCACACATAATGCACAAAGGCCCAGGGATAATATACTCAAACCATTTTTTGACGAACTGACGTGACACTAACTCTCGAAATGGATATACAGTATTCAGCAAGACTCTGCCACCGCGCATACAGCTCATGACACATTAAACTTAATTGAGGAAATGTTTGAATACCGTGTAATTAGTACGGACTTATGGCTGTCACGGTCCCCATATTTAACTGTTTGTGACTTTTATTTATATGGGTGCTTAAAGAATAAAGTGTATGCAAGAAACCCTCACACGTTGGGCGAACTGAAAGAACATATCCGGAGAGATATAAAGCCTCAATTACGGAAGACGAACTTATGCGTGTGAATCGGAGTTTCCTAAGACGATGCCGGAAATGTGTGGATGTAGGAGGAGAACATTTAGAACAACTCCTGTCATGAGGTAGTAGCAGCTTATTTAATTAATTTTAGTTGTTATCTCATGTCGTGCACGGTTCACGTTAGCGAAGTGCTATGCTATGCCGAGCGAGGAGTGATGAGTCAACGGGAGACAGATAAGCTGGGTGCGCCGGCCGGCCGTATAGTGAGAGACACTCACTGTATAAAAGTCAAGGTTACGTGATAGTTGTGAGGTTTGAAGCCGTTTTCAGTATTGCCTAAGTAAACAAAAGTTTGGTGCTTTTCAGTCGGTCAACACGAATGTACCCAAATAGAGCTGGGTTATGCCCTGATCCTGAAATAAATTACATAAGATTATTTGGGTACATTCGTGTTGACCGACTGAAAAGCACCAAACTTTTGTTACGTGATAGTTTGTTTGTCTGTCAGTATGCATGTCCCCTATGCGTTCATATACCATCACCGATTGCGATGAAACTTGGGTGAGTTGTTGTGTGCACTCCAAGGAAGGCTTCTGGATTAGCAAATCCATTTTACAATAGGTAGCGCACGAGTAGATTCAACAAATGAGTGACGGCGCGCGAATCGTTTCAAAAAGTCCCGTATGCGTTCATATACCATTCATCCAACTACTGGGTGAGTTATTGTGTACTCTCCAAGGAATGTTTCTGGCTTAGTAAATCCATTTTACAATAGGTAGCGCACGAGTAGATTCAACAAATGAGTGACGGCGCACGAATTGTTTCAAGTGCCTTATGCGTTCATATACCATTCATCCGATTGCGATTAAACTTTAGTGAATTGTTGTGTACACTCCAGGAAAGGTTTTTGCAATAGGTAGCGCACGAGTAGATTCAACAAATGAGCGACGACGCGCGAATCGTTTCAAAAAGTCCCGTATGCGTTCATATACCATTCATCCAACTGCGATGAAACTTGGGTGAGTTGTTGTGTACACTCTAAGGAAAGTTTCTGGCATAGTAGATCCATTTCACAATAGGTAGCGCACGAGTAGATTCAACAAATGAGTGACGGTGCGCGAATCATTTCAACAACGTCCTGTATGCTTTCATATGCCATTCATCCGACTGCGATGCAATTTAGTTGAGTTGTTGTGCACACTGACGCAAAGGTTTCTGAATTGGAAAAAAAGATACGAACCTTACAGTAGTCGCATATGATGTGTAACATCTGACATGTTATCCTACTCGTATACTACACAGCTTGGACATTCTTAAAATGTTAATTTACACTCTATTTTCATACTGGTAGTCTACTACAGTATGATGAATGTATAGATTGAATTGGAGATATGCTACTGTCACATTTGTGGCGCAGCGGACAAGCTGTTAGTCTCTCACCAAGGTAGACCGGGTTTGATTCCCGGTCAATACATGTGAGATTTTCGAATTGAAATGCCATGTCCTGTGGTTCGCATTCCACGTAAAAGGGAGGTACCGTGGATCATGATCGTGAGATTAACGGACACGCAAAACTACAAGCTTCCTTCCTTCCTTTTACATTAATAATTCATAATAACAAAGTGACACACAACGTCGACAGTACTCTCAAATACTGTGAGCATATTCCTCAGTAACTATAACATTCATTATTCTCAAGGCTCTCATACAGTTCGTTGTAAACAATCAAAACAAGGCTTCCTACAATCATGAAATGACCTAGTCTCACATATGATGAAAATACAGCTTTTATTCCACTCATATGACAACATTCTGTTATGCATTTAATATTTGACTACTCACCCACAGCTTGACAATAATGCCGCTTACTTAAATGTCATTTGTCGTCTTTGTCCTACCCCATGTGATATTCAACCTTGAACGTGAAGCTTCATAAACTGCTCAATGACAAATGAAAGTCGGTGAAACATTTGCCACTGTGCTCGTCAAACCAGTGCCTGCTAAATGCACTGCCTACTGTATTGCCATAACATTCTCGCGCTACAGAGCACACACTGCCTTGTTTCCAATACACACATTTTCAATTGTACATCCAGCTGGCAGTGCGTCTTCACTTCCGTCCGATCCACATCCGTTCGATCCACTTCCGCCCGATTCACTTCTGTCCCATTTTTCTGGCAGTGCGTCTTCACTTCCGTCCGATCCACTTCCGTTCGATCCACTTCCGCCCGATTCACTTCCGTCCCCAATTTTCAAAATCACTCCCACAAAACTATCCAGCAACCGAGCGGAAAGATGTTACACATCAAAAACTTTTGGTAGTAGGTAGCATACGAGTAGTTACAACAAATGAGTGTTGGCCAGGGAATCGTTTCAGGAGAGTCCCGTAAGCGTTCATATAACCATTCCGCCAATTGCGATGAGAATTTGGTGAGTTGTTGTGCACACTCTCACCATTGTTTCTGCATAAGTAAATCCATTTTACATTAGAAGGCACGTGAGTAGTTTCAACAAATGCTCACATGGTCAGCTGTAAGTGGCGTGCTCACGCGTCGAAAAGCCTTCGGTTTTATTTAGATACGCGTTGGACAGAAAATCAAAGAATATTGTTTATCCAAAGGCACTTCAGTAAACGAAATTACAATTCAAACACTACTTTTTATTCTTCCTTCCATTCTTTCTTTCTTTCTTTCTTTCTTTCTTTCTTTCTTTCTTGGGCTGGCTGCGTGGCTCAGGGGAGGACGGCAAGTGGTGGGGGAAGCTTGCCGGTTTACCTTCTTTTTTTCATGATAAAATTTTCAATCTTCGCTCTCCCACTTTCCGTCCATCGTCCTTCTGCTTTCCCCTTTGGAGTTGTTAATTCCCTGATATACTGCAGTACTGAATACTGGTGAAATATTTCGCGCGCCCGACTTGTTGATTTGGTGACTACCAAATTTCATGAACATCACCCCTGTCAGCCAAAAGTTGTTTGGACACACACACATGGCCAACAGTTGTTTCCATGATTTCGTACCGTCGCCGCAAAATTCACTATAAGCCACTGTTGTTTTCTTCCAGTCCTTCCTTTATGATCTGCCACGCCCCCAGCCATATGTGGGTATATAGTCCCACATATCAGTTCATTTTCCTATGTCCATATCGATGGCTTTGTGCACACATGTTTTGTTGTAAGTAGAATTACCATCGAATTTAATGATCAAAATTGGTTTGTGCATTTTTAACATATGTGTGTAGCCTACATGGAATTGGAAAGCTCCATCAAGACAATTTTAAGAAGTCTGCCAATATTCTGATTGTATATTCAACACACTTCACTCCAAAATTGTACTTATGTATATTGGATACCATATTTACGGTAATTTTTTGTTTAACTACAGTATATATCCAAGTTGACCTGTGGACTATGACCATCTTATGGAATAGAATGATAAAGGGTTACATTCTTGCATAGCGGAATTTGCTGGCTTAGCGACAATATGACGAAAATTAGATGAAAATTGATTATGGCCTATTATTCTGTAAATTTACGGATTGAACTCAATCCAAAAAAATGAATCCTGGGTACGCGCCTGTCTGATTTCCAGATTGTGCAGTTCGCGACTGTGGGCAGACTGAAGCCAAGCTTCTGGTGGCTGAGAAATCTGCTGGGAGATTGTGAGCCTGGAGGTGTCGTTTCGGCTGCTGTACTCGTCTTCATATGCTTCTGTGTCGCCCTGTGCATTCAGCTCCAGTTCTCTTCCTTCGAGCTGCAGAAGGGCGTGTGGTGGGGCGTGGTGCTTGCAGGCTTCTTCGTCATCTCTCTGGGAGGATGTAAGTACCGTACCTTCCAGCTGCAGAAGGGTGTATAGTGAGGCATGCTGATGGCATCCTTCTTCGTCTTTTCTCTTGGAGGATGTAAGTACCTTCCAGCTGCAGAAGGGAGTATAGTGAGGCATGCTGTTGGCAGCCTTCTTCGTCTTCTCTCTTGGAGGATGTAAGTACCTTCCAGCTGCAGAAGGGTGTATGGTGAGGCGTGCTGTTGGCAGCCTTCTTCGTCATCTCTCTGGGAGGATGTAAGTACCTTCCAGCTGCTGAAGGGTGTATGGTGAAGCGTGGTGTTGGCAGCCTTCTTCGTCATCTCTCTGGGAGGATGTAAGTACCTTCAAGCTGCAGATGGGTGTATGGTGAGGCGTGCTGTTGGCAGCATTCTTCGTCGTCTCTCTGGGAGGATGTAAGTACCTTCCAGCTGCAGAAGGGTGTATGGTGAGGCGTGCTGTTGGCAGCATTCTTCGTCTTCTCTCTTGGAGGATGTAAGTACCTTCCAGCTGCAGAAGGGTGTATGGTGAGGCGTGCTGTTGGCAGCCTTCTGCGTCATCTCTCTGGGAGGATGTAAGTACCTTCAAGCTGCAGAAGGGTGTATTGTAATTCGTGCTGTTGGCAGCCTTCTGCGTCATCTCTCTGGGAGGATGTAAGGACCTTCCAGCTGAGGGAAGGTGTAAGGTGAGGCGTGCTGTTGGCAGCTTTCTTCGTCGTCACTGGGAAGATGTAAGTACCTTCCAGCTGCAGATGGGTGTATGGTGAGGCGCACTGTTAGCAGCCTACTTCGTTGTCTCTCTGGGAGGTTGTAAGTACCTTCCAGCTGCAGAAGGGTGTATGGTGAGGCGTGCTGTTGGCAGCATTCTTCGTCGTCTCTCTGGGAGGATGTAAGTACCTTCCAGCTGCAGAAGGGTGTATGGTGAGGCGTGCTGTTGGCAGCATTCTTCGTCGTCTCTCTGGGAGGATGTAAGTACCTTCCAGCTGCAGAAGGGTGTATGGTGAGGCGTGCTGTTGGCAGCATTCTTCGTCGTCTCTCTGGGAGGATGTAAGTACCTTCCAGCTGCAGAAGGGTGTATAGTGAGGCGTGCTGTTGGTATCCTTCGTCATCATACTTCCAGGGGGATGTGGGTACCTTCTAGGTATTGGTAGCCATCTCTCTTGGAGGGTGTGAGTACTTTCTAACAGTTGGTGAACTTCTTCGATACCTCCCTAGTAAGATGCAAGCATCTTCTAGCTGTTGGTAGTCTTCCTCGTCACCTCTTCTTCTCTGTCTCTCTCCTATCTACCACCTTCAAGTTAAGTACTCTCCTTCCCACATGATGATCGGTCCTGCGCATAAAGTGGCCATACCAGAGCAGTCGTCTTTCCTGGGCTATTTTTAGTTGATTTCATCACTTTCAGGCTACCCCTTATGTGGGTGTTCTCGACTCTATCCAGTTTTGAAATATCACACATCCCTCTCAGCATTTTCATTTCAACAACCTCCAGTCTCTTACATTGCGACCTCACTGTTGCCCAGGTTTCTACTCCATATAGCATTCCAAGTCTCACCGCACACTTATAGGCATTTGCTTTCACTTGGACATTTATTCTTCGGTCACAGAAACCCTCTTACAGCTCGACCAGCCGAATTGGACTCTCCCAGGATCCGTATCCAGATGACCATCGTTGGTTACAGTGGATAGTATGTATTTGAAACTCTTCACTGCTTGTAGAAACTCTTCAGTCAGTACAGCAGCTTTAAGTCTCTTTTCTCCAAGGCACAGGTACTTAGTTTTATTCCGGCTAATTTTAAGACCTAACCTCTGTAGGGCTTTTATCCAGCCTTCAAATTGGTGTTAAAGTTGCTCTCTCCTGGAATTACATTGAGCGACATTAAGATGCACCAAGGTGCTAGTTCTCGTAAGCTTTCAGAGAGGACATCCATTATAAAATAAATGTTACACGGCGGATTCAGTGAGGATTCTTAATGAATATCAAATTGAACTGGTATTAATTCAGGCATCCCTACACTGTTCCTAACTCGTGTATTAGCTGCCTCATACATGTCCTGCACGATGAGCATGTACTTATCTGGCACGCCCTTGAACCTTATGCGTCTCTATATTCCCTGACGAGGCACTCGGTCATAAGTTTTTTCAAGGTCTGTAGTAAACACCCTATGCCTTCTTTCTTCTTCGTCTCCATGTGCCTTTCCATAATCTGCCTGAGCGCAAATGCTGCGTCCATGGTAAGTTACTGTTTCCTGGCATAAAACCAAACTGTTCCTCTCCTAGTGTTGTATCCTCCTTAATTTTCCTTTCACTTACTTTTTTTTTCAAATCTTCATTGTATCTGACATTGCCCGTTTGGATAATACTGTCCAGAATATCACCTGGCTTATTCTAGATTTGAATTAATATACTTTCCTTCCACTAATCAAACATTCTTTCTTCATTGCGTATCAGTTAGAGCAGATTCTATAGCAACAGTATCTGTACACGCTTCCCCAAGGCAATTCCACATCCCATGGGGGATTAATCGTGGCCAGGTAGGGCCTACTTTTCCACTTCTCATTTTCTTCATACCTGTCACAATATCCGCCCTGCATTTAACACTTGTTACAACATGAATCGGAACTTTATCCTTGAAGGCAAGCCTTGCATTTTCCTCTTTAATAACTGTTCCCATCTCTTCTTAAAGCCTTCATTATACTGAATCGCTATTTCTCATCTGTTTAATATGGGTAAGATATTCCTATCCTTCACCTCTTGCTTAGCTATTAAAAATAGTTAAAATAGTTTAAATTAACACTTTGTGGTCTTCAGTTCATCATAAACAGCTACAGCTCATTGGCGTCTTTTATTTGCCAGTCTGTAATGCTCCCTGATTTCGTCAGTTCCTGATTCATCCCATTTATTTTTAGCTTGTATTTTGGCCTTGATGACGTCTTGGACTTCGTCATTCAATCAGCCAGTTTCTTTGTTCAGTGCAGTATTTTTTTCCCCAGAGGTTTTACCCAAAACTTCCACTCCTACTTTCCTTATAACTCCTGTCATTTTCCCTCACCATTTATGTACCCCTTCCACCAGACGTGTTTCCTGGAGCACGTTGAGCTCACTTCTTCCGATTTAGTTCTGTTAATCTCCTCCATCGGATTCTTGGTTTCCATCTACTTTACTGTTTTTCTCCTTATGCAGACGTGGAGGCGTGATGGTGCTGTAGTCAAGTTGCTAGCCTCTCACCAAGACAGACCGGGTTCGATTGTTGGTTAATGCATGCGAGATTTTTGAAATGAAATATCACGTCCTGTGTGGCTCATATTCCTCGTAACAAGGAGATCCCATGGCTCATGAACACGAGATTAAAGATCACGTAAAACTAAAAGTTGCTTCTATAATTAATCTGAGACATCTACATATCATCGTCAAAATAACTACAGTTATTTTTGCACGACTTTGGTTAGTTATTGTTGTTTTAAGGTCCGGAACAGCGAGGTCATCTGCCCCTGTTGCACGACTTTACTCGGTTTCTGTTTGGTCCTGATGTGTGCTAGATAACTAAAGCCTATTTGAATTGCTTTAGGCTTGTAATACTTCACGTGTTGGTAATGACAGTGTTAAAAGGAAATGAGTACGGTATGTCAAGTTTAAAACTAGCCTTATCCATTTGTGAGCAAGGTTCACTTTTGATTTACATTTATCATATTTCGAAGAGTTAAATTGAACTTAACAGTCGTTCGGCTTCAAATGGTTGTTCTTTCATCTAAATGAGTAAAGTTTAAAGCAAAGTCAATAATACATTTCGAATCTGTGCTTCAAAATAACGGAATCACGAAACAAGAGTGAATTTTATTCTGAGATGGATAAGGCTAGTTTTTCATCTCACTGACTCAAATAATATTCAGTAGGTTTTATATTGGGTATATTTCCTAAGTGTCGTCAGGCGCAATTTCTCCGGTGATGTTCAAGGCAGTTTCTCTAATGTGAGGGTAGTGCCAGCCTAAATAAACCTTATTCGTCCACTACACCTTGAGACTACCAATTTAAACTAAAAACGTCTTTCTGTTTGATATTAAAAATAAAGTATATGGAGTGACATCTCATTAGTCAATTGCGATATAAATTCAAGTGTATTTACAGGCAATGGTCGTGCAACAAGAGGTAAAATCAAATAGCTTATAAAGATAATAGCGGAAACTCGGCCGTAAAAGCATGCGCTCGTTTGGGGACAGCGATCACAGTGCCATCTCTTGGTGCGAGTTGACAGCATTACTCTTCTTGCCACCCACAGCTAGCATTTTTGAGTGCGCACCGACCGAAATTGCATTGTAAAGTTGACATATGTCTCGGCTTGATATTTAGGCAGCAAATACTTTAAAGATTAGTGTTAAAAGAAACAAAAGATACTTGGTTCTGTACAATATTTATATAGAATTCTAAAAAATACTGTACTGCTTCTGCATATGGTTTGCTTTGCCATAGGCAGTAGAACTGAAGGCACTGCACCAGGCCAAATACTGAAAATTACAAGGAAATATTAGCATATTGGTTTTAATCCATCCTTTTCGACATACTGGTATTTAAAAACGAGTTGAACACGCTTAATTACATTAAAAAACAGTTACTTTCTTATATATTTCCTAATAAAGTCAGTAAAATTAAAATTTGTGTTTCTGAACTTGGTAGATTACACCAACCTCCTTAGCTTTAATAGTGCAATACGTACACTTTAGAGGCAGATGACCTCACTGTTCCGCCCCTTATAACAACAATAAATAACTACGTACACTTTCAATCGGAAATATTGAAGCATGTTGTTAAATGTTAGGCCTACTGTACCGTAGAGTCACCACGTTTTATAAAGGCTGTTATTTAAATATTAACATTAGGCCTACTATCAACAACCTACAAAAATCTTACCCTTGACTTAACAAGTTTTTGTTCCTGAAATCTTTCTCCACAAAGTGGTCTGAGCATACAACATGAGTTCTGTTTAAATATTCTGGGCCATTCCTTTTCAATACGTCATCTAAGTCAGCTCTTCGGCTTCGAATAACCCACAGCGTGCATCTATAAATACATAAAGACCAGGCTAAAATATGCTAAATTATATTGTAAAAGCATTCTGTATTAAAAGAAAACCGAACTATCAGTGTAATGGTGGGCTACTTGTTTACAATAATTTCTTGGGAACCTGAAGAAAGATTTTGGGTCACTTTGTTGTTTATACTTATTACAGGCATATATGGCACAAATACTCCCCGTACCAACCATTACAATTGGATAATTAGATCATCCACAGGTCAATAATTTCTTATAATTGTTTGGTTGGATCTCACGGTTGTAAATCAGCTGGTCTTACGTTGCCAACTCGGACCGCTAGGCGGTGCTGGGTAGCGCTGTCTCCTGTTTTGGTGAGGAGTTTCCGCTATTATCTTTATAAGCTATTTGGTAAAATTACTTTGAAATATCCCCCAGGGTCTCACGGCTAGTGGGACGAGGGTTGGCGACCACGGGGCCCCAGCTGAGTTCAGCATTACTTCCACTTGCTTGTGCCGGGCTCCTCTCTGTCATCTTTCCTATCGACCTCCCTTGGTCATCTCTTGTTCTTTTCTGACCCCGACGGTATTAGGGTATACGAGGGAGTTTTTCACTTTCTCGCCTTAATAGGCCCTTGTCTTATATTTTCTGATACCTCATTCTTCGAGAGGTCAGACCTCTTTTGTTCTCTTCATATCTCCTGCCTTCTGCTCATGGCCCTTAAGGAGGCAGGGTATATGTAGCCCCACCACTTCTGGTGCACCCTCGATAGTGCCACATCCTCAAGGGCTCACGGCTGGTGAGTTCGGGAGTTGGTAACCCCGAGGGATTCCTGAGCTGGGTCCGGTTTCCCCCCCTTTTCCATTGTCTCTGGGGTGAACCCTCTCCTCTTTACCGTTCCTATCTACCTTTCATGGCTCTGCTTCCTTCAAAGTCCCTCAATCCTCATTCTTCGAGGGTTGAGGGCATTTCATTTCCTCCTGTCCTTTATTTGCCTTATTCTCCTTTTGTTTTCCATTTCTTCTTCTAGTTTGCAAGTGTGTAGTCAGTTTTAGTTGTAGTTTACATTCTCATGTTTCATTATCACCGAAACCATTAGCGTCCGATAATCTAGATGTTAGGCCCCATAAAACAGCAATTATCATCATCATCATCATTAACTTTTCTAATTCAGGCAAGTCTCCAGAATTCTCTAGCCACACTGTGCTGCACCTTGTTTTCAACAATCCCTCAGCCCCCCTCCCTTTCAGTCTATGAACCTGATCATCCGAGACTCAAACCTTAGAGATTTCCCTTGTTTGTATCGGTGGCTACTGTTAATATTCTTTTGTAACGAAGATATATCTGTTCAGGTCTCTTGGTGATAACTGCACATCAACAGAATACACTGAGTCTACGTTTCAAGGTCCCTCTGGTTCCATTCATCCCGGCACTCAGTATCTTCTGCAATATTGGACTGATGATGAATCTTCCAGCACTTACTTGGGTACGATTCATCGTGTGGATGGCTGTTGGTAAGTACAATATATAGGCTACTGTACACTACTTAGAATCCTGGTTTATAAAACAGTGTGGTGGTGATTGTTGAGTTAAGAGGCGGAACATCGAGGTGAATATCGACGGCCGGTACCGGGCCCTGGGATGAATGTACGAGGAGATGGGATGACCTCGCAGTGAACATCCACTTCAGTTAAATTGCCTAGTACAAGTATATTAAGAACTGAATTTAATTATCTTTAATTTTGTAGCCTACATTTTAAATTTTGTCCTATATGAGGTGTATACTCTCAGTTTAGTTTTTGACTGTTTGTCTGTCTGTCTGCCAGTATTTTGTTGTTGTTATGGTTTAGCGTCAAAATTACATTACAAAAATGACATTACAATATGCAATTCAGACATGATAAAATAACCCCAGGCACTACAGCCGACCGCTGCCCAGCCATTTGGCCTGCAGATATTGGGGCGACGCGTGATCAGCGCATCGGGTCCCCTCGGCCGTTAATCTTGGTTTTCTTGATCGGGGCGCTGCCTCACTGTCAGACAGCTACTCAATTGTCCTCACGAGGCTGAGTGCACCCCGTTACAGCCCTCACGTCAGTTTCTAAAATCCCTGACGGAGCTGGGAATCGAACCCGGGTCCTCAGGGTGACAGAATTCAGACATAGGAATAGTATAGAATTAGGTTGCTAGCCTGGAAGAAATCCAAGCTAAAAGTCATCTGTATAAAACTGAGAGGTTAAGAAGAAGCTGTTCTTGTTTCATTTAGGGGCTTTGAGACATCGGGGCCATGTAGCCCCGTGTGTTTGGGTGTGTGTGTAGAATTTATCTGATAACCTCTTTTATTGTGATGCCTGTAACAGTGTATTTGTAATTCAGATGAGGATTAGGAAGGAGGTGGCCGTGGCCGTTAATTAGGAACTATCCTTGCATTTGCCTGGAGTAGAAGTGGAAAATCACAGATAACCACTTCCATGGTGGCTGTGGCGGGTATCGAACCCACCCCTTCTCAGTTTTGCCTCCCGAGGCTGAGTGGACCCCGTTCCAGCCTTCAGACCAGAGTGAAATTTCTTGGCAGAGCCGGGAATCAAACCCGGACCTCCAGGGTGACAGCCAAGAATGAAGTGGACTTAAGAAAAAAGCATTAGGACCACCTCAAGATGTAGTGGCTAGCGTTCTTGGCAGTAAACCCTGAGATACGGGTTGGGTTCTCTGCTGTGCCAAGAAATTAAATTCTGGACTGAGGGCTGAAGCGGGGTAAAATCAGCCTCATGAGACAAACCTGAGAGGAGGTGGGTTCGATTCCCACCTCAGCAATCTGGAAGTGGTTTACCATGGTTTCCCCTCTTCAACTCCAGACAAATGCCGGGATGGTCTCTAACTTGAGGTCAGGGCCGCCTCCCAATCCTCACCTGAATTACAAATACACATACCAATACAATAACACAGGCTATTTCACTCACACACCCAAGCACTGCACAAGGGGCTGAATGATTACGATGACCAAGCCCCTCAAATGAAACAAAAACAACAACAGCAACAACCAAGGCCGTAGAGAGCGATCACCGGCCCTAGGACTAGGTCTTCTGGACCCCTCCATTTTTATTCAACCTGGGACATACTTTTGGACTTACGGTATTAGACTTGCACATTTTAACTACCCCCCCCCCCCTTTTCCCCACTTAACAAAAAACACTGACAGTCAGTCTGAAAGACTAGACTTTATATCATTTTAAATGCTACAAATGCTGCGTGAACTCAAAGTCCGTTAGAAAAGAAAAAAAAAAAAGAATAAAAGGAAAAAATAAATAAAAAAGCAAGTGTAAACCAAGGTCAAAGGAGGTTGCTGGCTGGATGACGTCACGCTCACCGGAGCGCGCGGGGAAAGGAGGAAGCTCAAGCAGTACTATGATGTCACACACCTCAGTGCATTCTCGGTACATTTCGTCCCGTCACCATAACGTAACGCCCGAGTCCAGCGAAGTCGACATTATCATTTAAAATGATAAAAGCTCCGTGGAATTTAGCTTGCCCAACTGAATATTTTATTTAATTTTTTTTAAGTTATTCAGCAACTCTCCATATTTGTGTCTCTGGTTGTTCTTTTACTTTTAAGATTTTTATTACTGTGCATTAACAATTCAAGTTTCATTGTATCTTAACGTATTCAGGCACCACAAGAATAAGCCAAATTCCTTTCAAAAATGTTATAAAGAGTCAAATTTTTCTGAGATTGAATTATAAACGTGAAGAAATCTGGAACTGTAGCACGTTATGAATTAAAAGGACAACTTTGGCAACTTCACCATTTCCCAGGAAGAAAAGCGAAAAACACAATGGTTATTTATAGAATTATTTATATGTTCTCTTTGTAATGTTTTATATACTATTCACTGGCTGTATTTACATCAAACAGAGTCATATCAGAAAAAAACATAATAGTTCTGACATTTAATTAAATAATGTTGTCCACTCTAAGTCCTTTTAATGCCTCGGGCCCCTCAGTAATTCCGGGGCCTGGGGCTAGAGCCCCGCTTGCCCATCCCTCTCGTCGGTCCTGGCAACAACGACAATAAAGTACTTGCATCGTTATATCAATGGTAAATTATACTTCCCAGACATCTTCATTTGGGAATGAAATACTGCTTTACTATTGGATGATGACCACTTGGTGGTGCAGTGGCTAGCATTGTTGCCTGCCACTCCAGAGGTATTGGGTTCAATTCCCGGCTCTTGCAAGAATTTTAAAGTCTTGGTATGATCTGGTACGGGGTCTCCTCGCCTCGTGATGCTTGATGGGAACGTGCCGGATGGTGTGGGATGAGGAAGAGTGGTAAGGAACAGGCCACCCTACCTCGCATAAACTCTGGCTCAGGACGCCTGGTTAGTGATTCCTCTACAATGATAGGGACTCGAATCGGGTCACCTATATGCCTTGTGGATGTGGAACTCTTGAATCTTTTTCGTTGGAAGATACTGGCTCACTTGGTGAACTCCGTTCTTTCCCAGCACTACAAGCGAGTCGTGGAATGTGTTCGTTGTTGTTGTTGATGATTCATTTAGGGGCTTTGCGACATTGTGGTCGTGTATACTTGGGTGTGTGTGTGGGATTCGTTTGATAACCTGTGTTAATGTGATGGCTGTATTTGAGTGTGAAATTGTAATTCAGATGAGGATTGGGAAGGTAGTGGTCGTGGCCCAAAGTTAGGAACCATCCCGGCATTCACCCGGAGTAGACGTGGGAAACCACTGACAATCACTTCCTGGATTGCTGAGGTGGGAACCAAACCCGGGCCTCCGCGGTAACTGCCAAGAGTGCTAGCCACTACGCAACGAGGCGGACGGAATGTGTTCAGCTACACTCGTGTGTTTAAAAAAATCTCCACCATCTCCTACTTACTGTATCTGTTTATTTTCAGGGCTGCTGGTCTACTTCCTGTACGGCATTCACCACAGTAAAGAGAGCGATCCTGCCAGTTCCTATTCTATCCTGATGACGTCTTCAGAGGCGACCAAAGTGAAGTGGGGTTCCATCCACAACGCAAACCATGAGAAACCTACCACTAGCCAAGTGTCTTCAGATGACAAGAGACCAATCATTGATGAAGAGGAATTGGTGCAGTAAAAGAAAGGTGCTAGTTCAACAAGGGGTACTTTCAAGTAAGGTCCGGTTTGCAAGAAGATCTGAACTGCCAAATTTACTTATAAAAATCCGATTCTATATCCCTTTTATCAGTTTTTCCACATAGTTTCCATGTTTGGTTAAACATCTATCTTGATGTATGGCGAGCCCTTGTATACCGTCGCTGAACTTACAATATTGCTCTTCCCTACCATTGTGTTCCTTACGACTGGGCCACCTCGTGGTGTAGAGGCTAGCATTCTTGGCTGTCGCTTCGGAGGTCCGGCTTCGATTCCCGTCTCTACCAAGAAATGTAATTCTGGTCTGAGGGCTGAAATGGAGTACACTCATGCTCATGAGGCAAAACTGGGAATAGGTGGGTTCGATACCTACATCAGCTATCCTGGATGTGGTTTTCCGTGGTTTCCCCACTTTTACTTCAGGTAAATTCCAAGTTGGCTTCTGACTTAAGGTCACAACCGCCTCCTTCCCAATCCTAACTTGAATTACACAATAACACAGGTTATCAGAAAAATCCACACCTAAGTATACGGAGATAGATGACCACGATGTCTGAGCCCCTCAAATGTGACTCAACCCCCTCTCAGACATGTTTGGATATGCAGTCCTGCAGATTGATAATGCTGATGCTGACATGATTGTAGTTTTATGGGGCGGAACCGTGGGGACATCTGCTGCTTGTCCTACAAAATAATTTTATGTTCATTTTTCTATCAGTAAGCGTAAAGGAAAATTAAACCATGACTGGATATATGAGAAGTAAGATGAAAATCTCATATTTCATTCTTTACGATATAAAATAAGTCAAACTGCATCAACTAATTCTTGGTGCAAATTTTAGGCCTTACGGCGAATTTTAATATCCTTCAGATCTTGGAACCCTTTGTGCGCCACTTTTTCATGGTTTAGAAAAAGTTTATTTAATAGGATATTCCTTCTGATGAAAAGAAGCCAGAGCGAACAAAGGAATGAAGCAACTTCTGAGGGTTGCATGTACAGTGTGAACCAGGAGGATTTTAATGTGTATTTATACGTCTAATATATTATTGCTGATTTCTCACTGCCACTGGCATGTAATCCTAGTGTGTTTCAGAACACAAATCAATGAAGGTCGTCATGCTTCAAGTATACATGTTCCAAAGCTCCGTAGTGCGTAGTTGCTATACTCTGTATACCTTTTTTTTTAATGTGTAACATCTTTCCGCTCGGTTGCTGGATAGTTTTGTGGCAGTGATTTTGAAAATTGGGGACGGAAGTGGATCGGAACGATCGAGCTGGCAGTGGTGGATCAAACGGAAGTATACCCTGCCCGCTCGATCGATCAAACGGAAGTGTACTAGCTGGCAGTGGTGGACAACGGAAGTATGCACTGTCCGTTCGATCAATCAAACGGAAGTGTACTAGCTGGCAGTGGTGGACAACGGAAGTATGCACTGCCCACTCGATCGATCGAATGGAAGTGTGTCCTAGCTGGCAGTGGTGGATCGAACGGAAGTATAAGATGCACTGCCAACTCGATCGATCGATCCAGCTGGGACTGGTAAGAGAAAAATCAGCGGGCGGTGTCGAAAATTGATACCATAACGAACTCTCGGCCATGTGGAATGTATATGACATACTGAACGGAAAACGCTCATGTGAACTCTGGTGTCAAGTGATTTAAACAAATGACATGGTACATGTTCGAAGTCTTCGTATCAGTATTTAAATGGTAAAATGCCTTAATATCAAACATTGTAAGTAGTCGGCATTGCATTGGCATAAGGCATTTTAAACTCAATGTCACTCAGGAACATTATCGAAACAAGCAAAATATAAATGAAACTTAATTCCGTAATGCAGTATTATTGGAACGTGGAAATAAGTTACCATCTTGTGCACGATAATTGCGTAGTCGAATTAGCCGTGGGGTTATTTCGTATGACTGTGAATCTAGAGATCTTGGGTTCGAATCCTGGACGGGGTAGATATTTTTGCTACCAGATTATCATTTTAAACGATTTTATCATATCAATATGACTCATTTTAACAGAATACATATGAAATTACGTGTTGGTCTGTGAATCAAGAGGACCTGTTTATAAGGAATTTAAGGTTATGAGCGGTGTCGCGTCTATTAATCTAGTTGATTCATATCGTACTCTTTATTTAGGCTAGTGCTAGCGGAAGCTACAAATCATCTAATAAAATGAGTTCCGTATTATAAACTACAATATCTGTAAAACACTCCCTTTTACAACAGATTAATATTTGTGCCAATAATACTATAAAATGCCGGTGTATCAACAATTTCACGTGAGGTTTCTTCTATGTCAGATGTTACACATCATAAGCGACTACTGTAAGGCTCGTAATTATTTTTTTTCGTATGGCTTTTTGTGCCGGGAATGTCCGAGGGCATGTTCGGCTCGCCAGAGTTTTGTAGCTGCATCTATGCGGACACCCAAGGGGTGAACTACAAGTACCGTCGCGTGTTGTCTGAGGAGGACAGTGTGATTGTAAGGACGAGGAATGGGAAGGTAGCGGCTGTGCCTGGAAGGAAGATGGGAAACCACAGAAGACCATCTTCAAGGTTACCGGTGGGGGGGATTCGATCCTCCTCGCCTCCCGGATGTGAGCGACTGCCTGCAGCCGCGCCGTAACAACCACGGCTAACTCACCCGGTTGTATTACCAATAATGATTGCTGAGAGCTGTGAAAGCTTGCACGTGGGGAAATGCTGCGTTGCCACTGAGGCGGATCATGACTCATAACATTCCAAGAGGCTTGCAGGAAGACACAAATACTGGGGAAGTTAGCCCCCCTGCCTGGCGGTCTAATGACCGTGACGAGTCAAGGCACAGTAGAACACTGAGTCAAACCATGTGCTCACTGCTGTGTCGGCATACATTGCAACACTGGTCGCTGTTGCTATGGAGACCGTTACCTCTCTCGTCTCCACTCCTCACCTCACCCTTCAAGCGGATGACAGCTTTCACCGTTCATCTTTTGTAAATCAGAGTATAGCAGCTAGTTAATAGTTTGGGACACAGCCTTAAACTCAGAGCAATTTCATACATTGTACTGTATGTGTGAAGAACATGCGGGCAAAGTATGAGCCCCCCCCCCCCCCCAAAAAAAAAAATTGCAAAGCAAAATACTTTTTTAAAGATCGGGGCAGGAAAGAAGTATTAATTTAGTTGTTATGTGTAGAGATTTGGAGCCATTCTTTCAGTGTTGCAAATAAAAAATTGCCATTTGTAGCTTTTCAGTCGGTCAACACGATTGTGCCCAATGAATGGGCGGGGTACAAGATATAAATATATGTAAATACACTCCTGGAAAAGAATACAATCATGTATTAGTAATAATAATATCGTATGGCCTCGGGTGCCAGGTGCAAGCTTTGTTATTTGACACCCAGAGGACAGCTTGCATGTCAAATTTTGTTGTTGTTGTTGTTGTTGTTGTTCCTTGAAGCACTATGAAAGTCGAGGAGGTTCGATATCTAAGCTCCTTGACACTATAGCGCTTTCTAGTAGAGAAATGAGGAACTTTGTGTTGGCGGAAATCCCGAGATTATTTTTACCATTATGAACACGGCCTACTGAATTCAAATGGGTTCTTTAACATGCCAACATCGTATGACATGCGTGTCGTAATTTTTGCCGCCTTTCAAAAATCACTTACCACGGCCAGGAGTGAACCTGCAAGCTTGGGGTTAGTAGACCGACAAGTTAAACACTCACCCACCGTGGCAAGCTATGTATTAGTTAATTATCACAATAAAATGGGGAAATTTAATATTCCTACGTGTTTCGACCCTCAAGTGGCCATCATCAGATCATCACTGTGTTGAGGTTAAAATGTAGGGTACACTTAAATAATTACGCTACTACTACAATACAGGTTAAAATTTATACTAAAATAATTACGCTACCGTAGTAGCGTAATTATTTTAGTGTAATTTTTAACCTCAACGCAGTGATCATAATCCGATGATGGCCACTTGAGGGTTGAAATGCGTAATCCAAAATCGCGCCATTTAATTGTGACAATTAACTAAATTTTTTCCAGGAGTGTATTTACATATTTATATTTTGTACTCCACCCATTCATTGGGCATAATTTTGTTGACCGACTGAAGAGCTATCTGTCTACTTATAACACCATTAATATGTGGTATAAATTTAAAGATCATCGCTCTCTTGGTGTAAAATGTCGTGATTTCACTCATGGGTACGGTGACATTAATGGAATGTACTCTATGCCAGCATGTCGCTAAGCACTTTTACATTGTTCAATATACAGTAGATCATTTTGCTTTATGTTGACTTATAGCCAAAATAAGCACCTAATGAAAATGGTTCCGAACAACGGGACAAGCGCTACTGAGGAATTTGAAACACTGTTGGGCTGTATAGGCTATCCATAGTTTATATGGCTGGGAGTGACCAATACTAAGAGAAAGAATGGAAAGGAAGATTACGAACTGAAACGGGGTATTGTAAGTTCAGCATAAATATCCCCTTCATAGAAGTCAGCAGACAGCGAGTGACACATTCCCCAACAACCGTTTTCACTTAACCATTGGTGGCGAAACGCTTTCCACCGAGGAATTTCTTGAGGTGCATGAAGAGGTGGTAGTGACTAGGCACTTGGATGGTTTGTGGTGAAGCCTCAAGGTCAAGCTGATGGTTCTGGGCAAGCAGTTTTCAGTGGTCGAGAAACAGCGAGAGCAGTCACTCTTCGTCCGCTGTGCTGTAAACATCGTGCTGAAAATCTGTGCTTGCAATCGTCATGAGCTCGTCTCAGCAACGTGAGGGGTGTCTCCTCCAGCGCTCTAGCTCCTCACCACTCATACTGTCTCGTAACCTCGAGGCTTCACCACATAGGGTACCGCCTAAGCTATACTACTGTACTATATGGGGGATGGTCCAATTGCTACCAACCGAACCCTGCGAATTGAGCTTGTGTTTGACGAGCGGTGTCAGGCCACGCGTTGTCATAAATTCGATAAACCCTGGCTGCTGGCAGACCGTGGCACTATTCTAGATAGTACTCCAAAGTTTCTTCAAGGTCAGACAATACGCGGTGGAGTTTATTGTATTCTCTTGCGACATGAAATCCACTAATAAAACACCGTGTCTGTACCACAAGACATCTTGCGCGTTGAGAGCGTCTGTTTGAATTTCAGTTTAGTCAGAGTAGATACGTGTCTCCACTCTATCGACAGTTGCAATCACGTTGACACCCATGTCTCATATCCTATGATGAAATGGTCCGAACAACGGGACAAGTGCCTCTGAGGCAATTTTAAACAATTCAGCTCATGCTGCAATCACTCAACATCGCTCAACCAGAAAGGTTCCAGTAATTGTGAAATTTATATTCACCTTCATGGTACACAATTCTAACCACTTTCTCTCTCATCCCAATCAATCATAGTTCCTCCATAGTTATACAAACATACAGCAGTCGCTGAAAAAATGAGCTTTTCACCTTTTTAAATCTTAGTAAACCAGAAAGAAAATTGTATTTTTATAAACTATTATTTCCAAAACGACAAAACATATAAAACATTATATTTATTCTTAAAAAAATATATATTTTCAAATCCAAAATTGCAGGTTTCATCTGAAATAACATGAAAATCCCATGCACAGAAATGGAATGACTTGAATAACAAAGAAATGAAAAAGCGTAAACAAACGTGTAGAACTACGGAGAAAAAGAAACGACTGAGTGAAAAGTTGACATCTCTCACGAGGCGACAGTGTTCTTGCTAACACGTGTCCCTTTTTCCCGCTAGAATAAGACCACGGCTCGTCCACTAAATCGAGCCTCCCGTGTTATCTAGCAGCTATCCGATGGAACACATTCTCAGTCACGATGACTGAGGCAATGTTCGACTAAATATTCTTGCTTTACTTTATCCCGTTGTTTGGATACACGATTCAATTCATCACCTTCCTTTTGGTAGCGAGTGAGAAATGTCACAACACTAGTACGTTAACTCTTTGTTTCCTTCCATAAGTATCCTCGGAACTCATCAAAGCACAGTTTCTTGACTTTTAGTTTACAGACAAGATGTTGCACAGTAATGACCTTAAAACCAACAGAGATTTCAATACCAGAATGAACATTGTGATCGTCTCTCTTCACGCATTTTTCCGTCTATCGCACGCAACATTCGTCGCTGATTGTAGAGAGATGGCAAAGCGAGGTGCTTCAGGCACATTATCCTGCACTTCCTGGAACAATCTCACTCATTTACGCACATTTATATCACTAAATGCATTGGAGTCGTACGTTTGACAATACATGCGACGGTTATCTCCTTTTGTGAAGCTTCTTGCTGCCAAGAACTGAATACAGTGAAACCTCTCTAAAAGACCACCCCTATTAAAAGACCACCCCTCTTAAAGACCGATTTTTCTTGGAACCGATTTAATACCTCATAAGGTCAATGTATTTGTTACCTCTATTTAAGGATCACCCCTCTCCCCGACCAAAGACCAGGCATTTTCTCAGTCTGACCTCTTTCAAAAGACCACTTCTCGTCTGCCTTCCCATTGGAGATGGTGATGGAGGTGATGATGTAAACAATGGTTATGTTGGCACAGTACTGCATCAGCATACAATGTCATTAGAAAAAGTGTTATGTAACGTATAAAAATACAAAAAACGGCTCTCCTACAAGATTGATCGAACCCAGAACAAATTAATGGAATTTCGAACTCACTCACAGCTATTCTGGAAAGTGAAATTGTTAAAAAAAAGGATGTGCTAATCTGAAACAGAGATCAATTCGTGACTTTTTTAAATGACAGAGCTCAGAAAATAACTAATTGTAATTAATTTGTACTAAATGTGAACCAATGCAGATAAATTGTAATCAAGTATGTGCTCTAACTGTACTTTATTAATAATGCAGTATAAAATTATTTTTAATGCCTACCCCTATTAAGAGACCACCCCTCTAAAAGACCAGTTTTCCATGGAACCGTCACTGGTCTCTTAATTGACGTCCGAAACGGGGGAGGAGCTTACGGTCAGCTGTTTGCAATATGGCGGCGAGATAGTGACGAGAAGTAATTGGGTGTGCGTTTGTTATGGCTTCTAATTTATGATGGCAAAATGCTACATATTTTCTTTCATTGATAGAAATATTTTATAATCAATTTAAATGCAGTGCCTAATTACTACCAGTTAAAAATATTACCCACATGTAGATAGTTAATTTACTGTCTGCTGTTACATATATGAAGCCTGTACTTTGGAGCCTAGCGGTATCGATGTTTTTATTAATTTCACAATATATATATCTCACATAACACAAAGGACGACTCCCTGATAATAAATTGAATCCAGCAACTCTGAATTTGCATGAATGTTTTGGGTTCAAAGAAACGTTTCTTGGGATGCTCAAATCATAGCCTACTTCAATATTGCAAATATTGACATACTTGCTGTTCAAAGGCAAGAATATAAATTCTCTGGCAAATTAAGGCTAGGAACAGCATTTTTCTTAAGTTTTCTAACCATTCGGCTATTGTCAATCGGAAGAACCCCTAAAATAAGTTTACGAAGAGCGGATTACATTCTATGTACGGCACAGATGTAATAGGCTACAAGTTTATCAGTATTTTTGATGTAGCTAAATCCATGTGAATACAAATTAAACACAATAACTATCAATAATCAACAGTACCGGTGGAAAGAAGTCGTCTTCACAAAAATGCAGACTGCACACTGTCATGTAACATGTAACACGTTTTCCAATTGACAGCGCCGAAGCCATCTTTCTCTCTGAACTTTTTTTACAGGAAAGTAGTGAAGATATTTCGTACCCGTTTTATACTATTTGCAACCGTGTACAGAGCAGTACCTCCTCGAATTTGACAAATTCCTTTCTGTTTCCATCACGACGTCAATGCTTCACCATCTAAATAAACCTCACCAGTCACAATGTTACAGTTTCAACATTCTACCGCGTGGCTGCGCCATCCAACTTTTCTGACGTCAATAGAGGTTTCACTGTACTTGTGACGGTAGGGCCGCTACAGTCTCGAGGTTACCCATGACTTGACAATACATGCGATGGTTATCTCCTTTTGTGAAGCTTCTTGCTGGCAAGAAGTGACTTTCCGTGGTTCCACATTTCTACTACAGGAAAAATCTGGGATGGTTCCTAATATAAGGCCACGGCCGCCTCCATTCCAATCCTAACTTTGATCACAAATGCACACACTACTACAGACACCACAATTAACAGGTTACCAGACAATGTGCACGGGAAAGAAATGACCTCGTTGTCCAAGACCCTATATGAAACAAGGACAACAACGCCGTTTTTAACACCCTTTTTACCCACTTTTATCCAAATAAGGCTTAAGTGTTGGAACTCACTGTCTGTTTAAGTCATATCATTTTCATTCTCATCTCAGACAGTGAGATGTTTTTAATCTATAATATACTGTAGATGGTAGGCCATTTAAAACAAGAATGATCATTTTCCTATGTTCATCTTTACGAGAATTGTACCGTTGGACTACTGAATACGTTCCAATATGCGTGAGGGCATAGTCGTCTTACGGAAGGATAGAGAACGAATTTCGCAGGCGGAGCGACGATCTTGCAATGCCGCTCCTGTCCATGACTGGTCACACCTTCCAGCCGTATGCAGTCCAACCACTGATTTGTATAGAGATCAGTGAGTCCAACAGAACAATTTACATTCCCCGGCACCACATGACCACAGTGGGGAGCCGCAGCAAGTCCAGAAATCGAAGGTTCGAATCCCGGCGCTGAGAGTGACTATCCTGGGTGTGGATATCTCCGGGTTTTCCACACTCCCTCCAGGCAAATGCTGGGATAGTACCTTATTTCAAATCCCGGGGCATATACCAATCCCTGTACCTAATACAACTACACACATTACTACAGTCACCACAAGTTGAACACACACACAAGTACACGGGACTGATAACCAAGATGTCCCAAGTCTCAAAAATGAATTAAGAACAACTTGTCCTGGCAGTAAATGTAAAGGAATGCATAGTTTACCGAGCATTCAGATTTAAACGCTGATGCCTACCCGTCATGATGTAGCTTCACGTACGGAGATGTCACTGCTTTTAGTATTGAGTTTATTGAACTCCTTATTGGCGACTGTTGACTAACTTTGTATGCACAATATGCCGTTGCTTTAGAGCACAAAACATTGAGGATTCATTGCAACGTTATTTGACAGCATCAGTGTAACTTTGACAAAATGGTGAAATACAGGGCATTTGGTGTCCCTTGCATGATGCATGTTACATAATGTCGCTACGCCTGCAAATTCTGCTATGTGACAATGACATTCACTTCCTTTTTCTCCCCAAAACACTAGTCACATCTCCCAGTCCAAAATGACAATTCCTTTCGGGTCATTATTCTCTAATGTGGACTATAGGAAAATGAATCTTACGGAATATTGTTTATCCACATAGGCTCAGAGGGCATAAACATTTTTAAGGCAAAGCCTGGAAGTGAATAACGTTGTCACATAGACTATTTTGCAGTCCCAACGCTGATAATCTTATTTTATAATTTTAAATACAGGAATTTCCGTTGGATATGGGACAGTTGGTATTTTGGAGAGTGTTCTATGTTTTCTAGTATGCCAGCATGTTGTGTTGGGTGTCGCTACGATACGACGAGTGTGTGGTACTAACACATCCTGTGATACCTATAGTGCTTTATCAACTAGGTTCTCTGTCAATATCGCATAAAATGATACAACTATTTAGGTATGTGTAAGGTGTAGGCGTGTATTTGTTATAATCTTCATAGAGGTATGACGGATGCCATTTACCTTTGTTTTTAAAGTAAATGGCTTCATGTTTGGTTTATATTTGATACTGTGTCTGACATCAGTGCAGATATTAAGTTGTAGAATATATTATATGATGTTAAGATGTACAACTGTTGGGTTGAACAATACACGAGTTGTTTCTATTGTTTGCAAAATCTATGGAAAAATAAAATAAATTATTTTTAATGTTGTTGATTCTATTGCAGTTATTTCTCTTACAACACTTCCTTCCAAGCTTCCCCCCAGGGGCTCACATCTAGTGGGACGTGGGTTGGCGACTACGGGGCCCCGGCTGAGTCCGGCATTGCTTCCACTTACTTGTGCTGGGCTCATCTCCGCCTTCTTTCCAGACGACCTCACTTGGTCAACTCTTGTTCTCTTCCGACCCCGACGGTATTAGGGTATCCAAGGCCTAGGGAGTCTCTTCCTTTCCTGCCTTAATTGGCCCTTGTCTCATCTTTTCTGATACCCTCCTTTTGCGAGGGGTCAGCCTTCCTTTTTATTTTCATGTTATCTCCTGCCTTCTGCCCAAGGCCTTCAAGGAGGCAGGGTGTATGTAGCCCCAGCATTTCTGGTGCACCCTGGATGTTGCTACACCCTCAGGGGCTCACGGCTGGTGAGTTTAGGAGTTGGCGACCCCGAGGGATTACTAGGCTGGGTTCTGTTCCCCCCCCCCCCCCTTTTATCCATTACCTCTGGGGCGGACCCTCTCCTCTCTCACTTTCCTATCTGCCTTTCATGGCTCTCCTTCCTTCCAAGTTGGCAGTTGGCAGTCAAAGTGAAAGGTCGTGTTTTTCCCGATCTCTCAGGTGTGCTGAAATGGGTTGTTCTCTGGAGTGTTATCGCGCGAGGATCGGACTGTGGTATGCGAAGGGTAGTCGGGATTTCCGGTGTTTGTGTGTGCGTACGGGACCTAGTAACTTGTGGTTCATAGCCCTAGTGATAGCTGCGTTGTTAGTTATTGGTGGAGTGGAAGTGAATTCAGGCCCTGCTACTCCAAATGTGAATCAGGCAAATGATCCAGTGGCAGCATTAAAGTGTTCGACGTGCAGCAAAACATTGAAGAACGGTGTTCAGTGTGGACCATGTGAGAAATGGTTTCACTTCGGCTGTATTAAGGTCAAGAAAGAGGATTGTGATGTCGGGAATTAGGTTTGTAAAGTATGTGATACGCCGGACTGTTTGAGGGTGCGAATCAAAGCAAGGGATCAAATAATAGAGGAACTTATAACAATGCTTCGTGAATCAGAGGAAACGGTGAAGGATGTGACTGAACGGCTTTCTACTGGGATCAGTGTGGAAGAGGGCGAGCAGGAGCAAACTGAGGATGACGTTATCATAATGGGTGATTCTATGATACGGAGTGCGAATATCTCGAGGAAATCAGGTGCGAAAGTGCGGTGTTATCCGGGGATTAAAATTGACCAGCTTGCCCAACAAGTGGAAGAAGCAAATGTAGACGACTGTTACAAAGTTAAAGTGTTGTTGCTCCATGTTGGGACGAACGATTTGAAGATGAGGGCTACAGCTGATTAGATCAAGGGGGATCTCTACGAACTAGGCAGAAAAGCTAAAAGCAAGTTTAGAAATGCAAAAACTATAATGAGTGGCATTGTTCGGCGGGGAGATGTTCCGTTAAGGCGAGTTAAGACTGTAAATGATCGCATGGACTGGGTTTGTGCACAACTGGGATTAGTGTACGTAGATGCTGACTGCTGGATTGGTGGCCGTGACTTCGCCCGAGACGGGCTGCATTTAAATCGACGGGGCGCTTTCAAACTAGGGAGCCTACATGACAGGGTCATCGGTTCGAAGCGGCGGCTCGTGGGGGTAAAAGTTCGGTGCAGCCCAACACACGCTAGTGTGCTGTAAACGCATACATTTTGAATAGGTGTGTTGGGTCATCTAGCTAGGAGGAAATCTGGTATCGGGGTGATGCATTGGGAAGACAATGGCATACAAATCAACCGCTGTATTATTTTCATGCACTTACTTTAAATAGCACAACATAAGTATAAAATTAACTAAAAGAGCAAATATTACTCACATTCGGTCACGTCTATTGCTTGTATGTTAAATCTATTCTTCGGTCCTTTGAAGCAGCGAACTTGTCTATGATGGCATCGTAAAAGGGCATTGTATTCATCAAGTCGTTGAGCAGTGACTTCTCTAGGGATATGGTTGCCAGCGCAGTCAGTCTCTCCTGGGATGTTGAATTCCTTAAGTATGTTTTAATCCGCTTAATGCATGAAAAGCTTCTTTCTACTGAGGAACTGGTAGACGGTATAGTAAGTATTAAACAAAATAATTTATACGCTTCTTTGAACACATCGTTAAGTTCATTCTTATTGAGCGACAAAATTATTTCCTCCAAACTGGTATTTTTGTAGGTAGAATCAGAATAGATGTACTGAAGTTCGTTTTTTAACCTGTGTGTGTCAAATATCGTGGGATAAGAGATTTTTAAGTTCTATAGAGCATCAAGAGGGAGGATTTTAGAATATTCTTCAAACTTAGAGCTATCTCCTAAGCAAAGAAACTGGAGCTTCTGCATATCTTGAAATTTTGTATCTATTTCTGCGGAGACTATATCCAATATCTCAAAATACATCACTCGATACTTAAGGAAAACCTCGTTTTCTGTTTTTAAACCAGAATGTCTTTTAAGTTCAATTTTAGTTTTCTTCTCAGCCATTTGAAAATAGGTTTTAAACGTTTCTTCATTCCTTTTACCTAGTATCAGTTGCCGCGTAGTGTTTATTTTTGAGATGCAGAAGTAAATGTCCAGAGACTTCTTTTGGAGCACGTTAAATAATATATTAACAAGCTCAAAAATGGCATTGAATACTATTGATAAAAATGTGAATTGGAAGCTATTAATGTTATTAAACAACCCCTCTGATTGACGAATGGTCTTTTCGTCTGACTGAGGGTCGTGCATAAGTCTTTCAAAAATATCTTTCAATCCCTCCCACTCCTCGACAACCACGTTTAAAAGTTTTCCATGTGACGACCAACGTGTATCCACACCAGATGGTATTCGTTTCGCAATTACTGAATCAGCGACGAAAGTTCTTTTGGCTGAAGAATGAAAAAATGAGGGTATACCGCCCAGACTCGCAAAAAAAAAAAAAAAAAAACCGGCACTCTGATATGTTGCTAATACTTTGCTTTACCACTAGATTTAATCGGTGTGCCAAACAATGTACAAATAATGCTTGAGGGGCATCTTCCTTGACCTTAGTTTGAAGACCGTTTAGATGACCTGCCATGACACTAGCTCCGTCATAACACTGGGCAATCAATTTAGTTTTGTAAGAAAATTCACTCAAAACAGTCTGAAGCAAGTGGAACAAAGTAATCGCTGTACGGTCCGAACTAACATCATAAAAGCCAAGAAACCGTTCAACTAGCGCACCTTTGTAAGTAATATACCGAAGTATCACCGAACACTGCGATTTCTTTGTGATGTCAGTTGTATCGTCGACCTGAACTGAAAAGAAAGGGGTTTCTAAAATTTCTTCTTTCACAGCATCCCTAATGAAGGTATAGATGCAGTCTATTAGCTCACACTGTATGGTTTTCGATTCTCCGCTAAAAACTTTGTTTATCGAAGCATAATGCTGTTGCATTTCTAATGAGCTGCTACAGACTAGAAGTTTCAACAGTTCTTTGAAATTCCCTCTATTTAAGGAGGAGTCGCTCTCATCATGACCTCTAAATGCCATTTCCCGTTTAGACAGAAATAAAACTGCATCGATTGGTAATCGAATGAAAAGTCTGTTAAGCCTCACATTCTCATTAAACTTTGTGATGTAAAGACGAGCATTTTCTCTTAAAGCGTCAGCAATTTGATTCTGATTCTTTTTAAGTTCTTTAAATCCCACGGCACTTTTTATATGCTCCGAGGAACCTTCGTGCTTTTGGAAAGACCTAGTAGCACAGGACATATTTTCAAATCCTGTGTGATTCCAGACTCCCTGTTTCACTCCTACAATAAGACAAGGCCAACAAAAGAGTTTCTGAAAATACTGACTACCGCATAACCACGGATAACTACTATACCAAGATACCTGGAAATTTCGCGTGTGCACCTTTCCGGAGGCAGAACCAGTTTTTTTTGTGATATATCAAAAGTGGTTGGGGTTGATTGTTTGATAACATTTCTTTTTTATCCTCCTTCCATTTAGAAAACGGTGTTTCTCTTAAAATACAAACTAAATCTATGGACGGTTCCATGTTAAAACACGCCTTGGAGGGAACACTATTATTTCACATTATAAGAAAAGATTTAAATACGACCTCTCACTCTACATAGGTACTCGTACTTATATTTATAACATGACTGAATTTCAAACGCACTTCCTCTCCAAACATACACCAATAATTATGTCAAGCTTAGCACAGTACGGTAAGTATAAAAACGCCACTGCTACTGTATGCTCTTCAAAAGCGCTCGTTCTATTTACACTTCACTCACAATTAATGCGCCACACGGCCACGAATCACAATTTAACAGCACAATTTTTACTGTAAAAGAATACTTCGTACACCACACGTTCCTTCTTGTTACAACTTTTCCCGAACAGTCTACCTGCGGGGAGCCAGAGTTATATTCGGGTGCGTTCGGATAATATCGTTACAGCTCGTGTGAAGCAGCCCAATATCCCGCTTGCTCGAACGGCTGCACCAAGCCACACCAAGCGGAATAGTTCCGCATACATAATGCAGGCGGTTTGGCGCGTTGTCATGGTAACCATTCAGTTATACGTCACAAGTCAGCCCATACTGCTGTGAGCATTAGTAGGGCTGCACTCATCCCGCAAGGCGCAATCGTAAGGAAACCGACTGCGGGGCTTGCTTAATTTACTAGTAAGTAAGAGCGCTACGCCGGTTGTGTAATCACAACATATAAAGCGCACTCTTCGTTCTTATTATCGAATACGGTAGGTTTTAAAGAGAAACTACAGGGATTCAGAAATTGATAAGACAATTGGTTTGAGAAATGATAGTACAGCCTGGCTGTAACTGATGCACCCGAAAAGCCGCTACTGTCGGTTCGTGCCGGCCATTGTAAGGTGGAGCAAGTCCAAAGTTTGCCAGTCGATGGGAACAGAAGGAGCTACTTCGGGATATTTGCTGCGGAGGTAAGGCTCTAAGATTACTGCAGGTTAATTGTCAGAGTTTAGGAAATAAATTAATTGAATTTTGGATTCTTGTAGAGACGTATTCTCCGGACATTGTCATTGCTACTGAATCTTGGTTATATGAGTATATAAATAGTAATGAAATAATTCAAGGGACCTACGAAATGTACAGAAGGGATCGGGGGAAGCGAGGTGGTGGGCTATTTATTTGTGTGCGCAAAAATATAGCTAGTTTCTTAAAGTGGGCTGATACGGATCATGAAATGTTATGTGTACAAATTTCGGATAAAGGGAATAAATTCCCTCTTCAGGTCATAGGGGCGTATAGAGCACCGAAAGATAACTTTTCGCTTCTCGACACACTGTATGATAAAACTTGTACGGGTAATGCTATAAAAAGAGCATAATAATTGCCGGAGATTTAAACCTCCCCAAAGTGGACTGGTCTGGTGAGTCAAGCTCAGAGCGCTGCAAACAAATTCTTAAGGGAGGGGGGATTTTCCCAAGTAGTTGACTTCCCAACTAGAGGCAATAATACCTTAGATGTTTATCTCGTAAGGCCTGTAGAGCTGTATATTAACTGTCTGAAAGTACCAGGAATTAGTGACCATTCTGGGGTTGAATTAAATATTAGATACGGTGACATTACAAAATTAGACTTCAATGTAACAAATAAGATCATATTCCAGTATCGCAGGGCGGATCAGGGCAAATTTCAGGGGTATTTGAATGAGCTATTTGTAGGATGGGCATCGGAAGGAAATCACAGTAATATCCTGTGGACTAACTTCTTGAAAATTTTAAATAGCGCTATTGATAAATTTGTTCCATTTAAATTACTGAAACAAAACCCAGATCCTGAGTATTACACACGGGAAATCAGGAGTCTTAAACGGAAAATTAGGAAATTATACAATAAAAGACATGATAGTGACAAGTATATGTTGAAATTAAAGTCCTTATCAAGAGAGCTCGTCTTAAAAAAGAGGGCTGCTCATGACAATTATATGCAAGGTTTACTTGGTTCGGGAGGCGATGGGTGGAAAAAAAATTACAGTTATGTTAGGAGAAGAAAGGGAAATTCAAATAATTTGTCGATGATAATGTCCGGTGACGGTAAATTAATTACTGAGAAGCAGGCCATTGCTAATGAATTACATGTATTTTATGGTAGTGTGTTCAATAAATCCAATAGCTGTGTGTTGGACCTTAACAGTGAATCAGGGCCTCCACTTCTCCAAATAAACCAGTCAGCAATTGTAATGCTAATACAAAAATTACGTTACAATATATCTAAGGGTCCTGATAATATTGTTAGTGAAGTACTTAAACTAGGAGGTAGGGCCGTGGCACGATACTTAGAGGTGATGTTTAATGTGTCCATAAACAATGCGCAACGCCCGGATGACTGGAAAAGTGCTACGGTAATCCCAATATTTAAGGGAGGGAGCAGACTTGAATTGGGCAACTACAGGCCGGTTAGTCTTACATCCATCGTTTGTAAACAGATGGGGCATCTCATTTGCGACTACTTCAGGGAACAGTGGGAAACATTATCATGGTTTAATGATAGGCAACATGGATTTCGGAAAGGTTACTCATGCGAGAGTCAGATGCTATCACTTTTTCAAGATATTAGCGAATCGTTGAGACGATGGAGTTTCAGTCGACGCCGTAGTTATAGATTTTGCGAAGGAATTTGATGTCATGCCGCATGACATGCTACTCCATAAATTAGCTTCGACGAAGATTGATAGAAGATAAATTTTATGGATCCAAGAATTTTTGACGGGTCGTTCCCAGAAAGTGAAAGTTGAAGGCCGATTCTCGGATGAAATTACCGTAACGTCGGGTATCCCTCAGGGCAGCGTAATCGGAACTTTGTTATTTTTGGCGTTTATAAATGATTTACCAAATGGGATTCGCAGTGACTGTCGATTGTTTGCGGATGATTGTGTAATATATCGAACGATACATGACTCACAAGACAATGCAGTACTTCAAGATGACCTGAACCTGGTCTATAAGTGGGCGATTGAAAATAAAATGAAAATAAACACAAGAAAATGTAGTCTAATAAAAATAGGGAAAGTGCGAAGGCAAGATTTTCAATATAACATTGGCTCGGAAATACTTGTAGAAGAAGATTCTTGCAAATATTTGGGCGTTCACGTAAGAAATGATATGAAATGGAGTAGTCATATAGGATGTGTAGTTTCAAAAGCTTACAAATCCATGCACTTTGTAATGAGGGTATTAAAAGGAAGTAGTACCTCTGCTAAAGAATTAGGATATTTGTCACTTGTAAGACCTATTCTGGAATACGCCTCGGCGGTATGGGATCCATATCAAGTAGGGCTCATAAATGAGTTGGAAATGGTACAAAGAAAGGCCGCTAGATTTGTGCTCAGTGACTTTAATCCCAGGAGCAGTATGAGCCGTATGTTAAAGAAACTTGGATGGGAATCACTTGAGGCTAGGAGGATGAAATCTAAGACTCTGCGCTATGTACAACACGTATACAAATCAACCAGCATGGGGTGAGCTAAGCAAACGTATGGAAAAGCCTACTTACATGGGTAGGAGCGATCATCCTTTCAAAGTTAAGGGCCGACCACAGCGAACAAATTATGGTAAATATTCTTTCGTAAACCGTGCCATTGATAATTGGAACTCTCTACCTGCCGCAGTCTTAGAGCCTTTTCCCAAACATATAGGTGTGTTTAAGAAAAGACTGACTATTTGTGTAAATACTCCAGTTTAATTGTTAGTGAATTGTTATGTACAATTATTTATTTGTTATGCATATCTAATTTGCCACCGGGGGACACCCCCCCAATTGCAAATAAACGAATGAATGAATGAACGAAAGTCCCTCAATCCTCATTCTTCGAGGGTTGAGGGCAGTTCTTTTCCTCCTGTCCTTTATTTGCCTTATTCTCCTTTTGTTTTCCATTTCTTCTTCTAGTATATAAGTTAGTAGTTAGTTTTAGTTATAGTTTACAGTTCATTATCATCTTCACGATCACCCAAACCATCAGGGGCTGATAACCTAGATGTTAGGCCCCTTAAAACTACAATTATCATCATATCATCTTCCAAGCTTTCCATCCTGTGGAAACGTAGTTAGTATACATGCTGATAGGCCATCTTGTATCCAATCGTGACTATTCCTTCACTATTTTGTTTGTAGTGTGACCTCCTGATAGGCCGAGTGCAGGTCTTTCTAGTCGACGCCCGTGGGCGACCTGCGCGTCGGGATGAGAGATGGAATGGATGAAGATGAATCAAACTGGGCAAGATTGTGGAAGGAAGCGGCCGTGGCCTGTGAGAAGGTACCGTCCCAGCATTTACATGGTGTTGAAAATGTGAAATCACGGAAGACTATTGCAAGGCAAATGAGGCTAACGTGAATTGTTCTGTTGGATGGCACAACCACATACGGCTGGGAGACGCGACTAATCATAAGGGAAACATTCGAAGAGAAGAGCATTGTGAGATACGAGGTATTGCATTGAGCAGTGGCGGCCGGTAATAAAGTTGCAGTGTTGCACAACGACCAGATTATTTCAGGAAAAACAATTAATACCGTAATAATATTTTTAGTAATAAAAGCTGTACTTTTCATTTTATTTGTATAGGAATTCATAAATCTGTTCTTTAATAATTCAAGAAATCCTATAGTAAATAAATGAGAACAACTGTCTGAGAAAGCTAAACGCGCCAACTGTCTAGGAGCGCTTGTTCACTTGGTCGTTGCCAGCCCCAAGCACCAACCAGATCTCAATAGTGAAGGGTATTGCAGAGATGCTAGACCGAGTAAGTCCTATCCCAACTGGTCGTTGATCGATGATTGCAACAAGGGAGCCGAGGCACGGACAGAGACATCCGTGATGCTTCGTCTACTGCCGATACTATGTATTGCAATGTAATTTACGCGTTCTTATAATAATAATAATAATAATAAAATAATAATAATAATAATACTATCGTATGGCCTCGGGTGCCGAGTGTAAGCTTTGTTAATTGACACCCAGAGTGCAGCTTACATGTCGAATTTCGTCGTTCCTTTGAACGCTATGAAAGTCAAGGAGGTTAGATGTCTAAGCTCCTTGACACTACAGCGCTTTCTAGTAGAGAATGGAGGCACTTTGTGTTGTCGGAAAATCCCGATATTAATTTTGCCATTGAACAATGCCTACTGAATTCAAATGAGTTCTTTAACATGCCAACAACGTATGACTTCCATGTCGTGATTTTTGTCGCCTTTCAAAAATCACTTACCACGGCCAGGGGCGAACCTGCAAGCTTGGGGTTGGTAATCCGACACGTTAACCACTCACCCACCTGGCAAGCGCGTTCTTTCTCGCGGTTCTTCCTCGTCCTCGTATAAGTTATACTTAAATTACGTTGTTTTGTTCTCGTGAAGGTTTTCATGTAGACCAGTGGTTCTGAACCCATAGAAGTCTGCGGACCACTCAGCCTGAAATTGAATCATGTACTGAACCCTTTACCCTATGTTGGTTAAATGATTCTACTATTTATTTCTTCAATTAATAAATATTTCAACCAGCATCATGAAAGTAGCCAGACAGTGATGAGGAAATTTCAAGCATTTGTTGGAGACAGTAGGGACATACCTGCATCAGTTTAACAAAAGGCTAAGTACTTGAGCTATGAAAAGAAATAGCAGAGCGATGTATCATAAGGACAGGTGTGGCTACCTCAATTTTAGAAGCGACGCGCGGTGAGACATGGTTCTGGTATGTTCATTGTGATATTCGCGCCTAGAAGAAATATGATGCAGTAACGTGAATGGCTGATGAAGAAAATAGACACTCCCAAGACGCCAAGATCTACTAGAAACCGCCAAATTACAGAAAATGGAGAACCAATGAGAAGAGAATGCCTACTTGCGCGCCAACTCCGGCTGGGGTACGCGGCGGCTAGCATTCACGCGGGAAATCGCCTAGACAAAATCTCTACGATCGATTCTAGGATTAATGGGCATATTCTTGACCTGTGCAATATTACGAGTTCAGTGATATTTATTTCATTCCTGTATCACAATTATTTCGAGAAATTTTTACATAAAATCCCCCTCCATCTAGACCCAAGGGCCAGTTCATTTATAAGTGTGTCGAAGAGCCAAGACATTGATTTTCATTCCGTGTGTCTAGGAGACATGACTTTTATTCCGTGTGTCGAGAACACAGGACTTTGATTCTGTTCGTCTGAAAAGATAGACTTTTATTTTATGTGTCGAGGACACAAGATATTCATTGTAAAGTGGTAAAATCAGTGATAGATAGTCATAGTACTATAGTTATAGGGACAGTAGCGTCGATAATTCGCCAACGAACAGTGACAGGGAATTTAGTACCTGAACAAGCGAATTTAATAGTCAGACATAAAGTGTATGATAACCTAATTTTTGTATCAGCGCAAGGATGACATCGATGAATGCAGAAGAAGTGTGGAAGTCTCAACAGTCCGTCCAGATGGCTGCTATGAGATAAAGAACCATCCAGTTGGGGAATGGCGTCTGATGTTCTTTGACGGGTGACTACAACACGAGATGAGTACAAATAATATTTTATTATTTATTAAATTAACTTATGGTTTATGGGACATATTTTTGTAAATACTTTGCTTGTGTGATTCAATGTAGTATATTTTGTTTTGATCTGACACACTTTTGTTTGGAAGCAGCTCGCACAATGGTAGTTAATGGAAGGTTCTTTTCTTTGTGTTGTGTTAACTAACGTAGCTACGTGAACGGCCGTGTTCGCCTAGGTTACGAAGTGCGGTTAAAAACGTCTCTCGGAGATATGTCGTGTTTCAGAAGTAGGACTGAATTAATATAATTATATAGTAGATTGGAGGGTAATTAAATGTTGTTGAGAATTATTATTGATCAGATTCAGTGTGATTATTGCCTTTGGAGCAATGTAATTTGTGACGAAGAGTACTCAGCTCTATCGTAGGTTTTAAATATTGTGTTAAATGTTTGCGAGCTCTAATTCAGCAGACCCATGTGAAAGGCGTTATGTCAGTCCCAGATGTGTGTATTGTGAGTATATTGTTGTGGTATTACAAGCGGGAACTTCAGCAGAGACTGATTTCTGTCAGCTTGGTACCAGATTCATATTGCATCCTTGCGAGGACAATTATGGATATGTGATTATTGTCTGACCATTGTTGAGTGGGAGGAGATGTTAGCGGCTGTTGATTCCTTGAGATAACAGTTCAGCCGGTCGGCTATTTATATACACTGGAAGGGGGACATGACTGGTATTGTGGAAGGGGCGAGTTGTTGTCACAAGGGCTGGCTGAGTTTCGCAAGCAGAGCTCATTAGGGGAGTGCACGTCTGGCTCCCAATTACTTGAAAATAAATATAAATGTGAGAAACTGATCAATGGTAAAATTGTTTAAATAAATGGGAGTTGCCTACGAAACACGATTACCTTCGAAGCGTTTCCTTAACATGCAGTTTTGTTAATATAAAGTAATCTTAACCACTCAGGTTGTTTGTTGTTGTTGGTTTATTCTTTGTTTATTGTACATGTCAGTGACTCGTGAGTCACGTGCGGCGCTGTGTTTCCTTGTTGTTGAGTATCTGGCCATTGTGGCAGCTCATTTGTTAAGTGTGTCACCACACTAATAAGGGTCTCAGAGAGATGCCTGTAAATAGTAGAGTTGTAATATGTGTGTCAGAGTTAGATTTAAGGATTTTTATTAATGTTATGCCCATAGCCATAAAAGTTGATTTACGAGGTGATTGTTCGTGAGCACCGTGGCTGTTAACCCGTTGTGAACGAATGATCATCCAAGTACTCATTTCTCGTAGATAGTTACCACGCGAACATAAATTCACATGCAAGATAGTGGAACTTGGATCCATATTTTATTAGAAAAGGGGAGATCTGTTTGACTCCTCAAAGTGATAAATATTCATGTCAGGGGAAAATTCAGGGAGGATTTTGTTTATTATTGTTTGTTTTATTCTTTTATGCACAAATTAGTTATTAAATCTAGTTATTATCTTACGTTTTGTCTCCTTTCTTTCTTAGTTATAGTTTTCATCCTATAACCCTTGCCTCAGAAAAGCACGTTGTTTGGCGGACGTAAACACCACACTATGAACTGAACGCGACCCCTTGATCTAAGATTCTTGCATAAAACACTGCTATTCTGAAGGGTTCATAGGTGAAAACGGGCGGCCAACGGTGGGGCTATTCACTATGGTGTAACGGGGAGATTACACATGTCAATAGTGGCGTATTTGAGTAAAACTGGCATGCCGCAAGTGCAGGCAGATATGACAGTATTTAATCACCGGGAAGTGATATTTTATTAAAAGTAGTTGAGGCGAAGTGGATACCGCCAAATGTGTGAAAGATAAATTAAAATCAGGAGTTTGCAAAGTAAAATACGGTTCACGTTGTTGTCTTTTAAATTAAAGTAAAATTAAGATGTGATACCGGGCGCCCAATGATAAAGTTAAAACTAGATTTGTTTAGAAAGTCAAACTCATGGAAATATTAGGAGGCTGTAGCCTAAAATGACAATTAATACTTTGTTAATTAGTCAAGTGTTAATATCAGATCAGGATAACTGTTTAATGACTAAATATGTGCTTGGGGTTAAAATTAAATTGAGTAAAACTAGAACTACTCAGAGATGCAATCAACTAATGGGATTAAAGGTAAAAATAAATGAACTGAGTAGGATAAAGAAATTAAATGTGCATTGGATTTATGTGCGTGTCAAAGGGCATTGGCGTATGCCATTTCCCATATGTCTCATATATATTGTAAAACATGGCAACGGTGGCGCAGATCCAGGAGATCATTGGAAGTGCGGCAAGGAGAACTCAGGAATTGTTGGATACTAAATTAGCAGAACAAAGTGAATCGCTGAACACGAAGTTATCCGAACAAATAAACACTAAATTATCAGAACAGAGTCAATCTATAAACACTAGTATGTTAGAGCAAAGTGAATCGCTAAATACGAAAATGTTAGAACAAAGTGAATCGCTGAACACGAAGTTATCCGAACAAATAAACACTAAATTATCAGAACAGAGTCAATCTATAAACACTAGCATGTTAGAGCAAAGTGAATCGCTAAATACGAAAATGTTAGAACAAAGTGAATCGCTAAATACGAAAATGTCAGAACAAAGTGAATCGCTAAATACTAAACTGTTAGAACAAAGTGAATCATTGCGGACACAGTTAAATAACAGCAGAATTGAGCAAAATGAATATCAGGCGGAACAAGCTAGGTTATTAAAGAGTGAAATTAATGACACTATAAATTCACAGTTAGAGGCGCAAAATAATAAAAACACGAACCAATTAGCTTCGTTAACCGCAGAGATGAAAGAGCACACGAACCAACAGATGATATTACTGGCCCTTGATGTAAGCAAAAATAATGAGAAACAATTAGAGCAGATTGAAAAAATGGAGAGAATTTTCGATAAAAAACTTAGCATTCTCGATGAAACGGTGTTAGCTAAATTAGAGCAGATTGAAATAGCATGCACAATGAATACAAGCGAGGTCAAAATAGCTCAAGATAAGTTGGAAGGTCGATTTAAGGAGATGGAGAAAAGTGGCAGGGTCATTCAACAACAAATATCAGCAGTAGATGAGAACATATCAGGCATAATTAAAGATATGGACCGTCTAGAGATAAAATCAGCGGAACAGTGGAAAAGCCTAGAAATGGAACAAGAACAATTTAAGAGTACATTAGACGAAAGGCTGAGCCAGATAGAAAATAATCAGGATGAAAATAAGAGCCAAATTGAAGAAAAAATAAGCACGATTAAAGAACAGATCAGGAAAGATTGGAAGAAAATGAATATTGATTCTAGAGAGGAAAGATCCACTATTCTTAAAACAGTAGGCGAAAACCACACGCGTATTCAAGCTTTGGAGCAAGAGGTAAAAAATAGACTTAAAGAGCAGACAGACAGGATCATTAAAGCCGAACTTCGCTCATTAGAACAATCGTCTATATTTAAAACGGGAGCATTGAAAGACAAGCAGGATGACTCACATAGTTCCCAACCCAGCATAGCAGGAAGTCAGAGTCAAGCAGAGAGCCCATTAACAACAAACACGGAAGGATTTCGTAAGAACGTAGATAGAAGCTCAACACCACAGGACGGTCATCAGCCCACACAACTTATTCAAGTAATTCGCTCAAATGACTACAAACGCAGAAATACACCGAAAATTCAGGGGTAACGCCTAAGGCCTTTATCAAAGAGATTGAAGACCATTTCAATGACACTGGGGTACCTGAAGCACGTAGATTGAGAATGATGGAGATATTTTTATCAGGGAATGTTCTCACCTGGTTTTTAAGTTTCAAATATACATTTGGAACCATGTCAGACTTTAACTTAGCGTTTCTGCGCAAATACTGGTCTCCCGCCATACAACAGAGTTTAAGAATGGAGCTTTACTCTAGAAAATACCAAACTACCCAGCAGACAAAATACTCAGATTTCTTTAACATGCAAATGCTAAAATTTCGCGATCTGGATTACCCATTAAACGAATCAGATTTGGTGATGACAATAGCAAGGCAAATGCCGGTTAATGTACAGCAAGTGCTAGTCGCAGCAAACGTCAGTACGGCCCTACACGCAGAGCAGATATTAAGGCAAATAGATGAGACCACATCTCATAGTCATTTTAGAGGAGGAAGACAGCTGGAATTAGTCAACACTACAGAGGTCGTAAAAACAAAACAGGGAAATACTAAAACGCAGGGTACTAATACAAGCACCTCCACACCTAGGCGAAACCAGGAAGAAGGGGAAAACAGACCATATCAGCGTAACGAAAATTACTACAACAATATATACCAGGGCAACAATAGATACCAACAGAGAGGATATCAACAATGGCGTGATAATCGAAGGAATGACAGGCCTTATGGAAGATACGGTGATTATAATGCCAATCAACGATGGAAAGGAAGGAGAGATCAAAATCAAGGAGATCAACGTAACTATCGAGATGACTGGGATGATAGGCACGCTCAATCACAAAATTACTTAGAGGAGTTACACGCTAATCAAGGTGGAGAGCTAGGAAGATGGGAAAAGGCCATTGGGAACAGAAAGAACCCAGATACACATACTGAGGAAGCTGGAAGTCTACTGAGACAAGAGGAATATCAAGGACATGAGCGACAGAAGGATGATGGGAGTCGAAATGGAGCTAAAAAAAATGTTAATTTTGGATCAAGGAGACAGTCTCAAAACACAACAGTCGGAAGTTGAAGATGGATGGATAGTAGCGAACATACAAGAATGGATTGCTTTACCAGAAGATTGCCTGGAGGAGACGGTGAAACCACGGAACGATGAAATTAGGCAATTACCCATTATTTACGCAAGGATTGGTGGAATTAATATAAGATGTTTATTGGATACAGGGTCACAGATCAGTCTAGTATCGGAGGCCTTGGTTCGAGAGTTGGGACGGACTCAGAATATTCCTGTAATTCCGGTACCACAGCTCAAAGTGAGGGGTGTTGTTCCTGAACGCACCGTTACTTGTAAACGTCAGGCATACTTAGAGCTGAACATATTGGAACATACTTTTGGGCAAACATTCATTATCATGGCAAAGATGAATTTCAATATAATTCTTGGTGCAAATTTCATTTGTGACTATCAAGCAGTGATAGATTTACACAAGAATACAGTCAGTTTTAGAGAATATGACCAGCTGAAAAACGTGGGATTGCATATGGATGAAATCACTACCGGAAGAGATGTAAATTCTTGGGCATTGGAAGCAATATCAGAAGAGACGGAAGAGGAGGTACGAAAGGCGGAAGATAACATCATAGAAGGGGCTGTTGTGGAACTAGATGAGGAGATAGAATCCCAGGAGATATGGTCTTTATTAACAGAAGGAGATGACAGCGATACACAATTTGAAGAGTTACTACAGGAGCGGCTCAATGACATTCAACTTGGGGGTGAACACAGAAAACAGTTGGAAGAGATTTTAAGGAAGCACAAAACAGTATTTGATACAGTACCTGGGAAAATTTTAAATTTCAAGTACTCTATGCAAGTCGAGGACTGGTCACCTTTCAAAAGCAGATTGTACCCAATTCCTGAAAAGTATCGTGGTCAAGTTAAAATCATTATAGATGAGATGTTAGAAGCTGGAGTGATAAGGAAGACACCTACAACTTATCTAAATGCGATTTTGGCAGTCACAAAACCAAATGGATCTATTAGACTTTGTTTAGATGCCAGAAATCTCAATATGAGACTCATTTTTCCTGAGTATGACAGAGCGCCAATTATCAGAGACGTATTAAAAGGCTTTAAAAACAAGAGCATTTATTCATCAGTCGATCTGACGAGCTCGTTCCATCATCTTGAATTGGATGAGAAGTCACAGCTTCTAACTGGCTTCTTATTCGATAACCAGACATATTGTTTCGTCAGAATGCCTTTTGGGGTCAAAACAGCGGGCTGTGCTTTAATCCGAGCACTGGACCGGAACCTAACCGAGGAAGTAAAGGAGATGACGGTGCGATACATCGACGACATTCTGTTGGCATCCGACAACATTGAAACTCACATGGAAAATTTGGATAAAGTATTGGGTAACTTGAAAGCATCGAATTTCAAAGTAAACCTGAAGAAATCGCATTTCTTCAAGAGCGAGATCTTATATTTGGGTCACGTCATTGACAAGGAGGGAGTGAAGCCAAATCCAGCCAAGATTGAAGCGATAAAGAATTTCCCTACACCAACGAGAGTCAAGCACATTCGGGCTTTCTTAGGCGTAACGGGATTCTTTAAAGAAAACTGTCCAGGTTATACGGAGACTGTAGCTCCAATGCAAGAAAAGTTAAAGAAAAATAACAAATGGTCATGGAACGCGGAATGTGAGAAGGCATTCCAAGCAACAAAACAGCTATTAGAAAACTGCATTAAATTAGGATATCCAGATTTCAAGCTCAAATTTATAATCCAAGCGGATGCTTCACTAATTGGGATAGGTGCTATGCTCTACCAAGAGGATCCAGCGAACCTGCAGCACAAAACATATTTGGCATTTGTCAGCCGAAAATTGCGTAAGCACGAGCGGAATTATACTGTAACCGAGCTAGAATTGTTGGCCATCCTTCATGCGCTCCAACAATGGAAACGAATAGTCTATGGTTACCCTATTGTTGTCAGGACTGACCACAAGGCACTAACATTCTTGTTTAAGACGTCAATGGCAAGCGAACGTGTGACACGTTGGTCTATATACATTCAGCAGTTCAGCATTGAAATTGAACATTGTCCAGGGAAGATGAACGTGATACCGGATGCACTCAGCAGGAACCCAGAGCCTGATAATGAAGAAACAGCGATGGTACAACACTTGGAGTTAACACCGAAGGACCGGGAATTCTTGGAGGAGTTACGTGAGATACAGCGAGAACAGGAAGCGGAACCATGGATGATGCTATTAATTAAATACTTCAAAAAGCAACTACCTACAGGAACACCTGCATTTCGAGAAGCGAAAGCCAAAGAAGGAAGATATGTTTATGTCAACAATTTGCTGCACAAATGGGTAGATAATGACCACACCAAGTTACGCATATTAGTACCTGCATCGTTACAACGAGGATTGACATGGCATACGCATGAAAGTTACGGTCACGTGGGCTTAGACAAGTGCGAAGCGACAATAGGAGAGACATTTACATGGCCACGTATGAGAACAACTATATGTGACGTCATTACAACTTGTGACCCATGTCAGAGAACAAAGCCAAATAATTATTTACTGAGGCAATATCCTAGACCATTGCTACCTCAGAAACCATGCGAGCTGCTGGCGATGGACTGTCTTGGTCCAATTCCGAAGGGAAGGAGAGGTTGCCGTCATTTGCTAGTGTGCATTGATGTATTTTCTAAGTTTGTAGTACTATGCCCTATTCAGAAAACAACATCGAAGCAGGTACTCAGTCGCATTCGTAATAGAGTTATTCCAACCCTTGGAAAACCAGAGTTTATATTATCAGATCACGGCAGTTATTTCACAAGCGCCGAATTCAAGAAAGGAATGGAAGACATGGGTATAAAACATGTTTTAAGCAGTATCCGACATGCCCAAGCAAATCCAAGCGAGAGAGTAATTAAATCTGTAACTGCATATTTGAGAATCTTCATTCCGAACGAACACCACAAATGGGTCGATAAAATTAAGGACGTAGAGACATGCATGAATTCTACCAGGCACGAGTCAACAGGACAAATCCCTATGGTCCTACACAAGAACGAGTATCCAGTAAGAACGTGGAAAAGCATCATTAACTGTCCACAAGATCCCATGATAGCACCAGACCTGAGAATTGAAAGAACGAGAGCATACATGAGGAAACAAGCAGACCGCAGATTACGGCGAGTAAGAAATAAGAGGTTCCACGGTGATCTTGAAGTCAACCAGCTCGTTTTGGTAAAACGACCTGCTATATCGGACCCAGAAAAGAAAATCTTTAGTAAGTTCTGCGAAAAATTCATAGGACCCTATTCTATCGTAAGAAACCTTGGAAATAATGCTTACAGAGTGAAAGAATTAAGCACAGGAACAATGTCAGTTTACAACGCTGCCAACCTAAAGAAATATCGTCGAAGTGAACCATGGTAGCGCCGAAATAATGACGCTGTTTGAATATACGGACGCCCAACTATCAACAAAGTCAACGGGGAGCAGTTGAGTACGGCACGTGATGAACGAGGAAGTAGAGTTGTTGTTGACAAACATTAACGAGGCGAGTAAGGTGTTGCCGCAGGCATAGAGCGTCACGCAAGATTGGAAGGGGGAGAGACAAGCAGGATATGAAAACGAGTAAATGCCATTGAAGACAGGAGCGCCTAGACCAAGTAAGAAAAAGGGGTGATTCTGGAAATAAAACAAATTGGCCTACGGAAGTATTGTAAAATTGTCGACTTTATTCCTAAGTTCGAAATTTTGTGAGTGGGAGAGTTGTGAACCCTTTACCCTATGTTGGTTAAATGATTCTACTATTTATTTCTTCAATTAATAAATATTTCAACCAGCATCATGAAAGTAGCCAGACAGTGATGAGGAAATTTCAAGCATTTGTTGGAGACAGTAGGGACATACCTGCATCAGTTTAACAAAAGGCTAAGTACTTGAGCTATGAAAAGAAATAGCAGAGCGATGTATCATAAGGACAGGTGTGGCTACCTCAATTTTCGAAGCGACGCGCGGTGAGACATGGTTCTGGTATGTTCATTGTGATATTCGCGCCTAGAAGAAATATGATGCAGTAACGTGAATGGCTGATGAAGAAAATAGACACTCCCAAGACGCCAAGATCTACTAGAAACCGCCAAATTACAGAAAATGGAGAACCAATGAGAAGAGAATGCCTACTTGCGCGCCAACTCCGGCTGGGGTACGCGGCGGCTAGCATTCACGCGGGAAATCGCCTAGACAAAATCTCTACGATCGATTCTAGGATTAATGGGCATATTCTTGACCTGTGCAATATTACGAGTTCAGTGATATTTATTTCATTCCTGTATCACAATTATTTCGAGAAATTTTTACATAAAATCCCCCTCCATCTAGACCCAAGGGCCAGTTCATTTATAAGTGTGTCGAAGAGCCAAGACATTGACTTTCATTCCGTGTGTCTAGGAGACATGACTTTTATTCCGTGTGTCGAGAACACAGGACTTTGATTCTGTTCGTCTGAAAAGATAGACTTTTATTTTATGTGTCGAGGACACAAGATATTCATTGTGGTAAAATCAGTGATAGATAGTCATAGTACTATAGTTATAGGGACAGTAGCGTCGATAATTCGCCAACGAACAGTGACAGGGAATTTAGTACCTGAACAAGCGAATTTAATAGTCAGACATAAAGTGTATGATAACCTAATTTTTGTATCAGCGCAAGGATGACATCGACGAATGCAGAAGAAGTGTGGAAGTCTCAACAGTCCGTCCAGATGGCTGCTATGAGATAAAGAACCATCCAGTTGGGGAATGGCGTCTGATGTTCTTTGACGGGTGACTACAACACGAGATGAGTACAAATAATATTTTATTATTTATTAAATTAACTTATGGTTTATGGGACATATTTTTGTAAATACTTTGCTTGTGTGATTCAATGTAGTATATTTTGTTTTGATCTGACACACTTTTGTTTGGAAGCAGCTCGCACAATGGTAGTTAATGGAAGGTTCTTTTCTTTGTGTTGTGTTAACTAACGTAGCTACGTGAACGGCCGTGTTCGCCTAGGTTACGAAGTGCGGTTAAAAACGTCTCTCGGAGATATGTCGTGTTTCAGAAGTAGGACTGAATTAATATAATTATATAGTAGATTGGAGGGTAATTAAATGTTGTTGAGAATTATTATTGATCAGATTCAGTGTGATTATTGCCTTTGGAGCAATGTAATTTGTGACGAAGAGTACTCAGCTCTATCGTAGGTTTTAAATATTGTGTTAAATGTTTGCGAGCTCTAATTCAGCAGACCCATGTGAAAGGCGTTATGTCAGTCCCAGATGTGTGTATTGTGAGTATATTGTTGTGGTATTACAAGCGGGAACTTCAGCAGAGACTGATTTCTGTCAGCTTGGTACCAGATTCATATTGCATCCTTGCGAGGACAATTATGGATATGTGATTATTGTCTGACCATTGTTGAGTGGGAGGAGATGTTAGCGGCTGTTGATTCCTTGAGATAACAGTTCAGCCGGTCGGCTATTTATATACACTGGAAGGGGGACATGACTGGTATTGTGGAAGGGGCGAGTTGTTGTCACAAGGGCTGGCTGAGTTTCGCAAGCAGAGCTCATTAGGGGAGTGCACGTCTGGCTCCCAATTACTTGAAAATAAATATAAATGTGAGAAACTGATCAATGGTAAAATTGTTTAAATAAATGGGAGTTGCCTACGAAACACGATTACCTTCGAAGCGTTTCCTTAACATGCAGTTTTGTTAATATAAAGTAATCTTAACCACTCAGGTTGTTTGTTGTTGTTGGTTTATTCTTTGTTTATTGTACATGTCAGTGACTCGTGAGTCACGTGCGGCGCTGTGTTTCCTTGTTGTTGAGTATCTGGCCATTGTGGCAGCTCATTTGTTAAGTGTGTCACCACACTAATAAGGGTCTCAGAGAGATGCCTGTAAATAGTAGAGTTGTAATATGTGTGTCAGAGTTAGATTTAAGGATTTTTATTAATGTTATGCCCATAGCCATAAAAGTTGATTTACGAGGTGATTGTTCGTGAGCACCGTGGCTGTTAACCCGTTGTGAACGAATGATCATCCAAGTACTCATTTCTCGTAGATAGTTACCACGCGAACATAAATTCACATGCAAGATAGTGGAACTTGGATCCATATTTTATTAGAAAAGGGGAGATCTGTTTGACTCCTCAAAGTGATAAATATTCATGTCAGGGGAAAATTCAGGGAGGATTTTGTTTATTATTGTTTGTTTTATTCTTTTATGCACAAATTAGTTATTAAATCTAGTTATTATCTTACGTTTTGTCTCCTTTCTTTCTTAGTTATAGTTTTCATCCTATAACCCTTGCCTCAGAAAAGCACGTTGTTTGGCGGACGTAAACACCACACTATGAACTGAACTGAACGCGACCCCTTGATCTAAGATTCTTGCATAAAACACTGCTATTCTGAAGGGTTCAGTACGGACCACCACCCCTCTTCCCCCCCCCCGTTCCCCTCCACCCCTCCCCCTCCCTCAATAGACATCAGTTGTAACCCTTCCTCAATTACAGTTATATATATATATATATATATATATATACTGTATAATTCGTTGAGGCCATCTAGGACTACGTTAAGTCTTGCTACACTTCGCAATAATCTTCGATTACCTCTGAGCCCAGAATTCCCTCCTTCTCTGTGAGTGGGCCATCTTGCGCTCCGCTGTCCAGGTGGTACCTTGTCTCCTTTACGGTCTTGGTGTCTCATCTCGGGTTAGCCCATTAGTCAGTATCTTTTTGCGGAAGAGATCTCTATTGAAGGTGTCGTCGGGTTTTAGATGCAGCATTTTGAGGTCGTCTCTGGTATTTATAAACCAGGGCATTGTGGTTTTGGGTTTGGAGTTTAAAAAAACTCAGTTGAGTCAGCCTGTTTCCATCCATTCGTTTGAGATGACCGTAATACCGTGCCCGCCTCTTACGGATCATTTCTAAAATTTTCTCTATTACACTGTAGATGTCTTTGTTGGATTTTTTTTATAATGGATGCCATGCTTATTTTTAAGATTTTTCAATTCAAAACATGACAGTCATCACCGCGAATACATTCGGACGATTCTCATTCAACACACATCGTTTTCGGAATCCCTACTTATTGGCCACATTTTATATGTGCTGGTGGATTCCTTTCTCCCGCGGACCACTCCCGAGGCACTCGCGGACCACCTGTGGTTCGCGAACCACCGGTTAAGAACCACTGATGTAGACTAACTTATAATCCATTTAATCCGCTGGCAATGTGATGTTCCTTGAAATGCGGCATTCGTGATGAATGAGGTACATCCGTTTTACCGCGCAATTGAATAGAGTTTTCTCTGATAACCTATCAAGCAGTCTTTTACCCTAACCCCCCGCCCCCCTTAATGAAAATAGTGCAACACCCAGAGCAATTACCCGCCAGCTTCCACTGGCATTGACACCGTCGTTATGCGTAGTATTGCCAGATCCACGACGATTGCAGGGTGCAAAATATAGCAATCCGAAAGACTACACGATTTCTAACAGTTCATTATTTTCAGACGGAAAGGCACTTCGAATGAAAGGTAAGTAATTTTTCTGCTGGTATTACGTTACACTTATACACAAACCTGTTCAGGTTGAACCATTTTTGAGGAGATCATCATAGGTTTGTTCCAACACGGTGTTCTGAACGCGTTCTGAAGTGATATCACCTTTGTTTAATGCACAAGTGCCATTTGAGAACGAGTACGGAACTAGTTCGTTTTTTTTGGGAACCATTGATCTCTATAATACTGTATTTTTTAAATAGCGCACTAGGGTTATGGTTTTCCTTTAGCATTCAACAATGGAAGCAGCTGTGAAGAAGGCTGGTGTGCATGATCAGAACTCCCAGTTCCTGGTCTTGATTGAGAACTGATTTCACTAGTTCCGAAAGAGTTCCGGAACATATTGGAACAGAGCAAATGACAAGAATATCCCTTCATACTTTCGTATTTGGTCGCCTCCGTTGCGTAGTAGTCAGCGTGATTAGCTGCCACCCCGGAGGTCCGCGGTTCGATTCCAGGCCACGAAATTTGAAAAGTGGTATGAGGACTGGTACGGGGTCTACTCAGCCTCGGGTGGTCCAAATGAGTAGATGGGGTTCGATTCCCTCCTCAGCCATCCTCGAAGTGGTTTTCCGTGGTTTCCCGATTCGTCTTCGGGCAAATGCCGCGAAAAGAATCTCGTGTGGGCCACACAAATCACCATTCCTTCAGCTCTTGGGAGAGGTGGACGTTAGACAGTCACTATAGGTGAGGAGGGCAGCTGGGGATAGTTCTGAATGTTCATTCAGATTGTTATAAAACTCAACTCTGCAATCTCCTATTAAAATAAACAATACGACAATTGGCTTTCTACTTTTTAAAACTGCTATTATACTCATAAAGGATAAATGATCCGCAACGGTAAGATTGTTTGCTATACAGATATTAGAAATAAAACTAAATAAATAAATAAAATACTGGGAGAACAACTAAAAGAGCATTTTGTGCGAAACGCATGGTTCGGAGAGAACGGAACCTATTCAAATATAAATAAATATTCCATATGCGGGCAATCATTCAGCCCACGACGGTTGGATGATAACAGGTTTGTAAAGGTCACTTTTACGACGGGTCTAAAGCGTAAAGTCATTACCATCGTTCTTGCAAACTTTAGTACTTTCAAACAATAGGTTTCCGGTTGGAGAATAACTTGTTGTGCAAATCGGTGTATAAGCCTTCAATGATTGTACATGATTCATGTAATTATTAAAGAAGGCAAAGAAGCGTGAAATTAGGCAATGGAATTTCTATGCTAAAGAGAACTGTGTACGACAGTACACACAGTACCACATTACTATCATTAAATCTAAAAATTGTATAAATGCTATTTAATAATAATAATAATAATAATAATTGACACCGTGGATGGCCAGCGTTTTATTTAGAGGTCCGCCTCGCTTCCACAGCAAAGATCACCTCCAGGGGACATGTCCCAACAGAAGAACACCAAAGGGGGGGGGGGGGGGGAAGGAAGGTGGAGAAGGGGACAACGCACAGGCTATTCTACAGACACCCCCCAATAACTAATGGAATTGTCGCCGACGAAATAATGCCACAACAGTTGCTTAAAAATTTAAAATAAAAATTTAATTGTTAAAATTTAAAGAACACCTCCACCAGAAAAAAGAACATGCATCAACCAGCATAATTTACAAAGAAGGCAAGAGACCGCTTAACATGCTTGCTTGCAAAGCAAACAAAAAGAAAAGAATTAAATTAAAATTAAAATGTTAAAGCCCAAAGATTTAAAATAAAATTACAGGCATAATTAAATGAGAAAGGGCTTGATAATTTACAAGGGAATGCAATACCGATCCGACATGCAGAGATCCAGGCCACGTCATAAAACGAAAAAGAAAATTAAAATAAAATAAATAAAATAAAATATGATCAATTAAGAAATTCCCGATATTCGTGACTAAGAAAAACACAAGAACATTCACCAAAAACATAAGGTTAAACCAACAAGATTAACAAAAGCATATTAAGCTAACACCACAACACGTTTAAGTTTCGCGGTCGGCGCCAAGAGACTGTCCTCAAGACCAGGATGCATTTCGGCAAAACAAAAACAAAACAAACATGGCCACAAAATCAGACGACCGCATGTCAAATCGAAATTACGGCAAACAATTAGCATTAAATTAATTTTAAAATCACCGGAGAGAAAAATAAAATGAGGAAAACAATTATATCTAAATACTATTAACATGAGGCTGGAGCATCGGATCCTACACCAGATTAATAATATGCCAATCCCAAGATTGCCAAAAGAAAATAAATAATAATTTAAAACGTAAAATAAACTAGAAATGTGTCTCCAGAAGGTACGACGAAAAATAACAAAATTAATATATATCTGGTAACATTATTAAAACATAAAAAAAATTGGCCTACCAGGCGAAACAAAACACAGCATCACAACATACATGCAAGGCCAATATTGGAGCTCCCATAATAAAATATAAAAATTTAGAAAAACATTACGTACCTTAAAAACTTCTCAGTGGAGACACAATAAAAATAAAATAATTCACACACAAACCAAATAACGTTATACGCCACTATATTGCCTGAAAATTGCCCACCCAGCACATGCTTCGTTTGGGTCACAGGCACTGGTCTGCATCGAGATGCGATTACAATCCGAATTTCTTCTTCACTGCGAAACGATGAAATAATAGCCTGAAGAGCACAGGCAATTTCTTAGTTGAATTGGTATTCATATTTTGTAAAAGCTAGGGGCCAATGCCCCCTAGCCCAGGAAGAGATACTCTGTCACACCAGCTGGCTAGTTGCTTCCTAGACGACAGACAATGAAGCTCTTAAGATGGCGGAGAATCGCGCGTCAAAACAGCATTGCATTCATGTTAATAATTGTCCAATCACAGCTTGACACCTCAATCAACAATGTGATTATTAAGTAATTAATTTGGCGGTATCATGTATACTCAGTCCTTTGTTTCATGACGTAGGAAAATAATAGCCTTCCAAAATGACACGAATAGGATTAGTTTATAAGGCACAACCAACACACTCCAGTGGTGAAGAAGGAACCACTGCTATCAGCGCCGAAGTCCGACAGCAGCTGCCATCTCGTGTTCACAAACGGAATCAAGTCACCAGGCGGTCGTTTCAAAATGTCAAGGAACACCAGTATACAGGGAAGAAGGATTTTAAAAAGTTGGAACGGGCAATGCACGTAACAGTCTCCCTCCCTTAAGCGTGAACACCGTTCACGAATATGCCTAGGCATAGGCAGTACTCCAAAACAAGTCGATTCACCAAGCATGTTTCCAGAAGATAATGTTCACCAGTTAACTCCAATTGATGGACGAAACCGCATCGTTTTGGTTAGGAAGAGTGCAGGGTCAGATTATCAGTGAAGGGATAATTGATCACCTCGCAAACCACTTAGTTAACAGCTTCACTGTGTCCATAAGTCTTCAGAAACGCAGAACACCAGCACCAGCAGTGCTTTCATAGTCCAAGACACGTTAGGTAAATTTTCATAAGGTCCAATGTAGTTAGCTTTAAAAGAAGTAGGTGGAAGCAATGTGCCATATATCATGCGACGCGTGGGCAGCCATTTACAAAACAGAAGTTAATCTTATTTCAAAAAAGTTTACAGAAATTACAAATTCTTACTACATTTTACAAAAGAGAAACAAGGTTGAATTGATATGAAGAAAATATTTCTGACCATGCCCTAGATCCGTGCTTACAAAATTTCATTAACAAGTTTACCTTTTTACAGACTAGAAGTACCTTTCAAGATCACATGAGTTAAACGACTATACATTTAGAAGGAACTACGGTAGAGGAATGACCACTCAAATTCCCAAGGGAACAGGAATACAAGATTACCATGAGTTTGGTCTCCCACCGTGTCCAACTTACATGCTAGCATCTTTTATGAAAACATCAAAATTTAGTTTCAATTTTACAATTTACCATAAAATGGGAACTACCCAACAGTTACAGTTTGTATCCCAGCAGAGTTTTTAAACCCAATTAAAATTACAGAAGGAACAGATGCCTGAAGGCCTCAATGAAGGTTAGGGATACTCTACATTATACAAAATCAGTTTACAAAATTTATGGTAGCATTTCCTCATTAGAAACCTCTCCACCTCGCTTAATGTGCGACAGATGCACTCTGGAAATTTTGTTGGCCTTAGGGTTTCTAATAAGAAGAGTAACGGGAGTCAGGAATGCCTCTGCATAACACGTGCCTATAAAACGAGGGGTCAACTTGCTTGAAACTAGATTACTGACGCCCTTGGGCTCGAAATTGCGGACGTACACAACATCTCCAATTTCCAAATCAGTTGGCCAGCGACAGGCATTGTGTCGCTTGGCAAGTTGGTCATGTGATACCTTAATATTCTCTCTAGCCTTGCCGAATTTCGCCCTCATATCCTCGGGTGTGAAACTGTCTGGAAGAAGATCGTGCAGGTTCCACAGATTGGACAACGGAGAATTAGCCATAAAGGAAAACATTAACGAAAAAGGGGTGGCTTGCGTGCTCTCGTGCACGGCGGTGTTGAAAGCAAAATTGAGCCAATGCAAATTAGAATCCCACTTGGAATGGTCGTCGTGGTGGAAAGCAATCAGAGCAGAACGGAGATTACGATTGACTCGCTCAGCGAGGGACGGGTTAGGAAAATAGGGAGTGGTGGTTACATGAGAAATAGCATAATCAAACAAGAATTGACGGAACTGATGAGTTACAAAGCACTTGGCATTATCAGATACCAGGTACTGACATGGCCCAAAAGATGAAAAGATGGAATTAAGACACTTTATGACGGAACTGGTCGTAGCCTGTCTGGTGGGGAAAATCCAACTAAACCGGGTGAAACCGTCAGTGCAAACAAGCGCAAATTGGTTTCCCCGACCAGAGCGAGGGAACGGACCAACATGGTCGATAAAAAGCCTCTCCATGGGTCTAGATGCTGGTTCAGATGACAACAGGCCAACCTTAGTAGAAACCGGAGGTTTGCTAATACTACATGCAGCACCATTTCTAATGAGCCTCCTGATGTCGCCATCCATACTTTGCCAAATGAAAAACTGTCTGATTTTAGCTCGGGACTTGAATACTCTTAGGTGGCCACCAATAGGAGATTCGTGATAGTAACGAAAGATTTCCGGAATGAGGACCGACGGGAGCACAATTTTAGGTAGACGGTCATGACGAGACGAACAACACAATACACCATCCTTTAGAGAGTAGGGCTTGATCACTTCACCAGAATTGATTCGGTCAATTAGGCTAGATAAGGAGATATCTTCTTTCTGGAAACTCCTCACATCTTCAAAAAGCACAGGGGAATTGCTGAGAACGACATTGACATAATTTACAGGGGATACAAGGTTTACGGGTTCACATCCTTGAATTTCCTCTTCGGCTGTTTCCTCATACATGCGGCTTAATGAATCAGCTACCGCATTTTCGGACCCACGAATATGGTGGACAGTGAACTGGAATGACAGAATCCTAGTTGCCCATCTGGCAATCCTACCAGTTTTACGGGGTTTCCCTAAGACCCAGCTCAAGGCCTGGTAATCGGTCTCAAGGAGAAACTTAGTGTCCTCAAGATACATACGGAATTTTTCCAGAGCGAACAACACAGCTAAACCCTCAAGTTCGTATATGGAATACTTCCTCTCTGCGTCCGTTAAGGTACGAGAAGCGTATGCAATGGGTTGCCTACCCAGATCAGACTCTTGCAGTAGGACACAACCAACACCACGACCAGACGCATCAGTCTGCACAATGAACTGCTTCCCAAAATCCGGAATGGCTAACACAGGGGCGTTAGAGAGCGCAAGCTTAAGATCTTCGAAGGCTGCCTGCTGGGAGGGACCCCACTCAAACTTCACAGCCTTTTTGCGTAATTGATTTAGAGGAGCAGCACGGTCGGCAAAGTTACTGATGAACTTACGGAAGAAGTTCACCATACCAATGTAACGAGCAACACCCTTGGCGTTCTTGGGTGGTTTAAAATCTCTGATGGCCTGAGTACGAGATTGGTCCACGGAGATACCAGACGCGGAAACAATATGACCCAAGAAGGAAATTTTGGGCTTGGCAAAGGAAACCTTGGACAATTTGACGGTAAGGCCAGCGTCACGCAATCGATCAAGTACAACCTTCAGATGATCAACGTGTTCCTCGAAGGACTCAGAATAGATCACCACATCGTCAAGATAGTGGTACACAAATTTGAAGTTAATTTCTGAAAACACCTTGTCCAGAAGTCTGCTCAACACAGCGGCTCCGGTGGACAGGTCAAACGGGACACGGGCATACTCAAACAGGTTCCAGTCAGTGGAAAAAGCAGTAACATGCCTGGATTCCGGAGAGAGGGGAATTTGGAAGTAAGAAGAATTTAAATCGAGGATCGTGAACACCTTCGCGTTGCGAAACCAACTAAAACAAGTATGAAGGTCTGGCAAAGGAATGGATTGTAAAACAACCTTTTGATTAAGAGCCCTATAGTCGACCATCGGCCGAAAACCACCGTTAGGTTTTGGCACAAGAAATACAGGGGATGAGTAGGCAGAGATAGAGGGTTGGATTACACCTTCTTCCAACATCTTATCGATAATCTTCCGAAGTTCAGCCATCTTGGGCGGGGCAAGTCGATACGGGCTGGAACGCACCGGCACAGAATCTGTTAGCTCAATCTTGTACTCCATCAAATGGGTTACACCCAACTTGTCAGTAAATACATCACTATACTCCTGACATAACCTCTTTATGGCATCCTTTTGAAGATTCGTTAAATTTTCCAGATCGAGACCCTCAATAGTCACAGGTTCACTAACTGAATTGACAGCAGGAGAAGATAAAACCGGGTTGAACGATAACTTACTTTGCGGATTAAACTTAAACCATAAGTTGCGAGCAGCAAAATCAAGAAGCATACCAACGTGTGACATGAAATTAGCTCCAATGACCACAGAACAAGAAAGATTTCTGGCAACAAATAATTTAAACTTCCAAGAAAAAATTAGAATATGGATTTTGACTGTCATACTACCCAAAATACTTAAGTTTGAACAGTTTGCCGAAATAAAAGATTCATTGTTAGGCTCTAACTCAGGAAATTTGCAAACACTCTTCATAGATAAAAACCAGTCCTCGCTTATAAAGGATGCGACACTACCAGAATCAAGCAATGCAGAAACGGGCTCGTCATTAACACAAATTTCAATAAACGGGGATATTCCTTTAGCCACAGGAGAAATTCCAAAATCATTACTCACTCTAAAACGATTACAAGTAGATGACGAGGACACCCGAACTACAGGTTTCACATTATGTTTAGAATTAGGCTGACTTGCCACGACATTGCTCACCGACAGGTTAGGTAGGTCAGCGACATAAGCAGAATTAGCACGTGAAGATTTAGTTTTCAACGAGTTATCAAGATTTTCATTAGTAGGGCGACCAGAAACTTCACAGGGTTTTCCCAAACTCTCATGCACAGAAATATCCTTAGAAGTAACATCCGAATTGGTCTCCAAAACATTTCGTCATTGGCGATACACAACCTGGTTACTCAGACACACCTTCTTAACATGTCCCACGCCACCGCACGTGTGGCACTTAATATTGGGTCTGGGGTGGAACATAACCTTAGGCGGCGGACGAGACATCAAGGAAGGAGGGGGACAAGATATCAAGGAAGGAGGAGGAACATTAGCTACACGAAGGGAATCTGCATGTTTCACAGCCATAGCCTCTATAATGACCTGTTTTAGCTCGACAAATGACGAAGGCCTGGTACACATAGTCATGTATGACCTATATTGAGGCAAAAACCCATTTACAATCAATGACCCCAACTGTCGTTCAGTTAAAGGGGATGCAAATATGTACCTGGGCATACACCTTAATGTCACTGACATAGTCGCTAAGTGACTCGTCCAACCTTTGGATACGATATAAAAACCTTTGCTCGAGAGCACTAAGGGCACTCGCAGGGACAAAAAACCACAACACTTCCCTAATAAACATGGCTAAGGACATGCGGAGGTGGATAGCTTCAATCAGCTTATCGCGCAGCATACCGGATGCAACAGGATACAAAAGTTGAAAAATCTGAATTTCCGACATCCCAAAAATCGAGGCATGGTTACCCAATTCGACCACTTGCTTTAAAAATAGGACCACCTGGGTAACGCCATCTAGGTTGAAACTCTTTAACTTAGTTAAGAAACCAGAAATAGGATGAGGAATCGACCCATAATTAACGGTAGGCGAGTATGTAGCATTTGGAAAAGAGACACTGTTACCAGGGTAGCTCCCTCGCACACCCTCTACAGGAGACAAAACATTTACATTGCTAGAGAAAGAACTGGGATGCAATCGGTCGGCAGGACCCAGGAAATCATTAGGTGACCTAACATGAGAAGAATGACCGTATGCAGGGTTAAGAGGTATGGACGAGCCAGAAGCAGGCAACAGAGGGGCAGGCAAACTACTACTAGTAATCGATCCCAAAACCTCAGACCTAGTAAACAGAGGTGATTCACGTTCAACCCCAGAAGAACTCTCCAAATTCTCAAGGTTATCTCTTAAGTCAATTAAATCGAAAGCACTATTATTGTCGGCCATTTTGAAAAACACAGAATGCAGACAGACAATATAGAAGGAAACAAATTTTTGGACAGTTTACACTTTCACAACAATACCATAATTACCAATTACCAACACCATAGATTAGGCTGACACTCGAATACCGCCACCATATTATACAAGATCATGCACAATGCTGCCCAGAACTGCATACGTCACCGCCTGCTTGGCTCGAGAACAGGAAGCTAAATTACAAAAATTGCCACAAGGCACATGGCGAACAGCTTCAGACAGGGCTCTACGACGCCTACACTCGTAGCATGTAGGCTATCAGAATATTAATAAATCCACATTTCCCATGCCAAGAACACATGCCAGCCACGTACCGAGCTTCTTCTTCAGTGGGGATGTTGTATTACAAACAGGATAAAATACAGCAGCAAACACCTCGCTTTGAACCGGTCACTTACATAACAGCCCATGGATATTCAGAAGCAAACATGAAATTAAACAAACGACAAGGATTAGCTTTACATAACATCAAGTGCACTGACATGACACATCCCACCAACAACCGCTCCATCAGCACTAGAAGGGTCCATAAAACGAGCCTGCGGGTATGGAGGAGGGGATAGTTACGGAAGCGAACTCGAGCTCGGTCTGCTACCAAAATGACACGTGGATGGCCAGCGTGGATGGGCCAACTTACCTTTTATTTAGAGGTCCGCCTCCCTTCCACAGCAAAGATCACCTCCAGGGGACATGTCCCAACAGAAGAACACCAAAGGGGGGGGGGGGGGAGGGGGAGGAAGGTGGAGAAGGGGACAACGCACAGGCTATTCTACAGACACCCCCCAATAACTAATGGAATTGTCGCCGACGAAATAATGCTACAACAGTTGCTTAAAAATTTAAAATAAAAATTTAATTGTTAAAATTTAAAGAACACCTCCACCAGAAAACAGAACATGCATCAACCAGCATAATTTACAAAGAAGGCAAGAGACCGCTTAACATGCTTGCTTGCAAAGCAAACAAAAAGAAAAGAATTAAATTAAAATTAAAATGTTAAAGCCCAAAGATTTAAAATAAAATTACAGGCATAATTAAATGAGAAAGGGCTTGATAATTTACAAGGGAATGCAATACCGATCCGACATGCAGAGATCCAGGCCACGTCATAAAACAAAACAAAATAAAATTAAATAAATAAAATAAAATATGATCAATTAAGAAATTCCCGATATTCGTGACTAAGAAAAACACAAGAACATTCACCAAAAACATAAGGTTAAACCAACAAGATTAACAAAAGCATATTAAGCTAACACCACAACACGTTTAAGTTTCGCGGTCAGCACAAAGAGACTGCCCTCAAGACCAGGATGCATTTCGGCAAAACAAAAACAAAACAAACATGGCCACAAAAACAGACGACCGCATGTCAAATCGAAATTACGGCAAACAATTAGCATTAAATTAATTTTAAAATCACCGGAGAGAAAAATAAAATGAGGAAAACAATTACATCTAAATACTATTAACATGAGGCTGGAGCATCGGATCTTACATCATATTAATAATATGCCAATCCCATGATTGCCAAAAGAAAATAAATAATAATTTAAAACGTAAAATAAACTAGAAATGTGTCTCCAGAAGGTACGACGAAAAATAACAAAATTAATATATATCTGGTAACATTATTAAAACATAAAAAAATTTGGCCTACCAGGCGAAACAAAACACAGCATCACAACATACATGCAAGGCCAATATTGGAGCTCCCATAATAAAATATAAAAATTTAGAATAACATTACGTACCTTAAAAACTTCTCAGTGGAGACACAATAAAAATAAAATAATTCACACACAAACCAAATAACGTTATACGCCACTATATTGCCTGGAAATGGCCCACCCAGCACATGCTTCGTTTGGGTCACAGGCACTGGTCTGCATCGAGATGCGATTACAATCCGAATTTCTTCTTCACTGCGAAACGATGAAATAATAGCCTGAAGAGCACAGGCAATTTCTTAGTTGAATTGGTATTCATATTTTGTAAAAGCTAGGGGCCAATGCCCCCTAGCCCAGGAAGAGATACTCTGTCACACCAGCTGGCTAGTTGCCTCCTAGACGACAGACAATGAAGCTCTTAAGATGGCGGAGAATCGCGCGTCAAAACAGCATTGCATTCATGTTAATAATTGTCCAATCACAGCTTGACACCTCAATCAACAATATGATTATTAAGTAATTAATTTGGCGGTATCATGTATACACAGTCCTTTATTTCATGACGTAGGAAAATAATAGCCTTCAAAAATGACACGAATAGGATTAGTTTATAAGGCACAACCAACACACTCTTGTGGTGAAGAAGGAACCACTGCTAGCAGCGCCGAAGTCCGACAGCAGCTGCCATCTCGTGTTCACAAACGGAATCAAGTCACCAGGCGGTCGTTTCAAAATGTCAAGGAACACCAGTATAAGGGGAAGAAGGATTTTAAAAACGTTGGAACGGGCAATGCACGTAACAATAATAATAATAATAATAATAATAATAATAATAATAATAATAATAATAATAATAATAACAATGATAAGAAGTAGAATAATAGTAATAATTACTGGCTCCTATCAGGAGAATTAAATTGAGAGTTCTCAACTTATTTGAGTACAAGAGTTTAGTGCTTTTCAGTCGGTCAACACGAATGTACCCAAAAGAGATGGGTTATGCCCTAATCCTGAAATAAATTACATGAGATTAATAAAACACTAGGATGACCAGTTTCGATCGTCAAGCGATCATCATCAGATCCAATACACTTAGGCTATAAAATCTATGTTTGAAATACAGGTGAAAATATTTACAATATGTACAATTATTTAGTTGCAGTATTGGTACTGCAACTGTCAGTGTATGCTAAATGCAGTATATATGTTAGGTGAAATGCTAAATGGTGATGGCTATCCGGAGATTGTACTTTAGAGAGATTATATGGTTGTAAACTATGGTTAAACTATAAAAATTTTAGGCTAACTACTTATCTGATTGTCTTCCGTACTACAGCTATTCGCAGTTTCCGTGCTCACTTGAACTCGCTGTGCGGACGACTGCGGTGGTTATCTTAACGACTGGTTTTTCCCTGCCTTCCCCCCCTGTCCCTACGTGCTGTGGGGAGTGATCGCGATGTGTTTATGTGAGGTGTTGCCAACCTAGATAAGATGTATGTTATTGAATGAGGTGGATCTACAACTATTAAAGACCGTGGATTAGTCCTCGCCACGCGTGGAGCATAACCCATTCGAACTAAGCGTTGACGGTCTTATGAGGACGTCCCGGCACCTTTAATACTGCCTCTAATATGGGCCTTGGTTTATTGCAGAAGAAAGGTACATCGTACACCTGATCCAGATAACATTTACCTATTAAAAACCCCCTAATTTCCCCCCTTTTTTTATCTAGCTTGGCTGTGTCGCTAAATTGTGTTTTGTTTCCGACAGGGTGTGTTTTTTAGTAGCGTGAAGAGGGGTGAGCTCTCCATGAACGTGTGTTCATTTAGATTGTTGGGATTGTTTCGTTTGGCTAGGTGTATCTCGATTGCTTCCTTTATGTCAAGAGCTCTGCCTTTCGATTCGTGATGGATTATTTTAAGGTCCGACTCTATGTTGGTAAAGCTATGCCCTGCGTCACACATATGTTCGCACACGGCTGAATGTGTTCCGTATCTTATCGCATTTCTATGTTCATTATAACGTGTGTCTACTCGCCTTCCACTCTGCCCGATGTAATTAGCTTGACAATCGGTGTCTTGGCACGTTATAGAATATACCCCTGACCTTGAATACGGGTCACGTTTATTTAGATTACTATTTAGGAGGTGCCTAGCGGTTGTGTTTTTCGTCGTGAAAGCTATCTTTATGCCTTGCTTTTTGAATAGGTTAGTGATTTTATATGTATTCGCATTCACATAGTTGAAACGCGCAAATTTTTTCTCATTACTGTCCGGTTTGGGAATCGTTTTATCTTTATTTTTATGTTTGGCTATAATTTGATTTATTTTGCTTGGCGAGAAGTTGTTTTCCTTTGCTATTTGCATAATAGTTCTTATTTCCTTATTATAGTTGTCTTTTGACATGGGAATGTTTAAAGCCCTGTGCACCATTGAATTGAAACCCGCTAGTTTGTGCGTACTGGGGTGATTAGACTGATTGTCGATTGCATGCGAGGTTTGTGTTGCTTTCCGGAATATGGAATATGAAAGGTCGTTGTCTTTACGTTCAATAGTTATATCGAGATAATTTATTTTCCGGTCTATTTCGGATTCCTTAGTGAATTTGATAGAATGGTGAAGGCTATTAATGGATTGGAGAATTGTTTCTTCGCTTGTTAGTTCAGTATCGTAGATGCAAATTACATCATCTACGTATCTTTTCCATATTACTATTCCCTTTGTTGAAGGGAATAGTAATATGGAATATGGAATATGGAATATGGAATATGGAATATGGAATATGGAATAGTAATATGGAAAAGATACGTAGATGATGTAATTTGCATCTACGATACTGAACTAACAAGCGAAGAAACAATTCTCCAATCCATTAATAGCCTTCACCATTCTATCAAATTCACTAAGGAATCCGAAATAGACCGGAAAATAAATTATCTCGATATAACTATTGAACGTAAAGACAACGACCTTTCATATTCCATATTCCGGAAAGCAACACAAACCTCGCATGCAATCGACAATCAGTCTAATCACCCCAGTACGCACAAACTAGCGGGTTTCAATTCAATGGTGCACAGGGCTTTAAACATTCCCATGTCAAAAGACAACTATAATAAGGAAATAAGAACTATTATGCAAATAGCAAAGGAAAACAACTTCTCGCCAAGCAAAATAAATCAAATTATAGCCAAACATAAAAATAAAGATAAAACGATTCCCAAACCGGACAGTAATGAGAAAAAATTTGCGCGTTTCAACTATGTGAATGCGAATACATATAAAATCACTAACCTATTCAAAAAGCAAGGCATAAAGATAGCTTTCACGACGAAAAACACAACCGCTAGGCACCTCCTAAATAGTAATCTAAATAAACGTGACCCGTATTCAAGGTCAGGGGTATATTCTATAACGTGCCAAGACACCGATTGTCAAGCTAATTACATCGGGCAGAGTGGAAGGCGAGTAGACACACGTTATAATGAACATAGAAATGCGATAAGATACGGAACACATTCAGCCGTGTGCGAACATATGTGTGACGCAGGGCATAGCTTTACCAACATAGAGTCGGACCTTAAAATAATCCATCACGAATCGAAAGGCAGAGCTCTTGACATAAAGGAAGCAATCGAGATACACCTAGCCAAACGAAACAATCCCAACAATCTAAATGAACACACGTTCATGGAGAGCTCACCCCTCTTCACGCTACTAAAAAACACACCCTGTCGGAAACAAAACACAATTTAGCGACACAGCCAAGCTAGATAAAAAAAGGGGGGAAATTAGGGGGTTTTTAATAGGTAAATGTTATCTGGATCAGGTGTACGATGTACCTTTCTTCTGCAATAAACCAAGGCCCATATTAGAGGCAGTATTAAAGGTGCCGGGACGTCCTCATAAGACCGTCAACGCTTAGTTCGAATGGGTTATGCTCCACGCGTGGCGAGGACTAATCCACGGTCTTTAATAGTTGTAGATCCACCTCATTCAATAACATACATCTTATCTAGGTTGGCAACACCTCACATAAACACATCGCGATCACTCCCCACAGCACGTAGGGACAGGGGGGGAAGGCAGGGAAAAACCAGTCGTTAAGATAACCACCGCAGTCGTCCGCACAGCGAGTTCAAGTGAGCACGGAAACTGCGAATAGCTGTAGTACGGAAGACAATCAGATAAGTAGTTAGCCTAAAATTTTTATAGTTTAACCATAGTTTACAACCATATAATCTCTCTAAAGTACAATCTCCGGATAGCCATCACCATTTAGCATTTCACCTAACATATATACTGCATTTAGCATACACTGACAGTTGCAGTACCAATACTGCAACTAAATAATTGTACATATTGTAAATATTTTCACCTGTATTTCAAACATAGATTTTATAGCCTAAGTGTATTGGATCTGATGATGATCGCTTGACGATCGAAACTGGTCATCCTAGTGTTTTATTAATCTCATGTAATTTATTTCAGGATTAGGGCATAACCCATCTCTTTTGGGTACATTCGTGTTGACCGACTGAAAAGCACTAAACTCTTGTTTACTAAGGCAACACTGAAAATATGGCTTCAAACACCACAATGTTATTTGAGTACATACAGACCACGGTGGTCGAGAGTGGTAATGCGTTAGCTCGTGCCTCGCTATCATTTGGTGAACCGTGGGTTCGAAGCCCACCTCGGCCGACCTTTAAAATGGTTTTCCAGGCTTCCCATTTTCACCTCCAGGCAAACGCCGGCACGGTTCCTTTCAACAGGTCCATGGCCGAATTCCTTCCAAATTGCCTTCCCTGACCCTTCGTTAATTAGACCCAAGTTATTGGTCGCCTGTGCGATCGGCCAGTCTTCATCCCCAGTTGTATCTGCTGACAAAATAAGTTCAGCTTCCTTGCAACGGCAAAGGAAAAAATATCTGGTCAACTTTTGTGGCGAAGGAACGGGTTGATTGCCTTGAAGATTGGTTATCCTTGGAGAAAGAGGCTACTTTTTTAAGCCTATGGTACTGTATATCAGAAGGAGAGTAGTGCCCATATGAATAGATTAGCTTTCATTCCCTAAGGTGACAGGATTATACGGTACTGTATATCAGAAGGAGAGTAGTGCCCATATGAATAGATTAGCTTTCATTCCCTAAGGTGACAGGATTATACGGTAGGGTAGTTGAAATAAAATAGTTTACACCTTTGACTTCAATACTTCCGTGATTGGCGTCAATAGGTGAGCTGAAGCTGGTAGGTTAAGCCTGAGCTCAGACACTAACTAAGGAGAAGGGTTTAGGAGGGGAAACGATTTTAGGCAGAGAGGAAGAGAATCCAAATCAAAATAATAAAGAAATAGTGATATAAAGGATAATTATACTGCGCAAAGCCCGTGAAGTAACTACAATAAGCGAGAGCCTGAGTACGGTTAACAGAGAGAGCGGCGTGAGCTAAGGTTACCGGCAGGCTATCACTAAGTGCTCTTCCCCTCCCGAGCAGGTATTTGGGTACTATGGGGAAGGGAGGTGCGCTGGGAAGCAAAGGTATGCCAGATGAGAATGATTTATGTACTTTCCCTTCAAAAGGGCGATATTTTCTGAAGCACTTTGAAATGCTAGAAATATTTAAATTAGCCGGAATATTTCTTTTACCCGACACTGTTGGATCCCCAACAGAAAAGCCGAATGCCTCCAGAGTGGGCAGAGATGAAGCAACTGTAGTGCTTTTAGCAATATTTTTATTATTATTTGTAGAAATCTTTGGAGGGAACCAATTGTTGCGTTTAAAGAAGGCTAAACTCTTACCCAGCAGGATGCCGACTAAAACTTTAGAAAGGATGAAACATCCAAACTTAATTTAAACAAAACCAAAATTCTACACAGTAAATCATAAGTCAGTGCGGAAATCTCTACAAGTAGGAAGCTGGCTGAGTGTGCTATAATTGCCTTAACGATTTACTAGAATTAGCTGGAATAGCTAAAATAAACTATAGAAGTGTTGTTAATAGAAGTTTTGCTCCAAACGCAACAAGTGATTGAGTTTTCAATAAACTTATCGTTCAGTGATTTGCCTTTTTCTTTTAATATAGAATAATTAAGGAGAAAAATTAGGGAAGAGAAGGTCCTGCCTAACAGTTCTTCTAGCAATAGAATTAGAAAACAAATAATAAAGAATTTATTTAACAAGTGAAACATTTAAAGAACCATAGCAATTCAGATCTCAGATCTGTTTCGAGCTTAAGAACAAAGTTATATGTTTTTGTGCAATTAAAGGTCTCATACCTATAATAACCATTAAAGAACCGTAAGAGGGTTTTTGAACTATGCTTACAATTGAAGGGTTTAAAGCTTATAATGATAATAACTTTAAATAAATTTAAAGTGGAGAAAAATTTAAAGTAAGAGTCAAGATTCAAGGAGAAATAATTTCAACTCTGAGATTTGCTGATGACATCGTCATCTTGGCCGACACGCCTGAGGATTTGAATGAGTTCTTGAATGGTATGGACTCCGTCTTACGGAATGAATACCTGATGCAAATTAATAAATGTAAAACAAAAATACTGGAATGCAGCCGAAAAAAAATCAGAAACCTCTATGGACATCAAATTGGCAGGTGAAAAGCTGAAGGAAGTAGGAGACTTCTGTTACTTAGGAAGCAAAATAACCAGTGATGGACGAAGCAAAGAGGATATAAAAAGTAGGTTGGCTCAGGCAAGGAAAGCCTTTCTACAAAAATGGAATCTGTTGACATCGTATATAGATTTGGGTATTAGGAAGTCATTATTGAAAACCTTTGTCTGGAGCGTGGCGCTCTATGGAAGTGAAAATTGGATTATTGGTGCAGCAGAAAAGAGGAGAATTGAAGCATTTGAAATGTGGTGTTTCAGGACAATGATGAAGATCAGATGGGTAGGTAGGGTGACAAACGAAGAGGTATTAAGACGAGTGGGAGAGGAGAGATGTTTCTGGCGACTGCTAATGAAGAGAAGAGATAGGTTAGTAGGACACATACTAAGACACCCAGGAATAGCAAGCTTAGTTATGGAAGGAAGGGTTGAGGACAAGAACTGTGGGGGTTGACAAAGGTTAGAATATGTTAAACAGATTGCTTCGGGTGTAGGATGTGGTAGCTATGTAGACATGAAACGATTAGCTCAAGACAGGGAGGCATGGATAGCTGCATCAAACCAGTCAAAAGACTGAAGACACAAACAACACAACAACAACAATGATGATAATAATAAAGAAATCACAATTTGGTTTAATATTTCGTTAAGTTGTTTAGGTAAAAAATTGCTTTTAGAATGTCTTTGTAACAATAGAAAAGGCTATAAATAGTTAACCTCAAATTCCTGAAGGCAGCAGGATGTGAAAAAGAAGATTAATAAGAGGTTTCTATAACCTTTTTTATTGACACAGAGTTTAAGAGATGCTAAATTCAAATGGGACAGGTCATATTAACGAAACCTGGATTACACAAATTCGATAATTATTTAACAATTAGAAAAAGTAGAACTCCCTGGTCGTAGCAGGAAAAAATGCGTATTAAAATGTGGGTTATAACCACATATATTTAAACAGAGTGAATAAATGTTAAGTGGAGCAAAAGTGGGTGGGCGCCTAATTTTAGGCGTGGCCTCATAGAAAAATTAACTAGTTTAATTATACCCTAAATTGTTAGTAAAGGGATTAGGAGTGTAGGAAACATGGGATTTGAGTCCTGGCCAGTTTTATTATATGAGCGAATCGCGATGCGGACGTAGCCACACAATCACTTTTGAAGTACTGAAAGTTCGTTGAACAAGAGAAAAGTTATTGCAGTTTATGGAGATGCACTTTAATATGTTTCTTGCGTTATAAAGTTTTTGGTTGCAATTAATAGTTCCAGTTAACTTGAGGTTTTCAGCATTTTGACGGTGTTGAGTATCGTTCTTCATGGTTAAGAGTGGAAAGTTCCAGAGCTGTAGTGACAGTTTAAAGGAGCAAGTAGAAATCCCAGGAAGACAGACAAGCTAAGCTTTAAGCAGCTATGGATATAACATAAATCCCTCGTTGCAGGGAAGGCATTCCCCCTATTTAGTACTAGAAGCACCAAATTTCAGGTTTAGAAATAAGCTTAGTTAGCTTAAGCATGACATTTCCCTCGGGGGGCAGTTATTTCACAATTTTGCGAAAATCCCAACACTGCCTATAAAATACATAAAACTTTTATGTATAGTTTAAAACCCTCTTAAAATGTGTACTTAGCTTTCCATGAGGTTTGAAGGTTGACGATTCCTGGCGGCCGTTAGACACGAACTTCAGACATGGCGTCGATTTGAAGATTTCCTCATTTAGAGAGGAGGCGAGCCTCTGAGAGAGGACTGAACTGTTCACTCAAACGTCTAGACGAGAAGTGAGCGAAGGATAATTACACACGAAGCTCTGATATAGCCCAGTTGAGGAAACTGATGGTCATATTTTGTAATAATAGTCTGTCTGTGTGAACAAAGTATCCTGTCGATGTCGCCAGCAGAACAACGGCCAAGCAAAATGTAACCGATTCCAAGAAAGGGGGAATGCTGATGCGAGATGAAAGTCCGTTGCTTATTTCAAACGAGAAGTCAGTTGATTTTCCTTGTCTGGAGGATGTTAGAGTGAGAGCGCCGAGTCCAGGTAGCAACCGAGGTCACGACTTACGTCATATTGGGGGAGGAGTTCACCACCAAGATGTTTCAAATTATTTGAATGAACAGCCAATTACATCAGGACGCTACTATTTGGAGACATGGATATTTGCCCGCGAAATCAAGAAATGTGTGTTGCCACGATGCGATTTTCTGCACGCGAGTGTTAATCGAAAGTGCTGATTTTTACGAGTTGATTGAGATGTGTCCGAGTCTGTGTGACAATTATTAAGAATTAATGTGGAGCGAGGTACCCCTTCCACATGGTGTTGTGATAAACATATAAATAATACGGTCTGTGAACAGACATTATACTTGATTTTCTGAATCTGAGACGTTTATAGGGTGTTACTCTGTCCGAGCCCGAGGCACTTAGATACTTTTAGCGAGTGCCATGGAAGCACTTAAGAGTTTGATGTTTAATTGTGTTGTGTGTCGCGCAACATGTATTGTGATAAGTGATGTGTGTTAGGTGGAGACAGTTCCACAGTCTAGAGAAAGTCTTCGGTACTGCATCGAACAATTTAAGTGAATTTAGTAGCTTATTAAGCAGTCTAACTAGCCATATTAATAATAATAATAATAACATTTTCCAACAGCAAGATGTTCGGCTAAAAGATGGAAGATCTGTACCATGTTTCATCTGCCATGATGTGTAGTACGATGGGCTAGGTCATCAGATGGACGATGACGAGAGTGCTGTCAGGCACCGGGCAAAGCTGAAGTGATGAGTACACAATTAATGTTATTTAATTTTGGACGGGGCGGGATCACGCTCAATGTTTGGGAAATTTGTTTTGTATAATAATATTTGATTTTCCGTGTTAAATGTAAATTCTTTCGCTGACATAAGTATTTTTCTTAGCATCGCGTGACAATTTGTTGTAAATATTAGATTTTTGTGTGTTTTTCTTGTGGCTTTTGCCTTTCGCTTTTTATTAGAGTGCTTGCTCTCAGGTCGCTCGCGCGTCTGAAAGCATCGCACTGTTGAGATTACTTACGGCTGAAATGTTAGATAGGGGTGACAAATGGATCTGTTTTAACTCTAATGCTAGACATGGGGGGAATTTCCCGTATTTTTTTGGATTATGATTGATCAGGCAAATGCTAGTTTATTTTATTTTGCTGCGTGCAAACCTTTGTTGCTACAGAAGGCCGTCCGCCTGTCTGTATTCAGGTCATAGTCTTGTTTGGTAATTTATTCTTGGACTGAAGTACGAGTGGGGGTCATTTTGTCAAGCCATGATGTGTATGTGCTGTGTGTGTATTTCTTAGATTGTGAGCAGGTTTGGGCTGTGGACCCAGGACCGTTGCTACTATATTTTCACCTTGCGTAACCTGCGGGGCGCATTTGCTGATGTTGTGAATCTTGATATCCCAAGGGGGATTTTTCAAGAATTTGATGGTATTGATTTATTATTTCTCGCGATTTCAGGAGTCAGTGAGGCTATCTACGAGAATCCAGGCTAGAGGCTTGGGTATTTTTATCTACACACACAAAAGCACTGTTGAGAGAGCTTGAATGACCATTGTACTCAGATCTGGAATTCGATAAGCAGTAGCGTGCACGCTAATGCATTCTCTGTTGATAATAAATTAAATGTCTTGCCTGATAAATTATGATATTTTTTAAAATTAAATTGGGAGCTAGCTATCCATGCCGCTAATCTAACTAATTTCCGACCGTATTGATCGAAGTGTTTTATGTAATTGTTTGTTCTCCTGTTGAGGACTGTTCTTTTTGTTGTTGTTGCTTGGCTCGCTGCCAAGCTTTCTAAGGTCACTTTGCTTTTTACTGTGTATAGTATCGAATACTATGATGCGCCTTGTGGTGCGGTTTGTTTTTAATGTCATTTTAAGGTCACTACGGCGAACCAGATGTTCTTGCATGTCACGTGATTGCCTTGTGTTGATTTGCATAGCCTAAGACCACTTAGTTCGGCTGCTGATAATTGTAAATATACAATTCGTGTATTATTGATTGTTTTTAAAGGGTTAGACTATATCAGTGTGTTTATTGTTTTATTAGCCATTTAGTGTGTATCCCATAATTGTCGTGATCTCCAACCTGCAGAACGGGAATTCATGACTTAATAGAGTGGTCGAACGGGAATGAATTCTCGTCTAGTACTCATTTATTTCAATTGTCCGACAGCGCAACACGTAAACTTGTTTCTTTGTACTTTTTGTATTATTTTTATTCAGTGTAATATTTTCTCTTGAGGTGACGTTTCGGTATACCTTGTGTTTTACAGCTGTCTAAGCTGATTTTCTTGAAGTAGTCATTTTATGGACTGATGTCTTGAGTCAGTCATTTGTTTTAACGGCTGACTCGGTTTGAGGACACTTTGGGAACAAATACGTGCGGGACTTTCCGGGTCCTTGACCGGCTTTGTTTTCATAATGTCGGATGCCTGGAAGTCACATGTGGGCTACTGGGTTACTTGCAGGTCACTTGTGGCAGGCAAATGACTCATGGTTTCACATAAGGGTGGAAATTATTTATTGTCATGCCAGATAATTCCGTATTAAATTGTTATTTGTTTTAACCTGTTATATACTTTATTTGTAACTTTAAGTTCCCCTATGAATCCTGGAAATTACAAGAAGCACGTTTCTCCTCATACTACTTTTCAAGAACTGATCACGACCCCGAATATAAGTCTTGTGTAGTGCTTCTTTTCCTAAGGGTACAATACATTCAAAGAAAAAAAGAAATACAAAATAAGGGGTCCCTGTTGGTGTCTGAGAGGGAAATAAGGAAACTAATGAAACAGGAAAAGCAAAGAGTAGCAAGAGATAACTCTAACTAACCGTGTATTCCAAAGAATACACCAAGCTGGGGCCGACACCAACAGAGAGGAGAAAAAACAAATTAGTTTTCAATAGGTAGGGGAGAAATTAGGGAAATCGGTCTCACAATATGACCGTTAGCAGTAAATACTTTTATGACTCGAACCCTTCCATCCCTTCCGGGGTAGTATTCGGCCACCCCGCCAGAGACCCAGACCAGTTGGGGAGAAACGTCCCTCACTAGGACCAAGTCTCCCACTTTGATATCAGTATTAGAAAGAAGCCACTTCTGTCTCCTCTGTAAAGAAGTTAAGTACTCCAACTTAGACCAGTGGGGGAGAAACGTCCCTCACTAGGACCAAGTCTCTCACTTTGATATCAGGATTAGAAAGAAGCCACTTCTGTCTCCTCTGTAAAGAAGTTAAGTACTCCAACTTCCACCTTTTCCAGAAAGAATTACGAAGGGCTTCAATTTTACGCCAAATAATAGGCAAGTGAGAATTGCTATGAGAGGCAGGGGGGGGGGAGGGAGATGAGGAAAGAGAACTACCGATAAGGAAATGACCAGGGGTTAATGTAAGTACAGTAAATCATCAGTAGGAAGCACAACGAGGTGCAAAGAAGAAAGTAACACATAAGAATAAGGGATGCACATAGATTGAAACTAGTAATATACCAGATAAGAAAGAAAGCTATGCGAGTAAAAGGCAAGAACGCCATAGGTACCAATAATCTAGTAACAATAAGCGAAAACCTTAGGTTATAATGTGCTAAAAAAGGGTTAACTAGAGGATTAATTAATTCAATAACAAGCGTGCCGCAACAAGAATACATGCGAAGACACTTCAAATGTAAAGACGAGAAAGGATAAGTTTGTTTAACAATAAATATCCAGAGAACAAAGTAGTTGCGTAGAATACAATAGACACGCATAGCAAAAATATGTAAGGATGTTATTAAACACCAATCAAAAATACATCGGCTACGTGTTTAAACAAGTATACAAAGGGAGTAAGCAAAGCATCAAAACAAATGGTGTTGCTAGATGACAGAGAAAAACAACCAGAACGGTCAGTGATAGCAAAGCCACTGGAGAGAACCAGTTTGTCTGGACGAACCAGTTTGTCTGGACGGGGAAGTAAGTGCCTCACTGATTTACAGTAGCGAACTGGTTGACTACTGCTTGACAGTGGTAGGCGGGTAGACTAGTTTGAGATAAGGCAAGCACGCTATGACCTTCATCGCATACAGAGAAAATAAACAGTGCCTTATTATTACGTAAGTTTGTATACAAACAAGGTTGCAAAGCACGTGGTTGAATGTAAACAAACAAAGAAAATACAACCAAACACTGATTGAAGCGGAACTTTAAATAGCGCACATGTGGCTTGGATATCAACAACCCATTTGAGGACAGAGGAAACAGAGCAATCAATCAATTTAACATAATTTTGAAAATTTCCAAGCCAAACAATTACCAACACAAAAAAGCTAAATTCTCCTAAACTGCGGAGAAAAGCAGGGAAGTTGAAAGAGAAATTATCCGTATGAATCGTCATCCTTGAAGCTAGAGATACGAGGTTGTCAAGATTTTTCAAACTCTGATTCCGCATGTGAGAGAGAAGGAAGGAGGCGTCCGCGGCCTTCCGACGTAACAAAGAAGGAAGCAAAACACAACTCTCAGCGAAGCGATGGTACATTGCGTTGAGGAGGCTACTGCAATTTAAGTGATGCCAGCTGATGAGGCAAATTGAAATTTGTTTGCGATGAAAGGTTAAACAATTACCTGCTACGAGGAGTGACAAAAGGCAGTAAAACAAACTACTAAAGGAAAGACGAGCTTGGATTACCATTTTGTGAGGAAGTAAAGTGGTCACGTAATTATTGAGATTTGAAAAGTTAGTGTTCTCATTTTCAGAAGCTGAGCTTGAGTCAGCACTGGCAAAGTGACATTGAGACTTGAGTTGGAGACTGGATCGTTGGATTTGACCGGTTATGACCCAACCAAATTTGGTGTCATGAGCAAAGACTCCACGAGCTAGGAAGCGCTTTTGAGGGCGTAAACTTTTCCAAAAAACGTTAGCGTTCAATATAATGTCAATAGGGCCTTGTATGTTAAACAGAGGGTCGGCAAGCCTCAAGTTAGGGGGAATATTCAAGTAGGAAGTGTCAACAGAGTGACTAGGGGTGTCTTCACCGATACTGTTGAGAATGAGACAGTTTAGTTGAAGATTAGTATTTCTTTGACAAATATCTCTGAGGTTTAATTTTGAGGACTGCAATGCTTGCGATTTTAAAGTATTGATGCCTGATACTTCAATAGAAGTTGGTGCGACTGGGAGACCAATTTTTGTGATTAATAATTGTGACGCAAATTTGTGAGTTGGAGCGGAATCTAACAAACCTCTTGCTTGAATCCAGTTGCCCTGTTTGTCCTGGATTTCAAATTGCAAGTTGGATAACAAAACTTGCGCACTACGAAGGGTCTTGGCATTGTGAATGCAGGAAGACGCACTTGTCTGTTCCGGGTTGCTCTGCTTAGAGTTAAGAGATGCAGGCACTGATGACCTCGATATGGCATGGTGATGTAAAAGAGTGTGGCGTTTCATTTGGCAATGGAAACAACTTATTTTTGAGGGGCATTTCGAAGCGGAATGACTTGGAGACAAGCAATTAAAACAATGTTGATGGTTTGAAATAAGATTCTTCCTGTCATCAACAGTAAGCGCTTGAAAGGCATCACAGGAATAGACTGCGTGAAACTAGGCACAAAGTATACATTTTGGGAACTTGTTGAGCGTTTTACCAAGTTCTCCTAGACGGTTAAAGACAGTGGGACTAGTTTGTATGTTCTCGACAGATTTGAGCTTATGTTCATTTGACGAGACATTAGGTTTGGCAACAGAGGTGTTGTGACGTAAGGAATCAGATGCAAAGGTTTCGCTCTGAAAGGAAAGTGCGATGAGAAATTGGCACCGACTGTTTATAAAGCTGATGAGATGCTCGAAAGAATATTCGTCCGTGTGAGCAAGTCCAACTTCCCACGCCTTTAAAGTGGAGAAGTCGAATCTGGACGTGGCGAGATAAATTAAAAAAAGTATCACAAGTTTGGACAGGCTGATTAAATTGGTATGGAGCAGTGGTCGCCAAACGTTTAAGTGACTGAGCTACATTACAGCTCATAAACCTTACCGTGAGCTACCCAAAAAAGTAGGAAAATAATACATGTTTTTGTTTAAATTACACAGTTGTTTATTACCTATAAAATATACATTTCTAGTTTATATTAAAAATCTAATTAAATGCAATTTCTAACATTGCAATGAATAGCATAAGAATTTAAATTTAAAAATATTTTTTAATGTCAGCCTCATATGTTGTAGCAGCCATTCGAATGCAGTTGTCCAAATGTTCATCAGACAACCTGTTCCTGTGCTTGTTTTTAATGAATTTTATACTGGAAAATGAAATCTCACACAGATATGTTTAGCTGAACATTGCCCTCACTCGTAAACCAACTTGAACCAAAATTGAATATTTTTGCTTGAAGGGAGTTATTTTAATGAAAGTTCCATCTCCACTGCAGCGTTGTCTTGTTCAAAATACTGCATGACACAAGTAGAGAATTCTTCAATCTCTTCAAAAGGGGATGTGACGAACAGTGCTACAATGGAAATGTTTCTGAAGTCTTGAAAGCATTGATTAAATTGATTTTTCAAGTCTATATATTGTTAGTTAATGTTTTTTTTAAGTGGCGGAACTACGAGGTCATCTGCCCCTTTTCAAGACTGAAAGAGCTGCGAAACCATGTTCTTTGTTGTAAGGCGGCTGCGAAGGGCCTTCCTTGTCAAGGGTCTGTTTCAAACAGGCAAAGTGCTTGTGTTCACCCTGGGTAAGATTTCCTCCCCACAGTTCCATCTCTTTTGTGAACGAGACCACATCTGAAATGGTTCCACCAAATTCTTTATCTTTGCCTTGAAGCTGCAAGTTAAGGGTAATTAGCTTTTCGGTTATGTCTACATACAATGCAAAATGTCGCAGCCACACAGGGTCTTCTAGCTCAGGTAATGCTTCACCTCGTTCTTTCAAAAATTCCACCAAAGCAGGAAGTAACTCTTTGAAATGTTGCAAAACTCTGCCTCTGCTAAGCCAACGAACTTCTATATGAAGCAATAGATCACCATACTCGCATTCTAACTCTTCAGTCAGAGTTCTAAACAAATGTCTTCGAAGTGCATGAGCTCTCACTTTATTTACTGGTAAGACAGACATTTTGGAAATCTGTTGTCTTTACGACACAGGCAATGAATCCCTTGTCGCTACCTACCATCGCAGGAGCTCCATCGGTTGCCAACCCACCAACTTTTGTACAGGAATATTTGAGGCGTCTGGTATCAAAACAACACACATCACTTCAACAAAATATTTCAGGAGACACATAAAAATGAATAAGTCCATTGTTTACTGAGAAATGAATATGCCTCCTTTTTGAAAGTTGTAAGTGACATAGACAAATATTTCCCAGAAGTTTCATAACTCATGCTGTTTTATATTCCTTTCTATAAGCGTTTTAATATTTGATGTGTCTTATTTTGTTTTAAAATTTGCTGATGTATCTTGTTTTGCAACTCAGTAATCGGATGTTTTTTTTTATTTTGAAAATAAAATAATCAGTCTTCACAAGTATAAAGTCGATTTATCATACCAATACAAATGTAAACACACTGGTTCCAACAGAACACGAAATAATTGCAGCACACAGAGAGTGCCCTTTCAGCTGATGCGCTGATCGATGCGCCATAGACCCTGCCAAGATGTGTCTTGTTCTCATTCATCTAATTGTCTTATTTTGAATCCTTCAGCATTTAAAAATAGCATGTTGTGTCCTGTTTAGAATACCTTTCTCTTCCCATATGTAAAGAGGGCATTTAGGAATTGATAATCAGCCGTAATCTCAAAATACCGACAGTAGTGGCTACGCTGGCTAAAGCGCTGCGTTAGGCCATTAGGCCAAGGCTCTCTGCTGACTCGGTAGACGCGTGGGTTCTAGCCCCTCCGTCGGCCGTCCTTGAAATGGTTTTATGTGGTTTCCCATTTTCAACACCAGGCAAATGCTGGGACGGTACCTTCTGACAGGCCATGGCCGCTTCCTTCCACATCCTTGCCCAGTTTCATTGATCTTCATCCATTCCATCTCTCATCCTGACGCGCAGGTCGCCCACGGACGTCGACTAGAAAGACCTGCATTCGGCCTCTCAGGAGGCCACAGGACAAAAAATATCTCAAAATTGCAAAAATAGTGATACAAGGCGACTCATTTTCAGAGGCGATAAGGTTTTTAAAAGCTGAATATGTGTCCTGTCCCGTAATATGTCATTGAAGTGGTAAAACTTTTACCAGCTCTTCTTTTACTTGGAAATCATCAAAAACCATTCTTATAAAAATGGCCAACTGAACTGTATCAACTATATCGGTTGATTCGTCAAGTTGCAGGGAAAAATACCTGCAGAGGTGAAAGTCAGTTTTAAGTTGTGAAACTACATCAGAACTCATTGATTCAACTCTTCTCATAACTGTATTTGATGACAGTTGAATAGATTGAATAGCAGATATTATTTCACCTTTGTTTTTAAAACTGTAAAACAATGTGTCTGCAGCTTCTAAAAATACCTCTTTGATTAATTCATCATATTCGTATTTTTTTTTTGAGCAATACTTTTGGAAAAATGAAAAGATGCCTCAGTTGCTGCTTTGTTTCCGTCTAATTTCTTGAAAGAAGTAGATTGTTGAGCATTTAATTGAGATTTCTGCTGTATTAACTTCTCTTTCCTTAATGAAGAATTCTGAGGGAAATCCTTTTAAATACTTGAGTGAACGGTATTGTAATGACGTTCGACGTTTGCTTTCTTCCCAACTGCTACACTTGCATTACAAAGTAAGCACACTCATTTGTCCTTTACCTGGGTAAAAATAATCAGTTACCCATTCAACATGAAACTGGTAAGTTTTTTGTTTTTGCTGAAACTCGCCATAATTTGAACAGTCCGTAGTCTGCAGTATGCATAAAATACAAGAAGATCAGTAGTGCAGATTAGCCAATTCAAGCGCTGCATCTGAAATTTCCCCGTGAGCTACCAAAAATTTCCCTGCGAGCTACCAGTAGCTCGCGAGCTACGGTTTGGCGACCACTGGTATAGAGCTTTCTCGTGAAGCTGCATGATGTCAACAAGGTCTCTTGAATAGGTGACATCATTACGACATACAGCCGGCAGGTTGAACAAGGACTTCATGTGTCGCTGAACACGTAAACGTACGTTATCATATCTCTCTTTAAGCAAGTTAAATGCGACGGGATAGTTGTCGGCGCTTAAAGGGAGTACTTCCACTAGTGTCAGAGCCTGGTCGTGCAGAGACGAGCTTAGGTAATAGAACTTGTGAATATCTTGTATATTCTTATTACTATGAATAAGGGAACAATTAAGTTCATAAAAAGAATCCCATTCGGATTCATTACCTGAAAAATGAGGCAAATGTATTTTAGGGAGTAAAGACTTAGGCTTGTGTATGTCCTCATGGACCGAAGTAGATGCGAATTGAGCTGGGTTGATGACCTTAGTGTCCGGTTCAGTGAAACTACGAATTAATTGATGAGCCTTGGCGATCCCTTCGAAATACAAGGGTTCGACTTCATCCCTATCACGTTGAATTTCGGGATAGACAGATTCAATGTCAGTTTGAATTTGATCATAATAATCGTAAGAGCGTTCGTAAAGTTTTAAACGTTGTGATAGGACGTCTAAGTTACACTGAGCGGGAGTTAAGTCTTTAAGAAAACTCCTAAACCTGGTACGTTGCACTTTGTAGGGGGAACGTCTTGCGATGAGTGTTTCATCTTTCTCAGTTGCCTGAGTTGGAGGTGCCATTATAAAATTTGAAAATTGGAGTACGACTTATGATATTGTGGAGTTTGTGGAAATGCTGTCAGGTTGGAAGCAGCAAGCAGGTTGAAAGGTGATAGACACTGTGGGGGACAGGAGTGACCTCTTTCTCCTTCCAACAGCCTTAAGGAGTATAAGTTATAGCTGAAAAAAATCAAAAACTAGATATTAGTAATTTGCAAAATATTGACAAATTGGACTCTCCCGGGTTTCGGCACCATGTTTTGGTAGGTTAAGCCTGAGCTCAGACACTACCTAAGGGAAGATGATTGAAAAGAAAAAGTAGAAGGGTTTAGGAGGGGAAGCGATTTTAGGCAGAGAGGAAGAGAATCCAAATCAAAATAATAAAGAAATAGTGACATGAAGGATAATTATACTGCGCAAAGCCCGTGAAGTAACTACAATAAGCGAGAGCCTGAGTACGGTTAACGGAGAGAGCGGCGTGAGCTAAGGTTACCGGCAGGCTATCACTAAGTGCTCTTCCCCTCCCGAGCAGGTATTTGGGTACTATGGGGAAGGGAGGTGCGCTGGGAAGCAAAGGTATGCCAGATGAGAATGATTTATGTACTTTCCCTTCAAAAGGGTAATCTTTTTTGAAGCATTTTGAAATGCTAGAAATATTTAAATTAGCCGGAATATTTCTATTACCCGACACTGTTGGATCCCCAACAGAAAAGCCGAATGCCTCCAGAGTGGGCAGAGATGAAGCAACTGTTGTGCTATTAGCAATGTTTTTATTATTATTTGTAGAAATCTTTGGAGAGAACCAATTGTTGCGTTTAAAGAAGGCTAAACTCTTACCCAGCAGGATGCCAACTAGAACATTAGAAAGGATGAAATATCCAAACTTAACTTAAACAAAACCAAAATTCTACACAGTAAATCATAAGTCAGTGCGGAAATCCCTACAAGTAGGAAGCTGGCTGAGCGAGCTATACTTACCTTAATGATTTACTAGAATTAGCTGGAATATCAAAAATAAACTTTAGAAGTGTTGTTAATAGAAGTTTTGCTCCAAACGCAACAAGTGATTGAGTTTTCAATAAACGTATCGTTCAGTGATTTGCCTTTTTCTTTTAATATAGAATATTTAAGGAGAAAAATTAGGGAAGAGAAGGTCCTGCTTAACAGTTCTTCTAGCAATAGAAGTAGAAAACAAATAATAAAGAATTTATATAACAAGTGAAAAATTTAAAGAACCATAGCAATTCAGATCTCAGATCTATTTCGAGCTTAAGAACAAAGATATATGTTTTTGTGCAATTAAAGGTCTCAGACCTATAATAACCATTAAAGAACCGTAAGAGAGTTTTTGAACCATGCATACAATTGAAGGGTTTAAAGCTTATAAAGATAATAATAAAGCAATTACAATTTGGTTTAATATTTCGTTAAGTTGTTTAAGTAGAAAAAATTGATTTTAGAATGCCTTTGTAACAATAGAAAAGGCTATAAATAATTAATCTCAAATTCCTGAAAGCAGCAGGATGTGAAAAAGAAGATTAATAAGAGGTTTCTATAACTTTTGTTATTGACACAGAGTTTAAGAGATGCTAAATTCAAATTGGACAGGTCGTATTAACGAAACCTGGATTATACACATTAGGTAATTATTTAACAATTAGAAAAAGTAGAACTCCCTGGTCGTAGCAGGAAAATATGCGTATTAAAATGTGGGCTATAACCACATATATTTAAACAGAGTGAATAAATGTTAAGTGGAGAAAAAGTGGGAGGGCGCCAAATTTTAGGCGAGGCCTCATAGAAAAAGTAATTAGTTTAATTAGACCCTAAATTGTTAGTAAAGGGATTAGGAGTGTAGGAAACATGGGATTTGAGTCCTGGCCAGTTTTATTGATATGAGCGAATCGTGACGCGGAAGTAGCCACACAATCACTTTTGAAGCACTGACAGTTCGTTGAACAAGAGAAAAGTTATTGCAGTTTATGGAGATGCACTGAGTTGAACTTAAGTATGTATCTTGCGTTATAAAGTTTTTGGTTGCAATTAATAGTTCCAGTTAACTTGAGGTTTTCAGCAATTTGACGGTGTTGAGTATAGTTCTTCACGGTTTAGAGTGGAAAGTTCCTGAGCTGTAGTGACAGTTTAAAGGAGCAAGTAGAAATCCCACGAAGACAGACAAGCTAAGCTTTAAACAGCTATGAATTTAACATAAATCCCTCGTTGCAGGGAAGGCATTCCCCCTATTTAGTACAAGAAGCACCAAATTCCAGGTTTAGAAATAAGCTTAGTTAGCTTACGCATGACAATTCCCTCGGGGGGGGGGGGGAGGGGGGGGGGGCAGTTATTTCACAATTTTGCGAAAATCCCAACACTGCCTATAAAATCCATAAAACTTTTATGTATAGATTAAAACCCTTTTTAAAACATGGTTATTATTAACAGAAATGCGCACGAATGCGCATAACATAGATTTACACTAGTAAAACAAACATGTTACAAAAGAGTTAATTGATGTGAAAAACATCATGATCCAGTAATCAATCAGGAATGTGTGCATTAAAGCATTCATTCATGACCAGTCATTATAATGTGAATTGAAAGTTTTTTGTGAAATAGAGCAACACTAAATGATGCTTTGTTCATTTTAAATGTTAGTCCTTGCCATAGTCACAGAGTGATTTCTGGTTATTTTTACATCGTGTGATGTGATATGTGTCACAGAACTGGTCACATAACGAGCACACCCAGAGTTCATTTGGGGCGTGGTAGGACATGTTTTTACATATTTTATGGTGGTACCCATGCACTGCTAACTTTATCACCTCATGTCTTAGTTTCTGATTGGCACTGGTCCAGTTCCGGTTGATCATGGCATCCGTGCTGTAAAATCCTAGCGGAATGCCGTCTCTCTTCTCTCTACTAGGTGCGCTTCAGCATTCTTTGTTGATGGAAGCTGTAATTTTGTTCTTATTTCTTCGACGAGGAAGGGTTCCCGTGCTAATTCATATGTTAGGCGGGAGCTCGTGTATTTTGAGATGCCCATTAAGGTTTTCAGGAATTGGGCTTTAACTCTTTCGATGGTGGCCAGATCTCTCTTCGTTAGTCGGTCCCATATCAAGTGGATCCCGTACGTGAGAATTGGTAGGATCTTTGCGTCAAACAGATGCATAGCTGTTTTTAAGGATAGCTGCTGTAGATTGATAATGTCGTACATGGCTTTCAAGCAAGCCACTGCTCTGTCTTGGATGTGTAGTCTGAATGTTCCGGTAGTCTGTAAAGTGATCCCAAGGTATTTGACTGCATTTACTATTTCCACTTTGTCCTCTTCATATTGCAAGTTGTCGTTTGCTGCTACACGCCCACCTTTCCGAAAAACCATCTGTTGGGTTTTTGTTCAGTTTATTTTCAGACTGTTATTTCCTGCCCATTCTACCAGTGCTGGGAAGGCGTGTTGGAGTTCTTCCTTATTTGGTGATCCTAGGACCATGTCGTCCGCATATATGTAGATCACTGCGTCCTTTGGTTTCTCTCGGATTGCTGTTGTTACATCGGCTGTAGCAATATTGAAAATCTCTTAAAATGTTTACTTAGCTTTCCATGAGGTTTGATGGTTGACGATTCCTGGCGGCCGTTAGACACGAACTTCAGACATGGCGTCGATTTGAAAATTACCTCATTTAGAGAGGAGGCGAGCCTCTGAGAGAGGACTGAACTGTTCACTCAAATGTCTAGACGAGAAGTGAGCGAAGGATAATTGCACACGAAGAGCCAGGAAGACGAAGGGGAGGGGGAAGGAAACATAAGAAGCTAAGCACTGTAGGAAACTTGGGAAACAACATTTTCAACACAATGCGAATTTGATACATTAAATAAATCTTCATGGAGATGGTAGATGATGACAATGACGACATCTGCTTGAGCGGTTTGGAAGCATTCTTGAGCTCGCTGGATCCAAAACTTCGACAGATTGCCGCGTGCTGAGGTGGAGTTGAAATCCAGAGGGTAAATAACTGAAACAAACTTACATAGATTTGAGTATACATACAAAGGAAAAGGGAAATACAAAATGAGGGGTCCCTGTTGGTGTCTGCGAGGGAAATAAAGGAAATTAATGATACAGGAAAAGCAAAGAGCAGCAAGAGCTAACTGTAGCTAACCGTGTGTTTCAAAGAACACACCAGAAGCCAGGCTGCCGGATTCAGTGGACCCTTGTTCGGCTATCAGTTCCTACCCGGTACCTAGTTTTGTTATAAAATGGTGCTGATTAAGTGTATTTCGAGTTCGTGCCTTGCACGTAAATCGGCGTAATAACCCCGATCATGATTTCTCAGGTGAAGGGTGAAAATTCCACTTTGTAGTCATCGGGATTCGAACATTGGCCATCCGGGTGAAAGGCAAGCAACTATCACTACACACACACAAAGGCACACACGATAATTCTGAAGTAAGTAAGAAAAGGGTTTAGTTAAATAGCTTGTCCGTCCTTGGCTTGTGGGTGGATGCTATGGAAGAAGTGAGTGATTTATTGCCGTCTCACGTACGCCATCGCAGGATGATGTGAATCGAGAAACGATCATGGTGACCAGTTTGCTGCTTCCACAATCCTGATAAGTCATCCGACCGTGCACATATTTTATCGTATTATCACAGCGAGAAATGGTTCGATCAGAATGTTAATTGCCTACAAACTTCCATAATTTAATATACAATGACTTTTGTTCCCTGCACTTACAAAAAAGAGCGAAAAACAACTTATTTGAGTACTAATTGAGCGTGATGAAACTGAATGTAAAGCAGCACAATTTGTTGTGTAGCATTTAATTGGACAACGTTTGAGGCGAAAGAACGGGATGATAACAATTGGTGACTGCTTTGAAGATTGGTTATCCTTAGAGACAGTGAGAGAGAGAGACTACTTCTTTTAACACCTTCAACATTTGGGACTGTGCAATAATTTGTAGCCTCGTTTAATTTGGGGATGCCATCAACTTGAACACGAATCTCCATGCCATTCACTTCAGTAGTTTTGACTTCAACCCATGACAAACAGACAAAAATTGTACACCTATAAACTAGCATTTTTCAATGAAAGGGGGATCTTATTGTTTTGAATTTCATGAATGCCCTTTCTATTGTTGACCTAAGATTCTTTTAACTACCATTTAATTACCTCTCCCTTCAAAGGCTCACAGTTGGTGACGGCAGTGTAGTAATCACGGAACCCTGCCCGTGCTTCCAGTTACTAGTACTATGCTCTTCTTTATGCTATTTTATATCTGCTCGCCAAGGTTTATCTCTTTCTCTCTAATGACATCGACGCTACTAGAACATTTCAAGGTCATGATCTATCATTGCTGACCCCCTTATTCTTAAGGGGGTAAGTTTTATGCCTCCGTTAATACGACTGATGGTCCTGAATCTATAAATTCCCTTAAAGTGACAACATTACTCATATTATATTTCTGTAAGTTGGTGAGGTTTGTTAATTAAAAAATAGCCCAGTAGGTTCTCTAATAATTCAATATAGCACTCTTCCTAAAAATGTGGTAAACTTCACAAATTATTCATGAAATTCTAATTGTTGTCGGAAGCTACATAGTTTTTAGATTATTATTTCTTCCTTAAAATATTATGACGTCAACTTCATCAAGCACACATTTGTCTCCAGCCTACAGCTTAGGTCAATTGCTGCTTAACAAAGAGAGTAATCAGAGAAGAGTGATAAAGCAAGGAGGAAGTCATGTTAGGGAATCGGAGCTACCCGAATTCAATAACAAACAAGGATGCCAGATGGAATAGTACGAGGTAGTAACCAGTATAATAGTAAAAGTAATGTTTTAATTTGCAAATACCTTTCCCATACAGAATTAAAGAAGCTTCCTGTATTCAGAAAATCACAACGATTTCTGATCTAGAAAACTTGTTAGTTAGCTTTGATTTACTAGGTAGTGTGAATGTCACTCAGTCTAGATAAAGACGCTAGTCGGCCTCTATCTGAACAAAATTACTCAAATCAGAGAGGTTGTAACCAAGATCAATATTCCAATCACTACCAAAACCAAAGGAGTAACAATTACCACCACGACAACTACAAATTATAATAATAGGTAATAATCTAAATGGATCACGGACAAACACAAATAATATGATGGTCCCACATACCAGCAATCGATGTAATATTCAGCCAACATATTTCTTATTTGTGTCTAAATTTATATCTGAATTTTTAAAATTCAAATCGGGAAATAATAAATGTAATATTTATTCATACATCATATTTAACTGGAAAATAGAAACTAACTTTGCTAAATTAAAGATAGTATGAGGTAACTTGGCGTCATTAAGTAGCTTATGTAATTTCACGATATTCCAACCTAAGTCACGGAAGAGAAAGAAAAACACAGAGAGATGATTTTACCTATAACTCAATTTCCGAGAAACGGACTATCATAGTAGCTTGTGATGTTTAATATAATGGAGGAATGGACTATCTAGCAGGCGTCATAGGCCCTGACGTGAACTATTATCAATATTAGCGTTGTGTTTGGATCTTCAAATAAGAAGCACTGCTACTGACGTCAAGATTAAGAGTAGGAGTAATTTGTTCAAAATTTCATGGTTGTTGACTGATAAAAATGTAAAGAAGTAGAAACAGAAGTAGAAGCAGTGTTGGAGGTGTGAGCTACCTTGAATGGACCCCACTCCGTGCTAGAGAGTGTGGGATGTTCCACTATGTGGTACAGAGTTAGTGATGTTCCACTATGTGGTACACTGTGTGTGATGTTCCAATATGTGGTAGTGTGTGTAATGTGCCACTATGTGTTAGAGTGAGTGATGTGCCACTATGTGGTACAGTGTGTGTGATGTTCCACTATGTGGTAGTGAGTGCGTGATGTGCCACTATGTGGTAGAGTGTGTGATGTGCCACTATGTGGTAGAGTGTGTGATGTGCCACCATGCGGTAGAGTGTGTGATGTGCCACTATGTGAGAGTGTGTTTGATGTGCCACTATGTGGTAGAGGGTGTGTGATGTGCCACTATGTGGTAGAGTGTGTGATGTGCCACTATGTGGTAGAGTGTGTGATGTGCCACTATGCGGTAGTGTGTGTGATGTGCCACTATGTGGTAGTGTGAGTGACGAGCCACTATGTGGTAGAGTGTGTGATGTTCCATCATGTGATAGTGTGTGTGATGTGCGCTATGTGGTAGAGTGTGTGATGTGCCACTATGTGGTAGTGTGTGTGTGATGTGCCACTATGTGGTAGTGTGTGTGATGTGCCACTATGTGGTAGAGTGTGTGATGTGCCACTATGTGGTAGTGTGTGTGTGATGTGCCACTATGTGGTAGTGTGTGTGATGTGCCATTATGTGGTAGTGTGTGTGATGTTCCACTATGTGGTAGTGTGTGTGATGTGCCACTATGTGGTAGTGTGTGTGATGAGGCACTATGTGGTAGTGTGTGTGTGATGTGCCACTATGTGGTAGAGTGTGTGATGTGCCAGTATGTGGTAGTGTGTGTGTGATGTGCCACTATGTGGTAGAGTGTGTGATGTGCCAGTATGTGGTAGAGTGTGTGATGTGCCACTATGTGGTAGAGTGTGTGATGTGCCACTATGTGGTAGTGTGTGTGATGTGCCACTATGTGGTAGAGTGTGTGATGTGCCACTATGTGGTACAGAGTGTGTGATGTTCCACTGTGTGATACAGTGTGTGTGATGTGCCACTAAGTGGTAGTGTGTGTGATGTGCCACTATGTGGTAGTGTGTGTGATGTGCCACTATGTGGTAGAGTGAGTGATGTGCCACTATGTGGTAGAGTGAGTGATGTGCCACTATGTGGTAAAGAGTGTGTGATGTGCCACTATGTGGTAGTTTGTGTGATGTGCCACTATGTGGTAGTGTGTGTGTGATGTGCCACTATGTGGTAAAGAGTGTGTGATGTGCCACCATGTGGTAGTGTGTGTGATGTGCCACTATGTGGTAGAGTGTGTGATGTGCCACTATGTGGTAGTGTGTGTGATGTGCCACTATGTGGCAGAGTGAGTGATGTGCCACTATGTGGTACAGAGTGTGTGATGTGCCACTATGTGGTACTGTGTGTGATGTGCTACAATGTGTTAGTATATGTGATGTGCCACTATGTGGTAGTTTGTGTGATGTGCCACTATGTGGTAGTGTGTGTGATGTTCCACTATGTGGTAGTGTCTGTGATGTTCCACTATGTGGTAGTGTGTGTGATGTGCCACTATGTGGTAGTGTGTGTGATATTCCACTATGTGGTAGAGTGTGTGATGTGCCACTATGTGGTAGAGTGTGTATTGTGCCACTATGTGGTAGTATGTGTGAGGTGCCACTACTCGGTAGAGAGTGTGTGATTTGCCACTATGTGGTAGTGTGTTTGATGTTCCATTATGTGGTAGTGTGTGTGATGTGCCACTATGTGGTAGAGAGAGTGTGTGATATGCCACTACAAGATAGATTGTGTGTGATGTTCCAATATGTGGTAGGGGTTGTGTGATGAGCCACTATGTGGTAGGGGTTGTGTGATGTGCCACTATGTGGTTGAGAGAGTGTGTGATGTTCCACTATGTGGTAGGGGTTGTGTGATGTGCCACTATGTGGTAGAGTGCGTGATGTGCCACGATGTGGTATTGTGTGTGATGTGCCACTATGTGGTAGTGTGTGTGATGTTCCACTATGTGGTAGTGAGTGAGTTATATTCCACTATGTGGTAGTGTGTGTGATGTGCCACTATGTGGTAGTGTGTCTGATGTGCCACTATGTGGTAGAGAGAGTGTGTGATGTGCCACTATGTGGTAGAGTGTGTGTGATGTGCCACTATGTGGTAGAGAGTGTGTGTGATGTGCCACTATGTGGTAGAGTGTACGATGTGCTACTATGTGGTAGAGAGTGTGTGTGATGTTCCACTATGTGGTAGAGTGTGTGTGATGTGCCACTATGTGGTAGAGAGTGTGTGTGATATGCCACTATGTGGTAGAGAGTGTGTGTGATGTTCCACTATGTGGTAGTGTGTGTGTGATGTGCCACTATGTGGTAGTGTGTTTGATATGCCACTATGTGGTAGAGTGTGTGATGTGCCACTATGTGGTAATGTGTGTGATGTGCCACTATGTGGTAGAGTGTGTGATGTGCCACTATGTGGTAGTGTGTGTGATGTGCCACTATGTGGTAGTGTGTGTGATGTGCCACAATGTGTTAGTATATGTGATGTGCCACTATGTGGTAGTGTGTGTGATGTTCCACTATGTGGTAGTGTGTGTGATGTTCCACTATGTGGTAGTGTGTGTGATGTGCCACTATGTGGTAGAGTGTGTGATGTGCCACTACTATGTGGTAGTATGTGTGATGTGCCACGATGTGGTCGTGTGTGTGATTTGCCACTATGTGGTAGTGTGTGTGATTTGCCACTACGTGGTAGTGTGTTTGATGTTCCATTATGTGGCAGTGTGTGTGATGTGACACTATGTGGTAGTGTGTGTGATGTGCCACTATGTGGTAGAGTGTGTGTGATGTGCCACTGTGTGGTTGAGTGTGTGATGTGCCACTATGTTGTAGAGTGTGTGATGTGCCACTATGTTGTAGTGTGTGTGATGTTCCAATATGTGGTAGAGAGTGTGTGATGTTCCACTATGTGGTAGGGGTTGTGTGATGTGCCACTATGTGGTTGAGAGACGGTGTGATAATCCACTATGTGGTAGGGGTTGTGTGATGTGCCACTATGTGCTAGAGTGTGAGATGTGCCACTATGTGGTAGTGTGTGTGATGTGCCACTATGTGGTAGAGAGAGTGTGTGATGTGCCACTATGTGGTAGAGAGAGTGTGATGTACCACTATATGGTAGAGAGAGTGTGTGATGTTCCAATATGTGGTAGTGTGTGTGATGTGCCACTATGTGGTAGAGAGAGTGTGTGATGTGCCACTATATGATAGAGTGTGTGTGATGTTCCAATATGTGGTAGAGAGTGTGTGATGTTCCACTATGTGGTAGGGGTTGTGTGATGGGCCACTATGTGGTAGGGGTTGTGTGATGTGCCACTATGTGGTTGAGAGAGTGTGTGATGGTCCACTATGTGGTAGGGGTTGTGTGATGTGCCACTATGTGGTAGAGTGTGTGATGTGCCACTATGTGGTATTGTGTGTGATGTGCCACTATGTGGTAGTGTGTGTGATGTTCCACTATGTGTTAGTGAGTGAGTTATATTCCACTATGTGGTAGTGTGTGTGATGTGCCACTATGTGGTAGTGTGTCTGATGTGCCACTATGTGGTAGAGAGAGTGTGTGATGTGCCACTATGTGGTAGAGTGTGTGTGATGTGCCACTATGTCGTAGAGAGTGTGTGTGATGTTCCACTATGTGGTAGTGTGTGTGTGATGTGCCACTATGTGGAAATGTGTGCGATGTGCCACTATGTGGTAGAGTGTGTGATGTGCTACTATGTGGTAGAGAGTGTGTGTGATGTTCCACTATGTGGTAGAGTGTGTGTGATGTGCCACTATGTGGTAGAGAGTGTGTGTGATATTCCACTATGTGGCAGTGTGTGTGCGATGTGCCACTATGTGGTAGTGTGTGTGATATGCCACTATGTGGTAGAGTGTGTGATGTGCCACTATGTGGTAGTGTGTGTGATTTGCCACTATGTGGTAGTGTGTGTGTGTGATGTGCCACTATGTGGTAGAGTGTGTGATGTGCCACTATGTGGTAATGTGTGTGATGTGCCACTATGTGGTAGTGTGTGGGATGTGCCACTATGGGGTAGAGTGTGTGATGTTCCACTATGTGGTAGTGTGTGTGATGTGCCACTATGTGGTAGAGTGTGTGTGATTTTCCACTATGTGGTCGAGAGTGTGTGATGTTCCACTATGTTTTGAGGTTAGGTATTGAGTTTGTCTTTGTTTTGGAAGAGGGGCGTCTGTGACATTACTGGGTGTGGTGGTCTGTCATGTGACAGAATTTGGTGGACTGTCTTTTGAATGATTGTTGTGGTTTGTCATGTGACTGTTTGTGGTAGTCTGTTATGTAATAGGGTGTGGTGGTCTCTCATTTAATAGGGTTTGGTTGGATTTATTTTGAGAGGGCGGCGAGGTATGCCATGTAACATGTTGTGTTGGTCTGTCATGTGACAGGGTGTGGAGGTCTGTCTTTTGAAAGGGTGTAGTAGTCTGTGTGTTGACTTGAGTAGTCATCTGTTTTGTGAAAGGGTGTGGTGTCAGTGCTTTGACTTGAATAGTGCTCTGATTTGTGAAAGGTTGTGGTGGTCTGTGGTTTGATATAAGTGATGCTCTTTTTGTGAAAGGGTGTGGTGCTCTCTGTTGAGACAGTTTGCAGGACGGGGGTCTGGTGCTGTTCTTTGTGCGAGAGTGGAGAATGTTATGTTGTTTAGATTATGGCTGTCAGGGAAGGGCACGTGTGTTGCTGTGCTCGGTGTCTGGCTCGGGTAACTAGAATAGATAACACTGCTTTTAATAATAATTGTTCTGTGTGATCAGCAAATGTTCGTTAAGGTTTATAATTCCTTAAATAACCATATTCAGAATTGTTACTTTTGTTTTCGGTAATGGAGGGAATGATCTTCTTTAGAACCCTTACTGTTTGCGAGCCTCTTCAGTGGGCTAAGGACGGACCTTCTCGTAGACCCATTCGGGGAGATGAGTATAAACCCATGTGCGCAGCTTGAAGTAGGGTTCCATAGGCTGATACCGGGGGTGTGGGTAGCAATGTAGCAGGGCCTCAGACATGGCCTCCACCACTGGACTCTTGTCGGTCGTCTGTAACAGGAAGAAAACATCATCATCCATCGATCCCTGGGCGTAGCTTTTCTCTCCATGTCTCTGTAAGGACTATCCCATTGTAACCACGCCAAACTGCGGCGTATAGAATGTTAGTTTTAATCTAAATCTTTATTTATCAAGTGAGAAATACAATACAAAATACAAATCATCTTTTGAGACGCTTGTCACATGTCACGCGAACACGCACAGACTTTGCAGTGACTCGTCTTTTGTTCTCTTCTTTATTGTACATGTCTATTTCACACCAGGTGGCGCAACTGTGCTATTTTTCTTTCAAATATTAACACTTCATCCAAAGAAAAATCAAATACAAATAAAAAATAAACAAGATGAACTATTGAACACTTTTCATCCTCTAAGATGTCATCTTCTGCATGCCAATCCTCTCACGCAGCATCTCGAATCTGACCCTCTCCAGAGGTTTAGTTAGAAGATCAGCTAATTGATTGGTCCCGTCGATGTGCTCCAGCTCAAGGTCTCCGTCCAAAAATCTTTCCCTCACATAGAAATGACGTACCTCAATATGCTTGGATTTTCGATGGTACTCCGGATTTTTAGCCAATTTAATTGCACCAGCATTGTCGATGTAAAGCGTAGGAGGTTTGTCAGCAGTTCCCAGTAATTCAGAAAACAGTCTTTCCAGCCAAATCAACTCCTTTGCTCCTTCACTTGCAGACACAATTTCAGCTTCAGTTGTCGATGTTGACACAGACTTCTGTAACTGACTTCTCCACGATACAGCTCCATGATTGTAGGTCGAAATGACACCCGTCGTTGAACGTCTCGTCTTCTTGTCACCGGCGTAGTCAGCATCACTGTAGACCTTCAAAACGTCCTCTTTCCTATAGACGATTCCATGGTTCACTGTGCTCTTTAAATATCAAAATATCCGTTTCACTTGACTCCAGTCTTGAACTGTAGGATTCTCCATGGCTCGAGCAGCTTTGTTGACCGCGAATGCGATATCTGGACGTGTAGCTGTAGTCAGGTATATCAAGGATCCCACCGCCTCACGATAAGGAACCCTGGCCTAAACCTTTTCTCCGTCTTCACTTTCTTCGCGTCCAACTGGGGTAGACACTCCATTTGACTCGGCCATCCCAAATTTTTCTAGGATTTTCCTCGTATAATCCTCTTGACTGATTGCAATTGATCCATCATGGTTTTGTTGTATCTTCATGCCCAGGAAATTGTTGAGAGATCCTCTGGTCGTGTGAAATTCCTGCTGAAGATTTTCCATGAACTGCTCGATGTCTTCTTTGTTGCCAATTACCAGACCATCATCCACAAAGATTACAACAGCCAACCACTTTCCATTATTGTTGCTGTAAAAGAGACAAGGATCCGCTTTGCTGTTTTTGAATCCAGCTTTCTCCATGAATTTCTTGAAACGCTTGTTCCAGCAGCGTGGAGCCTGTTTTAAACCATATAAGCTTCTTTTTAGATGACACACTCGGCCAGTACCGTCCTGATGACCTTCTGGCTGTTCCATGAACACATCTTCTTCAAGCTCGCCGTTCAAGAAGGCCGTCTTGACATCAAATTGACCAAGTTTCATCTCCTTTTCAACAGCTACTGCCAACAGAGCTCGAATGGTATCATACTGTGCAACAGGGCTGAATGTTTCTTCATAATCGATTCCTTGCTGTTGCACATAGCCTTTTTCTACCAATCGTGCCTTGAAGCGAACTTCTCCACTGTCCGTTGTCTTCTGTCGAAGAACCCACCGATGTTTCAGGACCCGTGCACCATTTGGACGCTCAACCAATTTCCAGGTATAATTTTCCTTTAAGGACTCCAATTCTTCATTAATTGCTTTCAGCCACTGATTTTTATCACTAGACTGCAGCGCTTCAGAGTATGAGTCAGGATTCTTTCCAACGATAGATGGTCCAGCCATGTACATGTAATTTCCACTGATCATCCACGATGGCTTCTTACTTTCACGTTTGATTTTCCTTCTTTCTTCAGTCTCTCCTTCTTCCTCATCTTCGCTTCCTCCGGAACTGGATGCCGAAGCAAAATCTTCAATTTCGCTTAAGTTCTCATCTGACTCTGACCTCCTCTGTAGGCCTACATCAGACGATGAATTAGACTGATTCCTCTCCACACATTCTTCAAGCGTGACTTCAACCTTTCCGGCGTTGGCGCAGATTGCCGACAACTTCAGGTTTGAATTTCACATCATGGCTTAGAACAACCTTTCCCTGAGTTGGAATCCAGACTCTAAATCCATCCCTGTCGTTCACGTACCCAACCAGATGTCCAAAAACAGCTTTGTCGTCGAACTTTGAGCGAAAATTCTTGTTGATATGCACGTAGCATTCTGTTCCGAAGATCTTCAGATGACTGAGACTTCCCACTGGTCATCCATACCACAATTCATAGGGAGATTTGTTTTCAATGGATGACATCCCAGTGCGATTCAGGAGGTACACCGCAGTGTTGCAGGCTTCAGCCCAAAGTTGTTTCGTTAACTTGCTGGGAATCAGCATAGATTTTGCGCACTCCACAATCGTCCTATTTTCACGTTCCGCAACTCCGTTTTGTTGTGGTGTGTACGGCGTAGTAATGCTGTGTTCTATGCCTCTGCTTGCGAGCAGTTCAGAAATCTTCTTGTTATCAAATTCTTTTCCTCCATCACACCTGAACAGCTTCACGACGTGTCCATTTGTTTTGGCTTCATTCAGGAACTGTTCCAGAACGGTGTACACTTCACTTTTGTGCTTTAAAATGAAAACTCGTCGAAACTTGCTGAAATCATCCTTGAAACATACGTAGTAGCGTGCCTTTCCAAGAGATTCAGTAGACATTGGTCCATTCACATCGGCGTGGATTTGTTCACCGGTGGCTGTTGGTCGATTCATTCGTGTCTTGAATGACAGTCGATGCATTTTTCCCAGTGCACATCCATCGCAGAAATCCTCTTTACACATGTCTACATTGATGTTCATCTGCTTCAGTACATTCTTGAAATGCGCTTTGTGTTGATGACCAAATCATTCATGGTAGATCTGCAGTTTGTCCGACGATGTAGCTAAATTCACTTGAATGGGTTGCGCCGGTTTCACGACGCGCATGTCAAGTACATACAGACCATGACTCACACGTCCAGCCATCATTGCCTTTCCAGTAACCTTGTCTTCAATTCTAACAGTTAGGTCGTCAAGTCTTGCACAAAAACCTTTCCTTGCAGCAGCTTTCACAGGAAACAGATGAGCAATTGCATCGGGAACATACAAAACTTCAGTCATCTCAGCACTCAACCAAGCGTTGTTCAGCCGCAGTTGAATGTTTACAGTTCCTTTGCCGTGAGCTGGCATGCTCACACCTCGTTTTCCTAGCAAAATCTTCTCTGGAGCAGCAAACTTGACGTATGTTGTAAAATACTGTTTGTTCGCGGTGATGTGATTTGTGGCGCCACTGTCGCAGTACCACTCGTCGGCTTGAACAAAGTCGCCGTCTAACGCACTCATAGCATGTGTCAGAAACGAAGCATTGTTCTCCTTATTTTTGTTTCTAGTGTCACCCTCTTTCTTCTTCACTGGACATTCACTTGCCCAATGGCCCAATTCCTTACATTTGAAACATGGAAACTTCTGCTTTACTCGTTGAACATTTTTCTTCGACTTGTCATCAGCGCTGCCTTTGCCACTGCCATACTGGGAATGCTTCTTGGGAGCACTACGTACCACAAACGCAGTCGATTCCACGTTTCCTTGGTCACGCAGTTCAATCGTGCACAATTTTTCAATCAACAAGCTCACAGTTTGATTTTCCGTCGGAATCGTGTCCCACACATCCTTGAAATTATCATATTCTTTTCCCAGCGTGGATAAAATTCGACCGTTCAAAATCCTTTCAGATAACGTGTTTTCGTTGTGCTTTTGGAGTTCGTCGTTCAGATCCTGATAAAGCTTCTGTAACTTCGCGACATGGGTGCTGATGTCCTCCTTGTCGTCACGTGTCACTCGGAAGAATGACTCGATCAACATGTTCAGTCGCTGCGTACTGCTTCGTTCGAACCGTGCGCTCAATTTTGTCCAAATTTCACTGGCATTGGTGCACGTCAACACGAGCTCGGCAGCAGATTTTCCTAGCGCACCTGCTAGCAAACTGACCGCTTTCGCGTCTTCTTTCAACCACTGCTTATATGCCGCTTTTTGTAGTGCAGTTGCATCTGCCGGCAACACAAGACACTTTTTCGAACCATCAACAATATTTTCCAGTTCATACGACCGCAAAACCATCAACACTTGCCATTTCCACTTTGCCCAGTCTTCAGGTCCTTCAAGTTTATCCACTTGAACTTTGTAGTCACTGCCGGTTGCCATTTTGAGGTTATCCTTACTCACAAAAAAAATACAGCACGCGTTCCACAGGCGCTCAGCATCGGATCCACTCACGAGATAATACCATTTACACGTGGCCTGGGCTCATAACCTGTTAGTTTTAATGTAAATCTTTATTTATCAAGTGAGAAATACAATACAAAATACAAATCATCTTTTGAGACGCTTGTCACATGTCACGCGAACACGCACAGACTTTGCACTGACTCGTCTTTTGTTCTCTTCGTTATTGTACATGTCTATTTCACACCAGGTGGCGCTACTGTGCTATTTTTCTTTCAAATATTAACATAGAATTCAATGACTACACCTTGAATGACATATTCAGTGTCTTACATTTTTTCATGAAGGCTAATAGCAGGCACGCCGGTTTTTAACCCTATGAGGACAAACAATCAAACAGGACAACTCACTTACTAGGTACGTTTGTAATAGGTGGACATAAAAATGATGGTACGAAATAGTTGATCGGGACGTAAAATGCGAATTTTCTTGCCTGACCACGTCCACATGGTCTGACAAATCCACTGCCATAAGCTGATGCTCTTATGTTACAGCGCGAGCACTCAGTTGGTTTTACATGGCTCACACAGTAGATCTACTCTCACAAAAAGTCAACAATTGATTCGATAAAGCTCGGGTAAAAATAAAATGTCCAGGGCAATTTTTAAATGAAACCATATTTGGTAGGTTATAGACAATACAAACAATGATAGTTTAAAAGTTTTCAGAAGCCCACCTCATGGTGTTGTGCCTAGCACTCTTGGCTTTCACCTCTGGGGTCCGGTTTCTATTCTCCGCCCTGACAAGAAATTTAATTTGCATTTGAGGGTATGAACGAGGTACACTTAGCCTTGCGAGGCAAAACTGGAAAGAAGTGAGTTTGAATTCCACCTCAGCAATCTTCCACTTTCTTCTAGGTAAATGCTGGATGGTTCGAAACTTTAATCCATAGCCGCCTTCTTCCCAATCCTAGCCCAAATTACAAATACACACCAGTGCAGACTCCACAATAATGCAGGTCATCAGACATAATCACAGTGATCACTGCTACATTTGTTCGTGGAACATAAACGTAAAAACAAAAAATATACGCGTATATCTACCTTAATCTTGTATGGGCAGTGTACCCTGTGCCTCATGGACCTGGAATTCTCGTACCTTTGCTTGCAAAAACGATTGCAGTGAGCCCCAGCTGTTTACACAATCAGAATTGAATGACTTGATCCGAGATCTGGGTCTTTCTAAAGATGCTGCTTAGGTTTAGGCTCTAGACCCCCAGGAGAAGAAATTGTTGGCTTCAGGAACTTGCTTTCGAAACCGAAAGAAAAACTTGAATTTGTGAACTGCTCCAATGTCCTTGGCTTGAAGCAAATGTTAAAAATTCAGCGTAAGGTGGAAGGTCAGAGACTCTTCACTGACTCATCAAAGACACGTCTGAAATGAGTCCTTCTATACGATTGCAACAAAAACGCCTCTATACCAGTTGCACATTAATTCTATTTGAAAGAATTGTATGAGAATTTAGCCTTTATCTTGACCAGGCACAGCTGCAATAAACCATTACTAAACTACTCTATATGAACCTAGGCTGACAGGATGGCTACACCCTGTTTCCTCTGCAAATGGGACGGCCATGTGAAAGCCAAGCACTGAACTTAGAAAGTGTGGCCAAACAAGACGCTAAAAGTAGGGGGAAGGTATGTGCACATCGAATCGTTAGTGAAAGAAAATAGCCTGCTCCCACTTGACATCAAACTCGGCCCTGTTAAAGGGTGGTGATACTTTCAAGTACATGGCAAGTAAGTTTCCATGGCTGTCAGAAGCACAGCAGAAGAAAGGAATTTTCGTCGGTCCTGCCAATCGAAAACTCATGAAAGACAAAAATTTTGAACCAGAATGGAAGACAATGGGTGGTTGACATGGAATTAGGGGCGTGGTGGCTCCGGTCTAGCTGTATGCCTCTCACTAAGGCGGTCAGGGTTCGATTCCCGGTCAATGCATGTGAGATTTTCGAAGTGAAATACCATGTCCTGTGGTTCGGATACCACGTAAAAAGGAGGTCCCGTGGCTCATGATCTCGTGATTAACAGTCACGTTAAACTACAAGCTTGCTTGCTTGACATGGAATTCTTTTAAAGAGGTTGTAAATAAGTTTCTTGGCAACCAAAATGACCCTGATTCAAGAACATTGTAGGAAGCATGTTGGAGAACTTCAAAGCGATGGGCTGCTCAGTGACCTTGAAACGTTACTTTTCGTACTCCCCATATAAGCTATATTCCATAATTTCTGACTACTATGATTGGAGAGTAAGAATAGAGACTAGGCAAGTTACAAGCGGAGCTGCGAAGGGAAGATCAGACGCTATAATGATCTTTGACTTGGTGGTGACGTTATTGTATTTTCATCCTTAATTAGTGGAAAATCGCCACGTGATAGAAGAAAAGCCCGGCATTTTTGAACTAGCGTATCGAAAAACATTAGAAACAAGTAAAATGTGCAGAAAAATAAAAAAATAAAATTATTTCTGTGTAATGTGATGGCTATTTCATGGTGAGAGGTGTAGTAGTAGAATATGTCACATTGCTTAGTGTAAATAAGTGATCAGGGAGTTTTTTTTTCTTGCTCGCAGAGACTTGCGGGGTAGATAGAACTTTGAATAATTGCCGTGCCGTGAGAAATAGCTGGTGGCAATGACTTGAAGGTACACGCAATGAAAAGACGTAGAATGACTTAGAAATTAACACGTCGAATGAGCTGTTCGTATGAGTTGGTTGGGGTTGTGTGAAACAAATAATGAGGAGGTATTACTTAATACACATATGAACTCAGCTGTGGATGGTAAGAGGGGAAGAGGTAGACCTATGATGCGACTGGACCGCGTATTAAGCTATTTCATGGTAAGAGGTGTAGAAGTAGAAGAGGTCACGATACCAACTGTAAACATGTGCTCAACAAGGGTTATTCACAGAGACTTGGAGGCTAGATCGAACTCAGAAAGACGCAAAGGCCCGATTATTATTTTCATTTATTTATTTGATCACTAGGGAGTTGGTCATAAATCAAGGAAACTATTTATGGTGGTGTTCTAGTGTAAAGGAGCTAGCCGTCTTGGCCATATTTTCGCTTACTTACCCCAATCGTGGAATACTTGATCTTGTTGTTGACGATACTGTCGTAGTACTGCTTGGTGTATGCATTGCGCACTTCCTCCGACATGTGGTTCCATGTCTCTTCTGCATTCTTGCGAATAGACTCTTCTGTGTAGCATTTAGTGGCTGCAAAATAAAACAAATGTACCGCAACTTCATCTCTGAGAAATTTAAACAATAATTACTGTAAATATCCAGCCAAATGTGGAATTAACATGGGAACATCGCTAAAACCCCGTATACATGTTGGTCAGAACAAAAGGAAAATGTTTGTGGTGGTGTTCTATCTCCAAATTCACTTGAGCGATCCCTTCAAAGGGTGATATTCAATACTCACGCGAGACTTAGCAGCCCAGGTGATTGGACTTGCCGAGCTCTCATATCCTCTCCAACTGATCACACAACATCAACCATACCCCGTCCATGGTGAGAGGACCTACGGTACATGGAAAACTTGTAGTGTTGTGATTGGTAAGAAGGGGTATGAGAACTTATCACGCGCATCTTTCGAAGCATTTCACCCTCTGAAATAATCACCTACGTGAATTTGGGGACAGAATACAACCACAATAGTGGAGTAGTGCCGATTCTGCCCCCTCCCACTAATAACTTCTCTGACGTCACAATCTCAGGTATGTAATATTCGATATTTCGCGAACCCATGGTCCGATTTTGGCATGTGACATGTCATTGGACTCGGGAAGACACCCCCTTTCCAATGGATAATATATTTCTACCGCAAAATAAAACCTACCCCTACTAGGGGGTGAAATTGTATTTTTTTTTGTAAAAGTCACTTGACAAATGCGACAGACATGAGGGGCGATACCAGTATGAACTTGTTGCTCATAAAGCGCATGCGTTTTGCTGGTTGCCGCTATGAATCAACATTTTTGTTTTTGCTTTTTACACATGCGCACTTGGGGATTTTGTAAATAATTATTTATGGGTGAGTTTTTTTTAAATTAACCAAAAGATTGAAAACTAAAAGGTCATGTGCTTTTTAATATCTTGCGAACTTGTATGAGGGGTCGTTGGATTTGGGATGACGCCCCGTTTTTTAATGTAGTAATGATTTTTGTCAAAAGGTCCTAAGTGCACTTTTTGTTAATCTTTTGAGAACTAAGAAGGCTACGGACTTGTATGAGGGGTCGTTGGATTTGGGATGACGCCCCGTTTTTTAATGGAGTTTTGATTTTTTGTCAAACGGGCCTAAGTGCACTTTTGTTAATATTTTGAGAACGAATAAGGCTACGGACTTGTATGAGGGGTCGTTGGATTTAGGATGACGCCTCGTTTCTGAATGTAGTTTTGATTTTTGTCAAAAGGGCCAAAGTGCACTTTTGTTAATATTTTGAGAACTAAGAAGGCTACGGACTTGTATGAGGGGTCGTTGGATTTGGGATGACGCCCCGTTCTTAATGTAGTTTTGATTTTTTGTCAAAAGGGCCTAGGTGCACTTTTTGACAATATTTTGAGAACTAAGAAGGCTACGGACTTGTATGAGGGGTCGTTGGATTTGGGATGACGCCCCGTTTTTGAATATAGTTTTGATTTTTTGTCAAAAGGGACTAAGTGCACTTTTTGTCAATATTTTGAGAACTAAGAAGGCTACGGACTTGTATGAGGGGTCCTTGAATTTGGGATGACGCCCCGTTTTTTAATGTAGTTTTGATTTTTTGTCAAAAGGGACTAAGTGCACTTTTTGTTAATATTTTGAGAACTAAGAAGGCTACGGACTTGTATGAGGGGTTTTAGCACTTGGGGTGAAGCCCTGTTTTTTGAATTGATTTTTTGATTTTTGTCAAAAGGGCCTAAAGCCCTATTTTTTACCTATTTAAATTTTAATTAAGAGTGGTCGTTGAGAGAGCCGGTACTGCTGTTATGTGTCTCAACGAGCCTGTTGTCGAGCACAGTGACCATGCCCGGAAGAAATGAATTGCTATTTTGGTGGGATGGCGGGGCAGGTTATTACGGTTGGTTTTGTGATATTTCCTATGACGGATGGAGGCAAATATTTGAAAATGTGTGCTAGGTTTTTTTACCCTGAAGGGGATCTTTAACATGCTAGTAAACGGTAATAAGAGAGACCGCTGTCTCAGCGAAGCAAATGGTTGTAGGATATGAACAAGTGGTTCTTGGACGTGGTGAAAGTATGTGGTTAACATGGTCATGTATTGAGGATGGCCGCTTGCTAATGATTATTATTATTACAGTAAAATGTTTAATAATAATAATAATAATAAGACACACATGTTTTCAATGCTAACTCACACACAGTCCTGCTCGATGGAGACTGAATATTGTACCCAGCCAGAGGACTTGTGAGAGAGACAGCTGATAAGACAAAAATGTCTGCGTCAGCAGGAAGTGTGATATCAGCTTACTTGCCTCGTGGTGGCTAGCAGGTGTGCTGTTTAAGCAGAGACCGCCATTTTGGTTCTGAGACAGTAGGACTACCGATGTATAAGAGGCAGCCATTTTTGGTTCCTTATTAAAAACATGAAACAAGTATAAGGTACGCGAATCTGATCGCGTTTGAGGAATGTGGGGAGGCGTGGGAACACGAGAGAGAGAGACAACATTTCAAGGTCAAAACGCTGAGAAAATGCAACTTTTTCTGTTGCTAAGCAGACTGGTAAGGTTTGTGTTAGTAATACACTGACAGGACCAGCAAATAGACGTATACAGTAGAGCTCTGAACTGAACTCTGGAAGAAAAAAACATCTTTGTTTTTGGCAAGTACCCATTAATGATTATTTTAATAATGTCATGCTAATGAACCTTAAATTTGTAGTTATTGATTAGGTAATGATTGATTTTTATTTCCTTATTTGTTTGCAGATAACCGGTATACCTTACATGTCTGAGATACAAGAAACCATTGCACTTTTGAGCTCACTAGAAGGAAACAGCAACAAGCCAGTGCAAGTGAAGGTGAGATTATTTTCTTAACTAACTTGTTTCATTTTTTTGTTTGATATTATTTTATTTTATTTTATTTGATGAAATGTATGTATTAATCTGAATTTAGGTATTTATAGCGGTTTATTTTATTTATTTTTATAAACTTGGAAAGAAAAGCCTTACCACCGTAGCAGTTGCTGAAAACCCAAGACGCACTAGAGCAAAACCATTGCCAAAGAGTGAAGTATTTAAAACTGAGGTAAGCCTAACTTAAAATGCTATTCCATTTTACCACTTCTGAAAACCACTAAACAAAACAAATTCACTACCTGTACATGACTGGGACGATTATTGCTATATTGATTAATGGCTATATATTGGCAAAAGGTACAAGACCATATTGGTTGTTGACCGGGAAAAGTACAAGGCCATGTTGGATTTCCTAAAAACAAAAATTTTAATTTAATTTATGGGCGGTTCCCTATGGACTCAACGAATATCCACAGGTTTGAACATGATAATCTGAACAAAATGACATGACATTTTTTTGGTTTATATATTGGTTAAAGGGGGATGTAAATGACTGAAACCTTATAAAAAGAAAATAAGTACATGGGTTACTGTTAGTGCCAACATACAGTTTATTTTTAATGCTATTTTTTATTTAATGTTAATTATCGTTAAAGTTTTATTTACAAGTATTGATTGATTGATTGAGTGTTTTTTTACGTGTGGTCATACGCCATTAACATAGTGAACAGACTGTGGAAAAAGCATACATTGTGGCTTAAAGTACCGTGTGCAACGTTAATAACTTACAATAAGAAAAAGTTTTATTATAACACATGGCGTTATTACCAAATACAACAAGTGAACAAGTTGGTTTACCACGTGGGTTAAATTAAAAATGAGAACATGATCGTTGGTTAACATTTGAATCCTGGCCTGTAGGCTTCTTGTCGAGACATAAACTTGCAAAAGCCGGTTTTATTTACTTGAACCGAGAAGATGTGGTGCGCTGTGTGTTTTGACGTATTGAACTTTCACAATGGGAAGAAGGGGATGATCCCTTTAGAGACCATTTTCGATGGTCTCCTCATTGTCCTTACAGGCTTGGAAATCAAGTGGGTAAAATACCCGTGTATTCATTTTACCGAAACACAAGGCCATTGGCCGCTACTTACGTTGCTGAATCACAAATAAATAATAATAATAATGATGTATTACCAGTCAACGGTAGTGTCGATATATGTGGTCCATATGCCATCGACAGTGTTGAATTGGAGTGTGCTTTTGAAAAATTGGGAGTTTGCAAGCCTAAAGCACTAGCACGCCCAGAGTACAGCTCTGTTGAAATACGTTTAGAATCTTATAAAAATGTTTGGCCATTAATATTAAAACACCTTACCAAACAGCTAAGTGAAGCTGGATTTTTTAATACTGGTGAAGGGGATAAAACAATATGTTTTTATTGTGGATTTGCTTTAAAGGAATGGCAAATGACTGATGACCCTTTTGTGCAACACGCTCGTTGGTTACCTAACTGTAAATACACTGTGTTTCTTAAAGGTCAGGAATTTGTGAACACTATTCGTAAAGAAAACGTGATTGCAGCACAAGACATAAAATTGCCTTTTGAGTTAGAACACGCGGAGCAAATACATGAGGCTGAAGAAAAAGACTTGTCTCACGAACAGATACAAAAGTGTGACCAACAATTATGTAACATTTGTTATCAAGATGAACTAGGTGTTGTATTTTTGCCTTGTGGACACATGATAGCATGTGCCAAGTGTGCATTAGAACTTAACACTTGTGCTATATGCAGAAAAGTAGTATCTGCTACAGTTAGGGCATTTCTTGCATAAATAATATAATTTATTAGCAATGCATAGTGCAAAATACCTATATGCACGATATTATTACAAGCTGTTGTAGTGTGTAATAGATATGCTTTTGTTTTGTTTATAGACTACTACAATGAATGTTTTGAATGCTGTGGGACAATCAAGTGGCTTAGAGACAAAGAAGCTCAGCGAATTGCCAACACATATTCCATTCCCCATTATCAAGATTCGGAAATTGAAAACATTATATGGTGATCGTGTACTTTGTGTATGTGAAAACTTTGAGACATTTCTGCCTACAAGGTTTAATGATATGTCGGAGAGTGTTTTTGATGAAGTCAATAATGCTGTACAACCTGTACACTTAATTTATGAAGGTTTTAAAAACAATAGGTGAATGGTTCGTTTTAATTAAATAAAAAAAACAAATGTGAAAAAATAATGGAAAATATAAGTGATGACAATGGACTGAAAAAGAACGACAACAACAACACTACCTCATGCATAGTTTGTGATGTTTTAGTGTTTAGTGTTGTCTTTAAAAATATTATGATGAAACAAAAAAAGAAAGGTATATAAATTTTGTAAATAAATTCAAAATGATGTTACAATGTTGTTTTATTTTATACAAAGTTGGAATATTTAACATTGCAGAGTATACATGATTATGACTATAGATGCACACTGAATACAAGTCTTTCTCTCTTTACAATAGTCTGTTATAGTATTAAACACAAGGCTTGTTGTAGATTTTTTATAGCAATGTCCATTCACTGTTGTTTTTGAAAACTGGGGAAGCCGCAATGATTGTATAGGCATAAAACCTTATTGTTATTATTATTTAGTCATTTTGATCCTCTTGCATCTCAAGAGCAGATGACCTAGTTGTTCCACTCTTTAAAACGACAACAACAACACTACCTCTTGCATAGTTTGTGATGTTGATGGCTCTTGCGACGTTGAAGATGGATTAAACATAACTTTTAGAACAGGAGTTAAACGTTGCTCATTAAATAATCCACTATTTTGAGTAGCAATATGGTTTTCTTGATTTTTTGTCGACGGCAACTGTGTTTCATGCAGTACACTACATTGATGATCACTGACACTTAAAACCTCACTATTTTTACTTTTTAGGTCACCACGACAATGTTTGGAACGTTGCTTTGAACAACGCCAAATAACAGTTCCATTTTTATTGGTTCGTTTCACAATATATGAATATCCTTTATAGTATGCATAAGGCTTACCATACCTAGTCACTGATACTTCCATGTCAACTGTCAAGCATAGACTAAGCTCTAGTAAAGTCAACTTGGTAATATGAATAATAGTTTAATGTGAGAACAAATATGGATCCAAAGAGTTCAGGTAAAAGTAGAAGCAAATAAGCAAATATAAGAACCAAGAGTGGGGATAAAAGTGGTTGCAAAGTGGTAGACCAATTACACAATAATTTCAGCACGACGAAGATCTTGTTCAATTTCTTTGATTTCCCAATCGTGACAGGTATGCCAAGCTTGTTGTAAAGCATGCAAGTGTCGAAGCCGTTGAATTAGCTTACTGGGTTTCTTCCAGTATACAAATTTAACAAATGAATTTTTAAGTGTAAACAAAGCATTACCATTATCATCATCATCATTATCATCATCATGATCATTATTATCATTATCATCATGACCATCATCACTATTACTATATAGTCCTTTTTGTTCCTCTTGCAATACCACTTTATTTATAGTCTGTGTCGACTTTGATAGTGTTGAAGGTTTCTTGTACGTTGACAACTGTCCTAACATGACTTTTTGAGGACATGATAAGTCCTTTTGAACAAACACTGCATTATCTTTAGGCGCAATATCCTTTTCTTGAACTTGCTTTATAGCATTTTGAAATTTGTTTGTAAACAGCAACCGTGGTTCGTTTAGAGCACTACATTGATGAACACTCACACTTAAAACCTTTCCATTTTTACTTTTCAGATTGCCTCGACATTTTGTTGACCTCTCTTTTGAGCATTGCCAGAATATAATTCCATTCACATTTTGGCGATTATAGTCATAAGAGTAGCCTTGATAGAGTGCACGTTGCCTACCTTTGTTGGTTGATATAAGTTCCATAGTAGTAACTGACCTGTCAGTACGATGTTCACACTACAAAGGTTACAACTGTTTTTCTGATGGAGTTACTTACCATAAGCTTATATATTGGCTTATGTGTTGGCTTTTTGTGTTGGCTTTTTTGTGTTGGCTTTTTGTGTTGGCTTTTGTGTTAGCTTTTTTGTGTTGGCTTTTTGTGTTGGCTTTTTTGTGTTGGCTTTTTGTGTTGTCTTTTTGTGTTGGCTTTTTGTGTTGGCTTTTGTGTTAGCTTTTTTGTGTTGGCTTTTTGTGTTGAATTTTTTGTGTTGGCTTTTAGTGTTGGCTTTGGTGTTGGCTTTGGTGTTGGCTTTTTGTGTTGGATTTTTGTGTTGGCTTTTGTGTTGGCTTTTGTGTTGGCTTTTGTGTTGGCTTTTGTGTTGGCTTTTCTGTGTTGGCTTTTTGTGTTGGCTTTTTATGTTGGCTTTTTGTATTGGCTTTTGTATTGGTCCCATATGTTGGCTTTTGTATTAGCTCTCTCATATTTGCTCTTACTTGTAGGCTTATTTGGTCTTTGAAAGTATGTGAGCCCCTTTTTTATGACAGCATAATGATTACCACAATGTTTGTAAGCAACAACACACTAATATTCTAAATAATCCAAAGTATTATAAGGTTAAAGATTGACTAAGAGTGTAATAAAGGCAGCTAACCTAACCTAACCTAACCCAAACCTAACCTTGCATTACCTAAACTAACTTTACCTAACCTCACATCATTGAACCTAACCTAACCTAACTTTACCTAACCTCACTTCATTGAACCTACCCTAACCTAACTTTATGTAACCGAACCTAACATAACATAACCTAGCCTGAGTGAGTGCTCGTACTCACCGTTAGATAGCATGCTAGTAGTTCAGTTAGTGCTTATATCCACTGCTAGGTAGCGGAAACATACTCTGCATGTTGCATGTAACTATCTCACAAAGTTTGACGCCTGTAAAATTTGTTTGTATAAGCTCTGTATATAAATTCATTATACAAATAACTATTAAGTGTTCAGAACAAACATGTATAGCCTTGTGTAGGGTATTGGCAACTCCAGCTATCTGATATGACATCTAGCGGTAAAAATGAGAAACTTACCAAGTAGGGTACATTTGTCAAGTGGTGACTGTTTGTATATGGTTTCTTGTATTGGTAAACAGATCGTGGTAAATTGTTCGTGTCTTTATACATAAGTAATAAGTTTTACTCGTTGATAGAGTGAAAAAAGAGTAAAAGCAAAGTGTATTGCTTAGTTTACGGCTGTAAGTCGATGTATAAGAGGGCTGCGGATATACGTTTTCATCACTTTCCAAAAGATGCAAATAGCAATAGCCGAAATGTGATGATACCTAATAATACCTAATAATAATACCTTTCCACCCCGGGAAGGATCTAACACTTGTCGAGGTAGACAGACAGAAGACCTGCGACGCAAAGCCAGCGAAGGTTATTCAGTTTAAAAACAGCTGTTACGATGGGCGCGCTGGTAAGATTGAAGTTACTTTAATAATTAATTAAATAATTAATTATTGGCTGCTTGGTAGGGAGAAGGGATGAGTTTAACTTGTATTAAAACTCGTGGGGCGACAGGAATTGCATGATTTGGATGGTTAAAAGGTGGGATTGGTGTTGAATATTTGAATGGTAGCGGAATCACTCATTCTACAGTGCCCACGGGGAGGCAAATTAGGCCTATATGACTCGTAGTGGAATAGCTCGAATATCGAAGAACTTAGCGATTACGAGGTGTAGGCTTGGCGGAAAGGCTGGCGGATCATCAGTTTGACATCAATTCACGATATAAGTCGGTGCTTGGAACAGTGGCGTCTGGTTTGCGTGGATGCTAGTCTCGGAATGATAAAAGTAGCACAGCTTTGGTGTGTTATTTATTTGTTTATGAACCGTATTTCTCTATTTGAATGTCCTCGGCGTTGACTCAGGATCGGCATTTACATTATATTGCGCATAATAGTACCGAAATAATGTCCGAAGTGTAGCCCAGTGTAAATTTGAATCAGCTGATCTACATCAACCATAAAAACTGATGCTTGATAATATGCAAATGACACCAAAAAATCCAGTGGAACACACAAATTAGGTCACGTGTATCGCACAGTTATACATATATACAATTAAAAATAACACTGTCATTACTTTAGAGACCACATTTACTGATTATAACCGAAAAATAAAAAGTGTTCCATATCAAACGCGTGTTATTGAGTATTTTAAACCCTACTTATCCAGACCGACCGCAGCGCCCCAAGTGTTAGTTTGAGTTGCCAATATAGTGGATTCTTAGCACAAAAAAAGAATGTCTAACCCATCAGAGTACAGCCATGTCATATGCAGTAAGCAGGTGTAAAGAGTGTGAAAAGACTTTTCTTTGAGACCTTTATGAGAAGCGTCACGAAGTATCGTGTGGTGAATTTCATGAGTGCAAGACCTGTGGTAGTAAATTTAACAATGCCTACAACGGACGTCGTCATAAAGATTGTTGTAATGTTTGGTAGGCATTGTTAAATTTACTACCACAGGTCTTGCACTCATGAAATTCCCCACACGATACTTCGTGACGCTTCTCATAATGGTCTCAAAGAGAAGTCTTTTCACACTCTTTACACCTGCTTACTGCATATGAAAAGGCGGTACACTGGTGGGTTAGACATTCTTTTTTGTGCTAAGAATCCCCTATATCCCCTACACAAGGCTATACATGTTAGTTCTGAACACTTAGTAGTTATTTGTATAATGAATTTATATACAGAGCTTATACAAACAAATTTTACAGGCGTCAAACTTTGTGAGATAGTCACATGCAACATGCAAAGATTGTTTCCGCTACCTAACGGTGGATATAAGCACTAACTGAACTACTAGCATGCTACCTAGCGGTGGGTATGAGTACTAACTCAACTACTAGCATGCTATCTAACGGTGGGTACGAGCACTCACTCAGGCTAGGTTATGTTATGTTAGGTTAGGTTCGGTTACATAAAGTTCGGTTAGGTTAGGTTCAATGAAGTGAGGATAGGTAAAGTCAGGTTAGGTTAGGTTAGGTTGAATGAAGTGAGGTTAGGTAAAGTTAGTTTAGGTTATGCAAGGTTAGGTTTGGGTTAGGTTAGGTTAGGTTAGCTGCCATTATTACACTCTTAGTCAATCTTTAACCTTATAATACTTTGGATTTCTTAGAATATTAGTGTGTTGTTGTTGCTGCTTACAAACATTGTGGTAAGCATTATGCTGTCATAAAAAAGGGGCTCACATACTTTCCAAGACCAAATAAGCCTAAAAGTAAAAGCAAATATGAGAGAGCTATTACAAAATCCATCATATGGGACCAATACAAAAGCCAACATAAAAAGCCAACACAAAAAGCCAACACAAAAAAGCCAACACAAAAGCCAACACAAAAAGCCAACACCAAAGCCAACACAAAAAGCCAACACGAAAAAGCCAACACAAAAGCCAACACAAAAGCCAACACAAAAAGCCAACACAAAAGCCAACACAAAAAGCCAACACCAAAGCCAACACAAAAAGCCAACACAAAAAAGCCAACACAAAAACCAACACAAAAAGCAAACACATAAGCCAATATATAAGCTTATGGTAAGTAACTCCATCAGAAAAACAGTTGTAACCTTTGTAGTGTGAACATCGTACTGACAGGTCAGTTACTACTATGGAACTTATATCAACCAACAAAGGTAGGCAACGTGCACTCTATCAAGGCTACTCTTATAACTATAATCGCCAAAATGTGAATGGAATTATATTCTGGCAATGCTCAAAAGAGAGGTCAACAAAATGTCGAGGCAATCTGAAAAGTAAAAATGGAAAGGTTTTAAGTGTGAGTGTTCATCAATGTAGTGCTCTAAACGAACCATGGTTGCTGTTTAAAAACAATTTTCAAAATGCTATAAAGCAAGTTGAAGAAAACGATATTGCGACTAAAGATAATGCAGTGTTTGTTCAAAAGGACTTATCATGTCCTCAAAAAGTCATGTTAGGACAGTTGTCAACGTACAAGAAACCTTCAACACTATCAAAGTCGACATAGACTATAAATAAAGTGGTATTGCAAGAGGAACAAAAAGGACTATATAGTAATAGTGATGATGGTCATGATGATAATGATAATAATGATCATGATGATGATAATGATGATGATGATGATAATGGTAATGCTTTGTTTACACCTAAAAATTCATTTGTTAAATTTTTATACTGGAAGAAACCCAGTAAGCTAATTCAAAGGCTTCGCCACTTGCATGCTTTAAAACAAGCTGGGCATACCGGTCACGATTGGGAAATCAAAGAAATTGAACAAGAGCTTCGTCATGCTGAAATTATTATGTAATTGGTCTACCACTTTGCAACCATTTTTACCCCCACTCTTCGTTCTTATATTTGCTTATTAGCTTCCACTTTTACCTGAACTCTTTGGATCCATATTTGCTCTCACATTAAACTATTATTCTTATTACCAAGTTGACTTTACTAGAGCTCAGTCTATGCTTGACAGTTGACATGGAAGTATCAGTGGCTAGGTACGGTAAGCCTTATGCATACTATAAAGGATATTCATATATTGTGAAACGAACCAATAAAAATGGAACTGTTATTTGGCGTTGTTCAAAGCAACGTTCTAAACATTGTCGTGGTGACCTAAAAAGTAAAAATAGTGAGGTTTTAAGTGAAAGTGATCATCAATGTAGTGTACTGCATGAAACACAGTTGCCGTCGACAAAAAATCAAGAAAACCATATTGCTACTCAAAATAGTGGATTATTTAATTAGCAACGTTTAACCCCTGTTTTAAAGTTATGTTTAATCCAACTATGCAAGAGGTAGTGTTGTTGTTGTCGTCGTCGTTTTAAAGAGTGGAACAACTAGGTCATCTGCTCTTGATATGCAAGAGGATCAAAATGACTAAATAGTAATAACAATAAGGTTTTTATGCCTATACAACCATTGCGGCTTCCCCAGTTATCGAAAACAACAGCGAATGGACATTGCTATAAAAATCTACAACAATCCTGGTGTTTAAAACTATAACAGACTATTGTAAAGAGAGAAAGACTTGTATTCAGTGTGCATCTATAGTCATAATCATGTATACTCTGCAATGTTAAATATTCTAACTTTGAATGAAATAAAACAGCATTGTAACATCATTTTGCATTTATTTACAAACTTTATTTACATTTCTTTTTACAACACTAAACACTAAAACATTATTATTCTATACACATATTTTCTTTCTTTTTCAGTTCATTGACATCACTTATATTTTCCATTATTTTTCACATTTTTTATTTATTTAATTAAAACGAACCATGCACCTATTGTTTTTAAAACCTTCATAAATTAAGTGTACAGGTTGTACAGCATTATTGACTTCATCCAAAACACTCTCCGACATATTATTAAACCGTGTAGGCAGAAATGTCTCAAAGTTTTCACATACACAAAGTACACGATCACAATATGCTGTTTACAATTCAGAATCTTGATAATGCGGAATGGAATATGTGTTGGCAATTCGCTGAGCTTCTTTGTCTCTAAGCCACATGATTGTCCCACAGCATTCAAAACATTCATTGTAGTAGTCTATAAACAAAACAAAAGCATATCTATTACACACTACAACAGCTTGTAATAATATCGTGCATATAGGTATTTTGCACTATGCATTGCTAATAAATTATACTATTTATGCAAGAAATGCCCTAACTGTAGCAGATACTACCTTTCTGCATATAGCACAAGTGTTAAGTTCTAATGCACACTTGACACATGCTATCATGTGTCCACAAGGCAAAAATATAACACCTAGTTCATCTTGATAACAACTTTTCCATAATTGTTGGTCACACTTTTGTCTGTTCGTGAGACAAGTCTTTTTTTTCAGCCTCATGTATTTGCTCCGCGTGTTCTAACTCTAAAGGCACTTTTATGTTTTGTGCTGCAATCACGTTTTCTTCACGAATAGTGTTAACAAATTCCTGACCTGTAAGCAACACCATGTATTTACAGTTAGGTAACCAACGAGCGAGTTGCACAAAAGGGTCATCGGCCATTTGCCAATCCTTTAAAGCAAATCCACAATAAAAACATATTGTTTTATCCCCTTCACCAGTATTAAAAAATCCAGCTTCACTTAGCTGTTTGGTAAGGTGTTTTATTATTAATGGCCAAACATTTTTATAAGATTCTAAACGTTTTTCAACAGAGCTGTACTCTGGGTGTGCTAGTGCTTTAGTCTTGCAAACTCACAATTTTTCAAAAGCACACTCCAATTCAACACTGTCTATGGCATATGGACCACATATATCGACACTACCGTTGACTGGTAATACATCATTATTATTATTATTTATTTGTGATTCAGCAACGTAAGTAGCGGCCAATGGCCTTATGGTACAGTAAAATGAATACACGGGTATGTTACCCACTTGTTTTCCAAGAATGTAAGGACAATGAGGAGACCATCGAAAATGGTCCCTAAAGGTATCATCCCCTTCTTCCCAGTGTGAAAGTTCAATACGACAAAACACACAGCGCACCACATCTTCTCGGTTAGAGTAAAAAAAACGGCTTTTGCAAGTTTATGTCTCGACACAATGCCTACAGGCCAGGATTCAAATGGTAACCAACGATCACGTGCTGAATTTAAATTTAACGCACGTGGTAAACCAACTTGTTCACTTGTTGTATTTGGTTTCTAACGCCATGTGTTATAATAAAACTTTTTCTTATTGTAAGTTATTAACGTTGCACACAGTACTTTAAACCACAGTGTATGCTTTTTTCACTGTCTGTTCACTATGTTAATGGCGTATGACCACACCTAAAAAAACAAACAACATAACCCATTACTCAATCAATCAATCAATCAATACTTGTAAATAAAACTTTAACGATAATTGACATTAAATAAAAAATAGCATTAAAAATAAACGATATGTTGGCACTAACAGTAACCCATGTACTTATTTTCTTTTTATAAAGCTTCGGTCATTTACATCCCGCTTTAACCAATATATAAACAAAAAATTAATGTCATGTCATTTGTTCAGATTATCATGTTCAAACCTGTGGATATTCGTTGAGTCCATAGGGAACCGCTCAAAAATTAAATTTAAATTATTGTTTTTAGAAAATCCAACATGGCCTTGTACTTTTCCCGGTCAACAACCAATATGGTCTTGTACCTTTTGCCAATACATAGCCATTAATCAATAACGCAATCATCGTCCCAGTCATGTACAGGTAATGATTTTTTTGTTTAGTGGTTTTCAGTAGTGGTAATATGGAATAGCATTTTAAGTTAGGCTTACCTCAGTTTTAAATACTTCACATTTTGGCAATGGTTTTGCCCTAGTGCGTCTCGGGTTTTCAGCAACTGCTACGGCGGTAAGGCTTTTCTTTCCAAGTTTCTAAAAATCAATAAAATTAACTGCTATAAATACCTAAATTCAGATTAATACATACATTTCATAAAATAAAATAAAATAATATCAAACAAAAAATGAAACATGTTAGTTAAAAAAAAATATCTCACCTTCACTTGCACTAGCTTGTTGCTATTTCCTTCTAGTGAGCTCAAAAGTGCAATGGTTTCTTGTATCCCAGATATGTAAGGTATACCGGTTATCTGCAAACAAATACAGAAATAAAAATCATTAATTACCAAATCAATAACTACAAATTTAAGGATCATTAGCATGACATTAAAATAATCATTCATGGGTACTTACCAAAAACAAAGAGGTTTTTTCCTTCCAAAGTTCAGTTCAGAGCTCTATTGTATACGTCTATTTGCTGGTCCTGTCAGTGTATTACTAACACAAACCTTACCAGTCTGCTTAGCAACAGAAAAAGTTGCATTTTCTCAGCGTTTTGACCTTGAAATGTTGTCTCTCTCACACGTGTTCCCACGCCTCCCCACATTCCTCAAACGCGATCAGTTTCGCGTACCTTATACTTGTTTCATGTTTTTAATAAGGAACCAAAATGGCTGCCTCTTATACAACGGTAGTCCTACTGTCTCAGAACCAAAATGGCGGTCTCTGCTTAAACAGCACACCTGCTAGCCACCACGAGGCAAGTAAGCTGGTATCACACTTCCTGCTGACGCAGAAATTTTTTTCTTATCAGCAGTCTCTCTCACAAGTCCTCTGGCTAGGTACAATATTCAGTCTCCAGTGAGCAGGACTGTGTGTGTGTTAGCATTGAAAACATGTGTGTCTTATTATTATTATTAAACATTTTACTGTAATAAAAATAATCATTAGCAAGCGGCCATCCTCAATACATGACCTTGTTAACCCCATACTTTCACCACGTCCAAGAACCACTTGTTCATATCCTACAACCATTTGCTGCGCAGAGACAGCGGTCTCTCTTATTACCGTTTACTAGCATGTTAAAGATCCCCTTCAGGGTAAAAAAAACCTAGCACACATTTTCAAAGATTTGCCTCCATCCGTCATAGGAAATATCACAAAACCAACCGTAATAACCTGCCCCGCCATCCCGCCAAAATAGCAATTCATTTCTTCCGGGCATGGTCACTGTGCTCGACAACAGGCTCGTTGAGACACATAACAGCAGTACCGGCTCTCTCAACGACCACTCTTAATTAAAATTTAAATAGGTAAAAAATAGGGCTTTAGGCCCTTTTGACAAAAATCAAAAAATCAATTCAAAAAACAGGGCATCACCCCAAGTGCTAAATCCCCTCATACAAGTCCGCAGCCTTCTTAGTTCACAAAATATTAACAAAAGTGCACTTATGCCCTTTTGACAAAAAATCAAAACTCCATTGAAAAACGGGGTGTCATCCCAAATCCAACTAGTCCGTAGCCTTCTTAGTTCTCAAAATATTAACAAAAAGTGCACTTTGGCCCTTTTGACAAAAAATCAAAACTACATTAAAAAACGGGGCGTCATCCCAAATCCAACGACCCTTCATACAAGTCCGTAGCCTTCTTAGTTCGCAAAATATGAACAAAAGTGCACTTAGGCCCTTTTGACAAAAAATCAAAACTCCATTAAAAAGCGGGGCGTCATCCCAAATCCAACGACCCCTCATACATGTCCGTAGCCTTCTTAGTTCTCAAAATATTAACAAAAAGTGCACTTAAGCCCTTTTGACAAAAAATTAAAACTACATTCAGAAACGGGGCGTCATCCCAAATCCAACGACCCCTCATACAAGTCCGTAGCCTTCTTAGTTCTCAAAATATTAACAAAAAGTGCACTTAGGCCCTTTTGACAAAAATCAAAACTACATTAAAAAACGGGGCGTCATCCCAAATCCAACGACTCCTCATACAGGTCCATAGCTTTCTTAGTTAGCAAGACATTAAAAAGCACACGACCTATTAGTTTTCAATCTTTTGGTTAAATAAAAAAAACTCATTCATAAATAATTATTTCAAAATCCCCAAGTACGCATGCGTAAAAAGCAAAAACAAAAATGTTTATTCATAGCGGCATCCAGCAAAACGCATGCGCTTTATGAGCAACAACGTTTACATTCATACTGGTATCGCCCCTCATGTCTTTCGCATTTGTAAAGTTACTTTTACAAAAAAAATACAATTTCACCCCCTAGTGGGGGTAGGTTTTATTATGAGGCGGAAATATGTTGTCCATTGGAAAGGGGGTGTCATCCCGAGTCCAATGACATGTCGAATGCCATAATCGGACCATGGGTTCGCGAAATATCGAATATTACATATCTGAGATTGTGACGTCAGAGAAGTTATTAGTGGGAGGCGGCAGAATCGGCACTACTCCACTACTAACCACAGATGTTTCTTTTGGTTATCTAAATATTTAAGCTAAGTTTCAGCGAGATTGGGAGATTCACGTTCGCAGTGTTCCTCATTTAAGCTCAAATTATGCACTGTTTGTTATTCAAATGGCATGCGAATGCTCGCATAAAAAATGCAACAACTATTTTCATGTTCCATATCAATTAAAATACTGTGGTATAAACCAAGTCTATTTTTGCTGCTCAAGGCCATCTTCGCCTCTATAGCCTCCTCTATGGTCCTAAACACTGCTCTGGGTAACGAGACACGAATATGATCTAGCCGACGATTGTTCTCCAGGAGTTGCACAGTTAATGATTGGATAGTACCTTATTTCGAATCCCAGGCATCTACCCCATCCCCAACCTAACAATTGCAGCTACACACACTGCTACTGACACCATAGAAACACAGGTTATCACACAAATTCAACACACATCCTAGTACATAGGGTTGATCACCAAAGACGTCGTAAGCCCCTAGTAAGAAATAACATAACTTTCTCGGAAAAATTACCAAACAAGTCAAGGACTGAGTGAGGAAAGGAAGTCCACCTTGTGGCGTAGTGACTAGCATTCTTGGCTATCGCCTCTTCTACTCCAACCTAATACCGGGTGGTAGTACTTTTCAATCTTTACATTGAACAAGCAATGAAGTAAATTGGAGAAAAATTTAAAGTGGGAGTGAAGATTCAAGGAGAAATAATTTCAACTCTGACATTTGCCGATGACATAGTCATCTTGGCTGACACGCCCGAGGATTTGAATGAGTTTTTGAATGGTATGGACTCCGTCTTGAGGAAAGAATTCATGATGAAAATTAATAAATGTAAAACAAAAATATTGGAATGCAGCCGAAATAAAGCAGAAACCTCTATCGACATCAAATTGGCAGGTGAAAAGTTGAAGGAAGTAGGAAACTACTGTTACTTAGGAAGCAAAAAAACAGTGATGGACGAAGCAAAGAGGATATAAAAAGTAGGTTGGCTCAGGCAAGGAAAGCATTTCTACAAAAAAGGAATCTGTTGACATCGAATATAGATTTAGGTGTTATGAAATCGTTTTTGAAAGCCTTTGTCTGGAGCATGGCACTGTATGGAAGTGAAACTTGGACTATTGGTGCAGCAGAAAAGAGGAGAATTGAAGCGCTTTAAATGTGATGTTACAGGAGAATGATGAAGATCAGATGGGTAGATAGGGTTACAAACGAAGAGGTATTAAAACGAGTGGGAGAGGAGAGATGTTTCTGGCGACTGTTAATAAAGAGAAGAGAAAGGTTGGTGGGACACATACTAAGACACCCTGGAATAGCAAGCTTAGTTATGGAAGGAAGGGTCAAGAACAAGAACTGTAGGGGTAGACCAAAGTTAGAATATGTAAAACAGATTGCCTCGGATGTAGGGTGTGGTAGCTATGTAGAGATGAAACGATTAGCTCAGGACAGGGAAGCATGGAGTGCTGCATCAAACCAGTCAAAATATTGAAGACTCAAACAACAACAGGCCTATCTTAATTAAGGCAATTGCGAATATTCATTTCACCCCAAGGTCACATTTCACCTTTTACTAAAACTGAGATATATCTTGACAAGTAATTGTGCTACATTGGCGTATGTTGGCTTGAGACACGACGCACGTTACGCATTATCCCTTGAGCCCCAAATTATTTGAGTCTGTCATCTGTGTATTGAAATAATTGTGAATATTCATTTCATCAAGGTCATTCTTCTGGGAAAGCCGAGTAATGAAAGTCCATGTTCCACTTTCGATGGCCAGGTGGTACCCAACGTCCCAGTGATAGGAGGTCGTAGAAATGGCTGACTATCTCCTGATTTCAATTACTGTAGCACTGATATAGACCTAAGGATGTATAATATTTATAGCGGCACAGCTATTAGAGACAGATTTCGTTGGAAATTATCAAAGGCAAATGATCGACAACATTAGGTACCGTACCTGAAGCTTATACTTGTACATGTTATCAGGTCACGCTAGATAGATACCAGTCTATCGTGTAATGGTGGTCTTCCAGTCAGCATACTTGAAAATTGTTTAAGAAACGAATTATAGGCGGTTCGAATCCCACCTCAGCAGGCTCTTTTTGCGTGCCATTTTTTTTATTTTTTTTGCTTGGTGTTTCATTACATCCTTCTTTCTTTATCGTTTACCCTCCAGGGTTGGCTTTTTCCACGGACTAAGCGGGGGATCCCACTTCTACCACCACTGGCAGTGTCCTGGAGCTTGAGACTCTAAGTCGGGGATACAACTGGGGAATGTGACTAGCACGTCACCCAGGCGGCTTCACCTGCAAAGCGAACAGGGGCCTGATGAAGGGATGGGAAGAGTGGGAGGGATAGACAAGGAAGAGGGATAGAGGCGACCGTGGTCTTGCGTTAGGTACTGTACCAGTATTTTCCTGTCTTAATTGCAGCGGATTTATTTGAATTCACACACGTCAAGTTACGAGATAATTCACGCAACATTTTGTTACGTAAATATGTTCCAGCTGTATTCTCCTATAGCATAGGCAGCCCTGCATGAATTGCAGGTGACGTATTTCAAGGTAAACGTCATGGACGACTCACTGCGAGGTGAAGCGAGGTCATTTAAGATATTGACAGACTTAGATTTTCATTGATATAAACTCGCTGAATGCGATCTTTTAGAGATTACGAAGAATATGGGATGGATTTTGTATAATGTTGCGTACGAGAAATTAACACAGATTTATGAGAAACAGATTCTATTGAGTTTTCATAGGATTTAATTCTGCAATTTGCTTGGAGAGTGATTATATGATTAACTTCGATATGCATCGATATATGAACGACAGAGTGGGGGTAACAAGTGCTCAGATGACAGCCAACGAGCGAAGAAGGAAATCAGATCACATTAGATTGTATTACGGCTTTGACCAGCATATTTATAGTTGTCTGCGATAAAGTGAAACTACGTGACTTAGAGTGTGAAACAGAACGGTACAATCAACATATATATTGGAGATGTACTCCAATTTCTTATACTGAGAACTCGCAAGCAATATTCACTACAGTGAAGGATATTATTGATGGAAAAGCAATTCGCTACAGATATTTTACTACTACAAGTATTCAGGATGTTTTCGAAAGTGAAGACAGGAGTAATGTTTCTACAGTTATCAAAATCTACGAGCATGAGTTGCTAAATCTGACGAAGGAATGTAACATGCAGAGTTGAAGAGAATGTCACGAGTATCCAGGTACGTTCACAAGTATGTGAATTACGTACTCCAAATTCATGAAGTAAGTGAGGCCGAACTACGATATCACTCTGAGACGGAATTCTACTACATAATATACGAGATGATCTTCAAACAAGAGAGCAGGCGTCAACAATCGGGATTGAACGAGAACCCGGTTTTATGAGAGATGGAGTCTACAATCCAGGGGGGAACGAGAGGATGAACGGGCGTTCGTTATTCCAGTTCGATGCCATGGGAGTGGATGGTCGCTTGGAACCACAGTATCGTTGGAGGTGGATTGTTGCATATTCCTGGAGATGCACGTTCTACTTGAAGCCAGCACAAGGTAGTGAGAAGTCTTTCATTATGTAGGTAGTAAATTAGAGGTATCATGGAATAAACCATTTCGCCATATTTTATAGGGAATTTTGAACTGTGGTGTAGATATGACTCTTATATATTTTGCCACATTTTCAATAAGGATTTTGATTCGATTCCGAATGCATCCTGCATTTTTCTAATTTTGATTTTTGGATTTAAACGTATTTGGGGTTTATGTATAATATCACTTTGGCAATTATAATGAAGATTTTTATCGTTAAAAAGATTTGCGTTAGGAGGAAGAATTGCGATCTTATGAAGAATTTTGAATGTATAATTAGGATTGGATGAAGAGTATACTTGAAATATATAAACATTTTCTACGATTTTGATAATATGAGCAGCAATGTTATGAGGAACATAATGGATGATTTTTTTTGTCAGTCACATATATCATGTTTAATTGAAGAGATTATGAACATTGAGAAGAGATATTGACGTGATTTTCATAGAATAGATAGTATTGCAGTCTTTCTGATTTTTCATCAGCCAGGATCGTTGCCAATTCTTTCTTCATTCAATCAAGTCTATTGGTTATTATTTGAGCAATTTATTGACATGATTTCCATGGTGTAGAATCGATTGAAATCTGACGAAAGAGGGTACAATTTTGAAACTTAGGATTTAAAGTTGGTCGATATTATTCAGTGAACATCGATTTCTTATTTTGAATTTATATATTTCTATATAATTATGATGAAGAATGTTATGAATAGGCGTAGCTACTTGAATTCGACAGAATAATTATGATACATGTATTAAATAATAATTTGAATTTTCATGCGATATCATATGTCCGCTTGAGGGGTAACATATTTTGCTACGTATATATTTGGAGAACTATGATGCAGTATTATAGAGTAATATTGATTACTAATGTGGTAATATGTTATCGTCGAATGATGTTAAACTTGTTAAAACTTTATGAGGTCGAGTGGAATATTGAAGTATTAATGAATTTTTTGGTGGAGGATTTATTGAGTTCTCGAAAGAGTTTAATGGGAATAAATTATATGGTGTGGATGAAAACGTTTTGTCGTAATTGAATATGTGTTTCATTAATAAGAATTTACGAGAAAATATTTTTATACTATGAGAAAGAGTATCGGAATTGTAATTGATTTGTGATGGAATGATTGTTATAAATCATGTTGAATTTGAATGAATCAAGAGCGAAGCTCATTATGATATTCTTCGTTAATTGTATTAAATATTTGTCACGACTTGAGACTAGACATTTGCTAAGCTCGAATGAGTCAGAATATGAGTACAAAATGTACAGATTAATACATGAACGATTTTCAAGTACAGTCGGAAGACGATAATTAGTGTGGTTGATTATGAGGCGATTAAGAATGTGAACATGTACATAGATGTATATAATTAGGTTTATTTCTACGTGATTTAAAAGGACATGATTAATGCTAAATCATGCTAATGGATGTATAAAATAGGGTAATTGATATATGATCTTGAAGACAGCTATATTGATAAATGAATTTTCTGAGAATGATATTTCATATTTTGATGTGAGGAGGCATTATTGCCACGATTTATCTACGTGATAATTTGTGATTTATTGAATTCAATGTGTGTGTTTTGTCTTCAACTTAATAAACAACGTAATTCGTTTTTATGTACATTTTGAAGTGGTAATTTATAGGAATGATGTAAGATTGTGTTAGGAAGGCCAGTTATAGATGTTTTCCCAATTCATTTCTACGACTATGAGATTTTTGAGTTTCTGTGTCTCGTATTCTAACTGAGCTAGTTCATTGTTTTTCTATTGGTCTTTTCTTAACACAATCTTGTTAGGCTCTGTGTGTTCCCAATTCATGTCATACTCGTCGGTAGATTTTTTTTCTAGCCGGGGATTCCCAGGTTCTACGATCCATCTGTTCCATCGGATTCGACAAGTACTGTACATGATATTCGGGTCGAGTACCATCCCGGCATTTTCCTGGGGGCGAAAATGGGAAACCACGGAAAACCATTTTCAGGACGGCCGAGGTGGAATTCCAACCCACGCTCTCCTGATACCAGCGAGGCAAAAGGTAGCGCGTTAGCGTTCTCGGCCTCCACGGCTGGTCATAGTTTCTTAAAACCTGAAATATCAATGTTTGTTAGCTTGAAATATTATGCACGTTACGCATTATTATCAATAGTGATCCAACTTTTTTGATTCTGCCGTGTATTAAAATAATTGCGAATACATCATAGTACCAAGATCATTTTTCAATTTTTACTAAAACTGAAATGGGATGGGGAGGCGGGGGTGCGTGAAGGGGCAGTGGTTAAATTGTTTGCCTCTCGCTAAGGAGGACTGGGTTCACTGGCTGGCATTTTGTTTCAGCATTCTTTCTTAAATGTTGTGTGTGATCACAAAACGATGATTCAATACAGATGTTACGAAAGGTGACAGTAACTGTCAGTTCAGGTCATTAGCATAAAGGCATGCGAACAGCAAATGTCGTGTGGAAAGATGTGGTATAGGATTGTTGAAATTAACGCTGCGAAGCAGCACGGGTCTTCTAGTCAATTATTACAAATACACATATGTGTACAGCCATCACAAGATACAGGTTATCAGACAGATTCCTCACATACCCAAGTACATGGGTCTACATGACCACCATGTTACAAAGATCCTAAATGAATCAAGAGCAACTATCTGTACAAGCATTTCGAGTAGAACAAATATTATGTACAACCTCGAATTCAACATTATTTACTACACTTACTTCAACCTAGAAATGTTTTCTTCTTCTTCTACTAATTTCCATGTGTCTTTCTTCTGCCAAATTTCTTCATATAAACAGCTATTTAACACGAAAACCAAGTGGTTTCCATCGAAACAAAAATGCCAAGAAATGTAATTCTAGTCTGAGGGCTGGAACGGGCATGCTCAGCCTCGTGAGGTAAAACTGCGCAAAGGTTGGTTCGATTCCCACCTCGGCCATCCTAGAAGTGGTTTTCCGTGGTTTTCCACTTATACTCCAGGTAAATGTTGGGATGGTTCCTAACTTAAGACAACGGCCACCTCATCCAATCCTTGCCTCAATTACAAATTCACACACTAGGACTCTACCAACACCATAGCAATATGAGTTATCAGACAAACTCTACACACATCCAAGACACGGGGCAGAAGAAAATATCCTAGTCCCAAAAATGTAACAACAACAACAACAATAAACATCCCTGTGCTCTGAATCAAAGCAACAACTCCCTGTGTAAAATCAAAAGCCCTTGAAGATATTATGACCAACTTCAACACGTAAATTCCGTATGAACGTACGTTCATAAATCTGACGCAAAACGTTCCGGAGTAGGAATTGATGAACTGAGCTAAAGCATTTCATGTACTCGTATATTAACAAGAGGTTCCGTGACGAACTAAAGAGCCTACTTTTCTTAAAATTTAAGATTCATATCAGTGATTAATATATATGGATCTATCTAGAATAATGACGAAATTAAGTTGGTAATATCGAAATTTCTAATTAGTTCGAAATACTGTATTCTTGGCATAATGTAGCCTAATAGAGCACTAAAGTTGGCAGCCCTGGTGACTGAATATATTCTGTGTTCCATCTCTTAGGGTACAGAATACAACATTTGGTTGAAGTCCAATGGATAGCATGGACGTTACATGCAGTTAAGCATTGGATCTAACAGCACGAGTAAAATCATGTTGGCAACAATGTCATGCATGCGTTGGTCAAAAATAATTTGAAATAATAAGATCTACTGTTGGGCCAATTTTGAATCAAATCCATTAGTTAGTATAGAAGTTACATGCATTTTAAAATTGGACCTATCAGCAGGCTTAGAATCAATTTGGCAACACTGACGTATATTAGTTACTCCAAATTAATCTAGAATTCCAGGTATTATACGTGTGCAAAGTTTAGAGCTATTGGCTTGCATACTTTCTGATATAAAGATATTAGGGTGACAAAAATAGAGACAGTATTTATTAACAGTTGGCAGCCCTGGTTACTCTTAAGAATCGGCATAGTCATATCTGTTATAGTACACAAAGCACACACGAAATTTGGTTGATATCCAAATGATAGTATAGAAGTTACATGTATTTAAAGTTGGACCTCTCAGCAGGCTTAGAATCATGTTGGTAGCACTGACGTATATAAGTTACTCCAAATTAATATAGAATGTCAGGTACTATACGTGTGCATAGTTTAAAGCTGAAGGCTTGCATACTTTATGATATATGGGTATTTGGATTTTAAAAAATGAGAGCATTTATTAACAGTTGGCAGCCCTGGTGGCTCCTAGGAATACGCTCAGTCATATTTGTTTATGTACACATAGCACATACGAAATTTGGTTGAAATCCAATTGATAGTGTAGAAGTTATATGCATTTAAAATTTGGACCTATCAGCAGGCTTTTAATCATTTTGGCAACAATGCAATGTATGGCCTCCTGGAAATTAAACTAAAATAATAATATCTATACGTATGCCAATTTTGAAATAGCTCCCATGCATACCTTCCAAGATATCCAACATGGAGCTCAAATTTCAATTGCGATTTTTCAGCAGTTGGTAGCACTGACATCATTTTCAAATATGGCCGTGAGATATTCAGGTATAGATCTTTACTCCTACCAAATTTTATTTCGATTGCTGCAGCCGTTTAGGAGTTGATAGGGAGGGGGGACACACACACAGCCAGCCAGCCAGACAGACAGACAGACAGACAGACAGAAGGACAGACAGACAGACAGACAGAAGGACAGACAGACAGACAGACACACATTTGCCCGATCTCATAAGTCTACTTTTTCTTAATTTTTGCAAAATGTGAAAAGTAGGCTAAAAATGGGGCGTAACTAAACGCATGCAAACACCCACTGTTAAAATGAGGTGTTTCCAGTAGTATTTATGAGACGAAACACTCGATTTACATTTATTACACATATACATCTATCGACAGGAAGGAGAAACAAAACTCACTCAATCGTCCGCTGGAAGAATACGCTACTTGGTCCCCTTGTAGATTATGTCTTTTACGTTGCACTGGAAAAGAAGTTTACCGCGTGTCTTCATGTTGCGTCCAGTATTTTGTAACTATCGACGTTGCAGCTGTTTGGAAATTGACTCGAAAACGTAAAATGTTGGTTTTTAAGAATAGTGGACATGGAGGAATATACAGGCTGTTTTTCTTGCAAGCAGACATCAGGGAATTATCTAAATATAATCTACCGAAGGTGCTTAAATAACAAGCTACTGAAAATACATTTTAGATGGATTTCTTTCTTATTTGAGCGATGCAGCCATCAATGGACTAAGAGTATACAAGCTCCTCGCCGTTCCTCGATTTTGGACATACACCCTTTTCTTTATACTCCCATCAGAGGTTTTCCAAGATTTGGGTTCTCGTATGTCGTTCTTCTGCAGAGATGTTCTGCAGTTCAGCAAACTTAAGGGATTTTCCATCAGCTCCGTAACTTTCTTTCTAAAAGTATTCTGTTGTGTATTCCAGCTGGTGTTATGCCTTCATCCCATGGGTCTATTGTGCGCCTCTTTCAGCCAGCAGAGACGGTCTTTCCATTCTCCTGAAGCGTAGGTATCTTATATGCCAATCTTTCCGGGCTCATTTTCTTCAAGTACCCATATATGGTCAAACTCCTCTTTCGTATTGTGGTGGACTAAAATTATTTTCTATACTCACATACAACTTCTTGTGGGCCTTAAATGGAACAAGACACCTTCTAAAATGTTTTTGTGCCCGAAAATTCCTACTGAGGAACTTCCTTGCCTTTTTCTCAATCAGGGTCTCGGTGGCATATAAGCCTTCTGGCCAGACTAACGTAGAATAGGGTTTCAATTTTTTCCAGATTTATGAATGATCATGGCACATATTTAGTGCAATTTCCTTCTTTCTTGCTCTTTTACCCAGTACTTGCCCTTCTGGGTGTAAGGGTCTCATCTAAGCATTTAAATGTTTCAGTTCTCCGAAGAATTCCAAATGTCACAATATCATGAACTGCTTAGATTATATCTGACTCAATGTATTCGGTTACTTCAAAAGAGATCCTTAGTCCATTCATTGCAGCTATTTCTTGCGGTATATCGAGCTCCTTCACTGTTGTTTCGAGGTTGTGTGCAATGAGTAGTACATAGTTCATGAAGACCAGGCAATCAATATTAGTGCCAGCGTTGTTCGGGCCAATTCTCACTCCATGTTATTGTTAGTGTTAATTAACTCCTCCACTCTCTGATGACCTTCTTTTGAACACATTTGCGCAGCAGTTGGGAGAGAATACCGCCATGTCTCTGGACCGTTCTTTTTATCTTTTTAAATCTCAAACAGTTCTGAGAGCTCACTGAAGAACTTCATTTCAGTGTATGTATCTGTGAGAGTGTGTTTGAGCAATGTGAGGGCTGTGTCATCGATCCAAAATTCTCTGAGAATGTGGAAAGATGGTTCTCGGGTTACTGAATCGTATGCTTTCTTGAAATCCACGATCATAATCAGTCTTTTCATGAAGTGGCGAACTAAGCCAAGAGGCTATGACCAAGGAAGGGAAGTAGGAAGCCACACAGGTGGTACGTAACAGCATGGTGGATTCCCCAAGGACACAAGGCCTGCTTTTTTTGATGTAAGGGATTAAAATTTAGCCTACAACTGGGGCCTCAGTGACATGCTCGGTTATTAACAATTAATATTTTAACTTTCAATAGAATTCCAATTACTGGAATATTTGAAAAGATAACCTGAAAAATATTATATGCAATTAAGATATAGAAGAAGAAGAGTACCGGTACTAAGGGATGACATGTTTCACTCGTCAAGCGAGCATATTCAGATCCTCATATACAAGACAAAATAGCTCTATAAAACACTACCAAACTTACAATGACACCCATAGACAGTCTCTGCCCTCCAAAAACAAAAATAAACACAAAAGGCCGTCAGAAAACATAGAGTGTGACAACTATTACTGATAAATAAGGCATTATGCACCCCCCCCCCCTCCAAAAATATTTATTTTAATGTTGCAAGACTGAGAAATGACGATCCCATCAATCAACTGTCTTCCCACATCAACTAATCTATGAAGGTGTAGCTGCTATTGCTGTAATCCATTTAAGCAATAAGCCATAAACTGCTGTATAATTGCAAACTAATATGCGAAAATGACCTACGAATTCTCTTCTGTGATGATGGTAAAATCTAGAACAATATACAAGCAGTGTTTGTCTACTATCTAATAATGTGTTGAAAGATCTGATATGGAGACTTATCTGAAATTGTGGGATGTCTGCAAGCAACCACTTTTCTGATGTAGAAACATTTTCAAATTACTACTCTGAAGATAAATTCTTTGAATTTGATGAGCTTTTATAAAAGCAGTTGGCCACTGAAAAGTTCTCAGATTAACTAAGAATGATATACAAGTTTATATTCAAACAATAGTGTAAATTATAGGAAATTTAAAGGTAGGTTATCTAAGTTATAGTAAGCCTAGAAAACAAAGATATTAGAATTCAAAGATAGAAGTTGTTGTTGTTTTATTTATTTAGGAGGCATAATAGTCATATGCCATACCCCCAAGAAACAAAACCATGTATTGATGATACTGTCTTGTGGTCATGCGAAATAATCCAATAACTATTCTCAAAATCGGGATATGAACTCCATTACACCGCCCAATCTAGATCATGGTAGGTTGCGAAAAAAAAAAGACATTTTCGTTATATGTAACCTCCCCCATTCCTTCTTCCCAATTATACCCACTACTGTAAAGAAGCATAACTTATTGCCGTCATGTTTCTGATAGGAAGAATAAAGGCGATCTTTCCAAGTACATGTGGTCATTTAAATTTGACGGGCCATTATTCAACGCAAATGTGATCATTTTAAATGATTATGTCGACTTTATCTGAGGTCTGGCGTTACGTTACGGTGACGGGACGAAATGTACCGAGAATGCACTGAGGTATGTGACATCATAGTACGATGTAGCAGCCGAGTACCAAGAAGGCAGTGCGAGAACAGAGTTTCAAGAAGGCAGTGCGAGAACAATCAAGTAGGCAGTGAAGAAACAAAATAGAATCTTGAAACTCTGTTCTCGCACTGCCTTCCTGGTACTCGGCTGCTTGCATTTAAAATGATATGAAGTCCAGTCTTTCAGACTGACTATCCATGTCTCTTTTTGATCGATTGCTTGCTGTCTAAAGCCCTACTTTGAATTCTTATAAAGATCTTATATCTTTCCATAAGTTGGTGAATTTATTATTTCTCATAACTGTGTTCGCCAAACGCTGAGTGTTTGCCGTGTTTCTTTGCATATATGTGTTCGTTGTAACGTGTGTCACGTCCCCCTCAATTATATCAATTGGCCGAAGTTGTAACTACTTCTAATTTAAATGTAAGGGTGTGGAAAATATTTGAGGCTTGAATGACTTTATAAAGTGGTGTATTTTACCGATTCTGGAACTTTATCATTACTACTGTAGGGCATTTAATTCATCCACCACTGCTTAGATAAAATCCATGTATGCTTGAAACCGATCTAAAAGGATCTAAAACCCTGCAGAACTGCCTCCATGAGAATAGGCACAGGGTGCATCCTCCTCAAATAACATGTTTCCCTAATTAATTATTCCTTCCTATATGCATACATAGCCTCATCTAATCGTTATAATTGTGGACTAATTCTTCTAGAAATATGTGTTCGTTTAGATTCTCGGGATTATCTTCCATGGTTGGATACATTTCTATGGACTCTTTAATGTCAAGAGCTCTGCCCTTTGTTTCGCGGTGTAAGATATTTAGGTCTGTTTCCATGTTGGTGAAACGATGGTTGTTCTCGTACAAATGTTCACAAATAGCTGAGTGTCTGTTGTGTTTTATTGCATTTTTTTGTGTTCCTTACATCGTGTTGCAAACTGTCTTCCACGTTGTCCAACATACTTGGGCTTAGAGCCTTTTTCTTGGCATGTGAACAAATAAACACCTGACTTCAGATGTGGGTTTTCCTTCGTTAAGTTGATGTTATGTATGTGCTTACTGAGTGTGTTGTACGATATGAATGCTATACTGAGTCCTTGTTTCCTGAAAATACTCGTTATTCTTTATGTGTGTTTATTCACGAAGTTAAACTGCACATAATTACTTTTTTGGGGTGGTGAATTGTCCTCTTATTTTCTTTCATTGTTTCATAAGTATTCGGCCTACTGTGTTGTCTACTTGTTTAATCGTTTCAATTTCTTTACTGAAATTCTGGATTGACATAGGAATACTGATAGCCCTATTTACCGATGAATTGATACCTGCTAATTTGTGTGAATTTGGGTAGTTGGAACGGTAGTCAGTAGTCTGGGATGTTTATGTTGCTTTGCGGTAAATGGAATATGTTAGAATTTGAACCGTTCGATGGATTGTTATGTCATCAAATTCAAAGAATTTATAATTAAGTACAAGTTTTTCGGGGTTGTAGGCCGTGGTCCAGACAGGATATCTCCCGTACCGTTACCCATTATTTCAAGCCTCTACCTCATTTCACTGCTGACCAAGGAAAGGAGCGGAACCCTTGATAATGCCGGACGCAGTTTCTGGTGAAACGTCGGAAGATATCCTGTCTGGACCACGGCCTACAAGCCCGAAAAACTTGTACTTAATTATGAACGCCGGCCGTGAAAGCCTAAGCTGTTATATCAAAGAATTTATCTTCAGAATAATAATTTGAAAATGTTTCTTCATCAGAAGAGTGGTTGTTTGCAGACATTCCTCAATTTCAGATAAGTCTCCATATCAGATCTTTCAACACATTAATAGCTAGTAGACAAACACTGTTTGTATGGTGTAGTTCTAGATTTTACTATCATCACAGAAGAGTATACGTAGGTCATTTCTGCATATTTGTTTCTAATTCTACAGTAGTTTAGGGCCTTTTGCTTAAGTGTATCACAGCAATAGTAGCAACACCTTCATAGATTAGTTGGTGGAGGAAGGCAGTTTGTTGATAAGATTTTCATTTCTCATTCTTGCAACATTAAAATAAATAGTTGTTTTTCGGGTGCTTACTGTTTTAATACTGTATTTATCAGTAATAGCAGTCACACTTTCTAAATTTTCTGGCGGTTTTTGTTTTTTGTATTTGGAGGGCAGAGACTTAATAGTGGGTGTCATGGTAGGTTTGGTAGTGTTTTGTAGAGCTATTTTGTCTCGTATATGAGGATCTGAAGATGCTCACTTGACGAGCGAAACATGTCATCTCTTAGTTTTCTCTTTCTTCTACAGTCCATAACAAATATATATCTTAATAACAAGTAAATGTATGGGGTTTGAAGCCATTTTTCAGTGTTGCCTTAGTAAACAAAAGTTTGGTGCTTTTCAGTCAGTCAACACGAATGTACCCAAAAGAGTTGGGTTATGCCCAAATCCTGAAAAAAAAATATTACATGACATTAATAAATACACTAGGATGACCAGTTTCAACCGTCAAGCGATCATCATCAGATCCATTACACTTAGGCTACAAATCTATGTCTGAAAATACAGGTGAAATTATTTACAAAATGTACACTTATTTAGTTGCTGTATTGGTAATGCAACTTGTCGGTATTTGTTAGTTGTAGTCTATATGATGTTTTAGTGAGATGTTGAAATTTGTGATAGAGCTCCGGAATTTGCCTGTTTTTGGTATGACTATGTGGTTGTTGTGAATGGTCAATTCTGATTGTAAAGTATTATACAGGCTACTTATCTGGTTAGGAGACTTGCGCAGTTCGGCAGCGCACTGTTCACTCGGTGACTAGTAACTCGCTACTCGTAAACATTTTAAGGTTATCTTATTGCATATCCCAGTAATTGGAATTATGTTGTGTTGACCGACTGAAAGTTACTATGTTGTCAATAAGGCAATACTGAAAATAAATTCAAACTTATCTATGCTCGTTTATTCCACTAATTCAATAACCACCAATTAATCAAACTACAGTCAAACCTTGATAGAACAATATTCATGGGACCATGAACATGATATTGTTATAGCAGGGTTATTGTTTTAACGAGGTTTTGTTAACAGTGATTACTACAGTACTGTACCTTAAAGGTCAGAATATACGGTAGTGCTTTTCTGATGAGAAATTCTATTAAAAGATAAATAACGAAACACATTTTGTTCACGCCATTTATCAGTAGAGTACCTTACTCTTGTGTACTGAAGAATTCACTTGTTTTCCTTTGTTTCTTTTTTCTTAACGATTCTCTAGTAAATATTGTCTTTATATCCTCTAACGCAATCATTTGTTCCGCTCAAACACTGGGGATTGAAGATGCTAGTTGCTGAATAGTTTCCAACTGCATAACATCGTAATATATCTCCGTGTCTGACCAAGAGAACGGGAATCTCGTCAAACAGACCACGAACGGCGCCGATTGCGTAATATCGCAGTACAGTACCTTCCCGCACCCGTAGACTCGCACGTAGCGGGTACGGTGGCGGTCGGGCAGGCAAAGCAGTCGCATTCGTCCCGTTGGGTGGGCTCCCACCCTACTTAGCGCTCGAAGAGGCGGTGGCGCAAAAAGCGGGTGGTGGCACGGTCTGCAGGCGAAATAGAAGACCGAGTGGCAGGACTCAATCGAGCTAAGAAGTCCGGCATTATGAGATTTTTCATGATTTCCCGGATCTAATGCAAAACTCCCGTATATTTCCCGCATTTTTCCCGGGTCACTAAAATTCACGTTTATTTCCCGCATATCCCGTATCGCTCGACATCCTGATTATGGTCACATTCTTAGAAGCAAAAAATAGTAAGATTCCCGAAACTTTGTCTTCGTTATAATAGGGTGTTACTAAAATTACTTCATCGTTGTAATGAGGGGTAATTAACATATTAAATATAGGAAATCAGCCGGGACCATACAAAATTATCGCCTTACGCGAATTTATCGTTGTAGGGAGGTTTTACTGTATATTCACAGTTATTCTATTGCTTATACAAGAACAAATCATAGGAGTTTGGGATGTACAGTACATCGAACCCCTAATGACAAGTAACGTTCATTATCTCTGGTTAGGAGTATTGGTTTGTGAAAGATAAGTGAATGTTGGTTATATCAAGAACTCATTAATACCTAATAGTTATGAGCAATAAACGACCATGATAAAAAGTAGTGTCACATTTCTGGTCATTTCATGTACGGGACAACTTGGACGAGTCTGAAACCTGTGGTTACTCTGTTCAAGTTATAGAAGAAACTTACCATTAACAAAATTTCCAGGTTCTATGATTGCAACGTGAACACCAAAACGTCGCATTTCATAGCGCAGACAGTCGGACAATGCTTCCACACCATACTTGGTAATTCCATACGCAGACTTGTTGATAGCAGACTGCCGCCCTAGAGCACTGGCTACATTTACAACTCTACCTGCAACAGAGAGCACGGCATTGTGAGTACTGGCTACATTTACAACTCTACCTGCAATGTTGTATGTTGGCTTAAACGAAAGTTCTCTATACCCTTTATCGTTAGAACAAAACAATGTATTTTTAAATTTTAGAAAAAGTATTTGGTAAGTAGGCTATATTTTAAAAACTAGAAATCGTAGAAAATTTGTATGATAGCTTAAACGAAAGGTCTTTATCCCCTCTCATCACCCAGAACAAGTTCTATAAGGAAAAAATGCCACCTTAAGGCTAACAGCTGGAGCCATCCACTGCAATATTGATACATATCAACAACCCTCTGTAGACATCCTGGCAAGTTTTCTGGATCATCTGAGGAAGAAAGTGCAGTGGAAGTGTCGCAATACTGCTCTACGAACGTACCGGTATTTGTATACATTCTAAAATAACTCTTTACATATATTATTTTTAATTTTCATATACGTAAGAAATTAAAGCTTTTTATCTTCCTTTCTTCTAAAGGACTGGCATGAACGTTAAAGGAGAACGACAAAGAATGAGTTCAGTATAATAATAATAAGTCCACCACAAAATGCATTAAAGAAACAAGAAAAAGGATCTTCAGAATATATACTAAACAGAACGGGGTTTTGAGGGAAGATTGATAAATTCAAAGGGTTTCAGGAAAAACATAGCTGAAAAACCAAGGTCATCTGGTCTGAAGACAGAAGGAGAAGACTTCGCGACCGTATGAAGAAATTCTGGGAGGAAACGAGATAGACAAGTCAGCGGATTGTTTATCGCGGTCAACACTAGATCAAAATGGACAGAAGGAGAAGAAGAAGAAGACAGATTAACAATGAATATGTTCTTTTAGCCTATTTTCATTTTATGAAAAAATAGGCTTATGAGATCACCTTTTATCCGTGTGTGTGTGTATGTGTGTGCGTATTGAACCATTGCAAAAAGCTTTTTAGGTGAGACTCTTTTTCGGGGTAGTGTACGGTTCATAATGAAGTTGCTAAAATACGCTTCTTATCAAATACAAGGTAACATAGCCTAAATATATGGCGGAGAGAAAAGAAAGTGAAGCCAAAATAAACAAAACAAATTTAATTACAGAACAAAAATATCAACAAACAAGAAACAAGGAAAAACACTCCCTTAAACTTACACCCATAATTAATCAATGAAATAAACAAAAATAAATGGTCTCTCCCAGAGACTTCCAAAAGTTCAGGACCGGAGATTTGGCCTGATCATTCTTCAATTCATGTGCGATTGTGCGTGCATTGCAATATGGTATGAGTACAGATACGGGATTTTGTGCCATCATGCCGTAGCCGTCAAACCACAAATCCGTATTCGACATCAATTAGCGATGGGAACTAAACAACAAATATAAATTAACACTACCGACACTCGCTAAATTTAATTATTTATAACAACGATTTCCGATGAAATCTGGATCAACTATGCCCAAAGCACAACAAGATTGCCTCAACTCAGGACTTCACAATATCGACACAAGAATGATTAACGTGACCACGACCACAAAAACAACAATATGACCGCGTGTTATTTTACAACAAAAACACAACAACGTGTCAACCAGAATCAAAGATCAAGAATAAAATGAATACACAAAATGCACAAAAAATGCACTTATTTACAACAACAAAACATTTTCATTTGAACGTGACAACATGAAAATACCGCGCAGGCTTGGAGAACTTCACCCTTTAAATTTATTTCAAGACTTTAAATGAACAAGCAAGCTATATTTTACAGACTGGGTCAATGGCTAGGCCGTTCCTCCTGCTCTAATTATGTCCAGAAATACCCAAGAACAGCGCTCAGTGTGGACTCTCATATCACCTGTCAAATCACCCTCGTGTCAACACCATCCCGGGCCAGCATTATGCACAGCTCCAAGATACGACGAAAATAAAGCTGTCAAATCTGCTAACATGTGTGTGTCATAATAATATCTCATTAATTCCCTTTGGAATTACAAGATCCAATTGGACTGGTTAAGGTCTCCGCGGAGCATGACTTACCATCCGTAATTGCAGCCGAAGAAGACTTGGCAAATCTATGCCAATCTCCCGCGCATAAATTCAAATTTTCACACATACACACACAGACACACAATATCACACGTTAGGGTTTGACAATCGCCTGAAATAAAAATCACACAAATATTTTCCACACATCTGGCGCGTCTGATCTAAGTATTTCGACCGAAGAATAAAACCAAATACTAACATCAAAATCCAAATTTAAAATAAATAAAAGAACGGACGGTTATTTCCAAAAATCTGTTGCAACAAAGGCAACTCAATTAAAATACTTGTTCACTCAATGCATCAGCAATAACTTATCCCCCCCCCCCCTACTATTTTATCGTCACATTTATATCTGCTCCACTTGTCACCTTGGCCGCCATTCATGTGTACGCCAAACCAAAATATTCGCACATGTACACAGAGTACACGGATTTCTATTACACACAAGAACATAATCAAAACTAGTGGTCACGTGTCCTCACGCATTTACAATTTGAGTGTCGGTACACTACATTAAAATCTACCAATTAAACAAGAATACAATCACAAGAAAATATCTACAATGTTCCCATGCCAAAATATCTACATAATTGATAAATCAATGTTCAGTACTCATCCATAACAGCCCATCACGTCAGCGTATGCCACTTTCCATGGCCCACTGGATATTTACACTGCCATAGTAAACATAGCCGTAGATTGATCGGTCATCATCTCAGAAGTCGCCCTCGTATCGATCATCTTGATGCCTTCTTAAAGATGGAAAATCAAAGTTCAAATTATTATATACTATGCTTTCCTACTATAATTGCGATCAGAGCTACTAACTTCACTCATAGTCCTAAGCAATTATTTACGGTGACAATTTCCCTAAATAAGCAAATCATGCTCTAATTGCACACGCACTGTTCACACGCATAAACATTTTATAACAATATCTGAATTGTGTATGTTAATGTATTTAGACCAAATATCTACTCTCAAAATTATTAAGTTCACTGCAGAACGAAATCTCATCAGAGATTTAAAGTTTAAAATTATCACTCGGCTCTCATGAAGACCACAAAGTATTATCAGTCATCTCTCGTGGCGATCAAAATTAAAACTGTCTTAAGTTCGCTTAAACCAACATCATAAGTGTGTCAACTCGCGCAGATTGAACTCAAAAAAGAGTGTCAGATCGCTAGCACAGCCACCTAATTTATACAGATCTGGCAAATGGTACTAGGGTGGGGTCTATTAAATCACAATTAAATTTAAGAAATCGGCGCACAGGCTTGCGAGTGGTATCAAAGATTTTCTTTTTCCATGCAGGTTACAGGCCTGCTTTGCGGAATTAAATGCCGTCGTGAATTAATTCAATCCAGCTTTCCCTCGCTTTTTGATAGCACGCTTCTTTCCTGCCGAAAGTGGCTTGGTCCACCATGATTCGCAGATTCATATTCAATATCGTTGCAGTAGACACAAAACTCCGCCCATCTTGACGTCAAAAATCTATCTTCTTCTCTCTCCCCCACTCAAAGCGCTCCTTGTCTAACGCTGCGAACAAAGGGTAACGAGTCCATCGCGTCATTAGGGACGCTTGGCTCTGCGTTCAATAACCTTGCTTTCCAGGAATTATTTAAATATAACTCCCTGTCTTCAACTTGCTCAATTCTTGCAACATCAGGTGCCCACTTCCTTCGACTTGACTGCTAACTCTAATGCAGCGTACAATAAAACAAGAAAAAATATTCTATGACAATAGTAATAAGGGTTCAGTATGTGTGTGTGTGTGTGTGGTGTATGTGTGTGTCCTAATAACTTCTAAACGGCTGGAGCGATCTCAATGAAACTTGGTAAGGTCATAGCACCATTTTGGCCGACCCCGACCGTGCCCTTCAAATTTTATTACGTCTCACCAATTCAACATGGAGGCTGTGCGAAATATTTCACCAACATTCAATACCTCCGAAAATATTACCGATATCACCCTGAAATTTTGTACGGTGATAAAGGGCACTACTAAAAGATCACCTATAAGACTTTCAAAAACCCGGTAACTACAAAACCAACATGGCGGCCAAGCGAAGTTGAGACTTTTAAATAGACTTTTCTCGCGATTTAACCATCCAAACGTAATGAAACTTGACACAGCAAATGTTTATCCACATTGTAAAGTACTGGCATCTAATTTAATTCAATTGTTTACATAACCTCAAGATGGCGGCTGTTCGAAAAATTTCACTGGCATTCTATATCTTTGAAACTATTACTGATATAACCCTGAAATTTAGGTACGGTGACAAAGGGTACTACTACAAGGTTATCTGTGTAACTTTCAAAAACCTGTAAAATACAAACCGAACATGGCGGCCAAGCGAATTTGAAACATTTCAATAGACTCATCTGGCGATTTAACCATTTGAGCGCAGTGAAATGTGGTACAGTAAATGATTATACTGATTGTAATGCACTGGCATATAATTTATTTCAATTGTTTACATAACTTAAGATGGCGACTGGGCGAAATTTTAAAATTAAGTTTTTATTTCTCGTGACGTAATCATGCGATCGAAGTGACAGTTTGAATAATGAAGCTACGCAATAATTTTCCTTTAATGGTATATAACTCTATGGCCTATACATATATCAATCCAAAATGGCGACCATCCGAAATATTTAGACGGTTCTCAGTATCTACGAATCTTTTACAGGAATCAAACTGAAATTGTTTATGTTCATAGAGGCTATAAACATAAGTTCACCTTTAGGACTTTCAATAACCGGGTGAGCACAAATCCAGCATGGCGGCGACGCGAAATATAAATATATAAATGGGCATTTCTCGCGATTTAACCATCCGAGTGCAGTACAGTGAAACTTTGTACGGTAAATGCTTATACAAATGATTATCCACTGGCATCTAATTTATTTCAATTGTTTTCATAACCACAAGATGGCAGCTGTACGAAATTTTAACATCTCGTTTTTACTTCTCGTGTCCTAATCATGCGATTGAAGTTTGAATACCACACGTAGGCCCTACACAATAATCTTCATGTAATAGTACAGTACATAAATACAAATCCATTATGGCGACCATCTAAAATACCTAGACGGTTCTCAATATCTACGAATCTATTAAAACAATCAAACTGAAATTTTGTATGTTGATAGAGGCAATTAACATGAGTAGGATATATGAAAATGGCTCTATAGTTCTTAACGGAACTACTTGTTTAAGACTGACATGAACGTTGAATATAACATTGGGAGGGGGGAGTTGTATGTAGAATGATATGTATGCTGTCCCAATAGGTGTTTGATGTGTAGATTAATCTGTTTAAGTGAAGAAAGAAGCTTCGAATCATCCCATCATATACGCTGAAGATTTCTAAAGTCATCAAGAAATTTGCAACTAAGCAAAGACATTGTGAGTGCGATAATACTCCTGTTTAATGTTTAAACAATAGTATATCGAAGCTGAAATTATGGTTACCTTTGCTCCTCCGAATGAGTGGCAGCACTGCCTTGATGACTCTCAGCATTCCCCACACATTGATGCCCATGATCTTCTCGTACGTAGATATTGGTACCCATTCCACGTGGCCAACAGTAGTCCAGCCTGCGTTGTTTACTACGCCCCAGAGTCCTGTGAAAAGAATAACATTTTGGGTTTATCTCGGAAGCTTCACATGTTCATTCAGACCCGATTATATATCATGAATGGATTAAAGCAATACCAACAGTGGGGGTAAGGGGGTATTTCGTGCCCACCAGTTCCGTTTTTTACGGTTTATCCATGGTATTCATATGCTACGCTTACTGTACAGAAAATTATTGTCTATTTTGAATCCGGTTACCTAACCACACATTTACTTTTTTAAATATTAATTCTTGTGTAAGATATTAACAATTTTCTTTTGAAGGACACGGAACCCCCCTCCCGTTGGTATTTCCTGTGCCTCGTCATACTGTGCACTGTGGTAAGGGCAAAAGTACAACAAAGTTCACAAAACCTCCATTATTTGCTCTGGTTGCAAGAGGTACACATGCGGAAAACACAGTAAAGAACAGTCGTATGTTCCTCGTGTGTTAAAGATGGAGAAGAGTATGATCGGTGAATAATTTAATTTCTGAACTTCGTTTTTCATGATTTGTTAAATTTGTTTGCCACTGTTGTTAATTAAGTTATATTTTTGCCATTGAAGGTTCATTGAAGGTTCAAAATAGAAGATATATTGATCAAAGGATAATGCAAACCACACAAAAGGAATTTGTTTTGGTGGCCACAAGATTCCCCCCCGTCGGTAGCCCGTGGTTTGGAAAATAGCATGGTATTGCTAGGGTTACTACAAAATATAATCAGCTTGGAAGGTGAGAAGCTTACTGTCCGAGCCTCTCATCTTCTATAGGTGTCCTAGTGGATACCCTTTACTGTATTTTCAATCGGGTGCAGCGATGTCATTTAGTATCAGTTATAATGGTGCGTTGAATGACTCATCACCTTGCTTAGTCCACTGGTCACTACATCCTGCAGGCGCGATACCAAGTTTGAAAACATGCACATTTCAATACTTGTTTTCTTCCAACATTACATGTTTACCGGGTGAGTTAGCCGTGGTCGTTACGGCATGACTGCTGGCAGTCGCTCACATCCGGGAGGCAAGGAGGTTCGAATCCCCCCGTCGGCAACCTTGAAGATGGTCTTCTGTGGTTTCCCATCTTCCTTCCAGGCAAATGCCGGGGTTGGTCCCTAACTATAGGCCACAGCCGCTACCTTCCAACTCCTCGTCCTTACATGCAAACTTTCCTCCCCAGACAAAACTCCACACGCGACGGTACTTGTTGCTCACCCATTGGGTGTCCGCCTCGAAGCAGCTCCAAAAACTGGGGAGCCGAACATGTCCTCGGACACTCCCGGTACTAAAAGCCATACGCTAAAAAAATACATGTTTGTATGTGAAAACAAGTACTCCGTTCAGTTTGCCTCCTACCTGTGTTTAGATGTGTAGGGGACTGAGAGTAGTATAGTTATATTTTAGAAATGAAGTTACTGCGACTGGCACAGTGATTATTCAAACTCCTGACATTCCATGTACGTCTTTGTATGTACTTCTTTGTACTAATACTCGAGATAAAAACTGAATATCGATATCTTCAGCAGTTCAAAATAAATGCTAGGTGCTACAATCTGTATTGCATACAATTTGAAATAGGGTACCGTTGATAGAAAATGCAATGACATGATCACGTCATTACATATGTGCATTTGTTGTCCTATTACAGTATATTGATATTCTGTTTCTTTGCGTTATCACCGTTCGGCCTTGAATTAGAGTAGCAAATAAAATTAAATTTTAGGTGGAGGTGACAAAATAAATATACTGAATCCTACAAACATTTTCACTAGTATTAATATAAGTTATGTTAAATTAAGACATCAGAAAATTTTGAAACTATTCAATGAGCGTCTTCATAATACAAAATCATGTCTTGTTGGAAGATTACCAAACTTATCAACAGATTTGTTATCAGACACATGAATAACACTGTGAAATAAAAGCAGGGCAAGTCCATTTTATCGTGATATTTTACATCTCAAGTACAACTTTAATTGCCTTATTGTGAAAAAAAAATCTGCAGAAGCAGCGGAAACTGAAAAACTAGCTAATATCTTGAGAAGAACATATACATTGGGGAAATATTAATTGTCGCATTTAAACATAGTGTCCCACTGGAGTTTTTGGAATGTCTGTTTCACGGGACGACATTTCTCGCCAAAATAAATATTCACCTTCAATCACTTCATGATAACAAAAGTCTTTTTCATGAAAGTTCACAGCTAGATAAATAGACTGAAAATCTTTATTAACATAAAAATCAGGAAGAATGCACTGTAGGGAAATGATGATTTCCTCCTGAGATCGAATCATTCATTTACAACACTGGAAATTCATTTAAATAAAGTATGTAGATTGCCCGGCGGTTGTAGTCTTCCGGGGGTAGAATATGGTACATTACAACGTGTGATTTGTAATTTGCAGAATCGAGGAACTTCTTCTACCAAATTATTGTTTTCTGCAAATACTTTTGCGCTGTTATATATTATATGCCTCTGAAGTATTTTCTGCCTCATTTCTCTTCAGAGTTAAAAGTTTGGTAACATGAGATTTTTTCCGCGGAGCCATCCTTACATTGCAAATACTCAGACCGGTTGTAAATTATAGCCAACATTTTGCATAAGTCAAAAGTAGGTATAATAAAACTGAAACTCACGTATGTAATTGATCAGATACAGTGATGATCTACTGTATACCCACTAATGTAGAAACATTAGCACTGCATCATGTTGCTCCACGCAACACTTTTCACATGATTATTTTTATCCTCTTTACATAGGACACATTTAGCAATTTCACCTTTTAAGATGCGAGTTCGTTTGGGAAACAGATGAAAACGGAACAAATTTCCGAGATTACACCCATGCAGTTCCTATTGATTGAGATTTTGCTAGCATGAGATAAATACAAATTTAGTGTGCAACATAGTGGGTATATAGCGCGTTCTCTAATGTAGGTTTGTACTCCCACGAATTTCTCTACGCATCGAAGCCCTACCCTCGCCTCTTAATTTCATTTAATTCAAATTTAGAATTGCCATGGAAGTTTTCCTTGATCAGGAATCAAACCCTTTAACTTTAGCTTACTGATGGAGAGTGCCTTCTCGATCATGGCTATGAAAGTGGGAGTTTTGATTTCACTGATTCATGCTTGGGCATCACTATAGCTCCAACTCAGATAGCAACATTTAGGAAGTGGTTGAAAGAAATCTTACCTTCTGTTGGCAAATGTTCAGTGATGTATTTGACAGCGTTTTCGACCTGCTCATCAGATGTTATGTCCAGTTGGATCACGTGCAGGTTCTTCAGTTTCTTTTCTCGTAAACTTTGCGCTCCAGAGCCATTCTTTTCCAACAGCAGACATCCCGCAAACACAATAAAACCCTGAGAAAGAAAAACTAAATCATCAACTTATTGAGATGGCAATTCACCCATTGACAAATAATAACACCACCACCACTACTACTACTACTACTACTACTACTATAATACTAACAGCTCGCAATGAAACGCCTGATCGCAACAAAATGGGGGATGCAGGTAGGTCGCAGGCAGATACTGTACGTAAGTGATTACAGTTCCGGTATGAATTAACATCAGGTTCTAATACAAGGGTATGTCCCTCGTCACTCTATAAATAAGATCACTGAGTCTACTCGTCTGTACTTGACCTGTTGTGCAGTAATCACTGACTGTTAGGCTGTAGTGAAGTGGTTTATGTATCACACCCGCATAGATTATAAAATAAAAGTTTTCATGCTTCATCGTAAGCCTAGAATTCTTTCTAACAACACAACATTTCGGTACCCTTGTACATGAGTTTTATGAGTAAATTCCCTGTCTCTCTCAGTGCATGCACGAGTGGCTAGGCACAGAGCCGATCCATTATTTGATTGGCTGGAGGCAGTTGGTTTCTTATTGGTTGTTGGTGTAATACATGAATATTCCATTGATTTTAAGCTGTTTGTGTGCTTGAAATTCCTTGAATGTTCCAGTTTCTACATTCTAAATGTAACGATGTGGCAGAAACGGAAAATATTAATATTTATAACATGACGTAGGGACCATATTTTTTCTCTGTATAGTCATAGGCCCTAAATGCATCGTCGCTTCGAAAAGTGATCTTGAATTTCAGCTTGGTGTGTTTTCTGTGCGTTACACTAGTGTATAGAAGTGTACATTAGGATTTCTTTATCCTGTTTCAATGGTGCTGACAAGATACTTGTCTGACATATTAAAGAGTTCAAATGCATCGCACATTAATTAAAATATATAAGTTCTCTTTTTATTTTAATTCGACATCATACGGGCCGCACTCACAACAAACCTTATTACTGTTAAAATAGCATTTATATACAGGGTCAAGGTTGCAGCAATTTCAACAAATCATATCTACCGTTGTAAGTGAGATTAATTAATAATTCGACCTGAAAACTAATCAGAAACTCATCGAGTTTTAGTTTTAGATGTGACAGTACTCCGCCCGTGACCTTCAGCCGATGCGCAGAATGAGTGCGCGACAGGAAGTTGCCATGCCACTGTTTCAGTAGAGAGTGTGATTGCAATGGTGAAAATTCAGCAGAAATCACAGTGTGTGTTGTGGTTAGTGGAGTTTAAATCTGTTATAACTGTTCAGCGCACTTTCCGACGTGGTTATGGTAGCGATCCCCCTCATGCTAATGTTCGAAACACTCTGAACGCAAGATTCACTGATCGTTGGATTGGTAGGACCGGCCCTATTCAATGGCCTCCTAGTAGCCCCGACTTGACACCCCTAGACTATTTTTATGGAGATACGTAAAAAACATCGTATTCAGTGAACCGGTCAGAGATTTGCAACATTTAAGACAACGCATCACCGCTGCACAGTGGGTCAAAATCGAAATCTAGGAGGACAAAATTATTTATTTTCATTATTAAAAAATCAAAACTGATTACTTCTACAGCATTCTCATATAATTGCCGCTCACTATTCTGGGATATAAACGCACCTTAGTGTAAATCTGTCACCACTGTTCAAGCAGTGTGAATTGGAGGGTGAATGTAAGTGGCTGTGGTTTGGTTGTCTTTGTGGTTAGTGTGATGCTTTAAGATGGAACATGCAGCTGAAGGTAGGATCTTTGTAACGTGTTTCAATTATTAATGGGCGAAAATGTTACGTAATTTTAGCTATATTTTCATTATATAATATTTAACTATCATTTTTAAAATTATATTTTCACTCAGTTTTTTAGCATGTCGTGTCACTCTGCGTCACTTTCAACTTCATGTTAAAATGTAGATAAAGTCTTGTAGTTTACGCCTGTTATAAGAATTTTTGCATCTTTTTGCAACTTACTTAGTTATTTTACGTTTTAGAAGATGCCGCGCAACCAGTTCTCACACGTTTAGAACTGTTTGAAGCACTGGGATCGACGATTATGTCAAAAGTTGACCTTTTTGACTTTGTTAATAGTAAATTAGGGGTAGAAAATTGTTCTGAAGAGATAACTGAATGCTCTATCCAACTCCTAATCATAGACAATTTCTTGCATGTGTAGACGTAGCTTAAAAAGGTCTTAAGTGATGTTTATTATGAAGTAAACAAATTATATACGTTGCATTCACTCTAAATTCATGATTAAAACGTAAAAATAATTTTGTCCCCCTAGATTTCAATTTTGGCACACTGTGCGCTGCTGTCGCTACAATCACGCCTGAGATGATCCAGCGCACTTGGGCCAAAATCGACGATCGACTGGATGTTTGCAGAGAAATCAAGGGAGGCCACATAGAAACATTATTATAAGTTATAAAAATCTTTTTGAGTTGGTGAATTAAAAAAATACTCGTTTCAATATCTCAATTAGTTCCTGAGCTATGCTTTTTTGAAATTGCTGCAACTACTTTCGATGACCCTGTATTTCACTAAAACGTGATTTATAACGTGCTTCAACAACTAAAATAAGCATTAAGGGTTTATTCTTTGTATGATATTACAGTTACTTCGCAATAAAACAAACTACAAGAAAGAAAGAAAGAAAGAATGAAAGAAAGAAAGAAAGAAAGAAAGAAATTTCCTCCGCTTCTCTGAGGAACATCGAATCATGGATATGTGTTTCAGATCTAGATGATGAATACTGTAGCCTACTTGTTAACCTCTCTAAGAAGGTTATATTACAGGCGAGCAATTTGCATGAGGATAGGTCTGCAAACCAGTTTCTTTATAACGTTGTTGACATACAAAGCTATTTTCGCATTGAAGTTGCGGGGACAAGTACAAATTCAGAGCAATGCAATGAGATGCGGGTAGTATCCGCGCGTGCCCGCTTAGGGCAAGGTGCGCATTAGACCGTCACATTTACTTGTGCATAAAGCTAATTGTATCACGGGAAGTTTGGTTTCACCCCTATCCCAAAAACACATCCAAGTTTAAACACTTAATTGGCGTCTGTTACTGCACGACTTCTCGCCGTTCTCTCCAATACGGGAACGAGAAGGCTTGTTCGTTTAAACCAGCTACAAATACGGAACAAGTGGAACGCACTAAGAACACGTTGTGTGCATGCGTCACCCAAGTGTTATTTTATCCCACTAGACACTTTTCTAACAGCGTTCCGCCAATCACGGAACGGATCATAGCCGCTCGTGCACACTCGGGATAGTTACTGTTGTCAACACCATAAGGATACTTGAGCGCTGAACGCGGGATACGATCCACTGAAACAGCACTTTTCAACTTACAATCGCTTAAATAACTGCATTTTGTGTATATTTTACAGTACCATACGTTAGCATATGCTTAGTAATGTACAGTATTGATGGGAGCTAAAGAGAAGCGTTACGTGAGGAATGTGGCCAAAGCCTGCCTCTCACACCTGTATGTACCTGAGTGACAGGCTCAGGGGGATGACAGTTCATAGGGAGCGCGTGGGTCGCGGTAAAGCTCTGCTCTGGATGTTCTGCCAACCATTGAAGAATTAATTTTAGCACTAAGGTTCCGTAGTTGGTACTCATGAACGCTGACATCAAACCGACTGGCGGAAGCGGGAATAGTCTATTTTGATTGATTTTCCTCGTGGTGTTGTTGGTTGTTTTGATTTGTTCGGTATTTTGATTATTTATTTGAATTGAATTGAGAGTCAATCATGCCACAGCAAGGGAGGAAAAATTGCCAAGCACCGGGATGTAAGAATTATAATGATAGTAAGAACAATACGACAATTTCCATCTTCCTGGTGTTGACCATGTGTAAAACTAGTGGGCAATATGGACTACTCTCGAAAACAAATATATAGAGAATAAATGTGTGCATTTCATCTCTTGTTTGTTTTCTTACCCATTCTCCTTTGCATTGCAATAAAATAAATAAAATAAATAAAAATAAAAATAAATAAAATAAAATTTTGGGTCCCAGGAATCAACCTGGGAGGAGTCCTTACAGCTCTGGGCTAATGGGAGTGAAATGCGTTGTTGCATGTCAGCTGCGACTTAAACATATTGGATTCAGCAAGAGAATCCAACTTAGCCTCTTTCACTCCAACTCCAGCATGTAACCTACAAGAGGTGCCCCCTGTTAAGCCGAGCAACCCAGTGGAAGGTTGGATAACCAATCCCAGCGGGAAGCTGGGTTGGCGAGCCGATCAGTGCTGGGGACTCCAAGGCTCACAACCTTGGCAGTACATTGGTCAGTGTGCAATATCACTGGCCCCCTATCTACAGTTTTTTCAACTGTGAAGAGCATGGAGGAAACGTCTGCTGAAGCAACTACCCCAGGTGGTAACCAATCCACCGTCGTCTTGCACGACGCATGCAGGCCTTCGGACTCTGGGGAGCCTGCAACGACATGCTTGGAGGTATCGGAGACTCCTACAGACATGATCAGACACAAACGATGCAACTTCTTCGCAACATTCAACGTGAACTCCCTTATGAAGGTCGGTAAATTGAAACAACTGATTGACACCCTACAACATCATCAACTCCTGATCGCAGCAATTCAGGAAACAAGGTTTGTTGATGCAGAAGCTTTTGACTCCCAGGGGTATAGAATCTTCAAAGGTAAAGTCGGAAAACGTGTAGTAAAATCCATCCCCCACCTTGGCACAGGATTTGTGGTCAGTAAGAAGATTTTAGAGTCCATCACCAACTTCACGTCCCCCAACAGTCGAGTCTCGATCCTTTCGTTTCGAAGCACAAATAAAATCTACACCATGGTGAACGTCCATGCCCCAATTAATCAAGCTAACAGAATCGATCCACAAGGGACGGAAATATTCTGTGAAGAGCTTGAAGATATTCTATCCAAGATTCCCAAGGAACACATCATCGTCCTTCTTGGGGACCTCAATGCTCAGCTCGGTAAGGAAAAGAAATTCAAGAATATTATCGGAGAATACCCGGCCCACAGAAGAACAAACCGCAATGGAGAAAGGTTAGTGGAGTTGTGCAAGGCGTTCAACCTAGTGATGAAGTCAACCGCTTTCAAACGACTTCCTGCTAAACAGAAAACATGGACATCCCCAAATCCCCATCTCGGCGAATTCCAAATTGACCACGTTGCTATTTCTCGTAAATCTCGTAGAGAAATCCAGAATGTAAAAGTCTTAAGAAGCGCGAATCTTGACTCTGATCACTATCTTTCAAAGATAAAATTAAAACTTCTTCCAAGATCCACCAAGAGATTTCAGGGAAGAAAGATCAACATGTTTGATGTGGAAAAACTGAAAACACAAAGCGAATTCAGTCAGAAACTTGAAACACTTGAGCCACAGAATTGGGAACAACTCGAAGAAGCAATTCTTGAAACGGCACAGGAAACCATCCCACTGACAAAAGTTGAGGAGGCATCCTTGGTGGACTAATGAATGTGACGATGCCATTCACCAAAGGCGGCTTGCCTGGTTGCGATGGAACAAACAGAAGAATGAAGAAAACAGAGAGAGATTCCTGGTCGTGAGAAAGCAGGCTGATAAAACCATACGCGGGATAAAACGAGCATTCCAAAAAATCAGTTGGCACAGATAGTCCAAGATTTCAAAAAGAACAACACCCGTGATTTCTATAAAACCTTCAAGCAAAATCTCAGTAAATACACACCACCCAGTCTTCACTTTAGGAATCCCGATGGGAAACTTGCTTACAATGACAAAGACAACTGTCAGATCCTGGCGAAATACTTTGAGTCCCTTCTCAATTGTGAGGTTCCAACGTCGAAATTTTCCTTTCAGAATATGTGCTCGTCAATCCAGACTCAAGTTCACCAACTAGGGAAGAAATCAAGCAGATCATTCACTCACTTAAGAACAATAAAGCACCAGGTTAGGATTCAATAGTTGCCGAACTCTGGAAATACGCAGGTGAAAAACCAGTTGACAAGCTAACGGATATCATCCGGGAGATTTGGGAAACAGAGAAACTGCCCAGTGATTGGACATCGGCCCTAATTCATCCCCTGCACAAGAAAGGTGATAAAGCGGACGTAAACAACTATCGTGGCATATCACTCCTCTCGATAACATACAAGATTCTCGCGAAAGCGCTTCAAACGAGAGCGGAAGCACAGCTCGATCAACACCTGGGCGAATACCAAGGTGGATTTCGAAAGGGGCGCTCTTGTGTTGAGCAATTCATGAATCTAAAATCAATTCCATCGTACATGAATCTGAGAAGTAAGAAAATTGTTGTGACGTTTGTTGATTTCTAGAAGGCTTACGACTCGCTGGATCGAAGTACCCTGATCCAGGTTTTAAGAGAATTTGGTTTAGATAATAAGACAAGAGCAATCATTCACCAATCCCTATTGGATACGGCTTCCAAAGTGAAATTCAGGGGAGAGATTTCTGAATCCCTCGCAATACGGACAGGGGTGAGACAGGGAGATGGGCTCTCGCCTCTTTTATTCAACTGTGTTCTTGAGAAAGTTATTCGAGAATGGCGTAAATAATTGTGTAAGGATGGTATAGAGAATGGGGTCAGACTAGGTTGTAAGAACAAAAACCTGACAATCGACTGTTTAGCTTTCGCAGATGATGTTGCAATTTTCTCTAATTCTCTTGACACAGCCACACAAGAAATCAATCAATTACAGGTGCAAGCAGCAAAGGCAGGTCTTCAGATTTTGTTTGAGAAAACGCAGTTTATAACGAACATCAAGTCGGAACCCAGAGAACTTACGGTGAATGGAGGACAAATAACACAGGTAGAGAAATTCAAATACCTGGGTGAATGGATTGAGCCCAATATTCGTGAAAAGGAAGCCTTCGTGGCACGGATTAACAAAATGGAAATGGCTTACCATTTAACCAAAGACATTTACAAATCACGATCAATGTCCTTCAAGGCCAAACTGAGGCACTTCGTTACCGTTATTCGCCCGGAGGCGTTATATGCATCATAATGCCTGGCGATGAATAAGAAAGGCCTGGCAGAACAACTCGAAGCCAAAGAGAGGAAGATTCTGAGAAAGATCTTGGGCCCGGTCAAGGAACGAGGAGAGTATAGAAGACGACACAACGATGAACTCTATCTACATGTGGAGAAAATAACGGACACCATTCGCAAAAGAAGACTCTCCTTTTAAGGCCATTTAACACGAATGAACTCCGGAAGATTGTCCAATCGAATCTGTGCCTACTTTGTGGGAAAAAAACCAAAGGGATCTGGTTTACAGAGGTGGAAAAAGACCTACAAGAACTGGGGATATCACATGAGGACATCTTGGAACGTGACTCTTTGAAGAAGAAACTTGGGGAGATACAGAGTTTTAGCCAAAACCTATATTGAAAACCGGCAAGAAGTGGACCGAAGAACGAAGGGAAGCTCACCGAAGAAGAATGCGCGAATACTGGGCCAATGTGAAAGAACGAGGGAAAAGGCAGTTGAAATAACGTGGTCCATAGACGACCGAAACGAAATAATAATAATAATAATAATAATAATAATAATAATTGTGGTTTAGGGCTACGGGGAGGGGAGGGTGGCAGCCGGCATGCTAGGCAAAAAGTGAGGTTATGGCAATATAGTGTGCATTTGGACAGTTGTCTTTATATTCATCGAATATCCCAACAATTCTGTAGAGTAGGAGAGCAATGCTTAATTAGCCTAAAGGTGAATTAAGCTCTAGAACGGCATAACTGTGTCCTTCGTGACAAATCTATTGCTAACATTGATATATTGTGCCCGTTTGGACCGAAGTCGGGACGACCACATATGCATTTCACCAAAAATCAGTCAGCAAGAGAATCAAAATATCCCGGGACGCCAGATGGGTTAAAGTCGATTGCAAAGACCCAACAAAAAAATGCTTAACTGATTTTCGGCTCGACGCAACAATAAGGATAGAAGGAGATTCATGAAAACGGTGATTGCATACCATAAAATTATCTCATTTTATTAAAACTTTAAAATGACATGAAGAAAATATGCCCAAAATGGCATAAAAGATGACTGGAAAAGAATAAATTATTTACACAATATACAATATCGCCAACACATGAACACTAACAAAGTCGAAACGAGAGGTCAGAATATCAGTCCTGTTGACTTCGTTCAACATAATTATGTACAGGGGCAGGGTTTTATCAGCGCAAAGTCAATCGTCCACACTGATCCCTAAATTATTTAGCATTCACACGTTGAAGATCAATAAGAAAATATCTCACTGGTTGGAAAATCACTTTCACTGTTCATTTCTCAAAACAATTATCGTAGCATTTCGACTAACACTTCTTAGGCAATAGTAATATTATGATTTGTCAAATACAAAGTTGTTCATAATAAGTGAAATACACTATGATTTACATGGAACTTGAGCATTTTTGTGGATAAAAAAACAGAAAATATCTATTGAAACATAGATCTCAATCCATAGTCTGTCAAAAATAATTTTGACTTAATCAAAAATATAATTATCACAAATATAACTTCCATTCCATATGGATTCAGTCAACAAATTAATTAATTATTCCTTGAAAACATTAATTAGGAAATTTGAAATATCATTTAACATGTTTTATAATGAAACAAATTATTATTATTATTATTATTATCAAAGAGATTTTGACAAAATGTCAGATATGTTCAGCATCAACTTATTAAAGAAAATGTTTTTTTTTATAGGATCTGAAAATTCTTTCAGCTTATAGTGGTTGTTAATAAGTAACAATTTCAAACAGCATTGGCCCATATGATTGACACGTGATAAAAATCACAGAATTATAAATCAGCATTTAGACAACGGTAAAGCTTTCCTGAATGAAAGGAACTAGTAGAATAATAATTTTCCGGGTAAGCCATTACTAGAAATATTTTCAAACACGTGGATCAACAGTAATTTAATAATGATGGTTCACAAAATAACCTGTGGTTGTATTACGACGAAGGAGTGGCGAAAAACGACTCTTCTATTACATTAAAAACATCCAACCTACAAATTGATTGGTGCTCCATTTTACACAACCTCATTCCTGCGATCTAAATTGCGCACTCAGAATGGCATATAATTATCTGCACACACACAATGACATCTTCCCAAATTATATAAAATAATCAAGCCTTTGCTTGTTATGACAAATGGAAGATTCAAAAATCAGTAAACCTCACCAATGAGTTTACGACAATATCCAATATAATTTCACCATCAGAAATTCCACACAGTGTTAATATTAGCAAACGTTGTGAAAGACGCTGCGTCATAATGATTTTATTTTATATAAACTCTAGCAAAAACCCTGCTTTATACATGCTTAGCTTCCCGTTTCACTTCTTTCCGTGTCTTTATCAAAGCTTTAAATATGAAATGCAAACGTGAAACAATTTCACTGAATTTAACCTGTTCATTATAAGTGGGCATGTGTTAACCACTAACCTTCGGAATTAACAAATATCCGATTTAGAGTATGACTTCAAATGTCAACCGTATTAATTATACAACCAGAAAATGATTATTATAAACCACAAATGTTTATTATTATTATTATTCCAGAAAAATAGAAAAATAATTATTATTATTAAATCCCATTATTATTATTATTATTATTATTATTATGTTCAAAACTAGGTTTAAAGTTATCAAACTGTTCGGGGAATATCACCCTCGACTTCAAAATGATGGATGACTATCCATTCCTCAACTTAGATTAATTCTTAAATCTCAAATTATGACGGCTAATGACAGCAATAAGGAAAAAAAATATCGAACTAAAATAAATGCTCGTTCTGCTCGTCCATAAATATCGAATCGTATAAATCTGAGTAAAAATCAACTCAGGTCCTAGCTCAGGTTTTGAAAGAAAATATTTGCAAAAGCAAATAAACATATCGATGACTATAGAGAAAAAAAAAGTGTTGGCTAGACTGTAGAAAATACGAGAAAATCCAACTAACTAAGCATAGAAATAATGTAAATTTCAGCTTACATTTTTGTAGGTCTTGATGGTAGAAATCTGGACTGAACCAGACTACTCAATCTTCCTGTTGTCTGTCCCATTAGGACGCGTACTTATATTCTCGTATCAGCTTCCATGTTATATATACCCACAAGCTGTTTACGCAGACATAGTGGCGATTATAATGTCTTGCAGAAAATTTTTTGGCAACTTCAAGAGCTGAAGTGTAGTTGACAGGGGTCTGATCTAAGCGATCCATGATGAAGTAATTACCAAGACCCACTGTGATACAATCAGTATTCCAACACTCATACAATCTTTTCAGCACAATTACAAATTCTGTCGAGTTGGCTGGGCAAAGCTTTTCACTTTTCAGATCGCACAAGGCTAAACCTGTATAAATAATAAAAATAAATAAATATAAATAATATAAATAATCCAGCTATAAGTGAATGTGGACTGAAGAAAAAGTTGTAGACATAGTCTACCATATGTCCAAGTTGTAGCGGTAAGAATTACCAAGTGCCACAGACTTATTTCACTTCTGTGAAATCGAAGAAAAGTTCTAAACTCACTCGAAATAGTTTAACACTTTCAGGAACCATGTACTGTCGAAAATTCTAAGTCCACAGCTTGTGCTGTAAGTTGAAGTTTAAATGCAACCATGTGCTCGGCGATAATAACGATGTTCGAAGTTTGGTGATAGTCAAGCGGCTAGAGCACTTACGTAGCGTAGCACGACCAAGTCAACGGAGTGCTTGTGACGAAGTGAACCTACCTCTGCCTGCGAGGCTCGCCTTATATACCCATCCGCTTGCTGGCTCGAGGTCACTGCGGCGAAAACGCTGGAAATAAAACAGCTCATAACTCGGCTTCTCTTCGATCAATTTCTTTGAAACAAAGCTCATTCTTTTTCTCTTGTTCTTGCCAGTAATCTGATATAGGTTTCATGTTTCCATCTCAACGGGAAATATTTAGTGACATATAGCCTCGACTATGACGCTCTCCTCCTACGTCACTTACCCACTTCTTGGCTGTAAATTCCTTCGAAAAGCTTCTAAGAAGGTTTGGAGTGCGCTATTCAAACATCCATATCCGAACTTAGAATCGTGGCCTGTTCCCTCATATCTAGGCTCACGGCTTGTACCCTTCAATCTAGGCAAATGGATTTGGGCACATCCACCCCACACATAGCCAAAAAAAAATTTGGAAAGAATTTTTTTTCACACATCAAGCTATCTGGTTCTTGAATGATTGATCTTCAAACTTGCAGAATTAAAAGTTTCCACGATGATACCAGTTCGTGTATTGGCTATCTTGTAACTACCGTTGTTGTTACACTCATGAATTCGGTAGGGTCCAGAGTATAAACTCGCAAATTTGGAAAATATGCGGTTTTGGACATCAGAGGGTACTGGTCGTCTCACCAAAACAAGGGTTCCTACACGCAAGGGTCTGTGGAATCGTCTCCCTCTGATTCTACGCTCTCTCTTTAAAGCTCTGCTTCTCAAACTGTCTAAAGCTAGAATTTCCCTCCTTTGACGACTGGGTTCGATCTCAGGTGGAATTGAGATTATCCGATCCCAAAGTCTCGTTGGCTTGATTCCATGGTGAAGCAACATGGGTATCTGTCCAGTACTCTCATGGACTGTAGAATTTATGGATTCGGCTGCTAAAGGAATCACATCCATCCATTTCCAATGCTCGTTTGGACAATACAATCGGCAAAATTTGGATATTTCAGCCATAACGCGTTCAGCAGGATTGCTCTCTGGATGTCTAATTGAACACACAAGTTGTTTAATGCCTAAATTATCCATGGCGATCCTGAATTCCAAAGATGTAAATTGGGATCCATGGTCTGGAAAAAGGAATTCCGGTTTGCCTGCTTCCGGGATTACGTTATTCCTGATCCTGTTTGCACAATTTTTTGCATTCGCCTTCTGCATAGGATGCAACATAGTGTACTTGGTGAAAACAGCAATTGTCACAAGAATGTACCGATTTCCTCTCTTTGATTTTGGAATTGGACCATAAATATCGGTAGCAAAGATTTCACAAGGCTTTGTAGGAATAATAGGCCTCGGGGCTTCCCTTAACAATTTGGAATTATGCTTACTTCTCTGGCATTAGTCGCATTAACGTATGGTGTTTGTAACAGACTTTCTCATCAGTTCCCACGAAAATCTCTCTTGAATCACTTTAATGGTTTTGTCTACTCCAGTGTGACCTGACATGCGATGTGCCATCCAGATGATGGGGATTTGCATGCGTGGAGGTACAACAACTCTCAACTTGGTATGGTCTGGATCCACAAACTTATAAATCAGGCCATCCAATACCAAAAAATCCCTGAAAATTCTTTCCGTTGTAACAAAATCAGCATCTGCTGGATCCATGTCACCATGAAGAAAACGATAAATGTTCCTAAGTGGTCTATTTCTCCTATGAGATAAAGGTAAAAGTCTGAGCTTCCTCAAAGTTTCTTCATCTTCCAAAGTTAACGTCACTTGCAAAACTTTCGGTGTAGATTCCACTGCTCTGCTCAGTAAATCTGCTCCTATATTCAACTTCCCTGGAGTGTGTTCGATGACTAAGTTGAATTGCTGTATGAAGAGCGACCATCTCGTTATCCTATCACTTGCAAAGTTTGTTCTCAGAATAAACTCTAGAGCATGGTGATCGGTTCTAACAATAACCGAATGTCCTATCAAAATCTTCTTCCATGTTTCCAAAGCAAATATGACTGCGAGTGCTTCTAGCTCGGTAGTATAATAGTTCCTCTCTGATGGATGGAGTTTCCTACTTATAAAAGCCAGATAATGTCTTCTATGATCGTCGTCTTCTTGAAAAAGAATCGCTCCAATCCCTACGGTGGACGCATCAGATTCTATAATAAAATTCTTCGTGAAATCAGGATACTCTAACTTGATGCTATTTACCAATAGACTCTTGGTATCTTGAAACGACTGCTCACAATCTTCATTCCATTTCCATTTATTATCCTTTTTCAACAATTTCTGGAGAGGTGCGACTGTCTCAGTGTACTTAGGACAATGCCCTGCGAAGAATTGGCATGTGCCTAGAAAACTGCGAACATGCTTCACTCTAGTAGGTATGGGAAAATTCGCAATAGCTTGGATTTTCGTCTCATTTGGGCGGTAGCCCTCACCATCCAATATGTGTCCCAGGAATTTGATCTCATTTCTGAATGAACTGACACTTTCGAAGGTTGACCTTAAAATTTGCCTTCCTCAAATCTTCGAACAACATTCGGAGATGTAATAAATGTTCTTCTTTGCTCTCAGATGCAATGAGAATATCATCTATATATCGGACTGCTATTTCCTTTACTGCTGGACTCAAATTCTGTTCAAGAGCTCTAATCAAAACAGATCCAGACGTTTTGATTCCAAATGGTAGACGTCGAAAAACATAGGTTTGTTGGTCAAACATAAACCCTGTAAATTTTTTTGAGTCTTCACTAAGCCTAATATGATGGTAGGAAGAAGTGAGATCAATATTTGAGAACCAACTCTTGCCTTGGAGTTTCCGGAGTAATTCCCTAATAATAGGTGGTCTGTCGTATTCAGGTAATAATCTCAAATTCAAATTCCGCGCGTCTAAACATAACCGCAAACTGCGATCTGGTTTGGACACCACTGTCAAAGGATTCACATAAGTAGTTGTGAATTTTTCAATAACATTGTTATTTTCCATGTCTTTGATCAGAACCTTCACCGTGTCTCGATGCTTCTCGGCTACTGGATACAATTTTGCATGGTAGGGTGCGTCATCAGTGACTCGAATCTGGTATTCGAAATCCTTAATTTCCCCAGGTCGAATATAAAATATATCCTTGAACTCGTCAAGAACATTTTCTAACTCTGACAATCTCTCTGACTTGCTATCTTCTGAGGACTCGCGAAATATTAAGGACCATTGGGCATCTCCCTCGATGTCTTCTTCTTCGTTTCCCCCGAGGTTTATTTCCTCGGTATTTTGAAATCTTACCGTTTCGGCACTCATATCAATCACAGCTTTATATTTCTGGATGAAATCTGCCCCTAAGATCATGTCGAAAGCCATGTCCTTCATAATCACAAATACATGTCGAAAATCATGTCCTCCTATCCTGATGCATAAGTATAGCTGAGTTTTACACAGGGATGTCTTATTGGGAATGATTCCTTGGATCTTGATTCCGGACACAGGAATTTCTTCAAGATTCTCAGTGAGTTTCCATAAGGCATACAATTTTTCACTTATCAAGCATAACATCGCCCCAGTGTCAATCAGTGTATCGACAGGCTTGCCGAATACTTCACATACAATAATTGGCAATTTGATCCTTGTTCCCATCTCCTTGCGTTCATCATTACTTTGTATTAAATCCTCGTCCTCTACCTGCCATTTGGTAATTCTATAAGTGAAAGTCTTAGTGAAGCCATTTGCTACTGCACATTTGGAGTTTTTTTTTCATCTTTACCCTTATTTTGTGAAGTCCCTGAAGTACCGGGTTCACTCTGCCTCAATTGTTCCAGGTATTGTTTGTTTTCCAGGTGTCGCTCTTCCAAGTTCTTCCTCGCCTCCTGCTTGAATTCTTCGTTGGATTCTCTTGGATTTTCATTCCTTGGGTAATATCCATTACTTCTCCCAAAGTATCTTTTCTCTTGATATCCAGTCTCTGTAAAATTTCGTCGAATTGCTCCATGCTGTATATGTCCGCTGCTATCAGTGTTCTCTGGACATCTGCAAGAAATTGCCTGATCAAAGCAGTAATCAGTTCATTGTCGGGCATCGGCGGATCTAAATGTTGGAATTTGGACAACTGTCCTGAGAAATAAGTTGAGTAACGAGTAGGTTGTGAAGTGGAATATCTTTTCGAGTACAACTCTACTCTCACTTGCTGTTGGGTTTCCGGGGACCAGAATTTCTTTAATAATCCTCTAGAAAATTCTTCGAAATTGGTTAGAGTAGATCTAAAAGCTCTAAACCACGTCAAGGCGGATCCTTCCAGAAATTTTCCTATCACTCTAATCTCTCTTTCCTTCCCAATTTTGGAATCTTTAAGGTAGTCTCCTACTTCTCTCAGAAATTCTACAGGCGTCATACTTCCGGTTCCAGAGAATTTTGAAGGTTTATCTTCTACATTTTTACTGAAGGTTATCGGTGTGGATTGCATCATCGTCCTAACCTCCTCTGGTCTATGGTGATTTCCTACTCTATTTATTTCCTCAATGTCTTTATCTCTACTTGTAGCTGTAGTTTTACTCTGAGGTTCTACAATGTTCTTCGCTTGTTTTTGATAATTCAAAAATTTGTCATTAAGGGCGTTTATGGTTTCCTTAAGTTCGGCATTCTCTTCACCTACTAATCTCTTTATCTCCTCGCTATCATCCTTGCTATGAAAATAATCACCCTGACTTTTCTCTTTAACTTGATTCTTGATGTCCTCGATCTCCTTCTGATTTTCTTCAGACTTCTTTCTCATCTCTTCGGCATATCTTTTGATTCCTTCTGTTTCCTTACAATTCTCCTTCAAGTTATTGGAAATTTGGTTCATCATCTTTTCATGGTTTTTCAGTGAACTTGTCATATCCACGATGTCTTTTTGAGCTATCTGGATATCTTTCGTAATGACCTGGACATGCGACGTCAAAGTTTCCCTAATCTCTTTGATTCCGTCTTGAGTTTCCGTCTTAAGTGCGTCTTTGACCTCCTGGATAACTGTTGTCTTGATCTCAGTTGTCAACTCCTTGACTACACTCTGCTGAATCTCTCCTACTACCAGTTTTTGAAATTGTTCAGTTAAACGTTGTATGACGTTATTTGCCATATCAGTATTTTCTTTCTGAACGCGAATTTCTAAGTTTACTATGTCTTCTCCTACTTTCCTGATACCTCGCTCGATCCTATCAGCTAATGACTGAGGTTTTTGGTCGGCATCGCGAAATTTATCTTCCATTTTACTAGTGTTTAAAGCTAAAGAAGTTTCGAGTACATGAGTTTTCTCGAACAGTTCAGATATTTTGTTTTTTAAAGAAGCTCCTAATGCATCGGAATTTTCCCTCATTTTAGCTTTCAAATTTACTGAGTTTTCCTCTAATGACTTTTCAAGATTTACTTTTAATCTGTTTTCTAAAACATCAGAGTTTTCTTTAAGTTTATTTTCTAAAGAAATAGCATTTTCTTGAAGTTTGTTTTCTCAAGAATTAGAGTTTTACCTAAATTTACTTTCCATTGAATTCTCTAGATTAACTTTAAAAGAAGCGGTTAACCTATCTTCTAGGGTATCGGAATATCCCATTAATTTTTCCCTTAAAGTATCAGAGTTTTCTTTAAGCTTAACCTCCATTTGATCAGTTTTGTCAATAATTTCTGCCATTTGCAGTGCAGCGCTCTTGGAGCTTTCCTCCATACGTTTCAATATCCTCATGATCTCATCCATGATTTATCAGAATACCATTCAAAATTAGGGGTATAAATGTAAGCAGACACAGAGACAAAATGTATTATTTTCCTACCTGGACGTATATTTCAGCGCCTAGCGAGAAGCGCACTTATGTTTGTGTTATTTTCATGAATAATCAATAACTCATCGCAGAACATACTGTTCAATTACGTGTAATAAAGGCTACTTTCATATGGCTTTTTACTTTTTATGTTGCCAGACTTTCCGGAGCAGTACATAGCCTCAGGCGTTGCTCTCTCTCGGAAATTCTATAACCAAAAGTGACGAATCTCTTGCAGTTTACATGATCCTTAGACAGGCTTGAGAGAGAAAGCTGCTTCCCCGACCCACCTCCCGTCCCGCTAGACAACTCTTCAGCTCGCATCAATACAAAAAGTGGTAAACGGGGATGCAGCTTTGCGGCAGTAGAAGAGCTCAGAGATTACAAATTCACTCAATTTAATTTCGAAAAAAAAATCCTGACAGAACTATAATTATCGTAGCTGAATTCAGTCAACAGACTACAGAACATTATCAAAAGAACATAACATGGTTTTAAAAAATAACCATTAGCCTATGTTTCCATCGTCACAGTCAGAGAAACAGCAGAGTTACCAAAGTAGCCAAGTAGAATAGAACGCTCGAATCTTGGGGAACATGCACTGTTGGTTACGTCTGGTTACGTTGTCATATTCGTGGGAGCACCACCAGTGTTTTGTTTGACATGTTCCTGTTGCCATGCGACTTACGATAACATCAACTGTTCCAGTGATCAGTGCGACCTCATTTTAGTGTTAATGTCCGTCGGCTTCTAAATAACAGATTTGGTGACAGATGGATAGGTAGAGGTGGACCAATTGCCTGGCTTCCACGCTCTCCGGACGTAAACCCACTTGACTTTTATTTGTGGGGACATTTGAAAGCTCTTCTGTATCAAACCCCGGTAAAAGATGTTCATAGTCTGCGTTCCCGTATTATGGAAGGCTGCAAAATCATACGCAATACTCCAGGGATACATCAGCGCTTCCGACATTCACTTCATTCACTGCATGCATCAATGCGCATGGAGGGCATATTGAACATCTCCTTTGAGAAAGAGCTGCATGTGGTATGCTGGTACGTTCCGTTCTTGTGTGTTCCCATGATTAATGAGTTGGAGACAATGAGGTGTTAAATGGAAACGAAGCGTTTCCGGACCCATGTTCATGTAAAATAATTTCTTCGTCTAAGTGTGAGGAATGTGCCCTGCATTTTGTGCCATATATTTTTGTGACAACTTGTATAATGTAATAAAGTTATCATTACGAACATCCATTTTTACAAAAATTTAGACAGCTATGTGATGTTAGCATACGGACAGTATAATACAACATTTTAATATTTTTCCTTCGTATCTCCATAACTCAAATTTATTTTGATTCCAGATATAGATTTTCGACTGTACTTTCAAGTTGTCATGGGATGAACAAATATTAAGTACCGTAGCTTGAAGACCTACCAGACGGGGAAAATAGTATAGATACTCGAGTTTAGATGTCAATGAAAACGTTACCCGTAGTCTTACATAAAAAAAATAAAAAATTACGAGCCTTACGGTAGTCGCATATGATGTGTAACATCTGACATAGAAGATACCTCACGTGAAATTGTTGATACACCGGTATTTTATACTATTATTGGCACAAATATTAATCTATTGTAAAAGGGAGTGTTTTACAGATATTGTAGTTTATAATACGGAACTCATTTTATTAGATGATTTGTAGCTTCCACCAGCACTAGCCTAAATAAAGAATACGATATGGATCAACTAGATTAATAGACGCGACATCACTCATAATCTAAAATTCCTTATAAACAGGTCCTCTTGATTCACAGACCAACACGTAATTTCATATGGATTCTGTTAAAATGAGTCATATTGATATGATAAATATCGTTTAAAATGATAATCTGGTAGCAAAGATATCTACCCCGTCTGGGATTCGAACCCAAGATCTCTATATTCATAGGCATAAGCACTAACCCCACGGCTATGTGGGTTAATAATTGAATAGCCATTGTGCAGAAACATAATACCGGCAATGCCGACTACTTACAATGTTTGATATTAAGGCATTTTACCTTTTAAATACTGGTACGACGACTGCGAACATGTACCATGTCATTTGTTTCAATCACTTGACACCAGACTTCGCATGAGCGTTTTCCCTTCAGTATGTCATATACATTCCACATGGCCGAGATTACGTCATGGTATCAATTTCCGACACCGTGCGCTCATTGTTTCTCGTACCACTGCCAGCTGGGTCTTACCACTGCCCGCTGGATCGATCGATCGAGTTCGTTCGTTCGTTCCACCACTGCCAGCTAGTTCGATCGATCGAGCGGGCAGTGCATACTTCCGTTCGATTCACCACTGCCAGCTCGATCGTTCCGATCCACTTCCGTCCCCAATTTTCAAAATCACTCCCACAAAACTATCCAGCAACCGAGCGGAAAGATGTTACACATCAACAAGCTACACCAAACTCTTCCTTATTGTATTCTGCGTTTAGCTATGTAGAGTAAATATTTGTATTGTAAACCGTTAAAATGTTATAGCTGATTGAACAAAAACGTGCCGTTCTTTTATCAAGTCTAACGGAAAGCTCACTTAGAAGGATCATGACATTAAAAGCATTAATCAGATCGTAATGAAACCTTAATACGTCTTGAAGGAACTTATTCTTAACGTGTATACGGAGTTTTAATCTGATCTGACAGTTATAAACATAGTTGATGTTAATTTTGTAAACCAACTTTTTCTCCGGCCTGGGTGGTCGTAGCAGTATGAAATCCGTGACTGTACATTTTGGAAGAAATGATACAATACTGGATTATGGTGTTCTGCATGTAATATATTGTGATGTTATTTTCTACTTACCAGATCATGGAGATGCTGACAAAGATCGTACCCAAAGCCGGAATCGCAGCCCGTCACCAGCACTGCCTTGTTCTTGGTTGAGATCTAGCAATGAGCATTGCATTGAGTGACATGGGTAGAAGCAATGTAGCAATAAATCACACTCACAAGAAAATCACCCTATAGGGTGTTTCAGGAGGAATGGTAAATATTTTAGGAGGTGCTAGTATAGATAAATTGCAATAAAAATCCATATAATATGTGTCCCATTTGTATTGCATACCGAGATACAGATGTTGGTATGTAACCAGGGCAGTTGTCGTTTCGTGTGTTGGCAAAACGGTTGCTATGGGTACGTTTCTTCGCCACCAAGGTCCTCCGACCTTACCCCTTTGGATTTTTGCCTGTGGGGATGGTTGAAAGGCGAAGTCTACAAGGAAAATGTTAACACAAGAGCCGAGTTGGTCGTTCGGATTATGCATAGTGCAGCCCTCGTCAAAGAACGCCAAGACACCCTCCGAAGAGCTAAACGGGGTGTTATCAAGAAAAGTGCAAAATGCTTTGAAGTGGGTGGTGGAATTTTTGAAAATCAACTTTGAGCGTCCACATTTGCCTTGGCTTTACATTTATTTGGGTTAAATATTATCAGCTGTATCTCGGCACGCAATGCAAAAGGGACACATGGTATATGGATTTTTAATTGCAATTCATCTATACTATCACCTAAAATATTTACTGTTCCTCCTGAAACACCCTGTATACAGTATGTGTCAAGATTCGGGTCGGGAAATTCATGGGTGAAAGTATGACAAAATTCGTAAGACACGGGCTATGGCGTTATCCCCTTAGTTCAAATTGAAAATGTGGATGTTTTCATGCAATCGTAGTTTGAGTAGCGCATGTCCTGCAAACGAGTGGAAATAGTAGAGAGGGTAGAGGGGGTAGAAGGGGAGGTCTACAGTAGGCTACAGTTCGCGAGAACGTCTGGAGTACTTACAAAATGCCTGATACAAACCTAGAGGAATTGACATGCTTATTCTGTACGGAGAGTGCGGATGGAGCCCCAGGAGAGCTTCGCAACTATACGCTGAGAAGAATCGTCCGCACGGAATTGTCCATCACATATGACAATACGGCGACTTTGCCAAAAATGGTTACGTAACGCGCACTGGAATGACTTGGAGAGAAAGAGGAGCAAACCAGCGACAGGCGAAGTGAAGGAATAGATGGTCTAGCAGCCATCACCAACAATCTATAGTCTATACCAGCTCAAGCGCAGTTGAGCGTGATTCCGTGATAAGCCAGACAATTGTAATTCGTATTTTACAGCGACACAGGTACTGTATCCCTTTATCAACAAATTAACAAGCGACAGCGTGTGGATTCCTGTTCTTATACGACTATGGAATGGCAGGCACTGTAGAGATTTCTCGTCACCAATGAAGCAACTTCCAACAACCATGGACTTGTCAATCTGCGGAATATGCACTACTGTCCTTGTGAGAACCCACACTGGCTCAGGAAGGTGGATCATCAACGACAATGGAGTGTCAATGAGCGGTGCGGGATAATCGGCGACCATGTAGTGGGGTCACATTTTATTGATGGTACCTTAACGGGAGAGAGATATGCCGAATTTTTATCAGAAGTGTTACCTGTTCTCCTGTAGGCCTATACGTCAGGTTATGTAGTTCGAGCACGACTGGTGTCCCGCCCACTATGCATGGACTACAAGACGTCTTCCAGGAGCACCTTTAACACTTCTGATAAAAATTCGTGTCTTTGACAGCAATTATAACAAAAGGTCGCCAAAATGGACGCTAACAGATTCCAAGTGTTTGCTTACTTAATCACATAGACGGTACTAATTAACAAATAACTGCAGACTAACGGAACAAAAATTTCTTATAAAACGTTTGACGCGTTCCATCAAACAATTTTATAACTTAATAATAATAAATATTATTCTACAAAAGCATTATTAAATATACCGACAGTAGTGGCTCAGCTGGCTAAAGCGCAGCTTTAGGTCATGGGACCAAGCTCTCTGCTGACTCGGTAGACGCGAGGGTTCGAGCCCCACCGTCGGCCGTCCTTGAAATGGTTTTCCGTGGTTTCCCCATTTTCAACACCAGGCAAATGCTGGGACGGTACCTTCTGATAGGCCACGGCCGATTCCTTCCACATCCTTGCCCAGTTTCATTCATCGTCATCCATTCCATCTCTCATCCCGACGCGCAGGTCGCCCACGGGCGTCGAATAGAAAGACCTGCACTCGGCCTCTCATGAGGCCACACGACAAACAAAAATAATAATTAAATATCTGCCGAACTTATAAGAATGCGACTGGCATCCAGGTACAAGGTCCATTCACACACCCGCCGACCACATATAAGCGCAGGGGATTGGGACCGGCCGTATTTTTTCCCCGTGAGTCACCTATTGTACTTGGGGAATGATATCCTAATATTTGTTAATGTGTTATCTTATCGTCAAGTGATTAGTATACCGTGTTTCAGATCTACTGTATGCATCATTACAAGAAAAAAATACCAAACAATGTATAATTAACATTGTTTCCGCAAATGAATAGCGGGATAAAAGAACATGCATGCACTGTATATTTGTTTTTGTGTTGTTTGCGGTCCATTAGAGTAATTTATACGCCGCTGTTTTGCGTCAGTTTCTTGTAATTATGTGTAGAAATGATATATATCAAACATTTCACAATAAAATAAAACATACATTATAAAAACGTTTGATATACCGAAGTCTACTAGGTGACTCATGTGGTCCTAATCCCCTGTGCTTATGTGTGTGAGTGAGCCCAGCCGCATTCCCAGCCTAAATGAACAAGGTCTGATGATGTTCACTTGACGAAGAAACATGTCACTCAATTAGCCCCCTATCCATTTGTTCGAGAAGTGTGTTAAATATATGTATAAATATATTTTCAGGTATTAGGGTGATAAAATGATTGTTATTGCCCGGTTAATCTACTTGGGCACAATCGTGTTGACCGACTGAAAAGCATTTCAGTTAATAGACTGCTAATGCGACACTGAAAATGGCTTCTAGTTTTTCAACCTGAATCCAATTTTACTATCTTAAAATTTTAATTTGTATGTGTGTTATCCAAAAATGGTTACAAAGTTTGGATATTGAGTCACCCTATAAGTTTGAAATTGTTACCCTTTAATCTCAGTCAAAATGTAATGTTCTTCAATCAGTCAACAAGATTGTACCCAATTGTAATGGGTGGTTCCCTAATCCTGAAAAGAAAAAATACATGAGATTAATAAATACATGTAATGTCTTTAAGGATTAGGGAATCACTCATTACAATTGGGTACAATCGTGTTTACCGACTGATAAACATTAAGGCAACACTGAAGAATGGATTCCCACACGTTAATTTTATCTCTGAGTGGGTTATAAACCAGGAGTTATTTATTCTATCGCCTGGATAATCTACTTAATTAACAGGGGGATTTTGCGATGTGAATTGCCAGAAGAATATTTAAATATAGGCTGTTAGTTCTTTACAGGACAAATTGTTTGCGTCATGAATCCAGACCTTTATGGAACAACACCATGAATTTGGCCATACTTCCTTCCTATTTTTCCGACTTGAATCTCGACATATTGTAGACGGTAATTGGGATAGTCAACTTGTCAATAAACTAGCATATGGTCAGGATACAATAATCATACTGAGTCAAAATAACACATGGCTTGAAGCAATGCAACTAGGAATTCAGTGGAGACCGCGCCTTGATCCTGTGAGACAAATATTTTCTCTAAATTAACGGTGGTGAAAGACAATGTTTCCATCACCCTTTATTGTCATGATTTTCCATGGCAGTTCGTGCAGCTATAATAAACTTGCTAGTAGGCCTACTCATTCCTTTTCTAAACTTTGATTTGAGTCTCGATAGGTCCGAGTCCCCTTTACATTTTCACATCCTTAAAACAAAATAATCCAGGTGTATATTTTATTTAAATAAAACCGTAGCCCAACAAATCAACATGGGGGGGGGGGGGGGTCTCAAATATGTGCCAATCCCCCCCACTGCCTGTGGCTTAGCATAAATTGGAAGTAAATTTCACCATCGGGGTGAGAGTAGTGATACATCTAAGAAATACTCTGAGGATTAATGCAATGATCGTTTTCCTTTAAGTGAGAAATCGTTATGAGAATAATGAACGTATTTATTTGCGTCGAATAGATTCATTTGCTTCTTACGTTTAAGAAAAATTATCTTACTTAGAAAGCAACAAGAATGCAGGTGAATATTTTATTTAACGACCGTCGATGGTCCCTTCGAAAATCAATTTAAATGTTCTCACTATACACCCTTATACAAATCAATGTGAACAACTGTGTTACCGGTTTACAATACCTTCCAATTCAGTGTACATTATTTTCTGTTGTGACCCACTTTCGTTCTCAATCCTTGTGTTCCATTGCGGACTTGGTTGGTGATGCTGCTTTCGTATTAATCTTATAATTGAATAGTTATAGCTCGTGAGTGACCGATCCTAAGGATACAGGGGAAGGTTTTAATTTCTGCCCTACAGACATTCATTCATTCATTTACTTTATTTGAAAATGGGGGTAATTCCCCGGTGGTAAATTGTACAATTACAGAAAATTACCAACAACTAGCGGACCCATGCGAGAATTCTCGCATAATGGGTTGTGTGCACCCCATGTGTACAGACTACCCACCCGTCTCTAGTGCTATGCTGGCTGTACGCGACACAGTTCTGCCAGGGTCTATCGTCTTGTTTATTTGTTTAAAAGCACTTTATAAATAAATAAATAAATATATTTCCGTTGACTTTTCAAGAAATGCAAGATTTTTCCTGTAGTATTTAGACGATTTGGAACATTTTGGTACAAAAGACACCTTCTGACTCCCTCTGGTTTAGGAGCTTGAGTTTTTGAGACAACCACACACCTTACCGTATTATACAGTATACTGTATACAGTATGCAGAGTCTGTCCAGAAAGTAGTCAGACTGGATTTTTCCCGCGCATACGGAGAGACTGCCCACGGCTTCTCCGCCTGAAGTTGGTGGTGGGGGGTGTAAGGAAGGCTGGGAGCCAGCCACACAGTTGGTTCCCAACTGTAGTGGAGTGTAAATCGCTCGTCTCCATAACCTCTGCAAGTACACTCGTCACGCTGCGTCATGGTTCGTCTGTTGAAACAGCGCGCTACGCCAACAAATGTTGTGTTAGGCTCGGCAAAACCGGGAAAGAGACTCACGATATGATCAAGACAGCTTGCGGTGATAATGCCATGGGCAGATTGAGTGTTTTTGACTGACACAAGCTGTTTCGGGAGGGGAGAGGAAGTTGAAGACGACGTACGTTCAGGACGACCTTCGAGCACCAAAACGGATGAAAATGTGGCAAGAGGGAAGAATTTTTAGGACAATGACCGCAGAGTAAGGTTTTTATGAGGAGATCCTTAAACGGCTGAGAAAACGCATCGTCCGTGTCTGCCCAGTGATCGCTAACTCCTGACGGTTCCATCATAACAATGCGCCGCGCCACACAGCCTTCCACGTGCTGGCGTACCTGGCCCAACGCAACATCGCAACCCTGCCTCTTCCACCCTACAGTCCCGACATTTCCCCAGCAGACTTTTTCTTCTTCCCCCACCTCAAAACCACCTTAAAAGGACATCGTCACGACTCCGTGAAAGCGTTGCAACAGACCGTGACGAGGGAGCTCGACAGCATTCCGCTTGCTGCCTTCCAGAAAGCGTACGATGGTAGGAAATCCCGCTGACAGTGGTGTGTGGATGAAGAAGGGTCCTACTTTGAAGAATATTGAGCGTATGTTTCATTTCTATCAATATTTTTTTTAAATTGACTCAGTCTCACTACTTTCAGGACACACCCTGTAGATAATATCAAACACACTTAATGTACACAAGTCGCTATTTGGGAACTACGGTATAGTAATTTCATTGTAGTATTTACCCAAATGGCAGTCTTCTCTTAAACACATCAAAATGTTTGGGGAAAGGCTCTAAGACTGTGACAGGTAATGAGTTACAATTATCAATACCACGATTAATGAAATAACATTTCCCATAATTTGTACGGGTTGTATGGAACTGCGCCCAAGCTTCACCAATGACCCTGGTCATTAAGATCAATCTTCGGAAAGTGGCAGTGGAACTGCGCTCATTGAGAGCGGTCAGGTAGGTACCCTCCCTCCTCCCCTCTACCGAATTATGTTGTGTCGAGTGGTGTGAATTTGAAGTGACTCATTTCAAATCGGTTGTGTCTTGATTGCGAACAAGCCAAAAACCGTCCAGATTGCGAACAGCTAAATATACCCTGTCCAGATTGCGGACAAGAGATTAGTGTTGGCCTGGGATACATAAAACAGGTACAGTTTTCAAAACAGACTCATATTTAATTTTTGTTCTAGAAATATTAACATTAACTGGTACATTGGGACGTTTTCGACAACCTAACCATATTTTAAAAATAGTTTTGTTATTGCAAATGTTTAATAATCTAGTTTGAGGAAATCTTACCATTTAGAAGATTATTATATTTTTTATTGTATAACAAAACTAGAGGGGTAGTTATTTATGGTGGATTAGAGTTGTATTATTATTATTAGGGTAGCCTCCGTGGCTTAGGCAGCAGCGCGCCGGCCTCTCACCGCTGGGTTCCGTGCTTCAAATCCTTGTCACTCCATGTGAGATTTGTGCTGGGCAAAGCGGAGGCGGGACAGGTTTTTCTCCGGGTATTCCGGCTTTCCCTGTCACCTTTCATTCCAGCAACACTCTCCAATATCATTTCATTTCATCTGTCATTCATTAATCACTGTCCCAGAGAATTGCGACAGGCTTCGGAAGCCGGCACAATGTCTATCCTCGCCGCTAGATGGGGGCTTCATTCATTCCAACCCTGACCCGGTACAATGACTGGAAAGAGGCTGTGGATTTTCATTATTATTATTATTCGCCTCTGGTGTAGTGGTTAGTGTGATGATGCTGAAGTTTTGTTTAAAACCGTTGGTGAACATAATCATGAGCAGTGTTCGAACATACATAGAGAGTACATCTCCAATAACGTGAAGCGCAAAGCGCACGAAACTTTGTCGGAACCACCCGCGAAAGTAATCTGGACAGAAATTGTTTCTGTGCCTGAATCTATTGCCAGCAGTGTAACCCGGGATGCTATAGAATGAATACGATAAAACCTCAATCATGCATAAAGAATTCTTCTTCCACCTCTACCGAAATGCATCAGCGACGTACACGAAGCATTGGATAGGATTCCCATTACGAGCTCTGAAGGTGGGTGACAGTCCGTCACTTCCCCTTAAACCGACCTTGGGCTAACAGCCGACTTGACTATGGGCGCAGTTCAATCGGCCTAATTAAAAGGATCTGGAAATAGCACTGATTATGGGCGCAGTTCCATATCTCCCATCTGTACGCTGCGGTTGGCCCTTAACTTCTTAACCTGCGTTGCTCAGGTAGGTAGGATTTCCCAGACGTTTGCTTAGTTCTCCCCATGCTGGCCGATTAGTGTAAGTGATAAACATAGCGTATAGTCTGGATTTCGTCCTTCTATCCTAGTTTGTGTATCATTCGAGTTACGCAGAGCCAGTGATCAGGATGACCATTAACCACAGCAACTTAAGTAATCTGTTGTTCCAAGAAGACAACATTATTACAATCTTTGAATATGAAGGTTACGCCTACAACTTCATGCTGTCAATCATTGACATGAATTATAAGGTGCGTTCAAAATGTAACGAGCCGGAGGCTGGAATGCGCAATCCGGTGACGACATCGGCTAATCATGGCGTGTGTAACAAGGTGTGGTTCCGACCAGAGCGTGGAAGGTCACAGCCCGTCGCTAGAGGGCACGCGTGCACGTCACGTGACGATACAAAGTGAGCAGCAGCATGCATCAATCGCCCAACCAAGACCAAGACATTAGGCCATTCGGCATGCTTCCTGGTGTGGTTGAAGACTGTGGGGCACCAATTTGGCACACACTTTCCGCAAGTGCAGTCGTTCCTTTATGACGGTGTGCACACTTCCGACGCTCAATCCGACCACGGCGGCTATGGCGTTGACTGTCACTCGGCGGTCCTGGTTAATGAGTGCATCAACCAGCTGGACGTTGTCATCGGTAATGCAGGGGGGTGCCCCAGACCGGGCATCATCGGCTAACGACACCCGTCCTTCCCTGAAGTGCTTGTGCTACACCTTGACCCTTGCAAGGGACATGCAGTGTTCGCCGTACACTTGTGACATTCGGCGATGAATGTCCGTTCCCCCTACTTCTTCTGCTGTCAGAAAACGAACAACACCTCTTTGCTCTTCGTTTAACGCCTCCATGTCACTGTTTGCAATGCGACTGACAGCGTTGGACGATTGATGCATGCTGCTGCTCGCTTTGTATCGTCACGTGAAGTGCACGCGTGCCCTCTAGGGACGGGTTGTGACCTTCCACGCTCTGGTCGGAACCACACCTCGTTACACACGCCACGATTAGCCGATGTCGTCACTGGTTTGCGCATTACAGCCTCCGGCTCGTTACTTTTTGAACGCACCTTATAAATGGTGAACTAGATCCTCAAAAGAAACGATTTCGCGCAACCCCAGTGCTAACGTGGAACTTCAGTAGGCTATATGCAATGCATGCAGTGTCAGTACGACTAGTGGCCCTCACGTATTCCAACAATTTCTTGTTACTCAGTCAGCCGAACCATCAAATACAACTATGCAACCTCACGGTAGTGAAAATAATGCATACAGCCGAACTGATAGCGGATCTTTCTTGTGATAGTAGGAGGCACAGAATAGACAGTAGGGAATATGGCTATACTTGCTATGGCGATAGGAAGACTGATTTTCAGCGACAGCATTATTTCTTGGCATGACGGAATTAACATCATATCAACAGAAAAAGCAGGCTCCGCATTTAAACTTCATCCGGATTTGCAGCAAATTAGTTGAATCCAGCTTTATAAAGAAAAAACATCTTGCCATGTACATTCCATGTAGTCTTATTCATAGGCTATGAATCATAAGAAACGTTAACACGACTCGCAAAATATGTGGATATATGCAAAATACAAATAGAAATCCCTTTGAGAGTACGGTTCACTTGGATACACATTTTCCCTACTTCAAAGCTCTATACTGAGCTGTATTGTTTACTAGCTCACTTCAGAACTGCTTCTTCTATATGTAATAACATCGCTTTAGTAGCAAATCAAATATTGATTTAGCACTTAGAAACAAGACAAATTTGGGTTCAGAGAGCTTTATTCACATGGGGATTGAGGTATCTGAACGAAGCTTTTGTAAGCCACGTTGAGGAAGTGGTAGGCCTACCTGCAGAGTGTCGAGGTACGCAGCTCCGGCTGTCCCAGCGAGCGTGGCTGTCCAGAAGACCAGCCATGGTGCGAAGTGTTGTAGAAGGCCTAGAACCTGCACCAGTAGCAATACTCCTGTGACAGCGATTCCGACCTGGAGTCCCCAGACAACGGCTCGATACACGCAGTCCAATGTGTTGCTATTCATGGCTCCGTCTGGAAAACAACATACCATATGAACCCAGGACCAACACTAGTAATGGTATTCTGTCTGTAGCTGTGTTTAGCAGTATTGATTTACCCCTTCAAAGCAGGAAAAATATGGGTTCAGTGCATCATGTTCGCATATGGATTTAAAGATCTGGACGACCTTAGATGTCGGAAACACAACTTACCCGTATCATCCCGACTTTCTTTAGGCAGGATCGAGTGGTCGACGTAATATTCCCCCACAATCTTTTATGCCAAATTCTTTGATCTGGGGCTTTACCTCTTGGATCAGATAACTCCATAACAGCTTTTGCGTGTCTGCATCGTCATAACGTGTGCTAAGTGAATCAACTAGAAGAAGAAAATCTTCTGATGTGTATGGAGTTATGCGAATTCGAATGCCAGTGCTGAAAGCAGCTACCCTGAGTGTAAATAATAAATATCCACCAGATTTCTCCACACTTACTCCAAGAAAATGCCACGGTGTGCCCGTTTAGACCGGAGTCCGCACGACCAAATATGCATTTTACCAATAATCAGTAGGCACGAGAGTCAAAATATCCCGGAGCGCCAGATGGGTTAAAGCAAATCGCAAAAACGACATCAAATGAAAAAAATGCTTCACTGATTTTTGGCTCAATGCAACAATAAGGATAGAAGGAGATTCAATTGGGTATAACACATCCTGTAAAATTATCTCAGTTTATTTTGAATTTAAACTTGACTGCAAAAATGCTCAAAACAGCATCATTCACGTGTGGCGACCCACACTCCTATTTACACAATATACAGAAATTTTCCAAACACATTTGACAATTATTTTTTGGAAACACAAGTCTGATTGTTAGTCCTGTAGACTGTGTTCCAAAATTATTTATGATTACATCCAGTTCAAATTTAATTGTCTCTACTGGAAATATCGTAGTTCACTGTTTGAATTTTTACATAATATTAACACTCGTAGAATAAATGTTCATAGAATTTTTAACTTTCACTTATTTTTCCAGTTTCAAAAATATTGTCGAAAAATATTGTTATCATTGAAGCAACACAAATTATTTACACATATTAATAACATCTGAAAAGTATTTGACCTTGAGCATAGCATCGAAGAACTTGTGCGAAGCACAACAAAAAAAATTAATTGTTCTTCTGACAATAAACATTCGAGAAGTGACTCGATTATGAACTTCAAGTTCCTCACAAAATATGATTTCTGAATCATCAACTTGATCAATAAATGGTTGAACCATTCAACTATTTGATTTTCCACTTGGAATCATTATTATGAAAAATATTTATATTTATGGCCATTATTAGTAATTTTCACAACTTGCAATTCTTCGACAGAATGCGGAAATAAGAATTGTAGCTTCATAATAAATTCATTTAGTTCATGGCACTAGGATTGAAAATATCCTTCAAATTATTCGTGGTTAAAGAATTATTTTTAATTGGCAGTGGCCCACTCTATTATTTGTGTAAGAACACAATATTACAACAACAACGGCAAAGGTCTTCCTCTGAAGAAGAATAAACTACTATCATGACAAATCCGGGTTCTAGCAAAATCAAAGTCTAAATGGAATTCGTAAACAAGGTTGAAATAAGAACTGATGGTTTCTAAGAAATAACCTTCGGGTCATTCATACGACGAAATGTGTGGTTCCAATACTCCTACTATAAACCTGAGCCATCGAACCTGCTATTTGATTGATGCTCGAAAAAACCTCCTCATTCCTGCGACTTAAACATGCGCACCTGGGAATGGCATTTCAACTACTCCACACATATAAATTTTCTTCCCTAAATTTATACAATAAATCAAGCCTCTGCTTGTTATCAACACTGGAATATTAATAAACTTACAAGTTTATTTTATTTTACCATTCAGTTCAACCCGTGAATTTACCATACTTATGAAAATCTTTATTTCACTTTCGAGTGTATTTACGTCATGATTTTATATAAATACAAAAATATCCTATTTGATACAATTATCAATTGCTTCCCGTTTCATGCTTCTCCGTGTTATCTGAAAAATATACTTTGCTCCTTGCAAATATCAACTGTTCAATCAGAACTGAAATGTTGGTTGAATGCGGGCTTGCGCTAACCACTCTCCTTCGGAAAATCTCCTGTTCCAAACTAGAAATGATTAAACTACTTCATAGGCTCTCTCTCAATACATATGATTATTAGAAAATATAATATCCAAGAATTATTTAGAAAAGTTATAAAAATTATTATTATTATTATTATTAGTGGATTATTATTATTATTAGTTATATTATTTTAAATATATTTAATTATCATCTCATTATGTGAGAATCCACATGTTCGAACCTTCGAATATGGAAAAAATATCCATTCCTCAACAAAAATAATTATTAACTTTTACAGTTACATCGGCTGATTACCGTGATTTCCCAAAAATATGAAATATTCAAATAAATGCTCGAAATGCTCGGTCATCGATCCTAAACTGTTCTGAGTGCTGAAAATACTCAGAATAACTCTAATATGTCTTGCGTAAATCATTGCAAGATTTAAATACGAAGAAAAATAAATGTGTTGGTCATCTGCAGAAAAATAGTTTGTTCCAATTAGCTAGGCATAATATGATTCAAATGTGGCTTACATTTCTTGATGGTCTTGAAGCGTAGTGAACCTGGTCTGTACCAGATTTATCCATAGACATGCCCTATCGGACAAGCACGTATAATCCTTGTATCGGCCGCCATTATATACCCACAATCCGTCTAGTCAGACATAGAGGTCGTATCTCTTGACGTTTGAATTAACTGTTGATCCATTTTAATATGGGCTTCTATCAAAGCCATAACAGTTTGCTTAAATGGGGTCAGATATAAGTGATCTATTCTTAGATATGTCAGTTGTAACATAACTCACGGTAATCTTATCAATACAAGAAGACACTGACAGTCTAACCAATCAACGGCTGTTCTGAAGATCGTTCCCTGGGCATGGTTTAACACCATCTACCATGCGCTAAGCAACCTGTAGTTTCCCTTGCGTAGACTAATGGACACCACCGTGATAGACTGGTCTTCAGTGTCCTGATAGATCGAAGTGGTTAACAAGTTACCAATATGAAAACTGACTGAAATGGACTTAAACATCCAAGTATTAGGTTATTACTGGACTGTGACAAAGTACTAATTCTAGACAAAGTCTAGCATATGTCCATGTAGAAACATAAATATTTCCACTAATGTCTGTAGAAAAAAAATTCAATCACCTCAGTGATTCTCCTCGCCGGAAACTTACTAAGTTCCACTTCGTAGCGCAGCACTTTTGTGACTATCACAACTTTGAAAATTACTTCTGCGTAGATCCGGCAACCATGTGCCTTGGCTCAGCGTAGTAGCACCTTGCTTGGCAAGTGCTTGTGTTGGAATGAGCTATCGATGCCTCGGCCGGCCGGCTTTTATTCAAAACTGCCAGGGTCACGCGTCATCAGCTGATATCTGGAAATCCTCATATCTCTGGTATCCCTGGTCCGATTTACTTGATACTAATTGCATTCTCATTCATTTGGCCGTGCCAGTAATCTGATCCAAGTCTCAAGTCTCTACTCCATGGTTAACTATTTAATCAATAAATAGCCTCGACCTCTGATATTACTCGCTACGTCACTTGACATGCAAGTATCGGTAAATTCTTTCCAATTCCTTCTCGAAGCAATGGAGCGCGATATTCAAATATCTCGACTTTCAAAAGCGGCTGTAGCCTTTCCCTTGATATCTAGGTGTCTGAATCTTGGAATACCCATTCCTAGAGTTGGGCACAACGGTGGTACATTATTTGAAGCAGCGGGGTGACTGTCTTAGTCTAAAATCCAAATAATTGCAGTTACATAAAATATACATTAGTAGAGGAAGAGTGCCAAATATGGAATACCTTTTTATTTTAATAAAAATTACGACCTCCTTTTTGACATTGTTAAATTCTGAATACATGTTACGTTGCTGCAATCTGTCTACTTTATCAGCTATTTATTTTTATTCTGATTAACACTTAATTTTTTTGTAAATTACAAAATATAATAAAAACTGTATTTTTTTTTGTTCTGAAAAAAGTGTTCCTAATATGGAATACTATTATTTGTATCCTAAGCATTTTGTTTTAATAAACATTCATAGTCTGTATGCTTAAAATAAGAAACACATGAGCACAATTTAAAATAATAAAACATTATTTGCAATGTTTATGTATAAATGTGCATCCTTCGGCACTTGAACACACGGTTTGAGGAAAGTATCTGAGAGTCCAGCATTTTATCTTTGTAAGGTGATGATGTTAGAATCTCAGCCTTGCCTGGAGCACTTCCTCGTTGAGGACCCTTACGCCTTGTTAATTTAGGAACAGGACAAATGTATTCTGTTACGATTAGTTCGTTATTGTTGTTTTAAGGGGCGGAACTACGAGGTCATCTGCCCCTTGTTACGATTAGGTTCCATTATGTTTCCTAATGGCATTTGGATTTTTTTTGGGCAGAGCTAGAAACATCCACTTCTTCTTCCTTTACTCTTGTATTTTTCTTTGTTGTTAAACGAAACAATTGTTCTTGGTACACCATATGCACTTGCTGCCAATTTGTAACCCATTTTCCCTGTCCATACTGCAGTGACAGAGTGTTGCATATCTACTTCCTTCCACTTCTTCCGTACCTTTCCCTTTGAATTGTCCTTCCGTTCGGCCATGGTTCTAAAGAAAAGAAAAACTGTCTGTACATATGGAAAAGTCTGGCTCCAAATATGGAATACTATTCCATAATAGGAACACCACAATATTCCATATTAGGCACCCAGCAGCATTTAATTTGCCCCTTACAAAATATGTATACCAGTTCATCAAATGTATTTGTCCACTACATAGTTGGTATGGTTAGTGCACACTCTACGTAACGCTAACAGACGTTTTGGAATTTAGATAAAGCATTAATTTGTAAACGACTGCAATTCATACCTTCCCAAAACTTCTTGGAGGTTGTAAAACACTCATTCCACTTTCACGGACAAAGAACGCAGCTCAAGTGCCTCCCCTCAACTCACCACCAGAAAGACCTTCCTTGTGCATCTTCGTACCTGTTCCACGCAGCGCTGCCAAGTTTAATTTAACAAATATTGGGGTATTCCATATTAGGAACGTATTCCATATTTGGTACTTTTCCTCTACACTCACCACAATGACACCGGTTATCAAACCAGCATCTTACGAAGTCCAAAACCCGAATCATTTTACATACAAACTGTATTACTACAGCCTCTACAATAATACAGGTTATGAAACTCCATACATACAACAAACGTGTATAGAATCGTAAAAGACTTGGTGTATACGTCCAAGGTCATTCCTCCTAGATACATATCGTACCTTCAGACTTATGACTGCTATACTTTTGCCAGGTTAAGGCGGTGCTAGTGATTGAAGATCACATTATCCTTTACCTTCGGTTCTGACCAACAGTGAGGGATTCGATTTCAATACCGCCGTGCATTATACACAATCAGCTCTCCTCTCCCATCTTCGTAGACTTATTAACATACTCCTGAAGAATACCTGGATATACTATCTTGACACCCGGGAGATTTAATACACCACCAGGACAGATGTATGACGTTTAAATACGACATATATTAAGCCTCCGTGGCTTAGGCGGCAGCACGCCGGCCTCTCACCGCTGGGTCCGTGGTTCAAATCCCGGTCATTCCATGTGAGATCTGTGCTGGACAAAACGGAGGCAGACAGGTTTTTCTCCGGGTACTCCGGTTTTCCCTGTCAAAATTTCATTCCAGCAACACTCTCCACTATCACTTCATTTCATCTGTCATTCATTTAACCATTGCCCCAGAGGAGTGCGTCAGGCCTCAGCAGCCGGCTCAGTTCATATCCTCGCCGCTAGATGGGGGCTTCATTCATTCCATTCCTGACCCGGTCGGAAACTGGAAGCAGGCTGTGGATTTTTTTCAAATACGATATATGTCAAAAGACTGCATGAAGAAAGCTTCTATGAAGTACTGCCACTGCAATCAACAAATCTGTTTCCTGCATAATTCTACTGTAACGATGACTCATAAATTTGGCACATTTATTATCCAAAAATAGGATCCATTACATCTTTTATGATCCACAATGTTTTCGCAATCGCGATCGCAACTTGAACTAACCCCTTTGTAACCTAAGTTTCCCTGGGCACCTGTTTTATTTCCGGCACTGCCAGAGCTGGTCCAGAGCGGACTGATAGTCTCGCGTTTGATAAGAAGACGTCTTGAAAGAACTGCATCATACTTTGTTTCGTGATAAGTTCTAGACCAGACTTCGAAGCCACCTGTTCCATAATACATAAGTAAGGAAGAACAGGTGAATTTCATTTTTATAGTGTTCAATGGATCTATTGGAAATGTAGATGCTACATCTTCTCGAATATCTTTACAAGAGATGCAGTTGATATGGACCGCCACCTGTGTCGTGAAAATCGCACTGCAAAGTGACTTTGTGGTTTTTAATAAATCACCGGCATATCTGGAAGCACACATCCATCAGCCAAAGTGGACTATAGGCTATGGTTAGGAATGAGTTGTAGCAGTTTCATGACTTCATTATGTATCACATCATAACGAATCATTAGTGCATAAAGTTGTCTGCTACATTTTCTTTCAACATGTCTGAACATTTATACTCTTAATGATTTCAGAAAAGCATTCTAACAGCAAAAATGCCCATATTGTAACCATAGCCTAATCGAATCAGGTGGCTGGCTGCGTGGCGCAACGCCTGCTGTTCCCAAGTTTGTGGGATTGAATCCCGGCGCAGCCAGTTGTCAGTTTGGGTGCTTACATGTGAGAGAACCGTGCCATTAGATTCAATGACACTTTAAAGATCACCTTCAGGACAAAATGCCTGCACCCTGGCGGCTCTAAAAGCCGCAGTGTCAAAGTGGACGTAAATCCCATAACAATATTATTTATTACTGGCAGTAGTGCCCGGCTTCGCCCGGTGGATTTATTTGTTTTATGGATGATAATGAATACTACTACAGAACTGGCACATGATACTTAACTAACAGAAACCAATATTTAAAAAAAAATTTTTTTTTTTTTTGGGGGGGGGGGTTGTAGTGGGGGGATAAGTAGTACAGTAAAATGGACGTAACATTCAGGTCAATTTCCCGTAATGATAATTATGAATAGGGAAACAGCTATTTACTAACTACAGCACTGACACATGTAATTTACAAACACATTTACAAAAAAAGAACAGTAAGTGAAACAAAAGACACTTCCTAGGGCCTATATCTCATTGGCTGTTAGAAATGTAGAGACCAATAGTGTCGTCTTTTGTCGCATAGCGCCGTAGGAAAATAATCAGAACTCTTTGGCAAACTTCGGCTGTCCCGAGCTACTGGGGTAGGAATAGTATCATTTATCGCCACAAAGCGCTTAACGATAAGTTTCAGAATAAATAAAGTTAAATTTGAAAGCACCAACGCTTATTGCAGCTGATAACCTCAATGTACTGCACCAACACCATTGCACTTATACAGAGGCATAATATTTTCATGATGATAACTGTTTAAAGGGGCCTAAGAAATCTTTTTGCACTAATTACCCCCCGTGACTGCAATTTATAAACAACGCAAGGTGCAACTATTTTCGCAATTCTGCACCAGAACACTGGTAGGGGCGACGTGATGCAGCCCGAACTGCCCGTCAACAACAGACTTATTAAAATACTCTTACAGTTACACTACGCCGGACATGAATGGTTCTAGGGCCTTAATACGTGGTTTTCAAGTTCATTTTGTCTGTTATTCTAAATGTAGGGAATGGGGAGCGTTGTCCAAAATATCAAGTGAACAGTGCTACCAGCAGAGTTTCAAAGTGTATGTAAAATTTGGTGCAATTAAGAGAAACGGTGTAGATTTGTGATGAAGGGCCTATGTTCCAAAGGGTAAGTATACAAATTGCCGTTCAGATCGGTGAAACGGTATAGATGTGTGCCAAAGGGCCCAAATGTAGGGAATGGAGGGGTCTGTCCAAAATTTCATGCAGTCAGTGTTACTCGCAGGGTTCCAAAGGGTAAGTATACAAATTGCCGTTCAGATCGGTGAAACGGTATAGATGTGTGCCAAAGGGCCTAAATGCAGGGAATGGAGTGGTCTGTCCGAAATTTCATGTAAACCGTGTTACTCGTAGGATTCCAAACGGTAAGTATACAACTTTTGGTTCATATTGGTGAAAGGGTGTAGATTTGTGCCAAAGGGCCTAAATGCAGGGAATGGACTGGTCTGTACGAAATTTCATGCAGACTGTGTTACTCACAGGGTTCCAAAGGGTAAGTATACAAATTTTGGTTCTGATCGGTGAAACGGTGTAGATTTGTGCCAAAGGGCCTAAATGCAAGGAATGGAGTGGTCTGTCCGAAATTTCATGTGAACAGTGTTACTCGCAGGGTTCCAAAGGGTAAGTATACAAATTGCCGTTCAGATAGGTGAAACGGTATAGATGTGTGCCAAAGGGCCCAAATGTAGGGAATGGAGGGGTCTGTCCAAAATTTCATGCAGACAGTGTTACTCGCAGGGTTCCAAAGGGTAAGTATACAAATTGCCGTTCAGATCGGTGAAACGGTATAGATGTGTGCCAAAGGGCCTAAATGCAGGGAATGGAGTGGTCTGTCCGAAATTTCATGCAGACTGTGTTACTCACAGGGTTCCAAAGGGTAAGTATACAAATGTTGGTTCTGATCGGTGAAACGGTGTAGATTTGTGCCAAAGGGCCTAAATGCAAGGAATGGAGTGGTCTGTCCGAAATTTCATGTGAACAGTGTTACTCGCAGGGAATGGACTGGTCTGTCATAAATTTCACTTAGACAGTGTTACCATCAGGGTTCCAAAGGTTAAGTATACAAATTTTGGTTCAGATAGGTGAAACGGTGTACGTATCACTAACCATAACGCCAGCGCATGCGGATAGAGCTGTTCGGGAGCACTTGTTCTACCGACTTGGTGAACAAAAATCAATCTTGAAGGACACCTGAGGGATGTAGCCTAATGCTACATAGCCTAAACTATTCCTCTTGAATCAGGCTATCACATAAAAAAGAATTTTTCGAATCGGACTGGTAGTTCCAGAGATTAGAGCGTTTAAACACACAAACACACAAACTCTTCAGCTTTATTATATTAGTATAGATTGAAATCAGGTATCCAATTTTTAGAAGGCACACAACAAACGATAACAAATCCCAGGATGAAAAAAGGAAACAGAAATAATGAAGTGAAAAGTATCTAGATACGTCTGAAGTTAGCAGCCGAGTGCGGTGCTTATAAAGAATAGTCTATTGGGTTAACTACTGTAGTACTTCACCGACAAACTGTCGGAGAATGCTTGGGGACACCCTCCGAGTGTGTGGGTGTGGGTGACCTTGGTCTCTAGTGGCTCGTTACAGAATAATAATGTAATTATGATTTATTCAGTTTGTTGCCCCAGTCATCTTTGTTTCTGTGAAATTGCCTTCACAGCAGTGAAAAAGCCTGTACTATGCAATAACCAACACGTACAACACTAAACACAGAGTATTGCAACAACACTCCCTTAGAGGTACCAAAACACTCGAAGGGCCTCCCAGAGCAGCCTCCGAGATTTTGTCGGTGGACTTCTGATTCACCCTGTACAACACACCTGCAGGTGGCCCTTTGGCGCTGTACTTTCTACACACAAATGTTCCGCATGCAATAATGACGATTTTTCTTTTGGACAATATTATTACAGCATTTATCTGTCGCTGTTTCTTTCCACTACATGAAGCTCTCAGTCAGCTAGATTCCTAGTTTGGAGGCATTTTCGGTATGCTCCCTTTTTACTTTTACGAACTGACTTCACATATCGTTCCAGAAGGATGTGCACGTTTTCCTGTCTTTGCACACCGTTGTCCCAAGACATACTTTTACTACTTCTAGTACGGCATCCCTGTATTCTAGTCACTCGTTTCAATGTCCTGCAATTCTTTGCCATCTCCTCTTTGAAATTTACCACCAATAATTTCCATATACGTGTGCCTAAGTTTCTTATCCTGTAGAATTTCATCCCTAATCCGTCTGCAAATTGAACTCAGTTTTTGAACTTCAGGTCTAAATATGTGGTCTGTTTCATTTAAAAAGAAGCCCTTGAATACCCTACAATTCCGCGAAGAAAAAATAGTCTTAAATACATTGTATTAGAATTAGAACACTTCCAAATCTCGGATAGCCAGAGATTGAGGCGAGAGTATTATTTATTGTAACCATTACTTGACACATGTGATTATTAGTTAGTGATTCCCTTACAGCATAATACAAGAAACATGATGTTTAAGTTTTTAGAAAGGTAAAGGATACTACTCCACCCCAATATCTGCAGGCCTAACGGCTGGGCAGTGGTCGCTTGGTAGGCCTAGGCCCTTCATGGGCTGTAGTGCCAGGGGTTATTTATTTCATACTAGCAACCCGACCCGGCTTCGCCCGGGAACAGTTATGAATGCATTACGTGATAAGCGCTTCATTTTCCAATGTCAATGAACAACGACCAATATCCATTTTACGTCTCAGCATGATGGGTTAAAATCACTGACTGGATTGTATTATCATGGAGATGCATGTGCAACAAATTCTTGTAAGACGTAATTTAAGAATGGCGAGGTGCATGAAACACAAATCCCCCTTTCGTCCAATCTTAACTTGACTGTGAATTTTGCGGAACGAAAAGTTCACTGGCGAAATAAAGAAAAGCCGAGTTGCACTTCCAGGGAAACTCCAAACACAGCCACTCTTCTCTAAAGTTTTTAACTCAACACGACTCGAGAGTTTGTTGCTGGCTGTATCTGGGGCAATAAGCTCGTCCGCTAGCTAAGCTGTAACTGGGGTGATAGACTTGCCCCTAGCTAGCTCGTAAACTGTCGCCTCAGTAACTGAATGGAGAGTGTTGGAAGAAATGAAAACGTAAAAACACTTATAGTAGGCGATGTATTGAAGATAGAGATATGCTCTCCCGGACTTTTTTGTAGATCTTTTCATGCTGAACAATTCTTACACTCAGAGTATATAGATATTTTTAACGTTTTGCCCAGCGAAAGCTTAAAAAGCGCACGGACGCCAGTTCTGTTTCGACCTTTTCACTGAAATCATTAGTGCTTGACTTCCTTTGGTCATAAATAAATTATTTTCTACAGAAACCTTCCTCGAGATATCCTTTACAGAATGGTGAAATCCGCATCAAAATCCATTCAGTGGTTCTCGAGATTACCCGTGACATCCATGAAACGGGGACTTTGTTTTATACTAAGTAGAGATTATACGCCAATCAGTATAATTTAATATAATATAATCCCCCTTCCGCCCAATCTTAAATTGACTGTGAATTTTGCGGAACGAAAAGTTCACAGGCGAAATGAGAGTTGCACTTCCAGGGAATGGCGAGGTGTATGAAACTCAAATCCCCATTCCGTCCAATCTTAACTTGACTGTGTTTCGCAGGCGAAATGAAGAAAACTCGAGTTGCACTTCCAGGGAAACTCCAAACACAACCACCCTTCTCAGAAGTCTTAACTCAACACGACTCAACGGTTTGCTGCTGGCTGTATCTGGGGCAATAGGTTCGCCCGCTAGCCAGGCTGTAACAGGGATGGTAGACTTGCCCTTAGCTAGCTCGTAAACTGTCGCCTCAGTAGTTGAATGGACATGGTTGGAAGAAATTAAAACGTAAAAACACTTATAGTGGGCGATGTATTGAAGGACATTTTTGTAGAACTTTTCATGCTGAACAATTCTTACACTCATAACATTCAGATATTTTTGACGGTTTGCCCAGCGTAAGCTTACAAAGCGGTCGGACGCCAGTATTTTTTCGACTTTTCCGCTGAAATCGTTACTGCTCGGCTTCCTTTGATCATAAATGAATTATTTTCTACGGAAATCATCCTCGTGATATCCTTTACATAATAGTGAAAACCGTATCAAAATCCATCCAGTGGTTCTCGAGTTTACCCGTAACATCCAAGAATCGGGGACTTTGTTTCATACTAAGTAGAGATAAAGGATACTACTACTACTACTACTACTACTTATAACAGTAATTATAATAATAGTCTAATAATAATAATAATAATAATAATAATAATAATAATAATAATAATAACTAGCGGACCTATGCAAGAACTCTCGCATGTGTATAAATCACCCGCGCGGCTTTATTGATATGCAGGCTCAACGCGACACAGTTCTGGCAGGGGCTATCGTCATGTTTATTTGTTTAATCGAACGTATTAAACAAATTGTCGATATTTATGATATCAAATTGCTATTCGTCACTGCTTCGGGTGATTCTCTTTCTTATCAATGCTCATTTGTTACGATCGGTTACTTGTGTAACTGGCTGCGTGGTGCAGCGGTAACGTTGCCAAGGTTGCAGGATAAAATCCTGGTGCAGTCAGTTGGCATTTGAGGGTGCGCAAATGCAAGGGAACCGTGTCAGTAGATTTATTGGCACGTTTAAGATCCCCTTCAGGGCAACATTCCGGCATCCCGGCGTCTTTAATAGCATCAGTAATTAAAAGTGAAGTAAATCCATTAGCATTATAGGTTACTTGTGAGCGCCCCATGTGTATATTCCACCCGCCCGGTTTTACTGTTATGTGGGCTGGACGCGACACAGTTCTGACAGGGGCTCTCATCTTGTTTATATAATTCTTTAAAGGCATTTTATAAACAAACAAATATATTGCCATTGATTTTTCACGAAACGCAAGATTTTTCCTGTACTATTGCGATGATATGGAGGATTTTGATACAAACCGTACCTTTTAACTCCCTCTGTGGTGTATTCTTTGAATACACGGTACCTGAGATATAATTTTTATTGCTCTTTGCATGTTCATTTCTTCCTTTCTCTTTGTCAAACACCAACAGTGATCTTTTGTTTTCTCCTTGATAAGCAAATCTCTCATGTCTTCATAAGTCTGTTCTAGATATATAACTTCTGTGACCCACCTAGCGTCACCTCTCAGCGAATCTCTGAAGCTCCTCAACTCTTCCTGGTGCTAGAGGACTTACTTATCCATTTGGCCACCAGATCCTGTTACCATCGTCAGCTATTTTCTCTTGGAGCAAGAGGACTACGTCCACTTCTTTACTCACCATGCTGCGCTAGTATCAACTGTTATCAACTCTTAGAAGACCGGCTCAGCAAGAGAAGATAATTTTTTTGTTTTCAAGTTGGCAATGTTTATATGTTCTCCTTTTGTCTCCTACCCCCCACTCTTTCCCCTTTTCTTGGTCCCTCCGTGCTCCGTTGAGCTGCTCTCACTTCTCCGTCTGCAGTTGACTCGTTCAGTCAAAGCTCCGCTCGAGCTTGCCTCCTCAAACCAAGAGGCTCACCCTCTTTTACGCCATGTTGGCTAAGTAATCATCAACGGAAACTTCGACTTCAACATGAAATCAAGATAAGTACCATTTTTAAAGTTTTAACCTCATCTTCATGGTTTTAACTTCCACGTGCTTTTAATTATAATTTATAGACAGTGTGAAATTATTTACTTTGGGGCAATAATCATTCTTCGTGGGATTTGCCATGTTGAGCTTTTGCTTGTATAAGCCAACCTTACTAAAAAAGAGCTTTTCTTAAGCTATTCAAACGAGAAATCCTCTCGCTACGTGGGATATTATCTAATACCCGCTGTCTATAATTATAAAGCTAGTTCCTCCGTTGGATTTTCTCAACCCCATTTTCTGCTAAGGTCGTTCTGGAACCTTCGAGATCTTGTTCTCTATCTGCGAGTCTTGCCGTCAAGTATTGTTCACGCACTTGTGAAAATGCTAGTTAAAATGAGGAATCTTCCTTACAAATTTTTGCAATAGCTAACTTTCCTCCACCGCTGGAACCTCTAGAACATTCTATGGCGCATTTAATTGTAAATTACAACTTTTTCAAGAAATAGACTCTCACCTATATAGTGCAATCAGTTATTTCCATAATTGCAATAACTTTTTTTCTCATAAATTTCAGTGTTTCTATAGTGAACTTTGCATCCATCTTCATAGACTACAGTGATAAACAGTGCTTGCTCCACGTTTCTACCGCGTCGCGATCGTCCGGTTATATTAAATACGGCCATAAACATTGATCCTATATCCCAATGATCTTTCCTCAACCTTCTACTAACAACCATTATTAATAAAATTGAAACTTTTCTATAAGGTGTCACTCACGAGGTGCCCTTCCAACTTTGCTAGTTTAACATTAATTAAATTCTGCATAATTGCTTGTGTGATACAAGTTTTAAATTCACGTTGTTCCTTTCCCATAATCAGGGAAAACAATTCTCTAAACTCTTGAGCGAGTCATGTTCAGGTTTCACGAAATGGAAACTGTCCCATTTGGCGAGTGATTCCTGCTCAAACTTGGGAAGTCTAGAACTTTCCCTTTCACTTTCTTCAGGTTTCACAGTAAGTGACCTGCCCTCTTTGTATAATTCTCATATATTAATTCTGTATAAATATAAGAAGTTGTAGGAACTTCTATCTTATTTTTCATGTTGTTATTATTGTTATTTTCAAAGTTGTCACTTTCTCTAGAACATTCTCTCCAGAATTTCTTAAGGTGCACTTTTTGTACTCCAATTCACGTTCAAGCTTTAATTATTTCATTGCTCATTTGTTTAAATCTTATAAAGATTTTAGAAACATGTAAGGTTTGAAACCTTGTAAATTGTCAATTGCCTGGAGCAACCGTTTAATGTTGAGAGGTCTGCGACCCTATTTGTTAAAAAGTTCAAATGAACTATGTTTATTAAAATTATATTGCATAATTGTTAATTTCCTCAAACTTTTTCTAATTGTAAAATAAACAAATCTTTTCCCTTCGCTTTTTCATTTACGAATATAAAGTTTAGGCAAAATCCTGTCTTCCTTGACTCTCCTCACTCAGTGATATTAAAATCATTAATAGAGCTTTCACCATTTGTTGCATTTGAGCAAGAACTCTTAATTTTCACCTCACTAAAGTTCTTCTTAGCGTTAATAGCTAATTCTAATTGGCCAGTAAGGCAAGTAAAGCTCGCTTAGCCAGCTACCTGCTTGTGGAGACCCTCTCCGAAAACTTATGGTCAATTTTCTAAAAAATAAGTGTTTCTTTTTGTCTAAACTTTTAGCCGGCTCCTCGCTGAGTAAAAGCTTAGCCATTTTCCAATGCAACCATTGGTTCATTTACCAAGATTACCCAATAAGGCATAATCTTTTATCATTTTCCTTTTTAGAGACACTTGGTCGCCCTTACAGGAACTCCATAATTTTGGAAATTGAAAATACCAAGCTTGAGTTAAATCATTGGCATTCTTCGAATTACTTTGTAAAACCTAATTTCTTTGAGAAGACATACAGTAAATTTGTTCCTCTCAGTCTTGCCAGACCAGCACTCTTCCCCATAGTAGTTTGATATATGCTTGAGAGGGATTATACGAAAGCCACTCTCTTGCAAACAGCCCAAGTTCTATCTGAGTTTCTCGTCAGCTTAGACCAAGTCCTTACTCATTTTAGGTATCCGAAAGAGGATTTTCGGTGGCAACCACCTTTAAGTGTGTTTAAAACTAAACTTATTAATTTTGTGGGACTCTCCTCCTATTTTTCTATCCTTCTTTTCCAATCCAAAATCTACTTCCTTCTCTTAATCATCTTCCCTTGGTGGGTGGGTTATTCCTCAGCCAATAAACTAACCAAAATTTGGTGCCGAAACCCGGGAGAGCCCATTTTTTCTTTTCTCTTTTTAAAATAGTGTCATTTGACAATACTTTGCATATTTCTAATATCTGTATTGAATATTTCAGCTATAACCACATCGTGCAAAACCTGTGAACGGGAAAGAGGCCACTCCTGTCTCCTATGGTGTGTCCCATTCTTTCTACTCATTCGCTGCTGCCAGCTTGACAGCATTTCCAAGGTTCCACAGTTTCGTGAGTTACATTTTCATTTACCTTCTTTAATATGGCTCCCACTGATAAGGATAAGGATGAAAAACTTACTTCTAAACGAGCATCCTATAAAGGGCAAATTACCCGATTCAGAAGGTACATAAAAGAATTAGATCCCTCAGACGCGCAATTAGATTTGTTGAAACATCGTGTAAAGGATTTTGAACGTTCTTATGAAAACTACTGTAACATTCAAACTGAAATTGAAACTTGCATGCTCAATCAAACAGAAGATCGTGTCGAAGTAGAAAACTTATATTACGAAGGCATAGGTTCTGCTTTCAAAATAATACGCCAACTCGAAGAGGAGCAGAAAAAGGACGCTTCTGTTCTTGGTTCCCTTCACGAACCCCAAACTTCTTTCAGTGAGGGCACTCACAAGCCCAAACCTACTTTACCGAAAATTGATTTACCCCATTTTTCTGGAGATGAATCCACTTGGGATTCTTTCTATGAATTATTTTGCTCCCTTGTTCATGACAATGAAGACATTCAAGTCATTTACAAGTTTCATTACTTGAGATCTATCCTTCGAGGTCAAGCTTTGCAGTTAGTTGAAGCACTTCCTCTGCGTGCCGAAAATTACCCTATTGCCTTTAACTTATTAAAAGAAAGATATGGAAATTCACGTTTACGTATTCAACGCCATATTAAGGCTCTATTTAACCTACCTGCGTCACAGCACAATGACGTCACTAGTTTGCGTACTTTAATTGACACTACCCAACTCCACGTTAAAGCTTTGTCCCAATTAGATCAACCTACTGAACATTGGGATACTTTCCTAATACATTTAGTAGTTTCTAAAGTTGATGCTGCCACCCTCAAAGCTTGGGAAATTGAACTTTCTAAGGAAGACGACTACTCTTACGAGCATTTAGTCACTTTCATAAACGCTAGATGCCAACTTTTAACCGCTCTAGCTAATCAAAGTGAACCTTCATCTCCTAGTTCCAAATTCGAATTAATGTCCATCAAATCCAAAAGTGAACGCTCAGCGTCCAATACCCAAAAACCCGGGTCCAGCTCATCCAAATTCAAATCAAACTCCACTGGTTACCCAACTAGGTCTAGTGAACGTCGTGTCGCTAGCTCTATTGTTTTAAACACGCAAAGTGAACCTCGCAAAAGTTTAAACGAACCTGTAAAGTGCATACTTTGTAAAGATCCCCATGTCCTATACCATTGCAAATCTTTTAAAGAAATGTCAGTCGATGACAGACGAAAATTAGTCGCTCAAAACAAACATTGTTTCAACTGCCTAGCGCCCACGCATTCTGCTTCTAACTGTAAGTCCACAAGACTTTGCTACCATTGTGAAAAGGCTCATCATACTCTGCTACATCGTCATGATCAGGCAAGGTCATCGACAGCATCTACTTCGCCGAAAAATGATAGTGCTAACAATTCTAATGCTTCATCTTATATTCAAAATGCTAAGTCCATTCGCAGTGCGCAAGTATTGTTGTCTACTGTCCAAATTGACGTTCAGGATAACTTTGGCAACTGGGTCCGTGCACGCGGTCTTCTAGACTCAGCGGCAACTCATGATTTTGTGTCCAATTCCTTGATTAGAAAACTAGGCCTACCTGTAAACCCCACTTCTATCAACGTGTCGGGCATCAACAGCTCAAAATCGCAAGCTTTACAATTCTCAAAGCTAACTATAAGAGATACTTGTCATAGAAACAACTTTCTTAAACTTAATTGTCTAATTCTTAATAGCATTGGAGAAGACACTCCAAGTCACTCTGTGGATATTTCAGGGTTAAACATTCCCTCGCATTTAAGGCTAGCCGATCCTTGTTTTAATATGCAGAACCCTATTGACATACTCTTTAGTGCCAATGTTTTCTGGAATTGCCTACGTAAACAGGTTCGTAAGTTATCCTCAAACGTGGTCGCCAGAGACACTAATTTTGGATGGATCGTCACAGGGCAACTTCCCCATTATTCTCCTCAACCCGCATCGCAATGTTACTTCTCCAATACTGACCTGGAACAGTTCTGGAGGCTTGAAAATGTCGATTCTCCTAATGTAACCTCTTCAGAAAATGAATTCTGTGAGCAACTTTTTTTGAACACCACCACTCGTTCTTCTGATGGCCGGTTCGTCGTTCAAATGCCAAGATTACATAATCCTCCTAAACTTATCAACTCTCAGCCTAAAGCTCGAAAAGCTCTTTTCGCCATCGAGAGCAAATTCAAAAAGGAACCTCTTGTTAAACAACAGTACACTGATTTCATGGATGAGTATGAAAGCTTAGATCATATGGAAGTTGTTAACAAATCTAATGATGAATTGCACCCCCCAATTGAAACGGTTTATTTAAATCATCATCCCGTGTGGAAAAACCCTCTTGTAAAAGATAAAATTCGAGTTGTTTTCAATGGTTCATCACCCGACGTTAATGGCAACAGCCTTAACGACACTCTTTATTCTGGTCCTGCTATTCAATCAGATTTATCTGCTATACTCTTAAACTTTCGATTATTTCCCATAGCTGTCATAGCCGACATAAAACAGATGTACCGTCAAGTGTTAATTCAACCAGAACAACGAGATCTTCAAAGAATCTTGTGGCGTGATGAAACCAGTAAGCCCATTAAGGTATTTCGCTTGAAAACGGTTACTTATGGCTTAAAACCCTCTGCTTTCCTTGCTATCCGATCCCTACACTTGCTAGCCTCTCAAGATGGTCATTTATTTAACCCCAAAGCCTCTGAAGCACTAATTACGTCATTCTATGTTGACGATTATTTGCAATCCTTCCCCTCTTTGGAGGAAGCTTCTTTTGTATCTTTAGAACTTCAGGCATTACTAAGGAATGGAGGTTTCCCACTCCATAAGTGGAACTCCAACTCCCCTGAGTTTCTCGCTCAGTTTCCCATCGAAGACGTAGATCCTTCTTCTGTCGAAATTTGTGGTAACTCCGAATCTATAAAAACTCTAGGAGTTCACTGGTGCACTAGCACTGACACTCTTATCTATAAAGTTTCGCTCGCAGAAGAGCTTCCTAATACAAAAAGACAAATTCTCTCTGAAATTGCAAAAATTTTTGATCCGCTTCAATTCCTTGCCCCAGTTATCGTCAGAGCCAAACTCTTCATGCAAGAGCTGTGGTCGCTTAAATGTGAATGGGATGACACTGTCCCTCTTTCTTTTCTTAATCGTTGGCTCTCGTTTCGCAGCAATTTGCTGGATCTTTCCCTTATTGAAATTCCCAGGAATTTAATCAGCTCTCATTCTAATGCATCTTTTTTCCTTCATGTGTTCGCGGACAGTTCCGAAAAAGCTTACGGTAGCTGTGCATATTTAGTTTATCACGATTCACTCTATGGATCTCTAGTTTCCAACCTTGTTTGTGCCAAATCGAAGGTCGCTCCTCTTAAAACTATCACTTTGCCTAGGCTCGAACTGTGCGCTGCACTCATGGCTGCAGAACTTGTCAAGAAATTACGGGAAGTATTAAAGGTCGAATTCTCGCAAATCTATCTCTGGAGCGATTCCATGATCGCCCTTTCTTGGATCGCCAAGAACCCCTCTCACTGGCAAACTTTCGTTGCAAACAGGGTTTCCAAAATTCAAACTCTTTCTTCTGGATGTCAATGGAGGCATGTTCCCAGTGCGGATAATCCAGCTGATATTATCTCTCGTGGTTGTTTACCCTCTCAATTGGCAGCTTCCCAATTGTACTGGCATGGGCCCTCGTGGCTAATCGAAGAATCTTCCTCATGGCCTTCTAAACCCCCAGCTACAAACTCCTACTTGCCTGACGCTAAAGTACCTCTACCCATTGCTTCGTGTCTTGTTTCCAACGCATCTCATCCTTTGTTGTCCCGCTATTCTTCTTTTCATAAATTACTACGGATTGTCGCCTATCTCCTTAGATGGAAATATCTTGTGGTTGACCAACCTCTTCTCCCTAAACCACACCTTACCAATCATGAATTGAATCTCGCTACCATTGAGATTTTACAACTGACACAGCAAGAAGCCTTTTCTTCTGAATTGTCATTGCTTTCTTCTAAAAGAGATCTTCCCAAATCCAGCCGTCTTCGTGCTTTAGCCCCGTTTCTTGATGACCATGGGTTACTCAGGGTAGGTGGAAGGCTCTCGCAATCTTTACTCTCTGAAGACAAAAAGCATCCTGTTATTTTGCCTTCCAAACATCACGTAACTTCCTTAATTATACGTGACTTTCATTACCGTAATCTTCATGTTGGTACACGTACTCTGCTTTGCCTCTTAAGGGAAAAGTACTGGATTATAAATGGAATTCATGAAGTTTCTTCTGTAATTCATAAGTGCATTCCTTGTTTCAAAGCGAAACCTAAAATCAACACTCAATTAATGAGCGATCTGCCCTCTTTTCGTTCTTCTCCTATACGCCCATTTGCTTTAACTGGCGTGGACTATATGGGTCCGTTCCAATATCAACGAAACTCTCCTGAAGCTAAAAGCAAATTGTTTGGTAAGCTTTATGTTTCTCTCTTTGTTTGCATGGTTACCGGCGCAATCCACTTGGAACTAGTAACGAATGCTTCTACTTCTTATTTTTTATCAGCTGTCTCTCGTTTCACCGCTAGGCGTGGTGTTCCTTCTGAGATGTTCTCTGATAACGCTTCCACCTTTCAGGGCGCAGCTTCCCTGTGGAAGAAAGCTCTCACTTCCTCTCCTGCCATGGAACAAATCTCTAATTTTTCTTATTCAAAAGGTTTCAAATGGCGCTTCATACCTCCTTACGCTCCGCATCATGGTGGTAGGTGGGAATCTTGCGTAAAGCTCACTAAACGTCATTTAAGAAAAGTCTTAGGTAATCGAATTCTGACTTACGAAGAATTCAATTCACTGTCTGTTTTGATTGAAGGTGTTGTTAACTCTCGCCCTTTAACTCCACTTTCCAATGACCCTGATGACCTACTTCCACTCACCCCTAGTCACTTCCTTATCGGCACTTCTCTTTCTGCCCCTCCTCCTCTTCCCAATTCTTACCGGGATTTTAATTTACCTATTGTTTGGCGTAAACTTGAAGCCCTCCGTAATTCTTTTTGGAAGAGATGGAACTTGGAATATTTAACTTCCTTGCAACGGAGGCAGAAGTGGTTTCTTTCCAGTCCCGACATTAAAGTGGGGGACTTGGTCTTGGTTAGGGATGTTTCTCCCCCTCTAGTCTGGACTTCCGGTAGAGTGACTAGGTGTTACCCTGGAAGAGATGGGAGAGTCAGGGTGGTCAGAGTCTTGACCATTAACGGTTCGATTACAAGACCCTTGTCTTTGATCGCTCCTCTTCCAATAAATGTGTAACTGTTTATTTGCTCTCTGTTGGTGTTTCCCCCCCAGTATGGTGTATTCTTTGAATACACGGTACCTGAGATATAATTTTTATTGCTCTTTGCATGTTCATTTCTTCCTTTCTCTTTGTCAAACACCAACAGTGATCTTTTGTTTTCTCCTTGATAAGCAAATCTCTCATGTCTTCATAAGTCTGTTCTAGATATATAACTTCTGTGACCCACCTAGCGTCACCTCGCAGCGAATCTCTGAAGCTCCTCAACTCTTCCTGGTGCTAGAGGACTTACTTATCCATTTGGCCACCAGATCCTGTTACCATCGTCAGCTATTTTCTCTTGGAGCAAGAGGACTACGTCCACTTCTTTACTCACCATGCTGCGCTAGTATCAACTGTTATCAACTCTTAGAAGACCGGCTCAGCAAGAGAAGATAATTTTTTTGTTTTCAAGTTGGCAATGTTTATATGTTCTCCTTTTGTCTCCTACCCCCCACTCTTTCCCCTTTTCTTAGTCCCTCCGTGCTCCGTTGAGCTGCTCTCACTTCTCCGTCTGCAGTTGACTCGTTCAGTCAAAGCTCCGCTCGAGCTTGCCTCCTCAAACCAAGAGGCTCACCCTCTTTTACGCCATGTTGGCTAAGTAATCATCAACGGAAACTTCGACTTCAACATGAAATCAAGATAAGTACCATTTTCAAAGTTTTAACCTCATCTTCATGGTTTTAACTTCCACGTGCTTTTAATTATAATTTATAGACAGTGTGAAATTATTTACTTTGGGGCAATAATCATTCTTCGTGGGATTTGCCATGTTGAGCTTTTGCTTGTATAAGCCAACCTTACTAAAAAAGAGCTTTTCTTAAGCTATTCAAACGAGAAATCCTCTCGCTACGTGGGATATTATCTAATACCCGCTGTCTATAATTATAAAGCTAGTTCCTCCGTTGGATTTTCTCAACCCCATTTTCTGCTAAGGTCGTTCTGGAACCTTCGAGATCTTGTTCTCTATCTGCGAGTCTTGCCGTCAAGTATTGTTCACGCACTTGTGAAAATGCTAGTTGAAATGAGGAATCTTCCTTACAAATTTTTGCAATAGCTAACTTTCCTCCACCGCTGGAACCTCTAGAACATTCTATGGCGCATTTAATTGTAAATTACAACTTTTTCAAGAAATAGACTCTCACCTATATAGTGCAATCAGTTATTTCCATAATTGCAATAACTTTTTTTCTCATAAACTTCAGTGTTTCTATAGTGAACTTTGCATCCATCTTCATAGACTACAGTGATAAACAGTGCTTGCTCCACGTTTCTACCGCGTCGCGATCGTCCGGTTATATTAAATACGGCCATAAACATTGATCCTATATCCCAATGATCTTTCCTCAACCTTCTACTAACAACCATTATTAATAAAATTGAAACTTTTCTATAAGGTGTCACTCACGAGGTGCCCTTCCAACTTTGCTAGTTTAACATTAATTAAATTCTGCATAATTGCTTGTGTGATACAAGTTTTAAATTCACGTTGTTCCTTTCCCATAATCAGGGAAAACAATTCTCTAAACTCTTGAGCGAGTCATGTTCAGGTTTCACGAAATGGAAACTGTCCCATTTGGCGAGTGATTCCTGCTCAAACTTGGGAAGTCTAGAACTTTCCCTTTCACTTTCTTCAGGTTTCACAGTAAGTGACCTGCCCTCTTTGTATAATTCTCATATATTAATTCTGTATAAATATAAGAAGTTGTAGGAACTTCTATCTTATTTTTCATGTTGTTATTATTGTTATTTTCAAAGTTGTCACTTTCTCTAGAACATTCTCTCCAGAATTTCTTAAGGTGCACTTTTTGTACTCCAATTCACGTTCATGCTTTAATTATTTCATTGCTCATTTGTTTAAATCTTATAAAGATTTTAGAAACATGTAAGGTTTGAAACCTTGTAAATTGTCAATTGCCTGGAGCAACCGTTTAATGTTGAGAGGTCTGCGACCCTATTTGTTAAAAAGTTCAAATGAACTATGTTTATTAAAATTATATTGCATAATTGTTAATTTCCTCAAACTTTTTCTAATTGTAAAATAAACAAATCTTTTCCCTTCGCTTTTTCATTTACGAATATAAAGTTTAGGCAAAATCCTGTCTTCCTTGACTCTCCTCACTCAATGATATTAAAATCATTAATAGAGCTTTCACCATTTGTTGCATTTGAGCAAGAACTCTTAATTTTCACCTCACTAAAGTTCTTCTTAGCGTTAATAGCTAATTCTAATTGGCCAGTAAGGCAAGTAAAGCTCGCTAAGCCAGCTACCTGCTTGTGGAGACCCTCTCCGAAAACTTATGGTCAATTTTCTAAAAAATAAGTGTTTCTTTTTGTCTAAACTTTTAGCCGGTTCCTCGCTGAGTAAAAGCTTAGCCATTTTCCAATGCAACCATTGGTTCATTTACCAAGATTACCCAATAAGGCATAATCTTTTATCATTTTCCTTTTTAGAGACACTTGGTCGCCCTTACAGGAACTCCATAATTTTGGAAATTGAAAATACCAAGCTTGAGTTAAATCATTGGCATTCTTCGAATTACTTTGTAAAACCTAATTTCTTTGAGAAGACATACAGTAAATTTGTTCCTCTCAGTCTTGCCAGACCAGCACTCTTCCCCATAGTAGTTTTATATATGCTTGAGAGGGATTATACGAAAGCCACTCTCTTGCAAACAGCCCAAGTTCTATCTGTGTTTCTCGTCAGCTTAGACCAAGTCCTTACTCATTTTAGGTATCCGAAAGAGGATTTTCGGTGGCAACCACCTTTAAGTGTGTTTAAAACTAAACTTATTAATTTTGTGGGACTCTCCTCCTATTTTTCTATCCTTCTTTTCCAATCCAAAATCTACTTCCTTCTCTTAATCATCTTCCCTTGGTGGGTGGGTTATTCCTCAGCCAATAAACTGCCCACTCTGGATTAAGAGCTTGAGGTTAGTAAAACATATTCCCCGAAATAGAAATACATTGCATTGTAGGCATTCGTAACTACAGTATATGCAAGCATTGCCTCACTGCACAAAACATTAGTTACCCCTTTAAATAGCACACCAGTCTCTAGCTGGTAGATGGAGTTCCAGGTCGCATGGCAGTGAAGAAGTGTGTGTGCCATGTGCCCAAGTACATGTCACAAAGCCCCTAAAATGAATCAACAACAGCAATACTTCAAGCAGCACCTCTTCAGTGGACCGACAGTGGACTGTGGCAGGTATTGTGGCCCGACGAGTTTTCCTGTTATCAAAAGATGCAAGGTGTCGAGTGCACCACGGCCCAATTAGGCGTTTAACCCGCAGTGTGTGGAGAGTATAGTTTACGCTGGGCGTAGTTCTGTGATGTGTTGAGGCTCCAGAGTCTGGATTGAGTTTCCAGATTCTGGAATGAGGCTCCAGAGTCTCAATTGAAGCTCCAGAGTCTGAATTGAGGCTCCAGAAGCTGAATTGAGGTTCCAGAATCTGAATTTAGGCTCTAGAGTCTAAATTGAGACTCCAGAGGCTGGAATGAGGCTCCAGGGTCTGAATTTAGGTTCCAGAGTCTAAATTGAGGCTCCAGAGTCTGAATTGAGGCTCCAGGGTCTGAAGTGAGGCTCCAGAGTCCGAATTGAGGCTCCAGAGACTGAATTTAAGCTCCAAAGTCTGAATTGAGACTCCAGAGGCTGGAATGAGGCTCCAGGGTCTGAATTTAGGTTCCAGAGTCTGAATTGAGGCTCCAGAGTCAGAATTGAGGCTCCAGGGTCTGAGGTGAGGCTCCAGAGTCCGAATTGAGGCTCCAGAGACTGAATTTAAGCTCCAAAGTCTGAATTGAGACTCCAGAGGCTGGAATGACGCTCCAGGGTCTGAATTTAGGTTCCCGAGTCTGAAGTGAGGCTCCAGAATCTGAATTGAGGCTCCAGAGTCTGAAGTGAGGCTCCAGAGACTGAAGTCAGGCTCCAGAGTCTGAATTGAGGCTCCAGAGGCTGGAATGAGGCTCCAGAGTCTGTATTGCATGCCATGACTCGGGCTCGTTTACATGAAACAGGATGTTTACTGTAACATTATTGGGGACCAAGTGTTGATTTTAATCAACATATTTGTTTTTTGTTGTTGTTGATGATTGATTTAGGGGCTTTGCGACATCGTGGTCATATAGCCCCGTGTAATTGGATGTGTGTGGAAGTTGCCTAATAACCTGCGTTATTGTAAAGGCTGTATTAGTGTGTGTATTTGTAATTCAGGTGATGATTGAGAAGGAGGCAGCCGTGGCCTTACGTTAGAACCCTCCCAGCATATTCGTGGTGGGTGAGTTGTGGACACTCCTTTTTTCGAAGGTGCAACAGCCGCGTTCACAGGGCACAGCCCCCATACGAGACTGGTTTGACGAACAAACAGAAACTCTGTCCTGCCTCAACTGGCCCACTAAATCCCCCGATATTAATCCCATGAGTAATGTATATTGCTATTTAGAACAACGGGTGGAACGAAGAAATCAGTATCTTCACAATATGGTGGCACTACGGAATCTAATCATCAGTGAGTGGCTTCGGCTAGATGTATGGGGAGATCGGGAAATGTAGGAGTGTTGGCTGATTGCTGGTGTACTTTCCAGTCAGCCAGTCCTAGGTTATTGTATGACAAGTGCGGGGTTTTGGATGTCAATGGTTAAAGAAGAGGCTTTTAGTTTAAATGTCAGGGATGAAGACTGGCTGCTTCATTTGCATTAAGACCATCAGTAAGGACTGTATTCGGTTCAGTTCTTGCTAGTTTTAAGCAACAGAGATATGTAACTTACCAGATCTTAAGACGAGAATTTTTGTTATAAATGTTATAGACCTAACTGAAAAGAAATGATATTTTGTTCCTTTGTATCGACACCAGAAGATCCAATTATCAGACCGTCCGATATCACCCACCAGCTTCTACAATATCTAAAATTGTGACGTTTATAAATCTATGTATTACTTACCTATTTGTAATTCTTGTTTGTGGATGTTTCCCTAAAGTTAAATATACTTTAATGGGGATATGTAATTTAATGATAAACAACGGTCAAGTTTTTACGGACGCAGCCCAATTGCGCCAGTTAATTACAATGATAAAATCGGCCAGACTTTTGACGCCAGTGTGATCTACTCCTCCGATAATTCATAGTCCGATTGCGCCTGTGGTAGCTCATTAGTAACTTCCCCTCTCTTACCCCACTCTGCAGCCAACACATACCATACCCGAAATTTGTTGTTTTTCAGTCGGTCAACACGATTGTACCCATGGGTTATTCCCTATTCCTGAAAAAGAAAATTCTTTGATGACCAGTTATGATCGTCAAGTAATCATCATCAGATCTATTACACGTAGGCTGTTAAATCTATGTCTAACACTATGGGTTAAAGTATTTACAATATGTACACTTATTCAGTTGCAGAAGTAGTTAAAATAATGCAACTAGTCAACATCTATATGATGTTTTGTTAAGATACTGAAAGTGGTGATTGACCTACAAATTTGCTTGCTTACTGACAATATGTGATTGTTGTTAAATGATCAGTTCAGATTGTATTGTACAGGCTACTTATCTGGTTGAGTCGTACGTGGTCCAGATGAGAGCAGTTAACTTCGTCACTGACTGCTCTCAACTGGGAGGAGTTTCCTGTGCGCGAGGATCTTTTATCTTCCTGGGCTTTCTCCCTCTGGCATTCCTAAATGTCTGCGTTCATCGAACAAATGTAACTGTGTGTTGGTAAGTCTACTCTTCTTAATGTGGAGTAGGCCTATGCTACTGTATACCGGATATCTTCAACTATTGAAGACCAGTTTTACATTCTCGCCACGCATAAGCTAAATAGTCATATCTAAGCGCAAACGGTCAAATGAGAATATCCCGGAACCTTTAATACTGCCGTTAATGCCGGCCTTGGTTTATTGAGGAAAAAATGCATCGTATAATCTGATCCAATAACATTTTCCCTTATTAATCCCTTATCTAGCTTGGCTACCACGTTATGTTTTGTCAGAACAAAATCAACAACACTCACGGCAACATACAACTCAAAGGGGTAAAGTCATTGAAACAAAAAAATAAAAGAACAGGGCCTAGTCGATACGAAATCAGATAAGGGGAACACCACAGTAATCCTAAACAAAACAGAATACATCGATAAAACAATCGAATTTCTGAACAACAATGAAATCAAGGAACTAGGAAATGACCCAACCAACAAAATAAAAAATAAAAAGTGTGTTAAAAGAAACAGAATATATTTTGACCAAAGCCGAAAAATCAAAATTAATAAATATGAACCCGAAAGTACCGTACTTTAGAGGACTACCAAAAATACACAAAAATGAATGCAAAATAAGACCAATATTTAATTGCATGAACGCGCCAAATTACAAAATCAGTAAAGAATTACAACAAAATTATTAAACTCTGCCTTTCCATCGACAATAACAATTCAGTAAAGAACACAATGGGACTAGTAATTGCAATAAACATGCTTCAAATGAAACCTAACTTGCAGCTAGTATTCTTAGATATAACTAACATGTACACCAACATTCCAATTAATGATGCAATCAGTATTATCGTAAACAATTTAAAGACAAACAACGTGGCAAAGGAAACCGACGAGATCGTGAAGTTACTGAGGGGCGTTCTCAGTCAAAACGTGTTTAAATTTGACAAACACAAACAGTGGGCCTAGCCATGGGATCACCGCTAAGTGGGTTAATTGCCGACATCTTCATTAACACCCTCGAAAATGCGTTCCTAGAATAGAACTCGACAAAGGGAATAGTACAGTGGAAAAGATACGTGGATGATGTAATTTACATCTAGGACACTGAATTAGCAAACGAAGAAACAATACTCCTAGCCATTAATAGCCTACACCACTCCATTAAATTCACTAAGGAACTCAAAACTGATAGGAAAATAAATGATCTAGACTTAACTATCAAACGTAAAGATAATGAACTTTCATATTCCATCTTCGAAAAACCGACACTAACATCAAATGCAATTGTCAATCAGTCCAATCACCCCAGTACGATTAAATTAGTGGGCTTCAATTCAATGGAGCACAGGGCTTCATACATACCAATGTCAAAAGATAATTACAATATGGAAATCAGAATAACCAAGCAAATAGCTAAAGAAAATAACTTTCCGTCCAGCAAAATAGATCTAATTGTAGCCAGGCATAAAAATATAATAATTCAAAAACTGGACAATAATGAGAAAAAATATCACGCGTTTCAATTACGTGAACGTGAATACATACAAGATCACCAATCTACTAAAAAAAGCCATTAAAATAGCATTTACAACAAACAACACAACCGGAAAGCATCTGTACAACAGTAATTTAAATAAACAAGACCCGTATTCAAAGTCAGGGGTATATTCCATAACGTGCTAAGATTCAGGGTGTCAAGCAAATTACTTTGGGCAGAGTGGGAGAAGAATGGATACATGATACAATTAACACAGAAATGTGATAAAATACGGGACGTACTCGGCCGTATGCGAACACTTGTTCGATGCGGGACACAGTTTCACCAATATTGAAACCGACTTAAAAATAATTAATCATGAACCGAAAGGTTCTTGACACAAAGGAAGCAATCGAGATACACTTAGCTAAAATACCACAATAATTTAAACGAAGACACATTCATGGCGAATTCACCACTCTTTACACTACTAGAACACACCCCCGTCGGAAACAAGACACAACATAACGTAGTAGCAAAGCTAGATAACGGATTAATAAGGGAAACATGTTATTGGATCAGGATGTACGATGTATTTTTTCTTCAATAAACCAAGGCCGGCATTGACGGCAGTATTAAAGGTTCCGGGACATTCTCATTTGACCGTTTGCGCTTGAATATGGCTCTTTAGCTTATGCATGGCGAGAATGAAAACTGGTCTTTAATAGTTGAAGATGTCCAGTATACAGTAACATACACCATATTACGAATACCAGACTTGGCAACACACAGTTACAGTTGTTCGATGAACACAGACACTTAGGAATGCGAGAGGGGGAATGCCCAGGAAGATAAGAGGTCCTCGTGCACAGGAAATTCCCCCCAGTTGAGAGCAGACAGTGACGAAGTTAACTGCTCTCATCCGGACCACGCAAGACTCAACCAGATAAGTAGCCTGTACAACACAATCTGACTGACCATTTAACAACAATCACATATTCACACTAAGCAAGCAAATTTGTAGGTCAATCACCACTTTCAGTAACTTACCAAAACATCACATAGACTATAACTAACAAATATTGACTAGTTACATTATTTTAACTACTACTGCAACTAAATAGGTGTACATATTGTAAATACTTAAACCCATACTTTTAGACATAGATTTAGTAGCCTAAGTGTAATGGATCTGATGATGATCGCTCGACGATCGAAACTGGACATCCAAGTGTATTTATTAATCTCACGTAAACATTTTTTCGGGATTAAGGAATAAACTATCACAATTGCTTACAATCGTGTTGACTGACTGAAAAAATCGAATTTCGATTACTAAGGCAACACTGAAAATGCCTTCAAACACCATATCACACCATACTGTTCATATGTTCCAACCTTTCGTCATATGGACTGTTGGAGGGGAAGTGACTCTCAGTTTGCCCCTGGGGTGTCAATTACTAAAGTCATATACAGTATATGACGTAGCGTTCAGAATATCGCAACAACTAAGTGGAAGAGCATTATCCAAAGATTAAGATATGTCATAATTAAATAATAAAGTAAGTGACTGTCAATACAATCTATTTAATTATACAATAACTTTTGTATTAATACATGTTTTGGATTGGTAGTGGATCCTTCCTTTGAAAAATTTGAAATAAAGTTGTTTGAAAGACGTAATACTAAAGGCTTAAGGCATTGATTAAACACTATTATCCTAATAAATTAATGGTAATTAATCATAGTATGCTAGGATAGACTGACCATCATGTCAGATCTTAAATTTCTGGCTAGAATCGAATCCGGAGCCTCCTAGGTAAGTGGAAAACATGCTACCCATCCACCACGGGGGACAAAAGAATACATTAGCCTACTGTTTGTAGAAAGTGAAACACCCAGAATAAATGGTCGGAGACACTCCCAGAAGAGGGGTCGTGTAGGCTAGCGGCACCATACTAAGTGTTTGAAATCGCAGACAGATGGCGTGAACATTGGCCCACCAGTGCCCTCTGTCGTGGGACTGGACAGGTCAGTGTTCCGCACAGCTCTGTCGGCGTGGGGCCGTCATACCAAGTGGAAACTTGTAAGCAAGTGCAACGATTCCTCGCCGACATCATAGGGTGGACTATCAGCATGTGAGCGCGGTTGAACGGGCCAGAATGGATGGGCTGCGGGAGGCGGGTCTGTCGTTCCGTGACATTGCGGCTCGTACAGGGCACGCTGCGTCAACAGTAAGGCGTATGTGGATCCAGTGGGGGAGAGGAGGGCCATACACAGCGACGACAGAGTACAGGACGACGCAATGTGACCACAGCGCAAGACGACCACCATCTTCTCCGCATGGCCGTATCGGACAGAACAGCGTCGTCCTCGGTGTCCCTTTTAACTTCTGAGGCCTCTTAAAAGAATATAGGCAAAGTAGTATTTTTTGTGCTGGATCCCAATGTATTTCGTACAGCCTGCATGGCAGAGTGTTTACAGGAAATTCAAGAGCCAGTCGGTCATTCTGCAAGTACAAATAAAAATATCTTAGCTTTTGGGGTTTCACAATGGTAGTGGTGGGGGATGGAAGGTAGGCTGATTTCAGCGGAAGAACCAGAACTTGGCCTGGGGCAAGTGGCGTGAAAGGACTATGCGATGGAATGACAAGATAAGAAAAATCAACTCAGAAGATTAGCTGACGCAATTCGCCAACACCGGCTTTTACATCAAATAATGCTTAAGTGTCCGGTACCGTCGTAACTTCCCCTAGTACTGTATATCTGTAGGAGTGTAGGACTTTCTAGTCGACGCCTATTGTCGACCTGCGTGCCGGGATGAGAGACGGAATGGATGAAGATGAATGAAACTGGGTAAGGATGTGGAAAGAAGCGGCCATGGCCTCTCAGAAGGTACCGTCCCAGCATTTGTCTGGTGTTGAAAACGGGAAACCACGGAAAACCATTTCAAGGATGGCTGACGGTGGGGCTCGAACCCACGCGTCTACCGAGTAAGCAGAGAGCTTGGCCCCATGACCTAACGCTGCGCTTTAGCGAGCGTAGCCACCGCTATTGTTAATAGAGGCGGTATTATGCTATATTAGAACGATGCCTGCAGGGTGGGGGTAACTAATTTTTTGTCCGGCGAGCTTAATGTTAATTGTTCTTTACGCTTTCTCACAAGAAAATAAACCCAACGGAAATTGTTCTGAAGCACCGTATGGTACTGCATATCTAAATGACTGGGAAGTGGCACCATTCACAAGGAAAAGAATGGAAAGGTGGAGCATGGTCAGTATTGCAACTTCAGTGACGGCATACTACATGGTCAGACCTCAGGTTGGTGAGTACGACAAGGGTGACATTGATTTGCTTTGAACTCAACTAATATTAATTTGTTCCAAATCGCCTGTGTAAAGTACACAATCCGCAATTAACCCTGGCGAGATAACATAACTAAACAAGCTGGGACTAGTTTACACACATTTCATAAAGACCAGAATAGATGTTTCTGGCGACTGCTAATGAAGGGAAGAGATAGGTTGGCAGGACACATACTAAGACACCCAGGAATAGCAAGCTTAGTTATTGAAGGAAGGGTCTAGGACAAGAACTGTAGGGGTAGACCAAGGTTAGAATATGTTAGATTGCCTCGGATGTAGGGTGTTGTAGCTATGTAGAGATGAAACGATTATCTCAGGATAGGGAGGCATGGAGGGCTGCATCAAACCAGTCCAAAGACTGAAGACTCAAACAAACACCTCGTGGTGTAGTAGCTAACACCCTTGGCAGTCGCTCCGGTGGTCCGGGTTCAATTCCTGGCTCTGCCAAGAAATTTAATTCTGCTCTGAACGGGATTCACTCAGCGTCGTGAAGCAAAACTGAGAAGAGACGGGTTCGATTCCCACCTCAGCCATCTTAGAAGTGGTTTTCCGTGCTTTCCCAATTCTACTCTAAGCAAAAGCCGGGATGGTTCCTAACCTAATTTAAGGACACGGCTGCTTCCTACCCAAGTCTTAATTACAAATACACACACTTGTACAGCCATCACAATAATACAGGTTGTCAGACAAATTCCACACAAACACACAAGTACATAACCACGCACGATTTTGCAAAGCCTCAAATTGAATCAACAAAGTTCACATTCAACCATCAACAAAGCTAAAGCTTCCTTCTACGTCCTTACATTATTATTAGTACCCACTATCAGAATGTATTCATCAATATTTGAATACCTGCCACATTAACAGTATAAAGCCGTCAGCTCTCTCAAAAGACACCATTCATCCATATCCGGTTCAAGCTACTGATATTCACTTTTTTTTCTGTTTTCTAGATCCTCGAATGTCACTCTTGTATTGTTTCTTTCTCCAGTTTCTGAACTTTTTCTTGTTATCTTTTCATTTATGGGTTTGCCTTTTTCCGTTAACTGTAGATAGTTTTCAATTTTCTGTAATAATTATTTAATGTTTCTTGTACAAGGGGATTGTACGATTTTTTTTTTTCAGCGTATGCATTTTAGTGCCGGGAGTGTCCGGCTCGCCAGTGTTATTGTACGAATGAATGCTAGAGATGTGTTTGAGTGCGTGTCTGTATGGTTGTGGTTGTTGATATATAACAGTGTATTTCTATGTTTGTTCGTGTTTGCTGTGTTTGTTTTGTTAATACTTGTAAATGTTATTGTTAATTATTATATTGTCACTAGTGGATTCTCTCTGTCTGACAATAAAGGATACATGTGCATATAAGCCAAACCGTCACTCTGAGTCTTCACTCTGTAGAACAGTGGTTCTTAACCGGTGGTCCGCGGACCACTTCGGAGTGGTCCGCGGGAGAAAAGAGTCCACCAGCACGTAGGCTATAATAAAGTGGCCAATAAATGGGGATTCATTGTCCGTTGAACAAGAATCGTCCGAATGTATCCGCGGTGATGACTATCAGGTTTTGAATTGAAATATCATTAAAATAAGTGTTATTAGAATATGATACAAAACAATTTTCATAACTTATATTTAATTGTGGCAAAAAATACTTTCACCAACATTAAACAACCAGAAAATCACAGGGCAACATCAATTAATTAAAATTATTCGGGTTATTATTGGTTTTGTTCGATGCAAACAACCGCTACTTGAAGTTGCATACAACTGTCGTGTTGTCTGCACATATTAATTACCTTTTTAGTGGTCGTGCAGTGCTATTCGCCGCTGTTATTTACCGTATGAATCAGGTGTAAACCCAAACATTCGGCAAGCAGCTTTGCGGTATCTCGTGGTGGTTTTGGGAACAATTTTTTGGGAGCAGTGATTCTCGTCTTTATTATTGATTGAAAACAAACAAAGAAATCAGCTATGTGCAATCTGTGATTTGAGGTTAGCTCTGAGCAAGATAATTCCTCAGCTTGACGAAGATAGTCATGCGCAAAAGGCACACTAAGGAAATCATTGAGGTAAAATTATTTGAATATGTCCTTTTTAAACAAAATTGTTGCTTGAACATACATTTGTAATTGAGGCTTTTGATGTAGGCTATATGCAGTATTATAAAAAGGAATTTTGATCTATTAAATAATTTGTATTTAAGTTGTACTGTACTGTACACTAATTAATAGTAATATTAAATAATGCGTTGTAAAAACTGTTTTGCTTAATCATCATTGAATATTCTTATGTGGAAGGTGCAGAAGAAGGGTTACAACTGATAAGGTGTATTTTAGGGGAGGGGAAAGGGGGGGGGGGGGGTCCGTACATGATTCAATTTCAGGCTGAGTGGTCCGCAGACCTCTACGGGTTCAGAACCACTGCTGTAGAAGGACCACCTATTTGCCTGTAGATTAAGGAAAGTGCAGTGACGTGTGAGGTTTAGTGGGAGGTGATTGTATGGCACCTGCAGGTGGACAGCTGTAAGCTCACGATAAATTATACCTCATACCGGCTTCTACGAAGAACCAACAGCGGAATCTCAGCGCTAAGCCATGGGGCCAAGTTATCTGCGGACTCTGGTAGATGTGGGTTCCAGCCCCACCGTCAGCCATCGTTGAAATGGTTTTCCGTGGTTTCCCCAGGGCGAAGACGTTGAGGGATTTCATTACTCGTTCACACGAAATTCTACAGTAAATTCTGCAACCGAATTGCTTTATATCGGTTTATTTCAGCAGAAATTGTGATACCATGCGATGCTCTTCCTTTGCATCATTTAGCTTTTCACGCCTCCCAGCCACATGTAGCTGCATATTATGCAGTCCTAAATAATAATTTTCCGTAGTGGCTAATATTCTCGGCTGTCACCGCGGAGGCCCCGGTTCGATTCCCGGCTCGGCCAAGAAATTTAATTCTGATGTGGGGGCTGGAACGGGGTACACTAAGCCTCGTGCGGCAAAACTGAGAAGAGGTTGGTTCGATTCTACCTCAGCAATCCTGGAAGTGGTTTTAAGTGGTTTCCCACTTTTACTCCAGGCAAATGCCGGGATGGTACCTAACTTAAAGCCACAGCCGCTTCCTACACAAATCCTACCTCAGTTACAAATACACACACTAGTACAGACATCACAGTGACACAGGTTATCAGACAAATTTTATTCACACCCAAGTACATGGGGCAACATGAGCTCGATTACGCAAAAACCCCTAAAAAAATCAACAACGGAATAGTATATTGGCTTTCACGGCCAGTGAATTCAAACTCAGCACTTTTCCTAGGTTTGTGCCGTGTCTTGTGTGGGGTTTCACCTAGGACACCAAGCTGGCTCTTTAGCGGACTCTTGGTGTCCCCGCCTGGATCCCCACAGGAGTAGGGAGGTAGCGCGCAGTTCGTTACTCCTGTGGGGGTCCGGACGGGGACACCAAGAGCCAGCTGATGAGCCAGCTTGGTGTCCTAGGTGAAACTCCGCACAAGACACGGCACAAACCTAGAAAAAAAAACAGAATAATTTTCCTTACATACCCAAAGTCATGACGTTCAACGGATACTACCCACCTGCTTTCGGATTGCGATTGATCCTTATCCCCTTACAAGTGTTTCTCGCCCAGCAGGGGAGCTGTTTTAAGAGAGTAATGGGTTCTAAACGTGAGCTACTCGTAAGTTTGTGTTCTTCAAGTAGCCACAGTCCCTTTAAACCACGAGGGAATGGTCAGGACGACTGGTGTCGAGAGAAAGAAAGCCAACACGAGACCTTCATAATTACTTGGGCAACATAGAGGCAGGATCATGGGGATGAAAGGCTTGCGATTAGGTATACATTCACCGCCATGACTGTACATACTGTACATGCATACATATTTCATTTGTCAGAAATAATATACCAAAGGTACTGGGCTCGATTCGCAGCACTGGTGAAATAATTATTTATGAACTGAAGGCTGTAACGGGGAGGTGGGTTCGATTCCCACCTTGGCGATCCTAAAAGTGTTTTACCGTGGTTTGACCCTGGAAAATGACAGGGTGTTTAACATAAGGCCATGGCTGTTTCCTTCCCAATCCCAGTCCCAATTTGAAGTACAGTAAATAACACAGTAACACAGGTTGTTGGAATCCACACACTATACACCCCATGCTCCTGAAATATTAAATAATGAAGCAGTGATATGTTCTTACCTGATGCGTGTTCCGGAAGGTGCGGCATACTGAGTACACCAAGGCTATGCCGACAGGTTTATAGAAAGTTGGACTACTGCAGGCTTCAGAACCCAAGCTTTGGAAACCACAGAGGCGATGACGATCGGAGATTCGTTCTCTTCTCGGGTCGTTGACATGTAAGGGCAATGCCAAACTCTCATGTTATCCCTGTGATCTGGGTTTGATTTCCGGTTCTGTCAAGAAATTTAATTCTGGTCTTAAGGCTGGAACGGGGTACACTCGGTCCCGTGTGACCAATTCCCAACTCAGCCATCCTGGTAGTCGTTTCCGTGGTTTCTTACTTCTACTCCGGGATAGTTCCTAACTTACGGTCACGGACGCCTCCTTCCCAATCCTCGCCCAAATTAAGAATACACACAATACTACAGACACCACAATAACACAGGTTTTTAGGCAAATTATATTTATTGCATATAAACCGACAATGGTAGCTACGTTCACTAACGCACAGTGCAAGGCCATGGGGCCAAGCTCTCTGCGGACTAGGTAGACGTGTGTTCGAGCCCCACCGTCAGCCGTCCTTGAATTGTTTTCCGTGGTTTCCCATTTTCAACTCCAGGGAAATGCTGGGACGCTACCTTCTGACAGGCCACGGCCGCTACCTCCCACATCCTTGCCCAGTTTCATTCACCTTCATTCATTTCATCTCTCATTAACTCCTCTCATGACTTTGGCCTCAGGAAGGGCATCCGGCCGTAAAAACCATCCACCACAAAGTCTTTCATCGCATCTCATCCCAGACCCCTTTGGAAAACGGGAAGAATAAGGGGTAGACATGCATACACATTTATTGCATATAAACTGGGTGGAAGGTAACAAGACCACCTCGTGGTGTAGCGGCCAGCACTCTTCACTGTCGACCCAGAGGTCCTGGTTCGATTCTCGGCTCTGACAAGGAATTCGATTCTGGTCTGAGGGCTGGAACGGGGTACACTCAGCCTCATGAGGCAAAACTGAGAAGAAGCACGTGCGATTCCAATGAACAACAACAACAACAACAACAACAACAACAACAACAACAACAACAAAAAAGACAAGTAGTTCCGTGAAGATTTATCCAGACTATTTTCATGTATCATACTCATGTTATTTGCCTCTATTAACAAACAAAATTTCAGTTTGATTGTTAAAATAGATTCATAGATATTGAGAACCGTCTAAATATTCCTGATGGTCACCAAGTTGGATTTTTATTTATGCACTATTACATGAAGATTATTGTGTAGTATTCAAACTTCAATAGCATGATTAGGACACAAGAAGTAAAAACAAGATTTTAAAATTTCGCACAGCTGCCATCTTGTGGTTATGAAAACAATTGAAATAAATTAGATACCAGTGGATTAACATTTGTATAAGCATGTACCTTACTAGGTTTCACTGCACGCGGATGGTTAAATCGCGAGAAACGTCCATTTAAATATTCATACTTTGCGTCGCCGCCATGTTGGATTTGTGCTCACCAGGTTATTGAAAGTCCTATAGGTGAACTTATGTTCATAGCCTCTATGAACATAAACAATTTCAGTTTGATTGCTATAAAAGATTCGTAGATATTGAGAACCGTCTAAATATTTCGGATTGTCGCCGTTTTGGATTGTTATATGTAGGCCGACAGGACATAGAGTTATGTACCATTAAAGAAAAATTATTGCGTATCTTCATTATTCAAACTTTCACTTTGATCGCATGATTACGACACAAGAAATAAAAACTTAATTTTAAAATTTCGCACAGCCCCCATCTTGAGGTTATATAAACAATTGAACTAAATTAGATGCCAGTGAATTATAATATGTATAGTCATTTACTGTACCACATTTTACTGCGCTCAGATGGTTAAATCGCGAGAAAAGTCTATTAAAATGTTTCAAATTCGCTTGGCCGCCATGTTCGTTTTGTACTTGACAGGTTTTTTAAAGTTATAAATAAACTTGTAGTAGTGCCCTTTATTATCGTACAAAATTTCAGGGTGATTGATACCAGTAATAGTTTCGGAGATATAGAATGTCGGTGAAATAATTCACACAGCCACCATCTTGAGGTTATGTAAACAATTGAACTTAATTAGATGCCAGTGTATTACAATGTGTATAAACATTTGCTGTACCAAGTTTTATTACGTTTGGGTGGTTAAATCGCGAGAAAAGTCTATTTAAAAGTTACAAGTTCGTTTGGCCGCCATGTTAGTTTTGTAGTTACCAGGTTTTAGAAAGTCTCATAGGAGAACCTCTAGTATTGCCCTTTATCACCGTACAAAATTTCAGGGTGATATCCGTAATAGTTTCGGAGATGTTGAATGCTGGTGACATATTTCGCACAGCCGCCATGTTAGATTGGTGGGACGTAATAAAATTTGAAGGGTACGGTCGAGGTCGGCCAAAATAGTGCTATGACCTTACCGAGTTTCATTGAAATCGCTCCAGTCGTTTAGAAGTAATTAGGGGGAGGGACACACACACCACACACACATACGCACTCAAGGACAAAAGGTGATCTCATAAACCTATTTTTTTTCATAAAATGAAAATAGGCTAAAAAATACAATAAAATTAACAATAAAAAGTAAGCATGTCTACCCTTTATTATTCCCGTTTCCAATGGGGTCGGGGATGAGATGCGATGAAAGTCTATGTGGAGGATGTTTTTTTCGGCCGGATGCCCTTCCTGACCTTAACCTCTTGAGAGGAGTTAATGAGAGGTGAAATTAATGAAGATCAACGAAACTGGGTAACGAGATGGAAGGAAGCGGCCTTGGTCTGTCAGAAGGTACCGTCCCAGCATTTGCCTGGAGTTGAAAATGGTAAACCACGGAAAACCATTTCATGGACGGCTGACGGTGGGGCTCGAACCCACGTCTACCAAGACCGCAGGTAGCTAGGCCTCATGGCCTAGCGCTGCGCGTCAACGAGCGCAGCTCCCACTGTCGGTAAAATCTATACTAATATAATAAAGCTGAAGAGTTTGTGTGTTTGTGTGTTTAAACGCGCTAATCTCCGGAACTACCAGTCGGATTCGATCTTTTTTTTTTTTGTATACGATACCCAGATTCAAGAGGAATAGCTTAGGCTATGTTAAATATTGGACCTACCACTCCATTCCCTGCATTTAGGCCCTCTGGCACAAATCTACACCGTTTAACCGATCTGAACCAAAATTTGTATACTTACCCTTTGGAACCCTGGGAGTAACACTGTCTACATGAGATTTATGACAGACCAGTCCATTCCCTGCATTTAGGCCCTTTGGCACTAATCTACACGTTTTCACCGATCTGAACCAAAATTTGTATACTTACCCTTTGGAACCTTGCGAGTAACACTGCATGAAATTTCGGACAAACCACTCAATTCCCTGCATTTAGGCTCTTTGGCACAAATCTACACCGTTTCACCGATCTGAACCAAATTTCACATACTTACCCTTTGGAACCCGACGAGTAACACTGTCTGCTTGACATTTCGGACATACCACTCCATTCCCTGCATTTAGGTCCTTTGGTACAAATCTACACCGTTTCACTAATCTGAACCAAAATTTGTATACTTACCCTTTGGAAGTCTGCGAGTAACACTGTCTACATGAAATTTATGACATATCAGTCCACGCCCTGCATTTCGGCCCTTTGGCACAAATCTACTCCTTTTCACCAATCTGAACCAAAATTTGTATACTTACCCTTTGGAACCTTGCGGGTAACACTGTTTACATGCAATTCCGGACAGACTACTCCATTTCTTGCATTTTTGCCCTTTGGCACAAATCTACACCGTTTCACCGATCTAAACCAAAATTTGTATACTTACCCTTTGGAACCCTGCGAGTAGCACTGTCTGCATGAAATTTCGGACAGACCACTCCATTCCCTGCATTTAGGCCATTTGGCAAAAATCTACGCCGTTTCACCTATCTGAAACAAATTTCACATACTTACCCTTTGGAACCCGACGAGTAACACTGTCTGCTTGAAATTTCAGACAGACCACTCCAATCCCAGCATTTAGGTCCTTTGGCACAAATCTACACCGTTCCTCCTAATTGCACCAAATTTTTCTCACACTTTGAAACTCTGCTGGTAACACTGTCCACTTGATATTTTGGACAACGCTCTCCATTCTCTACGTTTAGAATAACAGATAAAATAAACTTGAAAACCACGTATTAAGGCCCTAGAACCATTCATGTCCGTAGTAGTGTAACTGTAAGAGTATTTTAATAAGTCCATTGTTGACGGGCAGTTCGGGCTGCATCACGTCACCCATACCAGTGTTCTGGTGCAGAATTGCGAAAATAGTTGCATCTTGCGTTGTTTATAAATTGCAGTCACGGGGAGTAATTCGTGCAAAAAGATCTGGAAAGGAAGATTGTAGTTTAACGTGACCATCAATCTCGAGATCATAAGCCACGGGACCTCCTTTTTACGTGGAATCCGAACCACAGAACATGGCATTTCACTTCGAAAATCTCACATGCATTGACCGGGAATCGAACCCGGTCTGCCGTGGTGAGAGGCCAACAGCTTGACCGCTGCGCCAGCAAAAAGATCTCTCGGGCCCCTTACAACAGTTATCATCATGAACATATTATGCCTCTGTATAAGTGCAATGGTGTCGGTGCAGTACATTGAGGTTATCAGTTGCAATAAGCGTTGGTGCTTTCACATTTACCTTAATTTATTCCGAAACTTATCGTTGAGCGCTATGTGCCGATAAATGATACTATTGCTACCTCAGGAGCTCGGGACAGCCGAAGTTTACCATAGTGTTCTGATTATTTTCCTACGGCGCTGTGCGTCTAAAGACGACATTATTGGTCTCTACATTTCGAACAGACAATGAGATATAGGCCCTAGGCAGTGTCTTATTTCACTTACTCCTCTTTCTAAACTTATTTTAAAATTTGTTTGTAAATTACATGTGTCAGTGCTGCAGTTAGTAAACAGCCGTTTCTCTATTCATTATTATCATAACGGGGAAATGAACTGAATGTTACGTCCATTATACTGTACTACTTATCACCCCCACTACCACCGCCAACACCACCACAAAAAATTATATTTTAAAAATATTTATTTTCTGTTAATTTAAGTATCAACGGCCAGTTCTGTAGTAGTATTAATTATCATCCATAAAACAAATAAATCCACTGGGCGAAGCCGGGCACTACTGCTAGTTTTCTTTTTCTTAGTCGTTTACCCTCCAGGTTGGTGGAACCCACGGACTCAGCGAGGGAACTCACCACTACCGCCTCTACGGGCAGTGTCCTAGAGCTGGGAACATCTATTCAGAGTGGATACAACTGGGGAGGTGTGGTTGGCACCTCGCCCAGGCGGCCTCACCTGCAAAGCGAACAGGGGCCTCATGAGGGAAGGTAATGGATGGTCAGGATGGATAGGCAAGGAAGAGGGAAGGAGGCGGCCGTGGCCTTGAAGAAGCTACCATCCCGGCATTTGCCCGAAGACGAAGTGGGAAACCACGGAAAACCACTTCGAGGATGGCGGAGGTGGGAATCGAACCCCCTCTACTCATTTGGAACACCCGAGGCTGAGTAGACCCCGTTCCAGTCCTCATACCACTTTTCAAATTTCGTGGCAGAGCCGGGAATCGAACCCAGGACCACCGGGGCGGCAGCTAACCATGCTGACCGCTACGCTACGGAGGCGACTACTACTGCTAGTAGATAATTAAATTACCAAAAATATATAACCAAATAAACAATAAAGTAAAATAAAATCACCAAAATATAAAATAAAATTAACAAAACATATACTGTAATTAAGAATAAAAACTTATCAATAAAATAAAATAAACAACAAAACAAAAAATGAAATGAAATGAACAATAAAATAAAATAATTAATAAGATTCACGTAAATTACGAAGTAAAATAATTTGAACAAAAATGGAATAAAATAAACAACAATAAAATTAACATTAAGATAAAATTATAGAATGACATAAAATGACCATGACAGCCCGATTCCTAATTGACGTATTAATTATAATTACCTTAAGTCAATATTTAGTGCATTGAAACCACCCCGTAGTGACCTTGTTCAGCGTGGTATAGGATAGGTTACTGTGTAGTGCCATACAACTTAAAGGACACTAGGACTGAGTTTTTAGGCAAAAATGACAAAATAACTGTTTTTTGTTCTTCTCATATATACGAAGTACGTCCAGAAAGTAAATTCCGTTTGGAAATAACATTAAATTGTGTTAGCTTGCCACGGTGGGTGAGTGGATAGCGTGTCGGTCTACTAACCCCAAGATTGCAGGTTCGCCCCTGGCCGTGGTAAGTGATTTTTGAAAGGCTGCAAAAATACGATACGCATGTCATACGATGTTGGCATGTCAAAGCACCCATTTGAATTCAGTAGGCCGAGTTCATAATGGCAAAATTAATCTCGGGAGTTTCCGCCAACACAAAGTTCCTCATTTCTCTACTAGAAAGCGCTATAGTGTTCAAGGAGGTTAGATACCTAACCTCTAACCTCCTTGACTTTCATAGTGATTCAAGGAACGACGAAATTCGACATGCAAACTACCCTCTGGGTGTCAAATTACAAAGCTTGCACCCAGCACCCGAGGCCATACGATATTATTATTATATTATTAAATTGTGTACAGATACAGAAAAATTATTTATTGCACAAAATTCTACAACCCTTAAACTACTTTTCCACATAACTGCCGAAATGTTGCAGGCATTTGTCGTAGCGTGGCACGAGTTTTTGTATACCTTCTTCATAGACGTGTGCCGCCTGTGTCTTCAACTAGTTGTACGTTCCGCTGCAGCGCAGTTCCGCATAAGCGCGGTAGACGCTCTGTATCAAGGAGAAGAAACGTGCGCCATTTGGAGAGCGCTGTCAGCCACGTACGCGTTGTTATGCATGTTTACTCGTACAGTGTCGGTGTTGATTGGAAATCCCGCCGCATGTGAAATCAGATCTGTGATTCGTTTTCTGAATGCTAGGAAAGTGAAACCAATTGAAATTTATCGGCAAATTTGCGAAGTGTATGGACAAAATGCGATGAGTGATTCAATGGTGAGAAGATGGGTCCGACAGTTCAATGAAGGACGTAGTGCAGTGCACGATGAAGAACGAAGTGGGCGTCCATCTTTGGTTACAGAAGAACTGGTTCACGCGATTGATGACAAGATCCGGGAAAACCGCAGGTTTACAATTAGTACTCTCGCTATGGAATTTCCCCAAATTTCACGATCACTAATTCATGAAATTGTTACCGAAAAACTGAACTTTCGTAAACTTTACCGACGTTGGGTACCAAAGATTCTTACGGAGCAACACAAAACAAAACGGATGGATAGTGCACTTCAGTTTTCGACCAGTTACAATGAAGGCGGCGAAGAATTTCTGATACAGATAGTCACAGAAGATGAAACTTGGGTTTCTTACGACACCCCTGAAAGTAAGCGGCAATCAATGGAATGGAGGCACACTTCATCCCCAGCGAAGGTTAAGCCGAAACTAATCTTGACACCTCGGAAAATGATGTGCACAGTGTTCTGGGACAGGAAAGGCATCTTACTCATTGATTTCTCACCGCGTGGTCAAACAATCAACGCAGATGCTTACTGCGAGACACTTAGGAAATTGCACCGCGCAATACAGAAAAAGCGCCAAGGGTTGCTGTCAAAAGGTGTTGTTTTTCTTCACGACAACGCACGACCACACACTGCAAATGTGACGGAAAACCTCCTACAGGGATTTGGCTGGGACGTGTTTGACCAACCTCCGTACAGCCCTGACCTCGCTCCTAGCGACTTTCATCTGTTCACACATCTCAAGTCCTTCCTTGGCGGTCAACACTTCAACAATGACGACGAGCTGAAAGAAGATGTTTCCAACTGGTTGAAGACACAGGCGGCAAACATCTATGAAGAAGGTATCCAAAAACTTGTGCCACGCTATGACAAATGCCTGCAAAAGTTCGGCAGTTATGTGGAAAAGTAGTTTAAGAGGTGTAGAATGCTGTGCAATAAATAATTTTTCTGTATCTGTACACAATTTAATTTTATTACCAAACGGAACTTACTTTCTAGACGTGCCTCGTATATCATATGGACCCCTGTGGATCATTTGAGTAAAACAGTTTTCATGCACTGCCACTTTCAAAGGCTCAGCGACATTTTTAAATCTCCTCTGCATAAGACGAAGATGGAAGGGAAATCATATGAAAGTAGGCTATACTTTAAAAACTAGAAATCCTAGAAAGTCGTAGGTTAACTCAAATGAAAGTTCTCTATGCTCTTTATCTCTACAACAAAACATTGTTTTTTCAGTTTTTTTTCCAACAAAGTTTCATTAGGTGAGCCAAACTGGTTAATATAGCATGCGTTTTATAAAAATGCTTTTATCTCCAAAACAACATTTTCAGGTAATCAAAATGCTCCATCTACATGCGATATTCACCCATTTTACTCACAAATTCACTGGATGTTCAGAAAAACAAGTGTTGTAAGATAACATTGCAATTTATTCAGTCACTTTTAAAATTACAGACCAAAAATATAAAAATAAAACTATGAAAAATTATCAAAATTCATAAAACATGATGGCACATCAAGAAAAATTAATCTGACAGCATATATTCATCACTTTCCTGAATTGTCTCAATGCTATAATATTTAGAATAGATTTATGTATAAGTAATGAAAATATCAAGAGTTTTACACAATTTGTAATGCGCGTGGAGCATTTTGATCATACGGTATGTTTTAATAATATAATTAATAAAAAAATCAATTACATTTCATCCAATTATTTTCAAATTTGGTATGTGACTTAGTGATACTATTCTAAGTATGCAGTTTTAATTTCAACTCATTCTGACAAAAAATGTGGAAGGTGAAAAATTCAGTCCTAGTGTCCCTTAATAAAATTTTGTTCATAATAGAGAATGCTATGAATAGTTTTGTAGCAAAAGTTCACAGAGTAAAATTTTAAAGAACCAGATCTGTTGCAATAATCTATATATAAGAATGAAAGTTTGTCTGTTTTTTTCTGAATTTCTACGGAAATTTGCGTTATTTACGCGTTTCAGACTGTTTTATGACGGATGCGCGCGAAAATAAAATGTTTGTCTGTCTGTCAAAGTGGTTGTTCCCTTATAACTCGAGAACGGCTGGGTGGATCAACGTAAAATTTGGTACAGATATCCTTCAGAGGCACGACACGAATCATTGATGTAACTCTTCTCTGTACCTCTCATAAAAGGGGGCCTACCCCCTTAAAATACTTGCTGAAATAGGCGTAGACGGGCGAGACAAAGCTCATTTTCAGCCCCTCAATGTGACTCAAAAACCAACAGTTTTTGAGATATTTCCAGAAAACTAAATTCATTTAATACAATAACGAAAGAATGCAAGCCGGTTACCATGGCAACGGAATCTCACAGGTCCATCTATTGCTGTAAGACGCAATACAATTCCATTTATTACATTACTGAGATAGTTTTCAAACGGCTATATGGTTATAACGGAACCAACTTAAGCTGTAAAATTCATCAATGTCATATAATGCGCTTAAGGGGGTCAAGGGGTACTCTAGATTTTTTTACACGCGATTTACACGTGCGGATGTGGTACGGAAGGTCTATTATATCCGTATCGCTATATTGTCACATTATTATTATACTTATTATTATTATACTACGGCCTACAACGACGAGACAAAGCTTATTTTCAGCCCCTTGGTGTCAGAAACAAAACTCGGTGCCCCTAAATAGCAGTAAAGGGTCCCCGAAAAGTATATTTTAAGGCTCTAAAACCAACAGTTTCTGAGATATTCCCAGAAAACTAATTTCATTTAATAAACTAATGAAGGAATGCAAGCCAGTAACCATGACAACAATATCTGAAAAGGTGACATCCAACTTTCCATCTTTTCTGCAAGAAGTGAAGCCACTCCATTTATTAAAATTCTGTGAATGTTTGCAAATGGCTATAAGGTTATTACGGAATCAACTAAAACTGTAAAATTCATCACTGCGCTTAAGGGGGTCAAGGGGTACTCTAGATTTTGTTTCACGCGATTTACACGTGCGGGTGTGGTACGGAAGGTCTATTATATCCGTATCGCTAGATTTTTTCACACGACTTAAATGTGCGTTATTTCGTACAGAAGGTCTATTATATCTCCAAACAGAAACATTATTTTCAAAAATTCCTAAATTGAAATATGGTGGGTTTTTTCTTTTTTTCTTTTAGGAATTTGGGCCATTGGAGTCTAAAAAACCTGAATTTTCATGCACCACAAGCCTTTATAATTTATTAAAAGGGTCTTCCTCTGGATGGGGACTTGACACAACAGTGAAGGTCAGTTTTATTTGACGTGTATTGCGTTTCGTCTACGAGGTTTTCATTTTTTTTCACGTCAGGAAGTACACGTTAGGTAAATTTAGTTTTTGAGCATATTTTAACTAATCATTTTTCTTTGTCGAGAAACAGGTTCCAAGTCTCTAACCATTGCAACAGTAGCTCAATTGATTACGTCTGGTTATTAATACCGAAGACCGTTCGAAGAATGGGTACTTCTGCCAGTTTTTTTTAATAAAGCATAAAAGAAGTCTTGAAAAAACAGCGTAGAATTGAAGAGATGTGTATGTGAAAATATGTATGTTGAATATGTTAGGTTATAAAAATGATGCTTGATGTGTATTTGCCAGGTAGAGAGATATTGAAGAGAGAAACTTAGGAAATATGTTTGACGAAGTTATTATGAAATAATTTATATTCTCTCTACAATATCTCCCTGCCTGGCAAATGCACAAGCATCATTTTTATAACCTAACTTATTCAACATTCATATTTTCACATACACATCTCTTCAATTCTACGCTGTTTTTTTTTAACTTCTTTGATGCTTTATTAACAAAATTACTGTAACAGATCTGGTTTTTTGAAATTTCACTCTGTGAACTTTTGGTAGAAAAATATTTATAGCATCCTCTATTGCGATTTTTTTAAATTAAGTTGTATGGTACTACACAGTTACTTATCCTATACCACGCTGAAGAAGGTCACGTGACCGAAGCCGTTACGGTTTCAATGTACTAAATATTAACTTTAGGTAATAAATAGTTTATTATAAGATGCAATTATCAATAAGATAAAATTAACAATACTTTAAATAATATGAACAAAAATAAAGTGAACAATAAGATAAAATAAATCAAACAATAAAATACACTGCTCAACAAAAGTTTGGAATATACAGGGTGTAACAAAAATGTACGGCACAAAATGCTGGACGCATTCCTCACACGTAGACGAAGAAATGTTGTTATATGAACATGGGTCCGGAAACGCTTTGTTTCCATGTTATACCTCATTGTTTCCAACTCATTTATCATGGGAAACACACAAGAAGAGAACGTGAGAACCATGGGGAATATGCACTCTTGGTTACGTCTGGTTACGTTGCCATTATTGTAGGTGCACCGCCAGTGTTTTGTTTTACATGGCCATGTGGCCATGCGACTTAGCAGATGTGCCTTTAGCTGTGCGACAAAACATGTACATCATGCACGGTGGAGCACCTCCTCATTTTAGTGTTAATGTCCGTGGGTTTCTAAATAACAGATTTGGTGACAGATGGATAGGTAGAGGTGGACCAATTGCCTGGCCTCCACGCTCTCCGGTCCTAAACCCACTGGACTTTTAATTGTGAGGGCATTTGAAAGCTCTTGTGTGTCGAACCCCAGTACAAGATGTTCAGAGTCTCCGTGCCCGTATTATGGAAGACTGCAAAAATCTTTGTTCAGCAGTGTATAATACAATTAAATAGAAACAAGAGGGTGTTTCTAACAGGAATGGTATGCAAGGCCCTTATAATTTATTCAAAATTATGTGTGGGGACTGCAATACAATTGCAAAGGTTGCTGTTGTTGATGTTGTTGTTGTTTGAGTCTTCAGTCTTTTGATGGTTTGATGTAGCACTCCATGCCTCCCTGTCCTGAACTAATCGTTTCATCTCTACATAGCTACCACACCCTACATCCGAGGCAATCTGTTTAACATATTCTAACCTTGGTCTATCCCTACAGTTCTCGTCCTCGCGTCTCTAAAAGCCTTAGTTATTACTAGGGACGTAAAGCTAATGCCATTATTATTAGAAATAACTTCCGAATTTTAGGCGCAAGTAGGAAAGCAATGCTAGAAGCTATTCAAAAGTTATTTCACACTTTGAAAGAGCAGTATTTGTCACTTACTGATCGTTCCACACAGATGCTACACAGTTTCCTGCAGCCGGAGCTAAAATAAGTCTGGTTGCAACAGAATAGTCCCACTGCACACACATCAAGGGAATTTTCTCTCCTACAAGAAAGAAATATTTCTAGAGCGACAGATTTCTCAATGAGATTACATTCCATGGCCAGCCCATTCCCCAGATCTCACACCTTGCATATGTTTTCTCTGGTGATATCTGATGGCTCAAGTCTACCAACGTAAACAGTGAACACTTATTGGCGTGTAAGCTGTCATTCGCTACCAAATCGAGGCAATATCACCAAGCATGAAGAGGACCAATGCGGAATTTTAGGGGAGGCTTTAGACATCCATAGAAATGGACGGTCAACATTTGGCCGACAGCGCTAACGTGATACCTCGCGCCTCGCTGGCATCGGAAGAGCGTGGGTTCGAACCCCACCTCCACCGTCCTAAAAATGGTTTTCGTGGTATCCCTTTTTCACCACCAGACAAATGCCAGGACGGTTCCTTTCAATAGGTCCACGGCCGATTTCCTTCCAAAATTCCTTCCTTGACCCGTCCTGAAAAGAAAATCCATGGCCATTGGCTGCATTAATAAAATTATTAATACTAGTGGGCCCGTGCGAGCTTTCGCAACGTGAATGTAGGTTTATGGGGCAGTAGGGATGAATGTGGGAGAACGAAGTTTTAAATATTGTAGAAATGTATTTATTGTTGTTAAACGGCATACGTACATGAGAAGCAGTTAAACGGCATACGTACATGAGAAGAACACAACGAATTATGTAGAACAGTGTTTTGTACTTGTCACAGCATCTCTTTGTAGACAATATTCGATGTTATAACGAATTCATCGGTTATTGTTTGCTCGGGAGTTTCTTCTACAGCAATTTTTACATTTGCAAAGGATTGAACCCTAGAGAAAGTCTTGGCGAGACCCCACCGGAGCCATCTGCTGAGAGACTCCTCAGCTAGCAATACGCCGCGCTCCCGCCAGATGGCTGCCGCCGCCGCGCTGCCCTGCGTTCTAGCGGCAGGCTCGCCGGGTTACGGTGCTCTTATTGTAAATGTATATTTTTAAGGTATTTATTTAATTGTGAGGCATTTATAGAGGAAGTGAGTGTGTTTCGGGCACACATGGGGTTATGCGGAACCTGTAGGTACCCCATTTGTGTAGGTTGGTGTTAACAAGACCTTATTATCGGTACAAAACCGGAATGGGACCTTGGCAGAATAATATAGGGAGGATCATTTTCAAACCTACCCGATGGTGTATGTGCGAGCATTGCTCTTTCAAACTGTTGAATAGCTTAGCTATATTTGTCAGAAGCTTCTACCATTGCTTTGTTATACAGGTTTTAACTTCGGGAGGTAATTTTGCCACACCCGTACTTGCTTGAATTTGAATTTGAATTTATTGTTGCTCTTGTACAGGCCACTAAGGCTACAATGCATCTGTACAGTTTGCAGCTCTCTTCAATCAGAGGGGGGTTAGATACAATAAAAGAAGAATAGAACTTAACCTAAACATTCAGTTGACAATCAAATTAAATTCTTGATACACTGGTAGTTCCTAATACTTCTAGATTATCTTTGGATTTTGTTGTAAAATGATTCCCTACATCTATACTATCTCTTAGCTTAAATTAGATTTTTGTTCTCTGTTGTCTATGAAATTTTTAGTATCAAGTTACATGGCTCGTAGGCTAAATAGTTTAAGTACAGAAGAATCATATTTGATTTTACTTTCTTTAAATCAATTGAATGTTCACATTGATCACAATAATTACTTAGCTGATAGATTACCATAGTTCTGATGGGAAGTCCTGAATACTGGTGCAATTTATGTTTATTTCAGAGAATACCAGCTGGGACACGGAATAAACCTTTACATAGATGTGGATGCTAGCGACAACACGATCATCAGCCGTTCTATACGGCCTATTTCCTAGTCGGAGCTACTACTGTATCTCCCATACTTACTTCGTTACTTGCATAATCCTAAGAATAAAGCACCAAAAAAAACGTTGGAGGTCTGTGATTAGGAAAGGTGACCTATCATTTTAAGCACTCTGCCACTCCGTCCTTGAGTTGGCACGTGCCACCTTGCCTGGACAACTGCTAGGGTAAGTGATGAAAATCGTAAATCTGTGCGTACAGTAATAAGAACTACTTTGCACTTAACGTTTAAGTATATCATAGCAATAGTAGCTACGACTTTCATAGATTAGCCCCAAACTAGAATATTAAACTAATATGCAGAAATGGTCTAACGCTTATTATATCACAGGAATAGCAGTTACACCTTGGTGGAGGGAGACTTGGTGGATGGAATTGCTATTTCTCAGTCTCCTTTTCAGTTTCTTTTGTGAACGTAACGTAACACATGGTTATCGTTACAGTGTTTCATTTAAGGGTGTAAGCTGTAAGGATATCTTTGATCATGTCATCAGTCTCGAAACCCTTTTTTCATCGCGAATGAGATGCGTGAATAGATTGCAAAGCAAGCTAGCCATTCCAAACGAGCTTCAAAAAATACGGAAACAAAACGCTTACGGATGATAATTTTACACCTCGTGTTCGTATATTCCACCAGGACCAAAGCAGGAGAATGCAGCTTTAACATGCAGGCATTACATGGAGCATAGCCTATGTTTCGCCAGACCATCGCAGTATAAGTAAGGCATGATGGTCAAACATGGTAGTACGTAGTGTGCTCCAGGTTCTACGTCTGAAAGACACCTCATCAGCAGAAATCATCGGAAACTTGTTGAGGTGTACGGTGCGAATGTCATGTCACGGAAACAGGTTTGGCATTGGTGCACTTCATTCGATAATGGGAGGACATCCGTTGTTTCCTTACGCGTAGCGATCCTTCGGCTGATTTTGTTAGGGTCTGATGCAACATACGCTCCATAGAATGGCTACATGATAAAGCTGTGGTCCCCTGGTGAAATATTCGAACATGCGGGAGAATGTGTTAACCGTAAGGGACGGTGTTATCTTTTTTTTTTGAAGCTACTGTACTTGTGCTTCCTACTGACTCTCTAATTATGGCTCTGTACTGTCCAGAAGATAAACAAACACACGGAAATTTTCACAAATAATTTATTTATAAATATTTATAATACATTAAAAGAGGAATCTCTCTTCACAACAGCAGGAGCAGGTTCATGGAAAAAGTATTTATTTATGGACTCATTTTCAAATGAACTTATCAAAACCCAAAACATTGGGCTGTGTTGACAGTCAGGTACATGGAATGAGTAATGTATCTGAGGCTAAGTGAAACTATATTTTCTTTCTCCTTCGGTTTAAATTGTGCCTGAAGGATATTTTCTGAGTCAAAGAACTTACTTCAGGGAGGATTCACGACCTTAATACCCTCACGGACGATCAGGTGAGCATTGACTTGGTTTGGCTTTATTACAGTGAATCTTGTTTTCACACACAGAAAGTAAGAGTAACTGATGTTTGAGGGGATGATTAAAGGGGCAAATACATGACCTGTCACTATCATTTTAAACATTTTGTGAATTTTAAAATTGATGAACTTTTTTTTACGGACTGGCACTGATATTGTCTGCCAATACAGGAAATAAGCATCCCTGTTGCAGACTGGGACTCATTTCCTAACTTGAATCCATGTGCAAGACTCATCTTGTGAAGTTCCTGAAACAGACACAAGTCCAGACTCTGCCTTCCACTGATATTCACATCAAGAATCTCTGAATGAAGCTAGTAACACTGATTAGAAAGCACCTTGTAAACATTAAATATGAACATTAATTTTCACAACTGACAATAAGCCTCATGATTGCCGGTGGGGAAAGAAAACATAATCTTATAGTACAAAAACAGATCCTTTAAATGTCACACAAAGAGTCGATACAAATCACATTTTACAAGGAAATATTTCAATTGACTAAATGTTACTAACACAAGAAAGTATTGTATGTAAACATTTCGTAGGAAAAACATATTTAATAAGGTGTTTGGTATCACTGACAATCCTCCAGCAATTTTGAATGTACTTTGCTTATTGTATCAGTACAGGGTCTTTCATATAAAATAAGAGCGCCAAGCGGTGGCTTTGTTAACCGCTGATGCGGTCACCTTGGCCGAGCCTTTGGTGCGCCAAGGCCCCCTGCTTTAAGCGTGTGTAGAATCCTATATGATGCAGCGGCCTTGCTAGCGTGTGTACAATGCTGAAATCCTACTTTAGTTAGTTCGTTAGTTATTGTTGATGAAACCGAAACCCCTATAGTATTGAAAGCGCGCGCATAGTACATACGATGGCTTTTTTTTTTCAAGTTCCGATGGACTGTATAAAAATAACAGATTGACATTACCAAACTTGACCTTGCAGTAAGCGTGCAATTGCTCAGTCGCCAGTCTAAACCTCAAGTGCTAACATGGTGAGACAGTTATCATTGCAACATCGTATTTTTATGTAAAACTTATTTTAAGTACGAGTCGGCTCGGCGGGTACGTGATGCATTTGTTCAACAATTTCCTGATGAAGTGCCACCTTCACTAGCACTGATTCACGTAATTGCAAATAAATTTGACAATAATGGCTCGGTGCTCAATAAAACACATGCCCGCACACGAAGAGTTTTAACAGAGGATGAGCTAGATGACATTGGCGAGAATCTTGAACGGTCTTCGAATAAATCACTCACAAAATTAGCACAAGTAGGGGTTTCGGTTTCATCAACAATAACTAACTAACTAACTAAAGTAAGATTTCAGCATTGTACACACGCTAGCAAGGCCGCTGCATCATATAGGATTGTACACACGCTTAAAGCAGGGGGCCTTGGCGCGCCAAAAGCTCGGCCAAGGTAACCGCAGCAGCGGTTAACAAAGCCGCCGCGTGGCGCTCTTATTTGATATGAAAGACCCTGTAGACAATGCCTCTGTTCAATTTGTATCATGACAATGATGGCGTGGTGGTAACTGACAGTAACTGACGATGGACAGAGAGAGGACAGAGAAACAGAGAGAAGGTTGATCGTACCTGCACGACGTTACCACGCGTAACTAATTTGTTGTTTCATAAAATTGACCATTGGAAGTAGGCCTATCCTGGGACAGAATTCTATTGAGGTGGATCTGGGTTCCTTCCCTGGACGATAAATTATGTGAAAAAAAAACGGAAAATACGGAAAGAATGGAGTAAGCAGTGGTAGCTAAAGTTGCCTCTTTCTTTGTAAGCTGGGGTCTTTCCATGATGGGGAACTATAATAGACGATAACTGACTGGCTGACAGATCCATGAGATTATCTGTGTGAGCTGCGCAGTTCTCGGATGAAAAGAGGACCCGTTTGGTCAGTTCTAGTACCTGCGTTATTATCTGTACAAACTGTACAGTTTGCTACATTTATCGCTCAGACATGACGTCACACGTGAAAATCGTTTCGATGAACTGAAGGTGTGTGGGCCGCTTTTAACAGTCTCGCTATACACTGTATTACTATATTATGTAGTTTCATGTTTGTAACAGTGTTCTTCGAAACTTATTCTATCAAAGTTTGGTGAAATTATTGTGCGGCAATGATTTCAAATCATGACGTATCAGTTTGGTTTGGTGGTTAGATCGAGGGTAAAAGTAGTGACACTGACTATGAAAGTGAATACAATGAACATAATTATTTAAGTTATAGTGCTACAACGGAACAGTTCCCAGGTAGCAATAACGATGAGACGGTTTTAAAAGTATTTGATTTTTTTAAGGAAAGAGAACATTTCGCTGCTTAGGCTACATAAGCTCGAAGAATCTTAGTTTTAAGTATTTAAATTTTGTGAGGTGCCTTCGTACTGTTTCAGGAATGTTCATTTAATCTGCAAATACATTTACTCATGAAATCAGTTGCTATGTATTTTATAAACAAGTCATGTCATAGTGTGAACATTTTGCTCAACATGCGACCACTTGCGTAACTTTCATTGTAGAGACCAGTGGCGGGTTAATAACTGCCCTCTTCCTATGCCCTTTAAGAGAGCGCATCACAGCACGTCATGACGCATTACACAAACTTTGCTTAGAATTTTGTGATGATTTTGAAATACGGCTAACATTAAATAATATTTTTAAATATCCCTTATTTTAAGATTTGGGAGTTCACCCAACCTACATGCTGCTTTTTACATTGATTAGAACAATACAGAAAATGAAATCGAATGGATTAAAATAAATGGTTTTCTGACTTTTGCCAACATCGACACGAAATTGAACGTACAGCGTGTTCCGATTCAACACGGAACTGTAAAATGGGTTGGCTGCCCACCCGCAATCGGCTTGAAATCCGCTCGCAGCGCGCTGGCGCAGGGCAGAGTTCGAATTCACTGATTGCTGCCTTCTTATTCAGCATTGCAAAGTATTTTGCTCTTTCAAAATATATTTACACAGACTTCACAATACGTTTGTACGATTTCTGTTTCAGAACTTGTTATTTTATGCATCTGTTAATGGCTTTTGCAGAGCATTTCTATGAAATAAAATTTTATTTTACAACATTGTTTATTACAACACAGTGTATTTTTGTGTTGTATTTTATTTACAGTCGTCTCCGTAGCGTAGCGGTCAGCATGGTTAGCTGCCGCCCCGCAGGTCCTGGGTTCGATTCCCGGCTCTGCCACGAAATTTGAAAAAGTGGTATGAGGACTGGAACGGGGTCTACTCAGCCTCGGGTGTTCCAAATGAGTAGAGGGGGTTCGATTCCCACCTTAGCCATCCTCGAAGTGGTTTTCCATGGTTTCCCACTTCGTCTTCGGGCAAATGCCGGGATGGTACCTTCTTCAAGGCCACGGCTGCCTCCTTCCCTCTTCCTTGCCTATCCATCCTGACCTTCCATTACCTTCCCTCATGAGGCCCCTGTTCGCTTTGCAGGTGAGGCCGCCTGGGCGAGATGCCAATCACACCCCACCAGTTGTATCCCCTCCGATTAGATGTTCCCAGCTCTAGGACACTGCCCGTAGAGGCGGTAGTGGTGAGTTCCCTCGCTGAGTCCGTGGGTTCCACCAACCTGGAGGGTAAACGACTAAGAAAAAGAAAAAAAAAGAAAAAAAATGTTATTTACATCACAATTTATTGCTTTTAAACCAATACCACAAAACGAGATACAATTTGGAAATGATTTGTTACAAAATTGTAATCAGTCTTCGATGCGACTAAAAAAGATAATCAATCACAGACGTTACATCTACTGCAAATGGAAATTTACATAAGGTGTTCGAAGTGGCGTCCATCATTTTCCAAGCAGAGGGCCACTCGTCGCATGAAGTTCTCTCTTGCGTTCGACACATCTGAGGAGATATTTTGGATTAAAAAGCAATAAATTGTGTAGTAAATAAAATACAACACAAAAATACATTGTGTTGTAATATACAGTACCATGTTGTAAAATAAAATTTTATTTTATAGAAATGCTCTGCAAAAGCCATCAACAGAAGCGCAAAATAACAAGTTCTGAAACAGAAATCGTTCAAACTTATTGTGAAGCCTGTATAAATATATTTTGAAAGAGCAAAATACTTCGCAATGCTGCATAAGAAGGCGGCAATCAGTGAAATCGAACTCAGCTCCGTCGCTAGCGCGCTGCGAGCAGATTTCAAGCCGATTGCGGGTGGGTAGGCAACCCATTTTACAGTTCCGTGTTGAATCGGAACAGGCTGTACATGGATTGAAATATACAGGGTCTTTCATATAAAATAAGAGCGCCAAGCGGCGGCTTCGTTAACCGCAGCTGCGGTCACCTTGGCCGAGCTTGTGGCGTGCCACGGCCCCCTGCTGTAGTATTGAAAGCGCGCGCATACTACATACGAGGGCTGGTTTTTATTTTCAAGTTCCGATGGACTGTATAAAAATAACAGATTGGCATTACCAAATTTGACCTTGCAATAAGCGTGCAGGTGCTCAGTCGCCAGTCTAAACCTCAAGTGCTAACATGGTGAGACAGTTATCATTGCAACATCGTATTTTTTATGTAAGACTTAATTTAAATACGAGTCGGCTCGGCGGGTACGTGATGCATTTGTTAAGCAATTTCCTGATGAAGTGTCTGTCACCTTCACTAGCAAAGATTCACGTAATTGCAAATAAGTTTGACACTACTGGCTCGGTGCTCAATAAAAACATGCCTGCACACGAACAGTTTTAACAGAGGATGAGCTAGATGACATTGGCGAGAATCTTGAACGGTCTCCGAATAAGTCACTCACAAAATTAGCACAAGTAGGGGTTTCAGTTACATCAACAATAACTAACTAACTAAAGTAAGATTTCAGCATTGTACACACGCTAGCAAGGCCGTTGCATCATATAGGATTGTACACACGTTTAAAGCAGGGGGCATTGGCGCGCCACAAGCTCCACCAAGGTGACCGTAGCTGCGGTTAACAAAGCCTCCGCTTGGCGCTCTTATTTTATATGAAAGACCCTGTAGTGTACATCGTTAATTCGTCCAATAATCACAGAGCTCAGTTGAAACTCCATACAACCTTGCTTGTATGGGTAACTTCCTATGATGGTGTTATCTAAAGCTAACAAAAGGTACCAGAAGGTAATCGTGTTTTATATTCAGAGAGGAATGTTTTGACGTAATCAACGAACGTACAATACCCAATAGAGGCATTGCTAATTATACTAGCGAGTGTATGTACGCTACCGATAACTTTCGACATATTTTTGCAGAGAATGTTTGAAAGTCAGTGCAAATTGAAGCTACGAATTGCATCAAAGCATTCCCATCATCATGAATTACATCCGCAATTCTTTCCGAAAAGGAACTTATTCAGTACAGAATATATTTTAATAGTTTTAAATTAATTTGAGTTATCCATGAGCTGATTGCAATACAACTTTCCATTGCATTTAAGTTATAATCTTCTGATTGGAAAAATAACTTACATTCGTCATAGTGAATGCAGTGAAAACGTCTACTGCATTCAGATGTGTAGAATTAACGGCTTCATATATCGGGAGAATTTTTGACCAGGGAAAATTGACTCTTTCCCTCAAAACTCATTGGAAATCGTCAGTACCATTCCTCAGAAGGTATTAAGAGTAATTTTGGGAATGACATCCTGGAACACACTTTCATAACTACCTTACTACATATTATCATATCTATTTTAATCAGTTCTGTGCTAAAGGTGTCTTGAAAAAATACAGTAGTAACTTAAAATTTAAATATAGGATAGAGTATCATCAGTGGAATCTTCATATCCGTAAAGCAATCAGGGCAGTTGAATAATTTCCGAACAGAGTCGCAGATACCATTAAAAGTACCTCCAACTTAAACAATAAACAAGCCATAATGTTTTGAATACTTGCAAGGGATAATTTGACTCCTTTCAAATTTAAAGTTACTCTTCAATTGAGGAATATCTGTTCAAGGGGTAGCCTACTATTTCCAGCACAAAAAAGTAAGTAGTGTGGAAACGAAAAAAAAGTATAATAAACGACACACGGAACGTACCCATGGTCGGATATGGTAAAATTACATCTCATTGGTCTGGACTGCACGGGGCATTCGATGGTATCCAACTACTGCCGTACATTTGTATGAAGTGGAAGTGAAAATAGCATCTTCTGAACAGACAGTCCTCATTTATAACGGGCGAATTTACTAATGCTTTGGGGAGTAAACAAGCTTCTTGCATGTGAGCTTCGATAGTCAACATGCAAAGAATCTTCCTGGCAATAAAGATGAAAATAATTCTTGGCAAGGCTAAAATAGTAACTTTTTCACACATCCCATGGAAATCAATGTTGCTACTTGGGAACAGCTTTATTTGTGAAATGAATGCTGTTGAGTATGCATCAAACTAAATTTCCATATGCTTGGAACTACATCAAGTTCAGCGAAAGCCTGCACCAAATTTCCCAACACTGATTTTCCAGTTAATTATTTAATTACCTGTATGTATGCCATACCTCCTGCAAGAAAGGCGGCAACATTCAACAAAGGAAAAATTATAAACAAACAGCATGTATGCAGCATTATTAAATCCACCCCACCTGAATCACCCACCTTAGCATGCAAGTAAAGATTCAATTACAAAAACTCTTAAGCTCCCTTAATCCTTAAAAGATGAGGTCAACAATTTATAGGAACAATCAGTGGATTAAGTATTGATATACAGAAATAATTTACGTCTGATGTATGACTGCTTGACTGGAGTTTAACGCCCCAATATGCCAGTATTAGGCAGAGAATATCACCTTTCTTTCATCCAGTATATAAACTTACTGGTCCCAAGAGGAAATTACCGAAGAGTAATGTACAGCGTCTTGCATTCTTCCAATCCAGTAACATGTGGAATTTTGATCACAGATGGACAATACTGCCAAACTAGAGCAGGGAAAAATTGCCTGGACAGAAGATCTCTCTACATTCCTTGTTGGAAGACAAAACTTCCAGAAGACAAACAGTCTTCATGACAATAACAATCGAGAGACCTCAGACAACATTAATTGTGCCATATTTTTACAACTCAAGATGTTTCATGTCTCTTCAATGACTGGCTGAACGGCTTGCAGATCCTCTAGTGGAATTAACAGGTTTCACTGTCGGGAGTCTCTGAACACGACCATGTCGACTCGATTGCAAGGCTCCGCGTTCTTCACGTTCACCTTCTTCAGTTTCTTCTTCTTCCTCCTCTGCCAATGTCTCTCCTGCCTCATCTTCTTGGATAACGCTGCTCTGGATCCACTCGCGAATGCGATCCTTCTTGGCTGAACGATCGACAGTAGTCTCTATGCCATATTGTGTCAACGTGAAAAGGAGTTTGTCTTTCTCCTCTACACTGCTATGGAAACTGTACATAGACGGGCAAAGGCTGTCATCCTCTGGAGCTCCCTCTGTGAACAGAAAGAGGACAACCAGTATGGACTACCGTATCGAACTAATTTTAATTCCTTTATAAGCACCGTGATTATCAATGAAAACCTCGATGAATTAATTTATATAGATACAATAGAACACTAAGTCTGATGTACGAACAAAAGTTTGATGCTATTCAGTCGGTCAACACGATTGTACCCAAATGAGATGGGTTGTTCCCTAATCCTGAAAAAAAAAAAAAATACATGAGATTAATAAATACTAGAGCAGGGAAAAATTGCCTGGACAGAAGATCTCTCGACATTTCTTTGTCGGAAATTTGGTTACAATCATGTTGACCAACTGAAGCCTCCGTGGCTTAGGCGGCAGCACGCCGGCCTCTCACCGCTGGGTCCGTGGTTCAAATCCCGGTCACTCCATGTGAGATCTGTGCTGGACAAAACGGAGGCAGACAGGTTTTTCTCCGGGTACTCCGGTTTTCCCTGTCAAAATTTCATTCCAGCAACACATTTCATTTCATCTGTCATTCATTAAATCATTGCCCCAGGGGAGTGCATCAGGCCTCGGCAGCCGGCACAGTTCATATCCTCGCCGCTAGATGGGGGCTTCATTCATTCCATTCCTGACCCGGTCGGAGACTGGAAGCAGGCTGTGGATTTTCATTTTCATGTTGACCAACTAAAAAGCATCAAACTTCTGTTTACTAGGGCAACACTGAAAAATGGCTTCAAACGCCATAATGTCTGATGTATGAGTATACACTGAAAAAAAAAACTGCAAAACATAATACTACAGTATAACGTACAGTAATGAATGATTTGAGTTGTTTTATTTCAGGGCTTGGACATCGTGGTCATTTCTCCCTGTGTTCTTGGGTGTGTATATATAAGGTGCGTTCAGAAAGTAACGAGCCGGAGGCTGGAATGCGCAAACCGGTGACGACATCGGCTAATCGTGGCGTGTGTAACGAGGTGTGGTTTCGACCAGAGCGTGGAAAGTCACAGCCCGTCGCTAGAGGGCACGCGTGCACGTCACGTGACGATACAAAGCGAGCAGCAGCAGGCATCAATCGTCCAACGCTGCCAGTCGCATTGCAAACAGTGACAATGAGGCGTCTACCGAAGAGCAAAGAGGTGTTGTTCGGTTTCTGACAGCGGAAGGAGTAGGGGGAACGGACATTCATCGCCGAATGTCACAAGTGTACAGCGAACACTGCATGTCCCTTGCAAGAGTCAAGGCGTGGCACAAGCGCTTCAGGGAAGGACGGGTGTCGTTAGCCGATGATGCCTGGTCTGGGGCACCCCCCTGCATTACCGATGACAACGTCCAGCTGGTTTATGCACTCATTACCCAGGACCGCCGAGTGACGGTGAACGCCATAGCCGCCGTGGTCGCTCCACGACAATGCACGAACTCATACGGCCAACACAGTCGCGGCTCTTCTGCAGAAATTCAAATGGGAGGTTCTCGGCCACCCTCCATACAATCCAGACCTCTCTCCCTGTGATTACGCCATGTTTGCTCCCCTGAAAAGGGCTCTGCGGGGCCAACGATTCACTTCGGACGCCGACGTCCAGCTGTACGTGCGGAACTGGTTCACATCGCAGCCCAGAGAATTTTATGAGACAGCCAATCACCGCCTCGTGTCACAGTGGGACAAGTGCCTCAACAGCCAGGGCCAATACTTCTAACATACAGGTACTGGTTTCTGTAATTATGCCTCCGGCTCGTTACTTTTTGAACGCACCTTATATATAATTTGTCTGATAACCTGAGTTATTGTTGTGTCCAGTAAAATATTATTTTGTAATTAAGGTGAGGATTGGGACGGAGGCAGCTGTGGCTTTAAGTTATGAACCATCCTGGCATTTGCCTAGAAGAGAAGTGGGGAAACCACGGAAAACCACTTCCAGGATGGCTGAGGCTACAATTGAGCCCACCACTTCACAGGTTTGCCTCACGAGGCTGAATGTACCCTGTTACAGCCCTCAGACCAGATTTTGGGGCCGATAACCTAGATGTTAGGCCCCCTTAAAACAACAATTATCATCATCATCCCTCAGATCAGAATTAAGTTTCCTGACAGAACCGGGAATTGAACTCGGACTTCCGGGGCGACAGCCAAGCTACATCAGGAGGTGGTCGATGATATTCAGAACTACCTTTCTCTAAAGAAACTACATTTTTAATAATAATTAAAAAGTTAACCATCTTGGTGCAACCTACTGTACCTCCAAATTTCAAACATGTGCTTAGGAGGATGGATGCAACTATATATATTTTTTTTTTGCGTATGGCTTTTAGTGCCGGGAGTGTCCGAGGACATGTTCGGCTCGCCAGTTTTGTAGCTGCTTCGAGACGGACACCCAATGGGTGAGCTACAAGTACCGTCGGGGAGGGAAGGAGGGAAGTTGGATTGTAAGGACGAGGAGTTGGAAGGTAGCGGCTGTGGCCTATAGTTAGGGACCAACCCCGGCATTTGCCTGGAAGGAAGATGGGAAACCACAGAAGACCATCTTCAAGGTTGCCGGCGGGGGGATTCGAACCTCCTCGCCTCCCGGATGTGGGCGACTGCCATCAGTCATGCCGTAACCACCACGGCTAACTCACCCGGTTATATAGGCTATATATATAACAATGTAATGTAATCGCTGTTCCTTCCAACCTCATTTAGTAGATGAACCTCCCCCCCCCCCCCCCTAACTACTTTTCCTGATAGAATCACGGATCCACCACCCTTTGTTTAGGCCTTACTTGCAACCTGCCATAAAATGTGTAACTGCGGAATTTGATTTATAGGTAATGTTGAATTTTAACGACTTCATTGCTTGTCTTTCACCCGGGCAGCCGGTGCTCGAATTTCGGTGACAGCGGGATGGAATTTTCACCTTAAAATTCACATGGTCAGGAAGGGCATCCAGCCCTTAGTCTGATTAAAATTCCTGGGCAAAAACCAAGTGAGCCAGGTTGGCTCCGGTGTCACCCTATTAGCATGGGATGTGCAATATACTACACTGCAGGATGATGGTTGTTATTTCAAGGGGGGAAACATCTAGGTCATCTGACCCTAAATACAGGGTCTTTATATTTACTTGGCTAGGATATTCTCGCTCACGCGCTCCGCCAGTGACGGCTCAGTTCCCGGCTGCCGCGCGCGCGTAAGTTCGGCAGAAAACGGTGCTTAAAATCAGTATCATGCATTTTTATTCACTATGTTACCGGGTGAGTTAGCCGTGGTGGTTACGGCGTGACTGATGGCAGTCGCTCACATCCGGGAGGCGAGGAGGTTCGAATCCCCCCGCCGGCTACCTTGAAGATGGTCTTCTGTGGTTTCCTATCTTCCTTCCAGGCAAATGCCGGGGTTGGTCCCTAACTATAGGCCACAGCCGCTACCTTCCAACTCCTCGTCCTTACAATCCAACTTCCCTCCTTCCCTCCCCAACGGTACTTGTAGCTCACCCATTGGGTGTCCGTCTCGAAGCAGCTACAAAAACTGGCGAGCCGAACATGTCCTCGGACACTCCCGGTACTAAAAGCCATACGCTAAAAAAAATCACTATGTTTACAGTAGATGCTGAAAATGTTCCCCATCCGCTGCCAAACATAAGCGGCATCTTCTTGTGAAGTTTCTGGTTAATCCGGTTAATTGAGCTTCAGTAAGGAAATAAAGACCTTAACGTCTATTTTTATTGTTTACTAAACCTGTACGTTTGATTCTCAAATTAGCCAGTTGTTTTATTGTCCGATTTATAGGAATGGGTCTCCCTGGAAATTTCACTCGAAACTTTTGTCTTGTTCTAGCGCACGATTTCCTGCACTTAATGTACGTATTGTGCAGATATAGGCAGATACGTTCAAGTAACAAATAAGGCATTACAGCACTATACACAATCACAATAAAACAACTGGCTAAGAGATTCAAACGTACAGGTTCAGTAAACGATAAAAAAATAGACGTAAAGGTCGTTATTTCCTTAGTGAAGCTAAATTAACCGGAATAACCGGAAACTTCATAAGTAGATGCCTATTATGTTTGGCAGCAGAAGGGGAACATTTTCATCATCTACTGTAAGCATGGTGAGTAAAAATGCATGATACTGATTGTAAGCACCAACTTTGCCGTACATACGCGCACATGGCAGCCGGCAACTGAGGCGTCACTGGTGGAGCGCGTGAGCGAGAAAGTCCTAGTCAAGCAAATATAAAGACCCTGTATATGGAGGTTAACGAAAATGAAAATTGATTACTACTAACTACTAACTTAACGTACTAGAAGAATGTTATTGGTTTTACGTCCCATTTAACTACTGAAGCTTTTATAGACGCCGGGATGCCAAAACTTTGCCCTGAAAGGGATCTTAAACGTGCTAGTAAATGTACTGACATTTGTACACCCTCAAATGCCAACTGACTATGCATAAAAAGAGAGGATACCACCTCGTAATGTAGCAGCTAGCATTCTTGGCTGTCGTTCCGGAGGTCCAGGTTCGATTCCTGGCTCTATCAAGAAACATAATTCAGGTCTGAGAGCTGGAACGGGGTACACTCATCCTCGTGAGGCAAAACTGAGAAGAAGTGGGTTCAATTCCCACCTCATCCACCTGGAAGTTTTTTCTGCGATTTCCCACTTCTACTCTACGCAAGTGCTGAGATGGCTGCTAACTTAAGGCTTCCTAATCCGACATGAATTAAAAATACATACACTATCACATACATCACAATAACACAGGCTATCAGACAAATTCTACATACCCTTAAGGACACGGGGCTAAATGACCAAGATGTCCAAGCCCCTGAAATGAAACAACGACAACAACTAGAAGAAAAAGAAGAAATAGAGGAATAACGAAAAAGAACGCTCCCATCACTCGAAGAATGAGACTTGGAAAGAAATAGAGCCATGAAAGACAGATAGGAAAAGGGGGAGGGTCCACCCCCAAGTCAGTGAAAAAATAGGAAAAACCGTACACAGCCCAGGAATATCTCGAGGTTGCCAACCCCCGTAGTCCCCAACCATGAGTCCTTGAGGGCTTAGGACTATCCGGGGTGCACTATGCGTGGTGTCTCAGAGACTCGTACGCTAGGCAGGAGATACCATGAACAGAAGAGGTCTAATCCCTCATGGAATGAATAAGGCAAGGTCCAATTAAGGTGGAGAAATGAAAGACTCTATAGTCTCGGATACCCTAATATTTTGGGATTGGAAGAGAACAAGACTTGGCAAAGGGAGATTGACAGGAAAGTTGAAAAGTAGAACCTTATACTAGTAAGTGGAAGTAATACCGGACTCAGCTTGGCTCCCCTAGTCACCAACCCACGTCGCACTAGTTGCGAGCCCTAGGGTGTTATATATTTCAATTGTAAGTCATTGGGAGTGAGTTGAGACGCAACCCTTTCGCACAAAAACAGTCAGGTAAGACTCACTGTGACCACTCCTTCTGATTTTAATAGCAACTACTGAAAATTTACAACCTGCTTCCAGTCGACCGAACGGGTCAGGGAATGGAATGAATGAAGCCCCCATCTAGCGGCGAGGATATGAACTGTGCCGGCTGCCGAAGCCTGTCGCACTCCCATGGGGCAATGATTAAATGAATGGCAGATGAAATGAAATGATAGTGGAGAGTGCTGCTGTAATGAAATTGTGACAGGGAAAACCGGAGTACCCGGAGAAAAACCTGTCTGCCTCCGCTTTGTCCAGCACAAATCTCTCATGGAGAGACCGGGATTGGAACCACGGGCCCAGCGATGAGAGGCCGGCGTGCTGCCGCCTAAGCCACGGAGGCTCTTAATTGCAACTAATGTACTAATGTACGATTGTGTTACTCCCCCCCCCCCCCCCCTCATATTTGAAAGACCTCTGGTCCTTCAGGTATTTTAACTCCCAGTTCTTAAACCAGTGTGTATAATCTATGAAAGAGAGATACTAACCTATGTTTCGATCATTGACGCTGCGTCCTAGCCAGCGGTCATCCAGAAAGCGAGCAAGGTCCACCATGCTTGCTGGCCGTTTCTCCGCCCGGGGTTCCAGGAACTTGCGGAAGAGCCGTTGTGCCCGTGATGACAGCTGTTTGAAGAGTTTAGGACGACGCACAGGCATCAGAACATTGCTACTGGCCTGCCAATGAACATACCGTGCGTACCGTGGATCATCAGGAGCAGCCTTCTGCCAGGGAAGACAGCCGGTGAGACACACGAACACCACGATGGCGAACTGCCAAACGTCATGTGAGGTTTCAGCCCTATTAGAACAATACCACAAGGAATTATTGTCTCCCGTCAAGTAATATGAAAATAATAAAATTACAGTACATCACGTAATGTAGGAATAATACCTCAAATACCTCACGTGACGTGAGAATAGCACCACACGAACATCAATGATGTGATTATAATACCACAATTACATCACGTAACGAGATTGTAACACCACAAGTACATCTTGCGATGTGATGATAATACCAGAAAGACATCACGTGATGTACGATTAACACCAAAAAGACATCACATGATGTGAGAATAATTCTACAAAGATATCACCCGATGTGAGAATAATACCACAAGTGCATCGCATGATGTATGATTAATACTACAAGTGCATTAAGTGATGTGAGAATAATACCACAAGGTCATCACGCGATTTGAGAATAATACCACACGCGCATTACGTGACGTGAAAAAAGTACCAGAAAGACATCACGTGATGTAAGAATAATGCCAGAAAAACATCGCGTGATGTGAGAATAATACAAGTAGATTACATGATGTGAGAATAATACCACGAGTAAATTACGTGCTGTGTGAGTAATACCACAAGTACATCACGTGTTGTGAGAATAATACCACAAGGTCATCACGCGATTTGAGAATAATACCACACGTGCATTACGTGACGTGAAAAAGGTACCAGAAAGACATCACGTGATGTAAGAATAATGCCAGAAAAACATCGCGTGATGTGAGAATAATACAAGTAGATTACATGATGTGAGAATAATACCACGAGTAAATTACGTGCTGTGTGAGTAATACCACAAGTACATCACGTGTTGTGAGAATAATACCACAAGGTCATCACGTGATTCGAGAATAATACCACACGTGCATTACGTGACGTGAAAAAAGTACCAGAAAGACATCACGTGATGTAAGAATAATGCCAGAGACATCACGTGATGTAAGATTAATACCAAAACAACATCACATGATGTGAGAATAATACCACAAATATATCACGCGTTGTGAGAATAATACCACAAGTGCATCACGTGATATATGATTAATACTACAAGGGCATTAAGAGATGTGAAAATAATATCACAAGGTCATCACGTGATTTGAGAATAATACCACAAGTGCATTACGTGACGTGAGAAAAGTACCAGAAAGACATCACGTGATATGAGAATAATGCCAGAAAAAACAACGCGTGATGTGAGAATAATACCACAAGTACAGTACATCACGTGTTGTGAGAAGAATACCACAAGTACAGTACATCGCGTGATGTGAGAATAATACCACAAGTACAGTACATCACGTGTTGTGAGAATAACACAAGTACATTACCTTATGTGAGAATAATACCACAAGTAAATTACGTGCTGTGTGAGTAATACCACAAGTATATCACGTGTTGTGAGAATAATACAAGTAGATTACATGATGTGAGAATAATACCACGAGTAAATTACGTGCTGTGTGAGTAATACCACAAGTACATCACGTGTTGTGAGAATAATACAAGTACATTACCTTATGTGAGAATAATACCACAAGTAAATTACGTGCTGTGTGAGTAATACCACAAGTATATCACGTCTAGCGAGATCTCAGCACAGTGGGGAGCAAATTAACATTAAAATAATAAGTTATGTTAGGGCCTAGTTCACGTACATTCGTCAATGCTGTTACTTTCCATTTTTTTTTTCTTAAGTTCAAAATCCCCTACCATTATGCTGATATAAGAGAAAGTCTGCCTGTTCACCATATCTTGATAAATGCAGTACATTTGCATTTGTCTGTTGGCACAGGCTAGAGTAAAATGTGGCTTTTCACCAATGTCTCAGTCTCATTTATGGCTGTGATTATATGGAAGCTACTGAGGTATGAGTGGTGCTGAGTAATGGACTCAGGGCACAGCCAGTGCCTGTGGGTGTTGTGAAAGGCTCTGCTCATAGGGTTAGTACAGCTGTACTGACTCAGTGAGGAAAGCAATGACAAACTACCGCATTCCTCACTTTGCCTAGTACGCCTCATTATAGTACTGCCTCAGTTTTGTAGGTTTCTACCACACAACCTATGGTGGTGCTTTTTGAGGATCCAACCAGCCTCCAGGCAGACTACCTAACAGACAGGCGAAAGAAGGACAAGATGGCGATGTTGTAACGCACAACTTTCACAACTCCAGGTTGGGCGCCATTTGTAACGGACAACTATCACAGTCCCACGCTTGGCGCCATTTGTAACGGTCAATTTTCACAGCACCACGATGTGATGTCACTTGAAACGGCTCCTTTCATCAACCTCACTTGGGCGACCATTTATGATGGGCCCCTATTCTGACTTCATCAAATCTCTTATTTGCCTCATCAATTATTGTGACTATGAGATACATAACAAAACGGACGATATGCAGTACAAACCATCTACCGGGTTAAGGGCGCCAGTTACTATGATAGTAACAATTATTTTAGTTGTGCCACGACATACTCCTTCCTTGAAACGCACAATTCTTATCTCGGGTAATGTAAAGTTTTGAAGCCATTTTTTCAGTGTTACCCGTATAGAAACTGTCAGTTGTAACTCTTCAGTCGGTCAACACGAATTTCCCAAAGACTGGACGGGGTACAATGTATTTAATATATGAACAGTAAGTAAAAGTCGCCTCCGTAGCGTAGCGGTCAGCATGGTTATCTGCCGTCCCGGAGGTCCTGTGTTCGATTCCCGGTTCTGCCACGAAATTTGAAAAGTGGTATGAGGACTGGAACGGGGTCTACTCAACCTCGGATGGTCCAAATGAGTAGAGGGGGTTCAATTCCCACCTCAGCCATCCTCGAAGTGGTTTTCCGTGGATACCCACTTCGTCTTCAGGCAAATGCCAGGATGATACCTACTGTAAGGCCACGGCCACCTCCTTCCCTCTTCCTTGCCTATCCATCCCAATCTTCCCTTCCCTTCCCATCCCTCATGAGGCCCCTGTTCGCTTTGCAGGTGAGGGCCGCCTGGGCGAGGTGCTGATCACACCTTCCCAGTTGTATCCACTCCAACCAGATGTTCCCAGCTTTATGACACTGCCTGGAGAGACGGTAGTGTTGAGTTCCCTCGTTGAGTCCGTGAGTAACATCACCCTGGAGGGTAAAATTGACTAAAAAAACATTAAGTAAATACCACTCCTGGAAAAAAAAAATACATGTATTAGTTTTGATCACTATTATAATGGGGAAATTTTTGTAATTACGCGTTTTGACCTTCACGCGGTCATCATCAGACCCTGATCACTGAGTTAAGGTTTAAATTTATATACAATGTTATCTAACTACATAAATGTTATAGTGTGTGCAATTGGTGTTTATATTTGGATTCGCAGTTTGAATATCGTTATGTCAGGTTAATTAGTTTTATTTATACGGGTTCGTGAATTACGTATGAATATTATGTACGTGTATACCGACAGCAGTGGCTACGCTCGTTAAAACGCAGCGTAGGGTCATGGAGCCAAGCTCTCTGCTGACTCGGTAGACGCGTGGGTTGGATCCCTACCGTCGGCCGTCCTTGAAATGGTTTTCCGTGGCTTTCCCATTTTCAACTCCAGGCAAATGCTGGAATGGTACTTTCTGACAGGCCACGGTCGCTTCCTTCCACATCCTTGCTCAGTTTCATTCACCATCATTCATTTCATCTCTCATTAATTCCTCTCGTGAGGTTGGCGTCTGGAAGGGCATCCGGCTGTAAAAACCATCCGCATCTCATCCCCGACCCCGTTGAAAAAGGGAATAATAAGGGGTAGACATACATTATGTACGTGTATACAATTTAGAACAACACAATCTAATAAATAAAATGCACTTGAATTCTATTATGTATATGGTTACATATCTGAGAGGAGCCGTTGGTCGTAGCCGACGCTACCCTCTCGCCTGCCAGGATGATCGATATGGGAATCAAACCCGCCTCTTCTCAGTTTTGCCTCACGTGACTTGAGTGTACCTCGTTCCAGCCCTCAGATCAGAATTACATTTCTTGGCAGAACTCGGGCCTCAAGAGCGACAGCCAAGAACATTAGCCGCTACACCACAAGGTTACTGTACATCTTGAGCAGGTCCCAAGGAATAACCTGCGATGCTATTTCATCTTCAAATTTATTTGGGCCATCCTTAGAGAGGGCTTATTTGATTGTGTCTAAATACGTATGCAGGACTTGGGAGCTGCCCGGGTAAGTGTGCCCGCTGAGTTCTCAAATCATGTCCCACCAATCTCACTACAAGCAATTCACAGAATAATTCACCTTGGTTTATTCTTCTCATCACACAAATATAGGAAAATGAACCTTAATAAATTGTTGAAAGGTGATATGAAACCACGTAGTTGGGGAAAGTCTTTATGGAAAGAATGGAAGAGAGAGAGAGACAGAGAGAGCTAATTATTTACTAGGTTTGGCCATTGCACAGTAGAAAATGGTGTATCAAAGTGATAATAATGATCGTGTGGCCTCCGGAGAGGCCGAGTGCAGGTCTTCCTAGTTGACGCCCGTGGGTGACCTGCGCATCGTAATGAGGATGAAGTGATGGTGAAGAAGTCACATACACCCAGTCCCCGAGCCACGGGAATTATCCCCAGGAGATTAAAACCCTTGATAGCTCGGCCGGGAATCGAACCCCGGGCATTTCGGGCCAAAGCCTAGCACGCTGACCATTTAGCCACGGAGCCGGACATCAAAATGATTGTAAATGGATATTGGTGAATAGCTCAATACATACTCTGACCTACTGGCACACTCGATCTGTCTACTACAGTTTATTTAGCGTATGGCGTTTAGTGCCGAGGACATGTTCTGCTCGCCAGAGTTTGTAGCTGCTTCTATGCGGATACCCATGGGTTGAGCTACAAGTACCGCGCATGTGGATGAGATGAAATGAATGGAGATGAATTAAACGGGACTAGTTCAATTCCATGTAGTTCCAACTTTGGCTACGAGAGGTCACTGACACCCAGCGGCGATTGTTGGAGCTTGATGGAGCGTTTCTAGCCAAATAACCTACAACTTTAGCTACACACCGCCAATTGTAGTGGTAGGTTGTTTTTATCATTTTAAATGATCTTGTCGACTTCGTCGTTACGCTGGGGTCTGGCGTTACGTTACGGTGACGGGACGAAATGTACCCAGATGCACTGAGGTGTGTGACGTCATAGTACCGCTTGGTGCATGTGTTCCCCGACAATCTCTATTTCGTTAGTATAAGACAAAAATCCCCGATTCTTGGATGTCACGGGTAATCTCGATAACCACTGGATGGATTCTGATGCGGTTTTCATCATTCTGTAAAGGATATCTCGAGGACAGATTCTGTAGAAAATAATTTATGTATGATCAAAGGAAGCCAAGCAGTAACGATTTCAGTGAAAAAGTCGAAAACAAACTTGGCGTCCGTGCGCTTCTTAAGCTTACGCTGGGCAAACCGTTAAAAATATCAATATACTGTGAGCGTAAGAATTGGTCAGCATGAAAAGTTCTACAAAAAAGTCCGCGAGAGCATATCTCTATCTTCAATGCATCGCACACTATAAGTGTTTTTAGACTGGATGGAAGGGGCACGTCCCCGCGCGCTCTGGTGAGCGTGACGGCATCCAGCGCGCTTGACCTTGCTTTGCCCTTGGTTTGCACGTGCCGTTCGCGAGTAATTTGAAACAAGATAAGCAAGATAAGTATTATGCAGATAATTTTCTAACATGTCTAGAGTCTTTGGCTTCGAGCGAAGCGAGAAGCCTCCAGCATTTCTAGCATTCTTCAGCCTTTGTAGCATTTAAAATGATACAAAGTCTAGTCTTTCAGACTGACTGTCACTTTTTATGCCATAAATCTATGACATGGGTCCAGCGGCTTTACTTCCCCTCCGAAGGTAGGCATACTGAGGGATTTTAACGCTTTTAAAAAATCCGATCTGTCTATACCAAACGTCAGGTCAAGTCCTGAGGAAAATATCCCTCCGCGCATCGCCTCACTCTGTTCCTTTTTGTGTTTCCAGCATGGAAACTCTAGTCCAGATTGTCATTTCTCAGCATTTAAAATAATTTGTCTGCGCCTTTTCTCAACTTCTCTCCACTTTTATTACCTTTGAAGTATTTTATTGGTGATTCAAGCTTTACAGCTGTGTTGCCAACCTTTGAGCCTGATTCACCATAAAATCGAATTACTCGGGTGCTATTTTTCCGCTCAAACAAGGATTATATACAACAAAATGTAATATAATATCAAATTCGTGCTAAATAACGCAGCCTATCGTAAAAATATACCACTAAAAACTGCATTCACACACACAATTCATCGCATGAAAAGTTAAGTTGCTAAAGCTACTAATTAACAAGACAATGAAAATTTCATTCATAGATGTTTATAAAGGAAATTCTGAAAAGTAATCTATAGCTTGCTTATGGAAACATAGTAACATTCACTGGAAAATCTTTTACCAGCAATGGCAAGCAGAAAAAGACATGGATAGTCAGTCTGGAAGACTGGACTTTATATCATTTTAAACGCTAGCAGGCGAGTTCCAAGAAGGCAGTGCGAAAACTAAGTTTCAAGATTCTATTTTGTTTCTTCACTGCCTTCTTGAAACTCTGTTCTCGCACTGCCTTTTTGGTACTCGGCTGCTGCATCGTACTATGACGTCACACACTTCAGTGCATTCTAAGTACATTTCGTCCCGTCACCGTAACGTAACGCCAGACCCCAGCGTAACGACGAAGTCGACAAGATCATTTAAAATGATAAAAGACACGGATAGTCAGTCTGAAAGACTGGACTTTATATCATTTTAAATGCTAGCAGCCGAGTACCAAGAAGGCAGTGCGAAAACTAAGTTTCAAGATTCTATTTTGTTTCTTCACTGCCTTCTTGAAACTCTGTTCTCGCACTGCCTTTCTGGTACTCGGCTGCTACATCGTACTATGACGTCACACACTTCAGTGCATTCTAAGTACATTTCGTCCCGTCACTGTAACGTAACGCCAGACCCCAGCGTAACGACGAAGTCGACAAGATCATTTAAAATGATAAAAGTGGGAACTATTTCCTAACGCGTTAGCCTCTCCACGGACAAAAACATTAAAGGCATCGCTTAGGTCTTGAGGTGACTTGAGGTGAGGCCACATACCCATATGTAATCATTGTACGCAAAGCAACGTTCATAATAATAAAGTCTTGCTATTCAATACGTAATGAAAGGACTTTTGTAATAATGATATTCCATAATCATTAGAGCATTAGGAACGTCAAAGCAGAGTTGGTAAACAAAGTGGCCGCCAACTGGCAGGCTGTCAGCTAGACGGTAAGGGCAGTATGCCATCTTGGCATATTTCTGTGGAGACAAACGTTTTCAGTACAGTTGGACTTGAATAATTCCAAGCTGAAGGGACCAACAAAACATTCGAATTATCCAAACATTCCAATTAGAGAAGTTATATCTGTTTGGTTTTAGGTCCAATAAATGCCTTAAATAGTCATTTTTTCGATTTATTGAGAAATATTATGTTAACGGTATTTAAACAAATTTAATACAGATTGCATTATAATAGGAACCAGATCAGATTGGGAATCTCACCGCTGAGGCCCGGGTTCGATTCCTGGCTCTGCCATTAATTTTGGTTTGAGGGCTGTAACGGGGTACACTCATCCTCGTGGGGCAAAGCTGAGAAGAGGTGGATTAGATTCCCACCACAACCATCCTGGAAGTGGTTTTCCGTGGTTTCCCAATTCCACTCCAGGCGAATGTCGGGATGGTTCCTGATTAAAGGCCACGGCCACTTCCTTCCCAATCCCCATCCGAATTCCAAACTTACACACTAATACAGCCATTGCAGAAGCCCAGGTTATCAGACAAATTCCACACACACCGAAGTACACGGAGCTACATGACCACGATGTCAACAGATTGTGATACATCTCGAGTTCACAACGCACAGTGTGTCGAATCCCAATTCTAGGTGGAAAAAATTAATAACTTCGTGAATAGAGCTGGGATTATATTAAAAGTTGGCAATATACCGTTTTCGAGGTCGCTGAATTCATTTCTGGCATCGTCTAAAGTGTACGATCTTCGGGGGTGAATATATAGGGGTGAGGGGTAAGGGGAGGTGTAAGAAATGACCGAAAGCAACAAAAGAATCATCCATTTTCGGTAGTAAAAATTACGATTTGTATGTGTATATTATAGTTTATGACGGTGGTAAACATACTATTTAAAACTGAATAAAACATGAATAACAATGAGACTTTCAGTCAAGTATTCTTGTTACACCTTATTTGAGGGAATAAAAAAATTCACTGTATGTAAAATCATCCAGATTAAAAACGTATATTAAATTGTTATTAAACATAGAACAACGAAATAGCCCAAATATAACATTTATTTTCTAAAAATAAAAAAATATTCGTCAAAACCATAAAAAACAATTTCTTTATAACAAAATGTCATTTTACAGTCCTGTTAATGACGTAGTTTTAGTAAACACACTTCACACACGAAAACAATAACTTATTATTTCTCTAGAAAAGCATGGAAATAAAGACAACATATATTGAATATTAGGCCTATTTCTCGCATTGCAAATAAATAGAAAACGTCCTTTCGTCAAGTAATGTTCTCATTAATCTCATTCCCGTTAATAATAACAAAATGTCTAATGTTCGTTCGTCACCTAATTCTTCTGTCGAGTCCAGAGCGTCGTAGTCATTGCTATACTGGTCTTCATCATTTGATGTCAAGGTTCCTTGGGAGTCATTAAGTAATTCAATGGCTTCCATAGGTAGATTACCAGGAGTTTTACCTGGCATTGTTCTTCCTGCACTCTCCCATTTTTGTTAATATTAATGGATATGAACTTAATTTTGTTTCTTTGCTCCTGAACCTGAGTGTCAGTAAGAGTTGTAGGATCACATTTATTCATAACATATTGAAATATGACGTCTGTACGCCTCTCTTTACGACATGACTGCCACGCGTTGAAAAATTCTTCTCGCGGTAAGGCCCACATAGTCACTGAAAATATGAAAATAAACCATCATGCACATTCGTGCGCAACCAAACCACTACAGATCCTGAATCTACATTAAATTTCCCATCGAATGACGTTTAAAGTAAAGTGGCACTATGAGGCACTCATAAAGTAAATAATTTATTTAGTGCAAAAGCTTGTATTGCGCATAAAAGTGAGAACACATACATCTTTTCATTATTCCATAAGTCGCAGAAGACAACACCTCGTTGAACTCACTAGAATCACAACGTTCGGTTCACTCCGACACCTCCTATCAAATGACCTGATAACTGCCAGGAAGACGTTTCAGCACCTATACCCTCCCTCCTACGCACCCGACAGCGGAAAGGAAGACCGAAGGTCACCATCTGGTTTGTTCACTATCGAATGAGCCAGTTTTCGCTTTCATTTGCGGCAGTGAATTTTTTCCACCTTGATATGGGATTCGACACACTGTGCGACGCGACGCGACGCGACGCGACGGGGAGATTTCCAGAAACTAGACAATAAAGATGGCTTTGAAGCCATTTTTCAGTATTGCTTTATTGATAGGATCGTCGTTTCTCATTTTTAGCCTACTTTCTTTTTTGCAAAAAATGGAAGTCGGCTTATGAGATCTACACGGGTCAAAATTGTCAGTCTGTCTGTGTGGGTGTGAGTGTGTATTCTGTTCCCGCCCTATCAATTTAAACACGACGAAACCGAATTGAACGAAATTTGGTACAGAGGTAGCACTAGCAAAGAGAACCTATGTGTCATGTTTTATATTGCCGCCATCTTTACCAAAACTTAATGACGGCCACTCAAATGGTCAAAACTTAAAATTAAATTACGACCAAACTAATCATCGGATTAAAACTCAGCAATTCTTCTAGGTTTGTGCCGTGTCTTGTGTGGGGTTTCGCCTAGGACACCAAGCTGGCTCATCGGCGGGCTCTTGGTGCCCCGCCCGGACCCCCACGACCCCCACAGGAGTAACGAACTGCACGCTACCTCCCTTTATATAGAGTGCAACTGCACTCCTTGACTGCGAGAACTTAAAGCTCAAGCAGCCTGAACCTCCCTATGAAGGCTTCCAAAAAGATGGTATATTGGCTATCACGGCCGGTGAATTAAAACTCAGCAATTCTTCTAGGTTTGTGCCGTGTCTGGTGTGGGGGTTTCGCCTAGGACACCAAGCTGGCTCATCGGCGGGCTCTTGGTGCCCCACCCGGACCCCCACAGGAGTAACGAACTGCGCGCTACCTCCCTTTATATAGAGTGCAACTGAACTCCTTGACTGCGAGAACTTAGAGCTCAAGCAGCCTGAACCTCCCTATGAAGGCTTTCAAAAAGATGGTATATTGGCTATCACGGCCGGTGAATTAAAACTCAGCAATTCTTCTAGGTTTGTGCCGTGTCTTGTGTGGGGTTTCGCCTAGGACACCAAGCTGGCTCATAATTTAATATAATATAATCCCCCTTCCGTCCAATCTTAAATTGACTGCGAATTTTGTGGAACGAAATGAGAGTTGCACTTCCAAGGAATGGCGAGGTGAATGAAACTCGAATCCCTCTTCCGTCCAATCTTAACTTGACTGTGTTTCACAGGCGGAAAGACGAAAACCCGATTTGCACTTCCAGGGAAACTCCAAACACAACCACCCTTCTCAGAAGTCTTAACTCAACACGACTCAACGTTTTGAGCTGGCTGTATCTGGGGCAATAGGCAATAGCTAGGCTGAAACAGGGATGATAGACTCACCCTTAGCTAGCTCGTAAACTGTCGCCTCAGTAGTTGAATGGACATGGTTGGAAGAAATTAAAACGTAAAAACACTTATAGTGGGCGATATATTGAAGACAGACATATGCTCTCGCGGACTTTTTTTGTAGAACTTTTCATGCTGAACAATTCTTACACTCATAGTATTTAGATATTTTTAACGGTTTTCTCCGCGTAAGCTTACAAAGCGCTCGGACGCCAGGTTTTTTCGACTTTTCCACTGAAATCGTTACTGCTCGGCTTCCTTTGATCACAAATGAATTATTTTCAACAGAAATCATCTTCGAGATATCCTTTACAGAATGGTGAAAACCGCGTCAAATTCCATCCAGTGGTTCTCGAGTTTACCCGTAACATCCAAGAATCGGGGACTTTGTTTTATACTAAGTAGAGATACTGCAGACGTTACTTAAAAAAGCTGAGCCGTCTCGGTTACAAGACATGATGACAGCTGATCTCTCGTTCTGACCTATATTTCTCTAACTTGAGGATGTTGCATGTAATGTAGCCTACCCTACTGATAGAAATAATATAACTTTTGTATGAAATGAATTATAATGAATATATACTCCAGTGAAGAAATCATTTAGTCCAAGTCATTATTTGGTAAGACATTGTATGTAAATCGATTGATAATATTTGGCCTGGGTGGACAAGTTTGGCTCTGTGGTTAGAGCTGTAGTCTTTCACTCGGCCGCCTGGGGTTCAAAACCTTTCAAAGGGGTATTTTACTTGATTTTTTATATTTATTGTTTTTTTTAAGTACTGATACGTTATAAAATTGAGTGTTATGTTGTGCATTTTGCAATGGAAATTAGTCTGTACATTTAATTAAAACTAAGTTCTCCACCGGATCTGCACGAGTGACATCTACTAGCAACCAGTTGAAATATGAGTTTGCTAACCATGGCATACTAGAAGTGAGCTGCGCTCTATACCGGCCTTGACATTCCCAGTTAGTGAACCCACGCATACGGTGTAATTGAAAAATTTCCTCTTGTTGCCGATAGAGCGCCCTCGCCCTCAAGCATAGGCGTGATTAAGAATTAGCTGTGCAGTATGTTTATTAAATGTGTTTCTCCCAGTGATACGTTTAGACCAACGAAGTTTTGTTTCAGTTTCAATTATTGTAAGTAGTCGGTATTAATGTACTGAATTCCTACGTTGTTTGGATTGTTTGCTGATGAAATTGTAAAATGCTGGGGTAAATTATAAACTATGGTTTGAACGCCGCTGCACAAATCCAGTATGTCATACCGTTGTGTGCATTTTTTCACTTCGAATAGGAAGAAAATAGGAGGTGATAAGGACAAAGAGTTATAACTATACCCATACATTTAGGAGAAAGTAGGCTATATGTTCTTCCCTGAACGTCTTGTGTTAATATACGAATTGCAGCCAATGGCCATAGCAGTAGTGACGTGCGCGAGTGACGCGAGCATGTACGAGTAACCCGTGCGAAGGACTAGGACTAGACTCTCCACGGTGACGTCAGGATCCGTAATTGCGATATAGGACACAATGCGGCAAAATTCCCAACACTCGCTACACTTGCGAGGAAATATATTGTATACGTCCGTTCCATGTGAACGACTTTTCTCCAAGGGTGGAACCAGTGCCGGATTAAGACTCACAGTGGTCCTAGGCAATTGTTAATTTGAGGCCCCCTTTTCCCTTTTTTTTAACCCCCCCCCCTTTCATAAAAACGTAAATCATAACTTTGAAAGAGATTTTATTTACAAATTTGCAATGAATAATGAATACAATTTAGATCATATGTACATTTTCAGATAAACTTTCTTCTGCATTTTGTTTCGCAGAAAGTTTCAATAACATCATCGAAGTTGATCTCCCCTATAATGTCTGATTCTATGCAGAGAAGACTTAACATGTCCAGTCGATCTTGTCGCATAGTAGCTCTTCGAGGCGCTTTAATTCGTTTCAACTGTGAAAAAGAACGTTCCGCAGTACAGTTCGTTATCATTAAAGTTAAAAAATTCGGAGAGCTATTTCTACATTCGGAAATACATTTGCCAATTGGTCTTTCATTAAAATCTCATACAACTGATTATGAGAATATTCGGCAGCAGTATATCTGTTGTTTATATAAGAATGAGAGCTGAAAATTCTTCCAAATCTTTATCATAAAAGCCAACCAAATTGTTTACCGCTTCACAGAGTTCTTCATCGCTCATTGAAATATTATAAAATTAAAATAAAATCTTGGAAACGTCCTTATAAACTTTCGCCCTTTTTATTTCGACGTTGAGTTTATCGATAATTTCGAGAAAACCTGTTATTCTGAAATTCTCACGAGGCGAAAATTCGATTTCAGGAGCGCCCCCGTCGTTCGGTTGTTTTTCTTCTACGCGACGATTTTTTTAGAATATGATACATCAGGTAACAATTTCTAAGCTTTATCCTCGAAAATATCGAACTTATCACGAAACTTGCCTAACTTTTCGTCTAAAGTTTTATACAAGGCAGCACACGTTTGTAAGTCGATCTGTTCAGCTTGTAATGATTTACTAGTTCCACGCATAGAAGTCAAAATTGAATCCCACAAAATTAACATGAACCTGAATTGGAAAATTTGCATTCTGTTTGCGATGCACCCCGCTTCATGCCGAGTGTCATTATTTTCCGACTCGTCATCTTCAATGCTTTCTAAAGCCTCGACAATTTTATGAAACGTTTCATATACCGCATTCGTTGCATTAGCATGTGCTTCCCAGCGCGAATCTGACAATGATTTCAAAGGTTTTGCGTTTTTGATATAATTTTTCAACACGACCCAACGGTGAGGGTTTGCAGAAAAGAAGTTATACAATGATTGCATTATCGAAAAAAAAATCAACTGCCTAAAACCAGCATACTGTATAACAGCAGATTGTCAACTAAATCGAGGGAATGTATACCGCAAGGAACATAAATCGCATATGTATTAAGTTTTAATATTTTGGCTTGCAGACCCTGATACTTTCCAGACATGTTTGGTGTGTTGTCATAGGACTGTCCTCTACAATCTTGAATTTCCAAACCGCAATCTTCAGTGACGAAGTTCACAGTTTGAGTTTTCAAACTTTCGCCAGTATTACCTTCTGTTTCAAGAAAAGATATAAACCTTTCAACTAATTTGTGATAATTTGGTGAAACATACCGGAGCACAACTGACAATTATGCGATACATTGGGAGTTGAATCAACGGGAAGGCTGTAATATAGAGATAGAGACACCTCTTCTAAAATATATGATCTAACTTTTTTGCCCATGATGTTTATTAACTCTTCGCAGATCGTTTTGGATAAATACGAAGGAACACCTTTTCCAGCATTTCCGTATCGTACAGTATGATCCCGCAAAAATGGATCAAACTGCCAAAGAAGTTCAAGTATACCCAAATAATTCCCATTATCCGGCTTTCCAAAGTGCTCGTTCGTACTTCGGAATGTCAATCCTCGTTCTGCCAGAGTGATGATAACAGCAACTACTCGTTTTATAACATCGCGCCAATAGTTTTTTTTTCATCAAGTAGTCCATTTCTGAATAGACCTGGCAAATTTTCATGTTTCCGTTTTTCCAGGTAAATTAGCACACTCTACCGATCATTCAAATTCTTCTCATGCTGCTGTAAATGAATCCCGACGTTCTTCCAATCATCATACCCTTCACGCGCAAGTCTGTTCGATATTTCTGGCGGCAAAAATAACTTGAAAAAAAGCAACAGACTCGGCCTGAAAATAAAACAAAAGAATATTATTATAATTTGAGAACAAAAATGAATTAAATGGTATTCAAGACATAAAACCCGTAACTGAAATGTTAACCCTTTTAGTCTGGAGATTAAAAAGTAGCATCGTAACTCTCCAGAAACGATGTATTTTCGATCATTTATTGATCATAAAAATTTCGATCATTTATTGAATTTCAATGAATTTAATAAATTTACCTGAATTTTTATATTTTTGTATTTTTTGCGTTGCTTTTTAAGTTAATGAAAACGTTTGTTAAAATGTTTTATTCACTTTTGACTATTTTGTAATTTGAAGGCGCTTCAGTTGTTTTTTTGTTGTATTTTTTAATTTTTCTGCATGATCGTATTTTTTTTTACTAAAAGAGCGGATTTTTAACAATTTATTTGTAATTTCAAGTTACACAACTATGCAAAATTTGATTCGTTTTGGTAAGATAGAAACATTCAAAATTGTTGTTGCAAGATTTGATTTGCCACAAGTGAAGTTAAATAAAAGCGTGTATTGTAATAATTTCGAAAAGATTGAAACGAATACGATTGACTAAAATTCCGAAAAATGCAAACTGATCAACAAAAATGTTCTAAAATATTTGATCTTATTCTTGTCAAAAATTCTAAAGTTTTGGTTGCGTTTTAATATACTTTGCGTGATACGCTCGTTGCTAATAATTTGGGCCAAGCTACCAGAAGTGCTTATGGTGCTCAAAAATACCGCGTTGTCAGGAAACGAATAAAATTGAACTAGAATTCCAAAAACAGAAAAATGAACACAATTTACAATCGTATTAGATAAAAATAGCATAACATTTCAAAAACTGTCAATGTTTCATAAATACATGAAGGGCTCAATTGTTAATCAAAGCTTACCTTTCGCAACTGAATAAATGAGCCAATCTCGTTTTGTATTCTCTCCATTCGGTTTCTTTCCAAAGAATAAATTTTGGGAGCAATATCTTGACGCTGATTCCTTATCATATCTACGCTTGGACGATTCAAACGGTCCAGTCAAATTTTGACAATTTGACGGACCATGTGTAACCCAAAAGTGTATGTCTTCACTGGTTAATTTTCCCCAATGTCCTGGATCAGTGAAACGGTTCAAATTTTTGGCACCTGGTTTTCCAGCTTCATTTTCATCTTCGGAAGAAGAACTGGATGTTTGAGACCTTGAAATGATCGGTTCATTATCCGGGCCTTCTGCGTGACCAGTGTTCGTTTTTTTTTTGCTCCTTTGATCCATCGCTAGTGGCAGATCCTTGATTTTCCGATGAATTTGAAGAGGTTTCATTCCGAAGGGAAAATTTAGTCAGTTTTGGCACTTTTTCTAACGCCACGCTTTCTCGGTAATTTTTTTCTGTGGCAAGTTTTCTTTCTTGTGCACCATTCAAATATGTACGTGAAGACATTTTTGAGTTGGGGTTTTAATTCAACCCGATACACAGATAAAACTGTTCATCGAACACTAACGAATTAAAATTGTCGATCACAAAACCGTCGATTTGAAGTCTGAAATCAAGCGGGAGCATGTTACTTGTTTTTGAAATTACTCTAAAGATCAGAAGGCCAGAATTTGGAAAAATTCTTTCCGAGCTTATCTATGGCTAATAAAGTGGAGGGGAATGCGGGAGGGGGGGGGGACGGACGACGACGATTATCAGTTAATCAAATAGTCATGGCATTTCAGGAATTTTGGGACCCGACCGTGGGAGTATCAGTTAATTGCTTCCAATCCTTAAACAAGAGAGCTGTTACATGTTAGTCCTAGTAGCACGTTCGTAAATTGGATCACAGTTGGTAGAAAGCACAACACAATCGGCCCTTTAAAGAAATAAGTTTTATTGTAGGTCTAGCAAGTTACAGTACACCATAAGCACTTGGAAACCAATGGGCAGTCTCAGTAAGGTCCTTCCCTTATGGAGTTCACTCACCTCCTTTTCACTTGCTCGCGCAGTTAATCCCTCAATAATTAGGTAGACCCGTTCCTGGCTAGAAGTAACGGCACTCTTCCTCATGTAAACAAGCCACAGTCCGACACTCACTTGTTCTGAATGTACACTGTCTCGTCGTCTGCAGGCTAGGAAAACAGTCCACTGCGTTTCGCAATCCACACAGAACTTCACCGCACTGCAATAGCCTCTGTTGCACTGGAAAACACACTGCCTCGCTCATAAACACAGTCCTCAAAAACTCACTCCCCTCGCTGGCCAGGTCGCTTATATAGCGGGGCTGGTGACTCAATGGATGTTTCCAGAGCAGTCCAGGATTCACAGCTTCTCGGAAGTTCCATTTCTGGGTGAGCTGCGTAGATTCTAGACCGTGCCCTTTTGTTCTTACAGCCCTGTTGCGTAAGGCGCTGGCAACACACAGTCTGGAATAGCCTGGGGCGGCATGAGTCACGCGCGTGTGACGAAACTGTCTAGCATTCGTAACACCACCCCCTTCATAAAAAGTCTGATCGTCCCGATCAGTCATTGGTCCGTGTCCCTCCTTAGGCTGCCAGGCGATCTCGATGCACGATCTACATCTTCGCCTTTGGGCTCCACTTGATCCTGTAGACGACATCATTGAACCGTTTCACAACTCGGTACGGGCCCTCCCAGGACTTCTGCAGTTTGGGTGACAAGCCTATCCTCCGTAATGGGATGAAGAGCCAGACCAGGTCGTCCTCGTAGAATCCGCCAGCATCCATCTGCTGGTCGTATCGGGTCTTCATTCGGTCAGTCTCGATCCGCAGTCTCCTCCTTGCGAACGCGTGCACGTCTTCCATTCGGTCGACCAGTCCTTGACAATACTGTCTTACCGGGACCGGAACGTCCCCAGGTCGACATGTAGACGGAGTTCCCTCCAAAACATGGCCCGGGCTGGTGTGCACCCGGTGGCTTCATGCACGGCGGCGCGGTAGGCCAGGAGAAATAGTGGAAGGTGTCTGTCCCAATCCCTCTGGTGCTCGTTGACGACTATCCGGAGATGGTTCTCGATGGTGCGATTGAATCGCTCTACCATTCCGTCGGACTGGGGGTGTAGCGGCGTCGTCCTTGTCTTCCGGATCCCCAGCAGCTGGCATAGGTTCTGGAACACCTGCGACTCGAAGTTCCTCCCTAGATCGGAGTGCAGCTCCAAGGGTACCCCGTACTGGCTGACGAATTCCTTCACCAGGGTCTCTGCGATCGTCACGGCTTCTTGGTTAGGGAGTGCAAACGCCTCTGGCCATTTGGTGAAGTAGTCACTGACGACCAATATGTAACGGTTCCCTGCCTCGCTCAACGGGAATGGCCCAGCAACATCGATGGCCACTCTCTCCATGGGGCCGCCCACGTTGTAGGTCTTCAGTGGGCCCCGTCGTCTTCGTCATGGGCCCTTGCTGGCTGCGCAATCGTGGCACCTCACGCAGTGGTTCTCTACGTCTGCTCGGCATCCGATCCAGTAGAACCGCTCTCTCAGCTTCTCCAGGGTCTTCTTTATCCCTAGGTGTCCACCAGATGATCCTTCATGGACTTGCTTCAGGACTTCCTCCGTCATAGCCTTTGGAACGACGACTTGTTCCCGAAATGTCTTCCCGTCGGTGCTCTCCCAGGTACGGCAGATGAGGCCATCCCTGACAATCAGCGAGTCCCACTGCGCCCAGTCGGGCTTGAACTTTGGACTGCAGTCGCTCACAATGTTCCACCCGGGTCTGGGAACACAGGCCCTCTTCCATTCGGCTATCAGTCCCAGGTCATCATCTTCCGCTTATGCCCGCGTGAAAGATTCGCGGCTCCAGCTCCCTTGAAGTTCCACGGTAGTCCTTCGGCACTGTATCCCGGTGTCCGCTCGTCTTTACCAAAATAATAACAATAATATTCGTCCTTCCACTTCTGGTAAACATTTATGAATCAATTATTCATATTTAAACTTGTTTCAATACATATTAGACTTCAGGTAGATCTGCAAGTCTCCTGGTCTATAATTTCGTTATAGCAGATTATTGCAAAATAATTGTTGCTAATTATAGGCATCACTTGACTTCCATTGTCAACAATGTGATCCTATCTCCCATTTATTACTGTTATATCATTTTTTATGACCTTCATTAACGTCATATAATGTTGACATTCCTTAATTGGAATTGTTCTTGTACAATATTCTTATTTATAATATTTAAAAATATTGCAATTAAATTCTGACATATTAAAAATGTTATTAACAATGTAATAGCATTTTACAGTAGTGCTTTATTAGAATAACGGTGTTTTCTAGCAATATAGATGCAATTAAATCGCTTATCACGCAAGTGTATCGATCGAAGCATTCCCTTTCATAGAACAGTTTTCGTTAAAAGTGAGTATATCAAAACGATCCTAAAGAAATACTAAAACGGAATATCCAAGTCCAAATGCTAATAAAATTACGTCTAAAACGACCCACGTTGACGTATATTAAAATTTACAAATAGATCTCTAAAATAGACAATATAATAGCATGAGTTATGCGAAAGAAAATCTACTAAAATATGAATTGGTCATCCGTGAAATACATGCAAATACTACGACAAACTACTGAGATGGTGGAACAGCCAATTCTGTACCTTTCCGTCGATCTGCCTCTGAAATACCTCATCAGATAGGTTCGATGTTTCTCCCTCGGGCTGACATGCGCTGGTCGTCCGTCTGGATCGAGTTGCTGCTTGGAGCGTGGCACTCAGCTGATCGCTTTCCCTCTGCTTGGCTCGCGAACACCTGTTCTCCCATCTCCCCTCAGTCTGACACTTGTATCTTCTCGACTTGAGGTCTAGACACTGGAACCCGCAATGATGAAATCCTCCATCCCTCTTCTTCATGTGGCATCTCGTCATCAAAGTAGCTTTGAGCGTCCTTAGTTGACATCTCTTCATGTTTGTAGTGGACATTCGGGTAGCATTAACGGTGTATTCAGAACACTACAAGTTGGTTGTGCAGTAGCGGTGACATCGATCCAAGGTCTTCTAGATCAACTCTGAATTCCCCGTTCCATAATGTAGATTAACTTCCTTCCATGATTTAGTAGTTCATTATAATCTTCTCAATAATCGTAGAATGCAAATATCCCCTCTGACTTGAATCTGTCATCATGGTGAATAATAGATGAACAAGTCTCAGGATATATTCTGAAGTAATGTTGTAGCTTGTTAATGGTAAAACCGCTCGTTCTATTGTAGTATAACTTGTATAAGCGAAGTCTTCTTTCACTGCGTTATGTTTCAAAGTTGCTTCTTTCAATAGTCAATTAATACTTTTGCTGTTTCACCGGGATCTCCATATCTTCCTTGGCAATCGCACCGTCTCCTAGCAGTCCAGTGGAATCTCCTGGCCGCACTTTCAATTACTATAGCTCTCACTCGTGACGCTTTGACAAACAGGTCCGGTCGCTTCAAGAATATCAATAGGGATCAATTCTCCCCTTCTTACTATTGCGCGCGTGGCAGTCTCGACTGGGTTCTAGCCTCGCGTCGAGTCCTTTAATACAGAATTTCGCTAATATCTCCTCTCCTATCCATAAATATATAATTCTGTTCTTCCAAATTAATTTCGTTTACTCTTCTGGATCTGTAGAAATGCTTATCTCGCTTTATATAAGCAAATTTGATATAATTGTAATTCCCACAAAAATTATCTGATCCATTCTGATTGGCTGTTGGTTTATCATTAAGAACCTCCCTGTTCTAGCCTCTTATCATAGGGTCGTGTGCATAATCTTGTTGTTGTCAACTCAACTAACCAAAACCGGTCTTGAGCGTGCTAACTTGAAGCCTCGGACATATTCCAGCATCGAATGATCTGACTCTCCCTTGGCTAAATTATCACTCACTGAAATATTCCCAAATTTATATATTTCCAAATAATACAAATATTTCCAAATACTTTTCCAAATGCTTTTATTAATTTCCCATAACATATCTGTGAATAAAATAAATTTCTATTTCCAATTTCCACCACCCAAATCAATTGGCTTGCAAGTCGGTTCGATCCTCGGCTCAGTCAATGGCTGAAGCTGGGGTGAATTTGGGTTCAGTACCTACCGTCAGGCCACGGTCGCCTCCTTCCCCTTCCCTGTCTATCCTTCCCATTCTTCCCATCCATCATGAGGCCCCCTGTTCGCTTTGCAGGTGAGGCCGCCTGGGCAAGGTTCTAGTCCCACCTCCCCAGTTGTATCCCCGGACTCGATGTCGAGCTCCAGGACACTGCCCGTAGAGGCGGTAAAGGTGGGATCCCTCACTGAGTCCGTGGGAAAAGCCTACCTGGAGGGTAAACTGACTACGAAAAGAAAAGTAGTGATCGAAATACGGAGATTATAAAATTAGAATGTGTGTAGGCCCAATGGGTGACTTCGCGGAGGAAGCGGAGGCTAAGTTTTGTCAGAACACGCCAAATTTAAACACATTATTTTTTAGAAGGCCGTGGTCAAAGGCAAACAGTGGGGCGTGTGTGGACAGATTTTAAATAATATTATCTGATGTTCCACGCAGGGTCCTAACGAGGGAAAATGTTGTAGTTCTTAGTCTATCAGTAGGTGTGTTTTTGAATACTTTCCCTTACGTCTGCCGTGCTATGAAATTATACTACGGGACACAGAGATAAGGAGAGGGCATTTTCCAATTTCATCTTTGTGCCCTTGAGTAGAAATGTCGGCTACGTCTAAGAATATACTTTTATTTAAGGAGTACAAGTTTTTTTTTTTTTCAGCCCAATGTTTTCCTTTCCTACACACCGCCGTGTTGAGGCGGTAAGAGATGCACCGTTCAAGAATCTGCGATTAATTCCTGCCGTCTGCCCCAACTCGAGCCTCTAGAATTAAAATAATGAGACATTTGAATTACTAGGCGTAAGTAAAGGAATATACTGAGTCTATTATCCATTTCCTCCTGATGAGAATCGCATTGATGCGCTGCTTTTCCCTTTTAAGTAGCGATTATCATTAAAACTTTCGCTTTTGGCCGATGTCACTGAAAGCGAGAGTTTTGTACGAGAACAATTAGTCTCAGATTTATCCCCCAAGGACAGCGGAGTCTTAATTTTGTTTCCGGACAAATCACTTACCATGTTTCAAACCAGAATTTGAAAGGCAATTCGGATTTCGTCTTTTACGGACTTAAATATATCACGTTCTATTGTTGGTATTCAGAGTCCTCACTGGAACACATACATGACCTGGTCGCTCTATACTTCCTTTTCTCTTGCACGCCCGTCGTTGCGACCAATGGACGAATGCGTTGGTAAAGTGGTAAACGATAAAATGTATTTCACACTTTTATTGACATATTGATCTTCTGAAATATATAGCGTTACTGTGGATCGAACCGGGTCCAACACGAATAGTAATCCAACGCTTTACTGATTCAGCCACCGTGTCACGATTGTTAAGACTGTTCAGCAGGTACTATGACAAAACAAAATGAGGATTATGTGGCACTTCTCCTTTCTTCTTATGAAAGACTGCCACTGGAGGCTGTTATGCTGTTTTATTAAAAAAAAACAAAAAAAAACTAGGTCTGTGAATGAGAGTATTAGATTAAAAATGTCCTACAAGTGATTTGTACTGCGTTCCCACACTATCAATCTGGAGCAGCTTCAGGCAATGGGAAGCAAGGCGCTACGTAATAGAAGGGGAGGGGGAGAGACTACTTGGAGATCACCGATTGAAAGCGCGCGAAACCAACCTCCGGAGACTACCTAATCATTTCACAGCTGTAAGTCATGGCCTAGGCCTACAGACAATCGTGTTGTTTCCATACATGGCTGACTGCGTCCCCGCCCCCGTTCCCGGCCTCGAATTTTACGGTCCCAGACTCGAATGTTCGCGTGTTCATTCGCAGCCTATCATTACAGCAAGGTTTTCTAATTGAACGCCGATGGCGATGGGCTCCCAACGAATTTAATTTCAAGTAATTTCAACTTTGTGGTATGGGAGGACCAAATTGAATCTCAGGACACCAGGATCGCGCCGTTCCTTCTCAATTTCCCACACAAGAAAGAGGTTGAAAATGCTTTTGTTTAATTAAATTTTGACCAGGAAGTCGGTATGACTCCTGGTTTCCAAAAATTATTTATTTTGATACTTTTGACTTGAGATGGAATTAAAGGAATGAATGAATGAATGAGTTATTCCAATTCCTGCTTCCGCGCGAAGCGCGGGAGCAGTCGGGCCTTCGGCTAGACTAGTAGCCCTTAGGCCATTGGAAATTTGTAAACTTAATTGTAATGTAGGTGTTTTGCTGGGAGAATGTCAGGACATGCGTGAAATGGATGATTCATTAGTCTGTGTGGTTGGCGCAAAGGTCACCCCGACCAACAAAGGAGACCCCCCAAGGAAAGGCCCAACACAACACCCCGCCCGGGCCGAGGCCCCACTCACCCCCCCCCCATTTATTATTCAAAACAATATTACATATAAAGAGTACAAAACATAAAAAGACATGTGGGCAAAAAACAAATATACAATAATATATCAATACAAACATATTTCAAACAAAGTTCCTTGGTTTTTGTCATAGTTCATTCTTTGTCCATGAGCGTATGTTTTGTTAAACCGAGATAAAAGAACACACTCGTTTAGGGAAGGATGATCACTGGGGGCGATCACACGCACATGGAGCACTTGAAATCGGAGCACTTTTCACTGGCGGTACGTTGAATAGGGATCGGAGAGATGCGACATGTGCAAGCGATGTTTTAGCAGGCTGTGCGCCGAACACTCACTGGACTTCAACGAGGCTGGGTAGTCTCCACCCCCGGGGGCGCGCCGAAAGAAGATGAAGCGACGTGTGTTTCAGAGCAAAAGGCAGCTGGGGGTGGAGGGCTGAGCTGTGTTGAGGAGACTAGGTTATGGGTGGGGGGAAAAGATGGGAATTTGCAGGGGTGCGGTTGGCATTGAGGATATCTTGGGCAAGGGGAGAGATAGAGCTTCGGAAAAGAATGGAAGGTTTGCGAGACGAGCACGGGCAAGGTACTTTAAGCGTAGGGTATGTAGAGTAGTGAGAATCGTAGGAAAGGTATAGAGAGGGGTAAAATCAGCGGATGGTGTGTCGTAAGGTAGGTGGTATGCCATACGGAGGGCATGACGATCAAGTTTAAGAAGATTAAAATAAAGAGGAGGGGACGCAGTGAGCCAGGACATGGAAGCGTAGAGTAGGACAGGGAGAATGAAAACACGGTATATACGGAGGGTGATAGGCGCTTTCAGGCCCCAGGTATGGCCGGTGAGGGAGCGGGAAGCGGTGAGACGATGAAGGGCGCGGCTGGTGAGGAGGCGGAGATGATGGATCCATTGTAGGTTATTTTGAAAGGTAATACCGAGGTATATGAGTTTGTTGGTTTCGAGGAGAGGGAGAGAGTTCAGGGTGAGATGGATCCGATGGCGGGGGGGGGGGGGGGGGGGGGGCAAAGGCGGGATTTTACTCTAAAGACTATGAATTGGGTTTTCCGAGCATTGACTGTTATATGGGAAGAGAGAAACCAGGACTGAAGAGTGTTGAGGTAGGATTGGAGAAGATTTTGGAGTTTGGGGGCAGTATGACCGAGAGCGAGGATAGCTAGGTCGTGAACCGTTTTTATCAGGTTCATTATTTTTTGGTCATATTATTATTATTATTATCATTTCCTTCATGTCGCATTATTGTGACATAGGTCTCTCTGTCTCGCCTACTGCGTTTAAACTTAGTAATTCTGCGTAAACGTTTCACCACATGGTGAAACTTTTCACCCCTACTGACACAGTTTTACCATTGGTTGAAGCATAACTTGTTGCTAAGCTTTGCTTCTCCCATTGGCCCTCTTCATGTTCTGGAGAGGGGGTGTTCTGCGTCTTATTTTTCTCGGGCGCGTTACTGCGTTCCTTAAGAGAAGGTCTCCCTCCCAATTGGAGCCGTGATGTAAGACACGTGTGTGCACGTGTCGGGCTTTTGCCCGCACCCAGAAAGCAACTAAATGTAAGTACGATTCAGTCATTGAATTTATCTAACTTGAGGTCATTTTGAATTTCGGTTTATACATTTTTTATTTTATTTTTGTGTCTCCTTTGATTCACTTACAATTTCCCTTCCTTATGATGATGTGAATTCGATCCATGAACCCAAGTCCCTTCGCCTTTGTTTACGTTAGTTTAGCGAAGCCTCTGTGTTTATTTGTCATCCCTCCCTTTCATGTAATCGGTTTTATTTTTACGTAAATCTCTCAGGTCTGAAATATCTGCTATTTTTTCTACGAGACTTAATTATGCTCTGTATTGCGTCACCACCTGGTTCGGCGTTCTTTTATTACGACCTCCGGTGGATTGTCGCATCAGAGCCCTGTTTTTGTGGATGGAATCGGCGAAGTTACGGAGCTGAGTCTCACGTCTTCAGCCAGATCCTCCCTCTGTTTTATTGAAATGTATGTGAGCGATGGTCCTCGTGCTAATCACTGTCCATGCACCACATTACTTTCTTTGTTTCATCGTATGTCGTTGTGGTTCGGCATTTCTACCTCTGTGTAAGCCTACACCTTCCTACGAAGCATATTTCTTAGCTGATTGATTTTTTCTTTTATTTCCTGTCCCGGTAATGTCAAGTAATTTAATGTAATTTTCATTTCGTTTATTTTTATGTGTTAATTTTGTGTTACTTCCTCTGACTTCGTTATATTACGTAACTCAGTGTCATCTCCCATCCCCCGTTTCCCTACATACGCACTCCTCCACTCCCCACCACTTTCACCACCTACCCCATGATTTCACAACATCATGAGCGTCTTAGTTCTGTTTTTTGCGCTGGACATGGTAGTCCAGATCATGTCATCTCTGTAAGTAGTCGTTCTTGTAATCTATCCCACAAATTTCTTTAATTTCTTTAATTTTGCTTCATCTTTTTTAAGTTTTATTATTGAATCGCGTTTCCAATTTGTTGCTATTATGATTTGAATTTTTTTCTAGATTCCTTTTATTTTATATTTAAGTTGCTCGTGTTTTATTTTCATTTCTAATTTGTAATCAGTACACATGTGTTTATTTTATTATTAATATATTTTTATTCAGTAAGTACAATATTTGCTTCTGTCTTATGATTTCTCGTATTTGAGTTCCTCGTTTGTCTTTCGATTCGACTTAGTCTTGGCTTCGCACTGTAGCGAAGTTACGACTAACACGGTCTCTGGGACCCTTGCTCTATTACTTAAGTTTAATTTTTCCTTTTGATTTTATCTTAAACATTTATTCTGACTTACTTTCTGTGGAAGTCATCTTTCTTTCGATTCGGAATCTTGGGCCCAGCACGCATCGAAAGAAGTATTCCTTCCTCGTTCCCTACGTAATCCTGTTTAGTTTTTGTTGTTTTTGCTTCCACTGTATTCCTCATATCTCTGCTATTTTGTTTAACGTAAAAGCACAAGGCGGTGAAAATGGTATAGCAGAACGAGGTTACGCGCGCAATCGTTCCCTTTAGATTACCAAACTTTTTCTTTTTAAATTATTACAATGTTGTCTTTCTGAGTTTAAGATACCGGTACTGAATTGTTCCCCCATCCCCGAAGAAAGTGTGGAGTGTGAAAGCATTTCTCGAGTGAACAAGAGACATCCAAAGAATCTAGTTCCGAGGTGAAGAGTGCAACAAGTTAGTGAGTACTTCGCAACGCTGGAATAGCACACATTACGGTATTGTGACCTTTATTTTACTAAGTTAAAGTGTTTTACTTTTCTCCTTGTCTATTGTCATGTCTAAGTCAGAATTCCCACCCGTCAAAAAGGAGTTAAATTTTATGGGCCTTGAATCCTTAACAATGCCCACGCCACTATTGCAAGATGCGACACAGGACCTGCTAATGATAGATCCTCCCCTTTTAGATTGCTCCATCGCCCCTGTTGGTACTGTTAATAGTGCTCGCCACAACGAAAATGTTGCATCAGTAGTGAGTAGGTGGGGTTTGACGTTTTCCGGAGAAAACAATACCTCATCAGTTTTTTGTTTTATCCAACGTGTGGAGGAATTGTGTTATTGTCACGATATTAATCCCGACAGTATTGTACGTTGCTTACCTATTCTTTTGTCTGGAAAAGCGCTGATGTGGCATCGCACTTCTCCAAATTTTTATAAGTCATGGGACGAATTTGTTGGGTGCATTAAGGACCGTTTCACGCCACAAGATTTCAATTTCGCTCTCAAACAAGAAATATACTCCCGTACTCAGGCTCCTGGGGAGATGATCGACGATTATGTAACCGCAGTCCGTCTGTTAGCAGCGAACCTCCCCCAACCCTTTCATCCCAGGGATCTGTTGGAAATTGTATACAGGAATTTAAATCCCACTTATAAATACTTCATTCGGCGTACATCCGTTTTTTCCATCGAGGACATCATATTGCAAGGCCGTGAGTATGAATCAAATGCACGAGCCTGTTCGAACTATACTCCACCTCCAAGAGCCGATAATACGATTTTCCCCGAGTTAGCCTACTCCCCCCAGACAACACTGTCTAGCCCAGCTGTCGACCGAACAAAAGACAACACCTTACGGTTTAAGCCGTCCGCTCGCCGAGCTGAGTCCCTTTCTAGGAATTCTAATCCAAGCCCTTCTCTGGCTCGTAATTCATCTGCTGTCTCCCGTGAAGGGACTACAAACAACCCAACAACAATCACACGCAATGTTTCTTCTGGTCGCATAACTTGTTGGAACTGTAATGAACTTGGACATCATTTTAAAATGTGTTCTTTAAAACGCCGAAAATTCTGTTTTGGCTGTGGGATGAATGAGGTCACGACTCGTTCCTGTCCGAATTGTAATTCCAACCAGGAAAACTCATAGGGAGGTGTTCTGAGTTCGACTCCCGGAGCAGTCCTCCATCCAAACTTGACAATGCATCTAATTTTAATGTTGTGTTACAACCAGGAGTCTCAGTAAATTTCGATAATGTCTCGGCACCTGCTATTTTGGATACAGGCGCCACCAGAAGTTTCATTCACCGTTCAGTGGCAGATGGCATTCACACTTCACAAAAACACCCCATACAGAATAAATGTCAGTTCCTGTCTGCGGGATCGTCAGTTATCGACGTTGCCGAAACTATTTTATGTCGCATTAAAATTCACGGATTTTCTTGGAAACATGTTTTTCATGTGGTTAACAATCTCTCCACTCAATGTATTCCAGGAATTGACTTTATGCATAAAACTGGTATGCAGTTAGATTTTATTAACGATTCATTTTGTTTCAAATTTTGCTCAGATAAAATGTTCCCCTTTGAAGAATGTACTTCTAACTACGTTGATGTGTCTCCTGTATTTTCCGTACATCTTCCATTAACTTTGATGTCCGAGTAACGTGATACTCTGAATGATTTAGTTGAGGAATTTTCTGATGTCCTCACAGAAGATTTAGGTTCTGCTGTAAATCACGAATGCCACATTGACTTGAGCGACAATGTACCTGTTCGAAGTCCTCCATTTCCTTGTAATCCGCCCAAGCTCTTGGCCATGAAAAAGTATATCAATGATTTGCAAGATCGGGGAGTAGTGGTTCCTTCCAAATCAGCTTATGGGTCTCCTGCTTTCTTAATTCCCAAGAAAGAAGAGGGCGAGTACCGGCTAGTCGTAGACTACCGAAAATTGAACAAGAAGGTAGTCTTTGATAATTTCCCACTGCCTACTATTGAGAGTGCTTTTCAGCATTTCCACGGGGCCAATGTGTATTCGATGATTGATTTAAATAGTGCATATTATCAGATTCCTTTGGATGCTGAGAGTCGCGACTTCACTGCTTTTAACGCCCCTTTCGGATAATATAATTTCAAGCGTCTCCCGATGGGTATAGCTGTTGGTGCGCAAGACCTCAGTCGCGTGCTAGACGACATCTTGGGAGACCTGAAGTTCAATTTTGTATTTAATTATCTTGACGATTTAGTCGTATACAGCAGATCTTTTGAGGAACATGTCGTTCATCTTAGGGAAGTTTTCTCCCGCCTCAGGAAGGCCGGTCTCACTATCAATCCAAAAAAGACCTCTTTGGGCTGCACTCAAATTAAATTTCTGGGCCACATTCTGTCAGCCGATGGTATCCGTGTCATACCCGAGCGTGCAGATTGCATTCAGCAGTTACCTGTACCCACCACAGTTAGGGCCTTGAGAAGAGTAATGGGTATGTTCACGTTCTATTCTCGTTTTATCAAAAACTTCTCTGACATTTCGGCACCTCTAAATTCTCTCAAAAAGAAGAATGTGTAATTTGTGTGGGGGCCAGAACAGGACAAAGCTTTCAATGTTTTGAAAGAAGCCCTTATGTCAGCACCAGTACTGCACACCGCCTGATTTCGAATCAGCTTACTTTTTACATTGTGACGCCAGTGATTAGGCCATTTCTAGTGTTTTGAGCCAGCGTGTGGATGGAAAATTTGCACCAGTGGCCTTCGCGAGTCGTATGTTAAATCAACATGAACGACGTTACTCAATTTTCGAGAAGGAAAGTCTTGCTGTGGTTTTTGGATGTGAAAAATTCAGGACTTTTTTGGAACACCGCCACTTTACTGTTTTTACCGACAATGAGGCTTTGAAATGGAGTCTTTCTCACGTGAAAAAGCTTGGACGCATCAACAGGTGGATTTTGAGGTTGTCATCTTTTAAGTTTGATATCATCCGCGTAAAAGGGAGCGAGAACCCGGTAGCTGACTGCCTGTCACGCATGTTTGAAGAGACCCCTAGGACTCCAATCAAGAGCGTTTCTATCAGTAAACCACTTCAAAAAAATCTTTTCCTATTGCAACATTGTCCTTGGTCTTTTGTGGATATCCGGAAATTCCAGTCTGAGGACCCATTTTGCACTGACCTCCGTGCAAAAATTGCAAACAAAGATCCGGCAGTAAGCAACTTTTGTGTTCGAAATGATGTTATTGGATATGTTCTTCCTAACTCTTCTAAATTTAGAATTTTTGCTCCATTAGCAGTACGTGATATGCTTTTGACATATTATCACGATTCTGCACTGGGAACTCATGCAGGGATGCAGCGCACTTTCCGTAAGATATCCGGTGAATTTTATTGGCCCTCAATTAAGGTAGATGCTTTTGCTCATGTCAGAAGATGTTTAACCTGCCAGCGTTCTAAACCTGCCCAGAACACTCGTGTAGGCTTCCACCAAGCTGGTATCGTCACTCGTCCCGGCGAACGCCTTTTCATTGATTACTTTGGTCCAGTCGTGAGATCAAAATCTGGCAATCAAGCCATTTTAACTGTCATTGATGGTTTTTCGAAGTTTGTTTGGTCATTCCCAGTAAAGAATATCACTTCTCAGACTACTATCCATTTCTTGTCTAGATATATATTTGGAGTTTTTGGTCCTCCCAAGTACCTTGTGTCAGATAACGCCTCTGTGTTCCGTTCCAAAGCTTTTGAAACTATGGTATTTAACTGGGACATCCAACATATCTTCTTGTCACCGTATCGACCGCAGGGAAATCACGTAGAGCGTTTTCACAAAAACTTGAAGGCTTGTATGTCCGCTTTTCACAATGCCGATCAAACCTCCTGGGATACGAACCTACAGTATTTCAGTCTCGGGTTCAATACCTCTTTCCATTCGTCCGTTCAAACTACTCCAGCTGAATTATTCCTAGGCCGAACGCTTGTCGACCCCTTGCTGCTCAAATGGAATATTGAATATCTTTCCGAACCCTCTCGCACTACCTCCGTTGCTCAAAAATGGGCCATCGCTACCGGTCACCTGAAGAAAGCAAAAGCCAGAGTGGCGAAGCGTTACAACTTAGGCCGTCATGATGTTAAATTCCAAATTGGGGACAAAGTTTTGTGTCGTTTACATCCTTTGAGTGACGCTACCAAACAAATTTCCAGTAAGCTGTGCTTACGTTGGTCAACTCCCAAGACTATTGCACGTTTTTTAAATCCTGTCTCAGTTGAGTTCGTGGACGATCACGATAATTCAGTGACTTCGGCCCACGTCACGCAGTTAAAAAAAATTGTCAAATGATCTTGTGAATTTCACCTCGCTATAATGTTGTATTTTTTTCTTTTTTTTCTAATTGGATGCCCGAGCTCCTTAATAGCCAACCTAGCATGTGTGCCTATTCAGATTTTAATTCGTGTGCTTCCTTTTCATTTATTCCTGTGACAGGAAAGGAGACACCCGTGGCCTCTTTCTCGTACGCGAGTGTGTCGTGAATACTTGACATCTCTGTCGAGCTATATCTTTGCCTGAGGCCATCAGCATATACCTGGTCGGTCACTATTTGCAAACCGCACACCTACTCCTCTTTTGTACTGCTCCTCGGCTTAACCCCTATTGTTCGGTGACAGACAAGGACCCTTCAACACTTCCTTCTTTACCTTGTAGGGACTTTGGATTTATTTTAAATTTATTGATGTAATTGATTTTTTTGTGTCATGGTTTTGAGATATCATGTACTTTTGTGTCATCTTGGTTTTCATGTTTACTGTGAGGTCATGTATTTTGTTTTTGTTTTAAGTTGTCAAGTGTTCTTAGAATGTCGTGTTTTGTCTAGCAACCGTCCAGACGGGCTGCGAATAACAACAAACAGTCTTTGTGTACCTGGGCTAACACGGCTGGGGTCTTCTCGGAACTCGTTAACGGACCAGTCCCCCCACTGGATCTATACATGGCTTTATTTTCAGCTGCTGGAAAGGGGAGTACTTTCCCTTTCGAAGACATTATGACACTATTGCATATTCCTCGTTGACGCAACGAGCGGTCCTATATACAGGGTGTCCCAATTGTATTTTTTTTAAAGTGATCACGATTTAACTTCGTCTGTCTTTTCTCATCAGAGACTGGAGAGATTGGCAGTCTCGGCGTAACGTCCATCTTGAAGATTTCGACATCCGCATCATCATGAACTAGCAAGAACAATGATCGCTATTAATATATGAACTCACTGTATTTCTTTTTGAACGCAGTACTTTTGACGTTAGTGGCTAGTGTTGACGAGCAATGAAAGGGGGTACCACCTTCATTTCACGGTCAGATTAGTCCACTGTTCATTTTTTGTTGTATTCTTCTAGAGGTCTTTAGTACCCATTTTTTTAGTATTCAATTTTTCCCCCTTTATGATTTTTTTTCCTCTCTATTTGTACAAAAAAAGAAATTTTCCAAGGCCAGGAATTTTTTTTTTTTGGGAGAGCAGGGGAATTTTGAACCGTTTTTATCAGGTTCATTATTTTTTGGTCATATTATTATTATTATCATCATTTCCTTCATGTCGCATTATTGTGACATACGTTTCTCTGTCTCGCCTACTGCGTTCAAACTTAGTAATTCTGCGTAAACGTTTCACCAGATGGTGAAACTTTTCACCCCTACTGACACAGTTTTACCATTGGTTGAAGCATAACTTGTTGCTAAGCTTTGCTTCTCCCATTGGCCCTCTTCATGTTCTGGAGAGGGGGTGTTCTGCGTCTTATTTTTCTCGGGCGCGTTACTGCGTTCCTTAAGAGAAGGTCTCCCTCCCAATTGGAGCCGTGATGTAAGACACGTGTGTGCACGTGTCGGGCTTTTGCCCGCACCCAGAAAGCAACTAAATGTAAGTACGATTCAGTCATTGAATTTATCTAACTTGAGGTCATTTTGAATTTCGGTTTATACATTTTTTATTTTATTTTTGTGTCTCCTTTGATTCACTTACAATTTCCCTTCCTTATGATGATGTGAATTCGATCCATGAACCCAAGTCCCTTCACCTTTGTTTACGTTAGTTTAGCGAAGCCTCTGTGTTTATTTGTCATCCCTCCCTTTCATGTAATCGGTTTTATTTTTACGTAAATCTCTCAGGTCTGAAATATCTGCTATTTTTTCTACGAGACTTAATTATGCTCTGTATTGCGTCACCACCTGGTTCGGCGTTCTTTTATTACGACCTCCGGTGGATTGTCGCATCAGAGCCTTGTTTTTGTGGATGGAATCGGCGAAGTTACGGAGCTGAGTCTCACGTCTTCAGCCAGATCCTCCCTCTGTTTTATTGAAATGTATGTGAGCGATGGTCCTCGTGCTAATCACTGTCCATGCACCACATTACTTTCTTTGTTTCATCGTATGTCGTTGTGGTTCGGCATTTCTACCTCTGTGTAAGCCTACACCTTCCTACGAAGCATATTTCTTAGCTGATTGATTTTTTCTTTTATTTCCTGTCCCGGTAATGTCAAGTAATTTAATGTAATTTTCATTTCGTTTATTTTTATGTGTTAATTTTGTGTTACTTCCTCTGACTTCGTTATATTACGTAACTCAGTGTCATCTCCCACCCCCCGTTTCCCTACATACGCACTCCTCCACTCCCCACCACTTTCACCCCCTACCCCATGATTTCACAACATCATGAGCGTCTTAGTTCTGTTTTTGGCACTGGACATGGTATTCCAGATCATGTCATCTCTGTAAGTAGTCGTTCTTGTAATCTATCCCACAAATTTCTTTAATTTCTTTAATTTTGCTTCATCTTTTTTAAGTTTTATTATTGAATCGCGTTTCCAATTAGTTGCTATTATGATTTGAATTTATTTCTAGATTCCTTTTATTTTATATTTAAGTTGCTCGTGTTTTATTTTCATTTCTAATTTGTAATCAGTACACATGTGTTTATTTTATTATTAATATATTTTTATTCAGTAAGTACAATATTTGCTTCTGTCTTATGATTTCTCGTATTTGAGTTCCTCGTTTGTCTTTCGATTCGACTTAGTCTTGGCTTCGCACTGTAGCGAAGTTACGACTAACACGGTCTCTGGGACCCTTGCTCTATTACTTAAGTTTAATTTTTCCTTTTGATTTTATCTTAAACATTTATTCTGGCTTACTTTCTGTGGAAGTCATCTTTCTTCCGATTCGGAATCTTGGGCCCAGCACGCATCGAAAGAAGTATTCCTTCCTCGTTCCCTACGTAATCCTGTTTAGTTTTTGTTGTTTTTGCTTCCACTGTATTCCTCATATCTCTGCTATTTTGTTTAACGTAAAAGCACAAGGCGGTGCAGTCGTCAGCGAATTGATAAAGGCGGAGAGGGGGAGGTGGGTGTGGAATGTCGTGGGTAAAAAAAGGTAGAGGAGGGGGGAAAGTGGCGACCCCTGGGGGACGCCGGCACGAATGGAGAAGGTGTAGGAATGAGCAGATTTGATTCGGATAGAGGCTGTGCGATGTGATAAGAAATTATATATCAGACGGATAAGGGAAGGAGGATAGGGAGATGGCGGAGTTTTAATAAAAGAACGGGGTGGTAAACCTTATCGAAATCTTTCTCTACATCTAGACATATGAGAGCAGCAGTGCGGCGAGGTTTCATGAAAGCGGACAATGAGGCGGTTAAGTGGAAAAGGTGATCTTGCGTCGAGCAGTGGGCACGGAAGCCGGCTTGGGATTCGCGCAGTAAATGGAGATAGGAGCTGATTCGTTTTGCGAGGAGTAGTTCGAATAGTTTGGAGAGTACTGGAAGAAGGCTTATGGGGCGGTAGGAGTTTATGTCAGAGGGAGCTTTATGGGATTTCAGGAAAAGGAGGATGGAAGCTTTACACCAGTGGGTGGGATAAAAGCCAGTGTATAGCATGGTGGTATATATGAGGGAAAGAACATGAAAAAGGATGGGGGAGCGGCTTGGACGGTAGGTAATGGTATCAGTTCCTGGAGCGGTGTTTTTGCGATGACGAAGAACTGATGTAATTTCAGAAGGAGAAATAGGACGATTAAGAGGATGAGAGTAATCAATGTTTGCAAAGTGAGCGAAGGAAGGTTGGAGGTCAGGAGTAAGTTTCGGGTCGTGAAGACGATGGATAAGCACACCATTTGGGTTTTGGAATTGAGGGTTCTGGGTTGGAGAGAAGAAGTGGTAGTAGTGAGATGCTAAAAGGTTAGCCTTTTCAAGGGGAGTAGTGGGAACTGAGGTGGGGGTATGAATGGGGTAGGTAGGGTGGGATGGACGAGACTTCGTGAGGCGTTGAAAGGTAGACCAAAACTTAGAAGGATCGGGTGTGTCATCCAGACGGGTGCATGCATCGTTCCAGGATTTGCGTTTAAAAGAACGGATATAAGATTTGGCATGACGGAGATGGCGACGATGTTGGCGGAGGGTGTCAGGATCTCGGGTACGGAGATAGGCCCGATAATAGTCATGGGCTATGCGTAAAAGGTTAAGGGCCTTAGGGGGTATAGGAGGTTTGGTGGGGTGATAGGAATGGCGGGGAATATGAAGCCGGTTGGCAGTAAGGAGAGCATGTTCAGTTTCGGAGATTAATGAGAGAAGATTTGGGAGAGATGTCGGGGAAGTGTGAGGGGTGAGGAGATCAGTCACAGTAGCTCGGTAATCAGACCAGTTGGTCTTTGTAAAACGACGGGTAGGAGGGGGCCGGTAAGGGGCATCTGGGAGGGGGAAAGATGTGGGGTATCGAAATAAGAGCTGGAACATGGTCACTACCGATAGAAGGAAGCATACGGACAAGGGGATGAGGGGTTAGGGTTGGGGACATGAGCATTACATCAGGGGTAGAGTTAGTTGAGGGCATTGTAGGTGAGGGAAAGGGAACGAGCACTCCACGGATACTATGAAGAAGATTTTGGAAGTTGGTGTGATCTTGCACAGTGTAGGAGTTGGTATTGAGATCAGCTGCTAGAAAATAATTGGGAAAGGTGCGATCAAGGTATTGGAGGAAAGCAATGGGGGGAGGGGTCCGTGGGGATAGATAGAGGATAGCTACAGTGAACGTCTTAGAAGGGGCAAAAATTTCAAGGATTAGGTATTCTGTGAAATGATGAGGGAAGGTATAGAAGTGGCGTTTTACTGTAAGCTTACGATGGACTCCGACCGCAACCCCGCGCGCAAGCCGCGCTCCGTACGGCCGATCCGCACGGTAGACGACATACGGTGGGAGGCACAGCAGGTGGGAAGGACCAAGGAAGGTTTCATTAAGGATAAATATGTCCGGGGAGTGCTCTAAAAGGGAAAGTTCAAAGGTCGGCCGGTTGGAGATAACAGAGCGGATGTTGTCATAATATATTTTCAGCGACATGATTAAGTGAAGAGAGGAACACTCGCTAGCGGGAGGAATGCAAAGTGCATCCTATTACCCGCGTAGGCTATATCTAAATGAGTGTTGAATATCAACCGGGCAGCCATTTGAACCTGGTTGAGTACAAGAGGACGGTGGAAAGGAAGAGAGTTCTGCAGGACCATGGTAATGAAGCGAATGATGTTTTCGGTACTAGGAGTGGGGAGGGCGGAGGAGGGGGCAGGGGTAGGTAAGTCTTGAGAAACTACTGGTACGACGGTTTCAGGCTGGGTGGGAATAGGATCAGGTCGGCTTTTGCATTTAAAACTAAAGGCCAGATGAGGAAGGGAGCAGTTGATACATTTAGGGGAGGTTCGGTTTTGGCACAAGGTTGTAGGGTGTTCCTGACTGCAGATGCCACATACCTTAGCATGAACACAGGGTGCTCCCGGGGCGTGGTCATATCGCTGACACTTGTCGCATCGCATCCTCTGGGGGGCGGATGCACGGGATGGCTCCACTCGATGACGAAGGGCGTAGATGATGGCCCCATCGCGGAGGAGAGCGTCCAGAGACCCGGTGTCACGGCTGAGGATCCGGACAAGTGAGGTTGGGCCAGTGTTGTTCCTTATCCTGGCGACACGGAAGATGGTCAGTCCTTAGAGGCCGAGCTGCTGGGCGACATCTTCTTCTGAATATTCCCGGTCGACACCATAGGCGACGACCGAGAGGAAGGGGGTGGGGCGGGAAGGAGGGGGGTTAGGACGAGAAGGCTGGAAGTTGGAAAGGTTTTTGGCACGGGTGCGAGGGCCGAACTGTGACAGGCCAATGGTGTTTGTCAGGTGCTGGTAGAAGGGCTTTGCAGTTTTGATATTATACCCTTCGCGGGTGCGCTGTAATTCCAGGCGGTAGGAGGCGAGATCAGGGGTGAAGGAGGAAATGATTGTGTGAAGGGTACGGGGATTTGCCTTAGCAAGGTCAATGTCGGTGAGCTTAACAACATAGAATGAAGGTGAGGGAAGAGGGTTTGGGTTTATAACACTTCGCTGACGAACTTGAGGATGAAGAGCTGGGTTCTGGGCTGCCACTGCGTATGTACGAAGAGTGCCTGGCATATATGAAGCTGGTGGCATAGCCATTGGTGGTGGAAGGTTTTGCAGTTGAAGTGGTGCTAGTTGGCGATTATCGAAGGGCAAGAACTCAATTCCACTCACCGAGGGCCCAGATGGTTCTGCTGAAGTTGGAGCTGAAGATGACGTTGTGTAGGTGGAGCCAGAAGAGATCTCATCGCCACATTTGCGTTTGGCCTGTGAAGTAGGGCTGTTTGCTGCGTCTGTTGTAGTGCGAGAGCATTTTATCTGTTGAGTATCCATAGAATGTTGTGGCGTTGGTGGCGATTCGAATATACTCTGCAACAGACGTCTCTGAGGTGACGGCGGTTTGCCGGGGTCCGACATGACGTATGGATTCTATCTGGTGTGTTCTAGATGGTTCGAGAATGTTCTGGAATGTTCTGTAAAATGTAGATGAAGGCGCTGATAACCAGAGTTTCCTCACAGAGAATGACTGATGAACGGTGAATTTCGGAGCACTGAGCTGTAGCGTAACGGTCCAGATCGCAGAATAGAAGAACACGGTGAGTGGGAATTAAAGGCATTATCAGTCAGTCTTATATTACGGAATTAACCACTCACTTAGAGGAGGTAAAAAAGCAATGCTATAATTCATTTGACATGGGCCAATAAATTCTCTGTAGAGCAACTCAAATGTTTGAAATATATTTTTACGTCAAATCAAGTAATAGTTTGTAAACAGGTAGTGTTACTTTGATAATGTAACCTAATATTGCGACCCCCTCGCGCCATTCGCAGACATTAAATCCTGAAGATACGCTGGCTCCCCGAGAGAGGTAGCAACGACCGGCAGCGACCAGCCACGTGACACTGGAGTTATCGCATAGATCCTTTCACTGAAACTGCGCACGGTACTTGCGTCTGCCGGGAGCCACTGGAAGCGCAAATCCATTTATCGACTGAGCTAGTTGCATAATTTTTCTTTCATTGGTCATTTTCTTAACGCAATCTTGATAGGATATGTGTGTTCCCCTTCATGTAGTACTTGACGGTAGGATTTTGATTTTTTTTCTAACTTCGTACTTTCAGGTTCTGCGATCCAGCTGCTCCATCGGATTCGTCAAGTACTGTTCATGATTAATTGGTCACAGTACCTACCGTCAGGTCACGGTCACCTCCTTCTCCTACCCTGGCTGTCCTTCCCATTCTTCCCATCCATAATGAGGCCCCCTGTTCGCTTTGCACGTGAGGCCACCAGGGCAATGTGCTAGTCCCGCCTCCCCAGTTGTATCCCACGACACGATAACAAGCTCCAGGACACTGCCCGTAGAGGCGGTAAGGGTGGGAATCCCATGCTGAGTCCGTGGAAAAAGCCTACCTGGAGGGTAAACTGACTACGAAAAAAACAGTAGTGATCGAAATACGGAGATCATAAAATTAGAATGTGTGTAGGCCTAATAGGTGACTTCGTGGAGGAAGCGGAGGCTAGGTTTTGTCAGAACACGCAAATTTAAACACATTATTTTTTTAAAAGGACGTGGCTTAAGGCAAACTATGGGGCGTGTGTGGACAGATTTAAAATAGTATTTTCTGATTTTCCACGAGGGTAAGTGTTGTAGTTCTTAGTCTACTGTCGACCAAAGTATTAAGCAGCACTCGAGTGTGAAGGTTGTTTGTGAAGTAACCAATAGACCTACATAAAATCCAATAACATCATAATTTTTGTCGTTCTATTTTACGCTAGTTCACGTAGGGTTAGATTTTTTTTAAAATCGCATTTGGAACACAAAAAGTGCACGTTTTTAAGCGTCTTTTAACCATGCATTACATTTAAGAATTATTATCTCAAAAACCCGTCATCAGATCACATCCAAATTTCAACTCAATATACATTGGAATGTTGTATAACTGGTTTATTAATTTCAAAACTTTGTTTGTTCAAGAAACAAAGTTGTTATCATTTTTGTCAAGTAGCTTTTTCTCGGCTCGTCGTGGTTGGAAAATGTAGTTCTTGGTCGCGTTGTAATCCTTAAACATGGAAAAGTTATGCTGTATGACTGTGAAATACGTAAATTAATTCACTTATTTTATATCAGTTGGTATTTGTAGGGGGAAATAAGACATGGTTCACCAGGTAGCCGCTCCGGGGAAAGCTGTACAGCGTTGCCGAAATAGAGCCCATCACGCATCATGGTGCGCATCACCCGGAAGTGATGGGCTCCATCTCAGCAACGCTGTACAGCTATTCCCGAAGCGGCTAGCTGGCGAACCATGTGTTATTTCGCCGTACAAATACAAACCGCTTAAAAACGTGCACTTTTTGTGTTCCAGCTGCGATAAAAAATATTAAAATATAAATTTAAAAATCCAAACCTACATGAACTAACGTAAAATAGAACGATGAAAATGCTGATGTTATTGGCTTTTATGTAGGTCTATTGGTTACTTCATAAACAACCTTCAAACTCGAGTGCACATAATACTTTATTCGACAGTAGCTGTTAGTGTGGTTTGGAATAGTTTCCCTTATGTCTGCCGTGCTATGAAATTATACTACGGGACACAGAGATAAGGAGAGGGCATTTTCCAATTTCTTCGTTGTGGCCTTGAGTAGAAATTTCGGCTACGTCCAAGAATATACTTTTATTTTAGGGGTACAAGCTTTTTTTTCAGCCCACGGATTTCCTTTCCAACACACAACTGTGTTGAGGCGGTAAGAGATGCACCGTTCAAGGATCTACGATTAATTTTTTCCGTCTGCCCCAACTTGAGCCTCTAGAATTAAAATAATGAGACATTTGAATTACTAGGCGTACCAAATTAAAGTAAAGGAATATACTGAGTCTATTATCCTTTTCCTCCTGGTGAGAACCGCATCGCTGTGCTGCTTTTTCCATTTAAGTAACGATTATCTTTGTAAGCTTTCGCTTTTGGCCGATGTCACTGAAAGCGAGAGTGTTGTACGGGAACAATTAGTTTCAGATTTACCCCCAAGGACAGTGGACTCTTAATTTTGTTTCCGGACAAATTACTGACCATGGTTCAAATCAGAATTTAAAAGGCGTTTCAGATGTCGTGTTTTACGGACTTAAATATATCACGTTCTATAGTTGGCATTTAGAGTCAACACTGGAACACATACATGACCTGGTCACACTATATTTCCTTTTCTCTTGAACGCCCGTAGTGGCGACCAATGGATGAATGCGTTGGTTATGTGGTGAACGATAACATGTGTTTTATATTTTGATTGAAATATTGAACTTCTGAAATATATAGCGTTACTGTGGATCGAACCGGGTCCAGCACTTTACTGAATCATTCATTCATTCATTCATTCATTCATTCATTCGTTTATTTGCAATTGGGGGTGTGTCCCCCGGTGGCAAATTAGATATACATAACAAATACATAATTGTACATACCAATTCACTAACAATTAAACTGAAGTATTTACACAAATAGTCAGTCTTTTCTTAAACACACCTATATGTTTGGGAAAAGGCTCTAAGACTGCGGCAGGTAGAGAGTTCCAATTATCAATGGCACGGTTTACGAAAGAATATTTACCATAATTTGTTCGCTGTGGTCGCCCCTTAACTTTGAAAGGGTGATCGCTTCTACCCATGTAAGTAGGCTTTTCCATACGTTTGCTAAGCTCACCCCATGCTGGTTGATTTGTATACGCGTTGTACATAGCGCAGAGTCTAGATTTCATCCTCCTAGCCTCAAGTGATTCCCACCCAAGTTTCTTTAACATACGGCTCACGCTGCTCCTGGGATTAAAGTCACTGAGCACAAATCTAGCGGCCTTTCTTTGTACTATTTCCAACTCATTTACGAGCCCTACTTGATATGGATCCCAAACCGCCGGGGCGTATTCCAGAATAGGTCTTACAAGTGACAAATATCCTAATTCTTTAGCAGAGGTACTACTTCCTTTTAATACCCTCATTACAAAGTGCAGGGATGTGTAAGCTTTAGAAACTATACATCCTATATGACTACTCCATTTCATATCATTTCTTACGTGAACGCCAAAATATTTGCAAGAATCTTCTTCTACAAGTATTTCCGAGCCAATGTTATATTGAAAATCTTGCCTTCGCACTTTCCCTATTTTTAAGAGACTACATTTTCTTGTGTTGATTTTCATTTTATTTTCAATCGCCCACTTATAGACCAGGTTCAGGTCAACTTGAAGTACCGCATTGTCTTGCGAGTCATGTATCTTTCGATATATTACACAATCATCCGCAAACAATCGACAGTCACTGCGAATCCCATTTGGTAAGTCATTTATAAACGCCAAAAATAACAAAGTTCCGATTACGCTGCCCTGAGGGATACCCGACGTTACGGTAATTTCATCCGAGAATCGGCCTTCAACTTTTACTTTCTGGGAACGACCCGTCAAAAATTCTTGGATCCATAAAATTACTCTTCTATCAATCTTCGTCGAAGCTAATTTATGGAGTAGCATGTCATGCGGCACGACATCAAATGCCTTCGCAAAATCTATAACTACGGCGTCGACTGAAACTCCATCGTCTAACGATTCGCTAATATCTTGAAAAAGTGATAGCATCTGACTCTCGCACGAGTAACCTTTCCGAAATCCATGTTGCCTATCATTAAACCATGATAATGTTTCCCACTGTTCCCTCAAGTAGTCGCAAATGAGATGCCCCATCTGTTTACAAACGATGGACGTAAGACTAACCGGCCTGTAGTTGCCCAATTCAAGTCTGCTCCCTCCCTTAAATATTGAGACTACCGTAGCTCTTTTCCAGTCATCCGGGATTTGCGCATTATTTATGGACACATTAAACAACACCTCTAAGTATCGTGCCACGACCCTACCTCCTAGTTTAAGTACTTCACTAACAATATTATCAGGACCCTTCGATATATTGTAACGTAATTTTTGTATTAGCTTTACAATTGCTGACTGGTTTATTTGGAGAAGTGGAGCCCCTGATTCACCGTTAAGGTCCAACACACAGCTATTGGATTTATTGAACACACTACCATAAAAGACATTTAATTCATTAGCAATGGCTTGCTTCTCAGTAATTAATTTACCGTCACCGGACATTATCATCGACAAATTATTTGAATTTCCCTTTCTTCTCCCAGCATAACTGTAAATTTTTTTCCACCCATCACCTCCCAAAACAAGTAAACCTTGCATATAATTGTCATGAGCAGCCCTCTTTTTTTAAGACGAGCTCTCTTGATAAGGACTTAAATTTCAACATATACTTGTCACTATCATGTCTTTTATTGTATAATTCCTTAATTTTCCGTTTAAGACTCCTGATTTCCCATGGGTAATATTCAGGATCTGGGTTTTGTTTCAATTATTTAAATGGAACAAATGTATCAATAGCGCTATTTAAAATTTTCAAAAAGTTAGTCCACAGGATGTTAATGTGATTTCCTTCCGATGCCCATCCTACAAATAGCTCATTAAAATACCCCTGAAATTTGCCCTGATCCGCCCTGCGATACTGGAATATGATCTTATTTGTTACATCAGAATCCAATTTTGTAATGTCACCGTATCTAATATTTAATTCAACCCCAGAATGGTCACTAATTCCTGGTACTTTCTGACAGTTAATATACAGTTCTACAGGCCTTACGAGATAAACATCTAAGGTATTATTGCCTCTAGTTGGGAAGTCAACTACTTGGGAAAATCCCCCCTCCCTTAATAATTTGTTTGCAGCGCTCTGAGCTTGACCACAGCTAGTTGACTCACCAGACCAGTCTACTTTGGGGAGGTTTAAACCTCCGGCAATTATTATGCTCTTTTTCATAGCATTACCCGTACAAGTTTTATCATACAGTGTGTCGAGAAGCGAAAAGTTATATTTCGGTGCTTTATACGCCCCTATCACCTGAAGAGTGAATTTATTCCCTTTATCCGAAATTTGTACACATAACATTTCTTGATCCGTATCAGCCCACTTTAAGAAACTAGCTATATTTTTGCGCACACAAATAAATAGCCCACCACCTCGCTTCCCCAGATCCCTTCTGTACATTTCGTAGGTCCCTTGAATTATTTCATTACTATTTATATCCTCACATGACCAAGATTCAGTAGCAATGACAATGTCCGGAGGATACGTCTCTACAAGATTCCAAAATTCAATTAATTTATTTCTTAAACTCTGACAATTAACTTGCAGTAATCTTAGAGTCTTACCTCCGCAGCAAATATCCCGAAGTAGCTCCTTCTGTTCCCTTCGGCTGGCAACCTCTGGACCTGCTCCTCCTCACAATGGCCGGCACGAACCGATGACCCTGTCATGTAGGCCCCCTAGATTAAAAGCGCCCCGTCGATTTAAATGCAGCCCATCTCGGGCGAAGTCACGGCCACCACTCCAGCAGTCAGCATCTATGTACACTAATCCCAGTTGTGCACAAACCCAGTCCATGCGGTCATTTACAGTCTTAACTCGCCTTAACGGAACATCTCCCCGCCGAACAATGCCACTCATTATAATTTTTGCATTTCCAAACTTGCTTTTAGCTTTTCTGCCTAGTTCGTAGAGCTCCCCCATGATGTAATCAGCTGTAACCCTCTTCTTAAAATCGTTCGTCCCAACATGGAGCAACAACACTTTAACTTTGTCACAGTCCTCTATATTTTCTTCCACTTGTTGGGCAAGCTGGTCAATTTTAATCCCCGGATAACACCGCACTTTCGCACCTGATTTCCTCGAGATATTCGCACTCCATCGTATCATAGAATCACCCATTATGATGAAGTCATCCTCAATTTGCTCCTGCACGCCCTCTTCCACACTGACCCCAGTAGAAAGCCGTTCAGTCACATCCTTCGCCGTTTCCTCTGATTCACGAAGCTTTGTTCTAAGTTCCTGTATTATTTGATCCCTTGCTTTGATTTGCACCCTCAAACAGTCCGGCGTATCACATACTTTACAAAACCAATTCCCAACATCGCAATCCTCCTTCTTGACCTTAATACAGCCGAGGTGAAACCATTTCTCACATAGTCCACACTGAACACCGTTCTTCAATGTTTTACTGCACGTCGAACACTTTAAAGCTGCCACTGGATCATTTGCCTGATTCATATTTGGAGTAACAGGGCCTGGATTCACTTCCACTCCACCAATAACTAGCAATGCAGCTATCACTAGGGCTATGAACCACAAGTTACTATGGCCCGTACGCACACACAAACACCGGAAATCCCGACTACCCTTCGCATACCACAGTCCGATCCTCGCGCGATAACACTCCAGAGAACAACCCATTTCAGCACACCTGAGAGCTCGGGAAAAACACAACCTTTCACTTTGACTGCCAACTGCCAACCCAGCCACCGTGTCACGATTGTTAAGTCTGTTCAGCAGGGGAATGATGTGGCACTTCTCCCTTTTTCTCATGAAAGACTGCCACTGGACGCAGTAACGCTGTTTTATTGAAAAAGAAAAAAACAGGTGTGTGAATTAGAGTATTAGATTAAATACGTTCTAGAAGTGACATGTACTGCGTTCCCACACTCTACCAATCTTCAGCCAATGGAAAGCAAGGCACTACGTAATAGTAGGTGTTGGGGGAGAGACTACTCGGAGGTAACCGATTGAAAGCGCGCGAATTCAACCTCCGGAGACTACCTAAGTTAATCATTTCACAGCTCTAAATCTTGGCCTAGGCCTACAGACAATATCATGCATCGTGTTGTTTCCTTACATGGATCACAGATAACGCTGACAGGGTCCTCGGCCTCAAGTACCTCGGGTTTTAAAGTCCCAGAGTCGATTGTTCGCGAGTCCATTCGCAGCACATCACTATTGCAGGGTATCGTAATTGAACGCTCGTGGGCTCCCAACAAGTTCATTTTCAAGTAAATACAGCTTTGAGATATGGGGGAACAAATTGAATCTCAGGACCCAAGGATCACGCTGTTCTGTTACAGCTCAATATACCGTACCACACTAGAATGCAGTTGAAAACGTCTTTGTTTAATTTAACTTTGACCAGGAAGTCGGTATGACTCCTGGTTGCCAAAAATTAATATTAAAGTGGTCAGTGTGATTGTGTACTAAAAACGAATCAACAGTCATTCTTATATAACGGAAGCAACCACTCACATATAAGAGTTAAAAAAGCAATGCTATAATTCATTTGACATGATCCAAAATATTCTCTGTAGAGCAATTCATATGTTTTAAAACAATTTTTTTCTCCAAAGCAAGTAATAGTTTCTAAACAGGTAGTGTTACTTTGATAATATAACCTAATGTTGTGACTCCCACTCGCCTTTCGCAGACATTAAATCCTGAAGATACGCTGGCTCCCCGGGAGGCGAGATTGCAATTTCTAGTTCACTTTTAGCATTGGAGTAGGACACGGCTTCCTAATTGGCTATTCTGACGAAACACGACTGCAGCAAGGGCTGTGATTGGTCAGCGAAGTTATAGGGTTGAGCCTATCAGCGATGCCGTCGCAGGTTTGAAACAATATGTAGAACTCCCGCTGTTCTAACTTCGTATTTTATAGGTACCCGTATAAATTGTAATGCGCCAAGCAATAGTTGCATCATCATTGATCCTAGGCCATAAGTGTTTCCGTATCTTCTTAAGTCAAGAAGAGTCATTACCAGAATTATTTTCATCGATCAGCTCATTCACTCTGTACGAACGAGGAAGTAGCTAATCATCCACTCTCGATCAAGAATTGTATGTACATTGCACAAAATATTTCATTTCCGACGGCCTGAATAGTATGAATGGCAACCACTGGGCCGAAAGATGTACTTGCCATTCACCACACTTCTTGACTTAAGAAGATATGGAAATACTTGACCTTGGAACAATGATCATGCAACTATTGCAAGGTGTATTACAATTTATGAAGGTACCAAGAAAATACGAAGTTAAAACAGTGGGAGTTCTACATATTTTGTTCAAACCTGGAACGACACCACTGATAAGTTCCACTCTATAACTACGCTGACTAATCACAGCCCTTGCTGCAGTCGTGTTTTGTCGGATCAGCCAATCAAGAAGCCGTATTCCTCTCTAATACTGAAAGTGAACTAGAAAATGCAATCTCGCCCCCGGGAGAGGTAGCAGCGACCGGCAGCGACCAGCCACGTGACACTGGAGTATATCGAATCGATCCTCTCACTGAAACTGTGCACAGATTGAAAACTGCGCACGGTACTTGCGTCTGCCGGGAGCCACCGGGAGCGCGATTCCTTTTGGGAATAGAGCACCCTGTGGGCATTGAAGTGACTACTTGTCAAGATTATGGTCTCTTCGCTTCATGCAAGGAAGCGGTGCAGCGCAATGGTGAAGCAACCAGCATGGCGCCTTGGATTTGGCGTTCGCGTTCGCTTGGTTAAAAGCGGTGGCGGGCCGTGTAAAATCCGATGAAATGAGATTTTGAGTTTGAGGCTCTAGTTGTATAATTATGTGTAATGTGATTTTATATTGATCGGAAAAATGATTGCCTTTCGCCAGGACATCTAGCAGAGTTATGTGTGAAATGTTGATGAGGTTTGATGGGCAGATTTTTACACAACATTTTTAATAATTTTCGGTTGGATATAATATGTAACACGCAAAATTTACCTTCATTTGCACAAGTAGTTTCCTTGTTCTATTGAATATTGAAATACATACAGGACTTCACAATACAATTGGGTATTTATAAATGTGCTACCTCGAGCAGCCTATGGCATGCTCTAAATAATTTAATGTAGCCCAAAATTCCGCAGTTGAAAACCTCAAAAACGTAGGAAATAATTGGTCCAATTCTCTTCCCTTTAATATTAAAATACGTGGTAGTTCACAATACCATGGTGTGTTCAACAATATAAATTGTTTTCAGAGTTAGAAGTAGCCTACCGGTAATTCTGATCAAAATGTGCTGTAGGTAGAGGATGAGGGAATAGCATTGTCAAAACGCTTGAGCATACGGTAGGCTATATTAGAATCCAGAACGTTTGCCTGTACCAAACAGAACAACTGTGAATATGTCATCCAGTAGCATGCGTCCTACTGAGCACTGTTGCCGCATAGACTGGCGAGTGAAACTAAGATGATGAAGATGATGGAGAAACTAAGAGAAGACACCGCTCTACGCTCGCAGTGTACACAGAACTTTCTCTTTGAACACAAGGCGCTTCAAATATAAGTTCATATATGAGATGGAGGGCCTAATCCTATGAATATCCATGCTTACAACGGAATGCGCACATTTTTACTATTGCAGTATGAGACAGATATAAGATGTCAAAAAAGTTATACCTGTACAAATCCATCTCCTGGTGTAGCGACTGGCATTCTTGGTTATCGCCCAAGAGATGTGGGTTCGATTCTCGCTCAGTCAAACAATTAAATTCTGTTCTGAGGACTAGAACAAGGTACACTCAGCCTAGTGTAGCAAAACTGAAAAGAGGTGGGTTCATTTCTCACCTCAGCCATCCTGGAAGAGTTGGCCAAGGTTTTCCATCTCTATTCCAGGCAAATACCGGAATGGTTCCTAACTTAAAGGCCACGGCCGCCTTCTTCCCATTCCTTACCTGAATTATAAATACACACATTCTAAAACAGACACCACTGATTAGCAAGCAAATTTTTCACACACATTCAAGTACACGGGACTAAATGACCAAGATGGCCAAGCCCCTCAAATGAAACGACATCACTTATACCAAGAGTCTGTTGAAAGAGTTATGTACATTTGAAAGTAACTCCAGTGGCCAGTGTATGAAAATCCACAGCCTGCTTCCAGTATCCGACAGGGTCAGGAATGGAATGAATGAAGCCCCCATCTAGCGGCGAGGATAGGAACTGTGACGGCTGCCGAGGCCTGACGCCCTCCTCTGGAGTGGCCAGTGTATGCACATGTAAAATTTGGAGCAAGTCTACATTACATCACTTAAATACCCTTGACAGTCTTCTGGCATACCTGTCCTGCACCTCGTCGGTCACTATTCTTGGTGCTCACACGTCGCTTTGTTGCCGGCATGAACCATATACCGACAGCGCAAGTAGAACACTGAGATCGGACTCAATGTGCGCTGCGCAAAGAGACAATGCACACTTCATTTGCACTGGTCTCAAACGTATCAAAGCTCACTGTGCGTGGATATAACATTGCAAACAGCCTAAGAGGAACGGCTCACTTATACACCGTGCCTGGACCCCATCATGATAGTGGACCAGGCATTATGTCCTGAAGATTATAGCTCTTCTTTGCTGGTGGAACTAGAGCTCCCTCAGCATTATCTTATCCCTATAAAGGTACCAAAAGATGGAATATCGTCTTTCATTGCCGACCAGACACTGTATAAACTTTTAAGAATTCCTGGAGTTTAAGAGATGTGTGGTGTACTTCAGTAAGACCTTGACATGGATTTACAAGATTTTGTCTAATTGAGAACTCTGAGTATCCTTTATGGGACTGGAACTGGGCGACTTAGAAACAGTGATAGAGAAGGAGGTTGGCTTTGTCAGAGACCTATAAAATGGTACTGCTGGGTAGAGCAGAAATTTCTGCTGAAATGTACCTTAAACATTCAAAATCAATCCATTTTTATCAGGATTCTTCACAATGTTCAGTATGTGAATCACTCAGTTTGGACATGATTATCTAGTGCCTGGTAGCAAAATCATAATAACTTACAATTGAAATATATGCACAAGAATAATGAAAAACAAGAATGTTTTATCTAAAAACCAAATAAATGGTAAATACAATTTAAAATGATACAAATATTAATCCAGTAAAGTGCTACCCTCTAATCTAATTACAATTTCTCATTATGTTGACACTGCCTGAACAGCTTCTTAAATGTCTGAACACTACGGGCATGCCGGCAAGAAATTCATCCAGCGACCACCTTCTGAGCAAAAGGAGAGATTCCAAGTCACGGCAAACTTCTACACCAGGCATATGCTGGGATTGTTCCTAACTTATGGTCATGCCCACACAACTTCCTTCCCAATTCCTGAATCAATTACAAAATAATATAACCACTACTAATGATACCACAATAACATCAGACACATGTTTAAAATACTGTATATACTAGTAGTAGTACTCAGCTTCGCCTAGTGCAATGACCATAAAGTCTCAAACTCTCCTAAGCTCCGAGGTCAGATAACACTCCAAATGATGAATTATACGAGGCACGTCCAGAAAGTTCATTCATTCATTCATTCATTCATTCATTTATTTGCAATGGGGGGGGGGGGTGTCCGCCGGTGGCAAATTGAATATACATAACAAATAAATAATTATACATAACAATTCAATAACAATTATACAACAATTAAACTGGAGTATTTACACAAATAGTCAGTCTTTTCTTAAACACACCTATATGTTTGGGAAAAGGCTCTAAGACTGCGGCAGGTAGAGAGTTCCAGTTATCAATGGCACGGTTTACAAAAGAATATTTACCATAATTTGTTCGCTGTGGTCGGCCCTTAAGCTTGAAAGGATGATCGCTCCTACCCATGTAAGTGGGCTTTCCCAATCGTTTGCTAAGCTCACCCCAAGCTGGTTGATTTATATACGAGTTGTACATAGCGCAGAGTCTAGATTTCATCCTCCTAGCCTCCAGTGATTCCCACCCAAGTTTCTTTAACATACGGCTCACACTGCTCCTGGGATTAAAGTCACTGAGCACAAATCTAGCTGCCTTTCTTTGTACCATTTCCAACTCATTGATGAGCCCTACTTGATATGGATCCCAAACTGCCGAGGCATATTCCAGAATAGGTCTTACAAGTGACAAATAGCCTAATTCTTTAGCAGAGGTATTACTTCCTTTTAATACCCTCATTACAAAGTGCAGGGATTTGTAAGCTTTTGAAACTACACATCCTACATGACTACTCCATTTCATATAATTCCTTACGTGAACGTCCAAATATTTGCAAGAATCTTCTTCTACAAGTATTTCCGAGCCAATGTTATATTGAAAATCCTGCCTTCGCACTTTCCCTATTTTTAAGAGACTACATTTTCTTGTGTTTATTTTCATTTTATTTACAATCGCCCACTTATAGACCAGGTTCAGGTCCTCTTGAAGCACTGCATTGTCTTGTGAGTCATGTATCTTTCGATATATTACATAATCATCCGCAAACAATCGACAGTCACTGCGAATCCCATTTGGTAAGTCATTTATAAACGCCAAAAATAACAAAGTTCCGGTTACGCTGCCCTGAGGGATACCCGACGTTACGGTAATTTCATCCGAGAATATGCCTTCGACTTTCACTTTCTGAGAACGACCCGTCAAATATTCTTGGTTCCATAAAATTACTCTTCTATCAATCTTCGTCGAAGCTAATTTATGGAGTAGCATGTCATGCGGCACGACATCAAATGCCTTCGCAAAATCTATAACCACGGCGTCGACTGAAACTCCATCGTCTAACGATTCGCTAATATCTTGAAAAAGTGATAGCATCTGACTCTCGCATGAGTAACCTTTCCGAAATCCATGTTGCCTATCATTAAACCATGATAATGTTTCCCACTGTTCCCTCAAGTAATCGCAAATGAGATGCCCCATCTGTTTACAAACGATGGACGTAAGGCTAACCGGCCTGTAGTTGCCCAATTCAAGTCTGCTCCCTCCCTTAAATATTGGGACTACCCTACCTCTTTTACAGTCATCTGGGATTTGCGCATTGTTTATGGACACATTAAACATCACCTCCAAGTATCGTGCCACGGCCCTACCTCATAGTTTAAGTACTTCACTAACAATATTATCAGGACCCTTTGATACATTGAAACGTACTTTTGTATTAGCTTTACAATTGCTAACTGGTTTATTTGGAACAGGGGAGCCCCTGATTCGTCGTTAAGGTCCAACACACAGCTATTGGATTTATTGAACACACTACCGTAAAAGACATTTAATTCATTAGCAATGGCCTGTTTCTCAGTAATTAATTTACTGTCACCGGACATTATCATCGACAAATTATTTGAATTTCCCTTTCTTCTCCTAACATAACTGTAAATTTTTTTCCACCCATCACCTCCTGAACCAAGTAAACCTCGCATGTAGCTGTCATGAGCAGCCCTCTTTTTTAAGACGAGCTCTCTTGATAAGGACTTAAATTTCAACATATACTTGTCACTATCGTGTCTTTTATTGTATAATTTCCTTATTTTCCGTTTTAGACTCCTAATTTCTCGTGTGTAATACTCGGGATCTGGGTTTTGTTTCAGCAATTTAAATGGGACAAATTTATCAACAGCGCTATTTAAAATTTTCAAAAAGTTAGTCCACAAGATATTAATGTGATTTCCTTCCGATGCCCATCCTACAAATAGCTCATACAAATACCCCTGAAACTTGCCCTGATCCGCCTTGCGATACTGGAATATGATCTTTTTTGCTACATCAGAGTCTAATTTTGTAATTTCACCATATCTAATATTTAATTCAACCCCAGAATGGTCACAAATTCCTGGTACTTTCAGACAGTTAATATACAGATCTACAGGCCTTACGAGATAAACATCTAAGGTATTAGTGTCTCTAGTTGGGAAGTCAACTACTTGGGAAAATCCCCCCTCCCTTAAGAATTTATTTGCAGCGCTCTGAGCTTGACCACAGCTAGTTGACTCACCAGACCAGTCTACTTTAGGGAGGTTTAAATCTCCAGCAATTATTATGCTCTTTTTCATAGCATTGCCCGTACAAGTTTTATCGTACAGTGTTTCGAGGAGAGAAAAGTTATCTTTCGGTGCTCTATACGCCCCTATCACCTGAAGAGGGAATTTATTTCCTTTATCTGAAATTTGTGCACATAACATTTCATGATCCATATCAGCCCACTTTAAGAAACTAGCTATGTTTTTGCGCACACAAATAAATAGCCCACCACCTCACGTCCCCCGATCCCTTCTGTACATTTCGTAGGTCCCTTGAATTATTTCGCTACTATTTATGTCCTCATAAAACCAAGATTCAGTTGCAATGACAATGTCCGGAGAATACGTCTCTACAAGATTCCAAAATTCAATTAATTTATTTCCTAAACTCTGACAATTAACCTGCAGTAATCTTAGAGTCTTACATCAGCAGCAAAATATCTCGAAATAGCTCCTTCTGTTCCCATCGGCTGGCTACCTCTGGACCTGCTCCTCCTCACAAAAGCCGGCACGAACCGATGACCCTGTCATGTAGGCTCCCTAGGTTGAAAGCGCCCCGTCGATTTAGATGCAGCCCGTCTCGGGCGAAGTCACGGCCACCAATCCAGCAGTCAGCTTCTACGTACACTAATCCCAGTTGTGCACATCCCCAGTCCATGCGGTCATTTACAGTCTTAACTCGCCTTAACGGAACATCTCCCCGCCGAACAATGCCACTCATTATAATTTTTGCATTTCTAAACTTACTTTTAGCTTTTCTGCCTAGTTCGTAGAGCTCCCCCATGATGTAATAGGCTGTAACCCTCTTCTTCAAATCGTTCGTCCCAACATGGAGCAACAACACTTTAACTTTGTCACAGTCCTCTACATTTGCTTCTTCCACTTGTTGGGCAAGCTGGTCAATTTTAATCCCCGGATAACACCGCACTTTCGCATCTGATTTCCTCGACATATTCGCACTCCATCGTATCATAGAATCACCCATTATGATAACGTCATCCTCAGTTTGCTCCTGCACGCCCTCTTCCACACTGATCCCAGTAGAAAGCCGTTCAGTCACATCCTTCACCGTTTCTTCTGATTCACGAAGCTTTGCTCTAAGTTCCTGTATTATTTGATCCCTTGCTTTGATTTGCACCCTCAAACAGTCCGGCGTATCACATACTTTACAAAACCAATTTCCGACATCACAATCCTCCTTCTTGACCTTAATACAGCCGAAGTGAAACCATTTCTCACATAGTCCACACTCAACACCATTCTTCAATGTTTTACTGCACGTCGAACACTTTAAAGCTGCCACTGGATCATTTGCCTGATTCACATTTGGAGTAACAAGCCCTGGATTAACTTTCACTCCACCAATAACTAGCAATGCAGCTATCACTAGGGCTATGAACCACAAGTTGCTAGGGCCCGTACGCGCACACAAACACCGGAAATCCCGACTACCCTTCGCATACCACAGTCCGATCCTCGCCCGATAACACTCCAGAGAACAAGTAAGTTCCGTTTGGTAATAAAATTAAATTGTGTACAGATACAGAAAAATTATTTATTGCACAACATTCTACACCTCTTAAACTACTTTTCAACATAACTGCCGAACTTTTGCAGGCATTTGTCATAGCGTGGCACAAGTTTTTGGATACCTTCTTCATAGAAGTTTGCCGCCGACTGTAAACGAGAGTGAAGACTCCCCTGTAAGATATCCTACCGTTTGGCCACCACTGTTAGGCAAATTGTGTGCTTACCAGGAGAACTGCGTATGTTTAGGAGTTCTCCTGACCACATGCGTGCTTACCAGGAGAACTGCGCATGTTTAGGAGTTCTCCTGACCACATACGCAATTTGCCTAACAGTGGTGGCCAAACGGTAGGATATCTTACAGGGGAGTCTTCACTCTCGTTTACGGTCGGCGGCGAACTTCTTTGAAGAAGGTATCCAAAAACTTGTGCCACGCTATGACAAATGCCTGCAAAAGTTCGGCAGTTATGTGGAAAAGTAGTTTAAGAGGTGTAGAATGTTGTGCAATAAATAATTTTTCTCTATCTGTACACAATTCAATTTTATTGCGAAACGGAACTTACTTTCTGGACGTGCCTCGTATATACAGTGAAACCTTTAAATTGCGGGCACTAATCGGACGAAATAATATGTCCGTATCTGGGAGGTGTCCTTAAATGGGAGGGGCCACATTTTAAAAACATAATTGGGTCAAGACAGAAATAAAAATGCAATATGCACATTACCTACTGTACAAAATACAAAATTGTACTATAGTTAGGTTATACACGTCTCAAATTACTGTAAATACTGTATAAGCAGTACAGTATAGTACTTACAATTTTATGATGATTTCTTAAAAACATCAGGCTGGTTGGTTTGTCGAGTGAACTTTGCATGAGTAAGTCCCTGTTCAAATACACCATGTAACTGTTGCATTAGTGACAGCGCATCAGTATCGCTGCGACTAAGAGCAAATATTTGCAGTAGCTTCTCCACCTGGCAAGCTGTTATAATTTGTTATAGGATTTTCATCTTTTTAGGTTTGCCATGGAAATGCAAACTAGAGTGACAATATTGTTGTATCAATGCAGTGTACAATGGTGAAGGTTTAACAAGTGCTGCGAGCTGAAATATTGAATTCATAACTATGTCCCTTAGCAAGCCGAGTGGCATCAGACAGTTTTACACAGCCAGGCGAGAAATAATATAATTTTCAGAGTGTATGGCTTTTTAGAGAAGCTTTCGAAAACAGATGTGATAACACAAATTTCTCAGACGGCCGGGAGCGGTGCATGACGTATCACTCACTCATAACGTTTCTTAAGGACAAAAATTAACCAAAATACCTGTAGTAATGTTGAGGAAATAATCTGGAGATGATGTAGTAATAGATGTTTACTCTACAATAAGAAGATGCTAAGTATCGGAGTCAAACTAAGGCACTACAGCACTGTTGTCAAACCAGAAGGTTTATATGCTTCTGAGACCATGTGTGTGAATCGGACAGGACAAGTCAATCAGCTACTTAAAAGAGAACGCAGACTACTACGGAAGATCTTGGGCAACAGATGGGTTGACGGACAGGTTCGACTGATATCAAATAAAGAATTATACAGAAAGATGGAACCGATAACAACAGCAATTAGAAAACGAAGATTGCTGTATTATGGACACATCTTCCGTATGAATAATGACCGGCTCACAAAGAAAATATGGAATTCTCTTAAACCGAAGATCTCCAAGTTGAAATGGTTCCAAGAGTGTGAGAAGGATATGAGACAGGTGGGCATTACGGAGGATAAAATCAAAGACAGGAATAGTTTCAGAAGGATGGTGAAAAGCTATCAGGGTTTTATGGTGGAGGCAGAACCCAGAAGACCTTTGACAGAGGAGCGGAAGAACAAACTGATAGATGGGCTCAAGAGATACTGGCAAGATGTCAAAGCCGGCAAACGAACAAGACGCAGACACTGAAATGAGAGTGGTTGTTAACACGCAGTCCATAGAGGCTCAAGTCGACAGTTAAAAAAAAGAAGTTTACTCCTCCACTGTCTAGAACCCACCCGCCATTCCAAATAGGATCACGACTTATATAGAAATTCCAGCTGTGTCCGCCATTAATTATGCACTAGTACAGTATTATCAACCCTACACGTACGGTACTACTTTGTATATGCGCGGTACCGTGAAACAAATTAGGGCCGGGTTCACTTGACAGTGTGCTGAGTTTGACCCAGTGCGCAATGGATTGTGCAAGCTGTCTCATTACTATAAGTAATTTCAATCGGTGTTGACTGAAAGGAGTGTTTGTTTTGCTTTTTCCACATTGAAGGTGTGTTGTTTTTTTGTATTGTTCTTTTTCCCATTGTAATAATTCGTGTTCTTTCAATAATAATTTTCATACAAACCAATACTGTTCTACATACAAAACAGACCTAACCTGGGGCTTACGTCCCAGACCCCCTTGCTTGTAGTGCAATCAGTAATTTTCGCCCAGACGGTCGTCTAACCTAGTAGCGACCAATGGTTTACTCCAGACACCCATTTTAGTTCATCAGCATTTTTCGTCCATACCGTCGCCAAACCTTGCTACAGGGGATTGTGGTAAAGTGAAGTTGGCACCATTGCCTCATACAAGCATTATTTACAAATACAAATAGTACGCAAAAGCCCAATTATTTCTTTTTTATTTTTTACGTGTGTCGTCTGGTGTATTTTGTATCGGACATGTTGGCAACTACTGACGTCAATGTGGGCGCCTCGTCGTGAGCGCTCGCTGCAGCAGTTTCACATACTAAATACGCTGACGAACATGGTTCTGGTTGTTAGAATAAACAATAGATGAAAACACATATTTACGTAATTTAGCACATATATCCGGTGCAGTCGGTGCTGAAGTGATCAAGGTTAGTAGTTACAACAGATAATGTCCCCCGAAAAGATGAAATAATGTATGAAAATGATATATTGTCAAAATGAAAGCGAAAAGGAAAAGAGTGATATGTCGTGCACAATTAATTTAGGTTTTAACTCACGGACTAACCCAGAGACCAAAACTAAATTTCTTGACTGAGCCGTGAATCGAATTTTGACATCATGGGTGATCAGCTAAGTATGCTAACCACTACACCACAAGGAGGTCCCCAATAAACGAAAACTGATCCCTTCTCTGTATTTGTATTGCCTAGTTACTCAGAATAACATGGGGTGTAGATTATGCCACGGTCAATAATGATGTCGTTTCATTTGAGGGGCTTGGACATCTTGGTCATTTAGCCCCGTGTACTTGTATATAATCTGATAATCTGTCGTGTCTGCTTTAGAGTGAGTGTATTTATAATTCAGGTGAGGAATGGGAAGGAGGCAGCCATGGCCATTAAGCTAGGAACCATCCTGGTATTTGTTTGGAGTAGAAATGGGAAACCAATAGAATCTCTTCCAGGCCAGCTGAGGTGAGAATTGAACCCACCTCTCCTCAGTTTTGCTTCACGAGGCTGGGTGTACCTCGTTCCAGCCCTCAGACCAGAATTAAATTGCTTGGTTGAGCCGGGAATTGTACCTGCACCTCTTAGGCGATAGCCGAGAATACTAGTCGCTACACCAGGTGGTGGACTTGTACACGTAAGTTATAACTTTTGTGACATCTTATATCTATATCTGCTACATATTGCAATTGTAACAATGTGCGCACTCCGTTGTAAACCTGGATATTCATAGGATTAGGCCCTCCATCTCATACATGAACTTAAATTTGAAGCGCATTGTGTTCAAAGAGAAAGTTCTGTGTACACTGCGAGCGTAAAACGGTGTCTTCTCTTAGGTTCTCTCGCCAGTCTATGCGGCAACAGTGCTCAGTAGGATGATTGCTACTGGATGACATATTCACAGATGTTCTATTTGGTACAGGCAAACGTTCTGGATTTTAATCTAGCCTACCGTATGTGTTCTAGCCCATGCTAACATGTATTGCTCAAACGTTTTGACAATGCTATTCCCTCAACCCCCATCCTCTACCTACAGCACATTTTGATCAAAATTACCGGTAGGCTACTTCTATCTCTGCAATCAATTTATATTATTGCACACACCATGATATTTAACTAGCACGTATTTTAATATTAAAGGAATGAGAGTCAGACCAATTATTTTCTAAGTTTTTGAGGTTTCCTACTGCGGAATTTTAGGATACATAAAATTATTTAGAGCAGTAGGCCGCTCGAGGTAGCACATTTATAAATACGCAATTGTATTCTTCAATATACAATAGCACAAGGAAACTACTTGTGCAAATGAAGGTAACTTCCACGTGTTACATATTATATCCAATCGAAAATTGTTACAAATGTCGAGTAAAATTTGTCCATGTAATACCATAACCCCATCAAAAATTTCACCCATAATTCTGGTAGATGTCCTGGCTAAAGGCAATCATTTTTCCGATTAATATAAAATCGCATGTATCGGTACACATATAAAACTACAGCCGCAAACTCAAAATCTCTTTTCATCGGATTTTACACTGCACGCCGCCGCTTTTAACCAAGCGTACGCAAAATCAATGTATTTCAATCCAAGTCGCCTCCCTTGCTTGTTGCTTCACCAAGCGCTGCATCGGTTCGTTGCATGAAGCGGACCACTCCCTATACAGTTCCATCCACCCGATCTGGATTTCGTTTGTAGTTACTTCATTCCACTTTAGGAGCTAGGGACGTATTGGTCATCATCCCCATGCATTCGGGTATGTGTTTAATTTATTTGAAAACCGCTGTCCTTGTGATAGCTATAGCAGTGTATGGGTTGACTTGAAATACGGTGCCATTCCTCAGCCACAAGCTCCACTAATCGCTCTTTCTCACTGACACAAGGTGCGCTCATTGAACTGTAGATACTACTGGAACAACTCCTCCCATGGCAATACTCGCTGAAAACTGCTTTCTTGTCATCGCCTAGTCATGTCTGGTATTCAACGGCACTCATGACATGTTTCACAGGTTGCATCTGATGTGTCGTGGTTCTTTTCATTTCTTTCATATATTTGATCACACGTCAATTATGTTATAAAATCAAGATGCCCATTTCTTGTGTAGCATACGGATGCTCAAATGGGCAGGAGAAAAACTCACAAAAGCTTAATTTCCACAGGTAAGCACGGTCTCTGTGCAACGTTATAAATATGGTATTTCCCAATGATACGGTAGTTTTACGGTCTACTTTATTTTCGAATTAAGATTTGTAATTAAGTAGGTATTCTACCGACAGTAGTGGCTACGCTGGCTAAAGCGCAGCATTAGGCCATGGGGCCAAGCTCTCTGCTGACTCGGTAGACGCGTGGGTTCGAGCCCCACCGTCGCCCGTCCTTGAAATGGTTTTCCGTGGTTTCCCATTTTCAACACCAGGCAAATGCTGGGACGGTACCTTCTGACAGGCCACGGCCGCTTCCTTCCACATCCTTGCCCAGTTTCATTCACCATCATTCATTTCATCTCTCATTAACTCCTCTTATGAGGTTGGCGTCAGGAAGGGCATCCGGCCGTTAAAACCATCGCCACAAAGACTTCCATCGCATTTCATCCCCGACCCCGTTGGAAAACGGGAATAATAAGGGGTAGACATACACTTAAGTAGGTATTCTGAGTTCATCGATACGTCTTACATCACATTTTGACATAATAGGCCTAAATAGTAAGCTATATGACAAATACAGGTAGGCCCTATTATTAATTTACCCGAGTGTGATATTATTGAACAGTATTCCTTATTGACAGAGCTACAGATTTACCATTACATGTAATTTTCTTAGAATTTGTAGAGTCCAATTTTTTACTAAAATATCGAGAAAAGAATGTAGGATGGACACCGTCCGGGAATCTGCTACTGGTTGTTTTACAAATTAAGCATTTTTTTTTAAACTACAGGTTAATAATTATTTTGCTTCCCCCTTCTCTTCCACATACCACCACCACCACTTCTGTCCCAAACAAGTATGCATATTCATCTTAACTTTCTGATAACTGGTTTAGAGGTTTGCTACATGTTGGACTGAAAGATGCCACTTTTTTCTTCGCTCACCACCTGTGTAACGTGCTAAATATGAATTTCTTACTGTGTACAACTGGGCTTACCTATATCCTTGTGATTGCTATGCTACTGTACACATTAAGAATTATTCTGCTCCCCCCTGCTCACATACAGGGCCTTTCATATAAAATAAGAGCGCCAAGCGGCGGCTTTGTTAACCGGAGCTGAGGTCACCTTGGCCGAGCTTGTGGCGCGCTACGGCCCCCTGCTATAGTATTGAAATGAAAGCGCGCGCATAGTACATACGATGGCTGTATGTTTTTATCAAGTTCCGATGGACTGTAAAAAATAACAGATTGACATTACCAAACTTGACCTTGCAATAAGCGTGCAGTTGCTCAGTCGCCAGTCTAAACCTCAAGTGCTAACATGGTGAGACTGTTATCATTGCAACGTCGTATTTTTTATGTAAAATTTATTTTAAGTACGAGTCGGCTCGGTGGGTACGTGATGCATTTGTTCAGCAATTTCCTGATGAAGTGCCACCTTCACTAGCACAGATTCACGTAATTGCAAATAAGTTTGACAATACTGGCTCGGTGCTCAATAAAAACATGCCCGCACACGAACAGTTTTAACAGAGGATGAGCTAGATGACATTGGCGAGAATCTTGAACGGTCTCCGAATAAATCACTCACAAAATTAGCACAAGTAGGGGTTTCGGTTTCATCAACAATAACTAACTAACTAACTAACTAAAGTAAGATTTCAGCATTGTACACTCGCTAGTAAGGCCGCTGCATCATATAGAATTGTACACACGCTTAAAGCAGGGGGCCTTGGCGCGCCACCGCAGCTGCGGTTAACAAAGCCGCCGCTTGGCGCTCTTATTTTATATGAAAGACCCTGTATATTCCACCCACCCCCACCACTGTCCCCAATATATGCATATACGCTTTTAACTTTCATAGGTCTTTGGCTGAATTAGAATTTTAATGTGTTCTGGTAAATGTTGAATATGTGGTTGTTTCGTAAATGGAGTATGTATTTTAGTTCACTAAGCATCTATTTAATTGTTTAGTTGTAGGCTTATGCATAGACTACATACATACATATATTTATTTGCAAATGTGGACGCGGTCCATGGTGGCAAATTACAAGAACTAAACAAAATAAATCATTCAAACACCTGCAAAAATACACAAGGATTATTCGGTATAAGAAAATAATAATAATTAATAAAATAATTATAAAATAAGAATAAAGTTAATTTACACTTTTCTTGATCCATCCAGTCATGTACCGCACATCTGGTGCTTTCTTACTAACTACTTGAATTTTCCAACTTCAGAAGGCAAAGGGCTGAAATTGTCCCCTGGCAAACTGTTATTTCTTACTAACTACTTGAATTTTTCAATTTCAGAAGGCAAAGGGCTGAAATTGTCCCCTGGCAAACTGTTCCATTCTACTCCCCCCACCCAATGAAAGAATATTCGCCCCAGTTACTACTCCACTGACTTAATTTTAATTTACAAAAATGACTGTATCGGTCCATATATGAACCTTCCTTTCCTAATCTCACATAAATGTCTTCCCATGGAATTTCCCCTTTGTAAGCTAAGAATATACCCCCTAGTCTTGCTCTTGAACGTCTACTAGCCAGACTTTCCCATCCCAATCCTGAATCATTCTACTCACACTATTCGTCGATCTGTGGTCCTCCATTTCATTCCTGGCGGCATCTCTCTTTACACCTTCCAATTCCTTTATTAGGTACATTTGGTTTGGATCCCACACTCCCCTAGCATATTCCAGCAGAGGATGGACTAGGGGCATATATGCCCTTTCCCTTATCTCTCAGCCAGCCCCTGTAAACACTCGCATAACCATATGTAGTGACTTGTATGCTTTTTTCACAATTTCTCCTATGTGCTTAACCCAGTGAAAATTCCCGCCCCCCACAGTTACACCTAAATACACACATTCGTTACCAAATATAACTTTATTTTCCCCTACTGAAAATGAAAATGAAAATCCACAGCCTGTTCCAGTCGTCCGACCGGGTCAGGGATGGAAAGAATGAAGCCCCCATCTAGCGGCGAGGATACAAACTGTGCCGGTTACCGAAGCCTGTCGCACTCCTCAGGGCCAATGATTAAATGAATGACAGATGAAATGATAGTGGAGGGTGTTGCTGGAATGAAAGTTTTGACAGGGAAAACTGGAGTACCCGGAGAAAAACCTGTCAGCCCCCGCTTTGTCCAGCACAAATCTCACATGGAGTGACCGTGATTTTAATCACGGACCTATTGGTGAGAGGCCGGCGTTCTGCCGCCTAAGCCACGGAGGCTTTCCCCCTACTGAATATTCAAAAACAATTTGATTCCTCTTGTTGGCAAATCTCACTGCCTGACATTTCTTTGAATTTATCATCATATCACTTTTATCCGCCCAGCTTTGTATGACAGTCAGGTCCCTCTGCAATATGCCGCAGTCGTCCAGATGATTTATCCTCCTGTATGCGACTATATCATCAGCAAATAATCTTATCTGGGATGATATTTCAACTCCTATGTCGTTTACATAAATGAGAAATAATAAAGGTACCAATTTACTTCTCTGAGGTACCCCCCTTCCCACAATTAACTGTTCTGACACTGACCCTCCAACCCTCACCCTTTGACTTCTCCCCTCCAAAAAAGATCTCACCCATTGTACTACTCTCCTGCCCAATCTTACTGCCTCCATTTTCCTTAATAGAATATCATGATTGACCCTATCGAAAGCCTTTGAAAGATCAATTGCAGTCAACTTGACCTCTATTAACCAGGTCTCACTGATATCTTGCTGAAAGCCTGATAGTTTTGATTCATAGGAAAATCCATCTCTTTCACATACATATGAATACTGCCTTTGAGTTGATAGTAAAAATGTTGAGTACCAATTACCGTATCTTTTGATCTTTATTCATAGCCATTTCCCGTCTAACTTTATTTTTTTGTGAATGTTATTTTCTAAATATACGTATGGCTCGTATTTTTTCCAGTGTAGTTGTTGTGCTTACCCCAGTGAAAATTCCCGCCCCCCAAACGCCCAAACGCATCATGGCGCGTCTCGCTCGGAAGTGATGGGCTCCATCTCAGCAACGCAGTACAGCTTTTCCTGGAGCGGCTAGCTGGTGAACCATGTGTTATTTCATCGTACAAATACAAACCGATATAAAATAAGTGAATTAATTTACGTATTTCACAGTCATACAGCATAACGTTTTGATGTGTAACGATTACAACGCAACCAAGAACTACATTTTCCAACCACCCCGAGCCGAGAAAAAGTTACCTTACAACAATGATAACAACTTTGTTTCTTGGACACACAAAATTGTGAAATTAATAAACCAGTTAAACAACATCCCAATGTATATTGTGTTAAAATTTGGATTCGATCTGATGACGGGCTTTTGAGATAATAATTCTTAAATGTGACGCGTGGTTGAAACACGCTTAAAAACGTGCACTTTTTGTGTTCCAACTGCAATAAAAAATATTAAAATATAAATTTAAAAATCCAAACCTACATGAACTAACGTAAAATAGAACGACGAAAATGTTGATGGTATTGGATTTTATGTAGGTCTATTGGTTACTTAACAAACAACCTTCGAACTCGAGTACACATAATACTTTGGTCGACAGTAGTCGCTTCCGTCCCTTCATTACCATGAAACGTCACATACCTCGACTCGCCCTTCGTCTCTAACCACTCCACCCTAGCGAGGATCTTTACCACCACATGCTATTACCTCCCACTGTCACCTATATCCATCTCCTCCAGCTCCGCTACCTCAATTGTGCTCGACGAACTCCCACAAAATCCCACCCTTCGTCAACTCGAAGCCCTTCCCGTCCAAACTCCTCTGTACACCAAACTTGGCTTTATCCTTCTCCAAAGTCTCACTCATCGCCCCCCACCCCCTCACCGATTAAATATTCTCCTAACGCTGCTCCCGTATCCTAATAATACAAAAAATAAAATAAATTAAAACCCTCCAGCGGTGGTGGCCTTCGCCCGCATCTTTCTTTTTCACCACATTATTCTCTTTCGTCTCGTTTCCCTTTTTTTCCCTCTTCTGCGAAATCCACACCCGGGCATTCGCCCGCCTTTTCTCCCTTTCTTGTATCCTTGTTATCCTCGTCCATTTTTCCATGTTCTTCCTTAGTTTCAATATGCAATGTCACTTCCCTAATAAATTACAAAATATATAAATAAAAAAGAAATCCATCGAAGCCCACAACACTACTCTCATTATCAATTTCCTTCCTTAGCCAAGAGGTCTTCTAGCCTATACTATTTTCCATATAAATCACGTACTTTGTCTTCTCCATCCCCAAACTAGTTCCATCTTCCTTCAATTCTCCTCTTTTGGTGCTGCTATGGGGGCCCGCCCACCCTTGGCCCCAGCCTGAGAAATCAATAAACGATGTCGCAAAGCCCCTAAATTAATCAACAACAGATTGTGATTCATCTCGAGTCCACAACGCCATGACGCGACGCGACGCGACGCGATGGGCAGATTTCCAGGAACTAGGCAATAAAGATGGCTTTGAAGCCATTTTTCAGTAGGCCTATTGCTTTATTGATGGGATCGCCATTTCTCATTTTCAGTACATGAATTGCAGCCAATGGCCAAAGCAGGGTATTTTAATTGAACGCCCGTGGGCTCCCAATTTCAAGTAGATCCAACTTTGGCTTCCGGAGATTTCACTGTCACTGACACCTAGCGGCGAACGTTGGAACTTGATAGAGCGATTCTAAGTAGCCAAATATAACCTATAAATTTGGCTACAAACTACCTATTGTAGTGGTAGGTTCTTTTACATGCCTTAAATCTATGACATGGGTCCGCCGGCTTTACTTCCGCTCCGAAGGAAGGCATACTGAAGGATTCTATGGCTCATAAAAATCCGATGACTTCGGCCAAGTTTGAACCCGTGATCTCGGGAATAGCAGTTCAACATGCTATCGACTGCGCCACCGAAGCCACTCATTTCTAACTTTTGCAACATTAAAATAGATAGGCTAGTTCTTTTTCCGGGTTCTTAATACCTTAATACATGGGTTGGTTTTTTAGTTCTGGCACCTTAGTTATAACTGGATTAATAACTCACTTAGATGGTTGCAAGTTTCACAGGCCCTCGATGTAGTCCCCACCGTTGCGTACAACGTGTTCCCAGCGATGCGCAAGTCGTTGTATCCCGTTGGCACTGCCCAATCTATTGATGGTACGAAGAGAGCGCTTGGCAGCCTGCTGAACGTCTTCAATGGTACGGAAGCGCTGCCATACTGTTCCCCGAGGGTAAACCGTTAATGCGGCGTACTATTGTTCGTTTCTGCAAGACCATCTCCGAGGAGCTCTGAGAAGGAAACGGCGCCACCACATGGTTACACCGCCCATCGTTCTGCAAGACAATGCTAGGGCACACACAGCAGGCGTTGTGTCGGCATTGTTGGATCGTTGGGGCTGGGAGGTCCTCTATCACCCCCCATATTCTACCGACATCAGTCCCTGCGACTATGATCTCATCCCGAAGATGAAGATGACAATGACGTTAAGCAGGCTGCCGAGCGCTCTCTTCGTACCATCAATAGATTGGGCAGTGCCAACGGGATCCAACGACTTCCGCATCGCTGGGAACACGTTGTACGCAACGGTGGGGAATACATCGAGGGCCTGTGAAACTTGGAACCATCTAAGTGAGTTATTAATCCAGTTATAACTATGGTGCCAAAACTAAAAAACCAACCTATGTATTTATCGGTAATAGTTACCTCACTTACTCGCTTGCCACGGTGGGTGAGTGGTTATCATGTCGGACTGCCAACCCCAAGCTTACAGGTTCACTCCTGGCCGTGGTAAGTGATTTTTGAAAGGCGACAAAAATCACGATATGCATGTCATACGATGTTGGAATGTTAAAGAACCCATTTGAATTCAGTAGGCCATGTTCATAATGAAAGAAATAATCTCGGGATTTTCCGCCAACACAAAGTTCCTCATTTCTCTACTAGAAAGCGCTATAGTGTCAAGGAGCATAGATACCTAACCTCCTTGACTTTCATAGCGCTTCAAGGGGCAATAAAATTCGACATGCAAGTTGCCCTCTGGGCGTCAATTAAGCCCGGTTCACAATAGCCCGGGAACGAGAACCAGAACGAGAACGGGAACGAGAAGGAAGTTGAAATGCACGCTACCTTAGGGGTCGGTTCACAACCAATCTCCGGGAACGAGAAGCTAAAAGTAGCCCGGGAAGCCCAACGGGAAACATGGTCAAGTTTCATGTTTGACGTTCTCGGAGCTTCCCGGAGCCAATCAGAAACTTTGTACATGCTCATGCGCATAAGGAAAAAGTAGCCAGCGATGTAAACATAACCTGTGAATGCGCTTTCTAAACTTGCTTCTCTAAAGCGCACAATGTGTGTTTAATAAAGCACTTCAGTTGTGTAATTGGTGTTTATTAGTGGGCGCTTGCTGATTGTTTTAATATAATCCTACGCTATAGCTGATTGCGCGCGCATGTACAAGTTCACGTTCCCGGGCCAATTGTGAACCAGCCTTTAACAAAGCTTGCACTCGGAACAGGAGGCCAAATGATATTATTATTACCTCACTGACTAAGTTTTCTGAGGGTTTAACTTTTCTGATGGATTTTTGTTGTTTTTGGAGGGCAGAGACTATCTGTGGTTGTCACTATAGGTTTGGTAGTGTTTTTAGAGGCATTTATTTTGTGGATTTGAATCTGATGATGCTCGCTTGACGAGGGAAACATGTCATCCCTCTTTCAATAGTCGATAACAAATATATCTTATTCACATGTGATTTATTTCAGATTAGCCTATTTTATCACATATTTCAGTAATTGGAATTATTGTGTGCTGGACGATTGAATGTTACAAAATCAATTGGAACTAGACATGATGATGATAATTGTTGTTTTAAGAGGCCTAACATCTAGGTTATCGGCCCCTAATGATTTGGGTGATCATGAAGATGATAATGAAATGTAAACCATAACTAAACCTAACTTATCTTACTAGAAGAAGAAATGGAAAACAAAATGAGAATAAGGCAAATAAAGGACAGGAGGAAAAGAAATGCCCTCAACCCTCGAAGAATGTGGATTGAGGGACTTGGAAGGAAGAAGAGCCATGAAAGGCAGATAGGAAAGTGTAAGAGGAGAGGTAATGGATAAGAGTGGAAAAACCGACCCAGCTCAGGAATCCCTCGGGGTCGCCAACTCCCGAACTCACCAGCCGTGAGCCCCTAAGGGTGTAGCAATATCTAGGGTGCACCAGACGTGGTGGAGCTACACACACCCTGCCTCCTTGAGGGCCTTGAGCAGAAGGCAGGAGATAACATGAAAAGAAAAAGAAGGCTGACCCCTCGCAGAAGGAGGGTATCAGAAAAGATGAGACAAGGGCCAATTAAGGCGGGAAAGGAAGAGACTCCCTAGGCCTCGGATACTCTAATACCGTCGGGGTCGGAAGAGAACAAGAGTTGACCAAGTGCGGTCGACAGGAAAGAAGACGGAGAGGAGCCCGGCACAAGTAAGTGGAAGCAATGCCTGACTCAGCTGGGGCCCCGTGGTCGCCAACCCACGTCCCACTAGATGTGAGCCCCTGGGGGCGGAACTAGACAATGGCGGGGTTTACCCCGGGGACGATTAATTGACGGGCTTATTGACAACTGCAACTCGAGAAACGTCAAATCTGATGCAATCACATAAGCTGATTATTAGTTTATTATTATTATTACTATTATTATTAATATTATTATTACTAGGGATTAGTTTCGATACTTGCTTGGTATCGACATCTACCGATACTTCAGAAAACTCACTGGATACTTTTTCTATAATTATGCAATTATTCTTTCACCGACAGCAGTAGCTACGCTCGCTAAAGCGCAGCGTTAGTTCATGGAGCCAAGCTCTCTGCGGACTCGGTAGACGTGGGTTCGAGCTCCACCGTCGGCCGTCCTTGAAATGGTTTTCCGTGGGCTCCTATTTTCAACTCCAGGTAAATGCTGGGACGCTAGACCTACCTTTCGACAGGCCACGGCTACTTCCTTCCACATTCTTGCCTAGTTTCATTCATCTTCATTCATTTTATCTCTCATGAGGTTGGAGTCAGGAAGGGAATCCGGCCGTAAAAACCATCCGCCACATAGAATTTCATCGCATCTCATCCCTGACCCCGTTGGGAGCGGGAACATACTGAGCCCGTTTGGTCCGAAGTGCCAGGTGACTGAGAACCGTATCAGCCCCTGTGACACTCTTTCCCAAAAAGAATCACACAGTGAGGGGTTTGGATGTGTATTTCGACTAGCTCAGCACGAGAAACTGCATCCCAGGTCGTTTCCGGGGTATTGATAAAGGCCGTCAAACATAGCCCTAAAATACATATCCACAGGGAAAACAAAAATCTACTGAATAATCCAGGCTTATATAAAATATTTTCTCAAATTTATTCATAAATTCAGATTCCTAGCCTAGTCTACGGGGATCTCTGGCTATTCCAAAATTAAGCTAATTCTAAATATTCCCCCAAACTAATTTCAAAATATCCCCCCAAACTAATTTCAAAATATCCCCTGTAGAAGGACAGCCGACGGTGGGGTTCGGACCCACGTCTACCGAGTCCGCAGATAGCTTGGCCCCTTGGCCTACGCGCTAGTGAGCGTAGCTACCGCTGTCAGTAAGCCATAGATGTATGTACGATCAGATAAATATCAGTGGTTCAAAAAACTAGATTTCACTTCGAAACCTTGATTAGGATACAAGAAATAAACATGGTCTTTAATTTAACACAGCCACCATCCTGAATTTTCCATATCGATTGAATTACATTAAACGTCGATATATTATACTCTAAATAAAGATTTATTATGCTAAGTTTCACTTCGCTCGGATGATCAAGTCACCAGAAAAGTCCATTGAAATATTCGAAATTCCCTTGGCCACCTTGTTGGTTTCGTTCTTTTGAGGCGTTTTGAAAGACATGTATGAAATAAACCTGTCTTTTTTATCACCATAAGAGATTTCAGTTGATTGGTGCAATCGTTTCGGAGATATTGAAAACTGACGGAATACTTCGCGTGGGCACCACTTTGAGTTGGTAACACTTATTGAAATATTAAGTGCACGGTTGGGGTGGACGGAGCAGTAGTAAGGTCTTTCATTGAAATCGATTCAGCCAATCATAACGTATTAGGGACACACACGAGCAGTAGGTAATCTCTCTCACATGATGAAAATAGACTAAGAATGAAGTCCATAAACTCGTCACGGAATGATCTGGTCACAGTAAAACTTGGGTAGATGACCAATGCTAAGAGGCGTATTATTTTGTAGTGTAGTTCTCCTGAAAAACCTTCAAACTAGGTTATTGCTGCATATTATGTTCCGGCTCCCCTCTGGTCCGGCTTTGGTCGGCCGACCAATCGGCAATTACACCAGCATTGACCGATACACACACCTGGCTTTGGTCGCAAATTTTCCCGGTGTGTTTGATTTTACACGCACTGTATTTGTGATTGAATATCACAGCGTGAAGGAAGGAACAGTGTTTAAGTGTCAGTGTCCTTGCTACTGACCGAAAAGATAAGGAAATGTATGACGTGGACAGAAAAGGGAAAGTAAGCCGAAACGTCTGGCAGTGCAAAACGAGCCATGTGTTACAGAATGGCTTGGCGCTACAGCGAAGAGCGAAATTAAGCCGCGTAGTTCTCATTATCGCGTATCTGCAACTACGATCTGCAATATTTCACGGAAATAAGGAGGTCAATAATTCGTGAACCTTTGCACACTATAGAGTGCAAGGAGAGGTTGGTGGTAACGAACAATACAAACTGCATGTCCCTCACTGTGGGCAGTAGTGGGACTAAATGAAACATGCCACATGTTGTTGGTTGTATACGTACTTGTAAGTCTCGTCAGTGGCGCAAATAAGGACCTCTGGTGGCGTGTAGGGCAGCCATTCGTTGCGCCTGCGCACGAGAGTCCCCGAGCGCCGGGTTTCGCCAAAGTCGCAGAGTTTCACTCTCGAGAAGTCGGAACGAAGAACCAGCACGTTGTCCAATTTCACGTCCCGGTGTACCAACTCTCGCATGTGGAGGTGCTCCAGAGCTGACGCTATCTGTGAGTACAAGAGGAATTTAGATGTACTTATTGTAATAATCACCTTCTTGTTACACTGGAAATGAGACTGGCAAATAATAAACTCTGTGCATTGCCTAACACCTAGGCGCAGGTAATACCCATCTGACGAGTCTATGCTGTTCTGAAGAGAGTGTACTGTCGACTGTTTACATCTGTCTACTGATGCGTCAGGGCTAGAGTGAGGCAAGAGGGAAGGCATGTACACTCCGCTTCAAGCGTCATTGTCACTAGGAGATTGCGTGCTGTTCTGCTGCATGTGTTAATTGTACCCCCTTTAGTTGAAGATACGTTTATGTTACACTCCGCACCCAACTAATTACTACTGCTACCTAATGAAGTTATGGAGGGAAGCAACTGGGACAATTTCCCGTTGATGGAATGGAGCCCGTGCCCAGAAATCCGGAATATATAATTTAATCAGCCCCTATAAATAAAAACATATAATACCATATATAAATAATTTAATAGGAGCGAGAATGATTCTACAATGCAGAAAACACAATGTCAGAATTCAACCACACATGCAGGATACCATAAAATGTCTGCAAAATATGTACTACCATTTACATGCCTCCAAAGATGGGCTACACACATGCAAATAACAATTGAAATCTGCATGTACTTATACACGGTATTCCTTTTCAATATTTTATGTATTACAACATATGATACTCACCACGCATACGTGGTAGAGATTAATATTTATTTTATTTTCTAGCGTAGATACGTTTCATTTAGGTAGGGGTATTCTTCACACTCAATAATCTTCATGCTAGCTAGCTCCCAATCCGCGCCTAGTAAATGCCAACACCGACGTTTAATGGGAAATAACCCATTACTAGGCTACCTTATTTGCGTATCTTAAATTCGTCTTAAGTATACTTCAATTTAGATGCAGGGATTAAAATAATATTTCATGTAATAATTCCAAGACGTAATATTTTCACTTGAAACAACATAACCTAACTCGCTCGCATTTATTGGGTCAAGACTAATAATAATAATATTTTAAAGACAAGATAATAAAAACGGGTGCCTAGTCAATGTAATCTGAAATGGTAGGATTTTAAATTTCATCTAGAATTTCTCGAGAAGATATTTATATTAATTAATGAAGCATAATTGGGAATGGTTTCTTCTAATCTGCCGCGTTCTCATTAATAAAACAAATACTCATTATCATATTTCATTGCAAGAACAACTCAATCACACTCGTGACGATTCCAATCAATTCATCATTACTTTCTCAACAGAACACAACACTTGCCTCCATCTTTCAACAAATCTTAGTGCCATGACATCGGTGACCAAATCTCTTTAGGTTAAGAAAACATGAAAACCCATAAGGCCTCAACTAACCTATTTCATTGAGCAACAACATAACATTAAATACACACATTTTACCAAACCTTTCCATACTGATTGGCGTAGAAACGTTTCCCAACGTATATTGTCTGGGCTCCCAAGCTCAAAAGACCCGGGCAGAACATTTCATAGATCAGAAATTAGTCTTAGGAGACTTGACTATATCATGTTCCAAGCGGGAATTTAGAAGATATAATTATTTTTAAGGAGACATGCCTAACATGGTATGTTCCAAGTGGGATTTTAGAAGATATAATTCTGTTTTAGGAGAAATGCCATACATGGTGTGTTCCAAGTGGGATTTTAGAAGACATAATTCTGGGTGGAGGCTTTAATGAATGCAACTAAGTAGTGACATGTGACTGCAACTGTCTCGTCTTTCCCCTCGAAACTAGACCACGGGATATTTGGTAGCCCGATAGGTCTCAAGAGCTTATAGTCCGTGACTCGGTTACTACTTCTCCGATCAGCGGCAACAGCATTCCACCAACCACGCATCCTCTGAGGACCGGTATACTTCACCAGAACATCTCCAAGAATTCCATCCAGTGGATATTCCAAAACGTCCAATGAAGGTCCGATCCACCCATCAGTACCTTGAGAAGAGTATGATTTTGGCCAGGAACACACACCACCGAAATACGAGTATTGATCCGAGGTCACAAGAAGGTTTCCCACACCAATGTCTCATCTCGTGTATTCTAGGACGACTAATGTCCTGATTTTCAATTATGTTTTCACCAGCGGCACATGCTTATTATAAGACTTACAGGCAATAAGAGCCTCGATTAAGAGTCCTCACATTTCAAAATTCAGGGAAAATGGCAATTAGGGCCTCAATTAAGAATCCTCATATTTAAAAATTCAGGTAATTTATGGCGCAACAAATCCAATCATTGTCTTTGCCTTCACTATTTCGACCATCCACCATACGCCGGAACGTTACACATCCAAAACATTCAACACCAAAACATTTATATCTTGTTGTTGTTTGAGTCTTCAGTCTTTTGACTGGTTTGATGCAGTAGTCCATGCCTCCCTGTCCTGAGCTAATCGTTTCATCTCTACATAGCTACCACACCCTACATCTGAGGCAATCTGTTTAACATATACTAACCTTGGTCTACCCCTACAGTTCTTGTCCTCGACCCTTCCTTCCATAACTAAGCTTGCTATTCCTGGGTGTCTTAGTATGTGTCCTACCAACCTATCTCTTCTCTTCATTAGCAGTCGCCAGAAATATCTCTCCTCTCCCACTCGTCTTAATACCTCTTTGTTTGTAACCCTATCTACCCATCTGATCTTCATCATTCTCCTGTAACACCACATTTCAAATGCTTCTATTCTCCTCTTTTCTGCTGCACCAATAGTCCAAGTTTCACTTCCATAGAGCGCCACGCTCCAGACAAAGGCTTTCAAAAATGACTTCCTTATACCTAAATCTATATTCGATGTCAGCAGATTCCTTTTTTTGTAGAAATGCTTTCTTTGCCTGAGTCAACCTACTTTTTATATCCTCTTTGCTTCGTCCATCACTGGTTATTCTGTTTCCTAAGTAACAGAAGTCTCCTACTTCCTTCAGTTTTTCACCTGTCAATTTGATCTCCATAGAGGTTCCTGATTTATTTCGGCTGCATCCCAGTATTTTTGTTTTACGTTTATTAATTTTCATCATGAATTATTTCCGTAAGACGGAGTCCACACCATTCAAAAACTCATTCAAATCCTCAGGCTTGTCGGCCAAGATGACTATGTCATCAGCAAATCTCAGAGTTGAAATTATTTCTCCTTGAATCTTCACTCCCACTTTAAATTTTTCTCTAATTTCCTTCATTGCTTGTTCAATGTAAAGATTGAAAAGTATGGGTGATAAGTTGCAGCCTTGCCTTACACCTTTCTGAATACCAGCTTCTCTCTCATGTCCTTCAACTCGAATGACTGCTGTCTGGTTTCTGTATAGATTGTATATCACCCTCCTATCCCTGTACTTTATTCCAATCGATTTCAAAATGTCAAACAATTTAGTCCAATCAACGGTATCAAAAGCCTTTTCTAAGTCTACAAAAGCCATGAACGTTCTCTTATCTTTCCTTATTCTACCTTCCAAAATCAGCCTAAGACTTAGTACAGCTTCCCTTGTTCCTACATTTCTCCTGAAACCAAACTGGTCTTCACCCAACTCCGTTTCTATCTGGCTTTCAATCCTCTTGTAAATTATTCTAGACAGGATCTTTGAAGCATGAGTAATCAAGCTGATTGTACGGTAATCTTCACATCTGTCAGCTCCCACTTCCTTTGGTATAGGGATGATTACATTCTTCTTGAAATCAGAGGGTACATCACCTGACTCATAAATCCTACACACCAAGTGAAATAACCTGATCAGACCTTCATCTACAATGCAGCGTAGCAACTCAATCGGTATATCATCTATGCCTGGTGCTTTGTTCCTGCTTAAGTCTTCCAAAGCTCTATCAAATTCTGATCTCAATATTAAATCTCCTTTCGCATCCTCATCAATTTCCTCCTCCCTTTCCATTACATGATTCTCAATCTCCTTTCCCTTATACAAACTCTCTATGCATGCTTTCCATCTCTCAACCTTTTCTTCTCTATCTGCTAGAGGCTTTCCATTTGTGTCCTTAATATTACAGCACTTAGTCTTCTTTTCCCCAAAAGTATTCTTAATCCTTCGATAAGCTGTGTCTACTTTTCCTAATTTCAGACAATTTTCTATACCTGCACATTTCCCCTTCAACCATTCTCCTTTCGCTTCCTTGCACTTCTTGTTAACCTCATTTCTCAGACGTCTGTATTCTGCTTTCCCCTTCTCATCTCTTACATTCTTGTGTTTCCGCCTTTCATCCATCAATTCTAGTATATCCTGAGTGATCCACGATTTTCTACCTATTCTTTCTTTCCTACCAATGTTTTCTTCTGCGGATTTTGTTATTTCATTCTTCAAAAGTGCCCATTCGTCTGCAATTGAAGTTTGTTTAGGGTTTTTCATTAGTCCTTCCTTTATACTCTTCTTGAATCTTTCGTTTACATCCTTCTCTTTCAGTCTGTCTATTGCCCACCTTTTTGGCTTTTGACTTTTCTTCAGTTTCTTCAACTTTAATCTGCACTTCATTACAACCAGATTGTGGTCAGAGTTTATGTCAGCACCAGGATATGTTTCACAATCCAAAATCTGGTTTCGAAACCTCTGCTTGACCATAATGAAGTCGATTTGGTAACGCCCTGTATCTCCTGGTCTCATCCATGTGTATATTCTTCTATTGTGGTTATTGAATAAGGTGTTAGCTATGACCAACTCATGCTCGGTGCAGAATTCTACCAGCCTGCTTCCTCGATCATTCCTTTCACCTAATCCGAAATCTCCTACTATCTTCCCTTCTCTCCCTTTTCCTACAACAGCATTCCAATCTCCCATTACTATAACATTTTCATCACCCTTGATATATCTCAGAATTTCGTCTATTTCTTCGTAGACCTTTTCAACATCCTCATCATCAGCTTGACTGGTAGGCATATAGACTTGTACCACTGCGGTGCAGGTAGGTTTTGTATTGATTTTTGCTACAATAATCCGTTTACTATATTGTTCATAATATTCCACCCACTGTCCAATTTTCCTTCTCAATATGAGGCCAACCCCTGCTTGGCCATTGTTTGATTTAGTGCTAATGACCCTATAGTCCCCTGACCAAAAGTCTTGTTCTTCCTGCCAGCGCATTTCACTAATCCCAACCAAATCCAACCTCAACCTATCCATTTCCCTTTCTAAGTTTTCTAACCTTCCACTTCCTAGCAGACTTCTCGAGTAGTCCCCACCCGGAGATCCGAACGGGGGACTAGTTTACCTCCGGATTGAAATTTTACAAGGGAGGAGGCCATCATCACATGTAATTATGCATAGAGAGGTGCATATCCTCGGGAATAGCATACGGCTGTAGTTTCCCGTTGCTTTCAGCCGTGCAGCAGGACGCAGTGTAGCCATTATTTGGCTTATATTATCAATATCTTAACTGTCTATAAGACTAGTAAAGAATTGATTTATTCTAAAAGGCGGCTACTCCCTTTCAGAATAAGTAAAGAGCAATTCTACTAACAAAAATACTAACCTTCTACCGTACTAACAATTAAATACCAAAATTCTACTAACGAAAAAAAAATACTAAAGTTCCACCAACAACAAATACTACCACTAAAACAGTCTGTCACCAGGCATACTCACATGCACCCTCACACATCACAGTCTACTGAAACAATGAACTATAACTAATAAACAATGCAACTGCTACCAGACACACTCACACACCACAGTCTAAGAGAACAATGACATATATCTAATAGACAAACTAACTATCTACTTACAACTAAAACTAACTACATACGTACTGTACTATTATTTGAATTGACAATATTTACAAAAGACAATTTAGATAGAAAATACTTACAAACTGTAATTTAGATTCAAAATAGTCACAAAATGCAATTGAGAATAAAAATACTTACAATATACCCACCCTACACAATATGTCTACCCCTTATTATTCCTGCTTTCAACGGGGTCCGGGACGAGATGCGATGCGAGCCTATGTGGCGGGTGGTTTTTACTGCCGGATGCCCTTCCTAATGCCAACCTCACAAGAGGAGTTAATGACAGATGAAATGAAGTTTATAAAAATCTTTTTCAAACGCGTTTGTTGACTGTGTTCTTAAATTATTGTTTAGATCAATATACGGTTTGAGCCATGCTGACTGATGAAATTGCAATACCCGATGAATTTTAGTTAATTTCAATCCATGCTGTAGACACTGTTTCAAGGTTTGATAATGTATTACATATTTACATTAGCAATTAACATTTTTGTTCGTGATGTGATGTATGGAGATTTCATATTCTCAGGACAGAATGGTAAATCATTATGATCATCATGTAACTCTTTAGGGTACTCAAGATTTACCTCTAAAATATATCCTTTATCATCGTTATCATTAAGAGTTTCAACATGTAAGACATCAATTTCAGGTTGTGTCAGCCAGCGAAAATCTTTCAGTGGTAGATATTGACTCATAGCCCAACCATATTGGTTATTTGCATCGAGGTAGACAATATACTTTGACTCTTCACAAGGGTTGTAGCTAGGCATGTATTTATTATTCGCTTTAGAGTACCGTCCACTACATTGGCTTAATCCACCTCGAATTGATGATTTTATAAAATTGATAATGTCTATATCAGTCATTAATTCTAAATTTACTTTCGTTTTTTTTCAACATTGAACTGAAACTTAACCGAGGAGCAGTGAAATACTGACAAGGATCAAGGTCATAAGTTTTCATACAAACATTCCGAAAATTTTCAAAATCATCTGCTAATAACAACACAATTCATTAGCAATTATTAATTCTCCTTTCTAAAATGCTAGCCGCATACGATCATATACTTCGAAATCAGCGTTGCGATGCGAAGTAATCGACCCCACTTCGTCTGTAAAGCTTTCTTTTAGGGAAAGTAATGCATTCAGCATTGATATCGCATTTGTTGAATTTGAAGAGTACAGCGGATCTGAACAATTACATAGAGTCATCTTTTATCCTCAATTGTTACGGAAATAATTGTGAAAAAATGAGAGAAGAGCACACCCATCAACTCAAATCACATGTTATAGCATCTGTTTGTTTATGTTTCCATCACCCTTATGCTAGTTCCAGATAACGGCAGCACCGTCGCTTGAGATCGCTAATTGGAAGGGTTGTGTGGTATCCCGTCGTAGTGTGTGTGTGTGCAGAGCGGGCTAGGCTCAATGGCGCATCAACTGGATACTCACACCAAATTGGAGGGGCGTGCAACGATCAGATTTATATGGGCTAAACCGTGGGGGAAATTGAGCACCGGTGCTATTTTGTTGCAAGATAACGCAACACCTCACACGGCCCGCCAAACGTCAGAACTGCTGCAGCGATTCAGGTGGGAGGTATTGTGCCCATTCAGCAATGAAATATGCAAATCACAGTTTGCAAGCAATGCTCAATCGGGAGTATCGGGGTTCATGGTTTCTTCTCCCACTCTGTGATCTACACACTTTGGATTAAATAGAGGATACACTTCCAAAAATAAACAAAGATCAACTCCTACTATTAAAAACATTTAATTATCCAATATATGGCGCTACAAAACATTAAACAAATAAATTACTGACCCTTCACATCATACTTGTTCAAAGTTGAACAAGGAATTCATTTTAAACACATCTAAGATCATAATAATTGGTTTTCCATAAACCAACCAACTTCTACTAAGTTTCACTTCCATATAGTATCACTTCACAATCTTTAAAATAAGAGCTCCAAACGGCTCGGTAATGTTTACTTACAATGATCTATCAATTTAATACACATCCATTATTATTTATATTAGTATCTCTTTTAATCATAAATATCAAAATTACCAAAGTTTTGTTAATCATTACTTAATTTTGGGCTTTCACAATGTTCATATGTTACCATCCCTCTCTCTCAAGTCAACAACTCACTACTGTGATTGGAAAAAACTTGCGTACTCCCGAGCTACAGAAGACTACTGAACACGTCAAAATTTAGATCACTCCCGGAATCTAATGTCTTCAATCGAACTCGTGAATCACTGAATCATATAATCATTACCTTAGGGATTTATTATTATTTGTCTTAAAAGACCATTATATTATAAGAAAGCAACGATCTGAACTCTGCAAGCGATAATCATTCATATAAAGGGACCTCAGTTCCAAGACCGGGTCGTTAAAACAAACTCTAAACACTTCTGTGTACTATAACTCAACAGACCATTCCCTGACCTACCACAATACGTCGAGGGTGAGGCTCTAACCTTGGCTACTTAGCGTGATTTATTGCAGGGATACAGAGGGTCCCCAGTCTCGCTGCTACAAGTGACTGGCTACCGTCAGCTTTCATACAGCTGTCTTCAAATGTAATTCTCTGACCGACAAGGCTTTTAAATACAGATTCTTAACACAACATATTTTAGGCTCAACAGACCTTTTCTCTTAGCTTCGGTATGTAGTAATTATGAAGTGTCCTCATTGGCGGGTAAGAAAAATTCAATAATACAACCAATATTTAGGGGCTTCAACACGGACGACTCTGAGTTCGATCCTTTCAAATGCCTCGGGAGCAGTATCCCAAATTGGAGGACTTATACATTTGCGACTTAGGGCAGGCCTTGCCTTATACCAGTGCTCATAATACACATAATTAGCACCCTTTTTTACCATACAACACACACGGCCTCGTGATCACTTGTCACAACTTTTTGAGGACTTACCATAGTTCAATTACCCCGACCAACTGCCCCTCATAATTAGTTTTACCGAGCATTTCAACGCATTCCTATCGTGACAAATTACTTCAATGCGCTACATGGCGCTTATACATTAATTAGCCAAGTTGCCTTCAGAGAACTAATAAATTCAAAATCAACGTTTGATCTACATCTCAAATATATATTACTCTTCTCCCTTGACAATAATCATTTTACTATAAAGAACATGTATTCATAACATGTATTAATTCCTCTAAAGGAGCTCGGAAGCTACTACTTTCAATATAAAATTCATCGTACTTATTCATTCATTTATGTAATCATTATTATTATTATCATTACGCTTGCTTTTTCATATTTATATCATTTATCATTTACACTGATATTTTACTGAATACATTCCCGATGGGATTCATTTACATTTCACATATTTATTATTTTTATCTGAAATTTATCGTTCAGATTATTCCTTTATCTGTTATTCAACAACCCTATTCTTTCTTTCTTTCTTTATGTGGATTATACGCAAATCTTCCCAAACACATATCATAACGAAATAGTTACTCACATGACTGTCCGGTCAGCGACCGAATCCTCCAACGATGGAACATGTTCGCCCACTCCATGCTTTTTAAGCCATTTCCATAGATACACTTGCACTCAATGACACTTCTTTAACAATACATAAAATATTTACCTTAATTACTTGGAATACACTGAATACCATTTTGTATTAGTTTCACTTAACACAATATAAATTCACAAAAAATATTACACTCAAAAATTTTCACAATATTTACATTACATAACACTTTTATCACTTGTGCGTTAATCATTCGCCTTACACACGTGATTTCTTTTCTTTCCCGTTTCCAAGGGTGGCATTTATAGAACTTCGGCTTCCTAATCTGACACGATGATGGAAAGTCTCGATTGAACTACACCTCACTGGAACGGCTGATCTTCAAATCCGGGGTTTGACTATCGGCTTCTATACTTTAATTGCACGATGTCGTTTTCTTTACTAGACGCTAACTTGTTCGTCTAGATCACAGTCTGTCCTTAATGGATTACTATTTCGGCCGCTCGAATAGTTTATCGGTGACCTAGTAATTGCCTTGCGTTAATTTGCTATTACTTTAATTCGTAGCTTATTGGAGTCCTCCCCAATGTTTACTTGTTCGTTTGCCTGCCTAGACAAAGCCTGGAATTATAATTCCTAATTCTGATCGTCCTACGCTCTAGTCCCTATCTTTCCGGAACACTAGGCGTTATTTATTTCGTTCTACCCTGATCGGGTTCCTTAACTTCGACAGAACTGTTTATTTCACTTCCTTAGTTACTTCGAAACCTTATGACGCTTTATGTCTTTAACAGAACTATTATTCGAGACCTATCGCCTGTTATTTCTTCAAGTCCACAGCCTGACTTTGACTGTACTGGTGAACTTTGACGATACTTGTTTCTATGTGCAGCGTCTACGCGCTCACTAAAATAACTTGTTGTACTTTGCGACACAGTATTTCGCTCTCGGGTGTCCTTTATAACTGAATATACTTTGATGCAGCTCTCCTGTACTAGGAGTTTACTTGTAGCTTATCTTGTAGTCGATGCTTCATCGTGCAGCGTCTCGGCGCTCACGGAACTGGGTGATTGTGACACAGTGACGCCCCTCGGGCTGTCGGAAGACTGCATGCTCCTCCTGGCACGTCCAGGGTTTTTATACAAATCGGCGACAAAAAGATAAAATCCTCATTTTCTCCAGCACTAACTTTTGAAGTAATTGTCGTATAATTTTGAAAAATATATCTCTGGAAAGCTCTTGTTCTAAACGTCAACTGGTTTCTTTGATCATGAAAATCGATCGCACAATTCCAAGATATTAAATAAGTTTGCTCTTCCGATACGTGGGTGTTGCGGTTTATTTTTCTATCCCTACCAACTCTGGTCTCGGGGAATTTTTAACGACGTCATGCTGCATCTGCACTTCTTTCCTGTGCAAATATTATAAACTTTTTCCCCACACAAAAATCTCTCTTCCAAAATGATCAACCATGATATGTTTCTTTCATTAATTAAATGCTCGCAAATGGCTTAATTCTAATTATTTCTATTCTTGCGCAATTGCGGGGTTGTCATTTTATTGCTGCGTAAGGTCAATTTAGGCACACTATTCATTGTCTCGAGAATTTCCGATTAGTGTACACTGACTTAGATGAGCCCTAAAAGTCGCTTGGTGGCGTTGTCCCTCAACATGACTGTGTCGCAGGTGTTATGAATAGGAGTATCTCAAATGGGCCACGAAAACGAACCCTGAGTTTACCAGACATTTTTCGGCCTAAAGCTTTAGGTGTGGAATTTTTCACATACACATTATCCCCTACCTTAAACTTACACACTATGCGCCCAACATTGTATCGCTTAGCGATACGCTCGTGTGACACCTTCATGACTTCACGCGCTTCCTTCCAAATTTCACGAACCTGCTGTTCAGTGGGTTGATCCAGCAACATCTCTGGGATGGACCATAAATTAGTCAATGGGGAATACATACGAGAACATCAATGCGAATGGAGTTTTGGCATGAGATTCATGCAGAGTGGTGTTAAACGAGAAGGTTAACCAAGGCAACAACATATCCCATTTAGAATGTTCGTGATAGTGATAAGCAATGAGAGCTGCACGCAGATTCCTATTTACGCGTTCCGCCAATGACGGATTCGAATAATATGGCGTGGTCGTTACATGCGAAATATCATATTCGAGGCAATATTAACGAAATCCATGAGACGTGACAGACTTCGCATTGTCAGAAACAAGAAATTGAGAAGGTCCAAACTAAGTAAAAATGGAGTTTAAACATCGCATTACAGTATGAGTTGTAGACAGGCGTGTCGGAAAAATCCAAGAGATACGAGATAAGCCGTCAACGCAAACGAGCGCAAATCGGTTTCCAGACACTAACCTGGGAAATGGGCCTATAAAGTCAATAAATATGAATTCCATAGGTTGGGTTGCTGACTTGGACGCCAGCTTCCCCACCTTAGTGCTCACAACGAGCTCGCTAATATTACAAAGATGACACGACCTAACAAATTCTCTGGTACCACCATCCATTCCCTCCCACAAGAAATATTCGCCGAACTTCTTTCGAGTTTTGAAAACTCTTTGATATCCCCCACTGCAGAATCATATTAATATCGCAACATTTCTGGGACTACATTAGTTGGTAGAACCATTTTAAGTTTTCCATCGTGACGAGCCTTGCAACACAGTACCCCAGATTTCAATTCGTAAGGTTCAATCAATTCACCTTTGAAAATTCTAGTCATGATCTCACTCTCCACATCTTCCTGTTGATATCTTACAATATCTTTAAACAGCATAGGACTATTGCTAATCATAGGCAACGTAGCACTTACACCCACTTCGTTGTTACTTTTCTCAATCACCACTGAGCTCGATACAGATGGCTCTTCATACATTTGACTGAGAGTCTGCAATCACATTATCGCTACCTCTTATGTGTCGAACTGAGAACTTGAACGAAGGAATCCCCGCAGGCAATTGCGCTATTCTTCCAGTATTACGCGGTCTGGCCAGAACCCAGCCCAATACTTGGTTGTCGGTTTCAATTTCAAACGACATTTGCTCGATGTTTGTCTTGAAACGTTCCAATCCAAACATTACCACCAGACCCTCCAGCTCATAATCGGAGTATTTTGATTCTGCCCCGTTTAGTTTCCTAGAAGCATAAGCTATAGGACGACGTCCCAACTCACTCTCATGCAACAATACTGCCGCAATGACGCCCTGGGAAGCATCCTTTTGCAGGAAAAACGGCCTCGAGAAATCAGGCACAGCTAATAATGGGGCATTACATAATGCACCTTTTAGATAATCGAACGCAGCTTGCTGTGATTCACTCCCATTGAAATTTAACACCTTTACGACGCAAGGTATTCAATGGCAATGCTCTCTGGGAAAAATTCGGAATAACTTTCCTTAGGAAATTAGCCATCCCAACGAAACGGGTGACACATTTCACATTGACAGGTGGTTGAAAATCTTGAATCCCTTGAGTCCGAGATTGATCGATGGAAACGCCAGCTGGTGAAACAATTTTTCCTAGTAACGATATCACTGACTTGGCAAATGACACTTTTCTGAATTTCACCGTTATTCAGGTATTCTGCAACCGTCGCAAAACCTAATGTAAATGTTCAACGTGTTCCTCAAACGACTCACTATATACCACCACGTCATCCAGGTAGTACCGGATGAGTTAGCCGTGGTCGTTACGGCGTGGCTGCTAGCAGTCGCTCACATCCGGGAGGCGAGGAGGTTTGAATTCCCCCACCGGCAACCTTGTAGATAGTCGTCTGTGGTTTTCCATCTTCCTTCGAGGCAAATGCCGGGGTTGGTCCCTAACTATAGGCCACAGCCGCTACTTTCAAACTCCTTGTCCTTACATTCAAACTTTCCTCCCCAGACAACACTCCACACGCGACGGTAATTGTAGCTCACCCCATGGGTGTCCGCATAGAAGCAGCTACTAACTGGTGGGCCGAACATGTCCTTGGACACTCCTGGCACTAAAAGCCATAAGCTAAAATTATCCAGGTAGTGATATAGGAAATCGAATTTGATTCCCAAAAATACTCGATCTGGAAGCCGACTCAATGCAGTGCCACCAGTGGATAAACCAAACGGGACTCTATTAAATTAATAGAGATTCCAATTGGTGGAAAATGCTGTTAGTGTCTTAGATTGATCAGATAGAGAAATCTGGTAATAGGCTTGTAGAGAATCAAGCAAAGTAAAAATAACGGGCCTTGTTAAACCACGAAAAACACGAATGTAGATCGGGTAGCGGTATCGATTCCAACACCACCTTTTGGTTGAGACATCTATAATCTACTACAGGTCGGAACGCACCGTCCGGTTTTGGTAATAAAACATAGGCGACGAGTATGACGAGATGGACGGGTTACTTACACCTTTTGCCAACATCTTGTCGAAGATCTTTTTTGAGTTCCAACATTCTAGGAGGACTTAGTCGATAGGGAGGATGCTAAACTGGCACGCTATCAGTAACTTCAATTTTATATTCTAACAAGTTGGTGACCCCCCCAACGTATCAGTAATCACTTCTGGATACATCTTACACAAATCACGAATTACGCCAGCTTGATCAACGCTTAAATGACTCTAATCAAATATCTCGATCTCAACGGGAGTAATTATATGTTCCGCATCACTTGGTGCGAAACCTATCAATTTACTTGACATATCCTTCGCCTGACGATTTGCATTATCCTCGGATGTTCCATCAAACTGCACAAATTTCCCCTTTGAATCTGGTCGGCATCTAGACCACATTTCTTCCCTTTGAATATCCAACAACAACCCGGTAAATGACAGAAAATCTGCCTCCAATATTACCGGACAGGACAAAATTTTTACGACCTATATGCAAAACTTCCATGAAAACTTTAGTATACTAATATTGACTTTTACTGCGCTAATACGTGAATTTTGGAACAATTAGCGTTAAACGTCAAACGTTATTCTATAATTTCCAAACTCGGCAATTTACAAATTGGCATCACACTTTTATACCAATCTTCACTCACCAAGGATACGATGCTCCCTGAATCTAACAGAGCTTCAACCCTAGCGTTATTTACAGAAATCATGATTACAGGTAAATGCAAGGTGAAGACATTTTCCTTCAGGCCGACACAACACCTCACACCTTCCCTCATCAACAACTAGATTGATTATTATGCCAAGTGTTTCGACATCGCCCTGATATGATTACCGTGTCGGAACATGGGCAGTTCCTGACGAACCTTGGGTGTTAATTGTCAATCCCTACGCCTGGGATTCTTAGAATATTGCGAAATGTGATCCGAACGACCACAATTATAACACCAAATCGCTTTCCTATTCATATTTGTATTAGGTCCGGAACTCGGATCTGGCAGAACACGCACCTGTGGTATAGGTGGTGGAGGTGAATGGTAACTAACTGTTTGTGAATCAAGCAATCGAACTGATTCGGCTTGAACAGCAGCAATACTTAAATCTCTAACATCATCAAGCACTCGACCAGAAGTACGTGAATCAGTTGTCAACAATCGTGTGCTTCGCCTCCCAACATCAATCAATTCCCGAATCGGAACTCCAGGAACAACGGCTCCAATGGGCCGGGTTCCATTATTTTGCTGTTCACATAATCGGTTCAACGATAGTTTGGAAACTCATTGCTTAGAATAGTCAGAAACGTGATAATAGGGACTCAAAATATTTAAATTTTCGGTCACACTCGGTTCACGAACAGTATTCGTTAACGCACGTACATTCACGAATATGGTATTACATGGTACTGTATATTGGCTTCCACGGCCAGTGAACTAAAACTCAGCAGTTCTTCTAGGTTTGTGCCGTGTCTTGTGTGGGGTTTCGCCTAGGACACCAAGCTGGCTCATCAGCGGGCTCTTGTTTTCCGTGACCGGACCCCCTCAGAAGTAGCGAACTGCGTGCCACCTCCCTTTTTATGAAGCGCACTTGCACCACTGTACTGCGAGAACTAAAAGCTCAAGCAGCCTTAACCTTCCTATGAAGGTTTCCAAAAAGATGGTATATTGGCTTTCACTGCTACAGGGCTTTCTGTGGTCCTTTATATATCGCTCGGATACGTGACGTGAGCTCTCGGTGACGTAATGCGCTATAGCTTCCTCCGTTCATATTTTACGAACGCGTGATGATATTAGCATAATTCTTTTTGCATATGCATCATAAATTTAAGGGCTATTTTATGATGTAGTGCTCTTCTCTGTTGGGCTACGGAATAAAATTCAATAGTTATTCCAGCAAGTTCGATGGCTCGCTATTCACTACAGCTGCCCGCGTTATCATCAGACTAGCTCCCCACGCATGCGGTACTAGTTTTATTTCTCCGCGCGGCGCTTCTTTCAAATACTCCAAACGACATGACCGCACACTGGTCACGGGTGCAAAGTGTAGAGGTCAATTAGCAGGTGACGAATTTATTTTGCAGGCAACGTAGCAAGAACACCGAACGTATTATTTTGCATTAATCATACACCAATAAAAAGCTAGTACCGAACATGTTGGCTGATACACATAATGTTAATTGCTGTTCTCATATACAATACGTCTTGTTTGTGTGCGTTAGCAATCTTGTTACAATCAGGCGCAAATGAACAGGTTCATGGGCGCCCACAGGATTGTTTCCAGGGGGGGGGGGGGGTGAAGTAAATATTTTCGTTTCATTACCTATCTGTCCCCCCTCCCCCCACCCTCCGACACACCCACCCACACACAAATAGAAGGTTCCATTTCTTACTTACTTCGTGAAATTCATTATTTTACTGCTCTGAAACCATTGGCTACTTTGCGGCAAGTATGGGAGGAATGTTTTCTTTGAGCTTTTGTCCGTTAACGTTCGATTTTCTTCGTGATTCAACGTCGTAATGTTCAGTTCTTAAAAACAGGAAAATACAAGTGGTATCGACAAAAATAAAAATCAAGTACCTTAATTCAATAAAATGGTATTGTTAATCCAGTTCGCCAACTTTCTAAATAACTGGACATATTTTCACATGATCCCAAATCACTAAGTTAAACTGTGGAAATATCCCAACATCTGAATCAGCCCAATTATTTAAATAGCACTGTTTCCAAATACGGTAGGCTACGGTATCTAGTTTGTACTGGTCATTACAGCAGGTCGTCACGTCTTTCCTCTTCTAAACAACCAATCGGAAATACTTCGCATTGCTCTTATTAGAACCATGAAACACTTGTAGCCTACAAACTGATAAACTCGAGCGTATGGTTTTAGTAAAAATTAGTTTTGTCAATAAAAATATTTCGCCTGATTATTACTAACCACTAAGTAAAATGGATAAAAACCACTATATCACGTACTTCTTACTACCATTATTCGCATTCTCGACTGAAACAAGAGGAAAGGTGACACGAACGTAAACCACTTCTTTCAATGTGTAATTGAGCCTTATGCTCAAGCTTTTCTCTGTTTATGAAAATAATAGACGATGAAATGAAACTAACAGATATTGTATAATTCCGTAGAGTTTTATAAAATTAACAAGTGATATATTTCGCCGTATTATTGTACCTGTGACGTAAATAATATACTGTCTAACCAATCTAATACAAATACTTTTTGAGTTTTTAAAATTTATGTGTGTTAAGGCTACCCTTAAAGAGGGGAAAATTAACCTTTTTATATTCAATAACTGGCATTGTTGTAAATGTTGTTGCATTATTTGTAAACAGGTTTAAACCTCACCCCTTGTACTTGACTCTGAGTGAAATTCCGGTTTATGTAATAACATGTCATTAGGCGAGTGTGTATAAGTAATGTTATTTCAGAGTACCGATACCGTAGTTTTGAGATGAGTGCCCCGGAACATGAAACATGATACAAACGTGGTATTTCCCTGAAGGTAGTGTTGAAAATATCGTAGGCCTACTAGGGATGGCTACGGTCAGCGTCGGCAATCAAATTTCGAATATTTAGGTAACCAGTCGTCATCGTGCAGCTTAAATTGAGGTACTCAACTACACAGATGGGCTTAAAGATCAAATTACTACATTCTGTCCTTTCTTACAATGCATGCCACGTATGGATTTACGTCGAATTGGTGACATTTTGGCAAAATAGCAGATCTATGGTGTTCATGTCTTCCAGATTTTTGATAGTAGCCTGGAAGAGAAAAGCGCTACTCACGCAGCCGTTCAACTTGGAACGTACATTTTTACACCCTTCATTTATAAGGTTCTTTTTACACTATTTCCCAGAATTGTCAGGCTAATTAAGGCACATATTAGGCCTAAATATGAAAGTCATGATCTTTATGTTTACTGATGATCAGATATATTTTTGAATTTGTTGAAGTACCGTACCCATTTCAAATTGCTGGTTGTTACGATTAAGCATCAAGTCGAGCTTAATCTGTATTCAGTGAATAATATACTGTCTAAAGAATCTAAATATTTTTTTTTAAATTTATGTAGGCCTATTTATGTCTCATATGTTACGCATCCAAAATTGCCTGCTTTGGAAGAGGGTTCCATTGAAATCATACACAACATTACGAAGTTTATCACTATTGAATTCACCATTTTGTCTATATTCGATTAAGAGTGCGAATCTTAGTCACTTTGATTATGGCACAAACATTGCAGGATAATTTAACAACTGTATTACAAATTGCTTCGATTGTAGAAAATGTAACACTTCAGGTTAAGAATCTACAACTGCAATGTTAGATTGCTGTTCATTCGTAGCAATAATCGCTTTGTTGTCAAGAAATGAGCCACCGTACTATTGCACACCTTTAAAATAAAAATGTACAGCATTTCGCGACACGAATATAACAAACGCGGAAAGGCGAGCCGGCGTAATATGGCGAGAGTATAATACAGTCAGTCCCATATTTAGGGTTCTTGACGCCTCTGGGAGTAATCAACATGCAAAATTTCATTTTCATAGCCCTTGTGGTTACAATGATACGATGATTAACGAGTGAGTACCTCCTTTTTGGATTATATATAATAAGAAAATATTGCATTTTTTATTTACCTTTAAATGAAATACAAATCCATTCGTAGAAGATGCACACAAAATTAATAAATAATACTGTAAGCACACTGACACAGTCTAGGCGGCCGTTCATAGTGAACACAATACACACGAATGGAATGTAGGATACGCGCATATAAATTACAACATTCCTTTGTAATATTACTCAAGTGTCTAATTTAAAGCGAAAGCACACCAGCACTATTGCATAACTGACATAATATGTAGGATGATTTTAACCTTCCGGTGGGTGCTACTGATCTGACGGGCGCACGAGTTAATTCTTATCTCTTATTCGTCCACTACCTTTCAGTAGTTACGTCTTTCCACATGTCATTCAAGTCCAGATCGGCCAGTTTGTCAATGACCCTTCTACACATTTGCTGTTGTTGCAAAAGTGATATGCGAGGCAGATTGCGCCTGATCGAGCACCATTACGTAATAGACTATGTAGAGAACGAATTAGTGTATTCACTAATAGAAGCAAAACTATTCTTCAGCAAATATTGTAATATTAAAAAATTCAGATTTCTGAGGTTTGCCAGACAGGCTTAATGCGCCCACTGCCACTATACAGTATTTAATGTTTGGCCTGTCGGAATGTTAAATATCTGAAGTATTTATGTTTAGTACAAATTAATTAGAATACTGTAAGCACTTTTGAAAACAAAACAAAAGCGTTTGTTCTCAGTCTGATTTTCATATCGTTTTATTTTTCAAGGATCCATGGTGGGGGCCATGCCCCCCCCCCCCCCCCCCGTATGGGCGCCCATGAACAGGTTACAGAGAAGCGTTAACAACTTCTCAAAGTTTCATCTGAAATGCCTGCTCGGAACCTCGGTTACGTTTTAATATCGAAAAAACTTTCACATTCATAGGTAGAACCGAACATACTCATAAGTTTGGCGGCCTCGTGATGAAGGCGAGGAAATTCGTCAGTCATTAAAAAATTCTGTAACTCCCATTCTTTCTTAAATTGTTGTTGCACATCGCCGCTCTGTCGCTTTTTAGCACTTGCCATGTTGTAATGATATGGTTACTGACCTTTAACAGTTCGCTAGGGAGAGTCTGTTCACGAATTGATAATAAAAGACACGAGTCGCATTGCAGGATACGTCCTTCCCATAATGCGCGCGCACCGTTTTCTACCATGACCGACCAAGGCACCACGCCCACCTTGACTCTGCACTGTACATTCACAGATGTGGCAGCTGTGTGACTTTGCAAAGTGTGAAGTACTCTGGACGCTGCTGACCTAGAGAGTGCCAGGCGCAGGCACTAGTATTGCTGTAGCATCTAACTGCTGGTAAAGAAACTGCCGAGCTGCAGGCACACATACTCAAGAAATATTCTCTTTTTCTTTCTCTTTCTCGTTCTCTTTTCCTTAGTCACTGCACCTGCAAAATCCACTATGTTACCTTGAGCCATTCTGTTCCGTATAAGCCGATTTTAGGGTAAAGACTAATAGAGAACAACAGTGTTACCTGATAGATTTTGCAGGCGCAGTGATGATGAATTTATGAAGAATGCTTTCAGGAAATGTATAGGCCTATTTATAATAATAATAATAATAATAATAATAATAATAATAATATGGTGCTTATATCCCTTTTAAATATTGCGGCCTTCAGAGACGATGGGATCCCGGAATTGAGGAACGTCGGGATAAAAACCGATAAATCCACTTTTGCCGCATTCGTGCTTTTGTGGTTCAAGGGTGAGTAGCGTGTGAAACATAATATTTCAAACATGATACTACAAACATCGCCTATTTAAAAAAAACGCCGAATTTGCCTCAATTATAATCTGAAATGGCATCAAATTATAAGTATTTATTATATTCTCTAATGAATGCTTTGCTAAACTTTTCGAGTTTTGTTCTTGCACTCCTCAATTTTGCCTCGAAGGGGATCTTTCTTGTGCCAGTTAATCAAATGACACGGCTCCTTCGCATTTGCGCATCCTTGATGATGATGATGATGATAATTGTTGTTTTAAGGGGTCTAACATCGAGGTTATCGGCCCCTGACGAAATGAAATGACGTGAAATGGAAGGATGAAGATAAAAAAACAGCTCACTGCTATGGATAAAACGAAAATGGTTTAGATAAAATATAGATAGTGAGCCCCAACAATTATGCCTTATGTAGCAGGAAAAATACTTACAAAAAGGAACTCAGATTGAAACTACTCACCAAATGGAGAGCGGTAATACGTACGTAGGGAATTTCGAACGAAAATACTCACAAAAGGAATAGATTGAAAAATACGCACAAAATGTAGGTTAAGTCCAAAATACGTACAAAATGCAACGTGTCGAAATACTTACAAAATGCAAGTGAAATCAAAATACTTACAAAATGCAAATGAGATTGAAAATACGCACAAAATGTAATGTAGATTAAAAATACCCACAAAATGCAATTGAGAATTAACAACTTGAACAAAGCGGGGTAGGTTGAAAATACAAAAGGCAATCGAAATTGCTTACAAAAGGTATGGTAGATTCAAACTTCTCATTTGGATGGACAATATTTACAAAATGCAATTTAGATTGAAAATAATTACAAAATGTAATTATTGCAATTGCAATTGAGACTTAACTACTTGAACAAAGCGGGGTAGATTGAAAATACAAAATGCAATTGAAATTCAAAATACTCACAAGAAGACCCTCCTATATTGAAAGACTTACTAAAAAGCAATTTTGATTGGCAATCCTTACAAAATGCAAGTGAGGTTGAAAAACACTCACAAAATGCAATTTAGATCGAAAAACTTACAAAATGCAACGTAGATTAAGAATACCTACAAAAAGGTGCGGGAATCTTAAAGACAAGAGGAAATATAATGAAAGGCGGAGAGGAGGGGAGAGAGGAGAGGGTCCGCCCCAAAGTTAAGGGACAAAAGGGGGAAAACGAACCCAGCTCAGGAATCCCTCGGGGTCGCCAACTCCCGAACTCACCTGCCGTGAGCCCCTGAGGGTGTAGCATTATCTAGGGTGCACCAGAAGTGGTAGGGCTACATACACCCTGCCTCCGTAAGGGCCTAGAGCACAAGGCAGGAGGTAAAAGGAAAAGAAAAAGAAGGCTGACCCCTCACAGAAGGAGGGAATCAGAAAAGATGAGACAAGGGCCAATTAAGGCGGGAAAGGAAGAGACTCCCTAGGCCTCGGATACCCTAATACCGTCGGGGTTGGAAGAGAACAAGAGTTGACCAAGTGAGGTCGACAGGAAAGAAGACGGAGAGGAGCCCGGCACAAGTAAGTGGAAGCAATGCTGGACTCAGCTGGAGTCCCGTGGTCGCCAACCCACGTCCCACTAGATGTGAGCCCCTGGGGGGTGCGCATCCTTAAATGCCAACAACCTGCGCCGAGATTTGATCCCGCATCCTTGGCTTCAGCAGGCGAAAACATTACCACTGCGCCATGCAGCATGTCTCCGAAGTTTTATAGCATCGGTCTTTATGAATATAGGAGAAACTCGGCTAAGTCCTCAATATTGAGGAGTTGGTGGTAAATATGATAAATTAAGGGGAAGGGCTTCAGAAATTTACCTAAAATTTAAATTAGTACCGAATATATTTCTGACATATATTCATATCTTCAAATAAACAGTTCATCTGCCATGGGTCATCTGATCAAGAAGGTGGCAATAGGCAAAATCCGCTATACGATAAGTCTATTAACATGGTGCATTACTAATGCTACTGCATGAATACATTACTGAAATATTAGCAAATGATTATTAGTATACATTATTTATAAAGAATTATCAAATATAACACTCAGCTATGGGTTTTCTCGATTTTATCACCAGTTGGTACATTTGTGATTTCGATACTCGTACCCAACTGAAAGGAACTCTACTGGTGTGATGAATTCGACTCTTGCACTGTGAGCGGTTTGTGGTGAAGCCTCAAGGTCAAGCAGACGGCACTGGCCAGGCAGGTTTCCAGCAACGTTTCAAGGATGTGGGAAGAGCGACCGGATTCACTATTCGTCCGCCGTGCTGTCGACATTTTGCTTAAAATCTGTCCATGCAATCGTCTTGAGCTTGGCGCAGCTACGTGTGGGATGTCTCCACCAGCGCTCTTACTGTACCGTGACCTTGAGGCTTCATCACATACCGCCCAAGCTATATGTCAATTACTGTGGAGTTAGCTGAGTCTCACCTATATAAATAAAATATAATTTAATTGCCGTTTCTTGATAAATGACGTTTTGTGGCACGGGTGAATTTTCTGAAAATTAAGGCTGTTAAAAATTACCCGTAGAGACCCTCAGGGGCTCACAAATAGTGAGGCGTGATTTGGCGACCACGGGTCCCCAACTGAGTATGACATTGTTTCTACTTACTTGTGCCCATCGCCTCTCTTTTATCTTTACTATTGACTTCCTTTGGTCAGCGCTTCTTCTCTTTCGACCCCGATGGGCATTAGGATATCCAAGGCATAAGGCAGTATTCATTTTTCTGATAATTTCTTTCCTGATACCCTCATTTTTGAGGGATTAGAACTCCTTTTTTTTTACTGCATCCACTGCCTATTGTAAGAAGTTCACCTCTCATGGTTCTCCCTGAATAGCGGTAGGCGGTCTGCACCCTCAAGGCTAGTGAGCACAGTATTAGGCGACCTCAAGGCATTCCCCTTCTTCCTGCGACTTAATGGCGCACCCTCTCCTCTTCCCCATCTGTCCACCTCGTGGTGCACTGTCAACCGTGAGGTGGTCCGGGTTCTATTCCCGACTCTGCCAATTAATTATGGTCTGAGAGCTGGAACGGGATACATTCAGCCTCGTGAGACAGAAATGAGAAGAACCTAGTCCTTATTCTTCGAGTGTAGAGTCATTATTTTCATAAAAATGAAATAGGCTTATGAGATCACTCAGGCGATGAATGAGTGTGTGAGTAGGCGGGAGATCCCTATTTATCAGCTCCTAAACGCCTCATTAGAATTGAATGAAACTTTCTACTCTACAGAGGTGGCCCTCCTCATGTGCACCTTAACTGTATTTAAAAATATAATATAGTCACCTTCGTTGCGTAGTGGTTAGCTAGATTAGCAGCCACCCCACAGGTCCGCGGTTCGATTCCCGGCTCTGCCACGAAATTTGAAAAGTGGTCTGAGGAATGGCACGGGGTCTGCTCAGCCTCGGGTGGTCCAAATGAGTAGAGGGGTTTTGATTCCTACCTCAGCCATCCTCGAAGGTTTTTCGTGGTTTCCCACTTCGTCTTCGGTCAAATGCCGTGATGGTACTGCCCCCGTAAAATGAATTATAAGGGATGAAAATGGAAATAATACATTTTTTTTCGAAGCCCATGATAAAATTTAACCAAGGAATATCATGGCTGGAACTTGGCAGAAACCAGTCGTGAGGCGACGTCGAGCAAGGAGGGAAATTCCGTCACGTGATTGTAATGATCAATGGAAGTTTCGAGAAGCTTGGAATCGACCTAGCAACAGCGAATATTCCCAGGATTTGTTTAAATATTGTTATAAATTATCCCATTGGATATGAGCTTACAGCCAATAGGAAGAAGTTTTAGAGAAGACGGGAGTTCCAGCAACTAAATTGTTATGGATATTTAATTCATTTAAGCCCTTAGAGAATGAATTTATATATTGAAAGAGAGAAGAATATGATAATAAAATATTGGAAATATTTTATAAGTCAATAGCAGGTCGTTATTGGAAGAAATAAGCGATTTGCTAGAGCCCGCGCGAATTCGAGAGGGAACTCGAAAAGGCGGCTAGAATCGGTAGACTTGGAGGGGAGACGCCAAGCACCGGGACTCTTGTGTATCTGAACGTCGAAGAGGTCAGACGTGTGTAATTGGAAGAGAAAGGAGTTCCGAGTGTTTCACCGAGCTAGTAGAAGGTGACTCGTGGAGACAAGGCTTAAGCAAGGGCGGAATTAGGAGACGGCCGCGCCTTGAATCTAGGTGAAGTTGCGAGGAACACATATACCGCAATCACTTCGGTCTGATCGACTTCAGAGGTTTTATTTCAACTACATATTGTAGCTGACTAGCAGATATTATATATTACAAACTTTCAGAAGTTTGAGAGAAGTATTTCAGCAAATATAGGCAGTTTTGTGAAGCGCGAGAAAAGTGTTTCTTTCCAGCGCGATAAGACACATTTGACCGAGTGACTGCAGCTCAGGCAACAGCCACCCGTGAGTACGAGTGCATATTAATATTGCTTGTGTGGAACTGTATTACAACACTTAGGATGGAGATATATTCCATAATGAAGAACAATGTTCAGTCTACTATTATGAAGATTATTGTGGACTAAATTATTATGTGCGCCAGGAGTATAAGCAGATAGAAGCAATATAGTGAACGATGGAGCTTCGTCAGAGGAGACTGTTCGTGAATGTCTACTTAGTGAGCCATCATGAGACTTGATGCACAACTCTATTCTAGTGCATTCTCGTCAAACATGAGCTCAACATTAACATCAGCGACTACAGAACGATGTTCAGATTCCATCTACATGAATGTTCGTTATACGAGTGAGGTCCAAGACTTTCTCTTCAAATGCCGTTTGAAGTGTAAAGCAGAACTTTCGACGCTACTCACTGTTATAATGGGACTGTGCTGTGACGGAGATAGAAGAAACATCAAGATTATCAAGAGGTCCAGGGTTATCCCGGTCACAAGGAAGATGTTGATTGGAGGCCCGCAGTTCGATTCCGGTCGGAGCTTGCTGTTTCCAGTGGGGGAATTCGTTCCTTTCCTGAGGTCACGAGTTCGTGGAGACGAGCTAGGATCCAGCCCAGATATTTGGGAGATGTAACATCCGAGTATTTTGTTATACTCTATCTTGATCTTCTAGACTTCGAGACCAGGTAGCAGTGTTCACTAACCTTGTAGTTAGAGCTTGTAGTGACATTTTCTGAGCAAATCCTTTATCCATTTTTCGATACTGTATTTATGTACTCAATGTATAGCATTTTTATTCTTCGAAATTTATTATAGTGATCGTCTTGCGACGCTATTAACTTCGTTTGTTAGGAATCCAGTTTTTGAACTGAGATTATTTACTTGTTCGAGGAACAAGCTTTTGTCATTTCCGTTAAGGAACAGTAATTTTATTTTCGACGTTTTTGTATTCATTCTGAATGCAGGTGATAGACATTTTCGTCTATGTTACCCATTAAATTAATTTTTATTAGATTAATTTGGGCATTTAATCCGTCGAGAAGAAACGTCAACAAAGAAGATCTTGGTAGTGATATATTGTGAAATATCACGTCACATTGTGGAAAAGAAACATTTAACGTGGACACGATTATTATCGTCAGAACTCATAGACATTCGTTCTGAATGAAGAGAATACGAATATGAGTAACTGTATGTTTTTATTGTAGAAAGCTATGAACATTCAGTCATTTAATTTATTGGAAGCTAGAATCTTCTTGGAAGATTAATTATCATCCGACGTTAGGGTAGTTATCGTTCTATATCCTCGTCGTGATAGATTCTTGTTGGACACAAACACATAGCTATGATGTTGTGATTAAATATTTACAAGGAGTAATATCATGTCACGTTGTATACATAATATTCCTTCTTGGATTAAAGTCGAACCCAGATGTGTGAAGATGAGATGTAGTATTTTTATTAAATGTATGCACGACAGTTTATACTTATCAGAGTATCGTTTCAAGAGTATTAAGTGAGGAGGTTATTATCGTAATTCCAGAGGTCGTTAAGATGTATAAATTAATAATTTAACAATTGTTGTTATTGTTCATGAGACCAGCGATTGTGGTGACAAAGCTGAGAAATTATGCCCTTTTGTAAGGAATGATAGGTTGAAAGAAGTGGAGTTGATAACCCTTTGATAGTTTTTTTAATGTATTTCCGTATGTAGTTGGCATACGAGGTTATTGCGAAGATGTGTTCCGCGTTTTATAGTACAGTCATTGCGTGGGCATGACTAGTTTTGGCAAAGGCATTAAAGTGTGAGTAGAGAGTACTCCTTATTTTGTTATACACGACCTGGGATTTAGAGAGGACAGGAAGGGTCACGGTTGAAATTGGAACGGGAAAGTGATGATGACAGCTGTTATGCTATACTTTTATCGAGATTATTAAACCTAAACATGTATCGGCATATGTTTCACCTTAAGTGGTCGAATGTATTTAAGCTATTTTGACACCAGATCAAAGAAGAGAGACTGGTGGAGGTTATTACTGGAGATGTAGAAGATTTTAAGGATCACAGTTCACTATATTTGACATAACTGCTAGATCAGAGCGCAGGCTCGAGTGTATTTAGACGCTATTACTTTGAAAAGACTATAGCTGGTGCTATAAGCGTCATTATAAATTCATTTAGTGTTAACCTTTATTATTTGCCAATCGAGTGTATAACATGTTAGGAATAGGAAGTTTATAGTTTGTTTAACGTAGGGGTTAGAGTATGAATGAGTATGTGACTGTGGTTTGTTTCTTGTTCAGTGCGAATGAAATGAACTCCATTGGGACGTCACAATGCGAGAGTGTGAATGTTAGTGTGTATAGACGTTTTATGTCAGTAGCATGTAGGATTTGCGTACAGTTCACGTTTTTGTCTGACGTGAATCTGCATCATTTTAACACAGCTTTTATTGTTATGGAGAGCTCATTTGTGGACCAGGCAGGAATAGCGAGGACTTCTTTAAAACTCGTTTCTAGCCAAGGCCATAGCTCCGCCAGGCCGCACAAATAGCGAGAGTTGTTCCGAACCGCATGGCTCGCGCTGTTTCTTTTCTAAACCAGCCATACTGGGAATGCAACGGTGATTGTTATGTCATCGGACACGTGGCGAGGGTCGCGTGCGCCGAGCGCCCATATGTGCTTGGGAGCTTGCCAGAAGAATGTAAATACACAGATGTGTGTAAGCTTGATGTATGGACACAAGCTACACCAAATTTTGTCATTACGTTGATAGAACGCAGTTCTTTCAGTGGCATGAGTGTAGAGATGAGCGAATGGGAGTGTGTATTTTTTTCGTGTGAATGTGTAGCCCTAGTTTACATTTTGTTATTAAATCGTTTAGTTTTATTAGAAGCCGTGTCGTCAAGATTCATTTTAGATATAAGGAGATGCAACTGTGAAACCCATTATAGGTCCAGAGAGGCTGACTACGAGATCCCCGAGAATAAGGTAGGTGCTTTACCGCGAGCTAAGTGTATTTTTCATGTAATTCACAGTTGTATTGTAATTTCTGCCACGTATATTCGCGAGGGTCTAGTTGGACGTAGATCCTTGACTAGTATTTTGCGCCGGAGACGTCAGGGTCTACGAATACAGCTGTTGCTTCGGATATCCAACATACCGCCTCTAGAATATACGGGGACAGTGGAATGATGGCACCCTAGACTTTGGGGCCACGAAAATAGCTTCGTGAAGCCATTTAGAAGCTATCCAGATGACAGCTTAAATTTTAAGCTTATGGGATTAATTATCCATACCATCTGCGATGAGCTAGAGTGTAATTATATAGGTTATATTTGCTTTGTTTTTAATAAAATTGCACTCAAACGAAAGATCAGATCTTATGGAAAGCCTGAGAGAGGAGTAATAGGTTATATTTTTCGGAATGGCCTATGATCTAAATCTATTTTCATTTTACCGGCTCATGGTTATTGGCCGCCATGCTAATGTAAAGCTAACTTGTTTAATGGTGATAAATGTAAATATTATTTATGGTAGTATATCTAAAATAAATCACGCGCGAACGTTTAGGTACTGGTATTATAGGGTAAGATGTATGGTGATTTAGCATTAAGTTATCGTTAAGGCGAGACGATAAGATGCCCAAATACATGGATTGAAAGGATGCTCTAAAGTGTTGCTATATTGCTCTATTTGTTTGTACTCTTATAGCACTTTTATTATTGATATTGTTGTAATGGCAACGATGGCGGCAGACGATGTCCGTAAGATGATGGGAGAGATGATGGAGAAAATGGACAACAGCATGAAGGAGAAATTAAATAGTGTGGAAAATCAGATTAAAGAAAATCTGAAAGTAAATGTTATTGATTTGCAGAAGAAATTGTACGAGGCAAAGAAGGACAGAGATCAGCTAAAGAAAGATCGACAGGCAGATCTTGACACTGTGGTTAATAAGGTCAGTGGTGTAGAGGAGAGTTTTAAGGGAGATATTCAGGGTATGCAAAATTCTTTACAGGGATTGCAGACGAGCTCCGTTGAATTGAAGGAGGATGTTAAGGGTGTGCATCGAGTGGGTGAAACTTTATAGGGTGTTTTGGTACCAACGCTAGCTTGCCTTGTAGTAGTACCTGCTGACAACGTTAAAAACGCTAGCTGTCATTGCGTACGACGATGTAGTTGAGTTGTACTTCTATAGATGGCAGCAAAATCGGAAAATTGGTGAGTGTTCTTGTTAATGTTGTATATTTAATTAATATTTGAATATATATCAATAGTAAATACATATTGCACTGCTTAGAAAGGAATACAATGGGTTTCGAACAATATTATACGAAGAAATTGAATTATATTGAATCACACATCGATTTTAGTCGCTACACTGCGCTCGAAAACGATATCAGATACTATCGATATAATTCAAACTAAGAGCTGGTTGTTCCAACGCTTCCCGTAATTCAAACGTGATATTTCTTAATTCGATTGATAGGAAGTACCGCACGGACAATTAAATAATACAGGTGTGTGATAAGTGCAGCTGTAATTTTGTCTTACAATTCATTTTTAAAATTGTAGTATAGTAGCCTACTCTTTCTATTTGTACATATCTGTGGGGTAGGTCTATGTCATGCCATGTGCTTTGTGGAAACATCCACAACTATTCTGATAGAGCCTATGTTTTCTTCTCTTTCTGATATCACAGGGGGAAGAAATCACCTATTATTATACCAATTACTAAAATATGAAAGAAAGAAAGGAATATAAAGTAGAGGTGGGGGAGATAGAGTAGGGGAAAGGGAGGGGTAGGCACGGGCCGGGAGGAGCGATTAGGCCAGGTCGGGGACGGATCGCGCTCGAGAGTGCATCGTCGCGCCATCTCATATTGTCAGTTGGAACTACTTGCGTCGAGCAATAGGTTGGTGTCAAAATTTTGCATTAAGTTGCAGCTCTACCCATATATCCTCCTTGGTGTGCATTCTGATGTTGCCCTGGTCAAAGATGACGTTACGTTGGTCAAAGGTGATGTCACTTTGGTCAAAGATGATGTAACTTTTGTTAAAGATGATGTGTCTCTTGTAAAGTCCAATGTTGCCCATGTTCAGAACGATGTTGCTCTTGTAAAATCCAATGTCGCAAATGTCCAAACTGATGTTGTGCTTGTGAAATCAGAAGTTGCCAATGTAAGGTCAGATGTGTCCCATGTTCAAACAAAAGTAGATAAGGTTCAGGAGAATGTAAACAATATGCAAATTGATGTTAATAATGTCCAGACAGAAATAACTAGTGTACAAAATGATATCGGTAAAGTACAGTCTGAAGTTAATTCTATGTTTGTTGATGTAAATAAGGTCCAAAGGGACATTAATAAGATCAGGAAGGAAGAGTCTAAAACTCAATGTTCAAAAGGTATAGGTGCTTTGAGATCGCAATTTGTTGACGATTCTCTAAAGACCATTGTATCTTTAGCCGAATTGAAGACAAATGTTGATACTCTGCGTAGTCAGGTGATAGACCACAATGAACTTTTGAAGGAGGACGTTGAACTAGATATAGCTGAAATGTTGAAGGCTAATGTTGTCATTTGGAAAGACGAATGGGATAAGTCGAGTTCAGAACATATTAAGCTAATTCAGGGTAAAGTTGAAAGTAAGCTTGCCAATACGCAATTACAGATCAATCGTGATGTAATGTCTGTTAGGTCAGATATAGGGAAGCGTATTGATCAACTATTACGGAGACAGGTTGACGACAAGAATCAATCGGTCGAGGAAAATCAAGCGTTAAAAGAGACGTTAGAAAGTCGTAGTAAACGGTTAGATGAAAGGATAGACACAGTAGTCACCGTCGTAAATGAGATTAAGGAAGGAAAATCCACTAACATTGAGGAATACATTAGTGGGACATTGAAAAGTCTGAGCTTAGGAGACGTGGCAGATCTTGAAGTCTATAAGGAGGATATGAAGAAAGAAATAGAGAAGCAAGTGAAGGAGTTGATTGCGGAGATAGAAGACAGGGAGAAGATAGAAACGGAGGACTATGGAGATTATCGTAGAAAACTCAGTACGGAAACAGGAGATAGAGAAGTGAGACCAGAAGATAGGATGTTAAGACACCATGAGGGACTCGAAGATAGGAGTAGAGAACCCGAAAGAGAAAGGAAGGAATATCGTCCCAGTTTCCAAGATTCTCAACAGAGAAATGTGACGGTAATCCGTAACTTTGAGGACAAACCGCGTAAATTTACCAACCTCGATTCTTACACCCCAATTGAGTATATCAGGAATATCCGTGACTATTTTGCGGAGGCTCACATCCCGAGAGAACGGGAGATGAAGATTGTGGAACGCTATATGGGAGAAGGCCCCCTTGAATGGTTTCGCACCTTCAGGTACACATTTGTGGACTTTGAGGAGTTTGCTGAAGCCCTCATGAAACGTTATTGGTCCATAGAAGCGCAGAACAGTTTACGCGCAGAAGTATACTCGAGGAAGTATTCGGGTATATTACCAACGCGTTACGCCGATTTCTTCACAACGCAACTCGCCCGGCTACGTTTTTTGCAACCCCCTCTATCTACGGCACAATTGATAGATGCTATTGCCCGAATGTTGCCAGTTGAAGTGAGAAGACGGATAATTTCGTCAGGAATCAGCGATTTGGCCGGCATGGACGAACTTCTTCGTAAATTGGATTATACTAGTCCAACGCCCAATGTCGTAGCTAGAAACCAACGTCAGGACTACAAAGATATTAATACTGTGTATATTGATCAGACACAGCAAACAGAAAGCCCTAAAGAACAGGAGAAAGGAAATGAAGGTCCAGAAAGAAATACCTATTTTAGAGATAGGCGACCTGAACCAAGGTATAGGAGATTTCGTGGTGGCCGTCCCTATCAACAACAGCAAGGACGTGGAAACTACCAGGAAAATCGAAGAAGCAGTTTCTTCCACAACAATAATAATTATCGCAATAACAACAATTATAAAGGTCGAAACAACCGCAATTACCAGAATCAGAACCGCGATAGACCACAAAGAAATGAGGTTATGACCAAAGAAAACTACGATGAACGCCATCAAGAAGGAAAGCGATACTTGAAGGAATTAAGAGAAAAGGAAGGCGGAAACGGAAGTAATTCGAACTTGAGCGTGGATCCTAAACCCGGTACTAGCCAGTAAGGAATCCGAGAGAATGACGCTCAGGGACAAAAAAAAACTCCATTTTCAAAACAGAACTAGAGGAAGAGAGAAATACCACCACATTACACCAGATTTTGGTAAATGAAGTATACGAGGTGACGGATGAGGACCTATTGTTAGAAGACGAGATCATAAGAGAGGAAAGGCCATATGAACTACCAATTATTTGTATAAATATTGATGATCAGACATGCAAGTCTTTGATGGACACGGGAGCTATTATGTCTATAATATCCCATGAGTGTTACCAGAGATTATTTGGTAGTGACAAGGTGACGGCTTTTCCCGCATCTGCTGTGAAAGTGGGTGGCATCTTTCAAGATAAAGCTGTGAAGTGTAAGATTCAAGTTTTGCTGAACTTTGAAATAAATGCACGTGCTTATGAATATATTTTCATCGTGGTGGATAAGATAAATTTTGACATCGTGCTTGGGATTGATTTTATCACGAAGGTGGGAGCCATTATTGACATGAAGAATAGGATTATTAAATTTAGCGAGGGGATTATTAACACAGAAGAGTTAGAAAAACAGGAACTGAGTAACAGTCCAGATACGGATTATAGGGAAGATATTCTAACTAATGTTATTGAGGAGGTAGAGAATGCTAGAGAGAAGCTTATCCTCAAAGCCGAAGGGTTTGATGAAATTCAAGAGGAATTTGAAGAATTAATTATGGAATTTAAGGATATTTTTGACCACAAACCTGGGTTAATCAAGGATTACAAGTACAAGATTAGATTGACCGATGAAACCCCTTATCAGAAGCGGATATACCCCATTCCAGAGAAATATTATGAAGAAGTAAGAGGGTTAATCAAAAAGATGGAAGCAGATGGAATTATTAGGAAACAGGCGTCTTCATATATCAACCCCATCACTGTAGTGAAGAAGAATAATGGACAGCTACGCCTATGTCTCGATGCACGTTCGATCAACTTGAAAATTCTTCCTGAGGCAGATAGGCCCCCGAAAATTCGTGATCTCTTAAGGAAATTCAAAGGAACGGCCTGCTTTTCCGTTTTGGACTTACGAGCGTCGTTTTACCTAATTGTGTTGGAGGAGGAGAGTAAACAGTACACCGATTTTCTCTTCGACCAAACTTCATGGGTACTTCAAAGGCAACCTTTTGGTATAGTAAATAGCGGTCCAGCGCTAATCAGAGCCCTTGATGGTAAGCTCACTGATGAGGTCAAGAAGAACGTGATATGTTACGTCGATGATCTGATCATATCATCTCCTGATGTTAAGGAACACATGGTGCATTTACGTAAACTTTTCGAGAACTTGAGGGATGCGAATATCAAAGTGAACTTTGATAAATGCCGCTTCATGCACGAACGGATAAATTTCCTAGGTCACACCATCGATCGGGAAGGTTACCACCCAAACCTTGAGAAAGTAGAGGCTATAACTAGATTCCGTAAGCCCACCAAGGTCAAGCAAGTACGCGAGTTTGTGGGAGCTTGCCAGTTTATTAGCAGTCACTGTCCGAAATACTCTGAGATCATGGCACCTCTTTATGAATTACTGAAGAAGAACAATCGTTGGAAGTGGACGAGTGCCGCTGACGAGGCCTTTAAAAACGCGAAGGAGATGTTGAGGCAGAATATCAAGTTGGAATACCCGGATTTTGACCGTATATTTTATATCGAATCCGATGCCTCCCGCGTAGGTATAAGTGCTGTTCGGTACCAGGACGAGGATGGAGGAAGGCACTATATCGCTTTCACCGGTAGAAAGTTGAAACGACATGAGGAGAATTATTTTACAACAGAACTGGAGGCGTTAGCCTTTGTTACAACTCTGCAGGCTTGGAAGAAGATACTGATTGGTCATCAGATCATTATCGTGACCGACCACAAGGCATTGCAGTTTATGCTTCAAACTGAAATGTCGAGTGACAGGTTAACACGATGGGTCCTATTCACTCAGCAGTTTAACGCTACTATTGTCCACCAGCCAGGGAAAGATAACTTACTGGCTGATGCATTATCGAGAAACCCTATTAAAAATGTGCAGATAAACCATGTACAATTGGAGCAAGAAGATCAAGAAACCGTTAGGAGATTAGCCCGAATCGGTGTATCACAGAAGAGATACGCTCCGATCAGGAAAATGTACAGGTTCCTAAAAGGTTTCATGGACATAGCTGATGAGGATTATATCGCAACTCAGAGACGATCGCGCCACTTTGTTTTGAGCGGAGATCTAGTATGCAAGTATATTGACGCCGAGCATACAAAGCCACGCATAGTTGTGCCCCCTATTTTGGTTTCGAAGTTGGTATGGCTAGCACACCACTCAATAGGACATGGTGGTTTAGACAAGACTCTCAGCACTCTGAAAGAGAGATTCACTTGGACCAACATGAGATCCACAATTAGGAAGGTAATAAGATCTTGCGATAAATGTCAAAGAGGGAAATTCACCTCCAAATTGTTAAAAGGCAAACCAAGGCCTATGATACCCTCTAGACCACATGAGCTTATGGCGGCGGACATTTTTGGCCCCTGTCCGAAGGGTTACCAAGGGAACCAATTCTTGTTAGTGACAGTGGATGTCTTCTCCAAATTTGTGACGATGGACCCCATGTAGAAAGCAAATACAAGAAATGTAGTGAGCAGATTGGAGAATTCTGTTTTTCGGAAAGCTGGAAGACCAGAATATTTGTTATCTGATCACGGAGCCCAGTTCACCTCAGCGGAATTCGAAGCAGACATGGAGAGATTAGGAATACGACACATATTTTCCAGCGTGCGTTATCCTGAATCAAATTCTAGTGAGAGATATATGGCTGAATTGAGTAAATTCTGTCGAATTTTCTGCCCTCATGATCACCCCAGTTGGGTTAAGTATGTGCCTATCATTGAAGAATGTTTGAACTCCACAGTACAAGAGAGCACGGCAGAAGTTCCAATGGTCTTGCATTTAGGAAGGAAATCGGAAAGACCTTGGGACAATGCATTTAACTTTATTCCTCAAGACCCAGATGTAGGAAGACAAGAGAGAATAGACAGAGTGAAGGAAAAGCTTCAGAAGGCGGCCGATAAACGCATGAAAAGAGTAGAAGACAAAGGTTTAGTAAGCCCTTAGAAGTAGGAGACATGGTGTTATTGCGCCGACCTGTCAAAGCGGACGTAACCAAGAAAATATACCCGAAGTTCAGGGATATATTTATTGGACCGTTCCGAATTGAGACTGTCTATGGGAATAATTGTTATGAGCTGTATGATGAAGAGAACAATGTCATTTTGGGAAAATACAACGCAAAGAACTTGAAGAAATATTTTAAGAAAGTAGGCTGAAAATTATAATTCATTTTCGAGTTCAGTGACATGTCTAAGGTCCTGATTCGAAGTGGTTAAAAACAATTTTGCAACTGTTTTTAAATTGAGATGGGAGGTGAATGCCCCCATAAAATGAATTATAAGGGATGAAAATGGGAATAATACATTTTTTTTTCGAAGCCTATGATAAAATTTAACCAAGGAATATGATGGCTGGAACTTGGCAGAAACCAGTCCTGAGGCGACGTCGAGCAAGGAGGGAAATTCCGTCACGTGATTGTATTGCGCAATGGAAGTTTCGAGAAGCATGGAATCGACCTAGCAACAGCGAATATTCCCAGGATTTGTTTTGATATTGTTATAAATTATCCCATTGGATATGAGCTTACAGCCAATAGAAAGAAGTTTTAGTTCCAGCAACTAAATTTTTATGGATATTTAATTCATTTAAGCCCTTAGAGAATGAATTTATATATTGAAAGAGAGAAGAATATGATAATAAAATATTGGAAATATTTTATAAGTCAATAGCAGGTCGTTATTGGAAGAAATAAGCGATTTGCTAGAGCCCGCGCGAATTCGAGAGGGAACTCGAAAAGGCGGCTAGAATCGGTAGACTTGGAGGGGAGACGCCAAGCACCGGGGCTCTTGTGTATCTGAACGTCGAAGAGGTCAGACGTGTGTAATTGGAAGAGAAAGGAGTTCCGAGTGTTTCACCGAGCTAGTAGAAGGTGACTCGTGGAGACAAGGCTTAAGCAAGGGCGGAATTAGGAGACGGCCGCGCCTTGAATCTAGGTGAAGTTGCGAGGAACACATATACCGCAATCACTTCGGTCTGATCGACTTCAGAGGCTTTATTTCAACTACATATTGTAGCTGACTAGCAGATATTATATATTACAAACTTTCAGAAGTTTGAGAGAAGTATTTCAGCAATTATAGGCAGTTTTGTGAAGCGCGAGAAAAGTGTTTCTTTCCAGCGCGATAAGACACTTTTGTCCGAGCGACTGCAGCTCAGGCAACAGCCACCCGTGAGTACGAGTGCATATTAATATTGCTTGTGTGGAACTGTATTACAACACTTAGGATGGAGATGTATTCCATAATGAAGAACAATGTTCAGTCTACTATTATGAAGATTATTATGGACTAAATTATTATGTGCGCCGGGAGTATAAGCAGATAGAAGCAATATAGTCAACGATGGAGCTTCGTTAGAGGAGACTGTTCGTGAATGTCTACTTAGTGAGCCATCATGAGACTTGATGCACAACTCTATTCTAGTGCATTCTCGTCAAACATGAGCTCAACATTAACATCAGCGACTACAGAACGATGTTCAGATTCCATCTACATGAATGTTCGTTATACGAGTGAGGTCCAAGACGTTCTCTTCAAATGCCTTTCGAAGTGGAAAACAGAACTTTCGACGCTACTCACTGTTATAATGGGACTGTGCTGTGACGGAGATAGAAGAAACATCAAGATTATCAAGAGGTCCAGGGTTATCCCGGTCACAAGGAAGATGATGATTGGAGGCCCGCATTTCGATTCCGGTCGGAGCTTGCTGTTTCCAGTGGGGGAATTCGTTCCTTTCCTGAGGTCACGAGTTCGTGGAGACGAGCTAGGATCCAGCCCAGATATTTGGGAGATGTAACATCCGAGTATTTTGTTATACTCTATCTTGATCTTCTAGACTTCGAGACCAGGTAGCAGTGTTCACTAACCTTGTAGTTAGAGCTTGTAGTGACATTTTCTGAGCAAATCCTTTATCCATTTTTCGATACTGTATTTATGTACTCCATGTATAGCATTTTTATTCTTCGAAATTTATTATAGTGATCGTCTTGCGACGCTATTAACTTCGTTTGTTAGGAATCCAGTTTTTGAACTGAGATTATTTACTTGTTCGAGGAACAAGCTTTTGTCATTTCCGTTAAGGAACAGTAATTTTATTTTCGACGTTTTTGTATTCATTCTGAATGCAGGTGATAGACATTTTCGTTTATTTTACCCATTAAATTAATTTTTATTAGATTAATTTGGGCAATTTATCAGTCGAGAAGAAACGTCAAGAAAGAAGATCTTGGTAGTGATATATTGTGAAATATCATGTCACATTGTGGAAAAGAAACATTTAACGTGGACACGATTATTATCGTCAGAACTCATAGACATTCGTTCTGAATGAAGAGAATACGAATATGACTAACTGTATGTTTTTATTGAAGGAAGCTATGGACATTCAGTCATTTAATTTATTCGAAGCTAGAATCTTCTTGGAAGATTAATTATCATCCGACGTTAGGGTAGTTTTTGTTCGATAGCCTCGTCGTGATAGATTCTTGTAGGACACAAACACATAGATATGATGTTGTGATTAAATATTTACGAGGAGTAATATCATGTCACGTTGTAGACATAATATTCCTTCTTCGATTAAAGTCGAACCCAGATGTGTGAAGATGAGATGTAGTATTTTTATTAAATGTATGCACGACAGTTTATACTTATCAGAGTATCGTTTCAAGAGTATTAAGTGAGGAGGTTATTATCGTAAATTCCAGAGGACGGTAAGATGTATAAATTAATAATTTAACAATTGTTGTTATTGCTCATGAGACCAGCGATTGTTGTGACAACGCTGAGAAATTATGCCCTTTTGTAAGGAATGACAGGTTGAAAGAAGTGGAGTTCATAACCCTTTGATAGTTTTTTTATGTATTTCCGTATGTAGTTGGCATACGAGGTTATTGCGAAGGTGCGTTCCGCGTTTTATAGTACAGTCATTGCGTGGGCATGACTAGTTTTGGCAAAGGCATTAAAGTGTGAGTAGAGAGTACTCCTTATTTTGTTATACACGACCTGGGATTTAGAGAGGACAGGAAGGATCACGGTTGAAATTGGAACGGGAAAGTGATGATGACAGCTGTTATGCTATACTTTTATCGAGATTATTACCGACAGTAGAGGCCACGCGGGCTAAAGCGCTGCGTTAGGTCAAGGGGCCAAGCTCTCTGCTGACTCGGTAGACGCGTGGGTTCGAGCCCCACCGTCGGCTGTCCTTGAAATGGTTGTCCGTGGTTTCCCATTTTCAACACGAGGCAAATGCTGGGACAGTACCTTCTGACAGGCCACGGCCGCTTCCTTCCACATCCTTGCCCAGTTTCATTCGCCTTCATCCATTCCATCTCTCATCCAGACGCGCAGGTCGCCCACGGGCGTCGACTAGAAAGACCTGCACTCGGTCTCTCAGGAGGCTACACGACAAAAAAAAATCGAGATTATTAAACCTAAACATGTATCGGCATATGTTTCACCTTAAGTGGTCGAATGTATTTAAACTATTTTGACACCAGATCAGAGAGGAGAGACTGGTGGTGGTTATTTCTGGAGATGTAGAAGATTTTAGGGATCACAGTTCACTGTATTTGACATAACTGCTAGATCAGAGCGCAGGCTCGAGTGTATTTAGACGCTATTACTTTGAAAGGACTATAGCTGGTGCTATAAGCGTCATTATAAATTCATTTAGTGTTAACCTTTATTATTTGCCAATCGAGTGTATAACATGTTAGGATTAGGAAGTTTATAGTTTGTTTAACGTAGGGGTTAGAGTATGAATGGGTATGTGACTGTTTGTGGTTTGTTTCTTGTTCAGTGCGAATGAAATGAACTCCATTGGGACGTCACAATGCGAGAGTGTGAATGTTAGTGTGTATAGAAGTTTTAAGTCAGTAGCATGTAGGATTTGCGTACAGTTCACGTCTTTGTCTGACGTGAATCTGCATCATTTTAACACAGCTTTTATTGTTATGGAGAGCTCATTTGTGGACCAGGCAGGAATAGCGAGGACTTCTTTAAAACTCGTTTCTAGCCAAGGCCATAGCTCGGCCAGGCCGCACAAATGGGGAGAGTTGTTGCGAACCACACGGCTCGCGCTGTTTCTTCTTTAAACCAGCCAGACTGGGAATGCAAACGTGAATGTTATGTCATCGGACACGTGGCGAGGGTCGCGTGCGCCGAGCGCCCATATGTGCTTGGGAGCGTTCCAGAAGAATGTAAATACACAGAGGTGTGTAACCATTGTACAGCTTGATGTATGGACACAAGCTACACCAAATTTTGTCATTATGTTGATAGAACGCAGTTCTTTCAGTGGCATGAGTGTAGAGATGAGCGAATGGGAGTGTGTATTTTTTTGTGTGTGAATGTGTAGCCCTAGTTTACATTTTGTTATTAAATCGTTAAGTTTTATTAGAAGCCGTGTCGTCATGATTCATTTTAGATATAAGGAGATGCAACTGTGAAACCCATTATAGGTCCAGAGAGGTTGACTACGAGATCCCCGAGAATAAGGTAGGTGTTTTACCGCGAGCTAAGTGTATTTTTCATGTAATTCACAGTTGTATTGTAATTTCCGCCACGTATATTCGCGAGGGTCTAGTTGGACGTAGATCCTTGACTAGTATTTTGCGCCGGAGACGTCAGGGTCTACGAATCCAGCTGTTGCTTCGGATATCCAACAGACCGCCTCTAGAATATACAAGGACAGTACCTCCTGTAAGGCCACGGCAGCCTCCTTCCCTCTTCCTTGGCTCTCCCTCCTTGTCTTCCCCTCCCTTCCCATCCCTCATGAGGCCCCTGTTCGCTTTGCAGGTGAGGCCGCCTAGGCGAGGTTCTGATCCCACCTCCCCACTTGTATCCCCCTACCAGATGTTCCAAGCTCCAGGACACTGCCCGTAGAGGCGGGAGTGGTGGGATCCCTCGCTGAGTCCGTGGGAAAAACCAACCTGGAGGGTAAAATCGACTAAGTATATATATATATATATATATATATATATATATATATATATATATATAATGTTGCCATTTTAGCGAAAACAAGATAATGGCCACTTGAAATCCCATTGCCTAGATCAGCTACCAGCTGAAGATGTCATCAGATTCTTTCTAAACTCGAGTCTCACGTAGCATCTTAAAAGAAGAATCGGGCGTCAAAGTTACAACATTCTCAATTAATTAATTTTAATATGATGACGGTGCGTTATTTTTTAAACCCCGTGGCATAGCCGTGCTTGTTAAATCGTGCATCACGGCCGCGCGGGGAGCTGCAGCAAGTCCGGAGATCACAGGTTTGAATCTGGGCGCTGACATTGGCTATCCTGAGTGTGGTTTTTCTCCGGGTTTTTCCACACCTCCCTTCCGGCAAATGCCATGAAAGCACCTTACTTCAGGTCCAGGGGTGCCTACCCCATCCCTGCCCCGGATACAGTTACACAAACTACTACAGTCATCACAGGAATACAGGTAATCAGAAATGTTCAACACTCACCCAAGCACACGGGGCTGATGACCAAGATGTCCCAATCCCCTCAAATGAATTAAGAACAATTTAATTTGTAAGTATTAAAATGGGTGCCATACCTGTACGTTCCAATAGATCAATTCGCGCCTAAAACAGGCATTCCAGGAAGCTTCATATGATGGATATACATTTCCGACTTACAATGTAATCATAATGAATACCGCAAGCAACCACCATTTTGAATATACTGTATTGTATCATATTTTTACTCTGTTACGAATAATCAGTATTAATTTGTTATATTATTATTTTTCACTATTTGATTGATTTACTAATTATCGCTTTCATACAAAAATGATATCTGCTTTATTCATCTAATTTATCAAAGTAGGAGCCCTATCATATTCACGTCATGCCATAATCGTCACTAACTTATATATTTAATCCCTAAAAAGTAACAAAAGATTACCTAAAAATGAAACAACGAACGAAAAAATGTATTTACTTGTCACAATGCTTTACAGATGAAATCATTCATACCTGTCTTTAGCCTTCATTTTCAGTAGAGTTATACTGGTCACACAGATGCAAAAGGATACTGTGGAGCAGCATAGATAATTTGCGGTTGAAATTCCTTTCTACCACTCTGTAGAACAAGGAAACTGAACGTAGTCTATCGGGAATGGGAGAGAGAGAGAGAAATAGCAGTTTGTTTCTTCCTCACGCACAGTGAACCATACTTTTGGTATCTCAAATGGGCTCATGCTGTTTCAGGTATATAGAACCTTTCACTCGCAAGCTGTGACAGCTAATTCCTGGAAAGTTCCGCTACCACCAAGTGAAAGTTGCCAAACAACCTTCCCTTCCGACAGCTGCACAAGCCTTATGAAATGTATTAAAACGGGTGCCATACCTGTACGTTCCAATAGATTAATTCGCGCCTAAAACAGGCATTCCAGGAAGCATCATATGATGGATATGATAGAACAATATATCGTAAAATGTTAAATATCTACTGAGTATAAAACAAAGGCCCCGATTCTTGGATGTCACGGGTAATCTCGAGAACCTCTGGATGGATTTTGATGCGGTTTTCACCATTCTGTTAAGGATATCTCGGGGATGATTTCTGTAGAAAATAATTTATTTATGATCAAACGAAGCCGAGCAGTATCGATTTCAGTATAAAAGTCGAAGAAAAAACTGGCGTCCGAACGCTTTGTAAGATTACGCTGGGCAAACCGTTGAAAATATCTAAATACTATGAGTGTAAGAATTGTTCAGCATGAAAAGTTCTACAAAAAAGTCCGGGATAGCATATCTCTATTTTCAATACATCGCCCACTATGTGTTTTTACGTTTTCATTTCTTCCAACCATGTCCATTCAAATACTGAGGCGACGGTTTACTAGCTAAGGGCGAGTCTATCACCCCTGTTACAGCCTAACCAGTGGGCGAACCTATTACCCCTAGGTACAGCCAGCAGGAAACCGTCGAGTCGCGTTGAGTTGAGACTTCAGAGAAGGGTGGTTGTGTTTGGAGAGTCCCTGGAAGTGCAACTCGGCTTTTCTTCATTTCGCCTGTGAACATTTCGATCCACAAACTACACAGTCAAGTTAAGATTGGACTGAAGGGAGATTTGTGTTTCATGCACCTCGCCATTCCCCTGGAAGTGCAACTCAGCTTTTCTTCATATCACCTGTGAAGTTTTCGTTCAGCAAAATACACAGTCAATTTAAGATTGGACGGAAGGGGGATTTGTGTTTCATGCACCTCGCCATTCTTAAATTACGTCTGACAAGAATTCGATATGTAATTAATAGTCCAGTCAGTGATTTTAGGCCATCATGCCGAGATGTAAAACGGATATAGGTCATAGTTCATTGGCATAAAAAGCGCTTATCACGTAACAATGACATAGATCAACAAATAATTTCTCGTTTGAGAAAGAAAGACTTCATACTCGGCTCCTTTAAACCGTTGCTTAAGAAGAACACCGTCTGAACCACGATCAGAAACAAGCTTGACACCATCATACCTAGCATCACTAAGAAGGAAGGTAAGATATTATTTCTCGATGCCCCTGGAGGCACAGGCAAAACGTTCTTGATTAATTTGTTGCTCGCCAAAGTGAGGCCTGGTGGTAATATTGCTCCTGCCGTCGTACCATCTGGAATAGCAGCCACTCTTTTGGAAGGGGGAAGAACAGCACATGCAACATTTAAACTTCCTTTGAAAGTCAGCAGTAATGATGGAATCGTATGTACTATTTCAAAGCAAAGTAACACTGCCAGTGTAATCCAAAATTGTATTTTAGTTGTATGGGATGAGGCTACAATGTCGCACAAAACTTCCGTTGAAGCCGTAGACAGGACCTTGCGTGATGTAAGGAATCGGAACACACCTATGGGTGGCTGAACAGTTTTTTTCGCCGGAGATTTTCGTCAAATCTTACCAGTTGTTACCGGAGGAACGAGAGCCGACGAAGTGAATGCTTCATTAAAAAGATCTTACATCATCTGGCCGGATATAACAAAATTGGCCCTCAAAACTAACATGAGAGTACTCTTATGTTCAGTAGATAATAGTCTGTTTGCTAAGTTGTTACTCAGATTCGGAAATGGAGATGTACCGGTCATTGACGGGAAAATTACCCTCAGTCACGATTTCTGTGTTTTAGTAAGCAGCATTCAAGAATAGATTGATAGCGTTTATCCTAAAATCCATGACCTATCTAACAAGTCTCATTCATGGTTTAAAGAAAGATCAATATTATCGCCGACAAACGAACAAGTTGTGAAAATTAATGACTTGGTGTTCTGTAAATTCACTGCCCAGGCTCAAGTATATTTCTCAGTAGACGCAGTAGTCGATAGTGAAGAAGCTGATCATTACCCTACAGAATTCCGAAATTCTTTACTTCCTTCTGGCTTGCCAACACGCAAGCTTATTATAAAACTGGGAGTGCCTATTATATTTCTACGTAATTTACACCCACCAAAGTTATGCATTGGGACGCGATTGGCAGTGATAACTTTGAAAAACTGTTTCATTGAAGCAACTATCTTAACTAGTTGTGGTTCAGGAGAAACGGTCTTAGTACCCAGAATCCCTATGATTCCTTCAGATTTGCCTTATCATTTCAAACGAATACAATTCCCAGTAAAAGTCTATTTGGCATGACTATAAACAAAGCACAGGGTAAGACACTTAGCGAGATTGGAGTTGATCTCAGTGAAGAATGTTTTTCTCATGGACAGCTTTACGTGGCCATATCGCGTGTTACATCAAACCAAAATCATTTCGTGTTCACTGGTGGAGGGAAAACGACTAATGTCGTATAGAAGGAAATCTTATAAGACCTCGGTTAAAAGTAGCCTATCACCTTACATTCATAACTGTTCCCGGGTAAAGCCGGGGTGGGCTGCTAGTACTGCATAAATATGACTGAAAGTATGCTCTTATTCGATAATTTGGCCAAATTACAACCTAACGCTAAGATATAGCTCAATATGCATTTATATGACCTATAAAAACTGGGGTATCGTCTTCACAAGTGTTGGAAACGTCCTTAAATTACCTTAATCATGGAAAATGAAGTCAGGATAAAAATATGACATGTCATAAAAATCCGAGCCCTAATAAAAGATAGGCTATACTGTGCCCAACTCTAGGAATGGGTATTCCAAGATTCAGACACCTAGATATCAAGGGAAAGGCTGTAGCCGCTTTTGAAAGTTGAGATATTTGAATATCGCACTACATTGCTTCTCGAAGCATTTGGAAATAATTTACCGATACTTGGATGTCAAGTGACGTAGCGAGTAATAGCAGAGGTGGAGGCTATTTATTGATTAAATAGTTAACTATGGAGTAGAGACTTGAGACTGGGATCAGATTACTGGCACGGCCAAATGAAAGAGAATGCAATTAGTATCAAGTAAATCGGACCAGGGATTCAAGAGATATGAGGATTTCCAGATATCAGGTGATGACGCGTGACCCTGACAGTTTTGAATAAAAGCCAGCTGGCCGAAGCAACTTCAGCTCACTTCAATACAAGCACTTGCAGAGCAAGGTGCATCTACGCTGAGCCAAGGCACATGGTTGCCGGATCTACGCAGAAGTTCTTTTCAAGTCGTGATAGTCACGAAAAGTGCTGCGCTACGATTTGGAACTTAGTAAGTTTCTGGTGAGGAGAATCACTGAGGTGATTGATTTTCTACAGACATTGGTGGAAATATTTATATTTCTACAAGGACATATGCTAGACTTTGTCTAGAAAATAATATTTTGTCACGGTCCAGTAATAACTTAATACTTGGATGTTTAAATCCATTCAGTCAGTTTTTCATATTTGTAACTAGTTAACCACTTCGATCTGTCAGTACACTGAAGACTAGTCTATAACGGTGGCGTTCATTAGTCTACGCAAGGGAAACTACAAGTTGTCTAGCGCATGGTAGATGGTGATATAACAAACCATGCCCAGGGAACGATCTTCAGAACAGCCGTTAATTGCTTAGACTGTCAGTGTTTTTCTTGTACTGATAAGATTACAGTGAGTTATGTTACAACTGACATATCTAAGAAGAGATCACTTAGATCTGACCCTATTTAAACAAACTGTTATGGCTTTGATCGAAGCCCATATTAAAATGGAACCACAGTTTATTCAAACGTCGAAAGATACTACCACTATGTCTGACTAGACGAATTGTGGGTACATGATGGCGGCGGATACAAGGATTGTACATGCTTGTCCGATAGGGCATGTCTATGGATAAATCTGGTACAGACCAGGTTTACTACACTTCAAGACCATCAAGAAATGTAAGCCACATTTGAATTATATTATGCCTAGCTAATTGGAACAAACTATTTTTTTTCTGCAGATGACCAACACATTTTATTTTTCGTCGTATTTAAATCTTGCAATGATTTACGCAAGACTTGTTAGAGTTATTCTGAGCATTTTCAACACTCAGAACAGTTTAGGATCGATGACCGAGCATTTCGAGCATTTATTTGAATTTTTCATATTTTTGGGAAATCACGGTAATCAGCCGATGTAACTGTAAAAGTTAAATTTATTTTTGTTGAGGAATGGATATTTTTTTCCCATATTCGAAGGTTCGAACATGTGGATTCTCACATAATGAGATGATAATTAAACACATTTAAAATGATATAATTAATAATAATAATAAAAATCCACTAATAATAATAATAATAATTTTTATAATTTTTCTAAATAATTCTTGGATATTATATTTTCTAATAATCATATGTATTGAGAGAGAGCCTATGAAGTAGTTTAAACATTTCTAGTCTGGAACAGGAGATTTTCCGAAGGAGAGTGGTTAGCGCAAGCCCGCATTCAACCAACATGTCAGTTCTGGTTGAACAGTTGATATTTGCATTGAGCAAAGTATATTTTTCAGATAACACGGAGAGGCATGAAACGGGAAGCAATTGATATTTGTATCAAATAGGATATTTTTGTATTTATATAAAATCATGACGTAAATACACTCGAAAGTGAAATAAAGATTTTCATAAGTATGGTAAATTCACGGGTTGAACTGAATGGTAAAATAAAATAAACTTGTAAGTTTATTAATCTTCCAGTGTTGATAACAAGCAGAGGCTTGATTTATTGTATAAATTTTGGGAAGATAATTTATGTGTGTGGAGTAGTTGAAATGCCATTCCCAGGTGCGCATGTTAAGTCGCAGGAATGAAGAGGTTTTTTCGAGCATCAATCAAATAGCAGGTTCGATGGCTCAGGTTTATAGTAGGAGTATTGGAGCTACACATTTCGTCGTATGAATAACCCGAAGGTTATTTCTTGAAAACCATCAGTTCTTATTTCAACCTTGTTTACGAATTCCATTTAGACTTTGATTTTGCTAGAACCCGGATTTGTCATGATAGTAGTTTATTCTTCTTCAGAGGAAGACCTTTGCCGTTGTTGTTGTAATATTGTGTTCTTACACAAATAATAGAATGGGCCACTGCCAATTAAAAATAATTCTTTAACCACGAATAATTTGAAGGATATTTTCAATCCTAGTGCCATGAACTAAATGAATTCATTATAAAACTACAATTCTAATTTCCGCATTCTGTCGAAGAATTGCAAGTTGTGAAAGTTGCTAAAAATGGCCATGAATATAAATATTCCTATAATAATGATTCCAAGTGGTAAATTGAATAATTGAAGGGTTCAACCATTTATTGATCAAGTTGATGATTCAGAAATCATATATTTTGTTAGGAACTTGAAGTTCATAATCGAGTCACTTCTCGAATGTTTAATGTCAGAAAACAATTAATTGTTGTTGTGCTTCGCACAGTTCTTCGATGCTATGCTCAATGGTCAAATACTTTTCAGATGTTATTAATATGTGTAAATAATTTATGTTGCTTCGATGATGATAATATTTTTCGACAATATGTATTTTTGAAACTGGAAAAATAAGTGAAAGTTAAAAATTCTATGAACATTTATTCTACGAGTGTTAATATCATGTAAATATTCAAACAGTGATCTACGATATTTCCAGTATAGACAATTAACTTTGAACTGGAATTAAATATTAATAATTTTGGAACACAGTCTACAGGACTATTAATCGGACTTGTGTTTCCAAAAAAGATTGTCAAATGTGTTTGGAAAATTTCTGTATATTGTGTGTAAATAAGTGTGTGGATCGCCACACGTGGATGATGCTGCTTTGAGCATCTTTGCAGTCAGATTTTAACTTTAAAATAAACTGAGATAATTTTACAGGATGTGTTACTCCCAATTAAATCTCCTTCTATCCTTATTGTTACATTGAGCCAAAAATCAGTAAAGCATTTTTTTAATTTGATGTCGTTTTTGCGATTTGCTTTAACCCATCTGGCGCCCCGGGATATTTTGATTCTCGTGCTGACTGATTATTGGTAAAATGCATATGTGGTCGTGCGGACTCCGGTCTAAACGGGCACATAAAATAAGATAGAGAGAGAAATGGCTTCGAACGTGGGGCCCGATTTAGACATGGTCAATCGCATGCCGATTTGAAATTGTGATAATTTTTTTTGAAATATTTTGGGAGTTGAGAGATGTCTGGTTTGGATGAGTAAATTAGTAGGAAACCCAATTAGTGGGGAAAATTAAAAATTTAACTTGGTTAATAATTAGAATGGGTTTGATTATTTTTGATAATGGCTTAACCATTAGGGCGTCAAGTAAATTCAGTAGTAAACGTTCGATGACTGGACATACACATTATTAGAATCCAGGTGGAGGATATTTGAGAACTTGCATATTTTTCTTGTGATATTGTGGTAAATGTAATTCGTAAAAGTAAAGAATTTTGTTTTTCCATCACGTCGACATTAGGACAAATCTCATTTTATTAGAGTGTTCCAATTAGCTATTCATATTTCTTGTTCTAGTTATAAGCTTGTGTTTGCCACTGTTGTATACCCCTAAGTTTTGAATAATAATTGAAAATTATGGAAGAAATGATGAGGATGATGAGGAGTTTGGAGGAGAGTTCAAAAGAGGCTGGACTGCGTGTAGCAGCCATTATGAAAGAAAATACTGAGGCTTTAGAAAAGAAACTTAAAGAAAATTCTGATTCTTTAGAAAATAAACTTAAAGAAAGTTTAAACGATAAACTTAAAGAAAATTCTGATTCTCTAGAAAATAAACTTAAAGAAAATTTGAATGATAAACTTAAAGAAAATTCTGATTCTTTGGAAAATAAACTTAAAGAAAATTCTGATTCTTTAGAAAGCAGGTTAAAAGATAACTTAAAGGAAAATTTAAATAGTAAATTTAATTCAATGGAAAGTAAATTTAAAGAGAATTCTGAAATTTTAAAAATGTCACTTGAGAGTAAAATGAATAAATTATGCGAAAAAACACATGAGCTCGAAACTTCATTACCTACTAACGCAAGTTTAATGGACGATAAATTTCGCGATGCCGATCTTCGATTCCAAAGCTTAGCTGATAGGATAGAACATGGTCTTAGGAAAGTTGGTGAAGACATGGTCAACCTGGAAGTCAGAGTGAAGAAGGAGAGTAATGAGATGGGAATTCTAGTTGTTCAACGTTTAACGGAACAATTCAAAGAACTTGTCATGGGAGAAATAAGAGAAGGTGTGATTAGTGAGTTGCAAACTGAAATCAAGACCACAGTTGTCAATGAAATTAAAGACACACTCAAGCTGGAGAACCAAGAGGGAATCAAGGAGATTAGGGAATCTTTGTCATCCCATATTGAAGTAATTGCCAAAGATATCCAAGCAACTCAGAAGGACATATCAGACATGACAGGGTCATTGAAAAGTAATGAGGCTGTTATGAACCAGATATCCACTGATGTCAAGGAAAATTGTAAAGAAACTGAAGCAATTAAGAAGATGGCAGAAGAAAACCAGAAGGAACTTGAGGCTATGAAAACTCAAATCAAGGATGAGAAACAGTCTGATCATCTGTTAAAAATGCCAAATGTAAGGGGAAAGGAACAGATACAGATAAATCTAGGAGGAGCTAGAGACACGGATAGTCAAAGACAGGATGAGGTCAGGACAGTATTTCAATCCAACCCCATAACTGTATTTAAGAATGTAGAAGATAAGCCTTCTAAATTTTCAGGGCGAGATTCTGTGACACCCGTGGAATTTTTGAGAGAAGCAGGGGATTACCTGAAAGATTCTAAGATCCCTAAAGAAAGACAGATCCGAGTGATAGGGAAGTTTTTGGAAGGTCCTGCACTTCTTTGGTTCAGAGCATTTAGATCCACTCTAACCACTTTTGAGGAGTTTTCTCGTGGGCTATTGAAGAAGTTTTGGTCCCCGGAAACCCAACAGCAAGTCAGAGCAGAGTTATATTCGAAGAGATTCTCGACGTCACAACCTACTCGATACTCTACGTACTTTTCTGGACAGCTGTCTAAACTCCAACATTTAGATCCGCCGATGCCAGATAACGAATTGATTACTGCATTGATACGTCAGTTTCCAGCAGACGTCCAGAGGACTTTGATCGCTGCTGATATCTATAATATGGAACAATTTGATGAAGTATTACAGAAGCTGGATCATACGAACGCTCAATTCTTTCATCAGAAGGGAGGAAAGAGTAACAACGCTGTGTATGCTGTTATGGCTGATAGTTATTCTCAAACACCTCGAGAGATTCGAGAAGGGCGAGAAGAGAAAACGCCGAGGGAAGATCCAAATAAGAGAGGATGGAACCAGTATAGTAACAGATACAGTTACAAGCCATATGCGAGACCGGATGGTGGTAATCGATACAATACTCGATGGAGAAGACCACGAGATAGTCAAGGAAGGTACCAGGAAAGAAGATACTATGGTAGAAACAACTACAATAACAGAGGGAATGTGGATACTCGTCAGTCCAATGAAGAGTTTAACAAGGACACAAGGAAAAATTTGGAAGCAAGACACCAAGATAACTTGCAATTTTTGGAGCAGAGGCCCAATGATCCAGGTCCATCGGGAACACAACAATCCCGGGGGAATGGTAATGAAAAAAAAACTTCGAATTCACAGTAGAAGATAGAATTTTGAATACTTTCACTTCCAGAATTATTAAATGGCAAGCAGAGGATGATGACTTGATTCAACAGAATGACGAACGAAAAGAAATGGGTACAAGAATTAGAATGCCAATCATATCATGCGAAGGATTCGGTATGCCTGTCGATACTTTGATCGATACTGGGGCTATGCTTTGTCTGGTGAGTGAGAAGCTTTATATTCTGTGGAAGCTCAAGGAGAATTTAGAGGAAATTCCAGTATCAGGAATTAAGATCCAAGGAATAATACCCAATAAAATATCTCTGTGTAAAACACAATTATACTTATGTATTACGATAGGAGGACATGATTTCCGACATGTATTTGTTGTAATGAAGGACATGGCTTTTGACATGATATTGGGAACAGATTTCATTCAGAAATATCAAGCAGTGATAGATATGAAGACAGAGACGATTAGATTCAAGAATACCGAAGAGATTAACTTCGAGGGAAAAGAAGAGGAAGACATCGAGGGAGATGCTCAATGGTCTCTGATTTTTCATGAAGCTGAAGGAAGAGAAGTCTACACTGAGAAGGAGTCCCCAGAGCTAGGGAAAATTTTGGAAGAGTATCACGATATTTTTGATATTAAGCCTGGTGAAATTAAGGATTTTGAATATCGTATTCGTGTAAATGATGATGCACCTTTTCATGCTAAATTGTATCCAGTAGCAGAAAAGCACCGAGAAAGGGTAAAAGTGCTTATCAAGGAGATGGAAAGCAACAATGTGATTGAAAAGTACACTACATCTTATGTCAATCCATTAGCAGTAGTGTCTAAACAAGATGGAAGTCTGAGACTATGTTTAGACGCGCGAAATTTTAATTCAAGATTACTGCCAGAGTATGACAGACCACCAATCATTAGGGAATTGTTAAGGAAATTCCAAGGCAAGGTCTGGTTCTCTAATATTGATCTCACTTCGTCCTACCATCATATTAGGCTTAGTGATGATTCTAAGAAGTTTACAGGATTTATGTTTGACCAGCAGACATATGTATTCCGCCGTCTACCATTTGGAGTCAAAACATCTGGATCCGTTTTGATCAGAGCACTGGAACAAAATTTGAGTCCTGAAGTAAAAGAGATAGCAATTCGTTATATTGATGATATCTTAATTGCATCTGAGACTAAGGAAGAACATTTGCTACATCTTCAAATGTTATTCGCAGATTTGAGAAAAGCGAACTTCAAAGTAAACCTTCGAAAATGTCAGTTCTTTCGAAAGGAAATAAAATTTTTGGGTCACATTTTGGATGGAGAAGGATACCGTCCCAATGAGACGAAGATACAGGCAATTGCAAATTTCCCCAGACCTACTAGAGTGAAGAATGTCCGCAGTTTTCTCGGGGCATGCCAATTCTTTGCAGGGCATTGTCCAAACTTCACCAAGACAGTTGCGCCATTGCAGGAATTGTTAAAGAAAGGAAATAAATGGAAATGGGATAAAGATTGTGAACAATCATTTCAAGATGCCAAGAGGTTATTGGTAAACAGTGTGAAATTGGAGTATCCTGACTTTACCAAGAATTTCATCATAGAATCTGATGCATCCACCGTAGGGATTGGAGCTATTCTTCTTCAAGAGGATGAAGACCACAAGAGACATTACCTGGCGTTCATTAGCAGGAAACTTCGTCCATCAGAGAGGAATTATTACACCACAGAGTTAGAAGCACTTGCTGTAATATTCGCGTTGGAGTCATGGAAGAAAATGTTAATTGGGCATTCAGTCATTGTGAGGACTGATCACCACGCATTGGAGTTTATTTTGAGAACAAACTTTGCCAGCGATAGAATAACTAGATGGTCACTTTTTATTCAGCAATTCAACCTAGTTATTGAACACACTCCTGGAAAGTTGAATGTGGGAGCTGATTTATTGAGTAGAACAGTGGAGTCTACATCTAAGGTTTTTCAAGTTAACCTGACGCAGGAGGATGAAGATACCTTGAGAAGGTTAAGGTTATTGCATTTATCCCAGAGGAGAGACCGACGTCTTAGGAACATTTTTCCTTTTCTACAGGGAAACATGGATCCAAATGATGATGATTTTGTGGAAACTGAAAGAATTTCAAGAGATTTTATGATGTTAGATGGTTTAATCTACAAGTTTGCAGATCCCGACCATACGAAGCTGAGAGTAGTGATACCTCCACGATTGCAAAAACCCATTATTTGGATGGCACATCGAATCGCAGGTCATGCTGGAGTAGATAAGACGGTCAACATGATTCAAGAGAAATTTTCGTGGGAGCGAATGCGACAAACTGCCAGAAACACTATTCGAGAATGCGACTTATGCCAAAGGAGTAAACATAATTCTAGATTACTGAGAGAATTACCAAGGCCTATTATTCCTTCTAAACCTTGCGAAATCTTCGCGACTGATTTATATGGTCCTCTCCCAAAGTCTAAAAGAGGTAACCGATATATTTTGGTGACTATGGATGTTTTCAGCAAATACACCATGTTACATCCAATTCAGAAGGCAAACGCAAAGTATTGTGCGAAGAGAATTAGAGACAGCGTGATTCCGGAAGCAGGCAAACCGGAATTCCTTCTATCAGATCGTGGACCTCAATTTACATCTTTGGAATTTCGAACAATCATGAATAATCTGGGGATTAGACAATTGTTTTGTTCTATTAGACATCCAGAGAGCAATCCAGCGGAACGCGTGATGGCTGAAATAGCAAAATTTTGCCGCCTCTATTGTCCAAATGAGCATTGGAAATGGATGGATGTTCTCTCTTTAGCATCCGAATCCATCAACTCTACAATTCATGAGAGTACTGGACAGATTCCCATGTTGCTTCATCATGGAATTAAACCAACACGATTATGGGATCGAATCATCTCTATTCCACCTGAGATTGAACCAAGTCGTCAGATGAGGGAAACTCTAGCTTTAGACAAGTTGAGGAGCCAAGCTGAGAAGAGAGAGCGCAGAGTGAGAGGAAAGCGTTTTCGCAGACCCTTGCGCATAGGAACTCTTGTTTTAGTGAAAAGACCTACACCCTCTGACGTGCAAAATCGAGTGTACTCGAAATTTGCAAGCCTTTACGCTGGACCCTATCGTATTGTGGAAGTAAACAACAATGGAAGCTATGAAGTAGCCAATACACGAACTGGTAACATCGTGGGAACTTATAATGCATCGAATTTGAAGATTTATTATTCAAGAACCAGATGATTAATGTGTAGATAGGAAAAATAAAAATTTTTCAATTTTTATTTTTTGCTAGGTGTGGGGTGGATGTGCCCAACTCTAGGAATGGGTATTCCAAGATTCAGACACCTAGATATCAAGGGAAAGGCTGTAGCCGCTTTTGAAAGTTGAGATACTTGAATATCGCGCTACATTGCTTCTCGAAGCATTTGGAAATAATTTACCGATACTTGGATGTCAAGTGACGTAGCGAGTAATAGCAGAGGTGGAGGCTATTTATTGATTAAATAGTTAACTATGGAGTAGAGACTTGAGACTGGGATCAGATTACTGGCACGGCCAAATGAAAGAGAATGCAATTAGTATCAAGTAAATCGGACCAGGGATTCAAGAGATATGAGGATTTCCAGATATCAGGTGATGACGCGTGACCCTGACAGTTTTGAATAAAAGCCAGCTGGCCGAAGCAACTTCAGCTCACTTCAATACAAGCACTTGCAGAGCAAGGTGCATCTACGCTGAGCCAAGGCACATGGTTGCCGGATCTACGCAGAAGTTCTTTTCAAGTCGTGATAGTCACGAAAAGTGCTGCGCTACGAGTTGGAACTTAGTAAGTTTCTGGTGAGGAGAATCACTGAGGTGATTGATTTTCTACAGACATTGGTGGAAATATTTATATTTATACAAGGACATATGCTAGACTTTGTCTAGAAAATAATATTTTGTCACGGTCCAGTAATAACTTAATACTTGGATGTTTAAATCCATTCAGTCAGTTTTTCATATTTGTAACTAGTTAACCACTTCGATCTGTCAGTACACTGAAGACTAGTCTATAACGGTGGCGTTCATTAGTCTACGCAAGGGAAACTACAAGTTGTCTAGCGCATGGTAGATGGTGATATAACAAACCATGCCCAGGGAACGATCTTCAGAACAGCCGTTAATTGCTTAGACTGTCAGTGTTTTTCTTGTACTGATAAGATTACAGTGAGTTATGTTACAACTGACATATCTAAGAAGAGATCACTTAGATCTGACCCTATTTAAACAAACTGTTATGGCTTTGATAGAAGCCCATATTAAAATGGAACCACAGTTTATTCAAACGTCGAAAGATACTACCACTATGTCTGACTAGACGAATTGTGGGTATATGATGGCGGCGGATACAAGGATTGTACATGCTTGTCCGATAGGGCATGTCTATGGATAAATCTGGTACAGACCAGGTTTACTACACTTCAAGACCATCAAGAAATGTAAGCCACATTTGAATTATATTATGCCTAGCTAATTGGAACAAACTATTTTTTTTCTGCAGATGACCAACACATTTTATTTTTCGTCGTATTTAAATCTTGCAATGATTTACGCAAGACTTGTTAGAGTTATTCTGAGCATTTTCAACACTCAGAACAGTTTAGGATCGATGACCGAGCATTTCGAGCATTTATTTGAATTTTTCATATTTTTGGGAAATCACGGTAATCAGCCGATGTAACTGTAAAAGTTAAATTTATTTTTGTTGAGGAATGGATTTTTTTTTTCCATATTCGAAGGTTCGAACATGTGGATTCTCACATAATGAGATGATAATTAAACACATTTAAAATGATATAATTAATAATAATAATAAAAATCCACTAATAATAATAATAATAATTTTTATAATTTTTCTAAATAATTCTTGGATATTATATTTTCTAATAAGCATATGTATTGAGAGAGAGCCTATGAAGTAGTTTAAACATTTCTAGTCTGGAACAGGAGATTTTCCGAAGGAGAGTGGTTAGCGCAAGCCCGCATTCAACCAACATGTCAGTTCTGGTTGAACAGTTGATATTTGCATTGAGCAAAGTATATTTTTCAGATAACACGGAGAGGCATGAAACGGGAAGCAATTGATATTTGTATCAAATAGGATATTTTTGTATTTATATAAAATCATGACGTAAATACACTCGAAAGTGAAATAAAGATTTTCATAAGTATGGTAAATTCACGGGTTGAACTGAATGGTAAAATAAAATAAACTTGTAAGTTTATTAATCTTCCAGTGTTGATAACAAGCAGAGGCTTGATTTATTGTATAAATTTTGGGAAGATAATTTATGTGTGTGGAGTAGTTGAAATGCCATTCCCAGGTGCGCATGTTAAGTCGCAGGAATGAAGAGGTTTTTTCGAGCATCAATCAAATAGCAGGTTCGATGGCTCAGGTTTATAGTAGGAGTATTGGAGCTACACATTTCGTCGTATGAATAACCCGAAGGTTATTTCTTGAAAACCATCAGTTCTTATTTCAACCTTGTTTACGAATTCCATTTAGACTTTGATTTTGCTAGAACCCGGATTTGTCATGATAGTAGTTTATTCTTCTTCAGAGGAAGACCTTTGCCGTTGTTGTTGTAATATTGTGTTCTTACACAAATAATAGAATGGGCCACTGCCAATTAAAAATAATTCTTTAACCACGAATAATTTGAAGGATATTTTCAATCCTAGTGCCATGAACTAAATGAATTCATTATAAAACTACAATTCTAATTTCCGCATTCTGTCGAAGAATTGCAAGTTGTGAAAGTTGCTAAAAATGGCCATGAATATAAATATTCCTATAATAATGATTCCAAGTGGAAAATTGAATAATTGAAGGGTTCAACCATTTATTGATCAAGTTGATGATTCAGAAATCATATATTTTGTTAGGAACTTGAAGTTCATAATCGAGTCACTTCTCGAATGTTTAATGTCAGAAAACAATTAATTGTTGTTGTGCTTCGCACAGTTCTTCGATGCTATGCTCAATGGTCAAATACTTTTCAGATGTTATTAATATGTGTAAATAATTTATGTTGCTTCGATGATGATAATATTTTTCGACAATATGTATTTTTGAAACTGGAAAAATAAGTGAAAGTTAAAAATTCTATGAACATTTATTCTACGAGTGTTAATATCATGTAAATATTCAAACAGTGATCTACGATATTTCCAGTATAGACAATTAACTTTGAACTGGAATTAAATATTAATAATTTTGGAACACAGTCTACAGGACTATTAATCGGACTTGTGTTTCCAAAAAAGATTGTCAAATGTGTTTGGAAAATTTCTGTATATTGTGTGTAAATAAGTGTGTGGATCGCCACACGTGGATGATGCTGCTTTGAGCATCTTTGCAGTCAGATTTTAACTTTAAAATAAACTGAGATAATTTTACAGGATGTGTTACTCCCAATTAAATCTCCTTCTATCCTTATTGTTGCATTGAGCCAAAAATCAGTAAAGCATTTTTTTAATTTGATGTCGTTTTTGCGATTTGCTTTAACCCATCTGGCGCCCCGGGATATTTTGATTCTCGTGCTGACTGATTATTGGTAAAATGCATATGTGGTCGTGCGGACTCCGGTCTAAACGGGCACAATACAACGTAAATTGATGAGACTAATGAGTGAATTTTGTACTTAGAATATATTGTAATATACCGAGTGGTCCGCCAGCCCCTTTCGATCCAGTTTTATGCATCCCGTCACATGCACTACAATTCTGAACTACATCGGTCCCTCTCCCTAAACCGTGGTAATACAACGAGATGTGTGGTTACGGGCTAGAAGACAGCAGGAATCGTGAGCGCCACTATTAATTCAGTATGGGTACTGTACCCGTATCCACATGGTCTTACCTGTTGATATCTGATGGAAGAGCTGGATCGTAGAATCTGGAAGTACCCGGCTGAAATAACCCCCAAAATTCTACCAACAAGGATCAACCTGGGATAAGGACATCTCATTATAAAAGAATGCGATAAGAAAATGCCAGTGGTTGAAAGAACAAAAAGAAAAACTAGCTCAAAATGAACTCGAAAACTCTTAAAATTAATCTCGGGCGTTAGGCTAAGTATTGACTAAATCTGCCCACTGGATCTCCTAGCACATTCTGATTCTAATATAAATCACCAAATCATTTATAGAATTTAAAATTAAATAATCAGTTTATTAACTGAAAAACGTAGCATTGTGGATCTACATCCACTAAACAAAAAGTAGATTATCATCCACTGTAGCATATGATAAATAAATATGCAAGTTGCCTTAAATCTGGCTGAAATATACTGCATGAAGTTGCAGTATTTAGTAATGATCAAATCGTTAACGTTCTTATGCATGAATAATTATATTACAAGTTATTTTACACAGATACCTTAGCAGATTTTTATATTAACATATTTACAAAGATATACAATTAAATTCGTGTGCCGAATTTCGCCATTACTATCTATCATTCCATTAACAAGTATTTTAGATCTGTCTCATTGACATAATCGGTCATATTCGACGATCAGTTAAGGTAATCGAACGTAAAGTCATTTAAATTAAGATTCCAATCCATATTTGAGTTGTCTCAAACTAATACTTCAATTATCTCAAATTAATATTTCACTCATTAATTCAATGTTATACAAATTTTTGCATGTTTCTCAGATCGTAGCTTCTCACTAAAAATATGTGTTATTATTAGCAATCAAATTTAGATAAATTGTATTATGCACATATGATATTTTAAATGGTGGGTTTATTCAACTACTAGCCTTCTAGTAACGATGTTCGTGACTATATTTCACGTTTAATTATACTTCATTAACATAATTCAGCGATAGATCAATAGCTCGCATAATACTCAAAATTCGTAACAAATACGACAATCTTTCCACATGTGAAATTCCTAATATTCACCTTAATGTATTCCTGATCATCCATTGATGTCGGAAATATGCTTCAAAAATACTTCATTAACACAACTGTTAAATTATCCAATACGTAAAGTGGCTCTCAATAGCTGTTAATAATATTCCACACATTCTCAAAAATTCATACACGTTTATACAAATATCGTAAAATATCATAGTTCATAATTGACACAAATGACGAAGTGTTATAGTCTACTTCCATAAAAACTGTAATAATAATTTCGTAATTACATGTTCGAATCATTGCATTCATAAATTCTCAAAATGTCATTCTGTTTTATGACGAAAAATATGTTATACATACGCGAGCTTCTTATCTCATATATACTTCATTTCATTATAATCTGAATGTTCACAAATATATCTCACAAGACATTATAAATTTATTACTGTTAAAGAATTAATTCAGATTCGCATAAACAAACTCAAAGATGGGATCTCCCCTTAAGAAATTCGTATGAGACTACATCATGGAGAAATGCCTAGTATGAGTAGAATACAACTAATCCATTAGAATCACTCGGAATCAAAACAGGAGTATTCCAAAAAAGAATTATGAAAGTCGAAAACTGAACGAACTGTATCTCAATAAAAGTGTATATACTCAAAAATGTAATGCAAAAATGTTGGCTGTAATTGCCTAATCCAAAAAACCGCAATTGTCCACTTCAAATATGTTACTAGACTTCCATGTCTATAATAAGCTTGACGAAAAATATACAGTCATTTAAAATGCTGTATGGACTGTCGAAAATATTCTGTTTCGTTGCTCAGTGTTAAACAGAATTATAGCAGAAAAAATATTCATGTATTCGTGGTAGGACATCTTCTTCCTATCTCCTATACTTATATAATGATATCGTAGTCTTGGTCCTAAATCTTCTAGTAATATGCTTCTTCTCAATTAATTATAATGCTCAGAATTATTGCCAAAAATGAGAAAAAGTAATGTTGTAAAAATAACACTACATTAAAAAGTAACTACAGAAATGACTATGTAGGTGAATCCTTATTAGGATCAAAACCTAAAATAGATCCTCGAACAGAAATGACAAAGATGTCAGATCTAATCCTCAAATCCATTTTCTAACTACTGAATAAAATTTGGTGAAAAAAGAACATTCTCTTGATATGACATGATTCATACCGTCTACTGATAAAAAGGATTTCCAGCTACCTTTAGTCGTCTTGATGAACTTATAATGCATGTTGGAACATACATCCCTTGTAGAGATCGAACCCTTGTCCATAGCGCTGAGTAGGTGAAGTATTGGTCTGGACTGCTCTTACTGAACCCAACACCCTTCCACTCGAAACAGCTATCCGGAACACAATGTTCATCATACGGAAACTGACTAAAGTCCATTTGTAGAAAAGAGAAAGCTGCCACTTCGTCTCACTTGAAGATCCATTTCGTAGAGGTAATTATCTCAGTGTCATTATACAGATTGCCTTCAATCTCCTTTCAAATAGCGTTCTGCTAATTAAATCCATTATTCAGCTTTGATCATTTCCATATGTTCAACTCTGCTTATGTGCTGCATTCCTATTCAGTGTCTAGAAATTCATTGCTTTTCTCGTATTAAACTGGTGCATTATTCCTTTCATTGTAGTGTTAATATTCATGTTGTAATGTCGACTGACCACTGCATATATTATAAGTCTTTTCGTGATAACAATAGTGCTACAGCAAAATCTGTGCGGAACGCTAAGTTCACTCGCGTCACTATCATGTTGCACCAAGTCCATACACTGGGTTAAGCGTTCGACCCATTTGTATTTCACCCGTGTCTTGCTAGAAAAAGCCAAGACGTACTGTACCGAACCGGACTTTCACAAATCGCACTAAGTACAAGTTATACTCGAAATAGCTGCTGTTGGCCGAGCCAACGAGCAAGTTTGACGGCGGGTAATCAAGTGTCTCTCTCCGAAACGTGCTACAACCAGCTGGACTAATCCTACCCAGAACGCCACTCTGACCAGTCGATATAATAATCGAAGTTGTCACAGCATAATTGCGATAAACATCTGATATCATAATATGTGTGTTAATAATTCCATGAATGTCTTCAAATAATTTCTTCTTGTGTTACAATGTAATTCCCAGTCGTCGATCCCCTCAGTAATCTCAGTAATGCTTTATAATAGTGTATATCAATGGCATGCTTCCACTGCAGCCATCTTGTGGAGTAACTGTACCTCTCCCGATCATATGGTCTGAGATGCGTTGCAGGGTTGCTTATCCAATCCCCTAACCGAGCGTCATCTTGTCATTGATCGCGTCTGCAGGTTGGAATGTTGTCATAAAAATACCAAATATGTTTCTCAAACATGTCAGTGTTCCAATACTATACAAAATACTGGCACAGTACCTCGAATGAACCCGTAAAATGAGCACAGATACGCAGAACACGTACTTCAAAACAGGAGGTGCACGCACGGACCGAGAGCAGGTATTGTACTGTATAGACTGGGAAGTGCGCGCTGCAGGTCAAGCGTCGTAGTAGCTCACTTGGCTAGCGTGCAGTAGGATGGATGCGTGATAGATAAGAGTGCTCGAGGGTTCGAAGGTTTCAGTCCCATGCATTTTTCTTTTGTAACATGCAGTTGCCTGGGATGTGGACCTCTGGAGCGACACTTCGATATGTTATGTTAATATCCATGTCAGATTGTTTAACTTCCTACCATGACAGGTCACGTGGCATAACCAGCTGATTCGATCGTATTCTCTTTATAAACCACCAAAATTCAACGTACTCTTCACAGGAATACTTCGTAAGTTAATAAATGTGGCAATGTGACTAAAATAGATCCAGGGCTGTCGTTCATAAAAGTTTGCCTACCGCTAGATTCGAAGCACCATTCTACCCATTCTCGCCCACCATGTCCGGCCGGAACTTACCGATTCAGCCACATCTACAACGTGGATAACGCACGCTGCACGTGTACTAGTTACAGTGGCCATCCCATCTGATACGTTAATGTCCATCTCAAAGCCTTCAATCATGGTTTATGCTGTTGATTCAACTTTCTTCTATTACGGATCACCTATTAATTTGATCGTATCACGTGTATGTATGTTCTTTCAAGGAGCAATAAATCACATGATAGTAGAATGGTCCTTAGAATTCGGCGCGGAAAACTTTATGGTCGGTGTTTTTTCTTTGCTAGACCCATGGCTCAATTACATTGCTGTCCCACAGGCGGAGTGCAGAGCAATATCGACCATCAGGAGAAATTTGATGTTAGTTGGGTTTCATAAAACTAAATAATAAGGGGCTGGTGAACCACATTCTACGAGCGAATGCTGCAGATTAATACGCGAACAATTAATGTTTCTACGACTCACTAAATGGAGCTATAGTATTGTGCTTCAGGGATGGGGATCTGTTGGCGTCATGACGTCGCTCACTGTAGAGTAGGCTGCTAATAACCGACCCGGTTTGTGGCATTTGTAAATTGTGACAGGAGATATAAAGATAAATCATGTTTTGTCTTATAGCTATGCTTATTTACATTTTCCGTATGTGAGCTATGTTTATTTGCGTTTTGTCTTATGCTGGCAATGTATATTTACGTAGTTTTATAATACCGTTACTCGAAGCTTTCGCCTGTGGACATGATCGTCCCACTGCATCTCTAAAGCAGATACGTTGCCGACACATCAAGGGCTAAGCCTGCTCCTCTGCTTCTACCAAGCTCCTATTATTGTAGGCAACCCAACGTACTGAGCTGTATGTACTGTGTATTCATTTTACTCGCATGCAGTGTGGTCCACCCGCCCCTTATTATTTAGTTTTATGAAACCCAACTAACATCGCATTTCTCCCGATGGTCGATATTGCTTTGCGCTCTGACTGTGTGACAGCAATGTAATTGGGTCATGGGTCTATCAAAGAAAAACCGACCTTAAAATTTTACCCGCCAAATACTATGGCCCATTCTACTAACATATGACTTACTGCTTCTTGAAATAACACACATACACGTAATACGATCGAATTAATAGCTTACGCCACGTGATCTGTAATAGTAGAAAGTTAAATCAACCCCATAAGCCGAGATTGAAGACTTTGAGATGGACTTAAACGTTTGAGGTGGGACGGCTAAAGTAACTAAAGCACGTTTAGCGTGCGTTATTTACCCTGTGTTCGTGGCTGAGAGGGTTAAAGCCTGACTGTATGTGGTGGGCGTGAGCGGGTAGAATGTTGCTTTGAATCCAGTAGCAGGCATACTTTTTTGAACGAAAGCCCACATTCCATTTTAGTCGGGATGTAACTACATTGCCACATTTATTGCCTTACGACGTATTTTTGTGAAGAGTACGTTGAATTTTGATGATTTATAAAGAGAATACGATCGAATTGGTACGTTAAGCCACGTGACCTGTAATGGCAGAAAATTTAAAAACTGGCATGAATATTAACATAACATATCGAAGTGTTGCTCCGGAGGTCCGGGTTCGATTCCCAGCTCTGCCAAGAAATGTAATACTTGTCAGAGGGCTGAAATTGGGTACACGTAGCCTCGTGAAGCAAATATGAGAAGAAATGGGTTCGATTCCCACCTCAGCCACCCTGGAAATGGTTTTCCGTGGTTTCCCACTTCTACTCCGGCCAAATTCCGGGACGGATTCTATCTTAAGGCCACGGCCGCCTCCTTCCCAATCCTTAATTGCAAATACACACATCATTACAAGCCCGCAATAACTCGGGTTATCAGACAAATTCTACACACACATCCAAGTAAACGGGGCTAAATGACCGCAATATTCTAGCCCCTCAAATGAAACAAAACAACAACATATCGAAGGATATTCTGATCGCCAGTGCTTGCATCGAAGTATACGTATTCCTTAGAAATTCCCATGGTATCATTAGCATACTTTCGATTTTTGCAAAACATGAAAGTAGACTTATGAGATCTACACAGGGCCAAAAATTGTGTGTCTGTCTGTGTGTGTGTGTGTGTGTGTGTGTGACTGTGTGTGTGTGAGTGTGTGTACTCTGAATGTCTTCCCCCCCCTCCCCTATCAATTCGAACACGGTGAAACCGAATTGAACGATATTAGGTACAGAGGTAGAACTAGCAAAGTGCACCTCAGTGTCATGTTTTATATCGCCGCCATCTTGATGAAAACGTAATGGCGGCCATCCTAATGTTAAAAGCTTGAATCAAATTACGACCAACCTAATAATCTGATCTCTACCCAATTTTTCAACAACATACCTTTATGTATAGAGATTCTTTTGACCACACTACAAGGTCATCAGGCCAATAATGTACGGATAGCGGCCATGTATGTGTGCAAATCGATTCCCCCTATCTTTTAAAACACGGTGAATCCGAATGGAACGAAGTTTGGTACAGAGATAGCACTAGCAAAGGCCACCTCAGTGTCATGTTTTGTATTGCCGCCATCTTGACGGAAACGGAATGGCGGCCACCCAAACGTTAAAAGCTTAAATCAAATTACGACCAACCTAATAATTCGATCTCTACCAAATTTTTCAACAACACCTTTTTGTAGGAAGCATCTTTTGACTGAACTACAAGGTCATCAGCCCAATAGTTTGCAGATAACAGCCAGGTATGTGTGCAAATCGATTCCTCATATCAATTCAAACACGGTGAAACCTAATTGAATGAAATTTTTTACAGAGATAGCACTAGCAAAGGGCGCATCATATTCATGTATAATATCCGTATAGCACGTTGTATTTCAAGAAGCTACTACAACCAACAATCAATTATAATCCTTGAAAAGGACAAAGAGTTATAACAATACACATGCATTGAGGAGAAAGTAGGCTATACGTTCTTTACCGAACATCTTGTTTTGTTATTAAATTTTAACAAAAAGTCTTAGCATATCTTTAGGCCTGTATCACACGACACTCGCTGGCAAGGAAGCTGCTGTGATCGCTGGTACAAAATCCTGTATGATTCTGTTCTCTTCGTCAGTACACCTGCTTGTATGACCGAAGTGTATGAGATAAAGCCGAAGGGCTGTCATTTGAGGGCATTATTTGCAGGCTGAGTAGACCCCCTTCCAGTCCTCATACCACTTTTCAAATTTCGTGGCAGAGCCGGGAATCGAACCGTGGACCTCCGGGATGGCAGCTAATCATGCTGACCACTACACCATGGAGGCGACATTCACTTCAATGTTACGAAGACATATTATTAAAATATCGAAAGTCTGTTGGTTTCCACCAACCACCAACGCAGAAGGGAGCTACATCACGAAGGTTTGAATTGGATCCCTGAAACAAGTAAAGCATTCGGCTGTAGCTGTGTTCCTCGACAATTTCATGAGGAATGTTGTAGCCAAATGCAGTACTGAAAAATAATATCACGGGGTACACTCAGCCTCGTGAGGCAAAACAGAATAGAGGTAGGTTCAATTCCCACCTCAGCCTGGAAATTGATTTCCGTGGTTTCCCACTTCTACTCCAGGTAATGCTGGGATGGCACCTAAATTAAGTCCACGGTTGCTTCCTTCCAAATCTTCATCTGAATTACAAGTACACACGCTACAAAAACACAGGTTATCAGGCAAATTCCACACACACCCAAGTACACGGGGCCAAATGGCCACGATATTGTAGTATGAATCAACAACAACAAAATAATATCCTTCCTGTAAAAATCGATGCTACTGCGTGCATGAAGGGGACTGTGAAATATTGTATCCAAAACTCACACACATTACGTGCCTTGCTCATGCATTGCACAGAGTAACTGAAGAGGTGTCCGGCTCTGTGGCTAAATGGTTAGCGCGCTAGGCTTTGGCCCGAAGTGCCCCGGGTTCGATTCCCAGCCGATCCATCAGGGAGTGTAAACTCCTGGGGTTAATTCCCGTGGCTTGGGGACTGGGTATATGTGCCGTCTTCATCATCACTTCAACCTCATTACGACGCGCAGGTCGCCTACGGGCGTCAACTACAGTAGAAAGACTTGCACTCAGCCTCTCCGGAGGCCACACGGTCATTATTATTATTAACTGAAGAGGTTCGAGGAAAAGTTTACAGACGCAGGCAGGCTAATTTCCAATTAAAATAAGACACATCTAAACACCTCCTCATGTAAGAGAGATTCAAGGAAACAGCTCATCATCACACGGTGGGTTGTTTGGTTGGCGTTGTCAACATTATGCAATCATTCAAAACATGTTACAGACTTAAGACAGCGTTGACTCAACGTCAACAAAAGTTGTAGAGGACTTACTTCCAATCACAACATCCGGCGTACATAAAGTCAAGCTTCTTTCCACTTTGAAGTGCAATAACTCATCTGGAAGCTGTAGAGACAGGACCTGTGATGCGTTGGGCACAGACTAGCATTAATAATGAGATAAACCGGCCGCGGTGGCCGAGAGTGCGTTAGTGCTACCTTGTGCCTCGCTGGCATCGGGAGAGCGTGGGTTCGAATCCCACCTCAGCCGTCCTGAAAATGGTTTTCGTGGTTTCCCATTGTCACCACCAGGCATGTGTCGGGCGGTACATTTCAATAGGTCCACGGCCGATTTCTTCCCAATATCCCTTCCCTGATCCGTCCTGGAAAGAAAAGTGCATGGCCATTGGCTGCATTAATAAAATTATAATGAGCTAAACCGATCTCGTGGTGAAGTAAGTGCTAAAATGAAAGCCATCACAATGTTGGTTATTCTACATTGTCCAAGATTGCAATATAAAAACCCCGTGGCACTAGAGCCCATCAAGGGCTCTGGTCTAACATGCAACCACTGCCCAGCCATTCGGCAAGATTGCAGGGTGACGCGTGGTCAACGCATCGGGTCCCCTCAGCCGTTAACTTGGTTTCCGTGACCAGGGCGCTGTCTCACTGTCAGACAGAAAATGAATTGTCCTCACTAGGTTGAGTGCACCCCGTTTCAGCCCTCACGTCAGATTCTAAAATTCCTGATGGAACCGGGAATCGAACCCGGGTGAGAGGCAGGCGCGTTACCCAAACGCCACGCCATATAAATACGCAACATTCCAAAGTGATGAACCAGAATTGTCAAAAACGACCTGGCATTCTTCAGGTAAGCTCTTGTGATGTCATGCGATGTGAAACATTGTCTTTCTACATTGCAAATGTTTGAGGCGATCTTTCCAGTGAGTTGAAAATATGTCATCACGATAACACTGTTTATCAGACAAACTTCCACACACACTCAAATATATGGGGCTAATGACCACGATATATAATCCCCTCAAATAAAACAATAATTTGAAAATATATTTACTTACCCACTGCAACAGTGCAGCTTGTGAAAACTGGGTGTGAAATAGTGAAACCTTTGTGATCACTGGGTTAAAGTGTGTGTCATGGGTCACTACTCGCTCGTAATGGGAATACGAATGTCGATGAAAGAAATCACGGAATTCACAAAAATCTTCAGTTGTTGTGTGGCACTGTGGGTCCAGTCTAATAGGTTGAGCCACCTTCTGTGGTCTCGGGCTACGTACCGAGACTCCGGTCTCAGAGGACCTGGGTTCTATCCCCACCTCAGCGAACCTGAAGGGATTTTCCATGGTTTCCCACTTCTACTCCAGGCAAATGCCGGTATGATTCCTAACTTCAAACCACGGCCGTCTCTTTCCCAATCCTTGTTCCAGTTACAAATGCACGTATTACTGCACACACTAAATACCGACGCCCTTTGATTCCAAGTATAATCTCTCTGCCTTTCTCCGTTCTATTTTGAAAATGTATTTACTTACCCACTGCAATAGTGCAGCCTGTGAAAACTAGGTGTGAAATAGCGAGACCTTTGTGATCACTGGGTTAACGTGTGTGTCATGGGTCACTACAGTACTCGCTCGTAATGGGAATACGAATGTCGATGAAAGAAATCACGGAATTCACAAAAATCTTCAGTTGTTGAGTGGCACTGTGGGTCCAGTCTAATAGGTTGAGCCACCTTCTGTGGTCTCGGGCTACGTACCGAGACTCCGGTCCCAGAGGACCTGGGTTCTATCCCCACCTCAGCGAACCTGAAGGGATTTTCCATGGTTTCCCACTTCTACTCCAGGCAAATGCCGGTATGATTCCTAACTTCAAATCACGGCCGTCTCTTTCCCAATCCTTGTTCCAGTTACAAATGCTCGTATTACTACACACACTAAATACCAAAGGTTTTCAGTCATTATTTATTTATTTATTTATTTATTTATTTATTTATTTAACACAAAGTATATGGGGCTGAAGTGAACACGATGCCCATGCCCCTAAAAGGAACAACAACAACATCTAAGAGGTTGGAATTTGTTGGTGGTTATATAGCACTCTATTCCCATGTCATCGTTGTTCGTTACTTCTGAACTAAGAAAGGAACATAATATGTTCCTAGGGGAATACACACACTAGTACAGACATCTCAGAGACACAGGTTATCAGACAACTTCAACATACCCAAGTACACGGGGCAATATATGACCTCAATGCCACAAAGCCCCTAAAAAGGAATCAAAAATCAATAACTTCGTTCCTAGGAGAGGAAAATGCCGAAAGTTACCAGAATCTGTGACGTGCCGGTACGTCTTGATGTAGCTGTTTACTGTTAACCGACATTGATGACGTCTCGTTGGCACTTGGGTTGCTTAATACTTTGAGTTTGAAATTTCCATTTTCTGACACAACAAATATAAATTAACCGCAATAATTCAACTGAATCCAGCTACCTTAGGTACTGGAGACTGTTTCCTGCAAGCAGAGTGAACCTTGACATTTTGTGATGGATTCTACAACTTACTTCCGTCTGCTCTTGGTTTGCCATTCCACATGTACTTCATATTTAATCATATCGAAACCTGAGAAATCAATTAACATTCGCCCTCCAATATTGTTTCCACTTGCAAGCATTCATTTTATCTCTTAACTAGCGAGAGCTTAAAGCAAGGTTGTGAAAATCTCCTGTCTTCCTTTGTGGATAGTGCACATACCTGCCTAGCAACTCGCTTGCTGTGCAGTTCGCCAATCCCTGTCTCCGACACATTGGAGGTAAGGTCACCCAGGGGTGCATACTCCTGGGAGAAGACGTAGAAGCCAGCTGTCTCGAAGGCGACGTCATATGTGGTTATAATGTTGCGATGAGCTCCTAAGTGTAAGCTGTAATGGAACTCACGGTAGAAGTCACGAAGTGCAGAGTAAGGCTTTGGGAGCGCCTTCAGCACCATCTCGGTCCCCGTGTTTCGATGTTCTGCCAGCAAAATTTTCCCAAACCATCCTTCACCAACGATCTGTAGAATGTCGAATTCCTCAGCCAAATTAACCTGAAAAAGAGATACATATTTCAGGTTCTGTTTTTGTTAATATCGCCAGCATTCCACAGTCATACTAAAATTATTGTCCCTCCAACATAGACTCAGAGAATTGAGAACATTATTAGGCATGGCGACAGTTCATGTCATTGCCCAGAGTTCAACAGATAGATTTAGACAACATTGAAATGAACATTTAACGTTTCTTTTGCAATGACAGAGAAGGAAGTTCACTTAGAAACGATGATATTTGGTCATTATGCGTAAATATCCACCAGTGGTTGACGTTTATAATTAACATGCTACATACATTTTTTCATTTGAGACTGTTTTACCTTTCCAGTCTAGTCTGCAAGCCTCTGTTGGCGAACAAGTCGCCTCCATGATGCCCTATTAGCAGTAAGCACTGCTTCTACACCTCTCACTTTGAAATCGTCCAACACTGAATCTAACCATCACCTTCTTGGTCTACCTCAGCTTCTCTTACCCTCTAGAGCCGAACTCTCTAACCTCTTAGCTAATCTCTCCTCACCCGTTCTCTTCATATGACCCCACCATCTGAGTCGGTTCATACGAACAGCTTCATATAGAGTGTTCATTGCTAACTTAGCCTTTATCTTTTCATTATGAGTGCCTTCCTGCCATTGCTCCCCGGCAATCATTCGTGCTAACACGAAATATAAAAATTTTAGTAACCATTTGTTTCAGTGTTGTCTTCTTTATCCAGTAAAATCATTTTTTCTAAGTCGGCCAAAACGTTAATATAGCCTACCAATTAAATTGGGCAGGGTGGGGGCGCATACCTACTCGCACCTGATAAATTGAACAAAAATCACATGGATTAATTATTATTAACTTTTTACATACGAGGGCTATTCCAAAAGTAAGGTCCGATTCGCCGTAAATATTTGAAAGCGGCGCCAAGGGCAAAACACGCATGCGCGCCGACCTCTGGCATGCCTTGCGCGGCAAAAGCCGCCAGTTGCGTTGAGACTGTTGCTGTGTGCTGTTGATAGTTTCAGTTCACAATGTTTACGACAATTAATCAGCCCGCCGATTGTGAAGTAAGGGCAGTGTACAGAATTGTGTCTGAACATTTGTATTTTCGAAAATTGTCGTCTGGAGTGTTGTTGTTGCATGACAATGCCAGACCCATACTCTAATCAAGAAATTTGTATGGGAACAGATGGACCACCCACCGTAAAGTCCGAACTTGGCGCCAAGTGATTTCCACCTGTTCCGCTACCTAAAGGAGTTTCTTGGCGGCAAGCGCTTCGACACAGATGATGAAGTGAAAGAAGCTGTTAAAGACTGGTTAGCTTCGCAGGCGGCCGAGTTGTACGACTTAGGCATTCAAAAGCTTGTGGAACGATCTGACAAATGTGTAAATAAGTATGGAAATTATGTAGAAAAATAGAGAAAGACGTAAGGAATGTCAATAAAACAATTGTTTTGGAAACAAGTTTTATTTTGGATGTTTTTTTTTTTTGACCGGACCTTAATTTTGGAATAGCCCTCGTACATTTCCAGACGAAATGTCTCGTTCATCACGTTAACATCATCAGGTCTTATATAGTTAAGGTGTTTATAGGATTGACGGATATTCTGTTGTTGTTGATGCTTTAGGGGCTTTACACCATCGTGGTCATGTATCCCTGTAAACTTGGGTGTGTGCAAAATTTGTCTGATAAATGGTGTTACTGTGGTGTCTGTACTAGTGTGTGTATTTGTAATTGAGGTAGAATTTGGGTAGGAAACGGCCGTGGCCTTAGGTTAGGAGCCATCCCGGCATTTTCCTGGTGTTAAAGTGGGAAACCACGGAAAACCACTTCCAGGATGGCTGAGGTAGGAATCGAACCCGCCTCCTCTTAGTTTTGCCTCATGAGGCTGAGTGTACACCGTTCCAGCCCTCAGACCAGAATTAAATGTCTTGGCAGAGCCGGGAATCAAACCCGGGCCTCCGCGGTGATACTGTAGTCAAGAATGCTAGCCACTACGCAATGAAGGGGACCAATAATGAGTGACAATACGACATATTATTACAACACAAAGACTTTAGTAGTATTGGCAATATAGCCCATGTTACCATAGCAACAGGAATAATCGACCATTCAGCGATAGTGACGTTTTATGCAGATATCTTCTCTCGTTGGAAATATAAGGCGTGATCAAAACGTTTCTGTTTGAGGGCGTTGCTGCAGCCAGTGGATATCCCGGGAGTTGAATGCCGAACAGAAAGCACAGCGGTTGGCTGTTTGCCTGCAGCACCTGATGCGTTCCAATGTTGAAGGCAACCAGTTTTTGGAGCGCATTGTTGCAGACGACGAAAGCTGGTGCCACCACTGGGAACCGAAATCGAAAGCGTCGACTAAGCAGTGGTGTCATTCATCGTCCCCTCGTCCCAAGAAGTTCAAGAGTCAACCATCCACCAGAAAGGTAATGCTCACCCAGTTCATTGATATATATATTATCGTATGGCCTCGGTGTCGGGTGCAGGCTTTGTTATTTGACACCCATAGGGTAGCTTGCATGTCCAATTTCGTTGTTCCTTGAAGCACTATCAAAGTCAAGGAGGTTAGATATCTAAGCTCCTTGAACACTATAGCGCTTTCTAGTAGAGAAATGAGGAACTTTGTGGTGTTGGCGGAAACTCTCGAGATTAATTTTGCCATTATGAACACGGCCTACTGAATTCAAATGGGTTATTTGACATGCCAACATCGTATGACATGGGTGTCTTAATTTTTGCCGCCTTTCAAACATCACTTACCACGGCCAGGAACGAACCTGCAAGCTTGGGGTTAGTAGACCTACACCATAACCACTCACCCACCGTGGCAAGCAGTTCATTGATAACCAGGGCCCATTGCAAGAGCCCTACGCGGATGCGGATATCCGCAAAGTTATTCGCCATGCGAATATAGTTTGCATGGCTGTGCGGATAACGGATACGCTGCGGATAATGTTTGGAGTAAATTTGCGGATAGCTTTTAGAATACTGTACAATCCGAACATTGTGAATAGCATTACTAGGACCTGGATGTTTATGACATACAGTATCATATTTTTTCCATTATTTTTTGCCATGAGAAATGTAAGAATATGATTTTTGCTAATCTCAAATTATGTCATTAAGCATAATTAAGAGAAAAGAACAGAAAAGTGTTGCAATTCTGGCTGTGTGATATTCTTTTTAAACATAGCACATGACATACATAGCCTAGGGGAACCACTCACTCCTCAAATGTCTAAATGTGTTGTTTAATAATTTATGCTTTATCTAACTAACTAACTAACCCCGTGGCACTACAGCCCATGAAGGGCCTAGGCCTACTAAGCGACCGCTGCCCAGCCATTTAGCCTGCAGATATTGGGGTGACACGTGGTCAGCGCATAAGATCCCCTCGGTTCGCCAGTTTATAGCTGCTTCTATGCGGACACCCATGGGGTGAGCTACAAGTACCGTCGCGTTGGTTTTCGTGTCCGGGACACTGCCTCACTGTCAGAAGCTACTCAATTGTCCTCACGAGGCTGAGTGCACCCCGTTCCAGCCCTCACGTCAATTTCTAAAATCCCTGACGGAGCCAGGAATCGAACCCGGGGCCACCGGGTGACAGGCACGCGCTACCCCAACAGCACGGGGCCGGCTTATGCTTTATCTAATAGGTCTAAGTTAAAATACATTGTAATGTCAGTAGATTCGGATTACAAACGTGCGGGTGCGGATGCAGGGCGGATGCGGATAACAGTCGTGCAGATGCGGGGCGGGTGCCGATAACGTTTTGTTTATCCGCACAGGGCTCTACCCATTGCTTATTGATTTGAAGGAACCTGTAGTCTCCATCACTGGGGAACGGTACTACGCAACACTGGAGAAATTACTGCGTGCAATTAAGGTGAAACGTCCGGGAAAACTGCGACAAGGGGTACTGCTGCTTCATGATAATGCACATCCCCATACCGCATAGGTCATAACGCAAAATGCACGTCAACTCAAGTGGGAGATACTCAAGCATTAGCCCTATAGTCCTGATCTCTCTCCATGCGATTACAAGGGACCCCAGCAGAGTGGGGCATTGCTTCCACTAACTTGTGCCGGGCTCCTCTCTGTCTTCTTTCCTGTCGACCTAACTTGGTCAACTCTTGTTCTCTTCCGACCCCGACGGTATTAGGGTATCCGAGGCCTAGGGAGTCTCTTCCTTTCCGGCCTTAATTGGCCCTTGTATCATCTTTTCTGATACCCTCCTTCTGCGAGGGGTCAGCCTTCTTTTTCTTTTCATGTTATCTCTCAAGGAGGCAGGGAGTATGTAGCCCCACCACTTCTGGTGCACCCTTGATATTGCTATACCCTCAGGGGCTCACGGGATTCCTGAGCTAGGTCCGGTTTTCCCCCTTTTATCCTTTACCTCTGGGGCGGACCCTCTCCTCTTTCACTTTCATATCTGCCTTTCATGGCTCCCCTTCCAAGTCCCTCAATCCGCATTCTTCCAGGATTGAGGGCATTTCTTTTCCTCCTGACCTTTATTTGCCTTATTCTCCTTTGTTTTCCATTTCTTCTTCTAGTATATAAGTTAGTAGTGAACCCTTAATATGATTGCCACATTTAATGTTTCATATTTCTGGTCTGTGTGAGGACGAAAGATGACATTTGAAGGAGGCTTGCTAGTATGTTGAAATTTAGAAGCTACCTGGCAAGAAGAAGGGAGCCTGACATCCTGTTCAAACAATGGGGCTGGGGTGAGTTTGGAATGCAACCTGGACTGACGAAAGGGACACAACCCGTTAGCTGGAGTTCAAGAACCTAGTTGGCGCGTTGGACAAAATGAATCACCCCTAAGCGTCTGTTCTTTGTGAGACAAGGGAAAAGACGGAGAAGCAGGAGAAATTGCGAGGGAAACGACTGTGCGTCAACGCCTACGTGGGCGGGGTCTGCATTTTACTGCGAGTTCAGAAACAGCACCCAAACCAATAAGAAATGAGGACGCGTGGCCTTTCGCGCTATTTCGAAGATACGGCATCAGAAGAAATTAAGGAGGGAAATTGATTACGATTAATTGCTCGATCAAAATAAAACCCGCATGCCAGAGATGTTCGATTCACATCAAGACAAGCTCCCTGATATGTGTTGTGTGTCTGTAGGACTACTGGTTGAATAATTAGATATTTTATTCAGTCCCGCCCCCACTTTCCGGACTAAAATGTATAAATACTGAGTGGAGTGTTCACTGAAAAACATTATTATTTCATTCGTTGAAAGATTGTGAAGGCTGACTACGCTCGTTCTACATTACTATTTTGGGAAGTGACAATGTCTGTTATTATGCAAGTCACTGGACTTAGCAAGTTTCGAGCCAGTAAAAGAGAGGAACTTAAACTTTGATAAAATCATTGCTCTTAGGAGATGAAATTCTACCGCATCTCAAGTGTATAAATTAATGTGTTTTGCGTGTGAAACGTTCTAGATAGCTCCTTGCTATAAGTGAGGGACAGTCATCGATAAATATTGCTATCAGGACTTGTGGGTGGATACGGCAATCCACGCTAGCAATCTATTAGGGATATTGTGTGAGGCACTATTTTAAAACGAACTGACATTCTATTTTGAAGCAGCCAGCCAGAAATGGAGACCGTGGTATCAGCAGCTGAAGGAAGAATGGTGCTACTGAAATCGAACACGGGAATGATTGGGTGCTAAGCGCACATGGTTGGGGTCATGCCCAGGAAACGTCAACGATGGAGGAGACTAAAAAGGATGAGTACAGAATGATTTATTTCATTATGTAGCCTAGTTTTGGTAATTGGAAAATCCTTGTATATATTGTGTAGTTGTGATGTTTTCTTTTGTGTGATTAGAGTGTTTTTGTTGATCGACCACTATTTTAATTTGTGAAGAGTATCGTGGTTATTCTTTTGTATTTCATTAAAATGTGTGCGGGACAGTCGATTAAATTGTACTCGTGTGCACTGAGTGTGTTTTTATGACGGATACAGCAAATGAGCGGACTGTATCGCTGATGATAAGTGAAGCTTTGGTTAGGTAACGTAATTACAGTGTAGGGGGGAAAATATTTTATTTTGTGGGAGAAACTTCGGATTGCACAGGCTGTAAATTTTATGCGATATTGCATATTTCTTAGCGAGAAGCATTCAGTTTCTGTGGTAATCATTCTTTTGTATTTGAGCACGTAGTAACTTGTTGTGTGTTGGAGCACTTTTTTTTTTTAGGTTTATCTGTGATCTGGAGCAAATTGAGGGTAATGGTGTGTTGTACCAAGGCATGGGTCTATTATTATTATTATCCAGCGCGGGGTCTGGCCGAGGTCAGTTACCTGTCAGCTGCATGGCGTCGAAGACAGGACTCATAAGGATGATGTCACTGTTAAGTATTCTACAGATCCCAAATTGCATGGTGCAGTTTTGAGGACAGATCTACGAGTTGATATGTGTTTTATTCCAGAGTGTGATTGTTAATTTTTTTCTTCGGATCTCTAGCGTGTGGCTGAGAGACAATTTGAGACCTGCCTGGTGTTGACACAATGACGAGAGCTGGATATTCCAGACTGCAAAGGCTCAGATCTCAGATAAGGACAGGGGCCATTAGGGCTGAGGTGCGTGCTCCCGTGATAACGATCAGTTAAAGCCTGTATAATTGGAAACGAATTAGATTAATATTTGGTGCAAGTTCTTCACATCAGAAATGCAGTTAATGATTATGCTGATTTGTATTTTGTTGTCATGTTTGCTACTGTCTCGTAATTATTGTAAATATTTTTATCGCATTTTTTGATGCGCCTCTGTAACTTTGGTGTGTTCGGGAAACGATCGGTTTATCCATGAGTTAGTTACGGATGACCACGATTGTATTTTCACCCTGTTTCTGTAAGACCTTTTTAGGCAGCTTGATTTTGTGTGCTTTTGGCACTGATATAAATACTTCTCGCGGAAGTAAATGTGTATTTTTAGTAAAGGGTAGTGTGGTCGATTGTTATGTCATTTTGTGTTAGCCATTAAGTGTGGATCCCGATGCCAAGGCGTGGTGAAAAATGTTCATGGATATGCGTCCTGCGATCTGGTTCTATGGAAGCATATCTCATGTAAATATGTACTCATTCTAACCGTAGTCTTGCCAGTAAAAACCGCCAAACACAATACACGCAACAATAAGAGGAGTAAGGACGAGGGCCATGATTTGGTTTATTTGCTGCTGTAATGTTGATTCAGAGTAATTTATTATTTGATTGTTTGATGTTGAGTTGATAAATATGGGTGTCATAAGGGATTTTTGTGTCATTGTTGTGTCATTCTTATCGGGATATTAAAATATTTGTTTTGTTTGAAGTTGAGTCATCTTCGCTAATTATATTCTCCTTATGCCACCTTGAAATTATGGAAGCAAAGTACAAAATATCCAACTTCACGACGATGAACTGTACACCCCCGAATAAAGTCTCGTGTACGCTTTCTCAAGGGGACAGTAGTTAGTTTCAGTTATACGTAGTTTACATTTCATTTTCATCTTCACGATCACCCAAACCATTAGGGGCCGATAACGTAGATGTTAGGCCCCTTAAAACAACAATTATCATCATCATCATCATCACTATGTGATTATCAGGCCTTCGTCACACAGCAGCACACCGTGTTTTACCACTTGGGGATCTTCAACCTGGTGCCTCGGTGGGACGAGTGTCTGATTGGCCTAAGGGTTCTGGACTGTACGGCAAACGGAAACTGTTTAATCACTCGTAGTATACCAAATAACCCCTAACACTACCGATCATGAAGGGCCTAGACCAACCAAACAATCCCTGCCAAGCCATTTGGCCTGCAGATATTGGGGTGACGTGTGGTTAGCGCATTGGGTCCGCTCGGCCGTTAATCTTGGGTTCCGTGACCGTGACCATGTGCTCACTGTCGGACAGCTACTCAAGTGTCCTCACGAGGCTGAGTGCACCCCGTTCCAGCCCTCACGTCAGTTTCTAAAATCCATGACGAAGTCGGGAATCGAACCCGTAGCCTCCGGGTGAGAGGCAGGCGCGCTACCCCAACAGCACGGGGCCTTATATAGGCCTATTTTAAAACCGCCTTATCCCATTGTCTAGTAAATAACAGACTACCTCGTGGTGTAGTGGCTATACTCTGAATTACCAATAATGATCGCTGACAGCTGTCCAAGCTAGCACGTGGGGAAATGCTGCGTTGCCACTGCGGCAGATCATGACTTAAAACATTCTAAGAGGCTTGCAGGAAGACACAAATACTGGGGAAGTTAGCCCCACTGCCTGGCGGTCTAATGACCGTGACGAGTCAAGGCAGAGTAGAACACTGATTCAAACCATGTGCTCACTGTTGTGTCGGCATACATTGCAACATTGCTGGCTGTTGCTATGGAGACCGTTACCCCGTTCGTCTCCAGTCCTCACCTCACCCTTCAAGCGGATGACAGCTTTCACCGACCATCTTTTGTAAATCAGAGTATAGCACTCTTGGCGATTCCCGGCTCGGCCAAGAAATTTAATTCTGTTCTGGGGCCTGAAAAGGGGTACACTCAGTCTCGTGAGGTAATAATGAGAAGAGGTGGTTCGATTCCATCTTGGAAGTGTTTTACCATGGTTTCCCACTTCTACTCCAGGAAATGTCGGGATGGTCCCTAACTTAAAACCACGGCCGCCTCCTTGCTAATCCTCACCTGAATTACAAATATACACTAATACAGCCATCACAATGACACTGGTTATCAGACAAACAATTCCACATCCACCCAAGTACACGGGGCTGAATGACCACGATGCCCAAATCCCTCAAATGAAACAACAATTATTACATAACAGGTGTTTAAATCATATCTTACCATAGCACTGAGCACGTTTCTTAGGAAAGTAAGGTAGAATGTGAATAGGCTTATAGGCCCTGGATTCTTAAATAATTAACATTCCAAGAATTGGAAAAACTAGGGCAAAATGAGGCATACAAGTGCAAATCTTCGGCGAGATTGGGATGTGTTCCCCACTTTTACTCCAGGCGAATGTCGGGATGGGTCCTACTGTAAATTAAGGCCACGGCCGTCTCCTACCCAAGTCTCCAATTACAAATACACACACTAGTACAGCCTCAAAATGACACAGGTTATCACACATATTTATTTATATATTTATTTATTTATTTATTTATTTATTTATTTAGCGCAGTGGTTCCCAACCTTTGTCAACTGACGCCCCCCTTTTGCAACATCAAGCTGACAGCGCTGTTTTGTTTCTATGACACTCAGCGTTGAAAATCCTAACTCGCATAAATATGTCTTTGAAAATGGGACAATGACACGCAATGCAAATTTGGCTATTACAATACACTGCAAGACAGTTTACCCAAAAGTCACCCAGTCCTAATATTTTAGAATCATCTTTTAGCTTTGATTCACACTTCAAATCTATGGCTTCTTCTTGAAGCTGTGCTGCCAGTGCTTCTATGTCAATGGCAAACGAATTTCTTGTTAACATTCTTCCGACGAGATATCAGGAAAGTAGAAGTTAAATTCTTGTGCCAGGGAATCCACATGTTACTGAATTTGCACATAAGTTTATTACGATCACGTTCATTTTCCGGCAAAATTTCATTAAGGTGGTGAAAGGATGAGAACCCGGCATTTCCATAACTGTATTTTTTCCAGGAATACATAATATTGGAGTTATTGCCTTGGAGCTTTAAGTTCAAACTGTTCACAGCTTCAAAGAAATCGCAAAGTTATGCCAACGAGACAATAAAATTGGCATAATTTTGCTCCTTACAACACAGCAAATTCCGTATTTCACCTCCAACCTCGCGGCTCCGCAGAGGTTTGTGCCGACAGTTGGCAATTACCAGTGCTTTTGAACGATTGACTTGGCGCGACAATCACTTGGAGAGATTCGAAAAATGTTTATTTTACAAAATTGTAATATTCGAGTTAAAAAAAACTTAATTCGGAAATCACTTCACGCCCCCCCCCCCCCCTGATAAAGCCCAACGCTCCCCAGGTTGGGAACCCCTGATTTAGCGTATGGCTTTTAGTGCCGCGAGTGTCCGAGGACATGTTCGGCTTGCCAGAGGCCGTAGCTGCTTCAAGTGGACACCCAAAGGGTGAGCTACAAGTTCCGTTCAATTTCAAGTAGTTCCAACTTTCGCTACCAGATGTCACTGATAGTAGTGGTGAACGTTGGAACTTTCATGGAGCTTTCCAACGAAGTCCAACCTAGAAATTTAGCTTTACACAAGTTTTGCCTGTGGAAGGATCTTTTACATGCCATAAATCAATGACATGGGACAGCCGGCTTTACTTCCCCTCCGAAAGAAGGCATACTGAAGGATTTTAACGCTCTTAAAAAATCTGACGACTTCGCCCGGATTTGAACCCGCTATCTTGGTGACAGCAGTTCAGCATGCTACCAACTACGCCACCGAAGCCGCTGGTTATCGGACAGATTGCACTACATGACCACGATATCCCAAAGGCCCTAAATGAACCATCAACAGCAACAACGCAGCTATCTACATTCACCAAATTTACAACAATCATATTTGTATGTAGTCGCCTCCGTAGCGTAGCGGTCAGCATGGTTAGCTGCCGCCCCGGCGGTCCTGGGTTCGATTCCCGGCTCTGCCACGAAATTTGAAAAGTGGTACGAGGACTGGAACGGGGTCTACTCAGCCTCGGGTGGCCCAAATGAGTAGAGGGGGTTCGATTCCCCCTCAGCCATCCTCGAAGTGGTTTTCCGTGGTTTCCCACTTCGTCTTCGGGCAAATGCCAGGATAGTACCATCTTCAAGGCCACGGCCGCCTCCTTCCCTCTCCCTTGCCTATCCCTCCTAACCATCCCTTACCTTCCCTCATGAGGCCCCTGTTCGCTTTGCAGGTGAGGCCGCCTGGGCGAGGTGCCAATCCCACCTCACCAGTTGTATCCCTTCCGATTCGATGTTCCCAGCTCTAGGACACTTTCCGTAGAGGCGGTAGGGGTGAGTTCCCTCGCTGAGTCCGTGGGTTCCACCAACCTGGAGGGTAAACGACTATATATATATATATATATATATATATATATATTTGTATGTGCACTTTGCCACAGTTACACTGTAACTATACAGGGTGTTTCAGGGGGAATAGTAATTATTTTAGGAGGTGGTAGTGCCCCCGTAAATTGAATTATATTGAGACCACGGTGGTTGTATTGGAAAATATGAAGAAAGTTATGGCTGTCATAGTTGTGACGTGGATATTCATGACGTAAGCACAGATGACGCAGACTTCACGCAAGTAGGCTGCTTGAGCTGAGATTCTTGGTGACGTCATGAGTTTGTTCGAGAAAGATCTGAGATTTACGACGCAGTCGCAGGGAAACGAGGAATTGTGCTGAGGAAGAAGTTACGCGATTGGAGGAAAGACTCGAACCAATGAACGATAGTTTGGAGGGAGACGGAGATTACTGAAACTACTATATTTAATTACTTTTGGAATGCAGAATTGTGGAAAACCTATTTTCAGTTATGGCTTTGATTTGGAATTTTGAAGAAATTAATTTTGAGTTTTTGAAATTTGAAAATCCGTCAAGTATTGCCAAAGTTAGAAATTCTAGCAATGACGGAGAAACAAGCTATGGAAGGGATGGATACGCCCCTTAAGAAGTTGATAAAAGGTCTTGCACAGCAGAGAGAAGCTCTCATATCTCATGTGTCTCATACCGCATATATATTTCTGATGTCATATAGTCGTTTTCGAGCGAATAAGTGAAGCAAGTTGTCTTTAGCGCGTGTGGTAAAGCCCACCGCATCGAACGAGCTTCGAGCGTGCCGCAGTTCCATTTTACGGTGATTGAAACTAGGCGAAGTTGAAACGCACACATTAACGAGTCTACAAGATAATATATCAAGAGTTGACTAATGCCTTTAAGCTAGTTCTATTGTGCAGTACTATATTAAAGTGTGTAGAAAGGTTGAACATTTTCAAGATTATAATTTGGAAGATATTGGCATTTTAAGACTGCAGACAAAAGTGATTTTCTCGCCACCTGAGAAGCACTTCTATAATATCTCATTCTACGCTACGGCTGACACTGGTATTGCAACCGTGCTACTACATATTGCATTTGGTGATACAACGCTGCATTCTAACATGGAACATTATAATATGGCAGTTCTTTCAACTATTATAACGGAAATGGAGATGGAAGGCTAAGGACTTTAATGCAATTGGGACATATATCGATGGAGTGAAGTAGCAGCATGGAACTTCGCTAATCGTCTTTCTACAAAAGCGAGCATGTAGTGAATATCCAACTACACTCATGCCTCGTAGTCCAACGCTGAATTATATCAAATGGCAGTGGAAACATATTCATACTCCACAAATATGAATATTTCTACGGATATTATTGCAATAAACTTCATGGCGAATTTCTGCCAGAACTTCAGGGAACTTTCAAGAGAGGCCAGGGTAGACCCGGCTCACAAAGAAGAGTTTTGCCAGAAGGATGTCTATCGTATACACGGAGCAGTGCAATTTCCGGAGGAGGAAGCAGTTCTATTCTCCGAGGGCGCTGGTTCCAGGTTCGAGGTCGGAGCACATCTTTTTGGTGAAATGGAACCATCACCAGTCTTCTTTGGAAGATTTTCCTCTAGAACTTCAATCAACAGATAAGGTAGTCGTGAACGTTTCTTGTTTTATTTGAGCCATTTAGCGATGTCTGAGCAACAATTTTTCCCATATGTTCTGTCCTATATTTTGCCCCATATTCTTGCTTGATATTTCTGTACTCAGTACACTTTGATGATTTATGCCTTTTTCTTCGATTTATTAAGACATTGTTATGTCAGTGGCATATTTAAATAATTTTGGATCAGTTGAGACTGATAATTACATTCTTTCAGTAATTTGCATATTTTTGTAGTCACGATTTGACTGTAAAGTTAAAGATTTTTCTATGGCAGATTTGAATTCAGACAGCGTGTCACTTTATTAAAGTAATTCTTTTCAGTAAATTGCTTTGACCAATTTTCTGTCATCATCAAGAAAGAAGAATAATTAAAAGATTTTAGAGCGTTAAAATCTATTACTGTATCGACGATCTTGGAAATACTAGTCGTTTTATGAACATGATTGCAACATAGACATTTATCGTCAGTTCTGAATTACCATTGCATTACAGACAATTTTATGAAATATGAACTTTGATTACGATTTATTGAATACACTATAGTAATGAACTTTTGATAGGAATTTTTCTCAATACTAGATTGGGACAATAATGTTTGCATTCCAAAGTCTAATTGTATTCTATTCGACTATTATGCAGTTTAGATGAACTTTGTTTGAAGATAGTATTTTTATACTACGATACTTAGGAGATATTAATCTCAATTTTGATAGACCAGAGAGGCGTGTATAATCGTATTTGCTATTAAATTTATTTGTGATTGGCAAATTTTTACTTCATATCGATTCATGAATGAAACCCACGAAGGTTAAATAAAATAACAGTTTTGAAACAATTAATGAATATAAGAATTTTTAAAGTGGAACTATGGATGTATAATCGTTAGTTCAGTGGACGTGTAAAAGTCGCTGATGAATAATGCCCTTGAATAATTGAAGGAGATTCCCACAGTAATATTAATGATGTTGAAGAATTTGTAAGTGGAGGTTTTTGAATATTTTGTGGAAGATTTTTATGCCATATATATTGAAATATATGATGAATTCTGGGCCTATTTTATGCAATTTTGTGCGTTTGAGCGAAGTATTTTTCCGCTGAGTTTATTGTCCAGGTCCTTTGAAAATTAATCATGTGAAATTACTGTCATAATTAACAAGAGTGTTAAATAATTTGAGATAACGATTTTGAATGGAGGTTACCGTCACAAATAATAATAATAATTATTAAAACTTATTAAACCTGAATATAAGCTTAAATATAACTAACCTTCATTGGTCGATTATATTAACCTGATTTGAGTAATTATCAACCGGATAACCGTGTGGTTTAATGTATTTCTAAAATTAACAATATAAATATTGTAAATAAATTATGTAAATATCTTGAATAATAATTTGTAATGAAAGGGATTAATAGAGGCGTGTATATTTTTCAATTGTCATTTGACAATATTATAAACAATTTATAATTGTTATAAACAATTAATGAGCTTTTGTTATAAACATTAAGAGTTTTGTTAATATACTCTAAAGAACGCTAATGAAACATATGGATTATGTAATTAAACAAGTTTTGGGATTATTAGAGTAATCCAGTGATATGTGATTGGAGCATTTAAAAGATTTGCGTGATAATATTTGAGTTGAGTTGAGGACATTTAAAGTGTTTGAAAAGGAGCTAGGCTCCGAGGTTACGAGCATATGCTAACGTTGGCTGGACAGGTGGGTTCACTTGACGACGTAGGCATGCGACATGTTGTAGGGTGGATCGCAGCTGGCCTGACAACTGTATGTTAGAGGCCAAGGTCGACTACATAACAGACTTGCAGTTATAAATAAAGTGTGATGTTTATTAAAAGGAAAACAATTGCTACATGTCTCGTTCCAATTCCCTCATCCATTCCAAGTGTATTACTATTATTACGTTCTTATAAGCTAGTAAAGCTGAGATTTTGTATGTAACGTCTACAAGTCCTACAGGAGGACATGATTATATTGACAATGGCTTCCGATTGCCACGTGTATTTTGTTGTTTCATTTTTGTTAGAATCATTTCCTTTATGTGAAATAAATTATTGTACAGTTTAAAGTTTCTTGTTTCCGTTTTGGTTCATTTTAAATATCATGGTGGAGGTTATTGTGAGGGCATACTTTAAGTGATCCAGTTGGCAACCCATACCCGAGATTAATTTGAAGAGGTAATTAAAGGTAAGTATGAACCCCCGTATATTTTGGTGTGTTCCACAATAATTTCTTGTTAACTGCTGTGCTCTGATCTCGGTAGTATCTGTCAGTGCCATTTTCATTGATGTAGCTGTGCCGGTGCGATTGATTATTGGCAATCCGATTGAGGGGGCGGATATCTGACAGCCTACTATCCGAATTATCGGGGACAGTAGTATAGATGAATTGCTATAAAAAAACATATAACAATTTTTTTTGCGTACCGAGATACAGCTGGTAGTATTTAACCCAAACAAATGTAAAGCCAAGGCTAATGAGGACGTTCAAAGTTGATTTTCAAAACTTCCACCACCAATTTCAATGCATTTTGAACTTCTCTTGACAACACCCCGCGTAGCTCTTCGGAGGGCGTCTTGGCTTTCTTTGATGAGGGCTGCACTATGCATAATCCGAACGACCAACTCGGCTCTTGTGTTAACTTTTTCCTTGTAGACTTCACCTTTCAACCATCCCCACAGGCAAAAATCCAAAGGGGTACGGTCCGGGGACCTTGGTGGCCAAGAAACGTGCCCATATCTCCCGATCCATCTCCCGGGGAATATTAGGTTTAGATGTTGTATCACCATATCGACAGCTGGGTACTGCACCAGAGTCACGCAGTGTATTGTAAACACTCTTGAATCTGGTCGTCTGCGGTTGGGAAATCGTATTCAGTATTCTCTACAAGCAGCAGCAGCGTTTCCATTACAAAACCCATACACAAATACCATATCGGCATTCTCAGCATGTGTAAAACGTGCGGCATGTTTAAACGATACAGTACAGACAACTTGGTCAACAAAGCACACTGACAGGTGAACACATTCAATGGAAACTAAAGCACAACTTCACAACGTGAACAACAACACACGACTGTTGACAATCGTTAAATACGCCCATAGTAAGCGGCGTACCAACACACGGAACGACAACTGCCCTGGTTACATACCAACATCTGTATCTCGGTACGCAATACAATTGGGACACATGTTATACGGAATTTGTATTGCAATTCATCTATACTACCACCTCCTAACATATTTACTATTCCTCCTGAAACACCTGTATTGTACTGGTAAAGAACATCGATAGGCTGCTTTGGATGGAGGGGTGTAGCGCATCGAACATACAGTAGGTAGGCCTACGTGCGGTGATTCCTTAGCCCTTTTCATTTATGAAAGAATAGACTTATTAGATCACCTTTTGACCGTGTGTGTGTGTGTGTATGTGTGTGTGTGTTTCCCCCTAATAAAAGCTAAACGGCCGAAGTGATTTCAATGAAACACGGTAAGTGAATACTACTACCTCGTCCGACCTCGACCGTGCCTTTCAAATTTCAATACGTTTCACCAATTCAACATGGCGGCGAAATATTTCATCGCAACAGTAGCAGCTATCACCCTGAATATTTGTACAGTGATAAAGGGTACTACTACAAGTTTATCTATGAGACTTTTATAAACCTGTTAGTACAAAACGAACATGGCGGCCAAGCGATATTGAAACATCTAAATAGACTTTTCTCGCGTTTTAACTTGGCACAGCAAAAGTTCATATACATCGCAATGCACTGATTTCTAATTTAGTTCAATTGTGTGCATAACCTCAAGATGGTGGCTGTGCGAAATTTTAAAATTATGTTTTTATTTCTTGTGTCCTAATCATGCCGTCGAAGTAACGTTTGAATAATGAACCTACGCAATAATCTTCATCTAATGGTACATAACTCTATGGTCTACATAATATAACATTCCAACATGGCGACTAACCGAAATATTTAGACGGCTCTCAATATTTACGAATTTATTACAGCAATTAAGCTGAAATTTTGTATGTTGATAGAGGCTATTAATATAAGTTCACCTATGTATCATTCAATAACCTAGTGAGCACAGAACCAACATGGCGGCCAAGCGAACTTTAAACATTTACATGGATTTTTCTCGCGACTTTTCATCCGAGCGCTGTGAAACTCGGTACAAGTCTTAAAATACTGACGACTAATTTAATGGAATTTTATGAGAATTTAAAAATGGTGGCTGTTGAATTTTTTAAAATCTTGTATTCATTTCTCGTGTCCTAAGTAAACCAGTAGGATATATGAAAATAGGCTATTTACTTCTTCACCGAACTACTTGTTGCAAATGCAATACAGCTCGAAAGTGCTCATAAAGGCGTGTACTCTTTGTATTTTGATTTTTCACGACCTGGAAACCACGTTTTAATGTGTTTTGAAAGAGAATTAAAAATGTGAAATTACTACCAAAATGCGAAAATTACAGTAAAATACTGTAAATGCTAATCCACGATTATTACTGTATTATATTATGTTTTTTTTTTTTTTTTTCAAATGAAACATTATTCATTCTTTCTTTTCTGTCAGAAAGTTCAAGTTTGGAGGAGTTTGTACACTCTTAGATTGATTATGACGGCTGGAATGTGGAAAGTAAGCATTCTGCAACTATTTGCTCACCCAGGGCTTTCATTTCCTTAGCGTAGGTCAAGTCAACAAGTGCTAAGTTACAGCTGTATTATTTCATTCATCAGTATTCATGAATTTGCATGAAGGAATTGTGGAGGATATAGAAGAAAAGGTGGATTTTGTGTATGTTCTCTCTATTATTCTGGTTTGTCATCAGTATTGTACCCTTCAAACATGGGTCTTCTAGGATGGGACTCTCTTCTGGGGTTCGCGTTCAGTCCATATGCTTAACTTAAATCACCATCCTTGGGCTTCGGAGATGGAATCATAGGGACATAACTACAATCACACGTCATAGTATCTTAACAAAACAGTGAATTTATTAAATAGGCTTAAACTAACTTCTATAAAGAAAACATTAAAAATTAACACCACCCTTAATTGAATAAAAACAAACTGAGACATCCCCTGAATTTAATAAAAGCAAAAACGACCCAACACTCTCATAAGGACACATTCACAGGTCCATGTCTCAAAACATGCCATAAAGCACACGAATATAAAAATCAATCAAAGTTCAATAATAAAAGTGAAAATAAAATAAAATAATAATATTATTTTTCTTCAAACACAGAAAATAAATGTCAAAGTATAAATTTATATTTCTCCTAGGTTTTACTTCAGCCTGTATTGGTCCTTTCCCTTCTGTGTACTTTAACCTAATTAATTTAAAATAAATACACAATTCTACACTATCAACCCCTTACAAATTATTTTAATTTCACATCAATGCCATTACTCATTTATCAGATTTAAGCCAAATTATATAGGTGTATCCAAAGTACTATTAAATGCTAAATTGAAAATTTATGAACGCTACACAATACTAAATGCTTGGATCAATATGCTAAATTTCGGATTTCATAATGCTAAAAATCAAGCATTCGCCTTTGAAAATTTCTCCCCTATATGGATGGCCCAATTAAATATGTGGATAAAAAATAGACTACCATTATATAAGTTTTTATTGCGGATCTGACAAACAGGTATATCAAATTGCACCATGATCGGGCAGTTGCGATAGCGGGATTCTCTTTTGAGTTAGAATGAAAGTAGGCTGTAGCCTATTAAGAGTTGTTTTAATTCATATTAGGGGCTTAGAACATCAGTAATCAAGCCTTTGTATTAAGGCTGGTGTTGGAGTTTTCTGATAACGTGTGTTTCTGTGATGACTGCTGTTGTGTACGCAGCTCTATTAAGGAGGGAGTAGGTGCCCCAGGACTTAAATGAGGCCTGATCCTAGCATTTGCTTGGAAGGAGTGAGAGGGAAAACTGGGAGGAAAAACACGTTCTGGACAGGTGCTGTCAGTGTCAGGATTCGAACCCTCCATTTCCAAACTATTTGCAGCTCCCCATCGCGGGATCGGCTTATGATTATAAGGAAACTAGCAGTAGTGCCCGGCTTCGCCCGGTGGATTCATTTGTTTTATGGATGATAATGAATACTACTGAACTACCACATGATACTTAAATAACAGAAATAATATATAATACAAGTTTTTGTGGTGGTGGTAGAGCGGGTGATAAGTAGTTCAGTATAATGGACGTAACATCCAGTTCTTTTTCCCGTGATGATAATAATGAACAGGGAAACGGCTATTTACTAACTACAGAACTGACCATGTATTTTAAAAAACGAACTGAAAAATATGATTAGAAGGGGGAGTAAGGGAAATAAAAGACACTGCCTAGGGCCTATATCTCATTAGCTGTTAGAACAGTAGAGACCAATAGTGTCGTCATTTGTCGCATAGCGCCGTAGAAAAATAATCAGAACACTTTGGAAAACTTCGGCTGTCCAGAGCTCCTGAGGTAGCAATAGTGTTATTTAACGCCACATAGCCGCTCAAGGATGATCGGAATAAATGAAAGTAAATTTGAAAGCACCAACGCATACTGCATTTGATAACCTTAATGTACTGCACCATCACCATCGCACTTATACAGAGGCATATTATTTTCATAATGATAACTGTTTTAAGGGGCCTAAGAAATCTTTTTGCATTAATTTCTCCCCGTGACTGCAATTTATAAGCAGTGCAAGATGTAACTATTTTTGCAATTCTGCACCAGAACACGGGTAGGGGCGGCGTGATGCAGACCGCATTGCCAGCCAACAATAGACTTATTAAAATATTCTTTCAGTCATACTACTACGGACATGAATGGTTCTAGGGCCTTAAAACATGGTTTTCAAACTCCTTTTGTCTGTTATTCTAAATGTAGGGAATGGAGAGAGTTGTCCAAAATATCAAGTGGACAGTGTTACCAGCAGGGTTTCAAACGGTATGTAAAATTTGGTGCAATTAGGTGAAACGGTGCGGATTTGAAATAAAAGGCCTAAATGCAGGGAATGGAGTGGTCTGTCCAAAATTTCAAGTAGACAGTGTTACTTGTAGAGTTCCAAAGGGTAAGTACATAAAGATTGGTTCGGATCGGTGAAACGATGTAGATTTGTTCCAAAGGGCCTAAATGCAGGAAATGGAGTGATCTGTCCCAAATATAATGTAGACAGTGTTACTCGTCGGGATCCAAAGGGTAAGTATGTAAAATTTGGTTCAGATCGGTGAAACGGTGTAGATTTTTGCCAAAGGACCTAAATGCGGGGAAATTTAAAGTGGACAATGTTACGCGCACGGTTCCAAAGGGTAAGTATACACATTTTGGTTCAGATCGGTGAAACGGTTTGGATTTTTGCCAAAGGACCTAAATGCGGGGAAATTTAAAGTGGACAATGTTACCCGCACGGTTCCAAAGGGTGAGTATACACATTTTGGTTGAGATCAGTGAAACTATGTAAATTTGTGCCAAAAGGCCTAAATGCATGGAATGGAGTGGTCTGTCCCAAGTATAATGTAGACAGTGTTACTCGCAGGGTTCCAAATATTAAGTATGTACAATTTGGTTCAGATCGGTAAAACGGTGTAGATTTGTTCCAAAGGGCCTAAATGCAGGGAATGGAGTGGTTTGTCCGAAAATTAAAGTGGACAGTGTTACTCGTCGGGATCCAAAGGGTAAGTATGTAAAATTTGGTTCAGATCGGTGAAACGATGTAGATTTGTTCCAAAGGGCCTAATTGCAGGGAGAGGAGTGGTCTGTCCCAAATATATTTTAGACAGTTTTACTCGCAGGGTTCCAAAGATTAAGTATGTACAATTTGGTTCAGATCGGTAAAACGGTGTAGATTTGTTCCAAAGGGCCTAAATGCAGGGAATGGAGTGGTTTGTCCGAAAATTAAAGTGGACAGTGTTACTCGTCGGGATCCAAAGGGTAAGTATGTAAAATTTGGTTCAGATCGGTGAAACGATGTAGATTTGTTCCAAAGGGCCTAAATGCAGGGAGAGGAGTGGTCTGTCCCAAATATAATTTAGACAGTTTTACTCACAGGGTTCCAAAGGCTAAGTATTGAACCCTTTACCCTATGTTGGTTAAATGATTCTACTTTTTATTTCTTCAATTAATAAATATTTCAACCAGCATCATGAAAGTAGCCAGACAGCGATGAGGAAATCTCAAGCATTTGTTGGAGACAGTAGGGACATACCTGCGACAGTTTAACAAAAGGCTAAATACTTGAGCTATGAAAAGAAATAGCAGAGCGATGTATCATAAGGACAGGTGTGGCTACCTCAATTTTAGAAGCGACGCGCGGTGAGACATGGTTCTGGTATGTTCATTGTGATATTCGCGCCTAGAAGAAATATGATGCAGTAACGTGAATGGCTGATGAAGAAAATAGACACTCCCAAGACGCCAAGATCTACTAGAAACCGCCAAATTATTAGAAAATGGAGAACCAATAAGAAGAGAATGCCTACTTGCGCGCCAACTCCGGCTGGGGTACGCGGCGGCTAGCATTCACGCGGGAAATCGCCTAGACAAAATCTCTACGATCGATTCTAGGATTAATGGGCATATTCTTGACCTGTGCAATATTACGAGTTCAGTGATATGTATTTCATTCCTGTATCACAATTATTTCGAGAAATTTTTACATAAAATCCCCCTCCATCTAGACCCAAGGGCCAGTTCATTTATAAGTGTGTCGAAGAGCCAAGACATTATCATTATTCTGTGCGTCTACGGACGTAGATTATTATTCTGTTCGTCTGAGGGCGTAGACTTTTATTCTGAGTGTCGAGGACACAAGAGATTGACTTTTATTCCGTGTCACAAGGACACAAGATATTCATTGTAAAGTGTTAAATTCAGTGATAGATAGTCATAGTACTATAATTATAGGGACAGTATCGTCGATAATTCGCCAACGAACAGTGACAGGGAATTTAGTACCTGAACAAGCGAATTTAGTAGTCAGACATAAAGTGTATAATAACCTAATTTTTGTATCAGCGCAAGGATGACATCGATGAATGCAGAGGAAGTTTGGAATTCTCAACACTCCGTCCAGATGGCTGCTATGAGATAAAGAACCATCCAGTTGGGGAATGGCGTCTGATGTTCTTTGACGGGTGACTACAAAAAGAGATGAGTACAAAATAATATGTTATTATTTATTAAATTAACTTATGGTTTATGGGACATATTTTTTGTAAATACTTTGCTTGTGTGATTAATGTAGTATATTTAGTTTTGATCTGACACATTTTTTTGTTTGGAAGCAGCTCGCACAATTGTAGTTTTTGGAAGGTTCTTTTCTTTGTGTTGTGTTAACTAACGTATCTATGTGAACGGCCGTGTTCGCCTATGTTACGAAGTGCGGTTAAAAACGTCTCTCGGAGATATGTCTTGTTTCAGAAGTAGGACTGAATTAATATAATTATATAGTAGATTGGAGGGTAATTAAAATTTTGTTGAGATTTATTGTTGATCAGATTCAGTATGATTATTGCCTTTGGAGCAATGTAATTTGTGACGAAGAGTATTCAGCTCTATCGTAGGTTTTAAAGATTGTGTTACATGTTTGCGAGCTCGAATTCAGCAGACCCGTGTGAAAGGCGTCATGTCAGTCCCAAGTGTGTGTGTTGTGAGTATATTTTTTGTGGTATTACAAGCGGGAACTTCAGCAGAGACTGATTTCTGTCAGCTTGGTACCAGATTCATATTGTATCCTTGCGAGGACAATTATGGATATGTGATTATTATCTGACCATATGTTGAGTTGGAGGAGATGTTAGTTGCTGTTGATTCCTTGAGATAACAGTCCAGCTGGTCGGCTATTTATATACACTGGAAGGGGGGACATGACTGGTATTGTGGAAAGGGTGAGTTGTGGTCACAAGGGCTGGCTGAGTTTCGCAAGCAAGCTCATCATTAGTGGAGTGCACGTCTGGCTCCCAATTACTTGAAAATAAATATAAATGTGAGAAACTGATCAATGGTAAAATTGTTTAAATAAATGGGAGTTGCCTACGAAACACGATAATCTTCGAAGCGTTTCCCTAACATGCAAGTTTTGTTAATATAAAGTAATCTTAACCACTCAGGTCGTTTGTTGTTGTTGGTTTATTATATGTTTATTTTCCATGTCAGTGACCCGTGAGTCACGTGCGGCGCTGTGTTTCCTTGTTGTTGAGTATCTGGCCATTGTGGCAGCTCATTTGGTTAAGTGTGTCACCACACTAATAAGGGTCTCAGAGAGATGCCTGTAAATAGTAGAGTTGTAATATGTGTGTCAGAGTTAGATTTAAGGATTTTTATTAATGTTATGCCCATATCCATAAAAGTTGATTTACGAGATGATTGTTCGTGAGCACCGTGGCTGTTAGCCCGTTGTGAACGAACGATCATCCAAGTACTCATTTCTCGTAGATAGTCACCACGCGAACATAAATTCACATGCAAGGTAGTGGAACTTGGATCCACATTTTATTAGAAAGGGGGAGATGTGTCTGACTCCTCAAAGTGATAAATATCCCTGTCAGGGGAAAATCCAGGGAGGATTTTGTTTATTTTTGTTTGTTTTATTCTTTTATGCACAAATTAGTTATTAAATCTTGTTATTATCTTACTTTTTGTCTCATTTCTTTCTTAATTATAGTTTTTATCCTATAACCCTTGCCTCAGAAAAGCACGTAGTTTGGCGGACGTAAACACCACACTATGAACAGAACGCGACCCCTTGATCTAAGATTCTTGCATAAAACACTGCTATTCTGAAGGGTTCATAGGTGAAAACTGGCGGCCAACGGTGGGGCTATTCACTGTGGTGTAACGGGGAGATTACACATGTCAATAGTGGCGTATTTGAGTAAAACTGGCATGCCGCAAGTGCAGGCAGATATGACAGTATTTAATCACCGGGAAGTGATATTTTATTAAAAGTAGTTGAGGCGAAGTGGATACCGCCAAATGTGTGAAAAATAAATTAAAATCAGGAGTTTGCAAAGTAAAATACGGTTCACGTTGTTGTCTTTTAAATTAAAGTAAAATTAAGATGTGATACCGGGCGCCCAATGATAAAGTTAAAACTAGATTTGTGTAGAAAGTCAAACTCATGGAAATATTAGGAGGCTGTAGCCTAAAATGACAATTAATACTTTGTTAATTAGTCAGTGTTAATATCAGATCAGGATAACTGTTCAATGACTAAATATGTGCTTGGGGTTAAAATTAAATTGAGTAAAACTAGAACTACTCAGAGATGCAATCAACTAATGGGGTTAAAGGTAAAAATAAATGAACTGAGTAGGATAAAGAAATTAAATGTGCATTGGATTTATGTGCGTGTCAAAGGGCATTGGCGTATGCCATTTCCCATATGTCTCATATAAATTATAAAACATGGCAACGGTGGCGCAGATCCAGGAGATCATTGAGAGTGCAGCGAGGAGAACGCAGGAATTGTTGGATACTAAATTAGCAGAGCAAAGTGAAGCGTTGAATACAAAATTATCTGAACAAATAAACACTAAATTATCAGAACAGAGTCAATCTATAAACACTAGTATGTTAGAGCAAAGTGAAGCGTTGAATACAAAATTATCTGAACAAATAAACACTAGTATGTTAGAGCAAAGTGAAGCGTTGAATACAAAATTATCTGAACAAATAAACACTAGTATGTTAGAGCAAAGTGAATCGCTAAATACGAAAATGTCAGAGCAAAGTGAATCGCTAAAAAATAACTGTCAGAACAAAGTAAATCGCTAAATGCTAAACTGTTAGAACAAAGTGAATCATTGCGGACACAGTTAAATAACAGTAGAATTGAGCAAAATGAATATCAGGCGGAACAAGCTAGGTTATTAAAGAGTGAAATTAATGACACTATAAATTCACAGTTAGAGGCGCAAAATAATAAAAACACGAACCAATTAGCTTCGTTAACCGCAGAGATGAAATAGCACACAAACCAACAGATGATATTACTGGCCCTTGATGTAAGCAAAAATAATGAGAAACAATTAGAGCAGATTGAAAAAATGGAGAGTATTTTTGATAAAAAACTTAGCATTCTCGATGAAACGGTGTTAGCTAAATTAGAGCAGATTGAAATAGCATGCACAATTAATACAAGCGAGGTCAAAATAGCTCAGGATAAGTTGGAAGGTCGATTTAAGGAGATGGAGAAAAGTGGCAGGGTCATTCAACAACAAATATCAGCAATAGATGAGAACATATCAGGCATAATTAAAGATATGGACCGTCTCGAGATAAAATCAGCGGAACAGTGGAAAAGCCTAGAAACGGAACAAGAACAATTTAAGAGTACATTAGACGAAAGGCTAAGCCAGATAGAAAATAATCAGGATGAAAATAAGAGCCAGATTGAAGAAAGAATAAGCACGATTAAAGAACAGATCAGGAAAGATTGGAAGAAAATGAATATTGATTCTAAAGAGGAAAGATCCACCATTCTTAAAACAGTAGGCGAAAACCACACGCGTATTCAAGCTTTGGAGCAAGAGGTAAAAAATAAACTTAAAGAGCAGACAGACAGGATCATTAAAGCCGAACTCCGCTCATTAGAACAATCATCTATATTTAAAACGGGAGCATTGAAAGACAAGCCGGATGACTCACATAGTTCCCAACCCAGCATAGCAGGAAGTCAGACTCAAGCAAAGAGCCCTTTAACAACAAACACGGAAGGATTTCGTAAGAACGTAGATAGGAGCTCAACACCACAGGACGGTCATCAGCCCACACAACTTATTCAAGTAATTCGCTCAAATGACTACAAGCCGCAGAAATACACAGAAAATTCAGGGGTAACACCTAAGGCCTTTATCAAAGAGATTGAAGACCATTTCAATGACACTGGGGTACCTGAAGCACGTAGATTAAGAATGATGGAGAGATTTTTATCAGGGAATGTTCTCACCTGGTTTTTAAGTTTCAAATATACATTTGGAACCATGTCAGACTTTAATTTAGCATTTCTGCGCAAATACTGGTCTCCCGCCATACAACAGAGTTTAAGAATGGAGCTTTACTCTAGAAAATACCAAACTACCCAGCAGACAAAATACTCAGATTTCTTTAACATGCAAATGCTAAAATTTCGCGACCTAGATTACCCATTAAACGAAGCAGATTTGGTGATGACAATAGCAAGGCAAATGCCGGTTAATGTACAGCAAGTACTAGTCGCAGCAAACGTTAGTACGGCCCTACATGCAGAGCAGATATTACGGCAAATAGATGAGACCACATCTCATAGTCATTTTAGAGGAGGAAGACAGCTGGAATTAGTCAACACTACAGAGGTCGTAAAAACAAAACAAGGAAATACTAAAACGCAGGGTACTAATACAAGCACCTCCACACCTAGGCGAAACCAGGAAGAAGGGGAAAACAGACCATATCAGCGTAACGAAAATCACTACAACAATAGATACCAGGGCAACAATAGATACCAACAGAGAGGATATCAACAATGGCGTGATAATCGAAGGAATGACAGGCCTTATGGAAGATACGGTGATTACAATGCCAATCAAAGATGGAAAGGAAGGAGAGATCAAAATCAAGGAGATCAACGTAACTATCGAGATGACTGGGATGATAGGCACGCTCAATCACAAAATTACTTAGAGGAGTTACACGCTAATCAAGGTGGAGAGCTAGGAAGATGGGAAAAGGCCCTTGGGAACAGAAAGAACCCAGATACACATACTGAGGAAGCTGGAAGTCTACTGAGACAAGAGGAATATCAAGGACATGAGCGACAGAAGGATGATGGGAGTCGAAATGGAGCTAAAAAAAATGTTAATTTTGGATCAAGGAGACAGTCTCCAGACACAACAGTCGGAAGTTGAAGATGGATGGATAGTAGCGAACATACAAGAATGGATTGCTTTACCAGAAGATTGCCTGGAGGAGACGGTGAAACCACGGAACGATGAAATTAGGCAATTACCCATTATTTACGCAAGGATTGGTGGAATTAATATAAGATGTTTATTGGATACGGGGTCACAGATCAGTCTAGTATCGGAGGCCTTGGTTCGAGAGTTGGGACGGACTCAGAATATTCCTGTAATTCCGGTACCACAGCTCAAAGTGAGGGGTGTTATTCCTGAACGCACCGTCACTTGTAAACGTCAGGCATACTTAGAGCTGGACATATTGGAACACACTTTTGGGCAAACATTCATTATCATGGCAAAGATGAATTTCAATATAATTCTTGGTGCAAATATCATTTGTGACTATCAAGCAGTGATAGATTTGCACAAGAATACAGTCAGTTTTAGAGAATATGACCAGCTGAAAAACGTGGGATTGCATATGGATGAAATCACTACCGGAAGAGATGTAAATTCTTGGGCATTGGAAGCAATATCAGAAGAGACGGAAGAGGAGGTACGAAAGGCAGAAGATAACATCGTAGAAGGGGCTGTTGTGGAACTAGATGAGGAGATAGAATCCCAGGAGATATGGTCTTTATTAACAGAAGGAAGTAACAGTGATGCACAATTTGAAGAGTTACTACAGGAGCGGCTCAATGACATTCAACTTGGGGATGAACACAGAAAACAGTTGGAAGAGATTTTAAGGAAGCACAAAACAGTATTTGATACAGTACCTGGAAAAATTTTAAATTTCAAGTACTCTATGCAAGTCGAGGACTGGTCACCTTTCAAAAGCAGATTGTACCCAATTCCTGAAAAGTATCGTGGTCAAGTTAAAATCATTATAGATGAGATGTTAGAAGCTGGAGTGATAAGGAAGACACCTACACCTTATCTAAATGCGATTTTGGCAGTCACAAAACCAAATGGATCCATTAGACTTTGTTTAGATGCCAGGAATCTCAACATGAGACTCATTTTTCCTGAGTATGACAGAGCGCCAATTATCAGAGACGTATTAAAAGGCTTTAAAAACAAGAGCATTTATTCATCAGTCGACCTGACGAGCTCGTTCCACCATCTTGAATTGGATGAGAAGTCACAGCTTCTAACTGGCTTCTTATTCGATAACCAGACATATTGTTTCGTCAGAATGCCTTTTGGAGTCAAAACAGCGGGCTGTGCTTTAATCCGAGCACTGGACCGGAACCTAACCGAGGAAGTAAAGGAGATGACGGTGCGATACATTGACGACATTCTGTTGGCATCCGACAACATTGAAACTCACATGGAAAATTTAGATAAAGTATTGGGCAACTTGAAAGCATCGAATTTCAAAATAAACTTGAAGAAATCGCATTTCTTCAAGAGCGAGATCTTATATTTGGGTCACGTCATTGACAAGGAGGGAGTGAAGCCAAACCCAGCCAAGATTGAAGCGATAAAGAATTTCCCTACACCAACGAGAGTCAAGCACATTCGGGCTTTCTTAGGCGTAACGGGATTCTTTAAAGAAAACTGTCCAGGTTATACGGAAACTGTAGCTCCAATGCAAGAAATGTTAAAGAAAAATAACAAATGGTCATGGAACGCGGAATGTGAGAAGGCATTCCAAGCAACAAAACAGCTATTGGAAAACTGCAATAAATTAGGATATCCAGATTTCAAGCACAAATTTATAATCCAAGCGGATGCTTCACTAATTGGGATAGGTGCTATGCTCTACCAAGAGGATCCAGCAAACCTGCAGCACAAAACATATTTGGCATTTGTCAGCCGAAAATTGCGTAAGCACGAGCGAAATTATACTGTAACCGAGCTAGAATTGTTGGCCATCCTTCATGCGCTCCAACAATGGAAACGAATAATCTATGGTTACCCTATTGTTGTCAGAACTGACCACAAGGCATTAACATTCTTGTTTAAGACGTCAATGGCAAGCGAACGTGTGACACGTTGGTCTATATACATTCAGCAGTTCAGCATTGAAATTGAACATTGTCCAGGGAAGATGAACGTGATACCGGATGCACTCAGCAGGAACCCAGAGCCTGATAATGAAGAAACAGCGATGGTACAACACTTGGAGTTAACACCGAAGGACCGGGAATTCTTGGAGGAGTTACGTGAGATACAGCGAGAACAGGAAGCGGAACCATGGATGATGCTATTAATTAAATACTTCAAAAAGCAACTACCTACAGGAACACCTGCATTTCGAGAAGCGAAAGCCAAAGAAGGAAGATATGTTTATGTCAACAATTTGCTGCACAAATGGGTAGATAATGACCACACCAAGTTACGCATATTAGTACCTGCATCGTTACAACGAGGATTGACATGGCATACGCACGAAAGTTACGGTCACGTGGGCTTAGACAAGTGCGAAGCGACAATAGGAGAGACATTTACATGGCCACGTATGAGAACAACTATATGTGACGTCATTACAACTTGTGACCCGTGTCAGAGAACAAAGCCGAATAATTATTTACTGAGGCAATATCCTAGACCATTGCTACCTCAGAAACCATGTGAGCTGCTGGCGATGGACTGTCTTGGTCCAATTCCGAAGGGAAGGAGAGGTTGCCGTCATTTGCTAGTGTGCATTGATGTATTTTCTAAGTTTGTAGTACTATGCCCTATTCAGAAAACAACATCGAAGCAGGTACTCAGTCGCATTCGTAATAGAGTTATTCCAACCCTTGGAAAACCAGAGTTTATATTATCAGATCACGGCAGTTATTTCACAAGCGCCGAATTCAAGAAAGGAATGGAAGACATGGGTATAAAACATGTTTTAAGCAGTATCCGACATGCCCAAGCAAATCCAAGCGAGAGAGTAATTAGATGTGTAACTTCATATTTGAGAATCTTCATTCCGAACGAACACCACAAATGGGTCGATAAAATTAAGGACGTAGAGACATGCATGAATTCTACCAGGCACGAGTCAACAGGACAAATCCCTATGGTCCTACACAAGAACGAGTATCCAGTAAGAACGTGGAAAAGCATCATTAACTGTCCACAAGATCCCATGATAGCACCAGACCTGCGAATTGAAAGAACGAGAGCATACATGAGGAAACAAGCAGACCGCAGATTACGGCGAGTAAGAAATAAGAGGTTCCACGGTGATCTTGAAGTCAACCAGCTCGTTTTGGTAAAACGACCTGCTACATCGGACCCAGAAAAGAAAATCTTTAGTAAATTCTGCGAGAAATTCATAGGACCCTATTCTATCGTAAGAAACCTTGGAAATAATGCTTACAGAGTGAAGGAATTGAGCTCAGGAACAATGTCAGTTTACAACGCTGCCAACCTAAAAAAATATCGTCGAAGTGAACCATGGTAGCGCCGAAATAATGACGCTGTTTGAATATACGGACGTCCTACTATCAACAAAGTCAACGGGGAGCAGTTGAGTACGGCACGTGATGAAGGAGGAAATAGAGTTGTTGTTGACAAACATTAACGAGGCGAGTAAGGTGTTGCCGCAGGCATCCGAGCGTCACGCAAGAGTGGAAGGGGGAAATACAAGCAGGATATGAAAACGAGTAAATGCCATTGAAGACAGGAGCGCCTAGACCAAGTAAGAAAAAGGGGTGAGTCTGGAAATAAAACAAATTGGCCTACGGAAGTATTGTAAAATTGTCGACTTTATTCCTAAGTTCGAAATTTTGTGAGTGGGAGAGTTGTGAACCCTTTACCCTATGTTGGTTAAATGATTCTACTTTTTATTTCTTCAATTAATAAATATTTCAACCAGCATCATGAAAGTAGCCAGACAGCGATGAGGAAATCTCAAGCATTTGTTGGAGACAGTAGGGACATACCTGCGACAGTTTAACAAAAGGCTAAATACTTGAGCTATGAAAAGAAATAGCAGAGCGATGTATCATAAGGACAGGTGTGGCTACCTCAATTTTAGAAGCGACGCGCGGTGAGACATGGTTCTGGTATGTTCATTGTGATATTCGCGCCTAGAAGAAATATAATGCAGTAACGTGAATGGCTGATGAAGAAAATAGACACTCCCAAGACGCCAAGATCTACTAGAAACCGCCAAATTATTAGAAAATGGAGAACCAATAAGAAGAGAATGCCTACTTGCGCGCCAACTCCGGCTGGGGTACGCGGCGGCTAGCATTCACGCGGGAAATCGCCTAGACAAAATCTCTACGATCGATTCTAGGATTAATGGGCATATTCTTGACCTGTGCAATATTACGAGTTCAGTGATATGTATTTCATTCCTGTATCACAATTATTTCGAGAAATTTTTACATAAAATCCCCCTCCATCTAGACCCAAGGGCCAGTTCATTTATAAGTGTGTCGAAGAGCCAAGACATTATCATTATTCTGTGCGTCTACGGACGTAGATTATTATTCTGTTCGTCTGAGGGCGTAGACTTTTATTCTGAGTGTCGAGGACACAAGAGATTGACTTTTATTCCGTGTCACAAGGACACAAGATATTCATTGTAAAGTGTTAAATTCAGTGATAGATAGTCATAGTACTATAATTATAGGGACAGTATCGTCGATAATTCGCCAACGAACAGTGACAGGGAATTTAGTACCTGAACAAGCGAATTTAGTAGTCAGACATAAAGTGTATAATAACCTAATTTTTGTATCAGCGCAAGGATGACATCGATGAATGCAGAGGAAGTTTGGAATTCTCAACACTCCGTCCAGATGGCTGCTATGAGATAAAGAACCATCCAGTTGGGGAATGGCGTCTGATGTTCTTTGACGGGTGACTACAAAAAGAGATGAGTACAAAATAATATGTTATTATTTATTAAATTAACTTATGGTTTATGGGACATATTTTTTGTAAATACTTTGCTTGTGTGATTAATGTAGTATATTTAGTTTTGATCTGACACATTTTTTTGTTTGGAAGCAGCTCGCACAATTGTAGTTTTTGGAAGGTTCTTTTCTTTGTGTTGTGTTAACTAACGTATCTATGTGAACGGCCGTGTTCGCCTATGTTACGAAGTGCGGTTAAAAACGTCTCTCGGAGATATGTCTTGTTTCAGAAGTAGGACTGAATTAATATAATTATATAGTAGATTGGAGGGTAATTAAAATTTTGTTGAGATTTATTGTTGATCAGATTCAGTATGATTATTGCCTTTGGAGCAATGTAATTTGTGACGAAGAGTATTCAGCTCTATCGTAGGTTTTAAAGATTGTGTTACATGTTTGCGAGCTCGAATTCAGCAGACCCGTGTGAAAGGCGTCATGTCAGTCCCAAGTGTGTGTGTTGTGAGTATATTTTTTGTGGTATTACAAGCGGGAACTTCAGCAGAGACTGATTTCTGTCAGCTTGGTACCAGATTCATATTGTATCCTTGCGAGGACAATTATGGATATGTGATTATTATCTGACCATATGTTGAGTTGGAGGAGATGTTAGTTGCTGTTGATTCCTTGAGATAACAGTCCAGCTGGTCGGCTATTTATATACACTGGAAGGGGGGACATGACTGGTATTGTGGAAAGGGTGAGTTGTGGTCACAAGGGCTGGCTGAGTTTCGCAAGCAAGCTCATCATTAGTGGAGTGCACGTCTGGCTCCCAATTACTTGAAAATAAATATAAATGTGAGAAACTGATCAATGGTAAAATTGTTTAAATAAATGGGAGTTGCCTACGAAACACGATAATCTTCGAAGCGTTTCCCTAACATGCAAGTTTTGTCAATATAAAGTAATCTTAACCACTCAGGTCGTTTGTTGTTGTTGGTTTATTATATGTTTATTTTCCATGTCAGTGACCCGTGAGTCACGTGCGGCGCTGTGTTTCCTTGTTGTTGAGTATCTGGCCATTGTGGCAGCTCATTTGGTTAAGTGTGTCACCACACTAATAAGGGTCTCAGAGAGATGCCTGTAAATAGTAGAGTTGTAATATGTGTGTCAGAGTTAGATTTAAGGATTTTTATTAATGTTATGCCCATATCCATAAAAGTTGATTTACGAGATGATTGTTCGTGAGCACCGTGGCTGTTAACCCGTTGTGAACGAACGATCATCCAAGTACTCATTTCTCGTAGATAGTCACCACGCGAACATAAATTCACATGCAAGGTAGTGGAACTTGGATCCACATTTTATTAGAAAGGGGGAGATCTGTCTGACTCCTCAAAGTGATAAATATTCCTGTCAGGGGAAAATTCAGGGAGGATTTTGTTTATTTTGTTTGTTTTATTCTTTTATGCACAAATTAGTTATTAAATCTTGTTATTATCTTACTTTTTGTCTCCTTTCTTTCTTAATTATAGTTTTTATCCTATAACCCTTGCCTCAGAAAAGCACGTAGTTTGGCGGACGTAAACACCACACTATGAACTGAACGCGACCCCTTGATCTAAGATTCTTGCATAAAACACTGCTATTCTGAAGGGTTCAGTATGTACAATTTGGTTCAGATCGGTAAAACGGTGTAGATTTGTTCCAAAGGGACTAAATGCAGGAAATGGAGTGGTTTGTCCGAAAATTAAAGTGGACAGTGTTACTCGTCGGGATCCAAAGGGTAAGTATGTAAAATTTGGTTCAGATCAGTGAAACGGTGTGGTATTTTTTTTTGTTGCCAAAGGACCTAAATGCAGGGAAATTTAAAGTGGACAATGTTACCCGCACGGTTTCAAAGGTAAGTATACACATTTTGGTTGAGATCAGTGAAACTATGTAAATTTGTGCCAAAAGGCCAAAATGCAGGGAATGGAGTGGACTGTCCCAAATATAATGTAGACAGTGTTACTCGCAGGGTTCCAAAGGTTAAGTTTACAAATGTTGGTTCAGATCGGTGAAACGGTTTGGATTTGTGCAAAAGGGTCTAAATACAGGGAAGGGAGTGGTTGGTCCGAAATTTAAAGTGGACAGTGTTACCCACAGGGTTCCAAAGGTTAACTATACAAATTTTGGCTTCAATCGGTGAAACGATGTTGATTTGTACCAAAGGGCCTAAATGCAGGGAATGGAGTGGTCTGTCGACAATTTCAAGTGGACAGTGTTACCCGCAGGGTTCAAGAGGGTAAGTATACAAATTTTGGTTCAGATCGGTGAAACGGTGTAGATTTGTGACAAAGGGCGTAAATACAGGGAATGGAGTGGTCTGTTTGAAATTTAAAGTGGACAGTGTTACCCGCAGGGTTCCAAAGGGTAAGTATAAAAATGTTGGTTCAGATCGGTGAAACTGTGGAGATTTGTGTCAAAGGGCCTAAATGCAGGGAAATGGGTGGTCTGTCCGAAATTATGAGTGGACGGTGTTACTCGCAGGTTTACAAAGGTTAAGAATACAAATTTTGGTTCAGATCGGTGAAACGGTGTAGATTTGTGCCAAATGGTCTAAATACAAGGAATGGAGTGGTATGTCTGAAATTTAAAGTAGGCAGTGTTACCCGCAGGGTTCCAAAGGGTAAGTATACACATTTTGGTTCAGATTGGTGAAACTGTGTAGATTTGTGCCAAAGGGCCTAAATGCAGAGAAAGGGGTGGTCTGTCTGAAATTTAAGGTGGACAGTGTTACCCGCAGGGTTCCCAAAGGGAAACTATACAAATTTTGGTTCAGTTCGGTGTAACGGTGTAGATTTTTGCCAAAGGGCCTAAAAGCAGGGAATGGAGTGGTCTGTCCGAAATTTCAAGTTGACAGTGTTACCGGCAGTGTTCCAAAGGGTAAATATACAAATTTTGGTTGAGATCGGTAAAACGGTGTAGATTTGTATGCATAACAGACAAACAGACAGGCAGACAAACATACAAACTTTGAGCTTTATATAGATAGATAGATAGATAGATAGATAGATAGATAGATAGATAGATAGGTAGATATATATTCAAGTATGCACTGTGCACCTTATGTGTTGGACAAAGTTGAACTATCACTACCGCAAATTGCCCGAATTGGAAGCGAAGCACATTCTACTACAGTAATTCGAGTTGATTCAATTGGCCACGAGAGGCTGTTCGCACTCGAAGAAGGGATTCTGGTTAGTCTAGAGTTGGTTTAGGTAGCAACGAGAGACTATTCGCACTCTCAGAAGGGATTCTGTTTAGTCTTGAGTTGCTTCAAGTAGCAACGAGAGACTGTTCGCACACTCCGGATGGGTCTGGTCAGTCTAGTGTTGGTTCAGATAGCAACGAGAGACTATTCGCACTCTCAGAAGGGATTCTGTTTAGTCTTGAGTTGGTTCAAGTAGCAACGAGAGACTGTTCGCATACTCCGGATGGGTCTGGTCAGTCTAGTGTTGGTTCAGATAGCAACAAGAGACTATTCGCACTCTCAGAAGGGACTATGGTTATTATTAGACTATTATTATTATTATTATTAGAGTTGGTTCAGGTAGCAACGAGAGACTATTCGCACCCTCAGAAGGGATTCTCTTTTGTCTAAGAGTTGGTTCAAGTAGCAACGAGAGACTATTCGCTCTCGAAGAAGGGGGTTTGGTCAGTCTAGAGTTGGTTCAGGTAGCAACAAGAAACTATTCACACTCTCAGAAGAGGTTCTGGTCAGTCTAGAGTTGGTTCAGGTAGCAACGAGAGACCTTTTTGCATTCTCTGAAGATGTTCTGGTTAGTCTAGAGCTTGTTCGGGTTATAACGAGATACAATTTGCCCTCGCAGAATGGTGTCTGGTTATTCTAGAGTCGGCACAGGTAGCAACGAAAGAGTATTAGTTCTCGCTGGAGGTGTTCCGGGCAACCCAAAGTTGGTTAAGTGGCAACAAGAGACTATTCCTTTTTTTTGTCATAACTTAATTTTTGACTTGTTAAAAATGGACAAAAAATTGGTCTACCTAATGGCCATAAGCTCCTAATTCTTCTTCTTTTTTCTCTCTAATGCCAAGTGCAGGTGATGGAAAGCTATTGAATTTTCATCCATAAGTGCATCCGTCTCTTACTCTTGAGAGGCTGAGAGATACTATACGTTGGACTAATGAGCTACTGTCATCAGTCTCTCCCTTCTTTACGCAGTGGGAATACATGGTGTACAGATATTCGAGAACAAACACAGAGTTCCAATAACCATGTGAGCTTAATGAATAAGTCAGTGACTTGAGTGCCATAACTACAGTATAAAGGGCAACCGAGTTCTAACATGTTAGCGTGTAAGCATTCGACAGATTCTGTCATTCCAACCAAGCCATCAGCATATACCAAACCGCTTTCTATTTCCACCTAACTGAATGCCACCCAAAGTTTATACACCTCAGATCCATATCTATACTAATATAATACAGCTGAAGAGTCTGTGTGTTTGTTTGTGTGTTTTTGTGTTTAAACGCGCTAATCTTTGGAACTAACAGTCGGATTCGAAAAATTATTTTTTTATATGATAGCCAGATCCAAGAGGAATAGTTTAGGCTATGTTAAATTTCGGACAGACCACTCCATTCCCTGCATTTAGGCCCTTTGGCACAAATCTACATCGTTTCACCGATCTGAACCAAAATTTGTATACTTACACTTTGGAACCCTGCGAGTAACACTGTCTGCATGACATTTATGACAGACTAGTCCATTCCCTGCATTTCGGCCCTTTGTCAAAAATCTACACCTTTTCACCGATCTGAACCAAAATGTGTATACTGTTGCATCCGGGGGATGCACCCCCATCCCCTTCTATCTACGACACATACATCTATCCTCAAACAAACCCCTTCGGAATACATACATCCATGCCTAATACATAGCAACAACCTGCAATAACCCCGGCCAACACCTCACATCCTGTGAAATGTGCAATTCCGCACACTCGACACTCAAAAGGCTATAAAACTGGAGAGGTGAGGTAACTCGAGGTCAGTCAGTCATTCAGTCAGCCAGTCAGTCAGTCTTCCTCAGTGCCACTTTGTGCAAGACCGCTGCCGAACGCCGCTCCTCCGACCGCCAAAGGGTAAGTGTCTAAGCGATCTACACTTCCTCACACAGACATTCATACTCTCACCCCTTAGTGCTTGGATTGTGATAAGCATCGGGTTTAATAACTGTTCTGCAAATTCTAGGAGTACTTCAAGTCTGATGTCATACATCTCATAAGTATCTGGTCATTTAGTTTATTTGCTTGATTGTTAAGATCCTACCCCTGATCCCCCGTCCCGGTCGAATCCAGCTAACACTTAGTTAATTGTTTCGTGACGCCCGTAGCCAGCTATTCGCATACGTCAGACTGCTTGCCTCGCTTATTAGCGCGAGCCGTCCGCTGCCCACGTTAGCAGTATTCCCAACAGCGACCCAGCTGTTCCAAGCTTCCAACACCAAACCGCCCTTAATCCCGCTATCGCATCCCCGAACTACCCGATCAAACAGCACATTCGGGAGTTCTCCTTTCGAGTGCTTACACGCCCTCGAACCAGTCCATAACCAACACCTCTTACACTCGAGCTCCAAGCAACCCCCAGCTACTTATATTTCATCCCTCCAGCTATTACATTGTCGAGGGCAACCTCTCAGGTCCCCTACAATTGGTGGACGCGCTAGGTACCGTGACGTTGTTTTAGAACAACGCCCTAGGGTTACAAACAACGTAGCTCTGCGGTAAAGATCCCAAAAATTACCTTTTACTAGCCAAGCTTACGCCACTCAAAATTGAGTATTTTTTTCTGAGTCCGGGTCAGGTAGTATTTAATACCCACCCAGACCCGCCCCAGCAGATATAACATTTCCGAGGCCACCCTTATACAGAAGCAAGCAAATTACAATCCCATAGGAAGTTACGCCCATCCCATACGATAGAAAGGGGCCACGTTATTTAATTAACCGCCCATTCAGATCCCCAGTTCCATAGGAAGAATAGCACAGATAGTACTCCATGCTAATGTTCCAGAAGGTTAGTAAGGTCAGGCGTGCAGTTTGGGACACAGCCCACACCCTCGCCGCTAGCACCAAGCCACTACGCCCTAAAATCACAGTCTCCAACGCAGACCTCATAAACGAAACTAACGCGGGTCGAATAATAGCTGACTTAGAAGCTGGGGCCCTAGACCTTCGGATACGATACCCTAACACAATAATCTACGCACCCCCCCCCTTACAAGGGCGCAAGCGCCCAGAGAAAATCATAGGAGTTCATCGTCATACGATAACGCTAGTGACTACGGCAACCCCACACTTCCCCATAACGTTTTACAGCATATCATTGACACACAACAAACATACAACGGCTTGCACGTGCACATCCAACAATTAAACGACATTGAGAACAGCACAATAAACGGGGGGCTAATTAACGATATTAGCGCCATATCTCAAACATTAGAACGGAATATCCAACAGACACTGGAAGCCGTGAAAATGGCACAAATAAATCATAATCTGTCCCTCGACGATATTACGGGAACAGGGGCATTGAACATACATACACCACTCCAGATCACACAGTCCGAACCTGCATATTCGCAGGCCAGGCAGACACACCGTACGCAAACACATTCCACCCCTAACCAGCCAGGTACTTCTCGAGCTGAGAACATATACATCGCACCGATCGCAATTAACAATCGGTCCCACGGCTCCGAGCACTCACACCACTCATTGATAGACGATAGGGCAGAACACCCAGCCGTACAAACCCCAGTCAGAAACCTCGAGATATCCTACGGAGACAATATGGCTATGCCAGCCAAGTATCCCATGATACAGCCTGCTAAGTACTCAGGAGACAAGCAGGATCCCGAGGAATACCTTAAAGCGTTCAATAGAACGGCTAAAATCAACAGCTGGTCATCTGAGGACAAGAAACGCCTCCTACCGGCATACCTTACTAAATCCGCCCTAACTTGGTACGAGCTCAATGAAACCTTTTTAGCCGACGCCAGTTGGGAATAATTTTCGGCATCCCTTGTTCGCGCATTTCAACTCACCCCTGATGAGGACGATTTATACGATCAAATCAGGGCGCGCACCCAGGGTCCAACAGAAAACACACAGGCGTATATCAATGCCAAACTATTAATGTGTGACAAATACAATAGGGCAATGCCGAACAGACAGAAGGTCCGTCTCCTTATGCAGGGAATGAGGCCATCTTTGGTCGATAAACTCTGCACCCTACACAGTCATACAGTGCTAGACCTCCAGGAGAATATCAAATTTATCGAGGAGGGTAACAAAATTACACAGAAAGCGGTGGATCAATACATCCGCACGGATAACAGTGACCTGCATCAACGAATACGCGATTTAACGCAACAGATGCAGGAAATGAAAATAACTGCTATCCATGCTAGCACTAAGGCCCGACCACGTAGGAATGATCCACGAGATAAATGGCGATCGCCACAAGGCGATGACCAGGATCATTATAGAACCACCCACCCCGGTTGGCGTAATTCACCCCCGGTGAGGCAAGCGAACTACTATTCGCAGTACCGGGAGGATGTGCCACACGGAAATCCGCCCCCAGATCACCCAACAAACCATCCTCCACAATATGGGGACGATCCACCATGGCATCGCGAGCAATATACGGAATATGCACGCCCAGCATATATCCCGCAATATAATCCCCCGCAATATGCGAGGAATGGTCCGCATTATGAAAGACCTCCCCCAGCGTACACTCAAAACGCCCCTGTCCAACGCGAACGGGGACCAGAGGACTATCCACTGCCCGACCATCCTCCGCGGGGATCAGGAAGATATTCTCCCCAACAGGACAGACGGGTATTATTTCCCACCCCCGCATATGAATCCCAGCCAGACAACAGGCGAGGCAATGCGCCCAGGGGACAGTCTCGATATCTGGAAAACCGAGGTTATACGCGGCCAACAAACTACTAGGGCGGGGAGGGACAAAACCCGCTCAATCGGAAAACCCAGCCCCGAAAGTCCCTAAACACGGTTATAAACCCCATAGCGGGATCCCCATCCATCAAACATTGGGAAACACCCGACGGGATAATCAGCCCCCGCATAGCAAATGCCCTATACAACCCAGTAGCCAAGAAACGCAAGCGATAAGCTATCACACTTGCTGCCACACAGAGGACACAGGTCCACCTCACCCTTTTCATATAGAGGTAAATTGAGGGCAAGACACATAAGGGTACGCTGCACATGTAGCAGCTACACGTATCCCATCATCCCCATCAGTCCCCAGGGACACAGTATCCTAGGACAGCATGGGAAAAGCACCAAACGCACTATGGCATCTGGTAGCCATATTCACGACTACGTGTCGGTACCAATCCCACACAATGTCCAGACATTACCTAATTATAAGTTGCATGCTTAAATGATTAACAGTGTATTGCTATATATATATATATATATATATATTGTTTTATTTCCATTGTGTAGCCTACTTGTATTATACTGGGTTCAAATAGCAATTGCCAGAGGAAAGATTATATGTCCTGAGAAACACCTGTTTCCACACAAGCAGCCAGCACAGGTCATTCCCACCCAAACGGATGCTATCAGCTGACACATCACATTGACTCAGCTACTGCCACGCTCGTATAGCAACAGCCGTGAAATGCAAGGCACGTGCCTGGACACACGCATACACAGCCATGCGTACTACAGTACATTCATCCGGAGTACAAGCGTAAAATCGCAGCAAGGTTCACCTGTAGTAGACTCCCACACATAAAGTATAGGTCACACATTAGTATGACAGGACACATATCCGCGTCACATCTTCACACTAAGAGCCACACCCAGGCATAGGTCCATTAGCTGACCGCCGAAAGATTCAATTACCTTCAAACAGGGTCCGTAGGACATACATGCATTCACAGAATACCTGTATAAACATTCTCTACTAATAACGATATACATACGGCATAATCGTATACACAGGTCCATTAGTTGACCAACAGAAGATGAATATACCGTAGTATAACAATTAGTTGCACCACATAACCTGGCAACAGCCATTTTATACAAACACATCCATACTAGAATTACCGCGGAAAGATGATGATACGCGTAGCCATACTTCCCACACAAGCACGGTTTACGGAAGCGACCTCACACTGAGGCGAGGTTATAACCTCCTTCCACTTAATTATCACCGAGTCAGATAATACTTTAGCAGGATTCCTTCCATATAACGTGTCAACATAGGATTACAAACGTAGATTACGGTTAACCTCATGGACACCACAATAACACAGGTTAGCGGCCTTCAGTACAGGTCCAGACTCCCTATTACCATAACATCGGTTAGAATCCTTCAATATAGGCAAGGACTCCTTATCACACCAACATCAGTTCGATGCCTCCACAATGCTAATTACAGGCTATCACAACAACACAGTTTAGCGGCCCTCCGCACAGGCCCAGTAACCCTACAATTGGACACAACAGGTCATCAGGACCACACACTTGTGGGACAATTGGATAAGAACATACTAACAGAGGTCACATAGTATCACACACTTTAAATTCGTGTTACATCCTCTCATACATTTCCCTCAGTCCCCACACACGGGAAAGCGCACTCATTCTAAGCAGTGACGCGCGATCCATCCACGATACCGGAAACAGTATTGCTACAACAGCATCTCATCCTGTGCATAGCAGGGCACCCAACATATACAGGCCACATATGGCGCTGCCACTATCCCCACCGCCCCTTTTATATATTTTTCCCCTAACATGGAATCTTTCATTTTTCTTTTTGTTCAACGGTGGCATTGATCACACAATAACGTCAAAAGGACATGCATAACAAACAGTTCTCCAACGAGGCATCATCATCCTTAGCCGACGATTAGGGACATGCACTCAAAATTTAATTATTTCATCCATTTCTTAGTCTACGACAGGATCGGACTCACAGTTCAGCTGCGGTATTGGGGCGATTCCTCTATTCTATCACCCCTCCGCCGAATTATGAACTGTTCGTCATAGTATGCCATATGCCGACATAACATTAAATAATAAATTAACGACATACCTTAACAAGAGCCACAAGGCTACCACAGGACCCAAAAGTCCTTATTTCGATCCCATTATATCTATATACACATTAGTTACACACTTGTAACCACAATCATTCGTTGGCCAAAATAAAAATCTGTATGTTCACTTAGGCTCTGACTTAAACCAATATACATATCAACATATGTATGTACGCGTAGCATTAACGCTATGGCTCATAAATATCCTACGTTCAGTGGAGGAATATTGTGGTTAGCCACATCAAAGAGTCCCTTCCCAAAAATAATATGGGATAAATATCCAGCCATTAGTGTATATATATATACAGGCAGCCACTACGTCCATTGTCCATAAATATCCTACGTTCAGTGCGAGAGTATTGTGGTAAGCCACATCAAAGAGTCCCTTCCCAAAAACAATATAGGGTAAATATCAGCCATGGGCAAAGGAATGCCAAGTTTTGCAGAAAATAGTGAACGAAGGCCCAATGATTTGCTTCCTGAATAACACTAAGTATGCACTTATGTACACAAACATTTTATACACGTTAAAGGAACGTATTCCCCCTGCTAACACATTCCATTACAGTGCTACAACATATAACTGTCACTTCCATACAGCAGGTTGTCCTGTAGACATAGCCCATTACGATACCACACGGACGGTCAGGCATCTGCGACATACAGTAGTAATAATACTGACTACACATAAATATCCCTAGTTTATACACCCCGAGGGAACTATTATTGATCCCCATAGCATTTTTGCATTTTCCCGGAGTAAGTAGGACTAGACCACGGAAAGAATTTTTCTACGGCAAGACACACAGGACCTTACACGCGAAAAGGGTCACAGCAGGCCTACATACATTACCAGTACACTATATACAGCACAAATAGAAGCCCCAGTTTTTTTCCTATCTTTTGCCCCATTTTTATCACGCTTTTATGATAGCGAATGCCCAACAACGGTCCCCACCTTGGAGAGAGCCATACTTCGCCTTCATATTGCCTATAAAATGACACACTGCAAGCACACCCACACTCTGTCATATACAGGCTATTTCGCATGCCAACTTTGCGTTGCCGTCACATACTCGTGTCACCAGACGACACGTGCGTTTGACAGTCAGCTCGCGCAACGTCCACACACACCGCCATTTTCTTTCAGTAGCACACAAAGCTCCTGTCCAATCAGCATAGCGCGCAAGTAGACGATACTCCCAAAGAGCGCCGTAGCCAATTAGCACAGCGTATTCCGCCCAGCGATAACCGCTATCTGACACTACACATACAGATCTCTTATCTCGGTTCTGACGTCACTCAGCCTCCACTAAACCTGACCCAGAGCGGCCATTATTTTCGCACAGCGACTCGTCATAGACGAGCGCGCCGTTCAAATGGCATTGCGCCCGGGACATTTACTTCCCGAAGTATACACTGCCTCGCAGGGTAAATCCACATTGTTGATAGCATTCATCCCCTCACACACCCACTAACTAACACAGAGAGCGCATATTTCACGGCCAAATGTCCGTATTAGCAGTGTTACACATGGAGCGCATAGTTACATACGCACCGTTATATCTTTGGCCATTTTTCACAAAACACTTGCCCTTCATACACCCTCGTAAGGACACTGCCCTCCGATATAGGCAGGTACGGGAATTCCCCACAAATACAAGTACATAATGAACCCATGTACCATTGGTTCAAGGGGTCGAATCCATCATTTATTGGTGAAAGAAAAGAAGAAAGATACAGTCTTCAGTGGAACATAGAATGATTTTATACAAGAGGACTGGTTTAATGTTGTGCAATAGTAAGAGCCCAGGTGGCTCCAGGAAATGATATCACGCGTGACGCACCGATAAGGAGCGATCATGGCTATAATTAGAACGAGAGGAACTTTCCGTTCGGAGTGAGCGAGAGAAGGTTTCGGAAATTGGGCTTACGCTGCAGTAAAATGGCATCCTCGCAGTTGTGCAAGAGGAAGAATAATTAGATTTAAGCCATTTGCGAACATAAAAGTAACAAAAGAAATTCATCATTGTGAATCATTTTGGTATAGAGATTTTTGTGTGGAGAAAAAGGTTTTAATAATTGCCCAGGAAAGAAGTGCAAATGCGGCATTACGTAATTAAAAGTTCCCCGAGACCCGAGGTGGTAGGGATTACAAATAAAAATCAACGCCCACGTATCTGAAGAACAAAAATTATTTAATATCTCAGAATTGTACGATCGATTTTCATGTGCAAAGAAGTCAGTTTACGTTTAGAAAACGAGCTTTCCAGAGATATAATTTTCAATAGCGTGCGACTATTGCTTTAAAAGTTAGTTATGAAAAAGACGAGGATTTTATCTTTTTTTAGCCAAAAAGTATAAAAGTCCTGGCAGAGCCAGACCAATCATGCAGTATCAGTCAGCCCAGGGGGGCGTGACGATGGAGCATCGTATATGCAGTTTAGAACATACCTCGTCCACAGGTGCTGCATCACATCGTATATGCAGTCTACGAGCGCTCCGTGAGCGGAGGTGCTACATCACATCGTGCAGTTTCCGACACCCCGAGGGCGTCGCTGTATCGACAACCAACCAGTTCCGTTAGCGCCGAGACGCTGCACGAGGAAGCATCAAGTATCATCATAGTATCGCCGTGTGAAGACTTAGGAAAATCCTATTACAGGATTTAGTTCAGCAAGCGTCAGTCTTTATAGTGAAAAGTTCAGTATTACAGTCAAAGTAGGCTGCGAACTTAAAGAACAGGCGATAAGTCTTCAAATAACAGTTCAGTTAAACGACGGAAAGTATCGTAACGTTTTGAAGTACCAATAATAGAGAAACAAACATTTCTAGCAAAGTTAAGGAACCCGATCAGGGTCGGACGAAATAAGTAACGCCTAGTGTACTGAAAAGATAGGAGCTAGCGCGCCGAATAATAAGAAGTGAGGATTTAAAACCGAACGTTGTCTACAGGAGACCAGCGAACAGTAACAAGTAATAAGTTACGAAACTAAAGAATAGCAGTAAAGGCTAGGGAAGTGGGAAGGTCACCGATAAAGTATGCGAGAGGCCGTGAACAGGATAGACTTTAGCTAGACAAACTAAATAGTGTCTAGAAAGAAACGACTTCGAGCTAGGAAAAATAGAAGCCGACAGTCAGAAAACCGCATCTGAAGAAATTACCGTTCCAGGGAGGGGAGATTGATTGAGACTTTCATCATCTTGCCAGATAGGGAGCCAACGTCTAAGAGTGTCAACCCTTGGAAACGGGAAAGAAGGAATCACGTGAGTAAGGCAAAAGCAAAGCCTTAGTGATTGAAAGCAGTGTAATATAGTAAAATTTGTGTTAGTGTAATAATTTTTAGTGAATTTATTTGTGTATGATAAAAGAATACAAAATTGTATTCAATATGTTACCAGTGTTTAAATTAAATAATGTGTATGTGTATCAAGAAGTGTCATTGTGTGAAATGGAATTAATCAAGATGGCTTAAACACATTGAGTGGGCGAAAATGAAACATCGCTGGAAAATTTCGGTCGGTGACCGACATATCATGTGAGTAACCATTTCATTATGTTATGTGTTGGGGAATATTTGTGTACAATCCACCTGAGAATGAGAGAATAGGGATATTTTTGAATAACAAATAACAGAATAATAGCGCGATCTGAACGATAAAAATTGAAAAGTATAAGATAATTCTGTGAAATGAATACACATTCGCTATCATAAAAGCGTGATAAAAATGGGGCAAAAGATAGGAAAAAAAACTGGGGCTTCTATTTGTGCTGTATATAGTGTACTGGTAATGTATGTAGGCCTGCTGTGACCCTTAGGGGAAATGCATGAAATAAAATATCAGTGTATTTGATTAATGATTTAATTATATGAAAGCAAGCGTAATAATAATAATAATAATAACAATGATATAAATGAAGATTATGATGAATTATAGGAAAGTAGTAGCTTTTGAGCTCCTTTAAAAGAATAAATACCTGTTGTGAAAACATGTTTCTTAAGATAAAGCGATTATTGCACGGGAGAGGATTAATATAAAAGTGAGATGTATAATCAAATTGTGATTTTTGAATTTATCAGTTCTTTGGAAGCAACTTGGCGGAAAATGTATAGCACAATGTAGCGCATTGAAGTAATTTGTCACGCTAGGAAGGCGTTGAATCTAAATATACTTGGTGAATTAATTATGAGGGGCAGTTGGTCGTGGTAATTGAGCTATGGTAAGTCCTCTATATAATGATGTGATCACGAGGCAGTTGTATATATATTGTAAAAGGGTGCGAAATAGTTCTTGTAATATGAGCGCAGGTTGAAGGCAACGGCCACTATAAGTCGCTAATGTATAAGTCCTCCAGTATGGGATATGGCTCCCGAGGCAGTTGAAAGAGTCGAACCTAGATTCGTCTATTGTTGAAGCCCCTAAATATTTGTTGTTGTATTGAATTACTCTTACCCACCAATGAGGATACTTCATAATTAATAAATGCCAAGGTTACGAGAATGGTTTAATGAACCTAAATAAGTTGTTAAAATAAGTGAATGAAAAGCCTTGCTTCTTCAAAGAAATACATTTAAGAAACAGTTGTATGAAGCTAGGAGTCGCTTGTCCCGTGTGGGCGTGGACCGTGAAGTCTCCCTCCCCGCAATAAATCACGGTAAGTGGCCTGGCCAGACCCCTCGCCATTGATGTTGTGGTAGGTTTGAATAGCCGTCTGTTTTGAAGTTATAATACACAGAGTGTTTAGAGTTGGTTTTAACGACCCGGTCTTCGAACCGAGGTTCTTGTAGATGAAAATTACCGCTTGTAAGTTCAGATCGTTGCTTTCTATTGATATGATGGTCTTTTAAGACAAATGATGATAAATCCCTAATGCAATGTTATATAATGAAGTGATTCACGAGTTTAGTGAAGACAATTAGATTCCGGGAGTGATCTTAATTTTTGACATGTTCAAGTAGTCTTCAGTAGCTCGGGAGTACGCAAATGTTTTCCCAATTACGGTAGTGAATTGTTGATTTGAGAGAGGTGGTAACATGAGAACATTGTGAAAGCCCAAAGTTTAAGTAAATGAGTAACAGTACTTTAATAAGAATTATATATTGTTTTAATTATAAAATACTCATATAATAGATAGTGATGTGTTGTAAAAAAAAGGATAACACAGTTTATATTGAAAAGTATCGAGCCTATTGGAGCTCTTGATTGTATTGAAGTTTAAAAGTACACTATATGGAAGTGAAAAGAAATATAAGTTTGTGGGTTTATGAAAACCATTTATTATGATTTAACCTTTGTTTTATTATGTGTTTCTTTTCACTCTGAACAAGTTAGAATTGGGTCAGTATTTTATTTGTTTAATTTGTTGTAGCGCCATATATTTGGTTAATTAAATGTTTTATAGTAGGAGTTGATTTTGTTTATTTGTTTTGGAAGTGTATCCTCTATTTAATCCAAAATGTGTAAGTCACATAGTGGGAGAACATACCATAACCCCGAAAATCCCAATTTGAGCATTGCTGGCATACTGTGATTTGCATATTTCATGCTAAAAGGGCACAATAAATGTCCACGCCATTTAAATTTTTTCCAGGCATAACGAATTTTAATAATAACACTCTATTCCAGTTAGGGACGAGAAAAATCGTTCACAAAGGTGGCCCAACTATATTCCCCGCCACACCCCTCTTAACCCCTCTCGGATTATTACTTGAAACACATACATCTCTTGGGATTTATAGACACAGATGACACATGTTTCACATTTATATTTACCCCCCCCCCCTAAAGTTAAGGGTGGCAAGACACACTTTTGCTCCCACACACTTCCGCGTAGCGGATGATATAGTTTTGAACAATATCCCCCCCCCCCTACAGGTGGATTTAGCCCACAGGAGAGGATAATAAATAGAACCCGCAGAGGCGGCATTTTTAGGTCACATACATAGATGCTACGATTTGTTCAGAGCACGACGGTGCACGGAGGTGCAGCCTACTATCTAAGGTAAAGATATATTCCCCGCACAGCGACAGTCGGCATTGCCGATACCGATAGACCATTCGCGGACGCGAATTTTCAGACAGCGCCCGTTATACTTTTTCATCGGGATTCAACACTTAGATAGCAAACTCATCCCTACCAATTGATTATTTTGAGAGCACCCACGAGACGATATGCCACAGGAGAGATTTCAATCACAGGGGATACTGACATATCCCTGTGACCCTTCCGGAAAGGTATAGTACTGTGTTACTATAATACCAGGATCTTTCTATTAACTTGACCAGTATTAGTCTATATGGTATCTAGAAAATAAGTCCAGATTATGTATTGTACATTGCAGGCAGCAGTGTGCTACGTTATACGGCCGCAGATGCCATAAATCACAGCACGTTGATCCAAGCTTAACAATATTCCCCCTCCCATGACACAGCATTTACACTCTACATCTTACACATTATACCCCCCCCCCCCGTCCCATATTAATGCGAGGCACTTGGTGGTCATGCAGCTGCCAAGGTGCACAACATGCTTTTTCGCTCTTGGCTACATGTTATTTAACATTTCGGAACTATAAAGCTAACAGATTAGCGTAAAATAATTACCCGCTAACATGATTGTGTCAGTTATTATATTTTTATCCCGCATGCCATTTTACCCTGATAGGGATCTTTAACGTTGCATGCGAATCTCTAGCTCATACGTACCCATACCTACTTCAGTACGGACTATAACAACCGCACTGTAAACCCAGTTCCTGGCCGATTACAATCCTAACCCTCACCAGTAAAGCGTTCCTTACATTTAACGCTTGTCCCACATCCACTTAGGACCACAAATCCCTAGTCCTAATTAACCATCCCATCCCCCAACTACTAAAAACTGTAACATGTATACATTATACAACTAACAGGAGAACACCATCCCACATCCTTAGCTTTCCGACTAACATGTGAAAGAATAAACGCAGCTGAAATTAGATAGCCATCTGAAAGCCAGGCGCAATGAGGTGCACTGTGCCAAAAACAGTCCCCCCCCACTCCCCGGAATGGATACCACCCCCACACAAACATAAAACTCGCTTGACACTTTTATTTATATGGTTTGTGCACAGAGGTGCACTTTGGATGATGTGACGCTATTTTCCGCTGGAAAATAGATTCTTGGTAACTGATGACCTAGACTTAGGGCCATCACAGCCCATGACGTGGACTCTGACGAGCGACGGAAGGTCGACGCGGCGATGGCGTAGTGCGGGCAAGCGCCGGAGCTGACGGGTGTACCTAGCCTGTCCCCCGACGCGACGGAGGGCTACACCCTTTATGCACTACTGTCAGCAAAGCCCGACCTGCGGGTGGACTCTTGATGGTTCGATGGGAGAAATAGCCCACTCAGCGTCGGACACACCCTTTATGCACTACTGTTAGCAAAGCCCGACCTGCGGGTGGACTCTTGATGGTTCGATGGGACAAATAGCCCACTCAGCGTCGGACGGGATAGAACATCCACCCAGGGACGACTAAATTTACTAGACTTTTAGTTAATTTATATGTTAAGTAGTGTCTCTACGGCGGGAGACAAGTCTTCCGTTCGAAGGGAGTGAAGAAACATAGTCCGCACCCGGACGTGCGGTGAAGAGAACACCCGCACACTGCGTGACGCACACACCCATGTTGAATCCCAAGCCCGCTGAACTTGAATTAAATAAGGAATGTAGGGCAGTGCATTCGACGCCGCCCACTTACATGTTGGTCAACGGACCTCGAGTTTTTTTCATATCGACATTGCGCGTCGCCAGGGCCTGGGCAACCATTACACACGTCACGCATATACAATCCTGACGAAATGATCACGATTCATCCCCCTGGCCGAGGTAACGATCACCGATGGTCTCTTTGATCCTACCCCAGGGGGGGACACCTTTGTATCACCTTGTGATTGCGTCCTGGGGATCCTATTGTCCCTAGACTATTTCAGGCGTTCCGTTGCGACGTACTTGCAACACATGATTTCCGACATGCAATCGGCGAATCGCGATGATATGCGATTGACGAGATACGATTTGCGATTTACAAGATGCAAATGACGAGATGCGAGATACGATATGCGATTTATGATGTGCGATAATCAGCGATATGCGATCACACGACTTTGGACATACACCTATACTTATAGAAAGAGACACATACACGGGAGCGATCGAGTTATAATCGATCGGCATCGGCCTTTGACCGTACGTCAGCCGTGTAAGACCGATAATACGCTACGAAATCACCGAATACTACATGTGATACTGCACCGTCGCGATATGCGATGCGGTGATAGTACACTTTACACCGTTCCAACCAGCGATTCTAAACTGGAGCGATCGAATGATCATCGATCGGCGTCCACCTTTTGACTGCATGTCAGCCACACCAGTTCGGTAATATTTCCACATGATTCCTTTTACAGGTCACCTCCAGCGTGGGACACCAATGGAAGCCATATAGTACCTAGGGGTGCTTTCACTACATGTGGCGTTCAGACGCGCCATTCGCATATTATAATTTCTAGATGTTCACTTGTATTTATTTACATTTTATTCTCCGTGTTTATCTGTTTTACTTGTATTTTTCCACCCCCACAGATGAGAACACAGCTGCAGGCGAAGAGGACATTATACACCATGGTTTCCATTTATTTATTTTCCCACAGGTGGCGTTCTGTATATAGTCCCATGTATATATCTTGCCCACGCCCTAACACGCGCTCGTCGCACCCTCTACCGTACACACAGAGCCAACACACTCCCGGCTCTCACACTTTTCCCCCAGAGCTTTCTACCAGTAATCGACTGATATCCGTCCCACGGTTAGGGATAACTGTGGGATATCCACTCCCGCTGGACGGATCCCAAACAGGCACCTATAATGAGAGGTGTTATCCAGTAGCGAGGATCGTGCCCATAGAATGTAAGGGACAATCTTCCCTATAAAGGAGAAGCGTCCACCCAGAGGGGACGATCCATAGAGGTTTAGTTTATCTGCAGTGGCCATAGGTTAATTATTGCCTAAGTTAATTTTAGCTACTAGCGTGTTTAAGCTACAGAACACAGGTTCCTATTTGTAAAGGTATTCCCGAGGGATAATATTGTTCTTGCGATAATTATAAAGGTATATATTAGTGCTCAGGCACAAAGGATTTGTATGCGATTACGGCCGAAATGGCAAGGCCAACCCCGTTCAAATGATTTCTGTCTACACACTGTTTACATGTCACACGCACTACAATTGTTACTATTAGACATTATTTTCTTTTTCCTTTCCTTTCTTTTCTTCTAAAACATAACTTGTAAAAATGCCTCCTTTCTACCCCACACATTTATATATATTCCCCTAACTTTACACACCGAGGCATTTATTTCAGTGTCTCTATTCTATCCCCTATTGCACATTGTTAGTTATGTATGTACATTGTTTACCTGAGGGCATTTTTTCATCCCGTCCTTCATGACACGGACGGAAGGGTAAATCCCACCCTTTTAGATGTTTTTCCCCTCAGGGTAGCCACCCTTGTGTTGATTTCTTGAATTGATTATGATTTATTGTACGATGGTATTTACAAATGTTTTTGTTGAATTGTATTCTTAAATGACGAGTTCCATGTTCCATGTTATACATTGTTATGTGCCCAGGGCACCCATGTTGTAAATATGATATGATTGTACCCAGAAATATTGTCCCCCCACCCCACACACACACCAAAACACCTACACATGATCGCTAGACACGAACCGGAGGCAGACTTCTTCCACAAGGCACGGTACACTGACTCACGCCACACTTCCGTTTACGATACTACCCATCTTTCCATCCACGAGCTTTACACTTCTGCACCTCACCCCACACGGGGATAACCACACACCCCAACCAACGTCACCACCTTCTTTCAGAAGGGACAGAATACAAGAACAGAAGAACACAAGAGAAGAAAAGAAGAGACAAGATATTACAAGAAAGAAGAAGATGACCATTCACACACACACAAGACAAACTACCCCTACGGCCTAGTCTTCGTCCCGTCATCGAGGACGATGACTAGCTCCGTCGAAGGAGTTGTTGCATCCGGGGGATGCACCCCCATCCCCTTCTATCTACGACACATACATCTATCCCCAAACAAACGCCTTCGGAATACATTACTAAATTCTAACATACATCCAAGCCTAATACATAGCAACAACCTCCAATAACCCCGGCCAACTCCTCACTTCCTGTGAAATGTGCAATTCCGCACACTCGACACTCAAAAGGCTATAAAACTGGAGAGGTGAGGTAACTCGAGGTCAGTCATTCAGTCAGCCAGTCAGTCAGTCTTCCTCAGAGCCACACAGACATTCACACTCTCACCCCTTAGTGCTTGGACTGTGATAAGCATCTGGTTTAATAACTGTTCTGTAAATTCTAGGAGTACTTCAAGTCTGAAGTCATACATCTCATAAGTATCTGGTCATTTAGTTTACTTGCTTAATTGTTAAGATCCTACCCCTCATCCCCCGTCCCGGTAGGATCCAGCTAACACTTAGTTAATTGTTTCGTGACGCCCGTAGCCAGCTATTCGCATACGTCAGACTGCTTGCCTCGCTTATTAGCGCGAGCCGTCCGCTGCCCACGTTAGCAGTATTCCCAACAGCGACCCAGCTGTTCCGAGCTTCCAGCACCAAACCGCCCTTAATCCCGCTATCGCATCCCTGAACTACCCGATCAAACAGCACATTCGGGAGTTCTCCTTTCGAGTGCTTACACGCCCTCGAACTAGTCCATAACCGACACCTCTTACACTCGAGCTCCAAGCAACCCCCAGCTAGTTATATTTCATCCCCCCAGCTATTACATTGTAGAAGGCACCCTGTCAGGTCCACTACAATACTTAGCCTTTGGAACCCTGCGAGTAACACTGTTTACATGAAATTTCGGACAGACCACTCCATTCCCTGCATTTATGCCCTTTGGCACAAATCTACACCGTTTCACCTATATGAACCAAAATTTGTATACTTACCCTTTGGAACCCTGCGAGTAACAAAGTCTGCATGAAATTTCGTACAGACCACTCCATTCCCTGCATTTAGGCCCTTTGGCACAAATCTACACCGTTCCACCGATCTGAACCAAAATTTGTATACACACCCTTTGGAACACTGCGGGTAACACTGTCCACTTTAAATTTCGGACAGACCACTCCATTCCCTGCATTTAGGCCCTTTGAAACAAATCTACACCGTTTCACCTATCTGAACCAAAATGTGTATACTTACCCTTTGGAACCCTGCGAGTAACACTGTTTACATCAAATTTCGGACAGACCACTCCATTGCCTGCATTAAGGCCCTTTGGCACAAATCTACACCGTTTCATCGATCTGGACCAAAATTTGTATTCTTACCTTTTGGAACCCTGCGAGTAACACTGTCAGCATGAAATTTCGGACGGACCACTCCATTCCCTGCATTTAGGCCCTTTGGCACAAATCTACACCGTTTCACCGATCTGAACCAAATTTCACATACTTACACTTTGGAACCCGACGAGTAACACTGTCTGCTTGAAATTTCGGACAGACCACTCCATTCCCCGCAATTAGGTCTATTGGCACAAATCTACACCATTTCACCGATCTGAACTACATTTTGTACACTTACCCTTTGGAACCCTGGGGTGACACTTTCCACTTTAAATTTCGGACAGACCACTCCATTCCCTGCATTTAGGCCCTTTATCACAAATCTACACCGTTCCTCCTAATTGCACCAAATTATACATAGGCTTTGAAACCCTGCTGGTAACACTGTCCACTTGATATTTTGGACAACGCTCTCCATTCCCTACATTTAGAATAACAAACAAACTGAACTTTAAAACCATGTATTAAGGCCCTAGAATCATTCATGTCCGTAGTAGTGTAACTGTAAGAGTATTTTAGCAAGTCTATTGTTGACTGGTAATTCGGGCTGCATCACGTCGCCCCTACCAGTGTTCTGGTGCAGAATTTCGAAAATAGTTAAATCTTGTGCTGCTTATAAATTGCAGCCATGGGGAGTAATTCGTGCAAAAAATGTATTTGGCCCCTTAAAACAGTTATCATCATGAACATATTATGCATCTGTAAATGTGCAATGGTGTTGGTTCAATATATTGAGGTTATCAGCTGCGATAAGCATTGGTGCTTTCAAATTTACCTTAATTTATTCCGAAACTTATCGTTGAGCGCTATGTGGCCATAAATGATACTATTGCTACCTCAGGAGCTCGGAACAGCCGAAGTTTTCCAAAGTGTTCTGATTAATTTCCTGTGGTGCTCTGCAACAAAAGACGACACTATTGGTCTCTACATTTCTAACAGACAATGAGATATAGCCCCTTGCCAGTGTCATTTATTTCACTTACTCCTCATTCTAATCATTTTAAAAATTTCTTTGTAAATTACATGTGTCAGTGCTCTAGTTAGTAAATATCCGTTTCCCTATTCATTATTATCATTATTATCATTAGGGGAAAATGATCTAAATGTTACGTCCATTATACTGTACTGCTTATCTCCCCCACTACAACCTCCACTACCACCACCACCACAAAAAGTTATATTTAAAAAATATTTCTTTTCTGGTAATTCAAGTATCATGTGCCAGTTCTGTAGTAGTATTTATTATCATCCATAAAACAAATAAATCCACCGGGCGAAGCCGGGCACTACTGCTAGTATAAAATAAACAGTAATGGTGAAAGATTAAGCCGTGCCTCACTGCTGGTTCTTAACGTAAAGCCACGGCCACCTTCTTCCCAATCCTCACCCTGCATTACAATTACACACAGTAATATAGTCATTATAATAACACAGATGATCAGACAAGAATTCTACACACACCCAAGTACACGGTTGTAAATGACCACGATATCCAAGCCCCTCAAATGTAACAACTGTCTACACAGGAAAACGGCAAAATGGTGATAAGAGAATGTACTAATGTTTGGCACTATATTTCTCTGTCAAGATAGCATTAGATTAAATATTGCTAAAATGCTGATTAACTGTGCTTACGATAGCTTATAGAATACTACAGTCCCAAACAATCCATGATTAACTATCGGCTTAACAGTTCTCTCATGTGCAGCAAAATACCAGAACTTCTGTAGCAATAAATACAAATATTACAAATATAGGCTACACAGTGAAACCAGCCATCTGAACAAAATACCTTAATTATGTACATACAGTAACACTCATTTTGTTACACTACAGGGGCCGATTTGACTTGATAATTTTACCAACTATCAATTAAAGAAAATAACTTAGCACAACATAAAATGAACACCGAGCGCATACTTCTATTTCGGCTTGCTTGCAAATAAAGAGGCGTACTAAGGTTAATGTATAGTAGAAGTAGATACAGGAAATGAAAACCAGATTCCAAGGGAGGAATGGAGGGAAGTGGTATTGAGGCCAAGTAAAGAAAGTAGGATGAACAATACGAGGGAGGAAGAAAATGTCCCCAACAGAGCATTCCACCATACAAACAAAGGTAGTGGTCTGTGAACCGAGAAAAGGTGTCCCGCCTCCGAAAACAGGCACAGGATCCAAAACAGATAGACTGAAACCAACCAAGAAACGCAAATGGATGTCCATTTGAAGAATCCACTACGGTACAAGATATCACAGGGTATATGAAAGACAAGGGTATAAAGTCAGTAAGTGCCTGTGAAGAGATAAGAACCAGAAGCCAATCAAAGGCGTTAAGAATAGGAGTAACAGAGGATGAGGCAAACAAGCTAGACTCGGAAGATTTCTGGCCAGAGGAGGTCACTTTTCGCCCCTATCTCTTTCAATAAACAAAGTGGAGTAAAAATCCAAACAATAGAACTAGCAATATGGAATGTAGAAGGAATTAAATCAGCCCTGAGCATACTGCCAAACAACTCACTATGTATGCAAGACGTAATAATATTTTGTGAAACTTTCTTAACTGAACCCTTGAACATCACGGGATACTATGCGACTCACGCATTAGCAAAGCATCCCAGAAACGGGAGCCCCTCAGGCGGAATCACCTGCTTCCATAAGGCATCACTAGGACAGCCTGTACAAACCCAAGTTACCGAAGATTCTGTTACAGTTCACCTCAAGGACATCACAATAATAGGAGTATACCTTCGCCCCCAGATATCATCTGAGGAAACGGTCGAAAGCATCACCAGAATTTTAGGACATATCGACCAGGAAAAATCAACCATAATGGCAGGTGACTTCAACTGCCGTCTGGACATACCAAACAGAAAAGGAAGAGCCCTAACGGAACTGATGCATGAAGAGGGCTTCCAACTAATCAACAAGGAAGAAAGTCCCACATACATTGCACATAACGGAACCAGCACCATCGACTTAATTTTCTATCGCGGAAGAAACATAAAGCTAAAGGGACACGCAGTGCTGGGAAAGGATTCCTGGGATACTACCAGGAAACACCTACCAGTAACAGCAAACTTCCAACTCCAAAAGAACCCAGGACGAGAGCGCAAGGAAACGCGAAGATGGACACCGAGACTATTAGACGCAGAATCCCTCAGCCAGACCCTTGACCATGGTCAGATCATGAAATTCATAGAAGAAGTAGAACGTCATTCATAGCACAAAATGCTCTTTCGCATTCTGATGTGGAAATTGAATTGAATCAATTATTTGTAGTAGGCCTAATTGTTCAAGGTCTTTAGGTTTCATGTTCGTGTCCACATATTCCCTGAATGCCTGAATGTATTTCCTCTTGTCTTGAAGTCGATAAACCTCACATATATAAGAGATGCTCCTATCTCCACAAGTTATGTCAGTCAGTATCTTGTGGCCAATGCTTTGTCGCTACAAGAGCAAGATCTTTCAACAATACTTCAGTCCTCAGCTTCTTTTCGTTTTCTGTGCTGCTTTGCTTGGTCTGAGAACCTATATGGGATGCATGGCTAGGATTGGCGACAAGTCTGTGTTTGAGATGTTCAGCTAGACTTCGGTAAAACTGGCCACTTTGAACAACTTTAGGGTTGTTGTGTAACTCAATATCTTTAAAGACCTTGTTTTTAGCTGCTTTAGTTGCGTCCTCATCATGAGAACCTGGAGAAGATGCCATGGACTCCAGCACCCGGATACTACGTTTTATAGTCTTGTCAGCTTCGGTAATTGTCATGTCACTTCTTTGAAGAAACAAAGATAAATCTGAGAGCTCACTTAAAGCATCGTATACAACTGCTAAATTTATAACACATTCAGAAGAACTCAAAGTTTTGCAAAGGCCTGCATATTTAGACCTTTCTCTAGAATCCCTGTATTTATCAGCAGCAGCTTCTGTGAAATGTTTGACAAGAGAACTATAGTTATTCCAAACATATTTCAACCCATCTGATTGTAAATATTTTCCCAACTTTATTTAGTTTTTCACCAAGATCTGCTGCACATTAACTAAGCTGAGCTTCATTTTTAGGCGTCATGCTATAGACAGAATACAGTTTATCGAAGAAAAAATGGAAATGAGTACGACCTTGAACCTCATCTCTCGTCTCGTGTACTGCTAGTTCGAGTCTGTGGTTAGCACAGTGCCAAACAGTCAAGTGAGGAAACATGTTCTGTAACGCCACAGCAACTCTATTTCTCTTTCCAAACATTACCGAGGCTCCGTCACTTGCAGATCCAACAAAGTTATCTTTGAGGTAAGAATGAGAAAAACCATAAGAACTCAGATTCTGCAAAATGGCATCCATGATTGAACTGGAGTTCGTGTCTTTAAGTTCAATGAAGTCCCAAAAATATGATTGAACTAGAATGTTTTCTGATATGGCACATCTCAAACATAACACAGGTACTGGTAAATTACTGCAGGTAGTGGACTCGTCTACCATAACACTCATTTTAATATTATTTTTTATAAGGTGATTAGCTATTTTCTTCCTCATTTCTGTGGTTATATGATCCGTAATGTTGGTACAACTGAACTTATAATGTAAGACTCTTCCCATATCCAAACCATTAAGTTCCTGGACTTGAATGTCTATTGGAAAATCAGTGAATGGTCTTCCTAGCTTTGCCCCTTTATATGCTGTCCTAAACAGTCTACTTGTTGTCTCACACTGATTAACTAACATTTTATATACTCCTGTTTCTAAAGGTTTGCTCTCAGCACTAGCCTTAGCCTGCTTAGCACGTATATGACTCATAGATTTTTATGTTCATATATTTTCTTTCTTAAACTATTTTGCTGCAAATCTTTAGTATTTTCAAAATATGTAATTTCCCCATCAATCCACTCTTTAGCTGGTTTTAATCCTGAACCTTGCTGTGGTCCCAAACCATGCCTGCCAGTTTCAGCACAATAAGAACAACCAAGTGCTTATATTTATTACTATCCAGCTGTTTTCAGTTTTAAAGTAATTGTGCTGAGACTCCGACCAGCATTCTGGATAATCTAGAATCACTGAACTTCTTGACCAGAAGGAATAACTGAATCACTTCCTACATTCTTAAGTTCTTCCTCAAAATCTTCGTCCTTTGAGGTGATCGATCTTTTCTAAGGGCCTTGTTGGTCACAGCTAGCACTGTTCTCTTCAACGTCCCTGTTATCATCTGGAGTGTTTCGTTTGCCACTATTTAACCAGTTAAGCAAGTTCATTATTACTTTGGAATTATAATGTACGTACTTTCACACGCACACACTTTACGTCTTTACACAGACAGTACCTAACGACAAATCAGACTCAATTCAAACAACGGCACAGCGTGGCACTGAAAACACATAAGCAAGCGTTTACTGGTAAAAGAAACCAAGTTCACAATGTTGCCAACAGCTGAACATGTTTTATACATCTGGGCGCGATTGAAATGTCAAACTCCAACTCATATGGGCCCAATTAGTTCCACGTTGTGCCACGAGATAACTCTGAACAAGTAAATTATCATTTCCGATTTTTCTTTCGGAAATCCATTGGCCAATTTACAGTAGGGCAATTTTTTACAGATTTAAAAAGGTAGTTTAACCGGTACGCTTATAACGAGTTTGGATTTTAGGGGGTACGCCGTACCGGCCCGTACCGGCCCAACTACAGCACTGATATAAATTAATTCTGTCTGACAACAGAAAGTCATTGACCCCTCAAAACATTGAAAAACTATTGATAACCTACCGCCATGCAACATTTTGCAAGGATTGAAACATGTGTATCAATGTAAAGCTGAGTAAAAATTAAATAATAAGTTTGGTAAGTGTATTTTTTTAATTTTTAGTGCATATTTTCAACTTTTTAGTGCATATGTGCATGCATATTTTTGTAGTTTTTAGTGCATATGAATCCGGGCCCTAGTTATAGCCTAAGTGTAATGGATCTGATGATGATCGCTTGACGATGGAAACTGGTCATTCTAGTGTATTTATTAATCTCATGTAATTTATTTCAGGATTAGAGCATAACCCAGCTCTTTTTGGGTACATTCGTGTTGACCGACTGAAAAGCACCAAACTTTTGTTTATATGTTGAAGGTAGAAGTGAATCTTGTCATTCAGTAGTGAGATGAAGTCACACGAATGGATATGGTATAATGGTTAGCGTCAGCCATAAGGATGGTTAGACGGCTTATATTTAGAAAGTATATGTTGCAGAAACATATATATAACTAGCAGTAGTACCCGGCTTCGCCCGGTGGAATGATGATAATATTTCAGTCTCCTTAACGCTCAACGTCATTGATGAAGATGATACTGACGACGACTGCTATTGAACGGGTATAATAAACTTACACTCTAATAAAAATACATATTTTTAAATTACCGGCGAGTAAGACTGTGGTGTTGCCTAGTAGTATAATTGGCGTAACATCTAGGTCATTTTCCCTTTTGATGAGGATGACAATGAAGACTACTACTACTGAACGGGTATATTAAACTTACGAACTAATGGAAATACACATTTTATAAATCACAGGCAATGAAGACTGTGGTGTTGCTTAGTAGTACTGTATAATGGACGTAACATCTAGGTCATTTGCCCTTTCGATGAAGATGATAATGAAGACGACTACTACTGAACGGGTATATCAACCTTACAAATTAATGCAAATACATATTTTTTAAATCACAGGCTAGGTAGACTCTGGTGTTGTTTAGTAGTATAATGGACGTAACATCTAGGTCATTTGCCCTTTTGATGAGGATGATAACGAAGACGACTACTACTGAACGGGTATATCAAACTTACAAACTAATGGAAATACACATTTTAAAATCACAGGCCATGAAGACTGTGGTGTTACTTAGTAGTATAATGGACGTAACATTTAGGCCATTTGCACTTTTGATGAGGATGATAATGAAAACTACTGTTGAATTGACACGACAAACTTACAAACTGCCGTGATAGAAAGAAATATTTCAAAATTCACAGGCGATGAAGACTTATTGTGTGTGGTGATTAGTGGTATAATGGGCGTAACATCTAGGTCATTTGCCCTTATGATAATAATAAGGTAATGAAAAATGACTACTAAACGAACATGGTGTAATTTTAAATCTGATATAGGCAATTTAGATTTCTACCTTCGATGTCTTCAAAGTCTGAACGTTATTTTCTGGCTTAGGCCTATACTCGATGCGTGTAGTGAAAGAGCTTATCGAGTACTGCCCGGGTCCAAGCTGCACGAATCGCAGATGATGACGATATATGATGACAGACGTTCGAGGGGGTTCCCGGTCCTATTCACATTGACCGGTGAATCACTCATTCTTTCGTACTGTATAACACTACAGTGGTTTGAGCAAAGACCCTGTATGAACATCAGCATAGTCAGCAATACCAGGTAACACGGCGGGGTCTGGACATTTCTCTCATGTCAACTCGCGATGAATCAGCAAGCTAATATCACACCTGGCCCCCTCCTCCCCCCTCCACCCACCAGGGTCTCTCAACTTGTGGGACGTGGGTTTGCGATCACGGGATCCCAACTGAGTCCGGCATTGCTTTTACTAACTGGTGCCGGGCTCCTTTCAGTTCTCTTTCCTGTCAGCCTCCCTTGGTCAAACTCTTGTTCTCTTCCGACCCCGATGGTATCAGGGTATCCGAGGCCTAGCGACTCTTTCACTTTCCCGCCTTAATTGGCCCTTGTCTAATCATTCCTGATAGCCTCATTCTTCGATGTGTCAGCCTTCTTTTTCTTTTCTTAATATCTCATGTCTTCTGCTCAAGACCCTCAAGGAGGCAGGGTGTGTGTAGCCCCACCACTTCTGGTGCACCCTGGATTGTGCTACATCCTCAAGGGCTCATGGCTGGTGAGTTCGGGAGATGGCAACCCTGAGGGTTTCCTGAGCGGGTCCGGTTTTACCCCTTTTTTCCATTGCCTTTGGGACGGACCCTGTCCTCTTTCCGGGAATGGAGGGGTCTGTCCGCAATTTCAAGCAGACAATGTTACTCGCAGGGTACCAAAGGGTAAGTATACAAATTTTGGTTCTGAACGGTGAAACGGTGTAGATTTGTGCCAAAGGGCCTAAATGCAGGGAATGGGGTGATCTGTCCGCAATTTCAAGTGGACAGGGTTACCCGAAGGGTTCAAAAGGGTAAGTATACAAATTTTGGTCCGGATCGGTGAAACGATATAGATTTTTGCCAAAGGGCCTAAATGCAGGAAATGGGGTGGTCTGTCCGAAATTTTAGATGGACAGTGATGTTCACAGAGTTACAAAGGGTAAGTATACACATTTTGGTTCAGATCGGTGAAACGGTGTAGATTTTAGCCAAGGGGCCTAAATGCAGGGAATGGAGTGGTCTGTCCGCAATTTCAAGCAAACAGTGTTACTCGCAGGGTACCAAAGAGTAAGTATACAAATTTTCGTTCTGATCGGTGAAACGGTGTAGATTCGGGTCAAAGGGCCTAAATGCAGAGAATGGGGTGGTCTGTCCGAAATTTCAAGTGGACAGGGTTACCCGCAGGGTTGCAAAGGGTAAGTATACAAATTTTGGTTCGGATCGGTCAAACGGTGTAGATGTTTGCCAAAGGGCCTAAATGCAGGAAATAGGGTGGTCTGTCCGAAATTTTAAGTGGACAGTGTTATTCACAGGGTTACATAGGGTAAGTATACAAATTTTGGTTGAGATCGGTGAAACGGTGTAGATTTGGGCCAAAGGGCTTAAATGCAGGAAATGGGGTGGTCTGTCCGAAATTTTAAGTGGACAGTGTTATTCACAGGGCTCCAAAGGGTAAGTATACAAATTTTGGTTGAGATCGGTGAAACGGTGTAGATGTTTGCCAAAGGGCCTAAATGCAGGAAATGGGGTGGTCTGTCCGAAATTTTATGTGGACAGTGTTACTCGCAGGGTTCCAAAGGGTATGTATACAAATTTTGGTTGAGATCGGTGAAACGGTGTAGATTTGGGCCAAAGGGCCTAAATGCAGGGAATTGGGGGGTCTGTCGGAAATTTCAAGTGGACAGGGTTACCCGCAGGGTTCCGAAGGGTATGTATACAAATTTTGGTTCAGATCGGTGAAACGGTGTGGATTTGTATACATAACAGACAGACAGACAGACAGACAGACAGACATTGAGCTTTATATATATAGATTACGGATTAACAATCTGTTGAAATGAAAAACCAAATGGTTATAATCTGCCATCATCACATGTAAAGTTTAATAACATTTAACGTGTCATATTTCAACTACCCACTTATTTGTCAATACGATTTGGTCTAAGACAGACCCTAGATTTGACGATGCCTTATCGTTTGTCAGAAAAATGAATATAATATTAGAAAATATAACGCACCAGTAGAATGGGTATGAGCCAAAAATAAATATTGAAAATTGTTGACTAATGAAAAGCCTTTCATTAATATCACGGATAATTATGTTTAATAAACATGCTGAACGAGTTCCATAACTGAATAATTAAATAGATTTTTGTGAAATTAAATAAAATTTTTGGATTTGAATAAATTACTGATTTTATTAATTTATGATAATTTTGTTGCTACTGTTATGTGAGAAAATAAATAGATTGATCTTTTCTAAAAATGGAAAATAAAGATAAAATATGAATGATTTAATTATATTTTTGAAATATGAGAATAATTTGACGTCATAGTCAAGTGAAACAGTTATTAAATGAATGTAAATTATGGATCTAGAACAAATGATCAAATAAATCTTCAGATGATCAAGTTCTGAGAAATCCTTGCTTAATGATTATACAGATAAACAATAATATTTGCTCTTATGTCTGACAAATGTTCATGTTTTTTTTTTCAATTACTTAACGCAACGATTATTCAAGATACAGATTTTTGACAGTGAATTATTTTCTTGGAAATTGAAGAATTATAAATAGTGTAAATAGTAGACTATAGGCATCAGGATGGACAATTCATTTTGACCTGAGCAGCCTAACAGCGTAAATATTTTCATAATTAGTGACGATTCCAATGGACTATGAATTTTGGTCATCGATCATTTATCAAGTGTTTTCTTTTTCTCTCTAAAGTGTTGATATTTCTATAATGTATTTTGTGTGTGCGTGAAAACTCTTTTTCACTCATGTGATGGCTATTTTTGCATTTTAAACTTCATATTTTAATTGTAATAAAATGAGATCTTTTAGAAATTGTGATATTTTCATTTCTCCCTTCTATCATTATTGTTGCATCGAACCTAGAATCAGTAAAGCAAGCTAGATTTTGTTTTATGTTTTAATTTCACCCAGTTTGGCGCCCTGAGATATTACTGAGACTCGTGCTAGCTGATTTTCGGTAACGTGCATATGTGGTCGTTGGACTTCGGTCTAAACGGGCAAATTAACAAATTATTTGTGGTAAATGCCTCGAAAATTTATAATAATTTAAGACTAGTCGAAGTAGGGCAGAGGAGTGTAAAGGCTCTCAAATTGTATATTCACTCATATTATCTGTGTAATTATTAATATATGTATAAGTTTATGATAAAATTGTAACAGTAGTATTTCTTCATATTAATAGAGTAGGTTAAAAATGTTTTGTATACATATCTTTCTTCCTTAGTTTTTAGACTAATTAGGTTAATTTAAGACTATATATAAAATAAATATGTATAGTAGTGGCAGTTAGCTGCAGCTAAAGGGACTTTTAGTCCTAATTGTAATTTACTTAAAATAAATCAATTTCAATTTCAATACAATTTTAATGACCATTGATTTCTTAAAAATGAAAACATTTTTACAATATATACTGAATAAAAACAATTGGTATTAACTTGCAAAAAGGACTGAAACGCATTAGGTATTAAAATAATTTCAATATTATTTTGCGATGGACTCCCGGAGTCCGAATCGTAACTTAATATACGACTTTAAGAACATGAAGTAACAAAAAGCGCTTCCAGACAATAGGAAATTATAATATACGTCCTTCTCAAGCAGAGATATGCACATAAACTGGCAAAGGCGAAAAATATGATGTATTGTGCCAAACTAACCAAAATATGCATAAATATGCATATATATGATTTTGCAAGAACTTCCGGGCCTTACTCATAACATATTACATTCTATCAGGAACATAGTCATTAGACTATCACCTGCTCGTATAAATTCTTGATTCATCATCAACCTACTGCACCTCACATAGCCATGCTTATTTTATACCACTAAGTATCATTATATTATTTTTTATGTTCACAAAGTCTTTCCCTTTTTTCTTTATCAGGAATAATCTTCAAAATATTACCATTATTCATCCACAGAATATGTGAACTGCCATCATGAATTAATCTTACAACTATATTCAATTTCTTTTTTATAGAAAACTACACCAACCAATCTTCTTTTTGTGTAGATTATCTTATTTATTGTCATGACTTTCCCCTTAATTACATAAATAGTGTGCATAAATTATCATCAATGATTACTATGACTTGCAGCAACAACAAAACGGACGGAAATAAAATGTGATGATGAGCATGTGCGAAAGAATCAAAATCTTCAAAGTAAAGTTTGAAGGGGAAAAAATCTGGGAATACCAATGCTGTTATCTGTCAGAATTCACCTATTAAAAGTTTCCAACACGAGAATTCAAAATCTAAAAATGTAAATAATGATGGACACCCTAGCTTTCAACAGATTTGCTATCGTTTGAATAATGAAGTCTACAACTCTTATTCATTCCATATAAAGTTTTGTAAAGTTTTCATGCCATATTCCATTCAACAAATATGCATGCGCTTTTTAAATGTCAATCTCTTTATCGTAGTGAAAAAATTATGAATCAATTGAAGTAGTGATGGTTTACCAAAATTCAACTGAATGAATTGGTTCGTGGGATAAAGCATCGTGGATTATGGCTCGCCACGTCGTGATCCATCAAATTCTGAATCACCATTCATTTCTAAATAACTTCCTCGTAGACGAAAAATCTAACTAATAATAATAATAAATACTGAAAATAATTAACTAATAAATAGTGAATAATTATTTCAATTCCATACTGTGTAGTCACCCACTGGCAGTAAAGCAAGATAATATGGTACAAGCCTAGTAGCATGCTCATAGAATGTATAACCTCTGGAACCAATAAAGTCTCCTCCATCTTCATCCAGGACTATCTTCTTCCCATTCCAGAGCCGGCAGGATTCCATCTTCCACAGTCTTCCTTCATGCCTCCTCCAGGAATCGAAACCGGGACCTTCCCATCCCGTTTCTTGGTGGCATCGTTCTCCATTTCCCACGGCGTTTATGTCATGGCCTCATCCCGATGTATATGTCACTCCCTCAAGTCCCCTCACGTATATGTCTAGTGCCTCATATTTCCTACTAGTAAGTTCATTTCAGCTTTTACTGACACTTCAATACCCCAGGTTGGGAAATGTCCTTGTTCCATAATTATGGTCATAAGTCCTTTCGCAAACTGTTCTCAAAGAAACACTAATATTCCTTTCACTGGAATATCACACGCTTTACAAGTGCCGTATAATCCGACTGTTCGTTTGTCATATAAGTATCGTGAAATGCTATCGCGTTGCCGGACGAATCTACTGGCATCTGCCCAAGGCCTTGTCTGATCGTCATGTGTTGTGACTGTCAAAGTAATTTGCATCGAACCACATGTCTACGGCTATGTTTTTGTAGCAAGTATGTTCTTATTAAATCAAAACAGCGTTATTCGTATGTACCACGGCTGTTTGAGAACTCCCGTCACGAATTATGCCTGCAGATCGAACTCCACGTCACTCGGGTGAATTAAAATACCACGCCCGGTGTACGACAATCACTTGGCTTATGTAGCCTGCGCGTTCCCGAACGAATACTAATTATCACGTAGTTCGGACACTCTCAAAAGCACTTGTCGCGTCACGCACCAAATATCATTTGTCTTTTCCACAGCACATGTGTCAGCTTGCTCGTGACGTTGGCAAACACGTGGTCCTTCGCACCGCACTCTGGTGTCGGACCAAGACATTGAACTCTTCACAGGTCGAAAATATAGGGAAGCACTTGACCCACGGTGATAGATTATCGTCTCACATATAAAATGTGTCTATTATCTGTAGTTTAATCCACTTCTTGCCTCTCCATAAATCCAATAATCCAGAAAAAAACATCATAAGAATCACAAGCATTTGAAAGTTTGAACTAGGTCATCAGATCGCGCCTACAACTCATGTGACGTCACGTCACCTTGCCGATTCGAACAGCGTGGACACATTGCGCGTTACGCTCGGAATCCCACAGGGTTGCCAATCCATACTTTCTCCTGGCAGCTATGTTGGGCACATACATACATGAACCACTAAAGAAGCTTATTTGGTTTCTCACATTCTGATCTTCCATCATGTGCCAAACATATGCCTGACCATTCTTCAGGCTGGCAGCATTATACTTTCCAATTCTCGTCCCAGTCATAATATCCATAATGTCGTTGTTCCCATACACCTTATGGACTCTGCACGGGCCAGAAAACAGCCTGGCAAATTTTCCATATTCTTCTGCGGTAAGTTAGATGATATACAGTAGGTCTGTATATCAACACGTGGTCTCCAATACGGAAAATCTGGTCATATCTTCCTCTCTCGTTCCTTTTGCTCCTTTTGTCCGCTTGAATCTGCAGTCTATCGCTAACCAATTGAATCCTCCTCTCCATACTGGGTTCCATTACCGGCGGTGTCTTGACAATATGATCCCAAGGTCTTATCAGTTTGACATTAAAGTGGAGTACTATGGGAATCTGGCGTGTACACTCACGTACTCTGGCATTTATGCAAAATTGGGTAAAAGATCCATCTACTGGTCATGTTTATGGTGGCAATACAAACGGCAAAATTTTCCAATTTCTGCCATGACACGTTCAAGGGGATTTCCCACAGGATGGCGTATAGAGTTTAAGATATGTTTTACGTCCAACCTAATCATGGTCTGATAAAACTCAGAAGAGGGGAATTGAGTTCCATGATCGGAGAGAATGCAAGTAGGTTTCCCCATGGTAGGAAATACACCTTTTCCTAACCTGCTAATAACATAGCGTGATTTAGCCTTTTGTATGGTAAAGAAACATAACATATTTCGTGAAAACGTCCATAGTGACAAGGATATGCTGGTTTCCCCGTTTAGATTTTGGAAAAGGCCCATAAATATCAGTAGAAAAGAACTCACGAGGTTCCGATGGTAAAATATGTCTCGTTCTTTCTTTCAAGAAGTACGAAGCAAATTTACTTCTCTGGCATTCATCACATCTCCTCAAAACGTTCCTAATAGATGTTCGCACCCCCTTCCATGTAAATTTCTCCTGTAATACATGGATGGTTTTATCTACTCCACCATGTCCTATGGATCGATGTGCTAGCCAAGTTACCCGTTCGACTAAGTTTGGTGGTAAAACCACCTTCATCCACAAATTTGCACACCACATCTTCCACGATGACATAGTTGTTAGCCTTTCTAGAAGTTACTTCATATTCTGGATCGATATTGCTCATTCGACCTTTCAGAAATCTATACATCACTCTCAGGGAGTATGTCCCTTCATTGACTGTGGCTATTTCTTAAGCTTCTGCAGCGTTTCCTGATCTTCTTGTGTGATTTCTACTTGTTGTACCTGCACTTATTCCGTCGGGTTTCTACTCAATATATCAGCCAATAAGTTGTTCTTGCCAGGTTGGTGCACAATATACATATCGAAACGTTGGAGAACCAAAGTCCAACGAGCTACTCTGTCAGTAACTAAATCAGGTTTGAGTTTAAAGTGTAATGCTTTGTGATCCGTGATTATGACGGTTTTATGTCCTAGGAATATCTTCTACCAACTCTGCAATGCGTAAATAATTGCTAATGACTTTATCTCCATGATAGTATAGTTCCTTTCTGGTTCACGTAATTTCCGACTGGTGAAAGCCAAATAGTGACGCTCATTTTTGTCATCTACCTGGAATAACACAGTGCTGATGACAAAGCGTGAAGCATCGGATTCCAAATTGAATGTTCTCTCAAAGTCCGGGTATTAAAGTTTGATGTTCTCCATCAACATAGTTTTGGCTTTAGCAAAGGCATCTTCACATTTATCATCCCTTTTCAATTTATTGTTTTGCTCTAAGAGATCTTGGAGTGGAGCCATTGTCTCTGAGTACATGGGATAATATGCCGAGAAAAATTGACACATTCCCAGGAATTGTCTAATTTGCTTCACCTTCCGTCGTCTGGGGAAACTCTTAATCACTTCGATCTTATCGGGGTTAGGTCTATATCCATTTCCATTTATAACATGCCCCAAAAACATAATCTCCGTGTGGCAAAAATGTCATTTATTAAAGTTAACCTTGAAATGCACTTATCGCAGGTTCTCAAATAGTTTACGCAGATGCTCAACACGTTCTAAGGAGTGGTAGATGCTATTATGAGATCGTCAATATAACATAATACCGTACATTTCTCTTCACTTCTTCCGTCAGCTTCCTGTCAAATGCTCTGTCCATCACAGGTCCGCTATTCTTCACTCCAAACGGTAGCCTTTTGAAAACGTAGGTAGTGCCATCGTACATAACCCCTGTGTACTGTTTGCTCTCCTCTAACAAACGGATATGACAGTATGAAGCCGTCAGATCGATTGTCGAAAATATGGTCTTCCCTTTGAATCGACTTAATAATTCCCTAATCTTGGGAGGCCTGTCATATTCTGGCAAAATTCCCTTATTACGGCTCCTGGTGTCAAGACAAATCCTAAGCTTGCCATCCAGTTTCATAACGACCGCTATAGGGTTAAGATATAGGGTGGCCATCTTCTGTATAAGGTCGTCCTCTTCCATGGCTCTAATGGCTTTGCCTACCTCCTCATCCCACTTCTCCGGGATCGGATATAGCTTTCCTTCGCATGGAGACTCATCTTACAGTCGAATTTGGTACTCGAAATTGCACATAAGACCAGGTTTCTCATCAAAGATGTCTCTGAATTCCTCCAACTAATCATTAAACTTCTCTTGGATATGCGGATCTAGCGTTGCCCTCTTGGCATAGTGCAATCTTTCTGTTTCCACCTCCGTTTCATTTGCCATGTTAAGTAGGGTGTTCCATTCAGGTGACTCTCGCCTATGTGTTATACCAATCTCTTCATTCCTTTCCCCTTCGTTTTCTCGGAATATTGCTACACCTGCTTGTAAGTCAATCACGATTCCATGCTCAGTCATGAAATCGGTGCGTAAAATCATGTCGAACTTAATGTCTTTCAGGACAATGAAGACGTGTTCGAAATTTCTGTTGGCTATAGTTAAACTAATCAGCGCTTGTAATTTGCAGTTTATGGATCGATTTGGAATCACTCCCCTGACTCTCATTCCGGATGCAGCCAAGAAAGTAATGCCTTCTGCCATCCTGATATTTTCGAAACATGCCTCGGATACAATAATGACTATGGCTCCTGTATCTAGCAGTGTTTTAATCATGTGTCCTCCACCAAATATATCAATCAACGGTAATTCGGTCTTATCTCTTCTAACTTGATTATTATCGTCGTAAATAAGTTCGTTATAATCTACTCTGTGAACGGCGATGATTTCAATGGTAGGCTGAAACTTTCCAGAATCGATTGCGCCTGGTGATTTACCATCGGCGTTTTTCTCCTAAGATTAAGCCACTTGTACCAGGTCTCTGGTCTATCTGCTGCTACCTTTGCTGCTGCTGAGTCACTTCCCGCATCTGCTACACGTATGCTTGGCTTTCTGCATATCTGTCCTCGAGATTTATGGGGTTATCTGAGACTCCTTTCTTTACCATTGCTTGTTATAGGTCAGGGATCTATTTCTTCCTTGCTGCCATGAATTTCTTCCCTTGACACCTCTAGGCCTGTACCTTCTGGAATCGTGCTGTTGGTTCCGTTGATTTACTGAATACGGTCTTCCACCTTGATTCCCCCTCCTAATCTGCTGGTTGTATTCACAATTGTCAAATGGTCCTCTCCAATTTCCTGTGTTCTGAAAAATTCTCCTTTGTAGCGGCTCGGTTTGTATCTTTTGGTCGGTGACGACTAAGTTTACTTCCTGATGTTCTGACCTAACGTTTCTTGTATGCATCAATGAACAAGTGTGGTCTAAATTTCGTAGGATCTCATCACATACCTTTAAGTTACTCGCTCCTGATGCTATGAGAATTCTTTGAACTTCTATCGGGAATTGTCTTCTAAATACCTGGATTAACTCTTCTTCGGGCAGTGGAGGCTCTAAAATTGTAATTTCGCTAGCCGAGTTGTAAAATACCCCATATACTGTGTTGGGTTGGATGCTAAGTACTTTCTAGAATAGAGTTCAGCTCTTATACTGAGTTGATCTTCTGAGCTCCAGAATCGTTTGAGGAATACCGTCGCAAACTCCTCAAAACTCGAAAACATGTACCTAAACGCTCTGAACCAGGTCAACGCTTGATTCTCCAGTGACCTTTCGATAACTCTGATCTCACGCTCTCTTGGGATTCGATTTTCGTCAATGTAATCTCTGAGATCGTGTAAGAACTCGATTGGGGTAATAACCCCTGCACCACAAAACTTCTTTGGTTTGCCATCATGTGTCCTGGTGATTGTTACTGGACTAGCCGCATTAAACCCTCTCGGTATCGAATCTATGTCTTTCAATCGTTTCTGCTGATAAGTTTCTGCTGAGTTGTTTTCCGTCATCTGAGCTGCATTATCCATCTGCAATATGTGTTCCATGTGCTTAATGCGCTGTAGATGATTGCCCTGTAATATATTTATTTTGTCCTCAACTGACGAAATTGCCCCATCTATTTCCCTTCTAAATTGTTCTATGCCAGTATTAATTGATTCCAGCTTCGCATCCTGTCTTCCCCAATCTACAGATGCTTCATTAATTTTACTATCTATCTTTCCTATTTCCTCATCCATGCGCTTTCGGTCCACATCCACGTCCTGTGCTAATATGCCGAGCCTTTCCTCCATTTTGACGATTTTCGTCTCTACCTTTCCTATTTGCTTTGTCAACTCCGTTCAGTTGTCGAGTGGTTTCACTCAACTCCTTCCTCACTTCCACTATCTCTCGCTGGTATTCCTCTTTAAGTTGGTCTACACGAGCAGTGATATCAGTCTCCATTCCTTTAACGTTTTACCTAACCGTTTCTCTACAGTCCTGACGTGTGAATTCAATTCTTCTATGTCCTTCCCTACAGTCTTCTGAATTCTTCCTCGACCCACTATCAAATTGTCCTGAATAGTAGCCTTCAATGCATCAAGTTTAGCATCCATGCTATTATCTGCTTCCACTTGACTTTTAGTTATTCGCTCTCCTAACTGAATTATATCTGCCTGGGTCTTTAATGATTGAGCCGCTACCTCAGATCGGTGTTGGTTAAATTTCTTCTCTAATTAAGTGTGGTTTAGTTGTAATTTCTCCCCTAATTTATGTTCTAACTTAGTTTGACTTTGTGGGAATATCTGTTCTAATTCAGTTTGACTTTGTTGGAATTTTTGTCCTAATTTCTGTTGTAGTTCGGTTTGATTTTGTTCGAGATAGAAATTTAATCTACCGTCTAACTCCATTTGACTTTGCTTTAAGTCGCCTTTCATATCCTCCTGGCTTAGCTTCATATCAGCAAAGAGATTCCTCAACTCCTCCATATCAGACATGATAATCAGTACAATAATCAATATAACTTAAGGGAACCATCAAGAGTGACCACTCCAAGGTTGTACCACAGTTTCTACCACACCAGATCATGGAAGTGAACTAATATCTACGAGCCAAATAAATTGATCCATCTTCGATTCCACATAATCGGATCATTAAACTAGAATACGAACAGAGACCAAAACATCGAAAATCCAAAAAGAAATACTTATGATTTTGTTGTCTATACCACAGAAACTAGGAAAGATCTAATTACTGAAGGTAATTAGACTTCCACAAAAGACAAACATCAACATGGTAATCCAATGTATTTGAGCCACTGAAATCCAAATGCCAACGACAAATGCAACCCACTCTGGTTGTCCAATTTTATTGAGTGCACCTTGTTGCAACACCACCGTGTGGTACGATCTCTCTATTCGGGGCCTTACACGTTGTGCGCCATTTTATATGTCCCCATTAACCAGCAGTGAATCGGATAACCCGGCGAAAACATCGCAATTCGTACTGATAAACCAAGATATATATATAAATGATTGAGTTCTGGGTTCGAATATTTTAAAAAAAATGCCCGGGGGTATGAGATCTCAAGTAGTCACAGGGGTGGTTAAAGGGATAGAGGCGCACCAGGGTAGATCAACCCTTTCCCAGATCTAAATCAACACCACAGAACAACAAAATCAGAAGAAAAGAAAAATTTAACAATAAACCAAGTATCCAATTATTGGGCCGCTCATAAACCAACAGAAAATAAGTATATATAACCTGCTTCGGAGAATCAAACAAAATAAAAACTTGATGTGGTTTGATTCAAATAATTTAATGTCAACTGACACTAGAAAATAATGGGCCAATAAATCTCCTCAGTCCTAACCTTCGACACAAGTAAAATTAGGAGATATTCGAAGAATATAAAAATACAATAAAATTTAAACAAGTCAGACTCTGTCACATTTGACCATCAAAATTAACTTAACACCTTGAATGTCCGTCAAGTGGTGTTTTAGGCCAGAAATAAATTCCCTGGCTTAAGTCCATGATAAATTAAATAAGTAGCTTGTGCTGAAATAATAGTGATGATCTCAATTCTAACTAATGAATGAAAATCCACAGCCTGCTACCAGTCTCCGACCGGGTCAGGAATGGAATGAATGAAGCCCCCATCTAGCGGCGAGGATATGAAGTGTGCTGGCTGCCGAAGCCTGTCGCACTCCTCTGGGGCAATGATTAAATGAATGACAGATGAAATGAAATGATAGTGGAGAGTGTTGCTGGAATGAAATTTTGACAGGGAAAACCGGAGTACCCGGAGAAAAACCTGTCTGCCTCCGTTTTGTCCAGCACAGATCTCACATGGAGTGACCGGGATTTGAACCACGGACCCAGCGGTGAGAGGCCGGCGTGCTGCCGCCTAAGCCACGGAGGCTTATTCAATTCTAACTAATACATGTTTTAAATGTTTTATCCACACACACACACACAAAATATCCACCACAATTATTGCTATAATAACATTTGATCTATTTGATCACCATGTCGTTGCTTAATACATTATTTACATTTATATTCATTTCATAATTATAATATTTCCTTGAATATTTGAATGAATTCCAGCACTTAATTGTCCATGTTTTTGAGACTACCAAACCATTCATTCGGAGTCTATGTCCTATTTATCATGATTTCAGTGCCCGATGCAGACTAATTCAAAGTCTATTACGCAAAAATGTGGGAACCGGTGTCAAGAACACTCACGATTTATTTGTTGAAAATCAAAAGAATATTTGTTCATTTAACAAATGAAAATAATATAGATTACAATATCAAAATACAGAATACGTTGTGGTGGACACCAATGTCTTCCCAGCTCCAAAGAACAACAATAATAAATTCCACAGCAACTGTTTTTCTCTATGTCCGCGTGCCCTCTGTCACTCGTGGCAAAACCTCGAAACTCCTGCCCGTCTTCCCACATTCGGCCGTCCTGATCAACATCGTCCGACCCGGACGATAAGCCTTCCACAGGACAGGGCTTCACATACGAGGCATGTCCAGAAAGTAAGTTACGTTTGGTAATAAAATTAAATTGTGTACAGATACAGAAAAATTATTTATTGCACAACATTCTACACCTCTCAAACTACTTTTCCACATAACTGCCGAACTTTTGCAGGCATTTGTCATAGCGTGGCACAAGTTTTTGGATGCCTTCTTCATAGAAGTTTGCCGCCTGTGTCTTCAACCAGTTGGAAACATCTTCTTTCAGCCCGTCGTCATTGTTGAAGTGTTGACCGCCAAGGAAAGACTTCAGATGTGTGAACAGATGAAAGTCGCTAGGAGCGAGGTCAGGGCTGTACGGAGGGTGGTCAAACACGTCCCAGCCAAATCCCTGTAGGAGGTTTTTCGTCACATTTGCAGTGTATGGTCGTGCGTTGTCTTGAAGAAAAACAACACCTTTTGACAGCAACCCTTGGCGCTTTTTCTGTATTGCGCGGCGCAATTTCCTAAGTGTCTCGCAGTAAGCATCTGCGTTGATTGTTTGACCACGCGGTAAGAAATCAATGAGTAAGATGCCTTTCCAGTCCCAGAACACTGTGCACATCATTTTCCGAGGTGTCAAGATTTGTTTCGGCTTAAACTTTGCTGGGGATGAAGTGTGCCTCCATTCCATTGATTGCCGCTTACTTTCAGGGGTGTCGTAAGAAACCCAAGTTTCATCTCCTGTGACTATCTGTGTCAGGAATTCTTCGCCACCTTCATTGTAACGGGTCAAAAACTGAAGTGCACTACCCATCCGTTTTGTTTTGTGTTGCTCCGTAAGAATCTTTGATACCCAACGTCGGCAAAGTTTACGAAAGTTCAGTTTTTCGGCAACAATTTCATGAATTAGTGATCGTGAGATTTGGGGAAATTCCATAGCGAGAGCACTAATTGTAAACCTGCGGTTTTCCCGGATCTTGTCATCAATCGCGTGAACCAGTTCTTCTGTAACCAAAGATGGACGCCCACTTCGTTCTTCATCGTGCACTTCACTAAGTACTTCATTGAACTGTCGGACCCATCTTCTCACCATTGAATCACTCATCGCATTTTGTCCATACACTTCGCAAATTTGCCGATAAATTTCAATTGGTTTAACTTTCCTAGCATTCAGAAAACGAATCACAGATCTGATTTCACAAGCGGCGGGATTTTCAATCAACACCGACATTGTACGAGTAAACATGAACAACAACGCTTACGTGGCTGACAGCGCTCTCCAAATGGCGCACATTTCTTCTCCTTGATACAGAGCGGCTACCGCGCATATGCGAAACTGCGCTGCAGCGGAACATACAACTAGTTGAAGACACAGGCGGCACACGTCTATGAAGAAGGTATACAAAAACTCGTGCCACGCTACGACAAATGCCTGCAACATTTCGGCAGTTATGTGGAAAAGTAGTTTAAGGGTTGTAGAATTTTGTGCAATGAATAATTTTTCTGTATCTGTACACAATTTAATGTTATTACCAAACGGAACTTACTTTCTGGACGTACTTCGTATTTCGCAGAGGTGGTGGTGGTCTTGGGTCCAACGTTGCTTCCTCGCCTTTCCACATCGTACATATCATTGGGTTTGACCTTCGTGACTTGATAGGGCCCCAGGTACTTGGCCTTCAATTCATACCTTGTCCGAATTGGGTCCTCTTGACACTACTAAGTCTCCCATGTTGTAAGTCGAGGCTTCTCTGCGTTGTTTTTTTTTTTTTTTGAAGTTCTTGCGGTTCTCCTCTTGTGTCTTGAGAATCTGCAGTTTTGACTCCTGCCTGATCTGGTCGCGTTGATCCTCAAAATTGTTAATGGCTTCTTCTTCCAACATCTCCATGATCTGAAGACATGTTTTGTTGCGCATCTTGAGCCCGGTCAAGAGTTCTAACGGTGTTCGACCTGTACTTCTCTGATAAGTCGAGTTCAGTGCCAGTTGAACCGACGGGATGACTTTGTACCATTTGGTTGGATCTTCGGTGGACAGCTTGGCTATGATGGATGTCACAATCGCGTTGATGCGCTCCACCTGGCCGTTGGCTCTGGGTAACGTGGTGGTCACCAAATAGTGCTTGATCCCTTGGTCCTCACAGTACTCTTCAAATTCTTTTGAGGTAAAAGCTGGCTCTCGGACCGTGATCATCTGAGCAGGGTTTCCGACGAGGATCCTCTGCAGCTCCAGCTTGCTGATGGTTTCGCTCGACTTGGTGGTCTTGACTGGATACAACCAGGTGTACTTGGTAAAGCTGTCTACGACCACAAGGATGTGGTTGTAGCCTTTATGCGTTGATTCCAGCGGTCCTACATGATCCAGATGATAGGTGTGTAAAGGCTGACTTTCCTTGAACAGCGGGTGAAGTAATCCTTCCTGGTTTCCAGACTTTCTGTTTACAATCAGGCATTTCACACAGCTTCCGATCACTTTCTTCACCTTCTCTGTCAATCCTGGAACGTAGTACTGCTGTTTTATCTCCTCCTCTGTTCTCTTCACCGCGTAGTGTCCTTTGTCATGAATTGATCTGATGATCTCTTGCTGCATCGACATTGGTACCACTAGAAGTTCTCGGCCATCTACAAACTTGAATAACATCTGGTCTCTCAACACGTAATCTCCATAGGGTCCTTCCTTCAGGATAGTCTTGATGGCGAGTAGTCCTTCGTCCTTGTTTTGAATCCTCTTGATTCTAGCAATCAGACTATCAGCGAATCCGAAAAGGGCTGCGGTACACCGACTCAAGGCATCAGCATGTCGCATCTTCGTTCCAGAACGATGTTCGATGGTGTAGGAGAATTCTTCCAACGACAGGGCCCATCGAGCAACTCTGGGTGTTAGATCTTTCTTTTGCATAATCGTTTGGAACGTTGAGCAATCGGTCACTATTTTAAAATCCACTCCCAAAAGGTAGACTCTGAACATGTTCAAGGCTCGAACAATGGCGAGGACTTCGAGCTCGTAACTGCAATATTTTTCTTCTTGCTCATGTATGAGACCGGGTGAAGTAGACCATCCTCGGGTAGCTTCTGCATGAGCACGGCGCCATAACCGAACTTGCTAGCGTCTGTATGAAGCTCAGTCTCATATCTGGGGTTGTGGATTATCAACACAGGACTGGATGAAACGATTCTTTCCAACTCTTCGAATGCCTCTCTCGACTTGTCTTCAAACCGGAAGGCATAGCCGGTTCTGAGCATATCGCTCAAAGGTTTGGCGATTGAAGCGTAGCCTGGAATAAATTTCCGGAAGTACCCTGTCAATCCCAAGAAGCTTTGGAGAGCTGTGATCGTCTTCGGTACCGGGAAGTTTTGTACAGCTGCTGTATTCTCATTTGACGGTTGAATCTTTCCTTCCTGGATCTGGTAGCCCAAAAAACGAACCTTCCTTTTCAAAAATTGGCACTTCTTGAAATTTATCAGCAATCCGTAGTCCCGTGCAATGTCAAGTACTTCGATTAACAATTGAATAGCTTCCAGTACAGTTTTCGCCAGAATTATCAAATTGTCCATGTAGATGAAGATGAGTCCGCTCTTTATCATCTCCCAAAACACAGCGTTAATAAATTATTGAAAGACAGACGGGCTGTTAGTGAGACGAAAGGGGACTTTCCTGAACTCGTACTGACCTGAGTGGGTGACAAACTACGTATACTTTCTACTGTCTTCTTCAACATCTACATGGAAGAAACCATTCTTCAAGTCAAGAGTAGAGAATACACGAGCATCGTGGAGTTTGTCAAGCAAGTCTTCGATGAGAGGGAGGGGGCAGTGATCCTTGACGATGATCCTATTTAGTGGTATGTAGTACAGGCAGACACGATGTGAACCGTCCTTCTTTTTCACGACTACAACAGGACTGGCGCACTCGGATGGACTTGGTTGCACAATTCCAACTTTCAGCCATGACTGAATCTGCTTCTCAACCACCTCTTTTTCTCTCGGTGCCAATCGTCTCGGTCTGCTAAATATAGGTTCTTCTGTCTTCACAACTATCTTCATCTGGATATTCATGGATTTGATTTTCATTGGGGTGTAACTCGCTACGATGTGCTCGACTGTTGCCTTGGCCTCGTCAGATACAGTCTTCTCAATATCCAGCTCTTTCTCGTCTTCACCAGCGTCTATGCACATAAACAACGTTTCTTCTCTATTTTTCAACTGATCGCCCTCTCTAGAAATCAACACCTCAGCCTGATCCAGTAAGTCGATTCCAATAATCATAGAAACTGGAATAGCTTCGTCGGCAACAACGTGGACGTCGACACAAAAATCCTCGTCGTCAACGGTGATCGTCGTGTTGAACCATTCCAGCACGGATCTCCGCTGTACTCGTCTGCACGTCAAATTCCTCTCGAAGAGATTTATTCAACGCCGTCCAGCTGGTAATTCCCTTCTCGCCCTGGATTAAGTTTTGCCAAGCCGGTTAGAGATTTCTTAGTGAAGATCAACATCTGCAGTTTGTTCCATCCCATCAACGCAGCCGTTACCTCAAACTCGGTGATCCATCGGTTGACTGGATATCCACTGCTACCATCAAATGACCTGACGGAACCCTCGATGTCGCAAAACGTCAAAGTAAACTTCTGGGAATACCTCGACGCTTCGCTTCCGTCACTTGAGCTGTCCCCTGGTTCACCCTCGTCGTCGTCCAGTTCCATTCGATTTAGCTTCTTTTTTTCTTTTCGCCACTGTCAATTCCCTCTTGATAGTGCCACATAACCTTTTTGCCTCTTCTAGATCCACTTTGGAGAGCGCTGCCGCATTAGCTTGTGCCTTCTTTTGTACTTATTCGTCTTCTTTATCGTGCTCGTCGTCCGAAGATTTCTCAAACATCTCAATGTACTCTGAAAAATGCGTCAGGTGGTGACAAATCGTTATTGACATTTCCTCCTAGGTGCCCTCGTCAAAGCGCAGGATCGCGGAAGATACTTGCAGTTCCTCTTCCGTCAATTCTTTTGTTATGAACTCGACCTTGGCCACATAATCCTCTGAATCAGGTTTGAAAGTAAAACCTGAAAATTCTCGCAACCTCTTTCTATTGTTTCGATCACCTGGAGCGTCCACAAATATAATCTTATGTAAGGTTTTTATAGCTGCCACTGGAACAGTTGAAATGCTTTTGTTTATGAGATCCATATCTCCTAACGTCATCATTTTGGAAATATTAGGCTACTTATCTGCGTCAACACCGATCCCAAAGCCCTTTTGTCGTCTTTCTCAAATCGTCTTCAACTTATTTACGTCTTTGTCCAGCTGCAAACCTTTCTCTGAGGAGATAAGTCTTCAATCTCGAACATCCGTCGTCAATTCGAGCTGAATTCGTCGTTGGCCTTTCGTCGTTCAACCGTCAGCAAAATTGGGAAGTGAACATAGCCTCAGAAATGCGTCATTGATTTGTGGAAACCGGTGTCAAAAACACTCACGTTTGATTTGTTGAAAATCAAAAGAATATTTGTTTACCTAACAAACGAAAATAATGTAGATTACATTATCAAACTACAGAATACGTTGTGGTGAACACCAATGCCTTCCCAGCTCCAAAGAACAACAATAATAAACTCCATATCAACTGTTTCTCTCTATGTCCGCGCGCCCTCTATATGACTCGCGGCAAAACCTCGAAACTCCTGTCCGTCTTCCCACAAATATATTACGAACAATTATCCATCCATTTATGCAAAATTAAATTCATGGTTGATCATTACATTAAGTAAAGAAGTTTCCAACTTTCCCAAATCGATGGTATGCTCATAACATATTACATTCTATCAAAAACATAGTCATTAGACTGTCACCTGCTCATATAAATTCATGATTCATCATCAACCTACTGCACTTTACATAGGCATGCTTATTTAAGAACAATTATTTTATACCACTAGTTATTATTATATTATTTTTATGTTCATAAAGTATTTCCCTGTTTTTCTCTATCAGGAATAATCCTCAAAATATTACCATTATTCATACACGGAATATGTGAACTGTCATCATGAATTAATCTTACAACTATCTATTCAATTTCTTTTTATAGAAAACTACACCAATCTATCTTTTTTTGTGTAGGTTATCTTATCACCTCAAATTTATTGGCATGCCTTTCCTCTTAATTACACAAATAGTGTGCATAAATAATCATTAATGATTGCTATGACTTGCAGCAACGTCAAATCGGTCGGCAATAAAGCGTAATGATGAGCATGTGCGAAAGAATCAAAATCTTCAAAGTAAAGTTTGAAGGGGGAAAAATCTGGGAATATCAATGCTGTTATCTGTCAGAGTTCACCTATTAAAAGTTTCCAACACGAGAATTCAAAACCGAAAAATATAAATAATGACGGACACGCTAGGTCTCATCAGCTTTGCTATCGTTTGAATAATGAAGTCTCCAACTCTTATTTGTTCCATATTAAGTTCTGTAAAGTCTTCATGCCATATTCCATTCAAAAATAGGCATGCTCTTATTAAATTGCAATCTCTTTATCGTAGTGAAATGTTTATGAATCATTTGAAGTAGTGATGGTTTACCAAAATTCAACTAAATGAATTGGTTCGTGGGATAAAGCATCGTGGATTATGCCTCGCCACGTCGTGATCCATCAACTCCTGAATCTCCATTCATTACTAAATAACTTCCTCGCAGACTAAAAATGTAACTAATAATAATAATAAATACGTACTGAAAATAACTAATGAATAATTAGCGAACAATTATTTCAATTCCATGATCACAAAGTATACTGAGTAGCCACCCACTGGCAGTAAAGCAAGATAATATGGTACAAGCCTAGCATGCTCATAGAATGTAGAACCTCTGGAACCAATGAAGTCCCCTCCATCTTCATCCAGGACCATCTTCTTCCCATTCCAGAGCCGGCAGGATTCCATCTTCCACGGTCTTCCTTCTCGCCTCCTCCAGAAATCGAAACCGGGACCTTCCCATCCCGTTTCTTGGTGGCATCGTTCTCCATCTCCCACGGCGTTTATGTCATGGCCTCATCTCGATGTATATGTACTCCCTCAAGTCCTCTCACGTATATGTCTACTGCCTCATATTTCCTTCTAGTAAGTTCATTTCAGATTTTACTGACATTTCAATACCCCAGGTTGGGAAATGTCCTTGTTCCATAATTATGGCCATAAGTCCTTTCGCAAACTGTTCTCAAAGAAACACTAATATTCCTTTCACTGGAATATCACACGCTTTGCATGTGCCGTATAATCCGACTGTTCGTTTGTCATATAAGTATCGTGAAATGCCATCGCGTTGCCGAACGAATCAACTGGCGTCTGCCCAAGGCCTTGTCTGATCCTCACGCGATGTGACTGTCAAAGTAAGTTGCATCGAACCACATGTCTACGGCTATGGTTTTTGTAGCAAGAATGTTCTTATTCAATTAAGACAGCGTTATTCGTATAATACACGGCTGTTTGAACGCTCCCGTCACTAATTATGCCGGCAGATCGAACTCCACGTCACTCGGTTGTCTTAAAATACCACGCCCGGTGTACGACAATCACTTGGCTTATGTAGCCTGCGCGTTCCCAAACGAATACTAATTATTACGTAGTTCGGACAATGTCTAAAGCACTTGTCACGTCGCGCACCGAATATAATCTGTCTTTTCCACAGCACATGTGTCAGCTTGCTCGAGACGTTGGCAAACACGTGGTCCTTCGCACCGCACTCTGGTGTCGGTCAAAGACATTGAACTCTTCACAGGTCGAAAATACAGGGAAACACTTGACCCACGGTGATTATCTGTAGTTTAATCCACTTCTTGCCTCTCCATAAAGCCAATAATCCAGAAAAATAGCTTAAGAATCACAAGCATTTGAAAGTTTGAACTAGGCCATCAGATCGTGCCTACAAGTCATGTGACGTCACGTCACCTTGCCGACGTGAACAGCGTTGACACATGGTGCGTTACACTCGGAATCTCACAGGGTTGCCAACCCATACTTTCTCTCGGAAGCTATGTTGGGCACAGTATGTCTATCCCTTATTATTCAACGGGGTCGGGGATGTGATGCGATGAAAATCTATGTGGGGGCTGGTTTTTGCAGCCCGATGTCCTTCCTGACGCCAACCTCAGGAGAGTAGTTAATGACGTGAAATTAATGAATATGAATGAACCTGGGCAATGATGTGGAAGGAAGCGGGCGTGGCCTGTCAGAAGGTACGGCCACAGCGTTTGCATGGAGTTGAAAATGGGAAACCGCGGAAAACCATTTCAGGGACGCCCGACGGTGGGGTTCGAAACCGCGTCTACCAGGACCGTAGAGAGCTTGGCCCAATGACCTAACGCTGCTCGTTAGCGAGCGTAGCTACCGCTGTCGGTCTATTAGGTACACAAAGGATTCCCAATAACAAATCCTGTCGGATATATTAAATGCAGGTCTAATTATTCGCACGGTCGTCACGTTGAATAGGTAAAAGGTATTAAAATTTGAAAGGCACAGTCGTGGTTGGACGAAATAGTACTAAGACCTCGCCAAGTCCCATTGTAATCGCTCTAGCCGATTAGATTTTATGAGGACACACACGTACACACATACGCACACGGATAAGAGGTGATCTCACAAGTCTATATTTCATAAGATGATTGTAGGCTCAAAATAATAATCCAGTGAAATAAAATTAAGAAAAATGCCTCAGGTATTAACATTATATCCCAGACTTTTATTGGGTTGAATGGCTCCGTGGTTAAATGTTGAGCGCACTAGGCTTTGGCCCGATGTGTCCCGGGTTTGATTCCCCGCCGGGCCATCAAGAATTTTAATATCATGGGGTTAATTCCCATGGCTCGGGGACTGGGTGTATGTGACGTCTTCATCATCCATTCATCCTCATTACGGCGTCAGGTCGCCTACGGGCGTCGACAAAAAGACCTGCACTCAGCCTCTCAGGACATACGATCATTATCATTCATTGGCGTGAATAAGACAATAAGAGTGCCATTCCACGTGGAATAACCCGTAGTTTTATGGATTAAATTTCGCTATATTTAATTCAGAGCTTTATATTTACATATCATTAAATTCTATGGAATTATGTTATTCACGTAAGAATAGAATTAATTGTTCGTTCAATGTTTCATTCGGAGAGGAATACAATTAAATTAAATTAAATTGTATGGATTTAATTTCACTCCAACCGGAATAGAACTAAGTTTTTGTTTAGTGCTTCATTCCAACAAGAATATAATTATACAGGGTGTAACAAAATATGTGGGAAAGGTCCGGGGATTCTGTAGAGGACCTGACAACAAGCAAAACATATCCCATAAACATATGGTGTACAGTAGAGTCTCGCAAACTCGACCTAATGTGGACCGAAGGGTGGCCGATTTCGCGAAAATGCCGGTTTATCGGGATTTTTTTAAGAAGAAATAAGCTGTTTGTTTTGGTTTAAAAGTAATGCAATGCAGTACATTTATTTGTTTTAACAGAAACACAAGTTTTAAAACGATTAAGCCACTACAATTACAGTACTTGAATATATAGTTCAGTACTGTACTACTGTACTGCATAAAAATCATGGAAAACCATTACTATAAATTATAGAAGAAAACTTAGAAAAACTTGGCGTACAAATTATTCTTATAATATGTACACTGTACAGTAGGCTGTATGTACAAAATAATTCCTGTAGGCAAATAGTTTTTTCACTTAATGAAAATTACCTTTAACTTTTTTGCACAAAAAAAGTAATGTTCTTTTGCTTTTCGCTTTGAACCCTGTTTCTTGAAGCCTCGTCACGATGACGGTGAGGAGACAGAATGTCCATAGCGGATGCACCTTGTTGTTCAAAGTACCGAAGAGTAGTTTCAGTGGCATTAAGTCCCTCGGTATGAGTGATTTTTGGTTCCACTACTCCGCAATCTTCAACTTCATCATGATCGTCGATTTCATCATTTCTTGTGACAGCCGCTACAATATCTGCATCCATCAGAATGTCTTGCTGCGTGTCACGGAGAATGCGCAATCAAATAAATACAACGCTCTGCGCGAGAACCGTTTGTTTAAGTCTTACTGCCAATAGTTTTTGCATTACTGCAGTACTGTACAACTACCTGTATTTATCAAGTCGTCGTTACTCTCCTTACTATGTACTGTAAGTCAACTAGTTTCGCGTCGTATTTAACTGTCGATAATTCCATTGACGGAGAAGACGAATGAAAACGTAATAACGTTCAGTGCGGATACACAAAAACAAACAAAAATCGTGATTTCTTTTCTCCTGTCAGGGTGGCCGAGAAATCCGGAGTGCCGGGTTACCGAGTGCCGAGTTTGCAAGACTCGACTGTATTTGCTTTCGTTTCCGTGTTACAAGCATTGATTGTGGTGTGCGACGTCACGAGGCTCTGATTGCAGTACGAGAGGGAGTGGCAAACGGGGTTACAGCCCTGGGGCTCGGGCGTGTTGAAGGGCCCGGAAGGCACAAAATCACCTTTCAAATTTTGTGTACGCCAAATTCACTCTTCACAATTTCACAAATACTGAAAAATATGTGCAAAACACTAAAACAAGGAATTCTGCTGAATTTTTAAAATGAAACAGTACACATGAACTTTTATACGAAATATTAAGCGGGAAAAGCAGCCTTACAAATATCATTTCTAATATTTGGAGATAGTTGAATCGTTGAAAAGCGGCAAGCTTCTAATATTACCAATATTAACATATGCACTTCCTTTTCTAAGTTCAACGGGACGCTAAATGTAAAGTGTTAAAATATCCACATCTAAATCTAGGAAAAAGGCAAGTCACAAACTCAAAAAAGCGAGTAATTGACTAATAATAAAACAAAGGACAACGAGTGCGCAAAATAATGAATAACTGAAAATCAGGAATTTCTCAAAGCCTTCTTTCTCCTCTTTTTAATTGAAGGGTAATAAAAGAAGCGGTGTTTTTTTAGGGCCTGCGATAGCTCTCCATGGCCCTGTGCAGTATGTGGTGACGACACACCGTACTGAAGACACACAGTCTAAGTACATGTACTGTACTGTAATTCTAATAATTAGTGTAGTGTCATGTCACCAATATGTGGAATAAAATTCATTGCAATCACATGTCTCCTTCTTGGTATTGCACTTTTCACAAACGGTAGTGTAGTTTAGTACACACGATGGTATAGTTACGTTGACCAACTGATACCCATTTATTTTTTCAATAGTCCGTAACAATATTGTAACGACTTTTAAAATCGTTACATGAAGAAAATGAAACATCCAAGATTTGGTTACACAACTGCAATTATGTCGCAACAGTCTCGAGCTGGTATATTTCTCAGGCACTCCTGCTCCCAGCTAATTGGTTTCCAAAACTCTTCAACTACATTTGTGCCTGAGAAGGAGCTGACATTAATACCCTAGGAGAAGCTTGACATTTCTACGCTGTTGTGAAGTGCGCACTTGCCTGAAATAATAGGTTCCTAGAAACCCCTTTAGCCCCATTAGTGGACTGAGTTTCTACCCTGGGAACATTTGGTCGTAGCATTTCTGAGTAAACGCTAGCGATTCTGGTCATGGGACCACTTGTGGTACCAACATTTCTCATGGACTCTGTCGTTGTTGTGCTCATGGAGGAAAGAAAGGAAGGAGATGCCTTCGCTGCGCTGCCTAGCGCAAGCTGTTGAAGCCAAAGGCTCGCCCACTTTGGTTGTAAGAAAATGCCTGTCCCTATGCTTAAAGCCGTAAACCACTGCAACTAGTAATGGATTTTAGTGACATAAAACTGCAATGACAAGTCAAATTTTTTCTTGGATAGGTAGAATACACTCTGTACATCACGGTACTTGGCACAAATAAGCTGCGCTTTCGTTTTAAAAGCCAAATTAAATGTAAATATGAGAGCACCTTTGCAAGGCTAGTTTTGTAAGGAAGACGCGGCAAAACGTAATAATACGCTGAAACACTGATTAAATTGAATACAGGTGTCTGAAGATGCGAGCTATACCAAAGAAGGAACATCTTGGAAATTAATGATGCCGAACTAATTACGGTATTTACACCAAATTGAGTTTTATGTTCTTATTGGTGTTGAGGCATTCATCAGTTTTTAGGCCTAATTTCGAGCACAGCCACTTTCACTCATTGGTCGTACACATTTTGATATTCAAGAATACGAACCTCAAAATTAATAAACAGAACAATTAAAAGAGGGCGCATATTTGCACAAAATTACGGTATAGCTTATACTTTTCGGTACCGTACGGTATTTTCTTTGTGTGTGTGTGGGGGGGGGGGTAGAAACTTGACGATTAGCCTCGAATTGATTAATTACGTAGGCCTACCGTAATTATTGACCGACAGCCGTTTGATAATTTGGGATTTGCAGAGGAATGATTTTTATTTTTTCGTCATATAGGGTAGGCCTACACATGCTGAGATTAGAATTGAAGAGTTTTTTTAAATAACTTATCACTACTGTTATTACGTTTCCAAAGTTGCATAACCGGAGCGCGATAAAAACCAGGGCCAAAATAAGGTTTAGCCATGCACAATTCCTCATGCAAGTCACAGAACACCGAATACGAGTTAAGGTTACGCCCACTTTGGTTGCAGCGCATGGCTTCACTCAAACGAGCTCAAGGCGTCTCCTCTTATTCTTTCCTCCATGGTTGTGCTGGTCTGAGCCCCCAGGTTATGTTGGCACGACCGAACTGTACAGGGGAAGGGGTGGTCACGTTGTCGCAAGGAAGCAAATCTTCAGCCCCCAGTCAGTATCCAGCCTTCTTACATCTCACACACAGAACTTGAAGTGTGGAAAACCGCTCCTCGGGGGAAATTTTCATTTCCCCCGGAGAGAGGCGTGAAACAGTATAGTATTACCAAAACATTCTTTTGCTTGGGGTATCTGACAAAAAAAATGGATTTTCTAAGACTGTTAATTTTAAAACATTTCATATGACTATTGTATTGCATTTCCTAGCCACGTGTCGTGTGGCAATTCAGAACTAGGTTTAAAACAACATGTATTAGGTTAAGTTGTTTTTGGAAGGGAATGCGGTCCTCCTCATTTTGCATTGCATTGTTTCAGGGTGGGGATTCTTCATTGTTTAGTTTCATTTTGATCTTAAGGGTGGGATGTTGGTTTTAACTTGGTCAGAACGACTCCTCGACAACTCAGTATAGAGGGGGCCTTCAGACGGCCTGGTCGTAATAAGCGACTTGTTTGGTTGTGTTAAACAACTTTGTTTTCTGGAGTAGCTTTTGGCTTACTTCATGTCGTTATTCCTTTCATACTATTTTGGGGAATTACTTTAGTATTCTTAATTGTGAATTATAATGCGGGAATACAAATCGCCACTTGGACAAGGGATGTGTTGGTTGAAACGTGTTTTACATTCACGGGGTTTTAATTTCGCGTCGCCCTAATCATAAGCTACTGGGATCATATGTTTATTATGTGGTGTTTTTATTATATTTAAGATGTTGCCTAGTTTATTTTGGTTTGTAATACTTATGTTAATACATGTTATTAGTCATCTTGAGATTTTCGTGATTATTTGTGCATGAAGGTCAGTGGAAATGGTCACCTTGTTCCTTCCTCCGCATTTTGGTTGGGAAATGTTCGCACTCGGTCTCAGGGTAAGTCCAGCCCTTCCAATTAACAGGCTTGTCCTGGCTCGCCTGTTTCCTGCCTTGATCTAAATTATTGATTAGTACACACGTTGGTATAGTTACGTTGACCAACTGATACCCATTTTTTTTTCAATAGTCCGTGACAATATACTAGGGCATTCGATTTTTTTATTTATCGTATGACATACATGAAAATTATTTACAATTTGGCATCAAGTTTTAGAAACGTAATGAAGTGCATGTGGTGTCCCTAGGAAGAAGTCGCTGAATTCACCACTGTATGATGTTTGTGGGCATTATTGAACTAGTTGCCGAACAGTCTATCTTTCAGCACCACACTCGCAACATGGTGAATATTTTTTCCTCCACTTGTACAGGAGATCGCCGCATACACCGTGATTGGTCCGGATTCTATTTAATTTTGACCAGGTCTTTCTAGGCTGAGTGAACCCTGGCACCTTCTCAGTTATGCATGGCAAACGAATTCCAATCAGAAGACCATCTCTCAGTCAGGTTGAATTTGTTAGTTAGCGACTTCCATAAGTAATGGCAACACTGTTGTCAATCAGCGATCCTAATGGTGACCGTTGTAATCTTGCAATATATTGTTGAGCAGTCTTTGTTGTATAACTCTCACATTGAAAGTCTCGAAATAGCTGATATTTGTGAATGCATTAACTGTTTCTCACATTCAGTAAGTTGTTGTTTGAGTCATCAGTCTTTTGACTGGTTTGATGCATATTCTCCATGCCTTCCTGTCCTGAGCTCATCGTTTCATCTCTACATAGCTACCACACCCTACATCTGAGGCAATCTGTTTAACATATTCTAACGTTGGTCTACCCCTACAGTTCTTGCCCTCGACCCTTCCTTCCATAACTAAGCTTGCTATTCCTGGGTGTCTTAGTATGTGTCCTACCAACCTATCTCTTCTCTTCATTAGCAGTCGCCAGAAGTAAGTGACACTGCCATAAAGGAATGTTCGGTAGATATGAACAAAAGAGCTTTATAAAAATCAAAGTTGCAAGAGGAAAAAGTGCAACTCAGTGCTTTAGAGCATTACAAGAAGCTTGCGGGAGAGAAGTCCTACCTTATCGAACTATTACAAGATGGATGGAAGCCTTCCGTCAAGGCAGAGAGGAATGTCAACACAGAGCACGTGCTGGTAAGCCCATTGCTGCAACTGATGATCTCCATGTTCAGGCTGTAAGGGCATTATTGGAAAAAGATAGGCGCTGGACATGTGTGGAGATTTCCTAGGAACTTGGTATTGCAGCATCGTCTGTTCATCATATTTTTAAGAAAAAAGCTGAAGATGCGAAAAGTACAGTATGAGTCCACTGGGTTCCTCACACACTAACCGAAATTGGAAAGTGGCAGCGAATGGAGACAGCAAGAATGCATTTGGAGCGATATGAGCATGAAGGTAAGACCTTTCTTCGTCGCGTTATCGCAATGGATGAGACAGGGGTACGTTCGCATACACCTGAGCTGAAACGACAATCAAGCGAATGGCGACATAAAGAATCACCACGCACAAATGATGATGATGATAATTGTTGTTTAAGGGGCCTAACGTCTAGGTTATCAGCCCCTAATGGTTTGGGTGATCGTGAAGATGATAATGAAATGTAAACTATAACTAAAACTTACTACTAACTTATATACTAGAAGAAGAAATAGAAAACAAAAGGAGAATAAGGCAAATAAAGGACAGGAGGAAAAGAAATGCCCTCAACCCTCGAAGAAGGCGGATTGAGGGACTTGGAAGGAAGAAGAGCCATAAAAGGCAGATAGGAAAGGGTAAAGAGGAGAGGGTCCGCCCCCACAGGTAATGGATAAAAGGGGAAAACCGGACCCAGCTCAGGAATCCCTCGGGGTCGCCAACTCCCAAACTCACCAGCCGTGAGCCCCTGAGGGTGTAGCAATATCTAGGGTGCACCAGAAGTGGTGGGGCTGCATACACCCTGCCTCCTTAAGGGCCTTGAGTACAAGGCAGGAGGTAAAAGGAAATGAAAAAGAAGGCTGACCCCTCGCAGAAGGAGGTATCAGAAAAGATGAGACAAGGGCCATTTAAGGCGGGAAAGGAAGAGACTCACTGGGCCTCGGATATCCTAATACCGTCGGGGTCGGAAGAGAACAAGAGTTGACCAAGTGAGGTCGACAGGAAAGAAGACGAAGAGGAGTCCAGCACAAGTAAGTGGAAGCAATGCCGGACTCAGCTGGGGCCCCGTGGTCGCCAACCCACGTCCCACTAGATGTGAGCCCCTGGGGGGGCACGCACAAAAAGATGTCGAACATTGTAGGATACCTTAAAACTGGTGATTATTGTGTGTTATGATTATGAAGGCATAATCTTGTTACATATTTTACCTCATGGTATAAAAGTAAATTCAGACTACTACTTGCGTTACTTGGAACGTCATTTGTGCCCAGCATGGCGTCGTAACGACCTCAGGCCAATGGGCGTCCTATTGTGTTACATGACAATGTTCGTTGCCATGTTGCCACAACAGTGAGAAATTTGTTTACAAGGTGGGACTGAGAAGTACTCGAATATTCACCGAATTCACCTGACATGAGCCCTTGTGATTAAGACTTATTCTCAAATATCAAAGAACCTGTACGAGGCGTTCGATTTCAATCAAGGGTTGACATCCAGAGTGAGAGCTCTGGATCGATCAGTGAGAGAGATATCCAGAAATGGTACTGCAGATGGAGTGCGGTGTCTTCCAAGGATTTGGCAACGTATTGTTGGCATGGCAGGAGACTATAAATGAAGTTCGTGGTGTCAAAATTAACCAAATATAAGGTCCGTTCAAAAAGTAACGAGCCGGGGGCTGAAATGCGCAAACCGGTGACGACATCGGTTAATCGTCGCGTGTGTAACGAGGTGTGGTTCTGACCAGAGCGTGGAAGGTCACAGCCCTTCGCTAGAGGGCACGCGTGCACGTCACGTAACGATACAAAGCGAGCAGCAGCATGCATCAATCGTCCAACGCTGCCAGTGGTATTGCAAACAGTGGCGTGGAGGCGTCAACCGAAGAGCAAAGAGGTGTTGTTCGGTTTCTGACAGCGGAAGGAGTAGGGGGAACGGACACTCATAGCCGAATGTCACAAGTGTACGGCGAATACTGCATGTCCCTTGCAAAAGTCAAGGCGTGACCCAAGCGCTTCAGGGAAGGACGGGTGTCGTTAGCCGATGATGTCCGGTCTGGGGCACCCCCCTGCATTATCGATGACAACGTCCAGCTGGTTGATGCACTCATTACCCAGGACCGGCGAGTGACAGTGAACGCCATAGCCGCCGTGGTCGGATTGAGCGTCGGAAGTGTGCACACCATCATGAAGGAACGACTGCACTTGCGGAAAGTGTGTGCCCAATGGGTGCCCCGCAGTCTTCAACCACACTAGGAAGCATGTCGAATGGCCTAATGTCTTGGTCTTGGTTGGACGATTGATGCATGCTGCTGTTCGCTTTGTATCGTCACGTGACGGGCACGCGTGCCCTCTAGCGACGGGCTGTGACTCTCCACGCTCTGGTCGGAACCACACCTCGTTACACACGCCACGATTAGCCGATGTCGTCACTAGTTTGCGCATTCCAGCCTCCAGCTCGTTAGTTTTTGAACGCACCTTATAATTGTGATGTTTTAGCAGTGTTGCCATTACTTATCGAATGTCCAAGTATATAAATCTTAATCACATGTAACCTAATGTATTTCAGGTTATTTTTCATATATTCCAATAATTGGAATGATTCTTGTGTCGACCGACTGAAAGCTACAATATTAATTGTTAATAAGACAACACTGAAAAATGGCTTCAAAGCTATCTTTACTTTGGAAGCCTTTCATCCCCAGAAACCTGCCGCTCAGTCCCGCCGCACAGTGGGTCAAAATCAAAATCTAGGGGGACAAAATTATTTTTACGTTTTAATTGTGAATTTAGACTGAAAGCAACGTATATAATTAGTTTACTTCATAATAAACATCAGTTAAGACCCTTTTTAAGCTATGTCTACACATGAAAGAAATTGTCTAAGACTAGGAGTTGGATAGAGCATTCAGTTAACTCTTCAGAACAAATTTCTACCCCTAATTTACTTTTAACTAAGACACAAAGTTCCACTTTTGACATAATTATCGAAACCCAGTGCTTCAAGCAGTTGTAAACGTATGAGAACTGGTTTCGCGGCATCTTCTAAAACGTAAAATAACTAAGTAAGTTGCAAAAAGATGCAAAAAATCTTATAACAGGCGTAAACTACAAGACTTTATCTACATTTTAACATTAAGTAGAAAGTGACGCAGAGTGACGCGACATACTAAACATCTAAGTGAAAAAATAATTTTAAAAATAATAGTTAAATATTTAGCTAAAATTACGTAATAATTACGCCCATTAATAACTGAAACACGTTACAAAGATCATACATTCAGCTGCATGTTCCATCTTAAAGCATCACACTAACCACAAAGACAACCAAACCACAGCCACTTACATTCACCCTCCAATTCAGACTGCTCGAACAGTGGTGACAGATTTACACTAACATGCGTTTATATCCCAGAATAGTGAGCGGCCATTATATGAGAATGCTGTCGAAGTAATAAATTTTGATTTTTTAATCATGAAAATAAATAATTTTGGCCTCCTAGATTTCGATTTTGACCCACTGTGCGCCGGCTTCCTCTCCCTCGACACCAGATGTCCCTCGTGTTTTTTAGTGTGCCTGTTTCTCAGACATAATGATTGGATGGCCGTGCTAAAAACATCACAATCCCCATCGAGATGCGAACACAATCGATTCAAACCTTGTAGATGGGATTTAGCTTGGAAGTAAATTAACAAAAAACAACTACCTCCCGGAGGACGAGATCCAAGTAATCTCAGGGATGTGAGTAGGATTGGGAATTGTAGATTTACTTCAAACTAAATCCTATAAATTCTCACATCAAGGTTAACTTATTTAGGAATCACTACTCAAATCACAAGTCAAAATATCACAAAACACTCCACCATTTTTTATTCATGCCTCATTTTGATAAAAACATATTATCCTAACCTACATTCGTGAGGCTCTCTGTAAGTTACTTAGTATATTCAAAAGTAGTAAAAATGAAAATAAAAAAACTTAAAAGGGGCAACTCCTCATTAATGTCCAATTCATGGAGATTTTCAAATGAAAATTAACTTCATAAAAAATTGCAAGCTAAAAAGTATTTTTCACACCCACGATTTAAATGTCTTGAACAGGGGTGTCCCTAAGACTTACACATTTGAATCATTAATTAAATGTATCTTTATACAGTTTAATCTCCATTATATTAGTTAGCTATACATAATCATATTTCACTAAATTCAATGTTCAATATTATTTTCACGAATTCACAAATGGTTCTATTCTTGAATAATTTATTCTTATAGTTCATCATTTATGTTACTCCTATTTACCATGGTTAAATTTCCAAATTTGTCTTTCTATTATTAACACAGTGGAATGATATTGAATGGAATTTGTCAATCATTGTCTTCATCGATTCAGACTTGTTGCAAAAATTCGGTATCTAGATTTGATATACAGTATTATCTGGCCTCTAATAACATAATTCCATCCTGTCATCAATCCGTTCAAATCCTTTACTGAATTGCACGAAATTATTAAATTATCTCAATAAGCCTTCATCATCACGCTTTCGTGATATCCTATAGCACAGTAACCATAAATCCGCAATGTTAGCAGAATATGACACAATTCAAAATCATATAACCACTCCCCTGTTGGGCGAGAAACACTTGCAAGGAGCTGAGGATCAATCGCACGCCGAACTCTTTGATGTGCGGCAGTCATTGTTACTACTCTATGACTCTCCTAGAATATAAAATAAGAAGGAAATTTGCAGCTTTAACGTGAATTTAAATGACATGATCATAATCCGCGGGGTCTCGGAACACGTATTGAGACTCTGGTTCCAAGGATCCTGGGTTCGATTCCCGGCTCTCTCACGAAATGTAATTCTGGTGTGAGATCACTCAACCTCGTGAGGCGAAAATGAGATTAGGTGTGTCCAATTCCCATCTTTACCATCCCAGAAGTGGTTTTCAGTGGATATTTCTGAACTTAAAGCCACGGCCCAATGCTCGCCTCCATTACAAATACACACACTACTACTACAGACACCGCAGTAACACAGGTTATCCGACAAATTGTACACATATCCAAAGTACAAAGGGGGTAAATGGCCACGATGTCAAAGCCCATAATTGAAACAACGAACTCACCGTAATCCACGGAACTTCCTTTTTACGTGAAATACGATCTATTATAAATGAATTTTCATTTAGAATATCTCACAAGCGTTGCCCCGGTCACATTGGTGAGAAATGCGCGGCTCCACGAATAAGAATGACCTGTCTGATTTTTCTTAATTCCATATTCTGTATTAACGTAAACAAGCATATTGTGGGTCCTACCAAATCAAGCACAGTACCGAAAATGTTACCTGCGGCTAACATCAATATCAACATGTGAAAATAAAAATATCCTTGCGTAACTCCCCGCCTTCTTAAACATTCCTTAAAATTATTCAGTACACAGAACTGAGAAAAACTAAGTTGCGTTAAAGTAATTCTGATAAATTCAGGTAAAACATCAGCATTCCACATTATTCTAATAATTCCTGCACCTGAGTTAACTTTTCTTACTGATGAACGAACACGTGTTATACAGACAACTGCCAGGATTATCAATATTGATATCAGTAGAATTCAACAGTTACCCAATTTGATTATGTAATCATGGAAAGAATTCCACATTCTCGTGCGCATGGTAATATACGAGTATTGTGGTTCTGAGGCCAGTGCTGGACAAAATTGTACCGTTTCCATTCCATAGCCTCAAAACTATAGGCCTACTGTAGCTACTTCGTTATATTTTCTTCTCCTGGCTTAGGCTTATCTCATGCTATGCACCGAAAACTTCTACTCGGCCGATAATCTAAATGTTAGGCCCCATAAAACAACAAACATGTGCTCGATGATGAATAATGAGCTAATGGACAGGATTCACTAACCTTAAGAGATATTTTATTTTAACTCAATTGTTCCCGTTTTCATAGCGAGACTACGGAGGTATTTTCGGAAAGGGAAACTTCCTTGTTTGTCATCAAACTCCTCTCCTCACTAATCTTCACAACCCAACACAATATACTAACCTAGCCCCTTGGTAGAGCCCAGAGTCCCGCACGATCGCAACAACGACTGCAGCCAGGCTTTTAGCCTGCTGATTGTGGGAAAACACATCGCCAGAGCGACAACACCCTCAGCCACATTACCTTGATAGGCCATCAAGCAGTTACTCAATTCTTCTTCCGACACAGTGCACCCCGTTTCAGCCCTCACGAAGGAGTGAATAGTTATACGGTATAGCTTATTGTATCGGGGATAGTCCTTTACAGGTGGGCGTGGTGGCTCATCGGTCTAGCTGTATGCCTCTCACCAAGGCGGTCCGGGTTCTATTCCCGGTCAATGCATGTGAGATTTTCGAAGTAAAATGCCATGTCCTGTGGTTCGGATTCCACGTAAAAAGGAGGTCCTGTGGCTCATAATCACAAGATTCACGGTCACGTGAAACTACAATCTTCCTTCCTTTCATTTACTGGCTGCGTGGCTCAGCGGTAACGTTGCCGAGATTTCAGGATCAAATCCTGGCGCAGTCAGTTGGCATTTGAGGGTACGCATATGTGAGGGAGCTGTGTCAGTAGACTGGCTCTTTTAAGATCCCCTTCGGGGATTAATTCCGTCACCCCAGCGTCCATAAAAGACGTAGAAGTTAAAAGAGGCGTAAAACCAAAAACAGTAGTATCATCATTATTTACCTGTAATGGCGTTGCCGATGTACCCTGCTGAGAACTACAGTGTTCAGAGACTTCTTGCCTACTCTTTCCAAGGCTGCGGGGTCAAATCCCCATGTAGTTAGTTGGCATTTGAGAGAACCATCTCATCAGATCTACTGGCTCGTTAAAAACCCCTTCAGGGAAAATGCCGTATTCCGGCGTCTTTAAAAGTCGCAGTAGTTTACCCTAGAACAGTAGTGCTAATTGCAACGTTATTCAAATTTTATTACGTCTCACCGACCCAACATGGCGGCTGTGCGAAATATTTCTCTGGCATTCTATATCTCCAGAACTATTACTGATATCAGCTTGAAATGTTATACGTTAATAACGGGCACTAATAGAAGTTGACCTATGGGACTTTCAAAAACCTGTTAAGTACAAAACGAACATGGCGGCCAAGCGAATTTGAATTATTTAAATAGATTTTTCTCGCGATTTAACCATCCAAGCGCAGTGAAACATGGTACAGCAAATGGTTATACACATTGTATGGCACTGACATCTAATTTAGTTCAATTGTTTACATAACCTCAAGGTGGTGGCTGTGCGAAATTCTAAAATTTAGTAATTATTTCTTGTGTCCTAATCATGCGATCAAGTCAATGGATGAATATGAACCTACGCAATAATCGTCATTTATTTATTTATTTATTTATTTATTTATTTATTTATTTATTTATTTATTTATTTTATGTTGTGAACATTACAGGAAGCCCCAATTACATTGCTCACTACTAGAATCATATAATATACAACAATATATAAATAGAAAAACAGAAGATACATAAAGAGAAGATACAGATAGAGAAACACGTTATAAATAAGCGGAAGAAGAAGAAGAAGAATAGGAAGGTTAGGTATGAGAAGGAAATGGGCTGAATACAGTACAATATATTACAAGACATCATGCAGTTTATCACAGGACGCTGCAAACTGGTTTTCTGACATACTGAAAATATCTAAGTCAAGATGATGAACTTTATTATAGTGGGATAAAATTCTGTTAATCGGCGAGTTTTTATGGTTGTCTGTGTGAACTCTCGGAATAAAGAAAATGTTTCGGAATCTACTAGGTTTTCACAGCTGGTACATATAACGTAATTCTCTCTCGAATTTTAGCGTCGTCAATTTTATTGTTTACTGTTTTATAGAGAAAAAGCAGGCCCTGACAATTTCGCCTGTGAGATAGTTTTCTGACATTGAAGGACTGTAATATAAATGTGTACGATTCGTAAGAGGGATAATAGCCAAATCTCTTGTAATATACATATTTTAAGAATTTCTTTTGGATGTGCTCTATAAGCTTATTATGTTTCAATGTGTATGGATTCCATATAACTGAAGCATATTCTAGTTGTGATCTGATGAAGGCATTAAAGAGCAATATTAAAATCCCATAGGAGAAATTAAATGAATTTCTTATTACAAATCCCATACATTTATGTGCTTTAGAGACAATTTTCTCTATATGTCTTTGAAAATTCTGATCATTAGTAAATACAATTCCCAGATCCTGAACTTCATGAATTTTTAGTAAGCATTCCCCGTCAATGTCATAGTGGAACTTTATGTAATTTTTTCGCCTAGTAAAATTAATTTGCTTGCATTTACTGATGTTAAATGGCAGTTTATTTTCCTTCGTCCATATGTTTAGTTCAATTAAATCATTTTGAAGTTTGATACAATCGTAAGGGTCACGTATTGATTTATATAATTTTATATTGTCTGCGAATAATAAAATTTCTGAGTGTTGAACTTTATCAGAGATGTCGTTTAAAAATAATAAGAATAGTAATGGTCCTAAGTTAGATCCCTGAGGAACTCCTGAGTTGGTGGGAAATGTTTTGGATAGTTGCGTTTTATATTTCACAACTTGTATTCTGTTCTTCAGGTATGAAATCAGCAGACGAAACAGTGGTTCAGAAAAATTATACGTTGATAGTTTAGTGATGAGTACGTCATGATCCACTTTGTCAAATGCCTTTTGAAAGTCGGTATGTATTACGTCTACTTGGCCTTTGTGATCTAGCTCCGTGGATACAAATTGCGTAAAATTAATAAGGTTAGTCACGGTTGACCTGTTTGGTATAAATCCATGCTGATTTGGGGAAATGATCACTTTAACATGTTGAAAAATATGACTATACAAAATACTCTCAAATATCTTAGCCGGAGAGATACAGGATACAGCTACAGGTCTGTAATTCTTAATCTGAACTGAGTTTCCGGATTTTAGAATTGGTGTTACTTTTGTATGTTTCCATTTATCTGGAAATGTGCTGGTCTTCAGTATGAGATTGTATATTATAGTCAGTGGTTTAGTAATATATTCCTTACAGCCTTTAAAGAGGTATGGTGGTAACCCATCAGGTCCCGCTGACTTTTTTGGTTTTAGTTTCTTAATGGCGAATTCAACCATATCCTCGGTGACTTCAGATATAACCAAATAATTTTGAAAACAATGTTGCTTTACGTTATTGCTGTTTGTGTTCAAATTATAGTTGGGAATAGTTTGCGAATAAACTGATTTGAAATAGTCAGCGAAACAATTGGCAATTTCCAGTGATTTACAATATTCTTTACCTTCATATTCCATGGCCAATCCTGAACTTTTACGCCCATTTCTATTTTTTATAAATTTCCAGAAGCTATTGCTATCTTTTTCCATGTTCCGCTCAGTAAGAGCTACATAGTCATCATATGCTTTTTTATGTCTATTTTAGTTTTAGATCTAAGTTGAGTATAATTATTTAAGTAATATTCGGATAAATTTTTCTTTTTTCTATATTTTTCCTTTAGCTTTAAATACAGTATGATATTATAGACTGAGTGAACCAAACAGTATATGTGCGCTTGTAATGTTTAGTCTTTGGAACGCACTGGTCAATTATAGAGTATATTTTGTCATAAAAGATATCAACAGCTTCGTTTATATTTCTACAATTATTCATGTTATCCCAATTGCATTTTTTCACTAATTCATACAATTTTAGGAAGTCTGCCCTGAGGAAGTTATATTCATAGTGAACCCTTGCAAAGAAGCTTATGAGACTCAGTTTCGGGGGGTGTAACAGTCCATATCGTAAGTTGTTGTTAAAGCGCTTCATTAACATGCAGGGTAACATATAACAAAATAACATGCAGGAAAAAGTGAAGCCAGGGTTAAAACAAATGAATTTAATAAACAGATCAGCTATTTACAACGAGAATAACAAAACAAACCCATATGACTCCAACTGAATAAAATAAAATATGCCAAAACTAGGCCAAATCTCTGGAGAGATTATACTTGGACCAAGTGTCCCAAAGAAAATCAACAAAAGTGGCAATGTATGCGCGCGTGCTGTTCTACATGCTTCACGATGAGTACAAACGAATGCATGATTCGTCATCATCCAGAATAAACTTCCAGAGGACGAATCCACATTGCTTAGAGCTAGATGGACGCGGGGAACAACTATACAACACTTAAAACTAAACCGACACTTCCTATACTTAAAATAAACACCACAATAATTTCCGCGTGAAATTGGAATCAAACTGCCGTAGCAAAAACATTACTGCCTAAAATTAGGACTTCTCACACAAATCAACACAAGTAAGTTAACACGTGACCAACAAAAGAAATACACATATGACCGCCGTAATTTTTACAATACACTACCACTACACCACGCAGGCGTCACATACAAAATTACATGAATTGAGTCATAAACAAAATCACTAGGCTCAAAGCCAACATTTACATTATTAACACAATATTCTATCCATACAACATGCAATAATCCGTCACACACATGGCGAACTCCCCAATTAATTATGGTTCAAAATAACCATCACAAAGAACAGGTTTGCTACATGAAAGCTTAAAGGGGCCAGTCGGAACATAGGACTGCCTAACAAAAATAAGTCACCAGGCAAGAAGGGCGATTCGTGGAAATCTGCATATCTGTCAACCCACGTGTCACAATAACCTCGATCTCCAAGGGACGGGATCGAATCTCGAAGAAGCGTGCCCCAAAGCACAATAATACGTGTGTGTGTCAGAACAAAATATCCCGGCATTTCCCCTAGGAAATCCAAGAATCAGCAATATGGACAAGGAACAGCGGTCTCCCTAGAGCACCCTGCCATTCCATCAAAAATACAACAACAATAAAATATGAGGGCGGTTGGACCTCTACCCTTCTTCACGTAGAATCAACACACACCTGACACAATAACACACACAGAATCACACGTATGGGTTTGACAGACCCTGAAATAAAATGACTTAAATATTTTCCACTTGCTGGCGCCTCCGTTCTACGCCGTGACTAATAAACCTGAAAAAGATTCAAAAAATCTAAAAAATTAGAACTAAGGTGTTCTACAATTACAATTTAAATTGTTGCACTTGGCAACCCTAATATGAAAAATAACCTGTTCAGCAAACATCTTACAGTAATTACCTCCCTTTCCTATTAAAAATATGAACTTTAATAAAGCACCACTTATCGAATGTAACGGGTTCCACATTTGCATGGATAAAAATCACGTACACGCGCCGTGTACATTAAATATGACTCCAAAGAAAAATAAATACACAACAAACACTTTGGCCACGTGCCAACGTACATTTAAAACAATTAGTGTCGGTACAAAGAAAAACACACTAAAACAAGAAAAGAAAAATGAACTATTTACAAAGTTCCCCCGCCAATCTAACTACATAATTGAATAATCAATTGTTGTACATCACCGTCTCAGCTTGTAGAACATATGACCTCCATCTCAGCCCATTTCCCTATGGGAAATTAGCACTCCATCGTTGTCTTCGTCGAAGCGTCGGACATCACGCCGGCTCCTGACCACACGTTGGACATCTTGGTGTAGTCTCTTTGGAAGAAAAGTTCAATGTTATTAAAATTTGACCTGGCTATAATAGCTTGTGAGTTACTCAATTAGCCCACAAAGAGTCCTATGCGATTAATCACGAAGACTTTCCCTAACTCTCGCTCACACGCGCACAATACACACATGAAAAATACAATAAAAATTTACAAGAAATATACACTTCGAGTCCATCGGCACTGGCTCGACAATACAAGTTTTCAAGTTTTAAAGTCTGACTGACTCACAGTCGCTATCTCGCTCGGTAATCTCTACTGCTCTGCTTGACCTTCGCTCGGGTGAGCGCTAATTAGAATGTTACTCACGTCTTGCCCCCTAAGAGCTGAAATAGTTGTCTTTAAGATAATATTCAAGTTTCAAATCACCACGCAAACTGGCGTGAAATTAGCTCACAGAGCTCACAAAGTATTAGACTTCAAATAATATGTTAGAGCTTTAAAAAAATCGCTACACCAACTGATGTGAAGTTAGCTCATCAGAGCTCACAAATAAAATGACTTCGAATAATATTAGAGCGTTAAAATCTTTACACAAACTGGCGTGAAGTTAGCCCCTCAGAGCTCCAAAACGAATGACATCGAGCAGCGTCTCGTCGACCAATTTATTAGAAACTGACAGGGGGATGAGGAGTGGGGTAATTTAAGAAAAAATTTCCAGAGTTTTCATCTCAGACACACGGGACTAGTGTCAAACGTCATCAAATAATTCAAACGTCTCAGCACACTCGTGCGGAGGTAATTCCGATCGGCGGTTCTTTAGATAATCAATTCCGCGCGCTTTTTACCACTGACGCCATCCATCGCGTGATCTTGGCTTGGTCTCTAATGATTGGGTGATTCAATCGTAAGTCGGTTGTAAGAAACTCGTGACCATTCCTTTATGATTCCAATTCTGGTGCAAGTTGTTACACAATTTGGCCTTGAACTCAGCTTACCAGGCCATTTTCAAGAATAGCTTCCAAGCGCTCCTTCTGTGGCAATCATTGCGACACGCTACCTTGCCTTTATCCTCGTCAACTTCCACAAGTACTGCCTGGGCTGCAGTAATAATAATAATAAATTATGAATACTTATTTATCGTAGATCAATAAGGGTTCATTTATCCTCAGCAAGGTTTTGAAATTCGAAGCAAGTGATTGATTTGGATTTCAAAAACAATATCCATAGTAGTAACAACAACATCTCTTTAATACCTCGCTCAGCTGCTCGAGTGTACACTCCACTGACCCAATTAATGTGCGCTCTCCCTCGCCGGAATGTCATTCATACTTCTCGCTAGATCTCCCCTTCTCCCCACGTGATTGCCACTCCTGTCGTCTCAGCTGCTTGTTGTTTACAAACAAAACGCTCTCTCTCTCATGCACTCCACGGCCACGTACATTTGAGTGTTGGCTCTCAAAATAAAATTCTGCAATACTGATTCCGCACACATGATCCTTCTTATTCATCAAATGGTTCTCTTTTGTAATATGGTTATAAGTTGGCGCTATTAAAAACAGATTTAGCACCAGTGCTCACTTCTTCAAGCCTGTAAGCATTGTTACCCAGATTCTTAATGACACGGAACGGGCCAATAAATTTTGGACAGAATTTTGCCAAAACTTTGTTTTTGGGATCAGATATCGGTGGTCTGCGAACCAGCACTAATTCTTGTTCTTGTAATTCCCGGTGAAACGTCTTTCCTCTGTACCATCTCAGTCTTCGGTCCGCTTGGTTTCTCATGTGCTCTCTCGTTCGCTGAATTCGCAACTCATGCGCTAATAGTGGATCCCTTGGACATGGAATAATCTTGTCCCAAGACCTCTGTGGCAACCTGTTGTGGTGTACAATTAGTGGGACTTGACCCGTCGACTCGTGCTTAGTGGTGTTCATGCACATCTCAATATCTCCTACTTTGTCAACCCATTTATTATGATCGTTAGGAATCATTACTCTGTAGTATTTGGCAACACAGCGAATCGTTCTCTCGCTCGGATTCCCACAAGGATGACGAATGCTTGAAAATATATGTTTTATTCCTAGGCTCTCCAGACCTTGCCTAAAAACATTGCTCGTGAAATAAGTTCCATGGTCTGATAAAATGGATTCCGGCTTCCCAAGCATCGGAATAACTTTGTTCTGAATTCTACTGAGGACTTGTTTTGATGTCGTCTTCTGGATTGGACATAACACTACCATCTTTGAAAATACATCGACACACACCAGAAGGTGTCGGCATCCACGCTTTCCTTTAACCAAAGGGCCAAAACAGTCGATAGCGAGCATCTCGCATGGTTTTTGAGGTAATAGTGGTCTTGGAGGTTGTTTCATAATGAAGTTGTTCGGTTTAGTGCGCTGGCATGCGTCACAAGTTCTTATTACTTCCACAATGGTGAATCGCATCTTAGGCCAAGTAAAAGTCTCCCCTATCGTAGCTTCAGTCTTATCCGTGCCGATATGTGCTAGGCTTTCGTGAACATGCCACGTCAATCCTCTCTGTAGTGATGCTGGAACTAGGATTCGCAGTTTGGTATGATGCTCATCCACGTACTTATGCAACAGGTTATTTAAGTAGTGAAATCTCGCTTCTTTAGCACGGGCTTCTCGGTATTCAGGTGAATCTGGTTGTAATTCCTTCCTGTAGAACTTGATCATCATCATCATCCATGGGTCTGCTTCTTGCTCTTTCCGAATTTCCTTTAATTTCTCCAAAAACTCACGAGCCTTAGGTGTTAATGTTATATGGTGAACTTCCGCTGTTACTTCGTTCTCGTCTTCAGGATTCCTGCTCAAAGCATCTGGTATGATGTTCATCCTTCCAGGGCAATGCTCTATTGTAATGTAAAACTGCTGTATGTAGATGGACCAACGCGTAACTCTCTCACTTGCCATCGTCGTCATGAATAGAAATGTCAGTGCATGGTGGTCGGTTCTGACAATAATGGAATAGCCGAAGATCATCTTTCGCCATGGCTGGAGAGAATATAAAATTGCTAGCAGCTCAAGCTCCGTCACAGTATAGTTCCTCTCGTGCTTCCTCAATTTACGACTCGTAAATGCCAAATATGATCTCTTCTTGGGTTCTTCAGCGTCCTCTTGGTACAGCATAGCACCGATTCCAATCAATGAAGCATCTGCTTGAATAATAAATCTCTTCTCAAAGTCCGGATATCCAAGCTTCACACAGTTTTCCAGTAAGTCTTTCGTAGCTCTAAAAGACCTGTCGCACTCCTCATTCCATGACCATCGATTTGCCTTCTTCAACATCTCTTGCATAGGTGCTACTGTTTCTGTGTATCCAGGACAATTTTCTTTGAAGAAGCCTGTCACTCCCAAAAACGCTCTTACATGTTTGACTTTAGTTGGTGTGGGAAATTTCTTGATAGCATCAATTTTCGCTGGATTAGGTCTCACGCCCTCAACATCAATTATATGCCCCAAATACAGAATCTCGCTCTGGCAAAAGTGTGATTTCTTTAGGTTAATTTTGAAGTTCATGGTTCTCAAGTTATCCAGAAGTTTGTTTAAGTTTATCAGGTGTTCCTCCATTGTTTCAGATGCGATTAATATGTCGTCAACATATCTCGTAGTGAAGCTCTTGACCTCCTCAGTCAGATTCCTATCCAGTGCTCTTATCAGTGCACATCCAGCAGTTTTCACGCCAAAGGGCATTCGAGACCAGATATAACTTTGGTTGTCGAATAAAAATCCCGTCAATAGTTGAGATTTTTCTTCAAGTTCAAGATGGTGGAAACTATTTGTCAAATCGACACTCGAATAAATCTTCTTCCCACGGAAGCCTTTCAAAACATCTTTGATCCTAGGTGCTTGGTCATGCTCAACTAGCAGTTTACTGTTCAAAACTCGCGCGTCTAGGCATAACCTAATTGATCCATTTGGCTTGGCCACAGCCAATATTGCGTTCAGGTACGGGGTTGCTGCTTTCCTTATCATGCCAGAATCTAATAAATTACTAATGATGTCCTTCACCTGAGCAAAATGTTTCTCTGGGATCGGGTACAATTTACTTTTAAATGGGGTCCAGTCAGTGACTTGCATGGCATATTGAAAATTTAAAACTTTTCCAGGGATGGTGTCAAAAGCTCCTTTATGTAATCTCAAAATTTCTTCCAGTTTTCTTTTATCAGGTTCCCCTACTATAGCCTCCTTAAGCCGCTCCTGAAGTAGATTTTCAAATTTGGTTCCGCTAATTTCTTCTTCCGCCAAATGTACCCAAAGTTCCTGCGAAATATCTCGGCTGTCAATTTCCACCACTGCTGTCTGGCTTACTCGCTCCTCCGTCAAGTTCTTATCTCTGATCACCTCATTAGTGCATTCTTCAATGACCCAAGTATTCGCCTCTCTCTCTAGTGGACTCTCTTCCATGTTTAAACCCACGTGATGCAACCCCTCAACTTGTATGAAACTTACAGTGTTGTTATGTAAGTCAATTACAGCATGAAAATCACAGATAAAGTTGGCTCCCAAAATGATGTTATAATTCATCTTCGGTATGACAATGAATGTTTGCGAAAAAGTGTGGTTCAATATTTCCAGGTCTAAATATGCTTGCTGTTTACAATTGATGGTCTTGTCAGGAATAACCCCTCTGACTTTCATTAGCGGTACAGGCATAAATGGAACAGTTTGTTTTCTTCCGATTTCTTTTACCAATATTTCAGTGACTAGGCTCACCTGGCTACCTGTGTCAATTAAACATATCACCCTCATACCTCCAATATGTGCGTAAATAATTGGCAATTGTCTGATGATAGGTTCTCGGTCTTTCACCACTTCCTCCAGGCAATCGTCCGGGAATGCTACCCACTCTTCTATATTAGCCACAATCATCTCTTCTCGCTCCCTGGCGTCCTCCATTTTCAGGCTATCAGTTTTTAGTTCACTTGAAGTTTTTTTTTATCCCGGGACCCATTCGTTGTGTTCCGCCGGTTGTCATCGGGCCTCTCCTGCTGCCTCAATAAACTTTCCGCCCCCTCTTCTTGATGATCGTCTGGGCTCCGTCTATTTGCCATTGCACGCCCCCACTTCTCCTTCTCCGTCTCTTCGGCGTTTAATTGATCTAAGTACTTTTGCGACTCCACGTACCGCTCATCCCAATTGTTGCGATAGTCTCCCCTATTTTCTTGGCGATAGATCCTCGCGTTGTTCCACCTGCCATCTCCATTTCTTTGGTAAGGTCTACCCTGCCTTTGATTTCCCCTCCAATTGGTATATTCCCGCTGGTACGTCCATTGATTTTGCTGGTTTGGATTGTTTTGGTTATATCTGTCTCGGTGATTTTGAAAATTTCGATGATTCTGGTTGAATTGGTTCCGGCCATCAAAGTCTTGCCTTCTCGGTGTAAACTGCGTTCCTGTGGATTGAGTTTTCGTTTGGTTCCACTGGCTGTGACTATTTTGGTGTCCCTGAACCACTTCTGCCGTGTTGACACATTCCATATTTCTCCTCCCTGCCTGAGGACTCGCCATACTTGTCTCGTCTAGGTGTCGGAGTAATTCTTCGGCCTGCACTGCAGTCTTAATATTTCCGGCTACTAATAGTTGTTGAATGTTCATAGGAAGTTGTTTCCCGATGGTTAGAACCATGTTTTGTTCGCTAGGGGGGTCGTCAAAATCGCGGAATTTCACCAGCTGTTGACTAAAGAATTCTGAAAATCTGGTCGGATGCGTGCTGTGGTATTTTCGAGTATACAGGTCCATTCTTAATCCCTGCTGTAAAGAAGGACTCCAGAACTTCTTTAAAAACGCTTCTCTGAATTGAGCCATGTCGGTGAATGTATATTTAAAGCTTAAAAACCAGGTTAAGCTTGGTCCCTCTAAAAATTTCTCCACGAGTCGCAACTGTTTTTCAGGACCGATATGCTGATCATTAAAATAGTCAGTCAACTGACGTAAAAAGGCTTTGGGAGTGGTTCCTGAGTGCTCCCTGAATTTATCGGGTTTGAAATCATTTCCCCTAATGACTTGAATTACCTGGGCGGGTGCCAAGTTTGGTTGTGGTGTGGAGGTCTCTCCCCTGTACACTTGGAATGCGTTGCTCGTTAATTTGGGACTTTGACCTCGGCTGTTATCCTCAGCCAACTTCAAGCCCACCGGACTTCCAATGCTTCCCTGCTTTTCTGCCGTATTTTCAGCCGAAAATAATGTAGCATTCTCTAATGATCTAATTTCATTTTTAATTATTAAATCTGAGTGTTCTTGTAGTTTAGATTTTACGTTTTCCTCCAAAGCCTGCATTCTCGAATTGTATTCCCCTAAGCGCTTTAAAATTGTCAGCCTGCCTTCTTTATTTGCGTTTGCCTGCTGTTCCCAATCTTTTCGGATCCTACTCTTCATACTGCTAATTTTCTCTTCGCTCCTTTCCTGATTCTTTTCTAGCTCTTCTCGTATCTGTTCTTGTATCTGCTGCTGTGTTTTGCCTAATTGTTCTCCAACCTCTTCTCTTATAACCTCTTGTGTTTTAACCAATTGTTCTCCGACTTCTTCTCTTATGACCTGCTGGGTTTTACTTAATTGGTCCTCTAAGTTTTCACGCAAGTGCCTACGTTCTGTTTCGGTCTTGATCTCAAGTTTATCGATTTCTTTGATTAATTCAAGGACGTTGCTGTCGACTGAATTAATTTGTTGCTGTAACTTATCTTTTGTGTTCTTTATTCCCGCTGTGTTGTGACACATGCTGCCTCGATTTGCTTTAATTTATCGGCCACCATCTCATCAAATTGTATTAGTTTATTATCAAATTTTGCCTCCAACTTTTTTATTTCACCCAATTGTTTGACGTTATTCTCTGCGACCTCACCTGCCAGTTTCTCTACCTCCCTAACACTTTGATTTATGTCGTTAGTGATCTTCTCTAATTGCTCTGTTTGTGTTACCTGTGTTATCGCCTGTTCTGATAATTTGTGATTTAACTCGTTTAATTGTTTATCAGTGTCCAATTTCTGGACCTGTAATTGGACCGAAATATTACCGCTCATGTCGTGTAACTGTTTTTCACTGTTCTCACGCTGAATTTCTAATTGTTCTTTTAATTGTTTATCATTATGCTCACGCTGGCTTTCTAATTGTTTATTTAATTGTTTATCATTGTCTTCGCTTATTTCCTCCTTCATGTTCTTTAACTGTTCTTCCGTTTTCGCGGACATCAGTTCTAACTGTTTTTCCGTTTTCGCGGACATCTGCACTAACTGTTTTTCCGTTTTCGCGGACATCTGTTCCAACAATCCCTTAATTTCCTCAACACTCGCCATTGCACAATACACAAATATAACCAGAGAAAAACAGGGTCATGCACCGAGATTTCAGTCATACACACGCATACATGTCATAACATTTAAATATTACTGATACTAATTTAATAAAAATTTCAGTAATCAAAATTTACTGAATAAATTACTCTTATTTCCAAACAACAAAATAACTCCCTAGTGATCTGCTTTTAAATTCCTAACCAACAAAATTTACGAAGAACACCAATTAACCAAAGTTAATTAAATGTCAAATATATAAGGCAACACCTTCCTGCTTTGACTGAATTCAATAATATGCAAATTTTCTAATTTTAATGCCGGGCGCCAGAACAAGTTAATAACAAATACAATACCAAATTCTAACCTTGTTCAATATTTCTAACTTTAGGAACTCAGTGATTTTACTAATGCACATGGCGGTACAACATCGCCTCAATTTACTGAATTTACTTTGCCCGCTTGACCTGGCATTATTTCTCAGTGAAATAAATGTGAGATCAGCGAAGCAACAACAACAACAGTCCCACTTGGGCAGCCATTTTTGTTTTATGAACCCTTGCAAAGAAGCTTATGAGACTCAGTTTCGGGGGGGTGTAACAGTCCATATCGTAAGTTGTTGTTAAAGCGCTTCGTTAACATGCAGGGTAACATATAACAAAATAACATGCAGGAAAAAGTGAAGCCTGGGTTAAAACAAATGAATTTAATAAACACATCAGCTATTTACAACAAGAATAACAAAACAAACTCCCATATGACTCCCACTGAATAAAATAAAATATGCCAAAACTAGGCCAAATCTCTGGAGAGATTATACTTGGACCAAGTGTCCCAAAGAAAATCAACAAAAGTGACAATGTATGCGCGCGTGCTGTTCTACATGCTTCACGATGAGTACAAACGAATGCATGATTCGTCATCATCCAGAATAAACTTCCAGAGGACGAATCCACATTGCTTAGAGCTAGACGGACGCGGGGAACAACTATACAACACTTAAAACTAAACCGACACTTCCTATACTTAAAATAAACAACACAATAATTTCCGCGTGAAATTGGAATCAAACTGCCGTAGCAAAAACATTACTGCCTAAAATTAGGACTTCTCACACAAATCAACACAAGTAAGTTAACACGTGACCAACAAAAGAAATACACATATGACCGCCGTCATTTTTACAAGTACACTAACACTACACCACGCAGGCGTCACATACAAAATTACATGAATTGAGTCATAAACAAAATCACTAGGCTCAAAGCCAACATTTACATTATTAACACAATATTCTATCCATACAACATGCAATAATCCGTCACACACATGGCGAACTCCCCAATTAATTATGGTTCAAAATAACCATCACAAAGAACAGGTTTGCTACATGAAAGCTTAAAGGGGCCAGTCGGAACATAGGACTGCCTAACAAAAATAAGTCACCAGGCAAGAAGGGCGATTCGTGGAAATCTGCATATCTGTCAACCCACGTGTCACAATAACCTCGATCTCCAAGGGACGGGATCGAATCTCGAAGAAGCGTGCTCCAAAGCACAATAATACGTGTGTGTGTCAGAACAAAATATCCCGGCATTTCCCCTAGGAAATCCAAGAATCAGCAATATGGACAAGGAACAGCGGTCTCCCTAGAGCACCCTGCCTTTCCATCAAAAATACAACAACAACAAAATATGAGGGTGGTAGGACCTCTACCCCTCTTCACGTAGAATCAACACACATCTGACACAATAACACACACAGAATCACACGTATGGGTTTGACAGACCCTGAAATAAAATGACATAAATATTGCTGGCGCCTCCGTTCTACGCCGTGACTAATAAACCTGAAAAGGATTCAAAAAAATCTAAAAAATTAGAACTAAGGTGTTCTACAATTACAATTTGAATTGTTTCACTTGGCAACCCTAATATGAATAATAACCTGTTCAGCAAACATCTTACAGTAATTACCTCCCTTTCCTATCAAAAATATGAACTTTAATAAAGCACCACTTATCGAATGTAACGGGTTCCGCATTTGCATGGATAAAAATCACGTACACGCGCCGTGTACATTAAATATGACTCCAAAGAAAAATAAATACACAACAAACACTTTGGCCACGTGCCAACGTACATTTAAAACAATTAGTGTCGGTACAAAGAAAAACACACTAAAACAAGAAAAAATGAACTATTTACAAAGTTCCCCCGCCAATCTAACTACATAATTGAATAATCAATTGTTGTACATCACCGTCACAGCTTGTAGAACATATGACCTCCATCTCAGCCCATTTCCCTATGGGAATTAGCACTCCATCGTTGTCTTCGTCGAAGCGTCGGACATCACGCCGGCTCCTGACCACACGTTGGACATCTTGGTGTAGTCTCTTTGGAAGAAAAGTTCAATGTTATTAAAATTTGACCTGGCTATAATCGCTTGTGAGTTACTCAATTCGCCCACAAAGAGTCCTATGCGATTAATCACGAAGACTTTCCCTAACTCTCGCTCACACGCGCACAATACACACATGAAAAATACAATAAAAATTTACAAGAAATATACGCTTCGAGTCCATCGGCACTGGCTCGACAATACAAGTTTTCAAGTTTTAAAGTCTGACTGACTCACAGTCGCTATCTCGCTCGGTAATCTCTAATGCTCTGCTTGACCTTCGCTCGGGTGAGCGCTAATTAGAATGTTACTCACGTCTTGCCCCCTAAGAGCTGAAATAGTTGTCTTTAAGATAATATTCAAGTTTCAAATCACCACGCAAACTGGCGTGAAATTAGCTCACAGAGCTAACAAAGTATTAGACTTCAAATAATATGTTAGAGCTTTAAAAAAATCGCTACACCAACTGATGTGAAGTTAGCTCATCAGAGCTCACAAATAAAATGACTTCGAATAATATTAGAGCGTTAAATTCTTTACACAAACTGGCGTGAAATTAGCCCCTCAGAGCTCCAAAACGAATGACATCGTACAGCGTCTCGTCGACCAATTTATTATAAACTGACAGGGGGATGAGGAGTGGGGTAATTTAAGAAAAAAAATCCAGTGTTTTCATCTCAGACACACGGGACTAGTGTCAAACTTCATCAAATAATTCAAACGTCTCAGCACACTCGTGCGGAGGTAATTCCGATCGGCGGTTCTTTAGATAATCAATTCCGCGCGCTTTTTACCACTGACGCCATCCATCGCGTGATCTCGGCTTGGTCTCTCCTGATTGGGTGATTCAATCGCAGGTCGGTTGTAAGAAACTCGTGACCATTCCTTTATGATTCCAATTCTGGTGCAAGTTGTTACACAATTTGGCCTTGAACTCAGCTTACCAGGCCATTTTCAAGAATAGCTTCCAAGCGCTCCTTCTGTGGCAATCATTGCGACACGCTACCTTGCCTTTATCCTCGTCAACTTCCACAAGTACTGCCTGGGCTGCAGTAATAATAATAATAAATTATGAATACTTATTTATCGTAGATCAATAAGGGTTCAATAGGTTGAACTTTCATGTGATCTGGTTATTTTCCCCTGTTTGTATATAATTTGCAATGCTGGATGATTTTCATCTAATCGGACTAAGGGGTCGGTTTCTTCCTGGATATGCAACTGGTCAATGTTACTGATTATTAAATCAAGAGTTCTCCCATTAACATTCTTAATATCGTTAAACAGCCTGGCATTCATCAGGTGCTAACAATTCTGTAACTCTTTGGATTTATTTGAACCCTTCAATAGATTGTAAGATTTATCAGTTACTTCCGGTAAATTAAAGTCACCAATGATGCAAATATCGTAATCTTTAAATAACTGCATATTTTCTTCTATTTTCTCATAAAATGATTTGTATGCTTCTATATTGGAATTCGGCGGAAAGTATGGAACACCTATATAACATTCCCTATTGCTGAATGAAACTTTAATCCATAATGATTCGGTATCCGATTCTAACATTGGCATTCTCTTCGAGTGTATTGTACTTTTAACACTTAATAAAATTCCGCCACCATCTTTCTTGGAACTTAAAGAAAAATCTAGGTCTTTCCTATACACAATATATCTGTCATCAAAGAGCTCAGAACTGTTTACTCCCTCATGAAGCCATGTTTCTGAAAGACAAATAATATCATAGTTATTTGACAGTGTATTTAAAAATAAAGTATTGGATTTGGTCCGTAGTCCTCTTACGTTCTGGTAGTAAATGATGGTTTCTTTTTTCTTATGAGTCAACTTCAATGTTCAGGTTAAAGTTTGTCAAGGTCCTCTTCAGTGTTGATGGAGATTACCTGAGAGTGGTCGTGTTTCCTTATCAGTATTCTGCCATTCTTTGTCCATAAGTGCTTTAGGTCCTTCACTCGTTTCACTTCCCTTGCCTTCGCTAGAAGTTTTTTCCGCTCCCCGCAAAGGCTTTCATTTATATACACCGGGTTGTTATAGGTGTATCCAAGGTCAAGGGTACTCAGATTACGTTTAATTCTCCGTTGTCTGAGGATTTCTTCTTTGTAGTGACGTCTTGTAAATTTCACGATTATAGGCGCAATCTGGGAATTGTTACGAGAGGGAAGTCTGTGGCAAGCGTCAATATGTTCCTCTTTCAGTTCCACGTGGAGTGTTCGCGCGACTTCTTGAACCAGCCTGCTTGTGTCCTCTGCAGGATTTGACGGTATACCATGTATTTCTATCATATTAATCCTTGAGTATTGCTCAGAATCAGTAAGTCTTGATTTTAGTTCCAAGTTTTCTTCCTTTAACTTTAGGTTCTCCTGATGCATCTCTTCAATTGCTTGCCTGCAATCTTTAATAGTTTCTGCCTGTTTCCGCAGGGTTTCCTTATTTTCGTCCAATTTCTCGTGCACCAGATCTAACGACCTCCCCAAATCAGTTTCCCTCTGTTTACACAATTCCTTTAACTCAGAGATTTCTTTGTTTAAATTAGTCAATAAGTTAAAAACTTCGTCGTTTCCCTCTTCATGTAGGCTAAGCTTCTTCTTGGGACACTTATTACATTTCCATTGTTTGTGCGAAGAAATTATGGAATTGAGATCATCTTCTTTCAAATTTACACAATAATTATGACACCAGTTTTTACATACAGCACATTGAATTTTTGCATTGATGTCTTGCCTGGACACCGCCTTCTTGCACTCAAAACAGACACCCATTATTGCACTGGCTCCTAATAATGCTACTAGTATTGTAAAGGCACTGCTTTAGATGTGAAAGGTGTATTACTAATTCTTTGGCAGTACGTAACTCGTCACTTCACTGTTTAATATTTGTGCGAGAGCTCACTAGCGCTGATGCGGACAAGGATGTAGGGTAGCGTTCAAGTCGGAAATTTGTTTGGGAGTGGTTGGCAGAAACAGTTGACTGTCGGGGTGCACTTGAGTCACAGATTATTGTTTCGCTGGGTGGTAGCACAGGCGTTCAAACGAACAGTTGAAAGTCGCCTTTGTTGGTTATGCATCCACACGCTTCGAAAATATCCTAGATGTTGCTAGTCCATTGATGATGTATTAAGATTTATACATCCAAATGACCTTTATTACTCACCGATTCAGTGTGAACATATCCTTGTCCCGAGCAGTGCACTTTACTAAACTATTTAACTTTAAACACGGAGCACAGAAACTTGCGTTATGTTAGTCACTCATACCAACCTCATTTCATCTAATAGTACATAACTCTATGCCCTACATATTGAACCCTTATTAATCTGTCGATGAATAAGTCTTCATGATTTTATTATTATTATTACTGATGCCCAGGCAGTACATGTTGAAATTGACAAAGGGAAGGCAAGGTAGTGTGTTGCAATGATTACAACAGAAGCAGCTTGGTAGTTATTCCTGAAGACGACCGGTTAAGCTGAGTTCAAGGACAAATTCTGTATCAACGCGCACCTAAATTGGAGTCATTATGGGAGTGTCATGAGTAAAGTTTCAACCGATCCAGGATTGAATCAGCCAATTAGAAGAGACGACGCTAAGGCCACGCGGTGAATTGCGTACCCTGGAAAAAGGCGCGGAAACGCATATCTAAAGAACCGCCGATCCGAATTAATTCCGCATAAGTGCATTGAGACGTTTGGATAAAGTGAAGAAGATTGATACCAGTCCCAAGTTTGTGAGGTGAAAACTCCACATTATTTTTACAAATTCTCCCCACCCTACCTCATTCTGTCAGTTTCCAATAAATTGATCGGTGATGAGCTGTTTAGGACAAAACTTTATTGAGCTCTGGTGAGCAACGTTCACGTCAGTCTGCGTCACGATTTTTCAAGCTCTAATGAGCATACTTCACTAACATTTCATTTTGTGCTCAAGGGAGCAGAGTTCACGTGTAGCAGTGGAGATCTCTAGGCGAGATAAGAGCTGCATGTGAGACATGTTTAAGACTTGTTTTCAAGCCAGTGACGTTGAGTTTGAACAGTGTATTTATGTAAATTTTTGTATTATATATTTTGAGTGATATTTGTGCGTGTGTTAAGCAAATGCTGAGTTAGGGCAAGTCTTCGATCAGTAATCGCATAGGACATTATTGTGAGTGAAAGTAGTAGCTCACAGCGATTCTAGCTAGGCATATATTAACATTGAACATTTCTGTCCAAGAAGCTACGCCAAGATGTCTGATGTATGGTCGTGTGACGGAATGATATGCATCGCCTCTACAACTACGTCGACGTTGGAGGACTAGATTTCCCGCAGGGAAATGCACCGGGATGGAGGTTAAGTTCTGCAAGCTGAAACGGTGATGTACAAACATTGATTTACTCAATATGTAGTTAGATAAGGCGCGGGAACGTTGTAAATAGTTCATTCTTGTTTTTCTTGTGTTTAGATTTTTTTTTGTGCCGACACTATTATCTGTAAATGTACGTTGGCGCGTGGCCAAATGTGTTTGTTGTATATTTTTCTTTGGAGTCATATTTAGTGTACACGGCGCGTGTATTTGATTTTATCCATGCGAATGCGAAACTCGTCACATTCGATAAGTGGTGCTTTATTAAAGTTCATTTTTTTTGATAGGAAAAAGGAGGTAAATATTGTAAGATTTTTTGATGAACAGGTTTTTATTCATACTAGGGTTGCCAAGCGCAACAAATTAAGATGTAACTGTAGAACACCTTAGTTCTAATTTTCTAGTTTTTCTGAGTCCTTTTCAGGTTCTTTAGTCACGGACTAAATTGGAAGCGCAAGCTGGTGGAAAATATTTTATGTCATTTATTTCAGGTTTCTGTCAAACCCATACGTGTGCTTCTGTGTGTGTTCTTGTGTCAGGTGTGTGTATTGATTCTTCATGATGAGGGGTAGGCTGTGCTACCGCCCTCATATTTTGTTGTTGTTGTATTTTTGATGGAAAGGCAGAGCGCTCTTGGAGGCTACTGTACCTTGTCCGGTGCTGATTCTTGGATTTCCTAGGGGAAATGCTGAGATATTTTATTCTGACACACACACGTATATTTTGTGCTTTGGGAGCACGCTTCTTCGAGACTCGAACCCATGGCACGGCAGGTCGAGGTTATTGACACGTGGGTTGACAGATGTGCAGATTTCCACTTAGCGCCCGTCTAGGTCTGGTGACATTTGTTAGGCAGTCCAGCTGACCGACTGACCCCTATAAGCTATCATTAGCAAACCTGTTCTTTTGTGATGGTCATTGGACCATAATTAATTTGGGGAGTTCGCCATGTCTGTTACGAATTATCGCATATCGTATGAATGGAATATTGTCTTAATAATGTAAATGTTGGCTTTGAGCCTAGTTATTTTCTATGACTCATTTCATGGTTGTTTGTATGTTGTGACACCTGTTGGTGTAGTTGTATTTACTTGTAAAAATGGCAAGCGATCATATGTGTTTACTGTTGTTGGTCACGTGTTAATTTACTTGTGTTGATTTTGAAAAGTCCTAATTTTTAGGCATTAATGTTTTTGCTACGGCAGTTCTTTGATTCCAATTTCATGCGGAAATTATTTGTTGTTTTATTTAGTGTAGGAAGTGTCGGATTAATTTAAGTTGTGTATAGTTGGTTCCCCGCGTCTGTCTAGCTCTAGACAATGCAGATTCGTCCTCTGAAGGTTTACCGGATGGTGACGAATCTCGCATTTATTTGTACTCATCGTTAAGCATGTAGAACAGCCGCACACGTACGCAATGTCATTGAAGTATTTGGGACATTTGGTCCAGTTTACAATCTCTCCTGAGATTAGGCCTAGTTATGGCAAGTATTTAATCCAAGTGGGAGTCATTTGGGAGATTTTGTTTGTTTTATTTGTAAATAGTTGATCAGTTATTAAATTCATTTGTTTTAACCCTGGTATTCACTTCTTCTTGCATGTTATTTTGTTATGTGTTACCCTGCATGTTATAGAAGCGCTTTAACAACAACTTACGAAATGGACTGTTATACCCCCCGAAACTTAGTCTCATAAGCTTCTTTGCAAGGGTTCAATATATAAAATACCAACATGACGACCATCCGAAATATTTAGACGGTTCTCAATATCTGCTATGACAGCAATCAAACTGAAATTTTGTATGTTGATAAAGGCTATGAACATAAGTTTACCTATGGGACGTTCAATAACCTGGTGAGCACAAATCCAACATGGCGGTGACGCGAAATTTAAAAATTGAAATGGACGTTTCTCGCGATTTAACCATCCAAGCGCAGTGAAACTTGGTACGGTAAATGCTTATACACAGTTTAATCCACTGACTTCTAATTAATTTCAATTGTTTTCATAACAACAAGCTGGCGGCCGTGCGAAAGTTTAAAATCTCGTTTCTATTTCTTGTGTCCTAATCATGTGATTTGAAGTTTGAATAATACACCTACGCAATAATCTTCATGTAATAGTACATAACGCTATGGCCTACATATATAAAAATCCAACATGGCGACCATTCGAAATAATTAGACGGTTTTCAATATCTACGAATCTATTACAGCTATCAAACTGAAATTTTGTGTGTTGATAGAGGCAATTAACATAAGTAGGATATATGAAAATAGGCTGTTTAATTATTCACGGAACTTCTTGTTTACTTACAGACCTTACATACACAAGTAATAAGGCTACCACATTGAATATTACGCACAAATGCCATCTTGAATATACCTAAAAGCTCAAAGCCCACTATCTACCTAGTATCAAACCTAGTATTTCTAAACTCTGCAAAAATATAATATTATATAGGATATTTACACAGCTGAAAGCGCATGTGTATGGATTTCATGGATTCAAGATGGCGGCCATGCCTAGTGTTAAAGAATTAGTATCGATAAATCAGAATGTAATTGAGCAATTATTTGGTGCTAGAGGAATCTTGTGAAGTCACCTGTTAGTGGACGTGAATGGAATACACGCAGTCTCAGAACAGTCCAGAAGATTGTGCAGTTAGCCTACTGTCAACACAACATAACAAGAGCACATTCCTGTCCAGTGCAGTATGCAAACGTGCCTCGACGGGTCATTACCGCTTTTGACCGCACGCGTATTAACGTTGCGTCAGCAGGGCATCTCCGTGAGGGCAATATCTGGCCTAGTTGGAGTACACCACAGCGACGTTGTCAGAACATACAGCCGCTATCGTGTGATACAGAGTATTGAAGATCGTCCTCGCAGAGGTCGTCCACGGTAAACAACAGCAGCTGACGGCCGTTACGTGCGCATCCAGACCCGCAACAGAACTGCGTAATGCCTTATGGCAGGCAACTGGTAAGGAAGACAATCAGAAATCTTTACCATATGGGCCACCTGCACTCAGGAGTTCCCTAACACTGTGGCGCCAGGTACAGATGGGCAAGGGAGCACTTGGACTGGACTCTAGCACAATGGTGACGGGTCCTCTTCGCGGACGATTACCGAATCTATCTGGCGTCGGATAATCGTCGGAAGAGGGTTAGGAGAGGGCTAGTTAACGACATACGGGTCTTGTACGCCATCCCACTTGCCCAGGACGGAGGCGGAACCGTCATGTTTTGGGACGGCATTATGCATGGACGTTGGACGCCAATCATCGTCGTAGAGGGCAATATGACTGGTCCGCAATACCGGGACAGAATCCTCGGGCACATTGTTCAACCCTGCCGACACACTTTGGTTCTGCAGGATGACAACGCACGGCCACGCCGCTCTAATCTTGTGAACATCTTCCTCAGGAAGGCCCACATCCATTGGATGGACAAGCCTGCGGTGTCTCCGAAATTGAATCCCTTCGAATATGCCTGGGATATGCTGAAACAGGCCACGGGACGACGACTGAATCCACCTCGCACCCTGGTCGACCTGTGGAGGGCAGCTGCTGTCGAAGAGTGGGACAGGATCGACCAGGACAGCCTCAACCGTCTTGTCGTTAGCATGCCACGACGGGTCTGCACGAGGTGGAGTAACGCCATACGATGGGTGGATGCACGATGCCGAAGACTATGGTTTGTGTTGCACCTGTCGTTGTTTGCTCGTTACATCAATAGTGTTATGCTTGATGTGAAGTGTGTATTTGCATTCCATCCATTCTCTGAGGTCGTGAGCAACCTAGAAACCCGGAACACCGGATGGTGCAAAACATTTTTGATGTGTGTACAATAACAAAGGTGATCTGACAGATTCCACAAATTCTTAAGTACATGAGGCTGAAAACCTCGATGTCCCACGTCCTTAGATGGAATAAAGACATATAAGTATAAGGTGCGTTCAAAAAGTAACGAGCCGGAGGCTGGAATGCGCAAACCGGTGACGACATTGGCTAAACGTGGCGTGTGTAACGAGGCATGGTTCCGACCAGAGCGTGGAAGGTCACAGCCCGTCGCTAGAGGGCACGCGTGCACGTCACTTGACGATACAAAGCGAGCAGCAGCATGCATCAATCGTCCAACGCTGCCAGTCGCATTGCAAACAGTGACATGAAGGCGTCAACCGAAGAGCAAAGAGGTGTTGTTCGGTTTCTGACAGCGGAAGAAGTAGGGGGAACGGACATTCATCGCCGAATGTCACAAGTGTATGGCGAACACTGCATGTCCCTTGTAAGGGTCAAGGCGTGGCACAAGTGCTTCAGGGAAGGATGGGTGTCGTTAGCCGATGATTCCTGGTCTGGGGGACCCCCCTGCATTACCGATGACAACGTCCAGCTGGTTGATGCACTCATTACCCAGGACCGCCGAGTGACAGTGAACGCCATAGCCGCCGGGGTCGCTCCACGACAATGCACGACTTCATACGGCCAACAGTCGCGGCACTTCTGCAGAAATTCAAATGGGAGGTTCTCGGCGACCCTCCATACACCTCTCTCCCTGTGATTAAGCCATGTTTGGTCCCCTGAAAAGGGCTCTGCGGGGCCAACGATTCACCTCGGACGCCGACGTCCAGCTGTACGTGCAGAACTGATTCACATCGCAGCCCAGGGAATTTTTTGAGACATCCATTCACCGCCTCATGTCACAGTGGGACAAGTGCCTCAACAGCCAGGGCCAATACTTCCAACATACAGGTACTGGTTTCTGTAATTATGCCTTCGGCTCGATACTTTTTGAACGCACCTTATATATGTTGAGACCGGTCGCTCCACTTAATGTACTGTAATGAAGACGTGGCCTCTGGACAGGCCTGGTGCACATCTTCCGAATTGACGCCCGTGGGCGACCAGCAGTCCAGCGCATCGTGACGTGGATGAAATCAATTATGAAGACCTCACGAATATCCACTCCCTTAGCCAGAGAATTAACCGTACCTGACCCGACTGGTAAACGTTATAAAGCCACACACTCACTGCAGTGAACACACTTGGTAGGGTTGTTTATGAGACAGACTGCTGTTGTTGTCGTCACTTGGAAAGTTGCCCTGGCCGTGGACGTGTGATGGAATGTTTTCGTGTTGATGCTGGGTAAGCGGGGTATATGGCTGCAGTGTAGGAAGGCAATTTTGTGTATTGAATACCACCGATGGAACGTGAGAGCCATAGCCCTCTGACCAGTGTTCTCTGCCCGGAGATGAAATCTCCACAAACATCCCCCATCTACTTAGCCACGAAACCGGACAAGGGTTAAAATTGGAAATGATCGCCGTGAATTCGTTACATCAATGGGCTACTTACCTTCGAACTTGCTTTGAAGGAAGGCAGCATACTATCACATAGTCATAACTCTCTTTTGGCGTGATGTGGCTTGTACACGACACACAAACATTTTGATATATTTTGGGGCTTCGAAACATCATGGTCATGTAGCCCCATGTAATTTTTTGCAAAAAATGAAAGTAGACTTATGAGATCAACACAGGGCGAAAAAAGTGTGTCTGTCTGTGTGTGTGTATGTGTGTGTGTGAGTGTGTGTACTCTGAATGTCTGTCCCCCCCTATCAATTCGAACACGGTGAATGCGAATTGAACGAAATTTGGTACAAAGGTAGCACTAGCAAAGGACACCTCAGTGTCATGTTTTATATCGCCGCCATCTTGACGGAATCGTAATGGCGGCCACACAAATGTTCAAAGCTTAAATCAAATTACGACTAACCTAATCATCCGATCTCTACCAAATTTTGCAACAACATACCTTTATGGGTGGAGCATCCTTTGACCAAACCAATAGGTCATGAGCGTAATAGTTTGCGGATGGCGGCCATCTTTGTGTGAAAATCGATTCCCCCTATTAATTCGAACATGGTGCAACAGAATAGAACGAAATTTGGTACAGAGGTAGTACTAACAAAAGGCACCTCAGTGTCATGTTTTATATCGCCGCCATCTTGACGGAAACGTAATGGCGGCCACACAAATGTTCAAAGCTTAAATCAAATTACGATTAACCTAATCATCCGATCTCTACCAAATTTTGCAACAACATACCCTTATAGAGGAAGCATCTTTTGACCAAACTAATAGGTCATTAGCCTAATAGTTTGCGGATGGCGGCCATCTTTGTGTGAAAATCAACTCCCCCTATTAATTCAAACACGGTGAAACCGAATGGAACGAAATTTGGTACAGAGGTAGCACTAGCAAAGGGCATCTCAGTGTCATGTTTCATATCGCCGCCATATTGACAGAAACGTAATGGCGGCCACACAAATGTTCAAAGCTTAAGTTAAATTACGACTAACATAACCATCCGAGCTCTACCAAACTTTGCAACAACATACCTTTATGGAGGGAGCATCCTTTGACCAATCTAATAGGTTATTAGCCTAATAGTTTGCGGATGGCGGCCATCTTAATGTCAAAATTGATTCCCCCTATTAATTCGAACACGGTGGAACCGAATGGAACGAAATTTAGTACAGAGGTAGCACTAGCAAAGGGCACCTCAGTGTCATGTTTTATATCGCCGCCATCTTGACTGAAACGTAATGGCGGCCACACGAATGTTCAAGGCTTAAATCAAATTACGATTAACCTAATCATCCGATCTCTACCAAATTTTGCAACTACATACCTTTATGGAGGGAGCATCCTTTGACCAATCTAATAGGTCATCAGCGTAATAGTTTGTAGATGGCGGCCATCTTTGTGTGAAAATCGATTCCCCCTATTAATTCGAACACGGTGCAACCGAATGGAACGAAATTTGGTACAGAGGTAGTACTAACAAAAGGCACCTCAGTGTCATGTTTTATATCGCCGCCATCTTGACGGAAACGTAATGGCGGCCACACAAATGTTCAAAGCTTAAATCAAATTACGACTAACCTAATCATCCGATCTCTACCAAATTTTGCAACAACATACCTTTATGGGGGGAGCATCCTTTGGCAAACTAATAGGTCATCAGCGTAATAGTTTGCGGATGGCGGCCATCTTTGTGTGAAAATCGATTCCCCCTATTAATTCGAACACGGTGCAACCGAATGGAACGAAATTTGGTACAGAGGTAGTACTAACAAACGGCACCTCAGTGTCATATTTTATATCGCCGCCATCTTGACGGAAACGTAATGGCGGCCACACAAATTTTCAAAGCTTAAATCAAATTACGATTAACCTAATCATCCGATCTCTACCAAATTTTGCAACAACATACCCTTATAGATGAAGCATCCTTTGACCAAATGAATAGGTCATTAGCCTAATAGTTTGCGGATGGCGGCCATCTTTGTGTGAAGATCAATTCCCCCTATTAATTCAAACACGGTGAAACCGAATGGAACGAAATTTGGTACAGAGGTAGCTCTAGCAAAGGGCATCTCAGTGTCTTGTTTTATATCGCCGCCACATTGACAAAAACGTAATGGCGGCCACACAAATGTTCAAAGCTTAAGTTAAATTACGACTAACATAACCATCCGATCTCTACCAAACTTTGCAACAACATACCTTTATGGAGGGAGCATCCTTTGACCAATCTAATAGGTTATTAGCCTAATAGTTTGCGGATGGCGGCCATCTTTATGTCAAAATTGATTCCCCCTATTAATTCGAACACGGTGGAACCGAATGGAACGAAATTTGGTACAGAGGTAGCACTAGCAAAGGGCACCTCAGTGTCATGTTTTATATCGCCGCCATCTTGACTGAAACGTAATGGCGGCCACACGAATGTTCAAAGCTTAAATCAAATTACGATTAACCTAATCATCCGATCTCTACCAAATTTTGCAACTACATACCTTTATGGAGGGAGCATCCTTTGACCAATCTAATAGGTCATTCGCCTAATAGTTTGCGGATGGCGGCCATCTTTGTGTCACAATCGATTCCCCCTATTAATTCAAACACGGTGAAACCGAATGGAACGAAATTTGGTACAGAGGTAGCACTAGCAATTGGCACCTCAGTGTCATGTTTTATATCACCGCTATCTTGACGGAAACGTAATCGCGGCCACCCAAATGTTAAAAGCTAAAATGTAATTACGACCAACCTAATAATCTAGTCTCTACCAAGTTTTGCAACACCATATCTTTATGTGGGAAACATATTCTGACCAAACTGCAAGAACATCAGCCCTATAGTTTGCAGATGGTGGCCAAGTATGTGTGCAAATCGATTCCCCCTATCAATTCAAACACGGTGAAACCGAATTGAACGAAATTTGGTACAGAGGTAGCACTAGCAAAGGGCACCTCATATTCATGTTTAATATCCCTATAGCACGTTGTATTTCAACAAGCTACTACAACCAACATTCAATCATACTCCTTGAAAAGGACAAAGAGTTATAACAATTCCAATGCATTTAGGAGAAAGTAGGCTATATGTTCTTTACTGAACATCTTGTTTTAATGTGCATTAGTACTACGAAACATTTTTTTCTTTATTTTTCAATTATTTCTCCTTTAACGAATTAACCATAATTTTTAATTTATCTTTCATAATTTTAGCTACACATTTCTTGATAAAATAAATGTGTACACATTCTGCTTTGTAAAAAAAGTAAGGTTATTTTTAGCCTATTTTCATTTATGAAAAATTTGGCTTATGAGAACACCTTTTGTTCGTGTGTGTATTTGTGTGTGGCCCTAATAAAATTTAAACGGCTGGAGCAATTTCAAACTCAGTCAAGTCATAGTATTACTTCGTCCAACCCCGACCGTGCCCTTCAAATTTAATAACGTCCCACCAATCCAACATGGCGGCTGTGAGAAATATTTCACCGGCATTGTATATCTCAGAAACTATTACTGAAATCACCCTAAACTTTTGTATGGTGATAAAGGGAACTACTAGGCGTTCACCTATGTGACCTTCAAAATCCTGTTAAGTACAAAACGAACATGGCGGCCAAGTGAAGTTGAAACATTTAAATATATTTTTCTCGCGATTTAACCACCCGAACGCAAGGAAACATGGTAAAACAAACGTTTATACACATTGCAATGCACTGAAATCTAATTTGGTTCAATTGTTTACATAACCTCGAGATGGTAGCTGTGCGATAATTTAAAATTAAGTTTGTATTTCTTGTGTCCTAATCATGCTATCGAAGTCAACGTTTGAATATTGAACCTACGCAATAATCGTCATCTAATAGTACATATCTCTATGACCTACATATATAAAACTCCAACATGGCAACCATCCGAAATATTTAGACGATTCTCAATATCTACTAATCTAAGTGAGCAATCAAACTGAAGTTTTGTATGTTGATAAAGGCTATGCACATAAATTCACCTATGGGACGTCTAATAACCTGGTGAGCACAAATCCAACATGGCGGCGACGCGAAATTTAAATATTTAAATAGACGTTTCTCTCGATTTAACCATCTGAGCGCAGTGAAACTTGGTACGGTAAATGCTTATACAAATTTTAATCCACTGACATCTAATTTATTTGAATTGTTTTTATAAACACAAGATGGTGTCTGCGCGAAATTTTTAAAATCACGTTTTTATTTCTTGTGTCGTAATTATGCGATTGAAATTTGAATAATACACCTACGCAATAAGCTTCGTGTAATAGTACAGAATTATATGGCCTACATATATAAAAATCCAACATGGCGGCCATTCTAAATATTTAGACGAAACTCAATATCTACGAATCTATTACAGCAATCAAACTGAAATTTCATATGTTAATAGAGACAATTAACGTAAGTAGGATATATGAAAATAGGCTATTTGGTTCTTCATGGAACTACTTGTTACTTTATTAATTTAGATGCATAGATTAGAAAAGTTTTCTTGCCTTGGAGGCCGGATTTAGACAGCTCCTTAACCCGGTCCATGAGGCAATTATAATTGACTACATGGATAATTCTTGCCAGGCGCGTCCACGTCGCGGGGATGGGCAACGGTGCTGTAATATACCATGGAACTACAGTACCGGCTAAGTTCTGGTGAGGACCCAGTCCTATGGGGTATAACATAGGCCCCGTGCACAGGGTTACGTGCGAAGACCTCAACGGAATCTGCAGCGGAGAAGATGGACTTCGGAACGGTGGAGATTACGGAAGAGGCAACCCAGTACTCAGGGAATAGTATGAGTACAGCATCAATCGGCAGCGTCTGTTTCCCAGGTTAGGGGCGGCTGCAAGGGCGTCTGTTTCCCATGTTAGGGGCGGCCTGTATAATAGCTGGCAGTTGCTTCATAAAATGCCTTTGGGAGTGGCGACCCCATCGTAATAATAGCCTAAAATGGAAATGGCACATCAAATGATTCGGAGAAGGTTAGGGCGTACCCTGCAGGCGACGCGCAGTTCTTTTGTTACTGGGGGAACTGTGAGAAATGGGCGACCAGTAACCGAAATGAAAGTGGGAATCATGAATGTCATGACCCTGACAGGCAAGGTGGAGGAGGTGGTGGACTTCATGGAGAGGGAGAATGTTGGATTGATGGGGCTGAGTGAAGTGAAATGGAAAGGTAAAGGAAGGAAGAAATTGTGGAAAGGATATATATTATACTGGAGTGGTGGCTAAGAGGCAAAAAATGGCGTGGGACTGATAACCTCGGAACAACTGGAGGAGTATGTTGAAGTGGTCGAGTGTGTGAGAGACAGAATAATGAAAATTAGAATGAAGATGAAAAATGACGTGATGGACTTCATACAAGTGTATGCACCACAGACTGGAAACAGAGAAGAAGATATTGAAGTATTCCTGGAGGATGTAGAAAGAGTAATTTCAGATGTAGAAGTGGTGATCATGGGAGATATGAAGGCACAAGTCGGAAACGAGAGACAAGGAAAGGAAGAAGTCATTGGACCATATGGATATGGGAAAAAGAACCGGGAAGGAGAGGCACTTGTAAACTTTTGTGAAAGGAATGGACTGATAGTGGGTAATTCATGGTTTCGGAAGAAAAACAGCAGGAAAATTACGAGATATGGTTGGGGCGATAGAAGAACAAAATCAGTAATTGACTACTTTCTGGTGGAAAGGACTAATCGCAGAAAGCTGATAGATGTGACAGCTTTACCAGGAGAAGCATTTGATGGGGACCATAGAGCTGTGGTGGCAAAATTTAGATGGGGAAAATTGGAAAACCTAAAGGAGATCAGAGAAAGTAAAATAAAAGTATGGAAATTGAAAGACAAAACTGTACAGGAAGATTTTCAGGAGAGATTGAAGCAACAAATCCCAGTTGCTGAAGTGGAAAACATAGAAGAGGAATGGTCCCACTTTAAAAAGGCATTTGTTGGTGCAGGAGAGAGTGCTTGTGGTAGGACGTCAACAAGAGTGAAAGAGAAGGAGACATCGTGGTGGAATGAGGAAGTGAGGAAAGCAGTGAAAGAAAAGAAGTTTGCATGGAAAGAATGGAACCAAGATCAAACAGAAGAAAGCAAAAGGAAGTATCACGACAGCAAACGGAGGTGTAAGAAAGTGGTAGGAGAAGAAAAGAAGATAGTTGGGAAGCATTTACACGAAGAATGGAAACAGATGTAAGTGGCAGTAAAAGGATGCTGTATGGGCTTCTAAGAAGTAAAAGGAAAGAAAGAGTTACCACAAAGTTGGTGAAAAAGGAAGATGGAGAGTTGTTAACACACCCAGAAGAGATAAAGGGACGATGGAAGGAGTATTTCGATAAGCTATTGAATGTGAGCAATTGTACTGGTGAGATGGAAGTGACACAACCTGACGACTCTATAACAGAAGATGATATAACAATGCTGGAGGTGGAATTAGCAGTACAGAAAATGAAGATGGGAAAAGCAACAGGGGTGGATGAAATCAGTGTAGAAATGATAAAGGCTGCTGGACCTGTTGGTATGCAATGGTTGTATCGACTGCTAAAGTGTGTGTGGAAACGGAAATGTGTAACAGAAGACTGGGAGAAAGGGCTAATAATACCAGTGTTTAAGAAGGGGACAAGAAGGCGTGTGATAACTATAGAGGGATCACCCTCTTATCACAGATAGTAAAAATACTGGAAAGGATATTAGAAAGAAGAATGAGAAGAAAGGTGGGAGGAGAGTTGCAAGAGGAACAGTATGGCTTCAGGAGTGGAAGATCCACAGTGGACCCACCCAATCTTTAGCTTGAGCCAGGTGATGGAAAAGAACTGGGAATATGGAGAGGATTTGATCATGACTTTCATAGATCTAGAAAAGGCATATGACAGTGTCCCCAGAGAGAAGGTATGGGAAACCATGGTTAAGAAGAGACTGGGAAGAGAAATGTTGGAAATGGTGCAAGCAATGTACAACAACTGTGTTAGCAGGGTACTGACCCCAGTTGGAAAGACAGATTGGTTTAGGAACAAGACTGGACTAAGACAGGGGAGTGTGCTGTCATCTCTCTTGTTCATAATGGTGATGGATGAAATTGTAAAGGAAACAAAGGAAGCATATGGACATAAAGAAATGAAGTTACTGTTATTTGCAGATGATATTGTGGTCTGGGGAAGGAACACCGAAGAAGTGCAAAAACAACTAGATGCACTGAACGAAAATATTCAGAAGTACGGCCTGAAAATCAGTATAGAGAAAAGCAAGACCATGGTGATGACAAGAGGGGAAAGACAAGGAAAGGGCACTGTGAAAATTGGAAGTCAGAGTTTGGAAATTGTGGACACGTTCAAATACCTAGGAAGTGAATTGATGCAAACTGGTAGGTTGGACATGGAGATTGGCAGGAGGGTACAGCAGAGCAATGCATTCTATCAAAGTGTAAGAGAACTTGTTTGGGATAAGGAAGTATCAAGGAAAAGCAAGGAGGTAATGTATAAAGTGTATTATGTTCCCATATTAACTTATGCAGCTGAGACTTGGACCCTGACAAGCAGGCAAGAGAGTAGAATCCAAGCCAGTGAAATGAAATTCCTAAGAAGTATGATAGGAAAGACAAGGAAAGACAGAGTGAGGAATGAAGATGTTAGGAAGGAAGTTGGGATGGGAAAACTAAATGAGAGAATTGAGAAGAATAAACTAAGGTGGTTTGGACATGTAAAGAGGATGGAGGAAAATAGAATACCAAGACAGATGCTGGAGGCGAAGTGCAAGGGTAAGAGAGCAAGAGGAAGACCTAGAACAAGGTGGATTGATTCAGTGAAGAACAGCGTAAGAAAAAGAAAACTGGACTGGGACAAGATCGTGGAAGAAGAATGGTGGAAGGAAAGAGGAAAGTGGAGAAGTGCCATAAATACCCCGACCCGGCAGGAGCTGGATAAGGGGAAATGATGATGATGATGATGATGATGATGATGATGATGATGATGATGATGATGATGAGATTAGAAAAGTTTTCTTATGGTACACACACGCCAAAAATACTGTTCTACCATTCAAACATCACATTTTCGAGATGAGGCGGGCCTATAATTTTTTTAAATAAGCACTACCTTTTATTTTAAAATGTGCCTTGGAACAAATATTAAACAAGGTATTCAGTGAAGAACGTGTAGTCTACTTTCTCTTAAATGTATGAGTTCATTATGATTCAAATAAAAATAAACAATTCAATTACTGAGAGGTAAATATACAAAAAGAGTAGTTGCTGCTTAATTATTGGTCTCAGACCAAGGATACACTTAAATAGCTATGTATAAAGAACCTGTAATTTGTTGCAATGACCAGATCAAATGAGCGAGTATCTTACTGTATATTTTAGGGTGTCTCAATAGACACGATTAGAAAAATTGTAAAGTTACAATAGAAAATCCAAGTCAATCCTAGCAACTTGGGAACAGCAGTGTCTTCCTACATTAGGATAAACATGTAAGAATATTAAGTTGACGTGCTACAATATACACAGTAAAGCCTGAAAAGTGCGAAGATAGTTAAGAATTTATTGATCCTAGGATCTTGGAGACACAGCAGGTGCTATGCATTAGAGCAATATAATGCATGTAGCGAGAAGTCTTTGGACTTGTGCACAGCAGTGCTAGCATAAATAGTTGCTCTCTGACCAAAAACTAACTCGTATAAATAATTTGTTTTAAAATTTACAATTTTTGCATTAATTCGATTAAACGAACAAGCATAGGACAAAGTAAGATGCCTCATTCGATACGCAAAGGCTAAATTAGAGTTAAGATAGAACAATCTCATTCGATCCTGAAAACTTGGGAACAGCAGTATTTACTGTTAACATTTGAAATACCATACAACATGGAAAACCCATAACAGGGGGCCGTTGGGGCAAGAGAATAATCAGCTAGGGCCTAGATAGCACCAAAATGTAAAGAGCTTGCAAGCTTAAAAACATTACAATCGATTTGAAGCATTTTAGCTTCGGGAACGTTCCCACTTGTTCATCAATAAGAAGTAGTTCTGGACAATGTCACTGGACTTACACAGGAATACTAAAGTGATACATTAAAAAGAGAGGAGGGCACCTCTAGTGTGTAGCCTCGAATTTACCAAAAATAGAGCAAATATTACTTAATGATAACTAATTTTTAGTGGGGTTTAATGGGGAGGGAAGGAATGGGACTTTATTCACTTCAAGGTCATGCATGTAATTTATGTATGCGCAACACTGTAACTTGCGAACCAGACTGTTTGTGTGGTACGAAGCACTTAAAAGTTTTGAGCGCAAGTTTTTGTAGATAAATGTCACAGTTTACTGTTTTGAATTGTTTTTCTGTGGAGAGGCTTTATATTGTGATTTTATTTCAGCTTTAAGCATTGATGCAGTTCCTAGAAAGTTTTGTGTTATTAGCAGAGTTAACCATTGAACCGTTACAAGTAGAAACAGGTGTATTTCACTGTGACGCCACAGACTTTAAATTTGAAGAGAACGTTTCGAGAACTTTCTAGACAGTTTCTTGGTTTTTATGTAGTACAGCGTAAATCCCACGGAGGCCATATTTATTGTCATTTAACAGAGTTTATGAGAATTCCCACGATGCGCCCGACCAATAGTCACAGTTCCACATTAGAATAAACTCCCTCGGAGGAAATGTATGAGTGAAATGACAACAATACTTTGTCATCACGGAATTGAAGTCGAGCCGGCTAGTTAAAATTCAATACCTGAGTAATGGCAAGCATTGAAATAGCTTCATAACTAATTTAAAATATGATTAGAAACGTATCTTTCCACGATGATCCGACGGTGTCGAATAATCTTTTAAAGTTCACAAGAGAAGTGAGTGAGCTGCGAGCTCCCAACTATGCGAGCGGAGAAGAGGGGAAGGTAGGGGAGGAAGATTAACATAGCAGATACCAACATGAGCACGGTAAAATAGTTCAAAAACAAAAATTTATTTCTTGACTCCACGTCCAAAGAACGTAGGGGCGAGCAGGCTGCCAGGAACAATTGAATTCAGCGATTTGCCGGATGAAGCGCTGCAGGGCGAAGCACGACGCTACTACTAAACAGGGGTGGATTTCTGGAACAAACTGAGGAAACCTATAAGCAAATGCACAACAAGAGAGCAAAATGCAAAGAAATCTCTGTTGCTGGCTTTCACAAAATAAAGCAAGATGTTCAGTAAAGAACATGTAGCCTACTTTCTCTTAAATGCATGGGTATAGTTATAATTCGTTGTCCTTTTCAAGGAGTATAATTGAATGTCGGTTGTAGTAGCTTGTTGAAATACAACGTGCTATACGGATATAAAAGTTTAATTAATTGAATCCTTACCTGAATTATATATACACACGCACGCTAATACAGCCATCACAATAACGCAGGTTATCAGACTAAATTAAACTCACCCAAGTACACAGGGTTAAATGACCATGATGTCCATGCATCTCAAATGAAACAGCAACAACAACAACAGCTTCATACCCAAATCCTTCCACGTATAAAAGTACGCACACTAGTAAGCCTACAGACATCACAGTGACACAGGTTATCAGACAACTTCTACACACACCTAAGAACACGGAACAACAAGACCATGATTCCGCAAAACCCCTAAAGAATCCACAAGAAAAGCAACAACAATAATGGACTCTACCGCGGATCGAGGACAACGAATTTTAATCGCTGTAGTTGAGTGTTGAAATATGTGATGTTAAAAGATAAATTTGATAGCAAATACACACTATATATGCTTAGCATTATAACGTGTTAGTAGTTATAAATTAATAAATATAAAAACACGAAGTAAAAAAACTGCTGGTATTAGATCCACGAACCTCCGGACTATGAGTCCAGTACGCCGAAGATGACGAACAATTATTATACATGGTTTACAACTGGTTTAGTAGCCCATAACTCCACAATATTTTGTCTTGCAAAAAACGACTTCATTAGCGTTTTCTGGCGTTTCTATAAACCATTTGATACTAAATATGTATTATTTTCTTCAGTACATTCCTAAAACGATATAAACGTACGAAGTTACGGAAAAATATGGATTTACGAGCAAACAATAGCGGCCATTCAACCCAACGGGACGGCACAGACAAGCACGATATAGCAAGGTCAGCCTGAACTGTTAGTCACTCCTGCGGTTAAATACTCTATTTTAAAATGCTAATATCCTACCGGTCACCTCCTTGAGAACAGTTTAAACCTCCCTATGTACGATGATCGTATTTGGTAAGGCCAGGCCTTGTTGAATCGTAAGTTATGGTTTGGCTACAATACTTGCATGAGTCATACATCCGCCATCTTGAAACTATTTGGCTGATGACCTTGTAGTTGGGCAAAAAACGCTTCCACATTAAGGTATATTCTTGCAAAAAAAATTGAGATCGGATGATCAGGTTAGTCATAATTTGATTTAAACTCAGAGCATTTGGGTGAGCACCATTTCTTTTTTGTTTTGATGGCGGGGATATACAACATGACACTGAGTTATCCCTTGCTAGTTCTACCTCTCTACCAAACGTGGTTCGATTCTGGGTTTCGTTGTGTTTGAATTGATAGGAGGAGTCGATTTGCACACATAGATGGCCACCATCTGCAAACTATTGGGCTGATGAACTTGTAGTTTGGTCAAAAGACGCTTCCCATATGAAGGTATGTAGTTGCAAAATTTGGTAGAGATCAGATGATTAGTTTAGTCGTCATTTGATTCAGGTTTTGAACATTTGGGAGGCCGTCTTTACGTTTCCGTCAAGATGGCGGCGATATAAAACATGACACTGAAGTGCTCTTTGCTAGTGCTACCTCTGTACCAAATTTCGTTCAATTCGGTTTCACCGTGTTTGAATTGATAAGGGGGGAGGCAGACATGCAGAGTACACACACACACACACATACACACTGACATACACACAGCCAGACACACAATTTTTGGCCCTGTGTAGATCTCTTAAGTCTACTTTCATTTTATGCAAGAATCGAAAGTAGGCTATTAACCGACCGTGGCAACTACACGCGCTAAGGCGCGAGATCGTGGGGCCAAGCTATCTCTGGACTCGATAGATGTGTGGGTTCAAATCCAATCGTTGGCCATTCTTAAAATGCTCTTTCGTAGTTTCCTATTTTCAACTCCAGGAAAATGCTGGTGCGTTGCCTACCTTATAATAAGCCACAGTCGCTTCCTTCCAACTTCACCCAGGTTCACTTATCTTGATGCAATAGAGCTCTCATTAACTTCTCAAATGAGGTTGGTGTCAGGAAGGGCATCCCGGCCATAAAAAAACTATCCGCCATTCATGACATCGAGCATTCTTGACTGTCACCCCGGAGGTTCGGGTTCGATTCCCGTCTTGGCCAAGAAATTTAATTCTGGTCTGAGAGCTGGAGCGGGGTACACTCAGCCTCGTGAGGCAAATCTGAGAGGAGATGGGTTAGATTCCCACTTCAGCTATTCAGGATGTGATTTTCCATGGTTTCCCACGTCTACTCCAGATAAGTACTGGGATCGTTCCTTATTTAAGGCCACGGTGTCTCCTTTCCAATCCTCATATTACAAATCTACACACCATTAAAGACATCACAGTGTCACATGTTACCAGACGAATTCTGCACACACTTAAGTATACGGGGCCAAACGACCACAATGTTTAGCCCCGCAAATGAAACGATAACATCTAATTCCCGACCCCATAGGAACGGAATGAAGAAGGTTTAGGTACACATGCTGTCCTTAGTAATTAAAAGGGATCTGAAGTGTCCTAACATCATAATCATATTTATTGATTCACTTAGGGGCTTTGTGACATGTATCCCCGTGTAATTGGGTGTATGTGGAATCTGGAGGTGGCCGTGGTTACAATTTTAAGTACCATCCTGGCATTATCCTGGAGTAGTAGTGGGAGGAGGGGAACCAAGGCAAACCACTTCTCTGACAGCCGAGTTGGGACTCGAATCCATCCCTTCTGACTACTACCTCAGTAGGCTGAGTATACTTCGTCCCAGCCTTCAGACCAGAATTTAATTTCTTGTCAAAGCCGAGAATCCAACCCAAATCTCCGTGGTGACGACCAAGAGTGCTAGTCACTATGCCACGGGGTAGATTTAATAACAAAATCTTATATTACTAATTAGCTCCTTCGCCCTCTCCTCCCAAATGTTTGAAGAAGTTGGCACCTCTGCAAGCTACTGTACAGTGCTGCCGGATTCCTACCACGTATGGCAGCTTGAATATAAAGCACCTAAGATCAAAGGTGGTGTAAGCAAATTACATGAGAAGAATTACTGTGATAAACTCGGTCATTTTTCGAGGTTTTACTTCACTACATGTGCATGTGTGTGACCTGACACCATTTGCAGGCAGTAGGGCACCAACATAGGTCTTATATTTGCTTAGAATTGGCTATGTTTTGATTGAAGAAAAACAAAGGGATAGCATGCTGCACGTGCGATGTTTATCTTCCAACTCTACATTCACTGCAAGGAGACTCAAGTCACCTCCTGAATGCAATTACAGGACGTACCTAGACAACAAATGAGTATTGTCGTTAAAAAACATGAGTATTTGAAGTACTCAACGTAACTTGAAGTTGGGATACATGCACCAACCAACAACAGTTCTTTCCAATGCAACTGGGTATTGTATGCTAACATGAGTTGTTGTTATTGATTTTAGGGGCGTTATGACATCGTAGTGGTGTAACCCCGTGTACTTGGGTGTGTGCAGAATTTGTCTGATAACCTGTATTACTGTGATGTCTGTACTAGTGTGTGTGTGTGTGTGTGTGTGTGTGTGTGTGTGTGTGTGTGTATTAGTAATTAAAGTAGAATTTGGGTAGAAAATGGTCGTGGCCCTAAGTTAGGTACCATCCCGGCATTTGCATGGAGTGAAAATAGGGAAACCACGGAAAATCACTTCAAGGATGGCTAAGGTAGGAATCTAACCCGCCCCTTCTCAGTATTGCCTCACGAGGCTAAGTGAACCCCATTCCAGTTCTCAGACCAGAATTAAATCTCTTGGCAGCACCTGGAATCGAAACGGAGCCTCCGTGGTGTATTAAAAATGACTAACGTCCGCCTCGTTGCGTAGTGGCTAGCATTCTTATTCTTGAGGCAAAACTGAGAAGAGGTGGGTTCGATTCCTACTTCAGCCATTCAGGAAGTGGTTTTCCGTCGTTCCCCACTTCTACTCCAGGAAAATGCCGGGATGGCACCTAACTTAAGGCCACGGCCGCTTCCCATCCAAATCCTACCTCGATTACAAGTACACACACTCGTACAGACATCACAGTGACACATGTTATCAGACAAACTCCACATACGCCCAAGTCCATGGGGCTACATGACCGCGATGTCGCAAATCCACTAAATAAATCAACAAAATCAACTAATGTGTACAGTACTTGTAATTGCGGCTCGGGTTTGAGTAGGTTGAGGCCGCGGCCTTAATTTATGTACCATCCTGGATTTCCTCTAAGGTAAAACTGGGGAAACAACGGAAAATAATTTATATGTTAGCTGAGGTTGGAATCGAACCCACCTCTTCTCAGTTCCGCTGCACGAGGCTGAGTGAATGCCGTTCCAGCCCTCAGAACATAATTACATTTCTTGGTAAAGCCGGGATCGGATCCAAAGTTCCGCGGTGACAGCCATGAATGCTAGTCACTACACCAGGCTGTTTCAGCCGAGCTGCTCGCCAGTGTGCAGCAGAGTACTCGCCGCCTTGCGTGAGTAAACCTGCAACATGCAATACAGCTCTGCTCTGGGGGCTGCCGTCACAGCGTGGTGGATACATCAAGACTGGTAGGAAGCGCATGGACTTCGCCCAGTGACGTATTGGCTATCACCCCCAGTCCCTCTCCAACTGTACTCCGGGCATCACTGCTGAGTACTCGCGTGTACGCATACTCAAACTCATGGATTTGGAACAGCCTTCACTAAGGTGGACAGCCAAGTGCCAACAGACATCAGTATGAGCAGGATCTCAATGTTGGTTATGTGCAACAGAACTCAGACAGTGGCAATAAGACCAATTGGAATACGGAACAGCTGACATGTATCACTATCAGTCTCTAACATGGTGCCTTCAATTGTATGATTCTATCCTGCACAGTGTAGTTCTCTGCGAGTCCATTTCGTAGCGGAGTGACTTGCAATCTTAGCTATCACCACATAGGATAGGTCCTGGTTTCATTCCTGGCTCTGCCAATAAATTTAATTCTGGTCTGAGGGCTGGAACGGGGTGCACTCAGTCTAGAGATGCAAAACTGAGAATAGGCGGGTTCGATTCTCACTTCAGCCATCCTAGAAGTAGTATTCCGTGCTTACTCACTTCTACTCCAGGAGAATTCCGGGATGGTTCCTAAATTAACGCTAATGCCGCCTCCTTCCTTATCCTCACCTAAATTACAAATACACACACTAATACAGCCATCACAATAACACAGGTTATAAGTCAAATTCCACACACACAAGTACACGGGGCTACATGAGCACGATGTCACAAAGCCCCTCAATGAACCGACAACAACCAATGCATGGTAGCCTACATGTAAAATATAGTAGAAAATATACCGAGAAATTTAATGTAGGGGGGGACTTGAAACTGTACCTTCTGATTACTCATGTTGTTGTTGCTTATTTTAGGAGCTGCGACATCGTGCTCATGTAGCCCCGTATATTTGGGTGTATGTGGAAATTGTGTGATAACTTGAGTAGTGTTTTTTCAACGGTTCTAACGCCACCTCGACATCCCCACCTCCAGGATGGTGGCCGTAGCTTAACTTAACCTAGCTTGTGAACCAATAAGTCTAAAGACTTGAACGAGGTGTCAAATTACTCGGACGGGCACCCCCTTTCATCTAGACAACTTATTTTAAGCCTTAAATAAAACCTACCCCTACTGGGGGGTGAAATAGTATTTTTTTTAGTAAATGTCGCTTTCCAATTGCGGCATGTGAGAGGTTGAATGCTAATATGAAATTAAACTTTGTTCCACATGAAAAACATGCAGAGTCCTGGATGCCGCTATGATTTAACATTTTTGTTTTTTGTTTTTACTCATGCGCAATTGGGGTTTTTGTAAGAGGGCGGACTTTTTGAATAATGATTTATAGTGTGCCCATGTGGGTGGCACAAAGGCTCGAATCCATGATCTATTGGGAAAAGAAAGGAAGAAAATCTTAAAAGATTTCAATTCAGTTTGAAGCCAGCTGGATGTGAGGTGAGATCATCTATGCGTGACTCAGAGACGATATGGCGCTATCTGAGTTACAACTCGCAAGCCGTGTATGATGTCACCCAGCCCACGTGCTTGGGTTTGAAGATGCAACTACAGAGAGGAAATTTCCATTGAAAAGACAGAGACAGAAGATTCACTTAGAAGTCCTAACTTAGCGATAAAACGGCAACGCTGTTTGGGAGGCGGGACCAGAAACTGTGGTGAAATACTGGAATTGGCAAGAAATATGCAAAAATCTTGAAGGATCTCACCGGGAATGTTAATCATCCTGGAATTCAGAATTTTGAAAGGTATAAAAATTTATAATAATTGAACAGTATAGAAACGCTGAATAGGCGCTGCGCAATAGTATGTGGAGTTAGCCAGCGGCTAGGAGAGTGGGACAAAAAGACCATACACCCACACACTACAGGAGCACATTTAAATTTTTATAGAAACTTTGTCACGATCGTTTTTTGAAAATTTTAGTATCATTGAATCGTGAGGAACATGTAGGTAATTTTTTCACAAACGTGCGACGTTTGGCTTGGAAAATAGTTTTGAGAAGGAGCGAAACTAATTTATTTTTAGAGGATTTGAATAAATAGGAAGCCCGTTCGAGGGTAATCATGCAGCCTTCATTCAGACCGTGAAGTGTCGTGCTACGTCAACGTACGTTCAGTCTTCGTAATCCCCGTTGGGAGGAACTTATCGTCGAGCTACGAACATTATAATCAGTCTTTGGACTTGGGCAAAGTGTTGCACTTTGACCAAGAAATTTATTCAGCCGACGAAGACGTTGTAAAGCCTTAGAAAACGAACAGTAATAGAATCAGTTATCGAAGACAGTACCGAAACATCTCGACAGTGAACGAGACTTTAAAAGAGTATTGAAACTCTATTTTATCCAAGTGCGTTAAAGAACCGTGTCAGGGTCGAAACGTAGGATAAAAGCCTAATCTTCCTGTGCTTAGGGGATTAGTGCACCAGTGATGTTAGATCAGAGAAATCTGAAATAAATGCAGCAATAGCCAAGTCAAAATAAGGAAAGACTTTGGAAATCGTTCCACGAGTAGAATACTTAGTATTCCAGGGGAAAAGTCCAAACGTGGACGAAAGCAAAAACATTGTTAGAGCGCGTTAGTACAATAAACAGCGACTCTAGGACTAATGTCAAGCATAGACATTTTGCAGGACAAGAACTTGCCAATCGAACGAGAATAGTATCGGTGCAATTGCTCAGGGAGTGCCGATAACTAAAAGAAACCAGAATAGGATATAATTAGCCGTTACCAGTAGAAGGAAGCTGCGAACGAGACTTTCAATCAACCCGATAGGAGTTAGATCTAGGGAGTCAACGCTAGTATCTACACCCTCGGAGGAGGAAAAGAAAGAAAAAAGTGTAACACGAGTGTATGAAAGGCATTATTTCATGCCAGAAGTAAAAATCTGTGTCTGTAAATATTTTTCAAGTGTAACAAATATTTTCAAGTGTTTTTATTATAGTGTTTTTAAGTGTTAAGCGAAATCATGAGTGTATTTCCTCAAACAGAGGTTTTCAGTGTATGTAAAATGTATAAATTTAAGGAAGAATCAGTGTATATTACGTGTGTTGCAATGTGTGTTTAAAACCCAAATATGTGGGTGAAAATGTCGATTCATTGGGATCCAGGCGAGCAGCTATGGAAGTCATGTAAGTAACAATTTTGATTATGTGTTGTACTTTGGGAGAATTCGTGTAATAAAGAATATGGAGAAAATATTCTCATTTGAAAACAGGGATATGTGAAAAACAGTGTATGATGAAAGATGGGTTGCTGAACGATAGCGTAATTGTGAAATTAACCAGATAATTGGGTTGAATAAATACTCAGTGGATTAGTATTCGTTTGGAATACGCTTAAATAATAGGATAAAATAATATTTTATAAAGCAAGAATAGAAGCAAAAACTTTATGAATGAATTAATTGTTAAATCAATTTTCAGTGTTAAACATATTATGGAAGCCGCTAGGTACCTTGAAATAATAATAATGATTATTGAATTATTGTGTTCTAGTTAAAGTGTGACGCAGTGGGCGTACTTTGCGTATTAAGTGAGAATTTCCTTAGTTTCTAACCCCTGATTTAATTCTAGTTTGGACACCCTCTTTAACTGGCTTAGTACAGAGATTCTTTGTCGAATTCTTTCCCAGCCAGCCTGCAGGAAACATATTAATTTTTATTGCTAACATCTGGTTACTCTCGCTAGACTCTAATCTAATTTGTTGTAGCGTGTGACCAAATATTAATGTGTCAGCTTATAGCCTCGTTATTGGGAAGTAATGTGTGTGACCCGCTTGGTCAGACCACATTGATTCTTAATGACTTTAAGGCATGTTAATGGGCTGACGTGGGAATATTTTCCATGTGTTTCTCTCAGCATTTACCCCCACCCTTTGCTCGAAAATACTTGCTGTAATTGTAGACTCGACCAATCAGATCGAGAGGAAACTGTAACCAGTGGGTGGAAATTGAAAGAGTGGGAGACGCAAGTAGAGTGTTTAAAATAGCATGTCAAGGGCTGTTCGTGGCCTGTATTCCATTGAAGATCTGACGGTGTGTGTGCTGCCCACTCTCCGTAAGATGCAGGACCAACGCTTAGCGTTGCTCGGCCTGGCAGATTGAGGTAAGAAGCTTAATTAACACCCAATAATTCAACACTTAGGCTTCGCTGCTAGGTTCACTGAAACAAAGATTTTTCTGACATGTAAGTTAATTATTGTTGTTTTACTAACCCATGTAGTTTAGAATATGTAGCATCCATGCTATAATTGTTTGTATTTGTCAGAATGAAACAGGCAGCACTTTTAAGAAAGAAGTTTATTGCATGCTTTTGCCTAACCATCCTCCCATATTCCCAATATATACTATAAGTTACAAGTAACGGCTTTCTCAGCTCTGAGAGACCTTTATTAATTTTCACGATTATCTGTTCGTGAAAACGATTGAAATTCGGTTCTTGGTTTTAAGTGGTTTGCCGGGTATTTAACAAAGTTCTTATCCATGAATAGAGTGAGACAGATTGGTAACAGAAATGCACCTGGCGAGGCACTGATCTAGAGGGTCGTGGCTTCGTTACAGATTGGTGGTAGTAAAATTACCTGGCAAGGCACTGATATTGAGGGCCGACGTTCAAACGAAAGCGCCGGCAGCGTAACAGATTGGTGGCAGCGATCTGTGGGATGATTTCTTGTAAAGTAATATTATCGGATTACTTGTAAGTCGATTTTATAGCTTCAATCATCCCCTTACCTATATCTCAGAGAGTCTCAGAGCAGTATTGTTGTTGTCTTGTTATCTTATAGATATTTTTATAACCAACTTAACGTAGTCCAGTGGCATACTAATATATCTCTTTAATACTGTCTAACATTGTTTTTGATTCACTTTCTTGCATGTTATGTCTAAATACTTGTCTCCGTTTGTTCTAAATAACTGTGTCAACAACCGTGTGAATTTAATTAGTGATATCATAGGAATTGTGTTCGGTGTACAATTACGTCGTGTGTTAGGATTGTATAGCTTCATTGTAAACGTTCGTTTGAGTGATTGTTTTGATATAATGTATTTAATTTGATTTGATATAATTTGATTTAATTGTACCATGGCTACTAACGTAAGTATAGATGGACAGGAAGTCGCCTTACAGGAAGCTATTGACATGTTGATAGACCGCGTAAATATTGGTAATGAAAGTAGATCCAGGTTGAATAACACGATCCCGGTAGAATTACCTTCAGATCGCCTAAATTTAATAGGAACAATCCCGGTATTTGATCCTAGTTTGCCTAACAGCCGAATAACAGACTTGCTAGATGCCATACAAGAGGTAGGAGATTTGAATGGGTGGCATGATGTAGATAAAATTCGTCTCGCTAAGCGGAAGCTCGCAGGTTCGGCACTCACATACGTAAAAGTGTCTCTTAAGCACACAGTATTTAATTCCTATCGAGAATTTCGTAATAAATTACATGAAAGATTCGCAGAGAGGACAGATACTAGGTCTTACTTTGAGAAATTAGCCAGTGCAGAACAGAAAGCAGGAGAACCGATACAAGATTACTCAGAACGACTTCAGGCATTAGGTCAGGGTATTTTATCTGGAATGAATTATGATTCGCCCGGAGCAGCTAAATTAGTAGATGCTCAAGTACTGACAGCTTTTCTTAAAGGACTGTCCGGTCAGGTAGGATTCTACACACGTCTTCATTTACCCCCTCCCACATGTTTGAGTGACGCAGTAATAATCTCCCTTTCTCGCGAACGACACCTAGGTTCGACCCCTGTCCCTGCTAAGAATGAACGCAAAGTGTTCGTTACCCATGAAGATCGCCCAAGATCAATTACTTGTTATAGATGCGGTAAACATGGTAATATCGCACGAGAATGCATGGCTAAGGAACCAACTCGCGCACGGGATGTGAACCAGCGACATTTCATGAGAGATGTAGAATGTTTTTCTTGTCATAAAAAAAGGAGTAGTGTGTTTTGGACAGTTCAAGGCCCACCGCCAACGCTCCACCGCTGGAATACTAAAATGGCGATATCTCTCGAACGCATGGTCGGATTTTGACGAATGAGGTGTCATTGAACTCGGGCTGATACCCCCTTTCCAATGGACAGCATATTTCCACCCCAAAATAAAACCTACCCCTACTAGGGGGTGATTTTTTTTAGAAAATCTCTCTTTCCAATTGCAACATGTGAGAGTTTGAATGCCAATATGGAATTAAAAGTTGTTCTACATAAAGTGCATGTGTTCGGTGGGTAGCCACTATGAATTAACATGCTTGTTTTTTGTTTTTTACGCATGCCCACTCATAGTTTTGTAAGAGGGCGGGCTTTTTAAAAGATGGCGGCTGTAGTGTAACCTAACCTAACCCAACCTAATGGGTTATTGTTGACGGGTCATTGTTGACGGGTCATTGTTGACGGATTATTGTTGGCAGGTCCATGTTGACGAGTCCCTGTGGACGGGTCATTGTGACGAGTCATGGCTGACGGGTCCTTGTTGACGAGTCCCTGTGGACGGGTCATTGTTGACGAGTCATTGTCGACGGGTCCTTGTTGACGAGTCCCTGTGGACGGGCCATTGTTGACGAGTCCTTGTGGGCAGGTCCTTGTGGACGAGTCCTTGTGGATGAGCCCCTTTGGACTGGTCCCTGCGGACTAGCCCATGCATTTATTTAAATTATGTTAAAGGGCCTAACTCCTTTTTGCGTGTAAAGCAATGTGTTGAACTGACGTTGTTCACTAATCCCCGACTACTATAATGGGATAACGATATGAAAGGAAAGTGATGAAATACATGTGAGCATACAAGGGATCGAACTTGGTGGATGGATGTGTTCTAACGAGTCATTTTTAATTGAAAGAGAATAATACATGTTCTTAAGATGTTAAAACTGAGGAGATGATATGTGCAGTAAGACGTCTTGTTATTTTCCTGTGTCATATTACAGACATGGCAGAGAGCGCACAGATCTGTTGCTATTACTAACGCTGCAGTAATTTAAAACCGCAAGTGTTCATTAAGACAATGGGTGATGATCATGTAAAGTTAACAGTTATTGGATATTACACAGGTGTTCCTTCCGGTGTCATGTTGCTGACATGGCAGAGAGCGCACACTGCTGTTGCTATGACTGACGCTGCAGTAATTTGAAACCTCAGGTGTTGATCAAGACAATGGGTGATGATCATGCAAAGTCAGCAGTCATTGGATACCACACAGGTGTTCCTAGTGTACTTTGGACTCTCAGCTGTATTGGGGAAGGAATTGCAATGATCTGCAAAAAACTGCTGACACGAGCGATGAGAGTTTATATAAGAGGGGTGTCATATATTTCCCTACTGTCAGTCTTTATTACTCGCTTTGAGTGAACAGTGCTCTATTACTGCTCAAGAGTTGTAAAAAAGCCGTTTTGGTAGAAAATCATTAAATTATTTTGCAAGGTAAGTACTTATTATTAATGGATTGTAGTCTATTACTAATTGATGTTGAAGTTATTGATTGGAATGTATTTATCGATTGATTGAATGATTGATTGATTAATTTGTTTACAGATAATTGGGTACCTGTAGATTACCAGATTCCTACAATCTGTTCATTCAGTGGCAGCAGTTGATCAATTATAAAAAAGGTAAGTGCCCCTCTAATAACTTTTAAACAGCTAGAGTGGTATTTTCCAATGTTCACCACTACATGTCAGTGAAAATGGTATATTTGACAGTCAAAAGTTGGAACTACTTGACCATGATGTGTAAAGCTAAATTTGTAGGTTAGAATTTGATTACCGCGCTATTAAGTCCGAATGTTCATGGCTATGTGTCAGTGACACAGGGAATATTTAAAGACTTAACCTCAGTTCACCTAACATAACCTAACTTTACCTAACTTAACCTTGTCACGTGACATGTTTTACAAGTTTAGACTTGCTTTATGACTGACTATGACGTCACACTTATGTCACTTAACTGGTGATCGCTGGTTTCCAATACGTGACATGTTCTACAAGTTTAGACTTGTTTTAAGACTGGCTATGACGTCACACTTAGCTCACTTAACTGGCGATCGCTGGTTTCTATCACGTGACATGTTCTACAAGTTTAGGCTTGCTTTAAGACTGGCTATGACGTCACACTTAGCTCACTTAACTGGTGACCGCTGGTTTCTACCACTCTATCAAGTTCCAATGTTCACCGCTAAGTGTCAGTGACAGTGGTATGTAGTAACCCTCAGAACTACATGAAGTTAGACTTGCTAGGAGTTCACAGATGATCGATTTAAATACCCTGCTATAACCATTGACTGGAATATAATTAAACTATTTAAATTGTACTTTTGTTTATCATTTATTAACATTTCTGATTTCTTTCTTTTATAGGTAATTTCGAAAGTGATCATCATGTTCAAGTGTGGTGACTGTAAGAAACAGTTCTCAAGACCTGACAGCCTTCAACGGCACGCAAATGTTAAACATGACATTAAAATGTTTGTGTGCAGTCATTGTGCTACCACATTTAACAGACAGGATAGTCTTGGACGGAATGTAAATTTAAAGCATGTCAGTTCAGCACCATTTTCGTGTTCAGTTTGTGATCTTGGATTTTCTGCTGTAAAGCGATATCAATCCCACATGGTTAAAGTGCATAGAGAACAACAGGAATTGAAATCTGTAAAACCATCAACTAGCACGGAACCTTTAAATGAATGTAATGCTCAAAAGCGTAAACGTTCTCAAGATTGTGAAAATAGTCATGCAACAAAAAGAAAGAAGAATGGTGAACCTTCGATAACACATTGTAATGTATGTAATATTGATATACCTTCTTCAATTATTCATGGACATTTACGCAGTTTTCATCATAAAAATAACGCATGCCATGAAAGAAATTCTGAAAATATTCAGAAAATTGGCAGTGCATTTAAAAGTCGAATTGCTAGTAATTACTTTATAGTAAAGAAAAAACTCAAAGTATTGAATCATTTTAAAAAAATGTTCAACCTACTGTGTTTGACTTGGTAGAAAATGTTTTATTAGGGCATAAAACAATTAAAATGAATTTTGAACTTTTTGGACTCTATGTAAAAACTGGGAGCGAAGGTGAAATTACAGATATCAAATCTTTTAATACAAAAAACATAATTGTTAGCGAATCAACTAATATTAGTGATATATATCAAAATATTTCAAGTGCTATCATTGTGAACAGTGAAGAGTTCCAGGAAAGGGAGTCAGGCTGGGCGTTGGTTGAAGTACTTTATTTAGAAACCAACATGAATAAATACAACCCCCTTCGAGCATCATCATACATTGATTTGCCAGGATGGATCAAACGAAAGAAAGCTGTTGTGAACTTTATGAATAATGATGACGCATGCTTTGCGTGGGCTGTAACCTCAGCTCTCCATCCAGCAGAGGAGCATCTGTATAGAACATCATCCTATCCTCACTATTCTTCAGTGTTAGATTTAAAAGAAATGGAATTTCCTATGGCGATAAAAGACATTCAACGTTTTGAAGAGCTGAACAATGTAAGTATTAATGTTTATGGAATTGAAAATAAGAGTATAGTTGGTCCTCTATATTATACTCAGGAAAAAATAATGCTCATGTAAATTTACTGTACATAACTAAAGGTGAAAACGCCCACTATTGTTGGATAAAACATTTAAGTAGACTTGTCAGTAGTCAGATAACAAAACGCGATGGTAAAAAGTGGTTGTGTGATGGCTGTTTGCTACATTTCAGAAAAGAGGATCAACTAACTCAACATCAAAAATGGGGATGTAATCATGTGAGTACGGTATTACCGACTCCTAAAAATAACATTCTAAAATTTAAGGATTATGAGAAACAGCTTCGAGTACCATTTGTTATATATGCTGACTTCGAGGCTCTGCTAAAATCATTTAATGCATGTTCATCGAATCCAGCCCAACCTTTCACCAACACTACTCACATTCATGAACCTTTTAGCTTTGCATATTATATTAAATGTAGTTATGACGACTCTTTAAATAAGTTTGAGCTCTATAGAGGACCTGATGCACTAAAGTTTTTATGGAAAGGCTTGAGAAAGATGCCATTCGTATATCCTCTATTTTAAATGCGATCATTCCAATGGAGCCACTAACTTCCTCAGAGCAAATGAATTTTGTAACTGAAACTAATTGTTTTGCATGTGGTGAATGTTTATATACAGACAGGGTTCGCGATCATGACCATTTAACTGGAAAATATCGTGGTGCTGCTCACCAAGAATGTAATTTAAATTATAGAGTAAGTAAATTCATTCCGGTCATTCTACATAACGGTAGCAAATACGATAACCACTTTATCGTTAAAGAATTTGGAGCTTCAGATGTGAAAATTGATGTGATTGCAAATAATAAGGAACAATACATATCGTTCACAAAATACATCAAAACTAGCAATAAAAAACCATTAAACTGCGATTTTTAGATTCATTCCGCTTTATGCCGAGTAGTCTTGATAAGCTGGCTAGTAATTTAAAATCAGATCAGTTTCATGAAATTCAACGTGTCTTTCCTAAAGAAGATGATTTTAATTTGATTCGTCAAAAGGGTATATTCCCTTATGAATATATTAACTGTGTGGAACGTCTTGAGGAGTGTTCTTTACCACCGAAAGATGCATTTTACAGTTCCTTAAACACAAGTCATATCAGTGATCAGGAATATTTACATGCACAACGTGTATGGACACAGTTCCACATTCAAACTTTAGGAGAATTTTCAGACATATATTTGAAGACAGATGTGTTATTATTAGCAGATGTTTTTGAAAATTTTCGGAATGTTTATATGAAAACTTATGACCTTGATCCTTGTCAGTATTTTACTGCTCCTGGGTTAAGTTTCAGTTCAATGTTGAAAAAAACGAACGTAAATTTAGAATTAATGACCGATATAGACATGATTAATTTTATAAAATCATCAATTCGAGGTGGATTAAGCCAATGTAGTGGACGGTACTCTAAAGCGAATAATAAATACATGCCTAGCTACAACCCTTGTGAAGAGTCAAAGTATATTGTCTACCTCGATGCAAATAACCAATATGGTTGGGCTATGAGTCAGTATCTACCACTGAAAGATTTTCGCTGGCTGACACAACCTGAAATTGATGTCTTACATGTTGACACTCTTATTGATAACGATGATAAAGGATATATTTTAGAGGTAAATCTTGAGTACCCTAAAGAGTTACATGATGATCATATTGATTTACCATTTTGTCCTGAGAATATGAAATCTCCATACATCACATCACGAACAAAAATGTGAATTGCTAATGTAAATGATAAATGTAAATATGTAATACATTATCAAAACTTGAAACAGTGTCTACAGCATGGATTGAAGTTAACTAAAATTCATCGCGTATTGCAATTTCATCAGTCAGCATGGCTTAAACCGTATATTGATCTAAACAATAATTTAAGAACACAGTCAACAAACGCGTTTGAAAAAGATTTTTATAAACTCATGAATAATAGTGTTTTTGGAAAGACTATGGAGAATGTTGATAAACGAGTTGATGTAAAGCTGATAACAAAGTGGGAGAATGATGGTAAAAGGTATGGTGCGAGCAACTTAATAAGCAAGCCTAACTTTCATAGCTGTTCAATTATTCATGAGGATTTAGTTGTAATACAAATGAATCGTCTTAAAGTAACTTACAACAAACCCATATATGTGGGTTACACCATTCTGGAATTGTCAAAAACACTTATGTATGAATTTCACTATGATTATGTAAAGAAAAACTATCTTGATAATGCTAAATTACTCTACACAGACACAGATTCTTTTATTTATGAGTTTAAAACTGATGATTTTTATGAGGATATCAAAACTGAGCTAAATAGGTTTGATACAAGTGACTATCCCGAGGATGATATTTACCATTTACCTCTAGTAAACAAAAAGGTTCTTGAGAAATTTAAGGATGAATGTGCTGGTGTTATTATAGACACCTTTGTAGGCACAAAATCTAAATCATACAGCTATATGACAATTGATGATGTAGTAGTAAAAAAAATTAAAAGGAGTGAAAAAGAATGTTGTTAGTAAAGAGTTAGATATAAGTGATTATAAAAACTGTATAGTTAGTAACCCACCTGTATTATATAAGAAAATGTATGTATTTAGAAGTAAAAATCATCAACTACATACCAATTTGCTGAACAAAGTTGCTTTAAGTAATGAAGACAACAAACGATTCATTATACCCAACACATTTGATACTCTTGCTTGGGGAAACAGTCGCATTGACGACTATTGCTTTACTTAAGTCTAATGATCACTATATTGTAATATTTGTAGTGTGTTTTATATTGTAATAATTTTTGTAAAAACTGTAAGTAGAATGTATAATGTTAGGCTACTGTAGTTTAGTAAAATAAGATAAGTAATACATTTTAGTGTAAAATGTTTGCTTTTGTATATTACGAAAAAGATTTTAAAAAATGTACAGAATGTGTGAACTAAACAAGGGAAATTTAAAAAATGTAAAATGGAAATTGTAAATATCCATGTGTGTAAAAGTGAAATGGCTATCACCATTTTAAAATTAAAAGACATTGTGATCTGGTAAACCTTGTTTTTATTTCACAACAACAAAAATGTACAGAATGTGTAAACTAAACAAGGGGAATGTCAAAAAATGTAAAGTGGAAATTGTAAATATTCATGTGTGAAAAAAATGAAATGGCTATCACCATTTTTAAAAATAAAAGACATTGTGATCTGGTAAACCTTGTTTTCATTTCACAACAAATAGGGCTTTACAAAATAGAATACAAAAGAAATGCCAATTCCTCAATCCTTTTCATTGTTCATGTCCACTCATCATTAACTTTCCTTTTATAGCCAACCTCTCCCCCACTGAGACATCACAGGATGTCAAACGTTGTTTAGCTCTTTTCAACAATACTTTATCCACTACACGTCATAAAGCAGAATGACTATGACGATAAGAAAGGTCGTGTTCTTTACATGCTTGATCCAAAGAATTAATATATATTCACTTAGCATAGCGTCTTGCGACCATGATTTTGGTACATGTTGCCTGATTTCTTTCACGGTATTGTCTGTCACATAATAAATGAACAACTTGGAGAATACTAATAATTCTTCTTTGGTAAAACTATCTGCATATCGAGGGCAGATAACCTTGTAGTTCCACCCTGAAAAACAACAACACTACCTCTTGCATAGTATGTGATGTTGATGGCTCCTGAGACGTGGAAGATGGATTAAACATAACTTTTACAACAAGTTGCTCAATAAACAATGCTCAATCTTGAGTCACAGTATTTTTTTTTTTCATAAAACGTGATAGCAAAACACTATTGATTATCATTCAGCATTAGAGTTCTATATGAAATAGATAAGAAAAGGGCCATACTATACGTTCATATAGGTAATAAACGGATCATACTATACTCTCAACTACCCTAGATACAACTACGTTTCAAGGTCACTCTCTTGAACATTGTCGGAGACTATCGATAAACACTTATGTTCACACGGCACACTCTTGCGGCGCGCTCGGGCATGAATAATTCAGGATGATGTTAATGGCTTATGTGGATGGCTTAGGTTGGTGGATTATGGCGGCGTTTATGGTGGCTTTTGTTGGTGGCTTACGGTGGCTTATGTTGGTGGCTTACGGTGTAGGTTTATGGCGGTGGTTGATGGTGGCCTTTGTTGGTGGCTTACGGTGGCTTATGTTGGTGGCGCTTACGGTGGTGGCTTATGGCGTTGGCTTATGGTGGCTTATGTTGGTGGCTTACGGTGGTGGCTTATGTTGGTGGCTTACGGTGGTGGCTTATGGTGGTGGTTTATGGTGGCCTTTGTTGGTGGCTTATAGTGGCTTATGTTGATGGCTTTTGTTGGTGGCTTACGGTGATGGCTTATGGTGGCTTATGTTGGTGGCTTACGGTGGTGGCTTATGGGGGACGGGTCCTTGTTGACGGGTCCCTGTGGGCGGGTCCTTTAGACTGATCCCAATGGACTGGCCCATGCATTTTGCCCAAATTATGTCAAAGGGACCGGCCCACAGGGACCCGTTAACAAGGACCCGTCCCCCATAAGCCACCACCGTAATCCACCAACATAAGCCACCACCGTAAGCCACCAACAAAAGCCATCAACATAAGCCACTATAAGCCACCAACAAAAGCCACCATAAACCGCCACCATAAGCCACCACCGTAAGCCACCAACATAAGCCACCACCGTAAGCCACCATAAGTCACCGCCATAAGTCACTACCGTAAGCCACCAACATAAGCCACCATAAGCCACCAACAAAGGCCACCATAAGCCACCAACAAAGGCCACCATAAACCAGGGTGGAACTACAAGGTTATCTGCCCTCGATATGCAGATAGTTTTACCAAAGAAGAATTATTAGTATTCTCCAAGTTGTTCATTTATTATGTGACAGACAATACCGTGAAAGAAATCAGGCAACATGTACCAAAATCATGGTCGCAAGACCCTATGCTAAGTGAAAAACTATTAATTCTTTGGATCAAGCATGTAAAGAACACGACCTTTCTTATCGTCATAGTCATTCTGCTTTAAGACGTGTAGTGGATAAAGTATTGTTGAAAAGAGCTAAACAACGTTTGACATCCTGTGATGTCTCAGTGGGGGAGAGGTTGGCTATAAAAGGAAAGTTAATGATGAGTGGACATGAACAATGAAAAGGATTGAGGAATTGGCATTTCTTTTGTATTCTATTTTGTAAAGCCCTATTTGTTGTGAAATGAAAACAAGGTTTACCAGATCACAATGTCTTTTATTTTTAAAAATGGTGATAGCCATTTCATTTTTTTCACACATGAATATTTACAATTTCCACTTTACATTTTTTGACATTCCCCTTGTTTAGTTTACACATTCTGTACATTTTTGTTGTTGTGAAATAAAAACAAGGTTTACCAGATCACAATGTCTTTTAATTTTAAAATGGTGATAGCCATTTCACTTTTACACACATGGATATTTACAATTTCCATTTTACATTTTTTAAATTTCCCTTGTTTAGTTCACACATTCTGTACATTTTTTAAAATCTTTTTCGTAATATACAAAAGCAAACATTTTACACTAAAATGTATTACTTATCTTATTTTACTAAACTACAGTAGCCTAACATTATACATTCTACTTACAGTTTTTACAAAAATTATTACAATATAAAACACACTACAAATATTACAATATAGTGATCATTAGACTTAAGTAAAGTAATAGTCGTCAATGCGACTGTTTCCCCAAGCAAGAGTATCAAATGTGTTGGGTATAATGAATCGTTTGTTGTCTTCATTACTTAAAGCAACTTTGTTCAGCAAATTGGTATGTAGTTGATGATTTTTACTTCTAAATACATACATTTTCTTATATAATACAGGTGGGTTACTAACTATACAGTTTTTATAATCACTTATATCTAACTCTTTACTAACAACATTCTTTTTCACTCCTTTTAATTTTTTTACTACTACATCATCAATTGTCATATAGCTGTATGATTTAGATTTTGTGCCTACAAAGGTGTCTATAATAACACCAGCACATTCATCCTTAAATTTCTCAAGAACCTTTTTGTTTACTAGAGGTAAATGGTAAATATCATCCTCGGGATAGTCACTTGTATCAAACCTATTTAGCTCAGTTTTGATATCCTCATAAAAATCATCAGTTTTAAACTCATAAATAAAAGAATCTGTGTCTGTGTAGAGTAATTTAGCATTATCAAGATAGTTTTTCTTTACATAATCATAGTGAAATTCATACATAAGTGTTTTTGACAATTCCAGAATGGTGTAACCCACATATATGGGTTTGTTGTAAGTTACTTTAAGACGATTCATTTGTATTACAACTAAATCCTCATGAATAATTGAACAGCTATGAAAGTTAGGCTTGCTTATTAAGTTGCTCGCACCATACCTTTTACCATCATTCTCCCACTTTGTTATCAGCTTTACATCAACTCGTTTATCAACATTCTCCATAGTCTTTCCAAAAACACTATTATTCATGAGTTTATAAAAATCTTTTTCAAACGCGTTTGTTGACTGTGTTCTTAAATTATTGTTTAGATCAATATACGGTTTAAGCCATGCTGACTGATGAAATTGCAATACGCGATGAATTTTAGTTAACTTCAATCCATGCTGTAGACACTGTTTCAAGTTTTGATAATGTATTACATATTTACATTTATCATTTACATTAGCAATTCACATTTTTGTTCGTGATGTGATGTATGGAGATTTCATATTCTCAGGACAAAATGGTAAATCATTATGATCATCATGTAACTCTTTAGGGTACTCAAGATTTACCTCTAAAATATATCCTTTATCATCGTTATCAATAAGAGTGTCAACATGTAAGACATCAATTTCAGGTTGTGTCAGCCAGCGAAAATCTTTCAGTGGTAGATACTGACTCATAGCCCAACCATATTGGTTATTTGCATCGAGGTAGACAATATACTTTGACTCTTCACAAGGGTTGTAGCTAGGCATGTATTTATTATTCGCTTTAGAGTACCGTCCACTACATTGGCTTAATCCACCTCGAATTGATGATTTTATAAAATTAATCATGTCTATATCGGTCATTAATTCTAAATTTACGTTCGTTTTTTTCAACATTGAACTGAAACTTAACCCAGGAGCAGTAAAATACTGACAAGGATCAAGGTCATAAGTTTTCATACAAACATTCCGAAAATTTTCAAAAACATCTGCTAATAATAACACATCTGTCTTCAAATATATGTCTGAAAATTCTCCTAAAGTTTGAATGTGGAACTGTGTCCATACACGTTGTGCATGTAAATATTCCTGATCACTGATATGACTTGTGTTTAAGGAACTGTAAAATGCATCTTTCGGTGGTAAAGAACACTCCTCAAGACGTTCCACACAGTTAATATATTCATAAGGGAATATACCCTTTTGACGAATCAAATTAAAATCATCTTCTTTAGGAAAGACTCGTTGAATTTCATGAAACTGATCTGATTTTAAATTACTAGCCAGCTTATCAAGACTACTCGGCATAAAGCGGAATGAATCTAAAAATCGCAGTTTAATGGTTTTTTATTGCTAGTTTTGATGTATTTTGTGAACGATATGTATTGTTCCTTATTATTTGCAATCACATCAATTTTCACATCTGAAGCTCCAAATTCTTTAACGATAAAGTGGTTATCGTATTTGCTACCGTTATGTAGAATGACCGGAATGAATTTACTTACTCTATAATTTAAATTACATTCTTGGTGAGCAGCACCACGATATTTTCCTGTTAAATGGTCATGATTGCGAACCCTGTCTGTATATAAACATTCACCACATACATAACAATTAGTTTCAGTTTCAAAATTCATTTGCTCTGAGGAAGTTAGTGGCTCCATTGGAATGATCGCACTTAAAATAGAGGATATACGAATGGCATCTTTCTCAAGCCTTTCCATAAAAACTTTAGGTGCATCAGGTCCTCTATAGAGCTCAAACTTATTTAAAGAGTCATCATAACTACATTTAATATAATATGCAAAGCTAAAAGGTTCATGAATGTGAGTAGTGTTGGTGAATGGTTGGGCTGGATTCGATGAACATGCATTAAATGGTTTTAGCAAAGCCTCGAAGTCAGCATATATAACAAATGGTACTCGAAGCTGTTTCTCATAATCCTTAAATTTTAGAATGTTATTTTTGGGAGTCGGTAATACCGTACACACATGATTACATCCCCATTTTTGATGTTGAGTTAGTTGATCCTCTTTTCTGAAATGTAGCAAACAGCCATCACACAACCACTTTTTACCATCGCGTTTTGTTATCTGACTACTGACAAGTCTACTTAAATGTTTTATCCAACAATAGTGGGCGTTTTCACCTTTAGTTATGTACAGTAAATTTACATAAGCATTATTTTTTCCTGAGTATAATATAGAGGACCAACTATACTCTTATTTTCAATTCCATAAACATTAATACTTACATTGTTCAGCTCTTCAAAACGTCGAATGTCTTTTATCGCCATAGGAAATTCCATTTCTTTTAAATCTAACACTGAAGAATAGTGAGGATAGGATGATGTTCTATACAGATGCTCCTCTGCTGGATGGAGAGCTGAGGTTACAGCCCACGCAAAGCATGCGTCATCATTATTCATAACGTTCACAACAGCTTTCTTTCGTTTGATCCATCCTGGCAAATCAATGTATGATGATGCTCGAAGGGGGTTGTATTTATTCATGTTGGTTTCTAAATAAAGTACTTCAACCAACGCCCAGCCTGACTCCCTTTCCTGGAACTCTTCACTCTTCACAATGATAGCACTTGAAATATTTTGATATTGAACCCTTATTAATCTGCGATAAATAAGTATTCATGATTTATTATTATTATTACTGCGGCCCAGGCAGTACTTGTGGAAGTTGACAATGAGGAAGGCAAGTTAGTGTGTTGCAATGATTGCCACAGAAACAGAGCTTGGTAGCTATTCTTGAAAACGGCCGTGTAAGCTGAGTTCAAGGCCAAATTGTGTAACAACTTGCACCAAAATTGGAGTCATGAGGGGTTGGTCGCGAGTTAGTAGCAACCGACCTACGATTGAATCACCCAATCAGGAGAGACCAAGCCAAAACCACGCGATGGGTGGCGTCACTGGTAAAAAGCGCGCGGAACTGATTATCTAAAGAACCGCCGATCCGAAATATCTCCGCATGAGTGCGCTGAGACGTTTGAATTAAATGATGAAGATTGACACTAGTCCCATGTGTGTGAGATGAAAACTATAGAAAATTTTTCTTAATTCACCCCACTCCTTCTCACTCTGTCAGTTTCCAATAAATTGATCGACGAGACGCTATTTGAAGTCATTCGTTTTGAGCTCTGGTGAGCTAACTTCACGCCAGTTTGCGTAGTGATTTTTAAAGCCCTAATATTATTTGAAGACTAACGTTTTGAGCTCTGGTGAGCTAACTTCACGCCAGTTTGCGTAGTGATTTTAAAGCTCTAATATTATTTGAAGTCAATCGTTTGAGCTCTGGTGAGCTAACTTCACGCCAATTTGTGTGTTGATCTTAAGTACTTAATATTATCTTGAAGACAACTATTTTCAGCTCTTAGGGGCAAGACTTGAGTAACATTCCAATTAGCGCTCAACGCGAGCGAAGGTTCACAAGTGCAGTAGAGATTACCGAGCGAGATAACGACTGCGAGACGGTCAGATTTAAAACTTGTATTGTCAAGCCAGTGACGATAGGTTTGAAGTGTATAGTTCATGTAAAATTTTATTGTATTTTTCAAGTGTTGTATTGTGCGTGTGTAAGCGAGAGATAGGGAAAGTCTTCGTTGATTAATCGCATAGGACAATCGTGGGCGAAATTAGTAACTCACAAGTGATTATAGCCAGGCAATTTATAATAGCATTGAACTTTTCTGTCGAAGAGACTACACCAAGATGTCCGACGTGTGGTCAGGAGCCGGAGTGATGTCCAACGCTTCTACGAAGACAACGATGGAGGGCTAATTTCCCGTAGGGAAATGGGCCGAGATGGAAGTTATATGTTCTACAAGCTGATACGGTGATGTACAAAAATTGATTATTCAATATGTAGTTAGACATGGCGGGGGAACTTTGTAAATAGTTCATTTTCTTCTTTTTCTTGTTTTAGATTGTTTTTCTTGCACCGACACTAAATGTTTTAAATGTACGTTGGAGCGTGGCCAAAGTTGTTGTTGAGTATTATTTTTCTTTGGAGTCATATTTAGTGTACACGGCGTGTGTACGTGATTTTTATCCATGCGAATGCGAAACCCGTTACATTCGATAAGTGGTGCTTTATTAAAGTTCATATTTTTGATAGGAAAGGGAGGTAATTACTGTAAGATGCTTACTGAACAGGTTATTATTCATATTAGGGTTGCCGAGCGCAACAAATTAAGATGTAATTGTAGAACACCTTAGTTCTAATTTTTTTAGATTGTTTTTGTGTCCTTTTCAGGTTTGATAGTCACAGGCATAGAACGGAGGCGCCAGCAGGTGGAAAATATTTATGTCATTTTATTTCAGGGTCTGTCAACCCCATACGTGTGATTCTGTGTGTGTTATGGTGTCAGGTGTGTGTTTTGATTCTACGTGAAGAGGGGTAGAGGTCCTACCGCCCTCATATTTTGTTGTTGTTGTATTTTTGATGGAAAGGCAGGGAGCTCCGAGGAGACCACTGTACCTTGTCCATATGCTGATTCTTGGATTTCCTAGGGGAAATGCTGAGATATATTTTGTTCTGACACACACACACGTATTATTGTGCTTTGGGGCACGCTTCTTCGAGACTGGATCCCATGCCTTGGGGAGGTCGAGGTTATTTTGACACGTGGGTTGACAGATATGCAGATTTCCACGAACCGCCTGTCTAGCCTTGTGACTTATTTTGTTAGGCAGTCCTGTTGTCCGACTGGCCCCTTTAAGCTTTCATTTAGCAAACCTGTTCTTTTGTGATGGTTATTTTGAACCATAATTAATTGGGGAGTTCGCCATGTTTGTGACGGATTATTGCATGTCGTATGGATGGAATGTTGTGTTAATGATGTAAATGTTGGCTTTGAGCCTAGTGATTCGTCTATGACTCAGTTCATGTAAGTTAGTAAGTGACGCCCGTGTGGTGTAGTGGTATTTTACTTGTAAAAATGACGGCGATCATATGTGTATTTGTTTTATTGGTCACGTGTTAGCTTACTTGTGTTGATTTGTGTGAGAAGTCCTAATTTTAGGCAGTAATTGTTTTGCTACGGCAGTTTTGATTCCAATTTCATGCGGAAATTATCTGATGTTTATTTTAAGTATAAGAAGTGTCAGTTTAGTTTTTAAGTGTTGTATAGTTGTTCCCCGCGTCTGTCTAGCTCTAAGTAATGCGGATTCGTTTTCTGAAAGTTTATTCCGGATGATGACGAATCATGCATTCAATTGTACTCATCGTGAAGCATGTAGAACAACACGCGCGCATACATTGTCATTATTGTTGATTTATTTTTGGGACACTTGGTCCGAGTAATAATCTCTCCTGAGATGTGGCCTAGTTTTGGCAAATTTAATTTATTCAGTGGGAGTCATTATGGGAGATTTGTTTGTTAATTCATTTTTGTAAATAGCTGATCTGTCATTAAATTCATTTGTTTTAACCCTGGCTTCACTTTTTCCTGCATGTTATTTTGTTATATGTTACCCTGCATTTTAATGAAGCGCTTTAGCAACAACTTACGATATGGACTGTTACACCCCCGAAACTGAGTCTCATAAGCTTCTTTGCAAGGGTTCAATATATATCATTAATATTAGTTGATTCGCTAACAATTATGTTTTTTGTATTAAAAGATTTGATATCTGTAATGTCACCTTCGCTCCCAGTCCAAAAAGTTCAAAATTCATTTTAATTGTTTTATGCTCTAATAAAACATTTTCTACCAAGTCAAACACAGTAGGTTGAACATTTTTTTTAAATGATTCATTACTTTGAGTTTTTTCTTTACTATAAAGTCTATAACTAGCAATTCGACTTTTAAATGCACTGCCAATTTTCTGAATATTTTCAGAATTTCTTTCATGGCATGCGTTATTTTTATGATGAATACTAGGTAAATGTCCATGAATAATTGAAGAAGGTATATCAATATTACATACATTAAAATGTGTTATCGAAGGTTCACCATTCTTCTTTCTTTTGTTGCATGACTATTTTCACAATCTTGAGAACGTTTACGCTTTTGAACATTACATTCATTTAAAGGTTCCGTGCTAGTTGATGGTTTTACAGATTTCAATTCCTGTTGTTCTCTATGCACTTTAACCATGTGGGATTGATATCGCTTTACAGCAGAAAATCCAAGATCACAAACTGAACACGAAAATGGTGCTGAACTGACATGCTTTAAATTTACATGCCGTCCAAGACTATCCTGTCTGTTAAATGTGGTAGCACAATGACTGCACACAAACATTTTAATGTCATGTTTAACATTTGCGTGCCGTTGAAGGCTGTCAGGTCTTGAGAACTGTTTCTTACAGTCACCACACTTGAACATGATGATCACTTTCGAAATTACCTATAAAAGAAAGAAATCAGAAATGTTAATAAATGATAAACAAAAGTACAATTTAAATAGTTTAATTATATTCCAGTCAATGGTTATAGCAGGGTATTTAAATCGATCATCTGTGAACTCCTAGCAAGTCTAACTTCATGTAGTTCTGAGGGTTACTACATACCACTGTCACTGACACTTAGCGGTGAACATTGGAACTTGATAGAGTGGTAGAAACCAGCGGTCACCAGTTAAGTGAGCTATGTGTGACGTCATAGCCAGTCTTAAAGCAAGTCTAAACTTGTAGAACATGTCACGTGATAGAAACCAGCGATCGCCAGTTAAGTGAGCTAAGTGTGACGTCATAGCCAGTCTTAAAACAAGTCTAAACTTGTAGAACATGTCACGTATTGGAAACCAGCGATCACTAGTTAAGTGACCTAAGTGTGACGTCATAGTCAGTCATAAAGCAAGTCTAAACTTGTAAAGCATGTCACGTGACAAGGTTAAGTTAGGTAAAGTTAGGTTATGTTAGGTGAACTGAGGTTAAGTCTTTAAATATTCCCTCTGTCACTGACACATAGCAATGAACATTCGGACTTAATAGAGCGGTAATCCAAATCTAACCTACAAATTTAGCTTTACACATCATGGTCAAGTAGTTCCAACTTTTGACTGTCAAATATACCATTTTCACTGACATGTAGTGGTGAACATTGGAAAATACCACTCTAGCTGTTTAAAAGTTATTAGAGGGGCATTTACCTTTTTTATAATTGATCAACTGCTGCCACTGAATTAACAGATTGTAGGAATCTGGTAACCTACAGGTACCCAATTATCTGTAAACAAATTAATCAATCAATCAATCAATCAATACATTCCAATCAATAACTTCAACATCAATTAGTAATAGACTACAATCCATTAATAATAAGTACTTACCTTGCAAAATAATTTAATGATTTTCTACCAAAACGGCTTTTTTACAACTCTTGAGCAGTAATAGAGGACTGTTCACTCAAAGCGAGTAATAAAGACTGACAGTAGGCAGTTGGCAGTCAAAGTGAAAGGTCGTGTTTTTCCCAAGCTCTCAGGTGTGCTGGAATGGGTTGTTCTCTGGAGTGTTATCGGGCGAGGATCGGACTGTGGTATGTGAAGGGTAGTCGGGATTTCCGGTGTTTGTGTGTGCGTACGGGACCTAGCAACTTGTGGTTCATAGCCCTAGTGATAGCTGCATTGCTAGTTATTGGTGGAGTGGAAGTGAATCCAGGGCCTGTTACTCCAAATGTGAATCAGTCAAATGATCCAGTGACAGTTTTAAAGTGTTCGACGTGCAGTAAAACATTGAAGAATGGTGTTGAGTGTGGACTATGTGAGAAATGGTTTCACTTCGGCTGTATTAAGGTCAAGAAGGAGGATTGTGATGTCGGAAATTGGTTTTGTAAAGTATGTGATACGCCGGACTGTTTGAGGGTGCAAATCAAAGCAAGGGATCAAATAATACAGGAACTTAGAGCTAAGCTTCGTGAATCAGAAGAAACGGTGAAGGATGTGACTGAACAGCTTTCTACTGGGATCAGTGTGGAAGAGGGCGTGCAGGAGCAAACTGAGGATGACGTTATCATAATGGGTGATTCTATGATACGATGGAGTGCGAATATCTCGAGGAAATCAGGTGCGAAAGTGCGGTGTTATCCGGGGATTAAAATTGACCAGCTTGCCCAACAAGTGGAAGAAGCAAATGTAGAGGACTGTGACAAAGTTAAAGTGTTGTTGCTCCAAGTTGGGACGAACGATTTGAAGAAGAGGGCTACAGCTGATTACATCATGGGGGAGCTCTACGAACTAGGCAGAAAAGCTAAAAGCAAGTTTAGAAATGCAAAAATTATAATGAGTGGCATTGTTCGGCGGGGAGATGTTCCGTTAAGGCGAGTTAAGACTGTAAATGACCGCATGGACTGGGTATGTGCACAACTGGGATTAGTGTACGTAGAAGCTGACTGCTGGATTGGTGGCCGTGACTTCGCCCGAGACGGGCTGCATCTAAATCGACGGGGCGCTTACAACCTAGGGAGCCTACATGACAGGGTCATCGGTTCGTGCCGGCTTTTGTGAGGAGGAGCAGGTCCAGAGGTTGCCAGCCGATGGGAACAGAAGGAGCTACTTCAAGATATTTGCTCCGGAGGTAAGACTCTAAGATTACTGCAGGTTAATTGTCAGAGTTTAGGAAATAAATTAATTGAATTTTGGAATCTTGTAGAGACGTATTCTCCGGACATTGTCATTGCAACTGAATCTTGGTTATATGAGGACATAAATAGTAGCGAAATAATTCAAGGGACCTACGAAATGTACAGAAGGGATCGGGGGAAACGAGGTGGTGGGCTATTTATTTGTGTGCGCAAAAATATAGCTAGTTTCTTAAAGTGGGCTGATATGGATCATGAAATGTTATGTGTACAAATTTCAGATAAAGGAAATAAATTCCCTCTTCAGGTGATAGGGGCGTATAGAGCACCGAAAGATAACTTTTCTCTCCTCGAAACACTGTATGATAAAACTTGTACGGGTAATGCTATGAAAAAGAGCATAATAATTGCTGGAGATTTAAACCTCCCCAAAGTAGACTGGTCTGGTGAGTCAACTAGCTGTGGTCAAGCTCAGAGCGCTGCAAATAAATTCTTAAGGGAGGGGGGATTTTCCCAAGTAGTTGACTTCCCAACTAGAGACAATAATACCTTAGATGTTTATCTCGTAAGGCCTGTAGAGCTGTATATTAACTGTCTGAAAGTACCAGGAATTAGTGACCATTCTGGGGTTGAATTAAATATTAGATATGGTGACGTTACAAAATTAGACTCTGATGTAGCAAAAAAGATCATATTCCAGTATCGCAGGGCGGATCAGAGCAAGTTTCAGGGGTATTTGAATGAGCTATTTGTAGGATGGGCATCGGAAGGAAATCACATTAATATCCTGTGGACTAACTTTTTGAAAATTTTAAATAGCGCTGTTGATAAATTTGTCCCATTTAAATTGCTGAAACAAAACCCAGACCCTGAGTATTACACACGAGAAATTAGGAGACTAAAAAGGAAAATTAGGAAATTATACAATAAAAGACATGATAGTGACAAGTATATGTTGAAATTTAAGTCCTTATCAAGAGAGCTCGTCTTAAAAAAGAGGGCTGCTCATGACAGTTATATGCAAGGTTTACTTGGTTCGGGAGGGGGTGGGTGGAAAAATTTTTACAGTTATGTTAGGAGAAGAAAGGGAAATTCAAATAATTTGTCGATGATAATGTCCGGTGACGGTAAATTAATTACTGAGAAACAGGCCATTGCTAATGAATTAAATGTCTTTTACGGTAGTGTGTTCAATAAATCCAATAGCTGTGTGTTGGACCTTAACGACGAATCAGGAGCCCCTCTGTTCCAAATAAACCAGTCAGCAATTGTAAAGCTAATACAAAAACTGCGTTTCAATGTATCAAAGGGTCCTGATAATATTGTTAGTGAAGTACTTAAATTAGGAGGTAGGGCCGTGGCACGATACTTGGAGGTGATATTTAATGTGTCCATAAACAATGCGCAAATACCAGATGACTGGAAAAGAGCTACGGTAGTCCCAATATTTAAGGGAGGGAGCAGACTTGAATTGGGCAACTACAGGCCGGTTAGCCTTACGTCCATCGTTTGTAAGCAGATGGAGCATCTCATTTGCGACTACTTGAGGGAACAGTGGGAAACATTATCATGGTTTAATGATAGGCAGCATGGATTTCGGAAAGGTTACTCATGCGAGAGTCAGATGCTATCACTTTTTCAAGACATTAGCGAATCGTTAGACCATGGAGTTTCAGTCGACGCCGTGGTTATAGATTTTGCGAAGGCATTTGATGTCGTGCCGCATGACATGCTACTCCATAAATTAGCTTCGACGAAGATTGATAGAAGAGTAATTTTATGGATCCAAGAATTTTTGACGGGTCGTTCCCAGAAAGTGAAAGTCGAAGGCATATTCTCGGATGAAATTACCGTAACATCGGGTATCCCTCAGGGCAGCGTAATCGGAACTTTGTTGTTTTTTGGCGTTTATAAATGACTTACCAAATGGAATTCGCAGTGACTGTCGATTGTTTGCGGATGATTGTGTAATATATCGAAAGATACATGACTCACAAGACAATGCAGTGCTGCAAGAGGACCTGAACCTGGTCTATAAGTGGGCGATTGTAAATAAAATGAAAATAAACACAAGAAAATGTAGTCTCTTAAAAATAGGGAAAGTGCGAAGGCAGGATTTTCAATATAACATTGGCTCGGAAATACTTGTAGAAGAAGATTCTTGCAAATATATGGGCGTTCACGTAAGGAATGATATGAAATGGAGTAGTCATGTAGGATGTGTAGTTTCAAAAGCTTACAAATCCCTGCACTTTGTAATGAGGGTATTAAAAGGAAGTAGTACCTCTGCTAAAGAATTAGGCTATTTGTCACTTGTAAGACCTATTCTGGAATATGCCTCGGCGGTTTGGGATCCATATCAAGTAGGGCTCATCAATGAGTTGGAAATGGTACAAAGAAAGGCCGCTAGATTTGTGCTCAGTGACTTTAATCCCAGGAGCAGTGTGAGCCGTATGTTAAAGAAACTTGGGTGGGAATCACTGGAGGCTAGGAGGATGAAATCTAGACTCTGCGCTATGTACAACACGTATACAAATCAACCAGCATGGGGTGAGCTTAGCAAACGATTGGGAAAGCCCACTTACATGGGTAGGAGCGATCATCCTTTCAAAGTTAAGGGCCGACCACAGCGAACAAATTATGGTAAATATTCTTTTGTAAACCGTGCCATTGATAACTGGAACTCTCTACCTGCCGCAGTCTTAGAGCCTTTTCCCAAACATATAGGTGTGTTTAAGAAAAGACTGACTATTTGGGTAAATACTCCAGTTTAATTGTTGTATAATTGTTATTGAATTGTTATGTATAATTATGTATTGTTATGTATAATTATGTATTTGTTATGTATATCCAATTTGCCACCGGGGGACACACCCCCCATTGCAAATAAATGAATGAATGAATGAATGAATATGACACCCCTCTTATATAAACTCTCATCGCTCGTGTCAGTAGTTTTTTGCAGATCATTGCAATTCCTTTCCCAATACAGCTGAGAGTCCAAAGTACACTAGGAACACCTGTGTGGTATCCAATGACTGCTGACTTTGCATGATCATCACCCATTGTCTTGATCAACACCTGAGGTTTCAAATTACTGCAGCGTCAGTCATAGCAACAGCAGTGTGCGCTCTCTGCCATGTCAGCAACATGACACCGGAAGGAACACCTGTGTAATATCCAATAACTGTTAACTTTACATGATCATCACCCATTGTCTTAATGAACACTTGCGGTTTTAAATTACTGCAGCGTTAGTAATAGCAACAGATCTGTGCGCTCTCTGCCATGTCTGTAATATGACACAGGAAAATAACAAGACGTCTTACTGCACATATCATCTCCTCAGTTTTAACATCTTAAGAACATGTATTATTCTCTTTCAACTACAAATAACTCGTTAGAACACATCCATCCACCAAGTTAGATCCCTTGTATGCTCACATGTATTTCATCACTTTCCTTTCATATCGTTATCCCATTATAGTAGTCGGGGATTAGTGAACAACGTCAGTTCAACACATTGCTTTACACGCAAAAAGGAGTTAGGCCCTTTAGCATAATTTAAATAAATGCATGGGCTAGTCCGTAGGGACCAGTCCAAAGGGGCTCATACACAAGGACTCGTCCACAAGGACCTGCCCACAAGGACTCGTCAACAATGACCCGTCCACAGGGACTCGTCCACAAGGACCTGTCAACAATGACCTGTCCACAAGGACCTGTCAACAAGGACTTGTCCACAAGGACCTGTCAACAAGGACTTGTCCACAAGGACTCGTCCACAATGACCCGGCAACAATGACCCCGCCAACATGGACCTGCCAACAATAATCCGTCAACAATGACCCGTCAACAATAACCCATTAGGTTGGGTTAGGTTAGGTTACATTACAGCCGCCATCTTTTAAAAAGCCCGCCCTCTTACAAAAGCTATGAGTGGGCATGCGTAAAAAACAAAAAACAAGCATGTTAATTCATAGTGGCTACCCACCGAACACATGCACTTTATGTAGAACAACGTTTAATTCCATATTGGCATTCAAACTCTCACATGTTGCAATTGGAAAGAGAGATTTTCTAAAAAAAAATCACCCCCTAGTAGGGGTAGGTTTTATTTTGGGGTGGAAATATGCTGTCCATTGGAAAGGGGGTATCAGCCCGAGTTCAATGACACCTCATTCGTCAAAATCCGACCATGCGTTCGAGAGATATCGCCATTTTAGTATTCCAGCGGTGGAGCGGTGGCGGTGGCATTAGAACCCCCACAAAACCACTACTAAAGGGACATGCAAGTCGTGAATGTAAAAACAGAACCAACAATGTGGAGACACGTAATCAGAATCACCCAAATGGTCAAGAAGTCTCGAAGAAGACCGCGGTTCGAGAACCTCTCGAGTAAATAACGAAGAAATTAAACTGACACGGGAATGCGATAACACAGCACCCCCAGTCGTAGCGGTTGGATCCCAAATTGATAACAATAAAATAGATGAGTATGCGAACGACTTAGTGTGCAATGGAACTATAGAACATGTGACAGGACCTATTGTAATTGATACTGGTGCACAGATTTCTCTACTACAGAGAGGAGTTTCCAAAATGCCTATATTAGAGAATCGCTTAAAAATTAAAGGAATTTCAGGAGCATTACTAGAAGTCTACGGTGAACAACATGTTTTAGTGGACTTAGGTCCAAAACTTAGCGTCTTGATGGCAAAATTTTTAGTAGTCGACCTCCCGGCAGGTTACCTAGCGGTTATAGGCGTTGATATGCTTAGCAACTGGGATGCTGTCATTGATGTGGCTCTCCGCCAGGTACACCTTAAAGGAAGAGGTTCGATAGAGATAACGCGTAGGATGAATTCTGGTGTCATACCTTGTGTAGTAACAATGGAAAGCGATCCCCCTCAGGAAGCGCCTCATTGTTGTGTAATAGGAAGTGGATCAGCGCTAGCTCCGGATTCCACGGGAGTAGCTAACTTTTCGTATCCTATCCTGGGAAATCCACGAGGGTGCCTGTAGCTGGACACTCTGAACAAACACAAGTTATGCTTAGTGCATGCCATCCTCTCTCAAAGGATGTCGCAGTTTCACCCAGAAAACTGAACATGCAAGGTCTCAGCGGGTCATCCTCTAAGGAATTACAACTGGCCATCCTTAGCTCCTTTTCGAAGGTTGCGCAAGTCTCCATCACGAAATGCGTGAATTTGCCACCAAGAAGCGAAGTGATAGTGTCTGTTAGAGCCTCTGGTTCAGTACAAAAAACAGATACTGAAGTAATTTTGGAACCCATCGAGGTGAGCATACATGGCGTACGAGTAGCACGAGTGCTTAGTACTCTCAAAGATAAGAAATGTATTGCAAAATTAATTAACATCAGTCAGGAAGAACTGACTATTCCTAGCGGTACACCTATTGCCTATGTGGAGGAGTTTAGTACTGTACCCGATACCTAGTTGAGGCTATCGGCTACGCCAGCAGACATTAAGCCGTAGTTGAGGTTTTGAGAAGAGTTAAGAAAAGATAGCGCTCAGATCGAGTCAAGAGGAATGTCAGGATGACGCAGTAGGTCTAGGATTTAGAAGGCACTGACATCTGTAAGCAGATGGAATTATGGATGGAATTATGAAGCTTTATTAAGATCTATATGGAACATGGTATTTAAACATCTTAGAAGAGGAGATATAACATGCATTATATATGGTAATTATTTGAAGGAAGTCAGATAACCCTTAAGTTGTTTTATAACTTAATAGCCGAGATGATGGGGGTTCGAGATTATATATGTGACGCGAGACCACGGTGGTGGGGAGGACGCCACGTGACCGCACCAAGCAGGTAAGGGTCGAGACAGTGCAGAGACTGTCAGTCTAGCTCTGTGAGCCAAGCAAGAAAGTCAAGCTGAGTAGCGCACGCCAGGCGCATGGTATAGATCGCGCAGCGAACAGAAACTGTCACGGAAAGTGCAGGCGACAGTTTCAGCTTCACCGAGCAGCGAACAGAAACTGTCACGGAAAGTGCAGGGGACAGTTTCGGCTTCTCCGAGCGGCGAGCGACAAGTAGGTCAGTGGGCCGGGCGATCAGCCACAGCAAACAAGCATATGAGGCCGGGGTTTCTAAAACAGCATTGCGAGTAGTTGGAGAACTTTATTCAAAGCTGCGTTTCAACGTAGAACGACATGGCGAGGCTAGCTTTATGCGGAGATTATTATGGCATAGCAGTAGGGCCGTGCGCGTTAATTCCCATTATTATACGCAAGCATTATAACAGAAGCTGAACTTCATTACTACGTTGAGTTGGAACGTTTATTCAGCACTTGAATTATAAAGACAAATAGTTACGTGATACTGCAACTTTGAACTTCGAAAGAACATAGTTTTTCTCAATGACATTACGACTATGCATTTCATAGCGCATTCCCAGTAACAGTAACAATTTTAAGCAAACGGAATGTTATAAGCATATGCAATTAGGAACATTAGCTCGTGCATTAATGCAAGTCAGTCTTAAGAAGTGTTATGAATTACCGAGTATGAACACAGATACAGGGTGTTTCATAAACTTAGACACTCTGATAAAACAATTTTATTTTCTACAAGTAAAACTTAACCGCTGTGGAAAATGAACTTTCAACACTTAAACTGAACATTGTATAGAACAGTGGCGTAACGTAGAAGAGGAATAGGGGGTCCGCTGTTTCTATGAACTTTTTCGTGAGGATTTGGACAATATCCGCTATGGATAACCAGAAGTTTATCATGTCGGAGTAAACGCAGACAGAGACGCGATGGCACCACGGAGCGATGGATTCGATTCCTGACGAGGAGGAGGTCTACCAGCTGATTCACTTGGAATTTCGAAGGCAATCGTCATTGCATGGATGGAATGATATTCACGCCGATCTTTCGAGAAATTCATTACATAGGGAAAATCGACGATCATTGAAATTTAATAACAGCTGATTATGAGAAGGTACTGTAAGAGTTATAACTTCCTGATACGATTATTTTCATGAATACTGGGCACACATGTATATTTTTCTAATAGAAGTGATACGATTGTTTAAGACATGGCTTTGACTTTATATGCTTCAAATTTTGCTAGAATATGGCGTGACCATATGATATGGCAGGCATCATTATACGAAATTCTCACCATTGGTTGGCTTTATTAAGCAGATGTTTGGTCTTTTAGACATTTTTTTCAGCAAGGATATTTTTCATGAATAGTTTTTTTTGTGTAACGAGTATTTCGAACTCGTGATCTGCATTTGATTATCTAAAATTACTTCGTCAGTTCATTGCATACTAGCGAGTGTGTATCATTCATCAGTAGGGATTTTTTCCATTGGATTGTTTGGAGATATTAAGATGTTATTCACTTTAGTGAATGAATATCGCTTTTATATGACAACTAGAGACTTGTTGATTCCTATCTGGTACATTCACTCATATAGTCTTCGAGATGGGGTCTTTCGTATTTATACGATTGTATGGTGGTTACTCATCTTACCCTTCGTTTAGGGCACTATCATGATTAGTCGACGGGGCGAGGTCTTTCGTATTTATACGATTGTACGGTGGTTACTCATCTTACTTGCCATTGAGGGACTCATTTTTATCATCCGAGTGTACATGAGATTGTAAGTGAATCAAACAAGGAACTACTAGTCACGTATCAGTCGAACTTTTGTTAAATAAAGTATAGATAAATGTCAGCAGGGTTACATTTTGTAATTCTTGTTTGCCAATCCAATATTTTGTTGCTATGCTCTTTTGAGAGTAATTTCAGTTTAACAGCTGTTACAGCTGATGCTTTTGATGATTTTTATAATTGTATTTGATACCTTTGAGAAGGATTTAAAGTAATTGAATCTTGTAAGGTGAATCATTAATGGTCAGATTTATTTTAAGGCAGATCAGTATTGCAGATTTTGATATGAGAGATTATAGCACATTGGTGTTTTTCTGTGATGTGAATTATGAGAATTGTAAGAGAATTTATGCTATTTGAAAGCAAATCTTGAATTACTAAGGTAATATTTTTCCAATTGTTTAAGAAGTTGTCTAGATGTGATCAGATTAATTACAGTTATTGGAGATTGTGTGCGTTGATAATTTGAAGCCAGTTATATATTTTTTGTAGATCATGCAACATGGTTAAGTGAAGTTTGTGATAGGCATTTTGTGGAAGTTGCCAAGTGATAGTTGCAATGTTGCTAATGCATTTTGAGGCAGACATGAGGTTGTCGAACCCAGTCTAGCGTAATTGTTGAGATTCATGCTGTATGTGCTGAATATTTATGGAGTTTTGTGGAATAATTGTTGTATTCAAATGTGATATTTGAAGAATTGAGGATATATAATGTAGTTGTGGATAGTCAGATCCAACGTGATGTCGTGAAGGCAAAAATATTTTTGGCATGAAAATTAAATACGAAATATAACTTGGAAGTGATAAAACTGTAAGACAACGTTCTATAACCCATATTAAACAATTTGTTAGGAAATTAAACAAATAAATAAAGTTGATAATACAAGATTTTCTGAGAAAAAATAATCTGAAAATTAAGCATATTAATGATCTGACCTAATGAAATAAAAATCAGAATGACTAGAGGAAATAATAAGAATCTAAATAACCAGAAGAATAAAATTTAAATAATTTGATAAATTAAATTTTGGAATAAATCAACGAATTAAATAAATGGATGAATTAAAGATTGGATGAATAAACTGATTTAAATAAATTAATAGATGATTGGATAGATGATGAATAACTGAATTAGAAGGTGATAATTAATTAAAGAAGCTGATGATTAATGAATTTATATGGAATTAAAATAAATTTAATTGAGATATAATTTGAGAAATTGCAACTTGAGTTGAGGAATTAAACAATTTGTATTGATGATTTAAGACGATTTAATCTGAGGAAGATGATAAAATAAGAGTGTGTGAATAATTAGAAAGCATGATGAAGTGATGATAATAATTTTCATTTAAATGATTTAATGGTGATGAGTTAATGATTCTGACAGGAATATGTTGAATTTTGAGATGAGAATTAATGTGAGAAATATTTAATTTTGATGATGACGATAATGATGACCAATGAGAAGTGAATTTTCTGTAATTCACAAACAAGTAATTTGTAATGACAATGTAAATAGTGTAAATTAATTATTCGATGTTTAGGAGCATTTGACTAACCTGTTCAACATTTAAATTATGCCATGCAAGCCATAAATACGTGATATTTAAAATATGTGATTATAATATGTGTATGTTTAGACAGATTAATAACTTTTTCAAATCCACATTCATGATGTTAAATTAAAGAGAAATTAGGTCTCAGGTATCACAAATGTCAGTGACGAAAGACATAGTGCTACAGTGATCCTGAGAACCCAAGAGAACTTTAGAGATTTTTCTGTTTTATGTGGATGGAATATTTTTCATTAGAAAAGAGATGGTTCGATTTTTGGACAATGACAATTTAACGTTGGCATTCGACCATGCTCTCAGGTAGGAGGTATATTTAAAATGTCTGTCTGACTATCAAAGTGAAATAAATTTGTTTTTATCTTAGTTGTGATCTGATGATGGTGTGATTTTCCTTTTTCTTTCCTTGTCTTGAGTAAGGCTTAACCAGGAAAGGAGGTGGTTTGCTAGGAATTCAGTTGATGGCGCCTATTTATATTTGCATTTTTTTTATTAAACTTAAGCCCGTAACGACCCTAGAGATACTTTGTCTCGTGTTACCCAACTGCTTTTTCGATAACTCAGCTGAATTTCCGACACATTCCTTATTTGACTAGAGGTTCATTTAACTCCGCTCTGTCCTGGAACTCCAGGAATGCGATGTAATAGCAGATGGGTCATCGCATCCCCAGGACGAACGGGTACAGTACTAATGTCAATGAGTTAAGTGGTGTAGCGAGGGAGCTAACCACTTCAGGAGATGATGATGATGATAATTGTTGTTTTAAGGGGCCTAACATCTAGGTTATCGGCCATGCTTCAGGAGATGATGAGTGTGAATTTGGTGGTGAAGCGAGAGGACTTGCCACGTCGGGTCTTACCCAGTGCACGGGGAAGCCCAAGTATTTTGAGTACGAGAGGCTGGACCTCTCCAAAGGTGATCGTTTCCCAGAGGGTAGCAAGAGGGATTGTTGGATTACAATACCCTGTGACTCTGAGATGATTGACAAGCTATGGCTAAAGCTTTCTCATCTTGGGGAAGCGAACAGACGTTTAGTACTAAACACTCTATTAGAATATCAAGACCTTTATTATAACGAAGACAAAGGGATATTGGGAAGTACCACCAAAATTACTCACAAGATTGAAACCAATTTTCAAGAGGCCGTACCGAGTGCCTCATGCTCAAAGAGAAATAGTACAGGAATTTATAGATGACCAATTAAAGAAGGGAATTATCGTTCCGAGCGTTTCGCCCTGGTCAGCTCCTATAGTAATTGTACCCAAAAAGTCGGCTGACGGCACACCTAAATATAGATTTTGTGTAGATTTTAGGGCTCTAAACAGTGTGACGACCCCTGCTCATTACCCCCTCCCATTGATAAATGAAACTATAGACATGTTGGGTGGTGCTACATTTTTCACGATAATAGACCTCGCCAGCGGATTTCACCAAATTGAAGTGGACCCAGATAGTCAGGAAAAGACAGGCTTTAGTGTACCAACGGGTCATTCTCACTATTTGCGCCTCCCATTTGGCCTCATTAATGCAACTGCCACTTTCCAGAAGGTTATGGACAGTGTACTTTCGGGCTTGATAAGCACCCAATGTCTTGTTTATCTAGATGATGTAATAATTTTCAGTAAAACTCTTGAAGAACATATCGAACGAATCAGAAATGTTTTTGATAAACTAAGAGAGGCAAATTTGACTATTCAGTTGGAAAAATGTAACTTCGCAGCCCATCAGGTAGATTACCTAGGCCATGTAATAAGTGCGGATGGTATCCGCCCGGATTCGAAGAAAATCAAAGCCGTATCTGAGTTTCCAAAACCCAAATCAGTGCGTGATGTAAGAGGATTTATTGGTTTATCTGGGTATTACAGACGATTTATCCCAGATTTTGCGGGAATTGCAAAACCCCTCAACCAACTAACAAAAAAGGAAATTCCTTTTAAATTGAGTGATGAATGTCACGAAGCATTCGAGACGTTGAAATCTAAACTAATTTCAAATCCAGTTTTAGTGTTCCCAGATTTTTCTCTGCCGTTTATGTTAAGCATGGACGCAAGTGCTTTGGCAATTGGCGCTGTATTGGCACAGGTCATTCATGGCCAAGAGCACGCGATAGCTTATGCATCTCGTCAGTTGAATACAGCCGAATCTAACTATTCCACTACGGAACGTGAATTGCTTGCCGTAATATGGGCAACTAAGTACTTTCGATGTTACCTGTTAGGTAGAAAATTCACAGTTGTAACGGACCATTCAGCATTGCGATGGATGCTTAACCTCAAGGACCCTAGCAGCAGACTAACTCGCTAGGCCTTGAGACTGTCTGAATTTGATTACGAGGTGGTGAATAAACCCGGAAAGAAGCACTCAAACGCTGATGCACTTAGCCGCCATGTACTCAAAACACAGGTAGAGTACCTCCCAGTGTTAGATTTAGATCTCATTAGGCATCACCAGAGAGGTGACGAAGAATGCCAGAAATTGCGATCGCGCAAGAGATATAAAATGAGCCCGGAACAAGTAATCTATTACCAATTTAAGGATACGAGATTAATACTCGTACCACAATCCCTGAGAGATCGAGTGTTAGCCCTGAACCATGACCTCCCTACTGCTGGTCATATGGGTCCGAAGGAAACGCTCCTAAGAATCAAGCATAAATTCTTTTGGCCTAACATGGAAGGTGATGTTGATAATTATGTGCGTGCGTGTCGAGAATGTTGTGCTAGGTCGAACTACGGACAAACTAAAGCTCCACTCGGAAATTTTAAAGAACCCCAGAAACCTTTCGAACGCATTGCTTGTGACATTGTTGGAAAATTGCCAACTACAAGATCCGGAAACAGGTACATTTTGAGTGTAATTGATCATTTTTCCAGGTATGCAGAATTTATCCCCGTACCAGATCAAACCACTGAAACTATTGCTAGAGGATTAATGCATAGAATTATCACGAAATTTGGCGTCCCTAAAGAATTGTTTACAGACCAAGGCGCGAATTTCACTTCTGCCCTAATGCAGGAAATGTGTAAACTTTTGAAAATACGCAAACTTCAAACTACAGCTTATCATCCCGCATCTAACGGTCGAGTAGAAAGAGTACATCGAACCGTAGCTAATATGCTCAGTCATTATGTCAATAAGAGTCAAACCGATTGGGATGAATATTTGCCGTATGTAACGATGGCAAAAAATTCCCAGATTCATGAAAGTACAGGGTACTCACCCTATGAAATTGTTTTTGGTAGACCTATGTCAGTACCCATGGAGGCTGATTTAACTATCACGCCTGATACAGAGATTTATAGTGATCATGTCGAAGACTTGCGAAGTAAACTCACAGAACTATGGACCACAGCCCAATCTAACGCTTGTAGAGCAAGGAAGAAGCAAAAAACTCAGTACGACAAGAAGTCCAAAGTTGTGACTTATCATGTAGGTCAGATGGTATTCCTTCATACCCCATGTATAGGTAGAAATAGAGTGAAGAAGCTATCAAAGCTATGGACAGGGCCTTACGAAATCATACAAGTTGTTTCCCCACTGAATATAAAACTCAAAGTGCGTTCACGTGCAGTATTGGTTCACGTGAATAGAATTAAACCCTGTCCCACTAGAACAGTTAGAAGGCATGTCAGAAATCTGATCCCACTCGCTAGGGAGCCAAGTGTTCATTCGGAAACCGAGAGTCCCTGGTTCGATTTAGAAAGTTGTCCAGTAACCGAGAGTCCCCGGTTCGATTTGGAGAATGTTCCAGTAAGTGAAACTCGGAATCCTCAATTCAATTTAGAAGAACAGAAACAGTGTAATGATAACACGGTCAAATCAAGATTGACACCGAGCCGGCCCAAAAAGAATCTCACACTGAAAACAAAATATAAGATCGCTACAAGATACAGACACCGTGGCGACCGCAAATCACTTCAGTTACGTGGAGGTAGAACAGTAACCTATGTATAATGAATTATTTAGCTCAGTTTAATTGTCATAATGTTTTATTGTAGTGTTAGTCAATATTGTAAACATAATAAATAAGAATTATAATGATGGTAGGGTCCCCTAATTCATTGAATACTAAAAAAAAAAAAAAAAAAAAGGCACTCACTATTGATTGCAGAGCGCGCATTTGTAATGGATAACCTAACATAGGGTTAGCGCGCGAGCAGTTAAGACAGATGGCAATATACAACCAGGCCTCTCTTAAAGTTGACAACTTTATAGTGGCCAGGAACTTAATTACATAAAGCAAACTATGGAGCGCAAGTCGAGTGGGGCTCCCACTTTACTGAGAGAGTCCCCACGAAATAATAATAATTTTAATGACAAAGATATTTTTTTCTCTTTCCTTCTGTGAATACTTCTTGTGCCACTATCCTAGGAAAACGACCTCAGAGAGAATACGTGAAATAGCACCCAGAAATTACTGTTCTGTATATTACATTAGCATTGTAACTTTCAGTGGTATAATTTTTCATATCAGCGGAATTATAAATTACTATAGACCATTAATTGATTTGTGCAGTGAAGCAAATATTTTAGTAACGCGATTAGCTAATGACAGATGGTAGATGTATGTTGAAAAGAATCCTTTTTCCCAACCTTATCCTTGCTGGCAATAGCATGCATAATTTTCACTCGAATTTTTATTTAAAATTAAAATCGAATTCTCAAAATGCCCGGTCATCAGTGGGTGATTGAGTATAGTAATTCTAAGTGATCCGAATATTAACCCATATTTACAAGTTTGTTTCAAAGACAAGAGTGAACTGCTTAATTTGTGAACGTGTGAAGAAGACTTCAACCAGCCTTATCCAGTAACCACCAAATTACATCCAGGTCTTCACCAATGCAGGCCCCAAGACGAAACGCAGGACCACTCCTTCGATACAGAAGAGAATGGATGACGTAAAGTAAACGATTTAATTTAATTTATAAACTCTACAATAACTAACAATAGATATAGTACAAATAAGCCCTTTGCAATATTCATAAATTAATTAACATTTATCCCATGAGGAAAACCCTTGAAAATAAACAAATATTCATTGGATAATAATTTATCCCTTGCTTTACATTTTTAAGTAAATGGAAAAACATTTTGTTGCAGTAAATTTTGGATATAGGAAGTCCCTAGATCAATGTAATCTTGAAACCCCTCCTATTTTCTTTTATATGGCTGGTGCTCATACTTTATTTTGTATGTAAAATACAGGTAGAGAACAAGGCGCGGAGTGAACGAGGCATACGTGCAGAGGAAAATGAAGAGATTAGCCGTCATACTGCTGAATTGAAGGCGTCAGGAAGAAGATCATTGAAAAGAAACCAAGATTGCGAATCACGTCCAACCAGATAAATGCAACAATCCAAGTGATATGTGTTTAGTTGTAGTTTACAAAATGAAAAGACACTAATAAGAAGAACACATGCAATTTCATTCTATATAAGTAAATATTGTAATCCTGTAAAAATATGTCCATTGGAGGACACAATCATGTTAAACCAAATTTAGTAAGTCTTATGATACGTAAAGCAGTGAAGTCTAAACGAACTATGGGTTGAGATATACGCATTTTCATATAGAAATTCTGACCCACTCGTTACAGTAATGTTTTTTTTTTTTTGTATAGTATGGTAAGTACTTTTGAATGTTATCAAAATTTTCCTCCTAAGTAAGTTGATACGAAATCTTTATATTTCTGCGTGCCAAGTTTATGCTGAAACTACTAAGAGTACTTGTGATTGTAAGTGATGCAGTAAGAAATTGGGACCTTCCGTCCGCAATTACGCACTCTGTAGAACAACCCCCTACTAGGATAGAAACAAATAGTTGTTTTCTTCTGCGTTTAAGCGCTTTGCTCAAGTGTTTGTTAATTAGACGAGAGAGAGCTGAGTGAATGTGTGTGTTAATTATGAGGGCGTTAGTCACTGGCATCACGATAGTAGTCTGTAAACTTAATGCACCTCTAGCCGATTGGTTCGGCCGAGTGATAGAATCAGGGCACCACTAAGAGTGGAGCGATACTGCTCTCGTTGCCTCGCTAATAGACAGACCTTACAAAGAGCATCATAGAACTTTTATCAATCTAAACGTGTTGGCAATTATGCCATCACTTTTGAAAAGTGGCGGGTATTGTGACGCAGTGGGCGTACTTTGCGTATTAAGTGAGAATTTCCTTAGTTTCTAACCCCTGATTTAATTCTAGTTTGGACACCCTCTTTAACTGGCTTAGTACAGAGATTCTTTGTCGAATTCTTTCCCAGCCAGCCTGCAGGAAACATATTAATTTTTATTGCTAACATCTGGTTACTCTCGCTAGACTCTAATCTAATTTGTTGTAGCGTGTGACCAAATATTAATGTGTCAGCTTATAGCCTCGTTATTGGGAAGTAATGTGTGTGACCCGCTTGGTCAGACCACATTGATTCTTAATGACTTTAAGGCATGTTAATGGGCAGACGTGGGAATATTTTCCATGTGTTTCTCTCAGCATTTACCCCCACCCTTTGCTCGAAAATACTTGCTGTAATTGTAGACTCGACCAATCAGATCGAGAGGAAACTGTAACCAGTGGGTGGAAATTGAAAGAGTGGGAGACGCAAGTAGAGTGTTTAAAATAGCATGTCAAGGGCTGTTCGTGGCCTGTATTCCATTGAAGATCTGACGGTGTGTGTGCTGCCCACTCTCCGTAAGATGCAGGACCAACGCTTAGCGTTGCTCGGCCTGGCAGATTGAGGTAAGAAGCTTAATTAACACCCAATAATTCAACACTTAGGCTTCGCTGCTAGGTTCACTGAAACAAAGATTGTTCTGACATGTAAGTTAATTATTGTTGTTTTACTAACCCATGTAGTTTAGAATATGTAGCATCCATGCTATAATTGTTTGTATTTGTCAGAATGAAACAGGCAGCACTTTTAAGAAAGAAGTTTATTGCATGCTTTTGCCTAACCATCCTCCCATATTCCCAATATATACTATAAGTTACAAGTAACGGCTTTCTCAGCTCTGAGAGACTTTTATTAATTTTCACGATTATCTGTTCGTGAAAAAGATTGAAATTCGGCTCTTGGTTTTAAGTGGTTTGCCGGGTATTTAACAAAGTTCTTATCCATGAATAGAGTGATACAGATTGGTAACAGAAATGCACCTGGCGAGGCACTGATCTAGAGGGTCGTGGCTTCGTTACAGATTGGTGGTAGTAAAATTACCTGGAAAGGCACTGATATTGAGGGCCGACGTTCAAACGAAAGCGCCGGCAGCGTAACAAAAGAAATGACAAGAATTAATTACTAAAGGCAAGTAATGTTAAATTGGACGGAGATTAAATAATTGTTAAGAATTAAATAACCTTACTTAAATGGCATCACGTAATTACTAATGTAATTATCGCTAGTATAGCGTATACATTTAATTTTTCAGGCTAGATTGCTGTGATCGTATGCCAGGCAGTAATTAATTGTGGGGTGTAGTTGCGTGTGGTACTGAAGAAAAGTGTGTATTGCTAAATGAAAAGTTGAAAAGGGTGCTGTAGTTATATTGTGTATGTTACGCGCAGGGGTCCGTGCTATGCGGCCCGAAAGTCGCTAATTATGGAGGATTGGTATTGAATGCCCTCGCTCCGTCATAAAGGTCCTAAGTCCTCCTGAAATGGAATTGTCCAGAAGGCCCGCCAGTTTTGAACTAAGGTTCAGTTACTTCGAAAGCCCCTCTATTTATTGTTGGTTGTATTAATCTCATACCCGCCAACGAAGATACTCCACAATTATTGTTCTCACCTGAGCCAAATGAGCGGATGTTAATAGCCGCATAATTTAAAGTTGAAAGAATCTAAAGTGTCGCCTTTCCAGTTTAAGAAAGAAATATATTTGTAGCCTGCCGGCTTGAAAGAATCCCGTCAGGGCGAGGAGACAGCAAGGCTCCCTCCCTCATAAACCAGCCTTAAGTGTCTTGACAAGCGAGAAGGGTCGCTTTTAAACGATTGTGGTAGGTCTAGAATAGCCCATGTGTTCTTGTAGTCCACAGACATTATAAACATTTGAGATGATCCGGTAGTTTGCGCCGAGATCCATTTATATTAACTATTCTTGCTTAGCATCGTTCAGAACCGTCTTAATAATGATATAATTGTCGTGGAGATTATAGTAAAAATCCCTTTGTTTGTTACACAACTTAAATATTGTTCCCGAGTGTGTGGAAATCTTAAGATAACCTGGGGAGTTTGTCTTAACTTGATTTAATCAGATGTTTACAAAAAACTCCTGGGGTACACGAATTCTTCCCGGACAATGCAAAGTAGTAGAGTTGTATGAAGAAGGATGATAATTTTAAAGCTCATGTGGACCCGATGAAATGGTAATTGTTATTATCATTATAAACAATAAGCACAATAAAGTAATACACCAATAAAGGAGTAATCAGTGTGTTCTGATCATGTAAATCTTGTAAATGTTAACACAGAGCCATAGAGAGCTTATATGTGCAGTTTAAGGGAAGTGAAGTGATAGTTGATTTTTGTCAGGTTCAGTGGAACCATAACCATTGATTTTTAAGGATATGTTTTTATGATTCCTTGTTCATTTAGGTCAAGTGTGAAATATTCATTGTAAAGTTTTGTTTTTGCAGCGCCTAATTTTGATTTATATTAAATAGTTTTTATATTTTGATTTTTGATGTTTATTTGAGTGTTATCCTTATGCTTGATCCAAGATACGTGAATCATAGAGTGGGAGAATGTACCATGCCCCGAATGACCTATTGAGCTAGTGGACTATGATCACGTATTTATTGTTCGCAAGGGCACAATAGATAAGTTATTTAAAAAAATAACCAAAAGATCCAAAACTAACAGGTCATCGACTTTTTAATATCTCATGAACCAATAAGGCTATGGACTTGTATGAGGGGCCGTTGGACATGGGGTGACGCCCTGTTTTTGAATGTATTATTCATTTTTGTCAAAAGGGCCTAACTACACTTTTGTTAATATCTCGCTAACTAATAATCAGAGAGGGTCAAGTGAGGTGTCATAGGACTTAGAATGGTTAACCCTTTCCCATAACCAATGAATTTACCCAAAAATCCAAAACAGCAAGGTCATTGATCTGAGATTTTATAAACTAATAATCAGAGAGGGTCAAGTGATGTGTTATAGGACTCAGAATGGTCAACCCTTTCCCATCGCCAACTAATTTACCCAAAAGACCCAAAACATTTAGGTCATTGACCTGAGATTTTATAAACTGTGAGATGTTTACCGTGAGTGATGAAACATAGCTAGGTAGAGAAAGAATTATTGTAGGCTACATGCATGGTGACTGACAAGTCTTTCACCATTGGAACTTGTTTTCAGATCAGACTGCAGTACAGAGAGAGTATAGGTTGCAGTCATGGGTTAATAAATGGCAAATGGTGTACACAAAATCTGATTTATTGATTCAAGAATTAAGAGTAGTCTATCTTTAATTGATTGGTTAAAGAGGATAGCAAAAACACAAAATGGAGACTACATCGAACTAAACTGAACCAAGCTGAATAAAATCCAACAAAGCCGAACCAAACCGAATCGAAAAGAAGCCAAGGGTTTAAGTGTAAAACTTGTGGGTGGATGTGGTCATTGGTGATGTCAAAAAGGAAAGGGATAACGCTCTAGCTATAGAGGGTAAGGTAAAGCTAGTGCATGGTGCTAATGCACACACCAAAGTACATGAACCACACACAACTATCCTATGCTGTTTTTATGAGTCGACTGTTAAAACTTGCTGAGTGGTTACTGGGACAAGATGGTCGATACACACAACAAGCTTTAACTACTTGAGGATAATAATCTATACACGCACTCGCAACAAACTAAACTAAACTGTTTAGTTTGCAGTGCCCAGACAGTAGGCCGATGACAGAAATGCATGGATAACAGAAATACAATCATTTCCGGTCGTCTAATATTACCAGCTAACTATTTTGTGCTGCAGTGGCAAGCACTCGCGCCTCTTTCACTAGAGATCTTAACTCGATGCCCAGCATTGAGGCAAAGAACGAATCAAACTAAGAAAAAAGGGTATGGTGGCGCAGTGGTTAAGCTGTTAGCCTTTCACTAAGGTAGACTAGGGTATGATTTTAGGTTAATATGCATGTCATAAACATATAAAAAAGAGCGGAGATAATGTTTAAAACCGATTACACTTGTCTCTTTTCAAATTATTACGTGGATTACAAATACAAAGGTGGAATGGGTTTGATATACAGTTAATGCTGCCTATCACACACTAAACTGTAAGAAAGCCAAAAAAATAAAAGCCAAAGGCGTAGCTAGAGCAGTGGTAAAATCGCTATCTGTATAGAACTACCTAGCGGTTTTATGAACTGGCAAAGCTATGTCGCTTAAACAGTGCAGGATATAATCCAGAAACCATAATTTGTATCTTGTAGAGCAGAGAAAGTGCACTTTTGCCTCCGGGGATAACAAATGTGTCCAGACGAATGACCTACGCATTAGCCTATCATGGGGTTATAGCCACGAGGAGGAGGTGTGATTTCTATATTTTATTGTTTAGAGACATGGCTTTTTGTAATCAGTAGATTTAGTAGATTTAGTATTTTGTAAATTCTCATTTTTGTAATTGTAAATAGTTAATTTTTTGTAAATAATGGAAACCATTTTTTTTGTAATGGTAAATGTTAAATGTATAACTAAAAGTTCTTTGGGATGAGTGTGCATGTCAAGAATGTTTTTGGGGATAAGTACAGTGGTTGTGCTTGTTCTCAAAGACAGGCATGGTTGTGTGAATGTATGACTACACAGAAAGAGAGAGAGTGTGTAAAACAGCCTTACCTGCAGTAGTAGTAGTAGTAGTAGTAGTAGAACTCTATCTTCTGCAAACACATACACAAACTGTACCATCGCCATGGTCAAGCACTCCCTTTAACACCATTTACAAAAAAAATAATTAAAAATTCATGTTTCGCAAATATGAACTTTTGACATATACAAAATGAGAAATAAAATGTGTAAACAACAAATAGGAAATTCCATGTTTCCATATCATGAAATTCAAAAACTTCAAACTGACATTTAAAAAACTGCAAATGAGAAATTGACAAATTGCAATGTGTGAAATTTGAAAATGAACAAATGGCTATCATTATTTTAATCAATTAAAATAACATGGTGCTCTATGGTTAAGGTGTGAATGAAACCCCCTCTACTTAATTGGACCACCCGAGACTGAGTAGACTTGTTTTAGTCCTCATACCACGTTTAAAATGTTGTGTTTAAGTTAGGAATTGAACCCAAGAGCTTGTAAGGGAGACCAAGGTTAGAATATGTTAAACAGATAGCCTTGGATTTAGGGTGTGGTAGCTAAATAGAGATGAAACGATTAGCTCGGGACAGGGAGGCATGGAGATCTGCATCAAACCCGTCAAAAGACTGAAGACTCAAACAACGACATGTAGAGCTCACCAAAATAATGTTGTGTAACGGTAGATCTTAATCAACGAACAGTAATGCATTACTGAAACCCATGACACGATACCTAAGAGTTTTTCTACAATTATTTTAAAATGCCTTTAACCCCATATTAAACACCCAGTTCACAAGACTCATAACTGCAATGTTATGCTCAAACAAAACAAAATCTATATTTCAAAACAAACAAGTGGTTTAGTCAATGTATACAAGAAAAAGTTTTGTAAACACTCAAGTTCACAAGACTAATTAAATTAGTAACTGTCAGGTTGGCCGAGTGGTTAAGGTGTTTGACTTAAGATCAAATTTCCAGTACAAGGATCCCCTTGCATATGAAGAGTAGATAACCTTGTAGTTCAGCCCCTTTAAAACAATAACAACAACACCTTTTGCATAGTCTGTGATGTTGATGACTCTTGAGACGTGGAAGATGGATTAAACATAACTTTTACAATAGGGGTTAAATGTTTCTCAATAAACACTGCACTATTTTCAGTAGCAAATTTTTTTTCTTGTACCGGTACTAGCTTTTTAGCATTGTCATGATTTGTTGTTGACACTAACAGTGTTTCATCTGGTACACCACATTGATGATCACTCACACTTAAAACCTCACCATTTCTACTTTTTAGATTGCCTCGACATATTTTTGACCTCTCTTTGAGCATCGCCAAAATATTATTCCTTTACATTTTGACGATTATAGTTATAAGAGTAGCCTTTATAGAGTACACGTTGTTTACTATTGTTAGTTGTAGTTAGTTCCATAGTAGCAACTAACCTGTTAGTATGATTTGCTCACTTGAAAGGTTTTCTGTTCTGATAATAAAATCATTTAGCGTTGGCTTTATATTTAATATGTACAGTTTGAAGTGACAGCAAAAGTGAGAGCAAACTGGTAGCAAAGTGGTAGAAAATATTACATGTATTGTTAAGAAATAGTTTAAGCGGTTATGTGGATCCATTACATAATAATTTTGGCACGACGAAGCTCATTTTCCATATCCAATAGTTCTTCCTCATATTCAGTATAACCAGCCTGTTTATAGGCATGCAATTGCTGAAGTCGCCGGATTAGCTTACTCGGATTGTTCCAGTAGACAAATTTAACAAATGAGTTTTTTGGTGTAAACAAAGCCTCATTATTATCATCATCATTATCATAACAATTATCATTATCATCATCATTATAATCATCATCACTAATAATATATAGTCCTTTTTGATCCTTTTGCAATACCACATTTTGCACTGTCTGTGTTGCCTTTGATAGTGTTGGGAGTATTTCAGACATTGACAACTGTCCTAACACGACATTCTGAGGAGATGACAAATGCTTTTTAACAAACAATCCACTATCTTGAGCTGCAATATCTTTTTTTCGGACTAGTGTTTTAGCATATTGAAGAGTTTTTTAAACAGCAACGATGTTTTATCTGTTACACTACATTGATGATCACTCACACTTAAGACCTCACAATTTTTACTTTTCAGCTCACCTCGACACTGTTTTGAACGATGTTTTGAACAACGCCAAATAACAGTTCCATTTTTATTGGTTCGTTTTACAATAAATGCATATCCTTTATAGTATGCATATGGCTTACCATAGCTATTCGTTGATACTTCCATATCAATTGTCAAATATGAACTAATCTCTAGTCAAGTTCACTCGATAATATAAATAATTGTTTAAAGTGAGAGCAAAAGACGGTGCAAAAGTGTGTGGAAAGTTGGTGCAAAAGTGGGTGCGAATGTGGGTGCAAAGGTAGGTGCAAAAGTGGGTGCAAAGGTAGGTGTAAAAGTGGTTGCAAAAGTGGGTCCAGTTTATAGTAGGCACAATTTTTACTAGTTTTAATTGAGTAAATGTAATTTCTAATTCCAAGTAGTGAGTAGTCGGTTGGTTTTGATCTATGCAAGCGTATACATGTCTCATACACTGGTGATGGATACTCAAGGCTTTATGGTCAACGAAAACAAGTATATATTTAAAGAGGTGGCTATTATCGATTGCATAACACGCGTTCACCAACACTATTTCATTTTATATTTAAACCACCGTTCCCGTTAGAGTTTCAGTCTGTTAAAGATCAAGGACAGACCCAGTGGATACTAACCCATCCAGGATTGCAACGGAACAAGGGAACTATTCCTTATAAATACTTAGCTATGTTATTAAACGCTCATCTATCCATGGACACTATTGTATTTGTCAAAGGAACTGAAAAACGCCAATGGCTTTGCCCGTTTCTATCCCCTACGTGTGAATTTGATAATAGGCGCGATTAGTAGGCGCGATTGATAGTAGGCGCAATTGATAACGCGATATATACTGAGAGAGATTTGTAGCGATATATATTATGTTGACTTACAACACACTACGATTCCAACAAATCCTGAGGTACTTTATGGTTAATGATTGACTAAGAGTGTGGTAGTGGTAGCTAACCTCACCTCACCTAACCTAACCTAACTTTACCTCACTTAACCTAACTTGATCTAACCACACCTCACGTAACTTAACCTCAGATCACTTTTGATATCACGAAGTTACAGTGTCAATGTTTACACCAAGTACAAGACAGAGAGGGAATATTTCAAGACTTGACCTCAGATCACCTAACATAACCTAATTTTACCTAACCTAACCTTATCACGTGACATGTTCTACAAGTTTAGACTTGTTTTAAGACTGGCTATGACGTCATAGATGGATGGGGGTGGGAGGCTTTACCTCACTTAACCCAACTTGATCCAACCACACCTCACGTAACCTAACCTCAGATCACTTTTGATATCACGAAGTTACAGTGTTAATGTATACACCAAGTACAAGACAGAGAGGGAATATTTTAAGAGTTAAACTCAGCTCACCTAACATAACCTAACTTTACCTAACCTGAACTTATCACGTGACATGTTCTACAAGTTTAGACTTACTTTAAGACTGGCTATGACGTCATAGATGGATGGGGGTGAGAGGCTGGCAAATAAGGAAAATGTTTTGGTTTAATGAAAAGTCCCAACCCCATCCATCTATGACGTCATAGTTGTGTTATGCAATCGATAATAGCCACCTATTTAAATATATACTTGTTTTCGTTGACCTTAAAGTCATGAGTATCCATTAACAGTGTATGTGACATGTTTACGCTGGCACTTTTGCACCCACCTTTGCACACACATTTGCACCCACCTTTGCACCCACTTTTGCACCCACACTTGCTCCCACTTTAAACTATTATTTATATTATCGAGTGAACTTTACTAGAGATTAGGTCATGCTTGACAATTGATATGGAAGTATCAACGAATAGCTATGGTAAGCCACATGCTTACTATAAGGGATATACATATATTGTAAAACGAACCAATAAAAATGGAACTGTTATTTGGCATTGTTCAAAACATCGTTCAAAACAGTGTCGAGGTGAGCAGAAAAGTAAAAATAGTGAGGTCATAAGTGTGAGTGATCATCAATGTAGTGCAACAGACAAAACATCGTTGCTGTTTAAAAAAACTCTTCTATATGTTAAAACACTAGTTCGAAGAAAAGATATTGCAGCTCAAGATAGTGAATTGTTTGTTAAAAAGCATTTATAATATCCTCAGAAAGTCGTGTAAGGACAGTTGTCAATATCTGAAAAACTCCCAACACTATCAAAGGTAACACAGACTGTGCAAAATATGGTATGGCAAAAGGATCAAAAAGGACTATATAGTAATAGAGATGATGATTATAATGATGATGATAAAGATAATGATAATGGTTATGATGATGATGTTCATTAAATCAGAGTTCTAGTGTAACTGCAAAGTTTTACATAGAGTAAACAACAAAGCTATCACTAACTTTTTCTCTGCATCACAAATTGCAGTACAGTAAGTATGTAGTTAGTTTTAGTTTTAAGTATGTAGTTAGTTTGTTTATTAGATATATGTCATTGTTCTATTAGACTGTGGTGTGTGAGTGTGTCTGGTGGCAGTTGCATTGTTTATTAGTTGTAGTTCATTGTTTCATTAGACTGTGATGTGTGAGGGTGCATGTGAGTGTGCCTGGTGACAGACTGTTTTAGTGGTAGTATTTGTTATTGGTGGAACTTTAATATTTTTTTCGTTAGTAGAATTTTGGTATTTAATTGTTATTAGAAGGTTAGTACTTTTATAAGTAGAACTGCTCTTTACTTATTCTGAAAGGGAGTAGCAGCCTTTCAGAATAAATCAATTCTTTACTAGTCTAATAGACGGTTAAGTTATTGATAATATAAGTCAACTAATGGCTACACTGCGTTCTGCTGCACGGCTGAAAGCAACGGGAAACTACAGCCGTAATGCTATTCCCGAGGATATGCACCTCTCTATGCATAATTACATGTGATGATGGCCTCCTCCCTTGTAAAATTTCAATCCGGAGGTAAACTAGTCCCCCGTTCGGATCTCCGGGTGGGGACTACTCGAGAGGGGGTTAACATCACAGAAGTGACAAAGAGAAAATCTGACATTCTACGGATCGGAGCGTGGAATGTTAGAAGTCTGCTAGGAAGTGGAAGGTTAGAAAACTTAGAAAGGGAAATGGATATGTTGAGGTTGGATTTGTTTGGGATTAGTGAAATGCGCTGGCAGGAAGAACAGGACTTTTGGTCAGGAGACTATCGGGTCATTAGCACTAAATCAAACAATGGCCAAGCAGGGGTTGGTCTCATATTGAGTAGGAAACTTGGACAGCGGGTGGAATATTATGAGAAATATAGTGAACGGATTATTGTAGCAAAAATCAATACAAAACCTACGTGCACCACAGTGGTACAAGTCTACATGCCTACCAGTCAAGCTGATGATGAGGATGTTGAAAAGGTCTACGAAGAAATAGATGAAATTCTGAGGTATATCAAAGGTGATGAAAATGTTATAGTAATGGGAGATTGGAATGCTGTGGTAGGAAAAGGGGGAGAAGGGAAGATAGTAGGAGATTTCGGATTAGGTGAAAGGAATGATCGAGGAATCAGACTGATGGAATTCTGCACCGAACATGAGTTGGTCATAGCTAACACCTTATTCAATAATCACAATAGAAGAATATACACATGGATGAGACCAGGAGATACAGGGCGTTACCAAATCGACTTCATTATGGTCAAGCAGAGGTTTCGAAACCAGATTTTGGATTGTAAAACATATCCTGGTGCTGACATAAACTCTGACCACAATCTGGTTGTAATGAAATGCAGATTAAAGATGAAGAAACTGAAGAAAAGTCAAAAGCCAAAAAGGTGGGCAATAGACAGACTGAAAGTAAAGGGTGTAAACGAAAGATTCAAGAAGAGTATAAAGGAAGGACTAATGAAAACTTCAAACAAACTTCAATTCCAGACGAATGGGCACTTTTGACGAATGAAATAACAAAATCCGCAGAAGAAAACATTGATAGGAAAGAAAGAATAGGTAGAAAACCATGGATCACTCAGGATATACTAGAATTGATGGATGAAAGGCGGAAACACAAGAATCTAAGAGACGAAAAGGGGAAAGCAGAATACAGACGTCTGAGAAATGAGGTTAAAAAGAAGTGCAAGGAAGCGAAAGAAGAACGGTTAAAAGAGAAATGTGCAGGTATAGAAAATTGTCTGAAATTAGGAAAAGTAGACAGAGCTTATCGAAGGATTAAGAATACTTTTGGGGAAAAGAAGACTAAGTGCTGTAATATTAAGGACACAAATGGAAAGCCTCTAACAGATAGGGAAGAAAAGGTTGAGAGATGGAAAACTTACATAGAGTGCTTGTATAAGGGAAAGGAGATAGAGAATCGTGAAATGGAAAGGGAGGAGGAAATTGATGAGGATGCAAAAGGAGATTTAATATTGAGATCAGAATTTGACAGAGCATTAGAGGACTTAAGCAGGAACAAAGCTCCAGGCATAGATGATATACCGATTGAGTTGCTACGTTGCATAGGAGATGAAGGTCTGATCAGGTTATCTTACTTGGTGTGTAGGATTTATGAGACAGGTGAGGTACCCCCTGATTTCAAGAAGAATGTAATCATCCCTACACCAAAGAAAGTGGAAGCTGATAGATGTGAAGATAACCGTACAATCAGCGTGATTACTCATGCTTCAAAGATCCTGTCTAGAATAATTTACAAGAGGATTGAAAGCCAGATAGAAACGGAGTTGGGTGAAGACCAGTTTGGTTTCAGGAGAAATGTAGGAACAAGGGAAGCTGCACTAAGTCTTAGACTGATTTTGAAAGGTAGAATATGAAAAGATAAGAGAACGTTCATGGCATTTGTAGACTTAGAAAAGGCTTTTGATAACGTTGATTGGACTAAATTGTTTGACATTTTGAAATCTATTGGAATAAAGTACAGGGATAGGAGGGTGATATACAATCTATACAGAAACCAGACAGCAGTCATTCGAGCTGAAGGACATGAGAGAAAAGCTGATATTCAGAAAGGTGTAAGGCAAGGCTGCAACTTATCACCCATACTTTTCAATCTGTACATTGAACAGGCAATGAAGGAAATTGGAGAAAAATTTAAAGTGGGAGTGAAGATTCAAGGAGTAATAATTTCAACTCTGAGATTTTGCTGATGACATCGTCATCTTGGCTGACAAGCCTGAGGATTTGAATTGAGTTTTTGAATGGTATGGACTCTGTCTTACGGAAAGAATTCAGGATGAAAATTAATAAATATAAGAAAAAAAATCTGGAATGCAGCCGAAATAAATCAGAAACCTCTATGGGGATCAAATTGGCAGGTGAAAAGCTGAAGGAAGTAGAAGACTTCTGTCACTTAGGAAGCAGAATAACCAGTGATGGACGAAGCAAAGAGGTTATAAAAAGTAGGTTGGCTCAGGCAAGGAAAGCATTTCTACAAAAAAGGAATCTGTTGACATCGAATATAGATTTAGGTATTAGGAAGTCATTTTTGAAAGCCTTTGTTTGGAGCGTGGCGCTCTATGGAAGTGAAACTTGGACTATTGTTGCAGCAGAAAAGAGGAGAATTGAAGCATTTGAAATGTGGTGTTACAGGAGAATGATGAAGATCAGATGGGTAGACAGGGTTACAAACGAAGAGGTATTAAGACGAGTGGGAGAGGGGAGATGTTTCTGGCGACTGCTAATGAAGAGAAGAGATAGGTTGGTAGGACACAACTAAGAAACCCAGGAATAGCAAGCTTAGTTATGGAAGGAAGGGTTGAGGACAAGAACTGTAGGGGTAGACCAAGGTTAGAATATGTTAAACAGATTGCCTCGGATGTAGGGTGTGGTAGCTATGTAGAGATGAAACGATTAGCTCAGGACAGGGAGGCATGGATAGCTGCATCAAACCAGTCAAAAGACTGAAGACTCAAACAACAACGATGATGATGATGATGATGATAATGGGAATGCTTTGTTTACACCAAAAAAATCATTTGTTAAATTTGTCTACTGGAACAATCCGAGGAAACTAATCCGGTGGCTTCAGCAATTGCATACCTATAAACAGGCTGGTCATACTGAATATGAGGAAGAACTATTGGATATGGAAAATGAGCTTCGTCGTGCCAAAATTATTATGTAATGGATCCACATAACCGCTTAAACTATTTCTTAACAATACATGTAATATTTTCTACCACTTTGCTACCAGTTTGCTCTCACTGTTGCTGTCACTTAAAACTGTACATATTAAATGTAAAGCCAATGCTAAATGATTTTATTATCGGAACAGTTATAACCTTTGTAGTGAGCAAATCATACTAACAGGTTAGTTGCTACTATGGAACTTACTACAACTAACAAAGGTAAACAACGTGTACTCTATAAAGGCTACTCTTATAACTATAATCGTCAAAATTTAAAAGGAATAATATTTTGGCGATGCTCAAAAGGGAGTTCAAAAAGATGTTGAGGCAATCTAAAAAGTAGAAATGGTGAGGTTTTAAGTGTGAGTGATCATCAATGTGGTGTACCAGATGAAACACTGTTAGTGTCAACAACAAATCATGACAATGCTAAAAAGCTAGTACCGGTACAAGAAAAAATGTTGCTACTCAAAATAGAGCAGTGTTTATTGAGCAACATTTAACCCCTATTGTAAAATTTATGTTTAATCCATCTTCCACGTCTCAAGAGTCATCAACATCACAGGCTATGCAAAAGGTGTTGATGTTGTTGTTTTAAGGGGCTGAACTACAAGGTTATCTACTCTTCATATGCAAGAGGATCAAAAAGGAATAAATAGTAATAGAGAAAAGAGAAATGTAATTCGTATGTAACTATTGTACAAACACTTACATTAAATAAATAAAAATAGTGTATGGGTATTGTCTGTTTTTCTTAATTGCTATCCCCACGTCCTACTATTAATGCCATTGTTAACCATCAACAGTCTCTGACTATGTTCAGAAAGAGAGTGGTCTTAAACAATACACTCTATCTATGGTTTGTGTATCGAGTATCATAATAATACAGAGTCGTCAAGCCATGTTCAGGCAATAGTTATATGTCAGGTAAGGGGTATGAACCCTTGCTTCCTTTTACAGGAAATTTGAACTTAAGTCAAACACCTTAACCACTCGGCCAACCTGACAGTTACTAATTTAATTAGTCTTGTGGACTTGAGTGTTTACAAAACTTTTTCCAGTATACATTGACTAAACCACTTGTTTGTTTTGAAATATAGATTTTGTTTTGTTTGACCATAACATTGCAAATAGCATGGCCAACTCGGAACTAGATAATTGACTGTCAGTGGGCTCAAGAAATGGGACGATGCTAATCAATTTGAGTGTACGCACCCTCCAACCTATTCACCACGCTAGTCATTTGGCATAAACATATAAAATAATATCTGATTTAATTTCACTGTGAGATCTATTTTATTCTACTGTATATTTTCAATGATAATTACCATCACGCTATGAGGAGAATTTCCTAGGATTCTAGTAATGTATTTATTTATTTATTTATTTATTTCGTGGCAGAGTAATTGAATGAAATTCAGTCATAAATAAATTGAAATCTAATGCCTGTTGCTCACGGTAAAATTTTTGCTCCAATTTAATGAACAACTCGTTTTATAAAACTGTCTGCCTATTTCTCAATTTCAATTTATTTATGACTGAATTTCATTCAATTACTCTGCCACGAAATAAATACGAGGCACGTCCAGAAAGTAAGTTCCGTTTGGTAATAAAATTATGTTGTGTACAGATACAGAAAAATTATTTATTGCACAACATTCTACACCTCTTAAACTACTTTTCCACATAACTGCCGAACTTTTGCAGGCATTTGTCATAGCGTGGCACAAGTTTTTGGATACCTTCTTCATAGAAGTTTGCCGCCTGTATCTTCAACCAGTTGGAAACATCTTCTTTCAACTCGTCGTCATTGTTGAAGTATTGACCGCCAAGGAAAGACTTCAGATGTGTGAACAGATGAAAGTCGCTAGGAGCGAGGTCAGGCCTGTACGGAGGGTGGTCAAACACGTCCCAGCCAAATCCCTGTAGGAGGTTTTTCGTCACATTTGCAGTGTGTGGTCGTGCGTTGTCGTGAAGAAAAACAACACCTTTTGACAGCAACCCACGGCGCTTATTCTGTATTGCGCGGGGCAATTTCCTAAGTGTCTCGCAGTAAGCATCTGCGTTGATTGTTTGACCACGCGGTAAGAAATCAATGAGTAAGATGCCTTTCCAGTCCCAGAACACTGTGCACATCATTTTCCGAGGTGTCAAGATTTGTTTCGGCTTAACCTTCGCTGGGGATGAAGTGTGCCTCCATTCCATTGATTGCCGCTTACTTTCAGGGGTGTCGTAAGAAACCCAAGTTTCATCTCCTGTGACTATCTGTGCCAGAAATTCTTCGCCGCCTTCATTGTAACGGGTCAAAAACTGAAGTGCCCCATCCGTTTTGTTTTGTGTTGCTTCGTAAGAATCTTTGGTGCCCAACGTCGGCAAAGTTTACGAAAGTTCAGTTTTTCGGTAACAATTTCATGAATTAGTGATCGTGAGATTTGGGGAAATTCCATAGCAAGAGCACTAATTGTAAACCTGCGGTTTTCCCTGATCTTGTCATCAATCGCGTGAACCAGTTCTTCTGTAACCAAAGATGGACGTCCACTTCGTTCTTCATCGTGCACTTCACTACGTCCTTCATTGAACTGTCGGACCCATCTTCTCACCATTGAATCACTCATCGCATTTTGTCCATACACTTCGCAAATTTGCCGATAAATTTCAATTGGTTTCACTTTCCTAGCATTCAGAAAACGAATCACAGATCTGATTTCACAAGCGGCGGGATTTTCAATCAACACCGACATTGTACGAGTAAACATGCACAACAACGCGTACGTGGCTGACAACGCTCTGCAAATGGCGCACGTTTCTTCCCTTCTCCTTGATACAGAGCGTCTACCGCGCATATGCGGAACTGCGCTGCTGCGGAACGTACAACTAGTTGAAGACACAGGCGGCACACGTCTATGAAGAAGGTATACAAAAACTTGTGCCACGCTACGACAAATGCCTGCAAAAGTTCGGCAGTTATGTGGAAAAGTAGTTTAAGGGTTGTAGAATTTTGTGCAATAAATAATTTTTCTGTATCTGTACACAATTTAATGTTATTACCAAACGGAACTTACTTTCTGGACGTACTTCGTAAATTACTAGAAACCTGGGAAATTCTCCTCATAGCGTGATGGTAATTAGCGTTGCAAATATACAGTAGAATAAAATAGATCTCACAGTGAAATTAAATCAGATATTAATTTACATGTTTATGCCAAATGACTAGCGTGGTGAATAGGTTGGAGGGTACGTGCACTCAAATTGATTTGAATCGTCCCATTTCTTGAGCCCACTGACAGTCAACTATCTAGTTCCGAGTTGGCCATGCTATTTAAAATTGCACTGATATTATTTATTTCAAACACACAATAGGCTACATATTACGGTACCGTACTGTTGGCCTGTATTATCATTTAATTAGTGACTGATTTTAATCCTTCAATAGTTCTGCGTTCTGGTAGTCAATTGTTTCAACTTGTAGATAGCGCTCGCACTGAAGAAGCCGTGTGTTGACAGGGTCGCCAACATCTCCACCTTAAAGCTCTCTTTGTTCTGCTAAGATGCTGGATTTGCTTGTGTGTTTATTCGTGTATTTATATGTTTATTATATGTCTTAGTAAATGTTGTAGATAGGCGATCATTTGGATATTCCATGCTTGATGTACCTGAATAGTGCCCAATGCGTATATATTATTTAACTTACGCTAAATTCGAGACAGATAAGAATACGCTCAATAACATTTTAATACCTAATATTTTAAAAGTATTTATTATCTAAGGGCTACCAGCGTCTCCAAAATAAATTCTGTTAAATCGAAATGTGTTATTCATCTCATGGTACGAGTGAACTCCGCGGCTCTGTACAATTCTTTTCACGCCTCCTCGAAGCGACTACTTTCAGTCGAATACATCCAACAACACGTTTAGCTAGGGCAAGACCGACTACAATAAATCAGACCGCAATGCCACTATCGATACCGTAGAACATGGCGGAAATCGTAGGGGATTGTTTACATTTGTTGAACCAACATTTTAGTTTGTCTGCTGCCAGAATTTCGTTCAAATGTCGCATATCTCAAGTGATTTCGTGCTGTTATTTATTGTAATAGTGTACCTTAAGTAGTGTAGTGCACTGTGAATAATTATAAATTCCGGTGATACCTAATGTGAGAATTATTGTCTGTTCATTGTTATTGTCTGTGAACCCGGCTGTAAATTTAATACTGCTGCAGATACTTCAATTTTTAAATTTCCTAAAGAAAGAGAAATGGATAAGAAATATTCTCCGGGATAATTTTCGAAGTTAAAACAGTTGTATGTTGTGGTTAGGAAAATTCCCTAACCCCCTGATGCCATTCCAGTAGGTGATGTTGGCCATTCCGCCAATTTTCACAAATCAACCGTCCTACCACACAACTCCTGTTTGTTAAAGTAGATGATGGTAGTTTTAATGACATACCATGAGTGTCAGTGTGTTCTAAAGTGCCAAGTTCTTTAAGTGTAATGTATTCTATAAGAATCGTGAATCAAGAATCTTTGTGTGCTTGTGGGCAAATTGAATTGGATACTGCAGTCTAATGGAACAGTGGTTTTAAAATGCGACAGGTATGTAGATATAATTACTGTTAGTATCACAAGCAAGTGGACCTGGGGCGTTAACCCCAGATTAGGTTCGTTTTTGTATATAACACATTAATAAGATAGAATTTATGTCCGTTACTAGGTTACGTAGGCCTACTGCCTGGCCGAAAATTACTGTTAGTACCACAGGCAAGGGGGTCTCGGGCGTTAGGTTAGGTTTGTTTTTGTATGTAAAACATTACCTAATAAGATAGGATTTATGTCAGCTACTAGGTTAGGTTTTTATATATAAAGCCTTCAAGAACCAACTGATTTGCCTTCCGTTGGAATTCTATACACATCGAATTTGAAGAATGACAAGTTGATAATACAGTAAATTTTCATTCTAAAGAGTTTGTAACAGTCGTGTTATTGGCAAATGCTATTTGAAATAAAGAACAAAATGATAGTACCTGTGTGCCATCTGTTGGAGCTAGTTCAGGTTGCCCCTATCCTATACAAACAGATAGAAGCGAGTGCGCTCTAATAGCTCTCTTCGCTCAAAACAAACAACACACGACCGTGTTTACGGTATACGTAGGGTTGGCAATATCTTATTTGTCAAATAAGCCACGCCTACAATGGCCGACACAACTGAAATTTCACTATATAGGCCTAAGTTGTGTTATAAATGGGGATGGTGGGTGGGTTATATACAGCGGAGGAGACAACATCTATTAGCAGATCACTGTTGTTAAAAAAAAAAGGCAGTCATCTGAACGCGTTAGGCTGTAACCATTGTCAAAAACCATTGGATTGGACAAATCGAAGGTTAGAATGGTCTGGTGCAGTTGCCGCTTTGACCGCTCGCAGCTATTGGGGCAGGTTGACACAAAACCATTGATCTGGACGTGTTAGGCTATAACCATTGGATTGGACAAAACGGAGGTTAGAATGGCCGGGTGTTGGTGCGGCATAGTACCAAAACGGTGAGGTTGGCAGTACTGTTCTGATGATGGTTGATGTGAATAATGGCATCCACAGCTGGAAATTCGTCTATAGCCTATAATAATAAGGGATTATTGCAGCCATTGGCTATGCATATAATGAATAAAATCTAAAATCATACAGTAAACTAATTGTTATTCCCTAGGAATATCAAAGATTCATGTCTTAATGTGCAGAATATAGCGTGGGATCTTCCACATTGTTCTCCACAGCGCTCACACAAACATTCGTCACACGGATGATAGAACTTTTTGGTGCGACACAGTTTATAACGGAAACCATGTATGGCAACGCGCGTGAGAATATGTCTCAGCCATTGAACTGGAATGCCGACTGTATGGGAGGAAAGTGCGGTTTGTTGGTGCGACTAGTTACTCCTGGTAGTGCATGTCAAGGAGGAGAATTTGACGTATACGAACGAAAGGATGATGTACGTACGATGAGATACAAGTAAAAGAGGTACTTTTGAACATTTAGGCGAACGGTAAACTAAACGGGACTTAACGCCGAAATACATATTTCAAAACATCATGTAGTAATAATATGATACTTAAAATGGCTAGGAATATACGCCAACATAAAATATTATATTGCAGCCTGATTGTTCATCATTTTATCCTTAGATCAAAGGCAGCATACACAATAACTATAGGCCTACTGGCAAAAAAATACAAGCCGCACGTACATTAAAATTAAAATAAGGTTAGGCTGGGAATGACTAAGAGTAAAGAAAAAAATGTTAATTGGTATTCAACATTTTTATTAACTCAAAGGCAGCATTCATATGTGTGTGAATATGCATAAGCCTACAACTAAACAATTAAATAGACTCTTAGTGAACAAAAATACATAGCCTACTTTATTTATACAAAACACCCACATGTTCAGTATTCTTCAAAGTAATGGGGCGTGGTGGCGCAGTGGTCAAGCTATTCGCCTCTCACCAAGGTGGACCAGGTTTGATTCACGGTCATTGCAAGTGAGATTTTTGAAGTGAAAAGCCATGTCCTGTGGTTCGGATTCCACGTAAAATGGAGGTCCCTTGGCTCATGATCACAAGATTAACGGTCGCGTAAAACTACAAGCTTCTTTTTCTTCAAAGCAGGTCGAAACTTAGACCTCACATAAGTCATACAGCAAACGAACAGGTCCTTCAGGGAAGATCCCTTAAGCCGAATTATTTTTATCGTCTCCAAGACTGACATCATAAAAGTATACTGGAAAATGTGAAATTTTATGCCTATGCTGATGAAGAAAGTAACAGTAAATATTAGGCTACTTGTCGTTCAATAACTCTCGGTCTTTTCTTGGGTGGCTGAAGCCGATGCTGTGGGAAATTGCAAATTGCAGGTACCGCATCGCATCATCTTTAAGCAGTGGTTTGTTTCTATTTGAATGAAACGAGTAGCATGTTTATAAAAGTGTTCACAGCTATAACGCATTTCTTTAATAGGCCTACATCTGGGCGTTTCCATGGAAATCTGTAATATAAGCGTAGGTTATAATTCTGTGACAATAGGGCCTACGTGTATTTGTCATGTGCAATTTAGGCCTATGCCAAAATTTGATGTAAGACGTATCCATAAACGCAGAATAGGCTACTTCATTACAAATCTCAATTCTAAAATAAAGTACACCGTAAACCTACCGTATTATTGGACAATACCATACATATAACGTTGCACAGAGGTACGTACGATCAAATATATGAAAATAATCACGACATATCAGCTGACTTGCAACCTAGAGTTAAATGGTATGACAGTTTTTGGTGCGACTAGTTACGCCTGGTAGTGCACCAGGAAGCAGTTTTCAGCGAGGGTTACCATGGGAGGAGTTGTTCCAGTAGTACCTACAGTTCAATGGTCTCAGCTCGTACCCCCCACTCTTCCAATCGTCAAAAATCATAGCGTCCGTGGCGCAAAAATCCTACCAAATGTCCTTTGACCCTAGTGTGTCCATGAGTTTTACATATCCTGGAGTAGAAGGTAGCAACATTTGAATTCGGAGATCTTCTAAATTATAAACCTCGCAAGTCACCTCTTACACCGGTCTTGAAGGTGTATACTTTGATACACCCAAGGCCTTCTTTATGTAAGTTGCCTTCAGTTGCTCCATATTGTTCCAAATACTTCATATTTAAATGTGTCCAAAAGCTCTCCAGTGCATAAGTCACAATACGGGTAACTTTTAACCGCAAAAGTTTTAAGGCTGTTTTTATAGATAGCTTAGTCAAATGTTTTATGTCGTTGATGACTTTGGTAGCGACGCTGGGTCTATCCTTGATGTGCAGTGTGAAAACATTGCCAGTTGACTGTAATGTAGGACCTAAGTAGGACTATTTGTAAGGTGATACACTCTCAAGCGGTTTTCCTGCAATGTGAAACATTTCTGGCTTTCCCCCTTTCCTAAAGGTCATAGATTTAGTCTTGTTTCTGTTTAACCTAAGGTCATTGTTCTCATTCTAATGCGTCGAGAACAGATTGTAATTCGACCTGTGAACTTGAAGCGAGCGCCATGTCATCTGCATATATAAATGAGATTACCCTCTCTGATAATATATATGTGATATTATCTGCCATAGCAGTGATAAATAACAGAGGGCGTTATGGGTCTCCTTGTAGCACACCTGTGGTCTGCTCTATTGGGCTTGATGTTGTAATGCCATCGTTAATGACTATATTGTTAGAGCCTAAAATACTTTTGACAAGACGTTTCGTGTAGCTGTTAAGTTACCTCTCAATAGTCTGTCTAGTTTTTCCAATATTTTCTTCCTGCTAATCGAGTCAAAAACTTTAGAGAAGTCAATGAATATGGATTGTAACTTTCCCTTCGGTACTGACAGGGTAGACGCAATCTCAGTTTGAAGGCCTAGAATTGCCTGGATTGTGCATCTTCCTCTCCTGAAGCCAATTTGTGAGTCGCAATGCTATTTGGGATGGCTGGGTGGGTTACATACAGAGGAGGAGGAAGCATCTATTAAAACATCATTCCCTGATTTATTTCTAGTTGTTTGATAAGGTATTTTGGCTAATTCATGTACTATAGACAATATTATCGCTCGTTCTACTTTCATTCAGTGCTACCATTCTGTTTTAGACCACCTCGTTGTGTAGTGCCTAGCGTTCTTGGCTGTCGTCCCGGAGGTCCGGGTTTGATTCTCCAGCTCTGCCAAGAAATTTAATTCTCAAGTGAGGGCTGGGACGGGGTGCACTCAGCCTCTTGAAGCAACTTCGTAGAGGAGGGTTCAATTCCCACCTCAGTCATCCTGGAAGTGGTTTTCCACGTTTTTTCCACTTCTAATCCAGGCGAATGCCAGGATGGTTCCTAACTTAAGGCCATGGCCGCTTCCTTCCCATTACAATCCCCAATTTACAAACACACTAGTTCAGCCATAACAATAACACAGGTTATCACACAAATTCCACACACAAATACATGGGGCTACAAGACCACGATGTCGTAGCCCCTAATATAAGCAACAACCATTTATATTTGCATTTTATATTTGCTTAGGCCCTTCATGGGCTGTATAGTGTCAGGGGTTGACTTTGTTGTTGGTTGACTATTCTTGTAGTTCCATTTAGAAGTATTTGCATTTTTTTAACATTATGTCTTACCTCTGCTTTATTTATGTCTGTATTTTTAGCTACTGTCTGTTCGCGTTGCTTGTAGCGAAGTACGTCAGGGTTTCATATTGAATTTGTGCCTTATTACATAAAAACCTGTAATTTCTGGTAGAATTTAATCAATTATGCGAATGTTTGTCTTCGAATTTGCCGCTATTTCGATGGCGCCATGCCCGCCAGTCGCTACAGCTGTTCCCCTACGATTTCCGCCATCTTGGATTTGATGTTACGGTCTGAGATATTGTAGTCGGTAGCATACTTTTAAAAGGACCAGATTTGATTACTGTATTTTTGCTAAGTTTTATTTTGGCTCTCCCTGTTATTTTTTCTTAGTTGACAAACTTTTTAAATAAAACATGATGATTTCTAGTAGTATTGAGTGTGTTTCTTGTTTTTCATTGAAAGTCCTATTTCTCCTTTCCCCTTCACAGCATGTCATAGAATTTACTGTATTAGTGTGCCATGAAATTTGTTTATGTACATGTACTTACTGTATTTCACCCTTCAAAATTGGTGGACTGGATATATTTTAAAGGGAATATCAAATGAACTATTGTATATAAATTTTGTGATATCCAATTATTTTTCTGAAACTAATGAATTTGGCATTAATTACACTAACAATTTTAGTGTGATGAGTATCAGGTTACACCACCTATTTCCTTAGTATTCTCTCTTAAAATTTTCCTGTTATTGCGAACAGCATCAAGCATTTTAAGATATGAATATTCTCCCTTCCCAGTACCTTTCCTTTCTAGTTTAATCTCGGAACTAATCTGTTATAATTAGGCCTACAGTGGTTAATTGGAAGGGACCATTTTTTTTTAATTGAGTAATAATATGCTGCAGACCTTATAGTAGCCTAATTCTTGTCAAGGCAATATGCTCCAATTGCAACTGAAAGAAATGTAAACATATAAATTATTGATGAGGTCATGTCCTAAATGCTGTGATTGCTCATTTCAGAGTTCCGGAATTCACAATTTCCCACTTTGGTATTATTAAAAAAAACTGTTATTGCTATTTTGAATGTGATTTATTTCGTGTAGATCATATTATTATCTCCACTCTTAAAAACGTGTGCTATAAGTATTGGGAAGATTGTGATTTTCGGAACATTGAAGTGGGCAGAGCAGTTAGGACGAGAATATTTAGCGGAACGAGGGGAAGGGGTGGGGTAGGCTACCCACACAGCCGTGCTCAACTAGTACCGCGGTCAAACACCAGACAGCGCTGAAGTCTTAGGTGCCAAGAATTAGCATGGCTGTCGGCTATCTGTAGTAGTAGGTTGCGAACGGAGTCGCGAGGAGTCGAGACTGCTGCCGCTGGAACCGATACTCCCGACTCCAGTGTCGACTCCAATGATGCACTAACGCCATCTAACAACTGTTTGTGGAACTGCTTGAACATGTATGCCACACGGCGCCAGGAGCCGCCAGGAGCCGCCAGGAGCAACGTTGTTCGCCATCGCTGCGGCATGTTTAAAATTCAGCTGACTAAATCTTGCTCCTAGCTGGCCAGTGATACTTTTTTGGTATTGAAATGTATGGCAAGCTATTATAACCTGCAAAACGATTCAATAGAATGATTATATGCATAGTCGTTCTTTGTTATGATCTACTGTAGGATTCTACAGTATGAGGATATGCTGTATAGGCCTAGTTGATGTATAGTAATGGGATATTTATTTTGCCAGCAAGATCGTTATATGGAATGTCGAATACCAATTACGAAGTTCTTGGCACTGTGTGTGTGTATTTTTACTTTCATGATAGGGTGTTTCATTTCCGTGTCTCCAATAACAAAAGTTGGGTGTTGAATTAATGTAAGATTTGGCCTATGTTATGGTTTGTTAATTGCTTTGTTTAAGGTGTGCGCACAGGCCTCTCATATTGTGACGGTCTTGTTATGCATCCACGTTCGTCCCTTGATACCTTGTGTTACGATGAATACAATAGGATTATTAGCCAGCAAACATGGATGATTGTTTCGGGTTATCATCGGTAAAGTTGTAGGTGTAATCGTTATTGTGTTTATTATGATGATTATTATTTATAACAATAATAGTAATACAACCTGCCTAAAGTGAAATATTACAACAATTTGGTACAATGATTGTAAATAATAATAATGAGAGATTCGGATAAAAAGCGACCGTGTGTCCCCCGCAATACTCATCAGGTGAGCTTGGAGTCGCGAGGCTTCATGCGAAGCGACACCGCAATACTCAACAGGTGAGCTTGGAGTCGCGAATCTTCATGCGAAGCGACCCCGCAATACTCATCAGGTGAGCTTGGAGTCTCGAGGCTTCATGCGAACCGAGACCGGTGTTCGGAGTCGATCGAGTCGACACTCTCGATTCCAGGTTTCAGTCGCGCCCATCCCTACGTTTAGGAGTTTAGCGGCTAAAGAGATACAATATATACTTCGACTGAAAGTAGTCGACTAACTAGTCATTCGATGGGTCAACGTAGTCGTTAGTCCCATCTCTAATCATCACTGGACCTGAAGTAAGACTGTTATCTGAATAAAGTGATCTGCAGTGACCTTCAGAATCCACTACTTTTCTATACTCAACACATTTCGTAGTAAGTAGCAACCAATGGTTCAAGTAGCAACCAATGGCTCTAGCATCTACCCACGGTTTCAACACCAACAAATGGCTTCGACCAACCACATTATCCGAATTACAGTTTTCACAGCATTTCACATCCATCCAAACCACCTCATCAACCACCATACGCCATAACAAGACATATCATCCACCATTTACGTCTCCCACAATGGTCTTCCACATTCACATCTCTCACGCCAAACTGTCACCATAGTCACCATCATCTTGCAACAACTCATCCACCTCATCTGCTTGCTACCCCCTTAATTCGTCATTACAACCATCTCAGCAGATATGCTATTGGTCCGTTTCTTTATTTCTTTCTTTCTTTCTTTCTTTCATTTTCTCTCTCTTTCTTTCTTTCTTTCTTTCTTTCTTTCTTTCTTTCTTCTATGGCGCCACTCTCCTTCTGAACCCCGCAAGCATCACTCACTACTTCCATCTCATCACTTACATTCATCACTCCAAATAATAAAATATTAAAAAAAAAAAAAAAAAGCATCAACCAATGGTTCAAACCTCCACCTTTCAACTCCTGATCCACTTCATACGCTTACTACTCCACATCTCATCTCATTAATTCGCCGCTGTCCCCATTTCACCAGCTATACTACCCCTTTACTTTTTCTCTTTCTTCTTTTTCATTTTTTTTCTTTCTCTCTCTTTACTACAATACCACTCTCCTCCTCATCTCAGCGAACATAATTATCTACTCCATTCCCATCGACATCATCCATTTCTCTAATTTAATTTTTAAAAAATCAGCTCCAACCCCACTCTTCAACATCACCATCACTTTATCTCCACCACGACCTTATGATCTGGACGTCACTACAGCCCTTTATTCACCACACTTAGTCTCTTCAAAACCAAACACACGTAAACCTCCGAGCAATATAAGTTACATCATCTACTTTTGGTAGTTGCAGCAATGTTTCCATGTTTTCTTTGTTAGTCGAAAATATCCGACTTTTAAAAATTCTACCCACGCCGAATCAAGCAATCCCCCTTCTCCCCCAACCCAGCATCTAACTCTCCCTTCTCAAAAGCGATACTTCGCCCAAGCCCATCTCCAAATTTCAGCGCATTGCCCCATATCAAAACCCATCTCCAAAATTTCACCCCTCCCAAAAACCGTAATCCCCTAGCCCGAAAAGACGGCGAAACCGTCTAAGAGGGCTCGCCGCCGCAGAAGCAATAGCCATGCGGCGGAATGAAACAACTGCATATCATCATCTGCAGTGCTCAGCGAGCTCTAAGTTTAATTTCACTTATTGCCCATCCTCACAATAGGATGGGCTTACAAAAATTGATATTATATTCGCCTAACATTCTTCATATGGAGATAACTGCAGTCAGCTTTTACTCACATAATATACCCCAGATTATACCAATTACATACGAGTGGATATTAATAAAAGTGAATAAACGTCCATTATAAGAAGTATTTTGCTACAAGAGAGAAATGTTGGCCTTAGAACATTAAAATCCGTCAAATCAATACCATGAATCAATCATAATATGAGTAAACCGTTGAGAATAATGGTATATTCTCTTGCCTAAGAAAACTGGCATGCTAGTAGCATTCATTACGTGGTTCTGAAGTTTGCCACAGCTATTCAGTAGCGCTCACAAGCGCTAACGCTGCAGTGTGGCTGGATGAAACTTTATAGAGTGTTTTGGTACCAACGCTAGCTTGCATTGCTGCTGACAACGTTAAAAACGCTAGCTGTCATCGCGTACGACGATGTAGTTGAGTTTTACTTCTATAGATGGCAGCAAAATCGGAAAATTGGTGAGTGTTCTTGTTAATGTTGTATATTTAATTAATATTTGAATATATATCAATAGTAAATACATATTGCAGTGCTTAGAAAGGAATACAATCGGTTTCGAACAATATTATACGAAGAAATTTAATTATATTGAATCACACATCGAATTTAGTCGATACACTGCGCTCGAAAACGATATCAGATACTATCGATATAATTCAAACTAAGAGCTGGTTGTTCCAAAGACACCGCCATCTTATTTCTGACTATTCCGAAGAACGTCATTCTCGCCGAATATCTCCAGAAAATATCTACGTCATCATCAAGTCATCACCACGTCATCGCCACGTCATCGCCATCGTTACAGCTCTAGAAGGTTCTGGATCCTTCGAGGCGACACCGTCTGGCCACGTGGAACTCACATCACGCCACTGCATTGCAGTCAGTGCACATTCGTCTTCATACATTTAAACATCTACTCTTCGCTCCTTAATTCTACGTTTCTACATTTCATCTGCCCTTAGTGGCTCACTAATGGCAAATTATTTATTCTAACCTCATCTCCGCTACACCAACTGAACAACGCTACAATCTTCGAAACGCAATATTCCAGCACTTCATAACTTCAGTTCATCTACGACATTTATTCATACTTCTATTAAGCATCAAGTTCTACGTCATCGCACTAGCGTTCAGTGACCTTGCACGCTACAACATTTACCGAGCTCACAGCTGCTAGCCTCTTTTCATTGGTGTCGGGCGCGCAGCTTGCTCTCACTTCCATTCAAATCATCATATTTATTCATCCCCCAGCACCAGCCCCTGTCACACTACGCAAACACATAACACATTCACACTTCATACAGCTATAGTGAGCTAGTGGCAAGCTGCTCCTATAACACTTTCACATTATCTCACTTACTCCTTCATTTCCCACTACCAGCACAGCACATAATTCACCTTCCTTCTCCAATACTTCCCGTCCGTCGCTCGGCTCGGCTTCGCCCGTTACCTTCCCTCACCTTCCCTCACCTTACTTTAGAAGGCTGCCAGGCCTTGCAGCTACCTCTGAAATAGTGCCCCACTTTACCTCATATCCTCATTTCCGTCATATAATTGTTATATTCATCCTATAGCTCACTATGGGTAAAGGCAAAGGAAAGACTTCACCCGGCCGCTCCCAAGCTTCTGCCTCACGCAACACCACCAACCCCTCCTCCTCCAAAGGGGCCATACCTAAGCCACCGAGGGCGCCCACCCTTCCACCTACCCCTAAATCCCCTGGAACCCATTTCGCTTTGCCGCCTGTCGTTCCCCAGACTCCGAGCTGTCCAGAGAAGCGGCGCGCGTCCGATGCCTCCGATACTGAGGGGGGGACGCACCGCTCCCGTCTGCGGGTGCACGAGGGGATGGAAGAGATAGCCACTGACTCTCGCCGTCACTGCAGCATCTCCCCGCCGCCGATGGCCCCTCTGATCTCTCCACACGACCCTCGCCTCCCATCCACCGGGACCATACCCCACTTCACCCCCACCACAGCCACTCCTTCCCAGATATCTCCTTCTTTGCCCTCCTATGCTACCAAGGCCTCCGAGCCTACATACAAGCATATCTTCCTTTTCCGCGGCCATACCCACGCCAACAAATACTTATTCACTGACGCGCTGCGCCGAGTGCTTGGCCACCCCAATTTCACCGCCACCGCCACCACTAATGGAGTCTACGTCAAAACTGACGATGACGCCACCGCCGCCGTTCTCCACGACACCGGGGTGGTCCGCCAACTTGGACCGCAGGTGACTGCGGAACCCATCCGTGCCCGCCAACACCCGGCTACACCCCCTCCTCCGCAACGCAACCCGCACTTCTCGTGTGTGATCCGGGGCGTGGACCCCGATCTCACCGAGGAGGCGGTCTTGCAGGAACTCCACCTACACACATCAAAAAAAGTTTTGCATCACCTCGGTTCCCAGATCTCCGGCATATAGACGTTGACTGTGTATATTGTATCCAAGATACAGTCCCTTTGACTGTTCATAGATGTCACTAAAACTGCTCAAAGATGTAAACAACCATGCATGAGCAGGGCCTATTAGACGGAGGGGGTACGACAGCCGATCAGTTCCAGTCATTCCACCAGGACGAAGGTACGCTGCTCATGTTGTCTGTAGTTCTACCATGCCTAGAAGGTCAATACCGCAGTTCGATCGCGTCCGCATTGTTACTTTGTGTCAAGAAGGGCTCTCAACAAGGGAAGTTTCCAGGCGTCTCAGAGTGAACCAAAGCGATGTTGTTCGGACATGGAGGAGGTACAGAGATACAGGAACTGTCGATGACAGGCCTCGCTCAGGCCGCCCAAGGGCTACTACTGTAGTGGATGACCGCTACTTACGGATTGCCGCTCGGAGGAACCCTGACAGCAATGCCACCATGTTGAATAATGCGTTTCGTTCAGCCACAGGACGTCGTGTTTCAACTCAAACTGTGCGCAATAGGCTGCATGATGCGCAACTTCACTCCCGACGTCCATGGCGAGGTCCAGCTTTGCAACCCCGACACCATGCAGCGCGGTACAGATGGGCCCAACAACATGCTGAATGGACCCCACGGAATTGGCATCACGTTCTCTTCACCGATGAGTGTCGCATATGCCTTCAACCAGACAATCGTCGGAGACGTGTTTGGAGGCACCCTGGTCAGGCTGAACGTCTTAGACACACTGTCCAGCGAGTGCAGCAAGGTGGTGGTTCCCTGATGTTTTGGGGTGGCATTATGTGGGGCCGACGTACGCCACTGGTGGTCATGGAAGGCTCCGAAACGGCTTTACGATACCTGAATGACATCCTCCGACCCATAGTGCAACCATATCGGCAGAATATTGGAGAGGCATTTGTCTTCATGGACGACAATTCTCGACCTCATCGTGCACATCTTGTGAATGCGTTCCTTCAAGATAACGACATCGCTCGACTACAGTGGCCAGCATGTTCGCCAGACATGAACCCTATCGAACATGCCTGGGATATGTTGAAAAGGGCTGTTTATGGACGTCTTGACCCACCAACCACTCTGAGAGATTTACGCCGAATTGTCGTTGAGGAGTGGGACAATTTGGACCAACAGTGTCTTGATGAACTTGTGGATAGTATGCCACGGCGAATACAGGCATGCATCAATGCAAGAGGACGTGCTACTGGGTATTAGAGGTAGTGGTGTGTACTGCAATCTGGACCACAAATGCTGAAAGTCTAGCTGTATGATGGTACAACATGCAATGTGTGGGTCTCATGAGCAATAAAACGAGCTGAAATGTTGTTTGTGTTGATCTCTATTCCCTTTGTATTTAACGGTTCCGGAACTCTTGGAACCGAGGTGATGCAAAACTTTTTTTGATGTGTGTAGAACAAGTCGATGCGCGGAAGGCTTTCCGAATTCGTAACGCTGAGGGCCCAACGTGGATGGTGAGGATACTCCTCGTTACCCAGGCCGAGGTCGACCGCCTGCTTACGGATGGAGTCTACTTGTACCGCTACCATCATAGAGTCGAACCCTCAAAAGCTCCTGCTCCAGTCGCTCTCAGGTGCAACAGGTGCCTAGCATATAATGAGCACTCCACCGACCAATGCCGGCAACCGCCGCGCTGCGGTCACTGCTCACAACCTTCGCACACAACCGGAAAGTGTCCCAACCTCGCCCAACCCCCCCGGTGCAACCAGTGCCAGCTTACTCACCCCACCTACTCCTATAAGTGCAAGGCAAAACCAGCACCTATCCCCAACCGCCCCGAAACGGTTGCTCCGGTAAAATCCGTCGACCCACCCACCACCCCTGCCCAATCCCCATTCCCCCCCACCATCGAAGACCTCATCCGCTTCATGGTGGTCTCCCTCCAGAATATCCTCCCCTACCAACGGCCACTGGTACTGACTCAGCTTCAACTTGCCACGCAGCAAATCTTCGGGGTTCGGTTCCACCCTTCTTTCTCGGGCCCCCTCACCCACTTCACCTTCTCCCACTACCCCCGAGTCACCGCCGTATAAGCTCATTATGGCGCTACAAACTGCTAGACATGGAACTCCCCGCAACATCACCCTCCTTTACCACAACGTCTGTTCCTTCCATGCCCGCCGTACTCTCCTCACCCACACCCTCAGGTCCCATCATGTCGATGCGGCCCTCCTAAATGAAACCTTTCTTAGGAGCGACCAACACGCTTTTCTCCCCGGCTACACCCTTCTGCGCGCCGATCGTCCCAACAACGCAGGCCGCGGTGGCTCGGCCCTCGCCAGTCGCGCGCGTCTCCCCACTCGCCATCATATCCCCCCTCCCCCTCTGATCTTCCCTGAAAGCCTCATTTGCTCCCTCTATTTCCCGTCCCGCGTCCTACACCTCGCCACAATTTACATTCGTCCCAACCATCCCATCCCCAAAGACATTATTGCCCACGTGGCCGAGGTTTTCCCCCATTTTTTGGTAATGGCCGACCTCAACCTACACTCTCGTTCAGCCCTGGAACGTCGCAGCCTGGACATTTATCTCCGCCACATCGATGCCACCCTCGTTCCCTTACCCAAACCTACCCGTCCCTCCTCCAACACCACCCCCGATGCAGTTATAGCCCACAACTCCCTCCTACATTTGTTCGACGTTACAGTCTTGCCCCTCATCGGAGGCGACCACGCCCCGGTACTGCTCACTTTCCCCCTCCCACCTCGCAACGCGCCACTCCCCCCCCCCCCCCAGGATGATCCAGAGCTTTTGCACGGCAAACTGGCCAGAGTACCGGGAGCACATAAATACCAACCTTCATACCGATCAACTTCCGTTGGAAGACCAAGCGACAGTCGATGCATATACCACACATATTGAAGCCACGCTACAACACGCATCTTCCCTAGCCATCCCCCTCATCCCGACGACACCCTCCCGCCCCCCAATCCCCCCAAAGGCACGTCGCCTTCTCGCCCTGGCACACTCCTACCACAACACTTATCTCCGTACGCACGATCGATATTTCCTTCAGCGCCATCGACAATCCCTCCGGCAAGTTAAGTCATACATAGAGGCCCACAAACGCCTCTCATGGCACACTGCCTGCACGCGGCTCAACCGAGTCTCTGCCTCTATACCCGCCTACTGGCGCCAACTCAATAAATTAACTGGCCAGTCCACAGCACCATCCTACCCCATCATATATAATGGGACGGCGCCGCCAGACGACGAAGCCAAGCTGGACGTCTTCGCCAAACGCCTCTCCCGCACGTTTCGCTATTCCGACGACCCCTCTCACACCCATGATCACGACGATTTCATCGCCACCGTACCTTCCCGCCCTCACTTACAACCTTCCTCCCACCACACCCTCTCACCTCATCCCTTCGACGACCCCATCACGGAACTCGATATTTCCTGCGCCTTGTCCCGCACCTCCAACACCGCACCAGGCCCCGACTCCATTCGCTATCGTCATCTTAAAGAGGCCCCTCCCATTTTTCTCACCGCACTTACCCGCCTCTATAACTTTCTCCTTCGCTCCGGCTTCTATCCCACCCAGTGGCGTCGCGCCACGATGCTTCTCTTCCCTAAACCCGGAAAACCACTTTCCTCCCCTAGCTCTTATCGCCGCATCTGCCTGACCGCCGTCCTTTCCAAGACCTTCGAAAAAATCCTTACCAAGCGCCTCCACCGCCACCTTCTTCGCCATCACCTCCTCCCCCTTTCTCAATGCGGCTTCCGCCCTCACTTATCCGCACAAGACCAACTCCTTCGCCTCTCCACTCTCATCGTTGACAACTTCAATCGTCCCGCTCCCACCCTTCTCATAGCCTTCGATTTCCAAAATGCCTTCGACACGGTATGGCACGACGCCCTCATCCTGAAGCTCCACTACTTTAATCTTCCCCACAGCTACATCAGATTCGTCAACTCCTTCCTTAGACACCGCACAGCCAAAATCACTATCAATAACCTCTTTTCCCGACCCATACCCTTCGAACAAGGCGTCCCCCAGGGCTCCGTCCTTTCCCCACTTCTCTATGTCCTCTTCGTGGCAGATATCCCTCAACCAACCTCCCCCCTCCAGCTTCTACAGTTTGCGGACGACACCGCCATAGTGGCTCCCTTCGCCAGCGTCCAGCACATCACCGGACACACTCAACCGTACCTTGAGCGCTTCACAGCATGGTGTGACAGGTGGCACCTCAGCCTTAATGGCGACAAAACGCAAACCATTCTGTTTCGCCCTCGCAGACGGGCAACAAGCGTTACAGGCAATCCGGATAACCTCCGGCTCTATCTCCGCGATCGCCGCCTCATCCCCACACCCACCGTACGCTACCTGGGCTTGCTATTTGATCAGCACTTTACTTTTCGTCCACACTTTAAAGCGAGACTGCCAGCAGCTCGCAAGCGCGCACACCTCCTTCGCCGCCTGGCAGGCACGTCATGGGGACTCAACACCAAGACCCTTATCCATACCTACAAGGCACTAATCCGCACCTTCATTATATATGGTCATCCAGCCTGGGCTGGCTTCCCAAAGCGTCCCCTAACACCGTATCTCCAACTCGAGCGTCGCCTTGTCCGAGTGGCCATGCGCCTTCCCTTCACATATCAGACCGCGGACCTCATCGACTGCATGCCCCTGCCACCTCTTACCACATACGTCGAGATTCTCCAACGACGCTACGTCCTGAGGGCGCGCACCCAACACAACCCTGTCGTCAGCCCCTTGTTGACACGACCTCTCCGCACGCCCCTGCGCACCAAGTTGGGCGTATATACCCTCAAGGGACTCCTCCCGGCACCGGACTAAATCCCGTCAACCGATGAGGTCACTTACAGCCTTCAGAACCCCCTACTTTTCCATAGTAAACAAGTTTCGTACTAAGTAGCAACCAATGGTTCAAGTAGCCACCAATGGCTCTGGCTCTCACACACGGTTCAACATCAGCAAATGGCTTACATTATGTGGTTACATTATCCAAATTACAGTTCACAGCATTACACATCCATCCTAACTACCTCAACAACCACCATCCGCCATAATAAGATATTTCATCCACCATTTACGTCTCCCGCAATGGTCTTCCACATTCACGTCTCTCACGCCAAACTGTCACCATAGCCACCATCATCTTACAATAATTCATTCACCTCATCAGCCTACTACCCCCTAAATTCGTTAGTACAACCGTCCCAGCAGATATGCTATGGGTCCGTTTGTTTCTTTATTTCTTTTCTTTCTATCTTTCTTCTTTCTCTCCTTCTTTCTTTCTATCAGTTTCTCTCTCTTTCTTTCCTTTTACGGCACCACTCTTCTTCTGTACCCCGCACGCATCACCCACTATTTCCATCTCATCACTTACATTCATAAAAAAAAAATCCTGATTCACTTCATACGCTTACTAGGCCCTACATCTCATCTCATTAATTCGCTGCACTCCCCATATCACCAGCTATACTACCCCTTTTCTTTCTCTCTTCTTCTTTTTCATTTATTCTTTCTCTCTCTTAACGTATTATCATTCTCCTCTTCATCTCAGCGAACATACTTCTCTACTCCATCGTCATCGACAACATCCATTTCATAATTATAAAAAAAAACTCTCTATATATATCTTCAGCTCCAAAACCACTCTTCACCATCACCATCACTTTATCTCCTCCACGACCTTATGATCTGGACGTCATTGCAGCCCCTTCTCCACCACACTTAGTCTCTTCAACACCAAACACACGTAAACCTCCGAGCAATATAAGTTACACCGTCTACTTTTGGCAGTTGCAGCAGTAATTCCATGTTTTCTTTGTTGGTCAAAAATATCCGACCTTTTAAACACTACCCATGCCAAACCCCACAATCCCCCTTCTCCACCTTCTTCCCCAACCTAGCATCTAACTCTCCCTTCTCAACAGCACCACATCGCCCAAGCCCATCTTCAAACTCCACCGCATTGCCCCAAACCTAAATTCAAACACACTTTCATCCAAATCCTAACACCAAACCCACCCATCCCCAAAAATTTCACCCCTCCCAAAAACCTTAATCCCCTGGCCCGAAGAGACGGCGAAACCGTCTAAGGGGGCCCGCCGCCGCAGAGGCCATAGCCATGCGGCGGAATGAAACAACTGCATAATAATAATAATAAAGACACCGCGACCCCAAGGCGGACTCCCCCCCAGACGAGGCCCCCCACCACACTCGCCGGAACATTACCCCACTAGCCCCGTTTATTCAAAAAATATACATGATACATAAAATAAAGATTGCCGTGGGTAAAATACAGAAGTATATATAACAAGTTAAAAAGTAATGTCCAGAAAGAATGTCTATTGTTCTTATGGCTGGAAAAAGAAAGACACTGGAAAAGGCACAGAAAATGAATAAGTTGCAAAGTTTTAAAGTTCAAAAATTGTCTATTGTCCATGCTGAAAGAGAAACAAAAATATTGCAGAAACACACGCATCACTAAAAGCACTGAGGTGTAGCGGCAATAAGGCCGATAGAATTTAGTAGCACTGGGAGCACTGTGTGACGATGCGTGGAGCCATTCCGGAGAACGAAGTAGGCAGAATAAGGTTTAGTGGGGGAAAAAAAAATGTAACTGCGACAGGGGCGATGTGAATAAGATAAAACTGAACGAAAAATAAACAATGGAAGGGCACTTGTGGTGCCGACAGTAACAAAGATGCGGGGCTGACTATAGCCCCCCAAAAGAAAGTAGAACATGTGGAAAATGTGCACAGAACAGAATAATGGGAGCGTGAGAGGGGGCTAGTCGATGAGCGGAGGGAAGAGATGACCGGTTTCCGGGGTGCGTGTGGAATTGTGGATAGCAGTGGCATAGGGGGAGAGCTCGAGAGCTTCGAGGGGTTGGGTGGCGTGGGAGCAGCGTGCGCGAGTAAGGTAGGAGAAACGAAGGGAGTGAACATGGGCAAGTGCAGAAGGGAAAGTGAGCATACCAGTGAGGGTGGCGGAAGGGGTATCTAGTTTACAATGATAGGCGATTCTGATAGCGTGGCGGTCAAGGGTGAGGAGACGGAAATAGAGGCGGGGGTGGGCGGTGAGCCAGGTAAGGGAGGCGTAGGTGAAAACTGGGCGAATGAAGGTCTTGTAAATGTTAAGTGTCTGAGGGGGCCGTAGGCCCCAGGTCTTACTGGTGAGGAGACGGAGAATGCGGAAGCGGGAGAGGGAGCGCTTGTAGACTGAATCGAAGTGAAGGTTCCATTTGAGGTTATTTTGGAAGGTAATGCCGAGGTATTTAAGCTGATTAAGTTGAGGAATAAGAGAATCATTAAAGGTGAAATGGAGGCGCTGGGAAGGGCGGCGACGGGTGCGGGAGCGTTTGATATGGATGTATTGGGACTTCTGGGGGTTGACTTGAATGTGCCAGTGATTGCACCAGGTTTGGAGGGTATGAAGGTAACGTTGTACATGGCGTTGGAGGGTGTGAGAACGAGGGAAGAGGGCGAGAATGGCAAGGTCTTCGGCGTATTGATACAAACCGAGCGGAGGAGAAGGGGTAGGGATATCATGGGTGTAGAGGACATAGAGAAGGGGAGAAAGGGGGCTGCCTTGAGGGACTCCGGCGTGGATAGGGAAAGTGAAGGAAGAAGTACCATGGGCCGTGCGATGATACAAGAAGTTTGCAATGAGGCGGACGTACGTGATGGGTAAGGGGAGGTGGAGGAGCTTGAAGAGGAGGCCAGGGAACCAGGCTTTATCGAAAGCTTTTTCAATATCGAAACAGAGGAGAAGGGCATGTTTGTTATTGGGGGAGGCTAGAAAAGCTTCAATGGAGGCAGTGATGTGAAAGAGGTGATCGTGGGTGGAGAAGTTAGGGCGGAAGCCAGCTTGATGAGCGGGGATGAGATGAAGGGAGTGAAGATAGGGATAGAGGCGTTTGGTGATAATAAGTTCAAAAAGTTTGGAAAGAACAGGGAGAAGGGAGATTGGACGGTAGGAATTGATGTCCGAAGGAAGTTTAGAAGGTTTTAGAAAAAGAAGGATGTTGGCATTTCCCCAGTGGTGGGGAAAATGTCCGGTGTAGAGGATAGTGTTGTAGATCTGAGCAAGGTAAAGGAAGAGGATGTCGGGGGCCTCGCGAAGGTGAGCCATGTGCTTTGTGGAAGCATCCACAACTATTCTGATAGAGCCTATGTTTTCTTCTTTACCTGATATCACAGGGGGAAGAAATCGCCTATTATTAGACCAATTACTAAAATATGAAAGAAAGAAAGGAATATAAAGTAGCGGCGGGGGGGGGGGGGGGGGGATAGAGTAGCGGAAAGGGAGGGGTAGGTACGGGCCGGGAGGGGAGAGGAGCGAGTAGGCCAGGTCGGGGACGGATCGCGCTCGAGGGTGCATCGTCGTGCCATCTCATATTGTCAGTTGGAACTACTTGCGTTGAGCAATAGGTTGGTGTCAAAATTGTGCATTAAGTTGTAGCTCTACCCATATATCCTCCTTGCTGCAGTGTGAGAAATGTTCTGCCAGATCGATTGCATAGCCTGGCCAACACCACCTAGAGAGAAAGCCTTGCAATATGATTTATGACGTCATAGCCTTCCGGCCGTCAGCGAGCACGCTACCCAGCGCTACTGCTATGAACAAGCTGTGAGGAAACGCGACTGAGTGTTTAAGTATCAAATTACGTTCTACAGACGCGAATAAATAAATAACGTAACCATAAATGAAACATATGGTCAGAAGTTGATGCGATCGATTATTACACTAGCCAATAAATTGACGTTTTCGATCATAATCGATAAGTATGCATTTCGAACCTTGCGAGTGTGAACTTGACCGAAAACACTGGTGTCTCAATAAATGCGATATATAGAAGAATTAAATAGAAAACTTGAAAAATATTCACCTCATTTTAACGTGAGATGTCGACTACACAACGAGAAGAAAAGACACGACAACAAATAACCAATTAATCTGTAACAGTTAAAACAGAAATTAATATCTACAGTATAGTCAATCATATCTGTCCAAAGGTCCAGGTTTGATTCCCATTTCTGCCGAGAAATATAATTCTAGTTAGTTATTGTTGATTATTGTTGTTTTAAGTGGCGCAATTACGAGGTCATCTGCCCCCAAAAATACAATTCTAATTAGAGTATGAAACGAAATTCACTCAGCCTCATGAGTTAAAACTGAACTGAGAAGAAGTGGGTTCGATATCTCCTTTCTCCTCTAGGTAAATGTTGGGATTATTCCTAGCAGAAGACCATGGTCACCTCCTTCCCAAGGGCAGATGACCTCGTAGATCCTCCCCTTAAAACTACAATACCTAACCTTCCCAATTCTAGCATCACAATACACACATACAAATTCTACCCATATCCAAGTACACATGGCTGATGACAGTGATGTCATAACCCACTTACAAAACAACAATAACAACAACTAGCCACAGAAAGTTTTCATACGTGATAAGAAAACAGACTAGTAATGGAATGCCGATGACAGAAAAGGTTACCTACTGAAATGGAACAGAGCAGCAGTCATGACACACGAGAACATTTACCAAAGAGGAAACTTGTTGTTGATTCATAAAGGGGCATGATGATGTAATAATTTAGAAACAAACACTTGATATAGAGTAATCCTACAGTAACAGTTTTCATATGGCAATATTTGCAATATCAGGCATGGCATAAGCTTACCCGATAATACATAAAACATGCTAATTCCCAGTGATCTTAGCACTTTGTTTTCAACACAGTGAGTCATCTACAAAAACATGTTGTTCTCATATTTTCTATGCTAAACAAACTGTGTTGTTTTGTAAAAAAAAAAAGATGACCATATCTATCCTTAACTAGTTTAATAAATGCCGACAGTAGTGGCTACGCTGGCTAAAGCCCAGCATTAGGTCATAGGGCCAAGCTCTCTGCTGACTCGGTAGACGCGTGGGTTCGAGCCCCACCGTCGGCCGTCCTTGAAATGGTTTTCCGTGGTTTCCCATTTTCAACGCCAGGCAAATGCTGGGACGGTACCTTCTGACAGGTCACGGCCGCTTCCTTCCAGATCCTTGCCCAGTTTCATTCACCATCATTCATTTCATCTCTCATTAACTCCTCTCATGAGGTTGGCGTCAGGAAGGGCACCCGGCCGTAAAAATAATCGCCAAAAAGACTTCCACCACATCTCATCCCCGACCCCGTTGGAAAAACGGGAATAATAAGGGGTAGACATACATACTAGTTAAATAAATATCCATATCCAAGTATACATGGCTGATGACTGATCTCCTAACCCACTCACAAAACAACAACAACAACAACAACAACAACAACTAGCCACAGAAAGTTTTCATCCGTGATAAGAAAACAGGCTTGTAATGGAATGCCGATGACAGAAAAGGTTACCTACTGAAATGGAACAGAGCAGCAGTCATGACACATGAGAACATTTACCAAAGAGGAAACTTGTTGTTGTTGATTCATAAAGGGGCATGATGATGTAATAATTTAGAAACAAACACTTGATATAGAGTAATCCTACAGTAACAGTTTTCGTATGGCAATATTTACAATATCAAGCATGGCATAAGCTTACCCAACAATACATAAAACATGCTAATTACCAGTGATCTTAGCACTTTGTTTTCAACAGAATACAGTGAGTCATCTGCAAAAACATGTTGTTCTCATATTTTCTATGTTACACAAACTGTGCTGTTTTGTAAAAAAAAATAACTAAAAGATGACCATATCCATCCTTCACTAGTTAAATAAATATAGCCTTTTCATAAGATCCTTTCCACTTTTCAATACAAAATTGTTGTATTCCCTATTATATTGGTAGCACTGAATGAAAGTAGAACGAGCGATAACATTCTCTATAGTACATGAATTACCCAAAATACCTTATCAAACGATGAGAAATAAATCAGGGAATTATGTTTTAATAGATGTTTCCTCCTCCACTGTCTGTGACTCACCCAGCCATCCCAAATAGAATCATGACTTATGTAGGCAGAATTTCAGCTGTGGCCACCATTGTCCACATCAATCATCATCGAACCGGTATTGCCGTCCTCGCCCTATGCCACACCAACACCCTTCGATTTGTCCAATCCAATGGTTTTTGACGCGTCCAGATCAATGGTGCCCCGCTGGCTGCGCTCGGCCAAGGCCGCTCCTACACCCGACCATTCTAACCTTCGTTATGTGGTATCCAATGGATTTTGACAATGGTTACAGCCTAACGAGTCCAGATAGATGGTTTTGTGCTGGCTGCGCCCGGCCAAGGCCTCACCTACACCCGACCTTCTACCGTCGTTTTGCCCAATCCAATGGTTCTTGACAATGGTTACAGCCAACGCACCCAGACCAATGGTTTTGTGTCAACCTAGCTGCGCGCAGCCAAAGTCGCACCTGCACGCGACCATTCTAACCTTCGTTTTGTCCAATCCAATGTTTTTTTGACAATGGTTACAGCCTAATGCGCCCAGATCAATGAGTTTTGACAATGGTTACAGCTTAACGCATCCCGATGATTTCTTTGATCAACAGTGGTTTTGTATCTCACATGTTGGGAACAATGTGTGCGTGCCGCTAGAGTGAGCCGTGATGACAGTTGAACGAGATGCAAGCGCTGTAGAAACATGGCAGCCGTTTTAGAAAAATAGCAATAAATAAAAACACATATTTACGAACTTTAGCACATATATGAGGTTCAGTAGTGACAATTTAAATTGAAATCAACGGTAGCTGTGAATTTCATCACACTTATTAGACATCCTATGTCTTCACCAATTACTTTACTCTTATTTCGGATCCATTGATCCAGGCGCCTTCGGTTTTGGTACGACTTTAGTTAGTTCATTACCACCGATATAATCACAATAACAATGTCGGAGGTATTCATCCACCATCACGACTCATATAATAATCTTAATTTACAAAAGTGTGGAATCCTAATTGATACACGTTTGAATTGCTGGTAATAAAGATTATGTGTACAAAAACACATCCTGACAACGCTTTAAATAAACATGAAGGTTTCTGATACAAGCTAACTGTGTGTGTGCGTTTATAGAATTGCCTCTTCCCTGAATAAATCGAACCTACGTTCATTTGGTTACAAAATACAATTGCATTCATTGCCTGCGTGGCTTCTTTTAAAGAAAATAAACCTGTTTTCAAGTAATTGATCTGGCCAATAAATGTGAATAACGGAAATCTGCATTCCACTTGTAAAAATGTCAAGAATCTCACAGCCTTCTAAAACAAAATATTAATCCACTGCCTAGAATTGAGTGTGCTGTGTAGTGAACTTGGCTCGTAACCTTGGCCTTGATTTAACATTGTCAAACTAGTTTATTTGTCATCAGCCTGACAAAATAAAAGTTGATAATACTTGTTTTTAAATGATACGAATGAGCATTGAAAATCCAGCCTTCCTGGCTTCTATAAATGTTTAACAAACTTATATTTTCCACACGCGCCTTATAATTAGCTACCTGCATTGTGCACTAAATAAATGAAACCAAAATAAACTAAGTCTACTGTTTTCCACTCTTACAATTGTAACGTAATCTTGATTACGGTACAAATTATTATTATTATTATTATTATTTTTAATATCATTGTGTAATTATTATTATTATTATTATTGAAATATCAAAGTTATATCGTTTTATTCACCCATTAATATCAAGGGAGGGGCCATACCATATTCACGTCATTACCATAGTCATATATAATATTGTCAAGTGCTTAGATTAAGAAACAGGGTTTTTATAGAGGTCTAGAGGGCTGTTTTATTAGTTAAATTGTAAAGACAGGACGGGCATGGTTGGAAGAAGTTACGGACGGTGAAGCAACATATTGCAAGAAAATGTATTTCTGGAACGAAGCCACGCTGACTGGAGACAAGGGCTTGGAGAAAGATTTCGGCGGAATATATATATGCGCAACGAGAGGAATAGCGGGTTCTGAGTGGAATATTTGAAGTACGCGGGCCTGTATTCCCGCTCGGAGAAGTTTTAGCGTCGCTTGAGGACTGAGAAATGCTTTGCTATAATTGGTCTGATGGGTCGCGGGCAAATTTATGCCGCGAAACATCGGGACCATTCAGAGTGTATAAAAGCCCAGCGCGACTTCAGCACTGGCTATTCTATAGATTCTATTCTGTCATTCACATATTCGATCACGCACTCACTCACTGACTTTGTGAGTCGTAGACTCTGCCAGTCCCTCAGTAAGATGGGACTTAGTGAATTCAATTAGCCTGGTTTGTTCAAATTTGCTTACCATGGTGATCAAACTCAGAAACAAGCAGCAGCAGCAGCAACAACAACAACAACAACGAGAAGAAGAAAACATATGTTTTCAAAGGTCAATAAACGTGTGTTGGCGTAAGATCTCAAATTAGACTGCAAGCAGACCAACGAGATGGACTTTGAACCACAAGGCACCAGGTATGTGGACCGAGTTATTATCAACACAGAAGATCAGCGCTAGCGAGAAGACAGTCAATATTGCCCCGCAATTAGGGAATATTAATGCACATATTGTACACAGCTCGAAACCTCAGATCAAATGTTAATAATTTTGTTGTAAATAAACCAGTATTAGTTAAAATGTCTTGTTCATTGGGAGTTGAATATATAGGATAGTTGGAATGCAAAGAGTATCTCATAGAGCAAGTTTATTGCCCTACGCTCCGATGATAGATCTTGGCTCAAGGAAGGGAGCGGCCGTGGCTAAATAAAATTTTAATGTGTTATCTTTACGATAACTGGCGCCCAGTAAATCTAAATTAATAAAGTGTATGTCGTCTGTCTAGACAGGCCAATGCTAAATAAGAACGATGAGGTGGTTTTAAGGAGTCTTGAGTGTAATATCTGTAGAAACGTTATAAATGATCGCCCAACTTGTAGAGCGATATCCAACGACGAAGGTAGCCGTTACAAATGACGCCCAACAATGGGACGATATTCCTAAAGCCCTTGTAGCCGTTACAAATGGCACAACCAATGTGGGGCTACGAAATATCGTACTGTAGTGAATGGATATTAGGTATAAATCCAGTTTATTTCAAGTATGTTAAAGTTTAAAGTTGTTTTCATGTACGATATAAACGAGTACTCTTTGCATTCATTCCGAGTTTTTCAATAAAGAGGCATATATCAAGTTAGGGAACTACGGTTATAAATTAGTAGTGTTCTTTTGATGAGTTGTTTTTTGTGTAATGAGTAACAGTGATAATTTGGGGAACATAAATTTGAGAAACCGTAGTATTATAAGATCAGTTAAAATGTCGAAATTAGATGTGCAGGGTACCAATGATGAGATGTCAAAAGTAAGCGAAAATCAGGAAACTGAGGAAAATAAACAAGACGGGGCTACAAACATCCAGATTAATGAGGGGGAGAATCCTTCCTGGCTTCGAAACCTGACGATGCTGATAACAGAACAGAACAGAAACATAGATCATAAGTTAGCTGAGCAGAGTAAGAAGCAAGAGGAACAAAGTAAGAAATTTGACGTGCGTAGTGATCAATTAGAAAAAGCAATAGATCTTAAGTTCACTGAGCAGAGTAAGAAGCTAGATGAACAAGGTAAGAGGTTTGATGAAGCCACAGAAAACTTCAATAGACAAATTAAAGAAGTAGGCCGAGAATTTCACAATAAGTTAGAAAACAGGATTAGTGAGGTGGAGGAATCATGGTCACTTAAGGTTGACGCCAGAATGCAACAAGTGTCGGAGCGAGTTGAAAAAATTGACGAGGAAGTGAAAATTGAATGTAGTAAGGTTAGGGTTGACTTAGAAGGTGAAGTCAACAGCATGAAGGTCAAGTGTGATAATAATATTGCTAAAATAGGTCATTTAGAAAATAAAGTAGAGAGCGATAATCAAGAAATTAGGGAAGAGGTTAACAGTAAATTTAACAGTTTCAGTGAAGAAGTAGCGAGTAAAACAGATAAAATAGAGGAGAAATTGCAGAGATGTCAGAAGCAAATAGCAACAAATAGCGGTAATGTACAAATGGGAAATTTAAGTAGATTTCTAACTAAAGAGGCAGATTTGCCAGTATTCACAGGCAAGGCATATAACCCAATGGAATTCTTAAAAACAGTAGAAAAGAAGTTCGCTAAAGATTTAGAAGAGGGGATCGTTCAATGGGAACAAGTACTTGAGATGCTAGATAAATCTTTTGTTAGGGATTCAAGGTCATGGTTCAGTGTGTATAAATACCAGATGACTAGTTTTAGAAAATTTAAAGAGAAGTTCATAGCCAAGTACTGGAATGAAAATGTGCAAGAAAGAGAAAGATGTAACATTATTTTTGGAAAGTACCAAAGGAGAGATGGTGTTTCGTACACAGAGTATTTCTTAGCGCATGCACTTATATGCCAGAATTTAGAAGGTTTAGAGACTGAATCACAGGTAATTAAAACATTATTAAGGCATTTTCCTGATATAATTAAAGAAGCATTCTTCATGCAGAATATTACTACTATTGACGGGTTCGAGAAGCTATTGGAAAACTTTGACTCTCTTGAAAATAGTAGGACCGAACGCAAGCCAATAAGTAGAGGAGATAATTTCGGGCAGGGTGAGAGAGAGAGGGGAAGAGAACAAGGCAGGAATGCGAATTACGAAAGACGACTTGACAATGGGGGACGCACAGCAAATACGAGGAACGAGAATTTGAACAGAGTAGGGGAAGGTACTAGGCCAGACAGACGTACAGGTCAACAACAACAATCTACATCAGGGGCAGGTAGGCCTAATTTAAACGAATAACTGGTTGCAGTGAGGTCAACAGACAGCCCGAAGTGATTGCAGTTCAATGTCCTAGGAATATTGAGTATTTAGGAGATTTTAATATAGATGTTAGAGAAGAACTGCTTTATGACCTAAATGGTGGAAATTTAGATAATGTTGAGAATGAGATTATGTCACCAGTAATTAAACTTAATGTGTGGGGTAAAGAAGTTGATGTTTTATTGGACAGTGGAAGCGAAAACTCTTGTATAAATTTAAGATTTTTGGAAGATGTAATGAGAGAAGGTATTCATGTTGATATAATTCCAGTTAAGTCCACTTTCATTGTCACAGCTGTAGGTAGTAGGTCTCAGAAAATATGTAAGCAAGTCGCAGTTCCAATTAACATTAGTGAGTTAGTTAAATTTCAGCCCTGTTTGGCAGTTCCAAATTTATTATATCCGGTGATTCTTGGTGCGGAATGGTTATCATTATATCAAGTTAAATTAGATTTTCATTTTGGCAGGATATGTTTATTTTGGCAGGATAAAGAAGTTCAGGTTACGTATAAGGTGTCTAAGACTGACAAACAAATGAAAGTGTGTGTGTTTGAGGAAGAAAGCAACGTGGTTGTGAGTGATGAGATTCCTGAAGTAAATGAGGTAGACCGCGGAGATGCTAGTGAGAGCAAAGTTTTTAAGGTGTGTCAGGTTGCAATGGAGTCTGAACTTGAGAGTAAGATCCATGATGCATTGTCACAGTGTAAGCTGGATGAGGTGCAAGGTCATCAGTTACATGAGGTATTAATAAAATATAAGGAAATTTTCAGCACAAAACCCGGAGCAACACACTTATATGAGCATAGTTTTGTCGTTAAGACACAAGTAGTTTCGTAGGGCCTAGGTATCCTGTCGCAACTAAATATATGAAAGCCGTCGAAGAACAGATAGAATTAATGTTGGAAAACGACATAATTGAGCCTTCAGCTAGCCATTGTTTAAATCCATTAGTTGTAGTAGCCAAGAAAGACAATTCAGTGAGACTGTGCATAGACGGCAGAATGTTAAATACTAGAGTCGAAAGCGACCAGCTGAGAACTGAAGCAGTGGAGGATTTAGTTCAACGTTTTCAGGGGCGGAAGTGGTTCTCAACAGTAGATTTTAGTAGTAGTTGCTCAACGTTAGTGAGGAAATTAGGTAGGACACTAGGTAGTTATTTCAGGTATGTATTGTTGACTCATGTGACGTTATTCAGGCTAGCCAGTGTTTTGTTGAGAGGTAGGAAGTACATGGAGGTTTGTAGCAACGATTGTTACGTAAGCCGTTGCCATCTTGTGCATTGGAAGGGAAAATGTCAAAGCTGTTTTTATTGTTTAGTGGACCTTATGTCGTTTCGAAGAGGATAGGAAAGAATGCCTATTTATTGAAAGATCAGGAAAATTGTGTGATAGATACATATAATATTTACAATCTGAGGAAATATCTTAGAAAAGAGCAAGTGCAGCAAGAAGGGCAGACTGCCGTGTGTTTATAATTAGAGTCGTGTCGTGGCTCTAAGGAATTGGTGGAAGTGAGATAAATCACTTGTGTTGCGTGAAACAAGAAGCAATATATAGCGTTCTGTTATTGTAAGGGACTACAAGAACAAATGTAGCATGTAAATCCTGTATGACTGCACAGGACAATCAGAATGTTTAATGTAACATTGCAAGAAGAGTGCAGATCAATCAAGGAAAATGAAAAGGGTATAATCATTATGTATGTAATTTGAAGGGTCATATATGTATATTCAGTGTATTTCCTGTTAAGTTTTAAAGGGAAGATTTGTGATTTCATCATTCATTACAATCTTTATGAAACCATGGGGACGTTTTGTAACGTAATCTTGATTACGGTACAAATTATTATTATTATTATTATTTTTAATATCATTGTGTAATTATTATTATTATTATTGAAATATCAAAGTTATATCGTTTTATTCACCCATTAATATCAAGGGAGGGGCCATACCATATTCACGTCATTACCATAGTCATATATAATATTGTCAAGTGCTTAGATTAAGAAACAGGGTTTTTATAGAGGTCTAGAGGGCTGTTTTATTAGTTAAATTGTAAAGACAGGACGGGCATGGTTGGAAGAAGTTACGGACGGTGAAGCAACATATTGCAAGAAAATGTATTTCTGGAACGAAGCCACGCTGACTGGAGACAAGGGCTTGGAGAAAGATTTCGGCGGAATATATATATGCGCAACGAGAGGAATAGCGGGTTCTGAGTGGAATATTTGAAGTACGCGGGCCTGTATTCCCGCTCGGAGAAGTTTTAGCGTCGCTTGAGGACTGAGAAATGCTTTGCTATAATTGGTCTGATGGGTCGCGGGCAAATTTATGCCGCGAAACATCGGGACCATTCAGAGTGTATAAAAGCCCAGCGCGACTTCAGCACTGGCTATTCTATAGATTCTATTCTGTCATTCACATATTCGATCACGCACTCACTCACTGACTTTGTGAGTCGTAGACTCTGCCAGTCCCTCAGTAAGATGGGACTTAGTGAATTCAATTAGCCTGGTTTGTTCAAATTTGCTTACCATGGTGATCAAACTCAGAAACAAGCAGCAGCAGCAGCAACAACAACAACAACAACGAGAAGAAGAAAACATATGTTTTCAAAGGTCAATAAACGTGTGTTGGCGTAAGATCTCAAATTAGACTGCAAGCAGACCAACGAGATGGACTTTGAACCACAAGGCACCAGGTATGTGGACCGAGTTATTATCAACACAGAAGATCAGCGCTAGCGAGAAGACAGTCAATATTGCCCCGCAATTAGGGAATATTAATGCACATATTGTACACAGCTCGAAACCTCAGATCAAATGTTAATAATTTTGTTGTAAATAAACCAGTATTAGTTAAAATGTCTTGTTCATTGGGAGTTGAATATATAGGATAGTTGGAATGCAAAGAGTATCTCATAGAGCAAGTTTATTGCCCTACGCTCCGATGATAGATCTTGGCTCAAGGAAGGGAGCGGCCGTGGCTAAATAAAATTTTAATGTGTTATCTTTACGATAACTGGCGCCCAGTAAATCTAAATTAATAAAGTGTATGTCGTCTGTCTAGACAGGCCAATGCTAAATAAGAACGATGAGGTGGTTTTAAGGAGTCTTGAGTGTAATATCTGTAGAAACGTTATAAATGATCGCCCAACTTGTAGAGCGATATCCAACGACGAAGGTAGCCGTTACACAATACGCTATAAATATTTGATCTGTCTTATAGATTCAGCGTCACTTGGTTCGAGTCCCGCCATGAGATGTTGTATGCGGTCTCGTGTATGGCTTTAGGTTACCATTTCATTGTGTCTGGACATCCTCCGTCGCCAATTCCCCACGCATGATTTAGCAATGACATGCCATCGCGTGGTTGGAGTTGTATCTGAAGATCTGCTGGTTTATCATTATTGCGATGTTAGCGTTGGTAAAAACGTCAAGGCTTCATAACGTAACAGAATTGTCAGAAATAACGAATTATTTTTTGTTACGTTACTGCTTCCGTACCCAAAACAAATGGTATATGAATAACGTTTTTAGTGCGGCAACGAAATAAGGGGTTGTAATTTTCCCTGGTTTGTGCTATTAACGTTATAACCAGCAGAGGAAAAGATTCCGTTATTTTAAGATGCGCTCCCGTTATTAACGTTATAAGTCTAGTAACGGTATGACCGCGATTTTCACCCGCTGCGCGCCATCAATAACGTTATTCAGGCAGAGTGATCGATTCAGTTATTTCAAAATGCAAACCTACTAATAACGTTATAAGCCCAGTAACGGTATACGAGAGATTTTAACCTGTTATACGCTATCAATAACGTTATTCAGGGCAGAAAAATTAATTCCGTTATTTAGAAATGTGAACCCACCAATAACGTTATAAGCTTTGTAACGGTATACGAGCGATATTTACGAGCTTTGCGCTGTCAATAACGTTATTCATGGCAGAAAAATAATTCCGTGATTTAGAAATGCAAACCCACCAATAACGTTATAAGTCTAGTAACGGTATACAGGCGATTTTTACCAGCTATGCGCTATCAGTAACATTATTCTAAGCGGAGAAATTAATTCCGTTATTTAGAAATGCAAACCCACCAATAACGTTATAAGTATAGTAACGGTATACGAGCGAATTTTACCAGCCATACGCTATCAATAACGTTATTCAGGGCAGAAAAATTAATTCAGTTATTTTGAAATGCGAACCCACCAACAACGTTATAAGTCTAATAACGGTATCCATGCGATTTTTACCAGCTATGCGCTATTAGTAACATTATTCTAAGCGGAGAAATTGATTCCGTTATTTCAGAAAAGATTCTCCTCAATAACGTTATGGAAGTGTCTATTTGCCCGCTTCCCGGACAAGCATGGAAGGTGACCGTGAACTGACGATGCTGGGCCATATGTAATTCCAGGCCAATTATTTATTCAAACATAGTATAATTACTTCTTGAAATATCAATAATAATCAACATAATGATTTCAATCTGAGCGCGTGCCCCATCAGACAGGGCAAGACACCTGGCTCGTTTCGATCGCGGTCATATTGTAGCCTACGTTAGAAACATGTTTCCTAAAATCAATACGATGGATCCCATTGATTCGAAATATTTCTTGTTGCTTCATATAGGGGTTTGGAACATAGCCTATTGTTCATCAGTCCCATGTAGTTGAAGTCTGATAAACTTTGTTATTTTTGGAGTTGGCAATGGCCTTGACTTAGGAACTATCCACGCATTTTCCTGGAGTGGAAGTGGGAAACCCCAGAAAAACACTCTAAGATAGCTAAGATGGGAATCGAACTCACCTTCTCGCAGTGTTGCCATATAAGGCAAAGTGTAACCTACACACCAAACTTTCACTCCTTTGTGACCAATAAGAGTATTTCTTTCCTAAATGAAACCTCCCGTTCTTGCTTTTCGTTTACTTGGTATCCTATTTTCATTTAGTAGTGATAGAAGCCATTTTTCAGTGATGGTTATTTCTAATGAAGAAAGCTATTCAGTCGGTCAACATGAAATTCGCGTCCACCGAATGAAATGCTTTCTTTATTATTTTAATTTATGAAAAAATTGGCTTATGACATCACATTTAGTCCGTGTGTGTGCGTATGTGTGTGTGTCCCCTAATAAAATATAAACGGCTGGAGCGATTTCAATGAAACTCGGTAAAGTCATAGTACTATTTTGTCCGACCCCGACCGTGATCTTCAAATTTTATTACAGCTCACCAATCCAACATGGTGACTGTGCGAAATATTTCACTGGCATTCCATATCTCCGAAACTATTACAGATATCACCCTGACATTTTGTACGGTGATAAAATGAACTACTAGGTGGGACTCTCAAAATTCCTGTTAAGTAACAAACGAACATGGGGGCCAAGCGAAGTTGATACATTAAAATAGATCTTTTTTTTCGCGATTAAACCATTCGAGCGCCATCAAATGGTATAGCAAATGTTATACACCTTGTAATGCACTGATATCTTATTCAACTCAATTGTTTACATAATCGCAAGATGGTGTCTGTGTGAAATTTAAAAATTACGTTTTAATTTCTTGTGTCCTAATCATGCGATCGTAGCCAACGTTTGAAAAATGAACCTACAGTACGCAATAATCGTCATCTAATAGTACATAGCTCAATGGTCTACACATATTTAGAAATATTTAGACGATTCTCAATGTCAACTAATCAATGACAGCAATCAAACTGAATTGTTTTCATAACCACAAGATGGCGCCTGTGCGAAATTTTAAAATCTCGTATTAAGCCTATTTCCATTTATGAAAAAATAGGCTTATGAGATCACCTTTTGTCCGTGTGTGTGCACCAGGGCCGTGCAATGGGCAAGGTGAAGCAGTGCTAGCAGGTGAAGCGCAGCCCTATTCTGCCTATTTCTGAGCAGTGCAGCACGACATCACACTAGCACTGCAGCGCTTAGTCGCACAAGCACTGTCCATTTGACGGGGTGCTGCAGTACGTTTAGTACTGAACGCAGAGCCTGGACACTAGGCGCACTGGAGCCAACATTTTGTCTTATGCTTGTGGTCTGCCGTGCTCATAACGTCTTTTGTGCCTGGGGAGCACAAACATACCATAGTGGGAAAGTCACTCCTTAAAGAAACACACCGAAGACGTATGAAACATGATATTTGGACGTACATGAACCAGATCTGCAACAAGGATACAACAAGTTGCATACTTTTTAGCCTATTTTCATTTATGAAAAAATAAGCTTATGAGATCTCCTTTTGTCGGTGTGTCTGTCTGTGTGTGCGCGCGTGTGTGATATGGTGTGTGCCCCCCCTAATAACTTCTAAACCGCTGGAACGATTGCAATGAAACTCGGTAAGTTCATAGCACTATTCCACACCACCCCGACCGTGCCCTTCAAATTTTGTTACATCCCACCAATCCAACATGGCGGCTGTGCGAAATATTTTACCAGCATTCGATATCTACGAAACTATTACCGATATCACCCTGGAATATTTCACGGTGATAAAGGGAACTATTAGAAGTTCACCAATGTGATTTTTGAAAACCTGATAACTACAGAACCAACATGGCGGCCAAGCAAAGTTGCGACTTTTAAATAGACGTTTCTCACGATTTAACCAACCAAACGCAATGCAACTTGGTACAGTATATGTTTATACACATTGTAATGTACAGACATCTAACTTCATTCAATTGTTTACATAACCTCAAGAAGGCGGCTGTGCGAAATATTTCACCGGCATTCTATATCTCTGAAACTATTAGCGATATCACCCTGAAATTTTGTACGGAGATAAAGGGCACTACTGGAATTTCATCTATAAGACTTTAAAAAACCGGTTAACTAAAAAACGAATATGGCAGCCAAGCGAATTTGAAAATTTTAAATAGACCTTTCTCGCGATTTAATTATCCAAACGCAATGAAACTTGGTACAGGAAATGTTTATACACATTGTAATGCACTGGTATCTATATTAGTTCAATTGTTTACATAACCTCAAGATGGCGAATGCGCGAATTTTAAAATTAAGTTTTTATTTCTTGTGTCGTAATCATGCGATCGAAGTGAGAGTTTGAGTAATGAACCCTTGAAATAATTTTCCTTTAATGGTACGTGACTCTATGGCCTGTCATATAACAATCCAACATGGCGACCATCCGAAATATTTAGATGGATCTCAATATCTACGAATCTATTACAGCAATCAAACTAATTTTTTTAATCTTCATTGGGGCTGAGAGCATACGTTCACCTATAGGACTTTCAATAACCTGGTGATCACAAATCCAACATGGCGGCGACGCGAAGTATACATATTCACATGGTAGTTTCTCGCAATTTGACCATCCGAGTGCAGTGACACTTGGTACAGTAAATCCTTCTACAAATGTTGATCCACTGGCATCTAATTTTTTAATTTGTTTCCATAACCACAAGATGGCAGCTGTGCGAAATTTTAAAATCTCGTTTTTACTTCTTGTGTCCTAATCATGCGATTGAAGTTTGAATACTACACGTACACAATACAGTTCACGTAACAGTACATAACTCTAAGACCTACAGATAAAAAATCCAACATGGCGAACATGCGCAATATTTAGCATACGTTCACCTATAGGACTTTCAATAACCTGGTGATCACAAATCCAACATGGCGGCGACGCGAAGTATACATATTCACATGGTCGTTTCTCGCAATTTGACCATCCGAGTGCAGTGACACTTGGTACAGTAAATCCTTCTACAAATGTTGATCCACCGGCATCTAATTTTTTAATTTGTTTCCATAACCACAAGATGGCAGCTGTGCGAAATTTTAAAATCTCGTTTTTACTTCTTGTGTCCTAATCATGCGATTGAAGTTTGAATACTACACGTACACAATACACTTCACGTAACAGTACATAACTCTAAGACCTACAGATAAAAAATCCAACATGGCGAACATGCGCAATATTTAGCCGGTTCTCAATATCTGCGAATCTATTACAGCAATCAAACTGAACTTTTGTATGTTGATAGAGGCAATTAACATAAGTAGGATATATGAAAATAGGCTGTATAATTCTTCGCGGAATTACTTGTTGGGTTAGTTATTGTTGTTTTATGGAGCGGAACTACGAGGTCATCTGCCCCTACTTTTTGGGTGATGTAGCAGGTGCAGCGAGATATAATAATCCTAAAAATAGAATCAAGCATATTGGTAATCATGCATGTGACAGTAACAGGGGCCGGTATGGAATCAGGAGTGTTAAAATAATTTTTTTTTAAATTTGTTGACATACTGTCACAAACCAGCCGACGTAGCTACACACGCTAACGTGCATGGTCAGACTACACCGAACTCGAAATACCACACACAAACATTTCATACCTTGCCTCATTAATTTCATTTGTCATTAAATCCTCTCATTAGATTGATGTCATGAAGGGCATCTATCCGTAATATCATTCCCACAAGGAAACTGTCTCACCATATCCCCTTCCTCATAGCAACCTAAATAATTACGGGTAGAACAAAAAACTACATTGGGACTATAAAGCTATGGTCTACAGTATTTCAATAACAAGATTCTGAATTCACCAACTGATTAGATTGGTGCTGTTCAGGGATATGTGAATTCGAGAAACGTGCGTTAGTAAATTTATCAGGTTTTTAAACTGAACAATATTCCGTCGCAATCTGAGGTAATTTATCTCTTTTATTCGTATTTTCAACATCGCCTGAAACAATAACTCATGGAATTTACCTACACATAAGGTATACGGCAAAATAAGCAAGTTGACATGAAATCCTTCTAACTTTTGAAGTTTTAGGACAATTTTCATTATTTCAACAGTATGGAGACCAAGAGTGCTCTTCATCGTAAAACAATTTTGCTCTGAAAATTACAAAATCTGTTGTCTGTCTTTCTACCAGCTTGTCGGTATTTCTTTCGGTTGTTTGTTGGTTTTTGGAACTATTCGGCTCTTTGGTTATGGTATGCGAACCATCTCTCTAACTTACCAGGGGCACTGTATTGCCAAAAATACGAAGAAAGGTGTACTATTATAGTTCGTGCTGAAATTACATGGCATCGTGCATTAGATTGCGCTGACAATGAAAGAGATCACCTTGTGGTGTAGCGGCTAACAAAGTCAGGGTTTGATTCCCTGGCCTGCCAAGAAATTTAATTTCGGTTTGAGGTACTGTAATGGTATCGATGATACCTAAGTCATCAAAGGGGTGTTCATTTTGAGGACTTGCACCAGGTCAGTGAGCACAAGTTTTCCTTTTTTTTTCTACATTCTTATTCTGCAATTCGATCATTCATATGGGAACACGGAGAGAAACTCACCTCGTAGAGTTGTTACAATAGCTTCCGTAAAATATTCTCAAAGGCCAATGCTACAAGTAGCTGCCGTGAGTTAATCCAATTGCATATTTATATGTAATCCACACATCGTATTTAAGAACATTTGATTTTCAGAGCATTCTATGTTCTGGGCATAGGAAAACCTCGAAGCTAATTTCGCAATTTTCAGTGAATGAACATCCAAAGTATAGTAATCATCATGTAGGGACACCGTGCCACATATATACAGAGAGTGCAAGGATTGCTTGAAGGCAATGTGACTTGGTGCGTAATTTGTGTTTGTACAACGAATGAGGTTTTCATTACGGTGATGATGATGAAGATGGTGGTAACGATGAAGACGGTGATTTACTAGTTAGGAACCAAAGGAATACTTGAGAATTGAGCCTGAAGCGGATGTATGGAAAAAACAAAATGAACTTGCTGGTTGATTGCGAAAGTGTCTAATCACCATATTTTATGAACAACTTACCCAGAAGTACACATGAAAGGGAGTAGTCAAGCACAAATAGGTGGAGTCAAAGGTTGCTCTTGTGTGAGACTTATGCTGCAACCACTCTAGAGTGTCTGATAACCTAGCTCCGTTCAAACACCAAAATTAAGAAGGGAATCACCGACATAGATTTAAGATGCATCTGTAACATTTCAGAAATGTTACGCGATCCATGTTATCGTGTCTTCCTCGTGTTAAAAGCAAAAGTACAATAGAATAATAATTGTTATTGGCCGTAAGAAGGATACAAGATTTATGCTGGACCCCACCATCAGATGTGAAGTAACCATCGGCATAACAAGACAGGTCGTTTAGAGCTAACGATAGGCTTCAAAGAGAATTGAAAGCTTGTGGTACGTTTCGAATAAGGGAAAGAAACAACATCAACATTTTTTAATAACTTATCGTGTTTGGGTATGCCTAACTTAAGTGTAAATGGCATAATTTTGCTATCATATGAATCCATTCAATAATAGAGAATTGATCTACAATGTACTCGGGAACAGTATGAGACGTAGTCTATTGGTATCCAATAACATTTTATTGCCAATAATAATAGTCTAATAATAATAATAATAATAATAATAATAATATGAAGAGAAGAGAAGAACGACTTCGAGAAATCCAGCCGCGACAGGCCGGCCACGCGCCCCTGAACTGAGAGTTCCAGCGTAGACAGTGTGCGCCTGGGTCATATGGCCCTAAAAGCACTAGCCTGGCTTGCAGGGTACCACGACATACTATACAAAGCTCACTCGCACACGTAGCTAGCGGCAGGCGGGGAGAGTCAAGGACACAGATTACCTACTGACATGACATGACATGACGTCACGCACCTACGCCAGGCCTTGGTGTGCATCCCCACCCCTCTCCCCTCTTCCTCCACACCCCACCTAATAAAATCTAAGCGGCTGGAGCGATTTCAATTAAATTCGGTAAGGTCATAGTAGGCCTACTATTTTGGCCGACCTCGATCGTGCCCTTCAAAGCTTATTATGTTTCACCAATTCAACATGGTGGCTGTGCGAAATATCTCTGGCATTCTATCTCCGAAACTGTCACCGATATCACCCTGAAATTTTGTACGGTGATAAAAGTCACTTAAGTGACATTCATAAACCTGTTAACTACAAAACGAACATGGCGGCCAAGTGAATTTGAACATTTAAATAGACTTTTCTGGCGATTTAACCATCCGAACGCAGTGAAATTTGGTACAGCAATTGTTTATATACAGTGTAATGAACTGATATCGAATTTTGTTAAATTGTTTACATACACTCAATATGGCAGCTGTGCACAATTTTTAAATTATTTTTTTATTTCTTGTGTCCCAATCATGCGATAGAAGTCAACGTTTGAATAATGAACCTACGCAATAATAGTCATCTAATAGTACATATAGGGTCTTTCATATTAAGTAAGAACGACGAGCGGCGGTTTTGTTATTCACTACCGCAGCGGGCTTGGCCGAGTTTCTGGCGCCCCACGGCCCCCTGCTGTAGTATTGAAAGCGCGCGCATAGTACAAACTTGACCTTGCAATAAGCGTGCAGGTGTTGTCAGTCGCCAGTCTGAACCTCAGATGGTAACATGTTCAGACAGTTATCATTGCAACATCGTATTTTTGCATGTAAAACTTATTTTAAGTACGAGTCGGCCCGGTGGGTAAGTTCAGCAATTTCCTGATGAAGTGTCACCTTCACTAGCACAGATTCACGTAATTGTAAATAAGTTTTACACTAGGCCTACTGACTCAGTGCTCATTAAAGAACATAAAATACAAAATCAGAAACATTACAGTGGCAGAACTCATTCGCGTGAGCCAAAATGTGGTTACCGGATACAATGCCTGTATAACCCAGGAAGGACGACACTTCCAGCATCTTTTATCAGGTAATATTTCATACAGGATTGTACACACGCTTAAAGCAGGCGGCCACGGCGCGCCACAAGCTCGACCAAGGCCACCGCAGCAGCAGGAAAGGGGAGCGAAAGTAAAGTGAGAGAGTGATGACCTTACCCCTTACCTGACGGTATGGGATTCCTGAGCATCTAGTCCGATGTTGCGATTGACTGTGACTGTGATGGCTAGTTCTGAATTATTGTTCAGTTCTGGATATTTCTGAGTGATCCTTTGAAATTTTACCAGTTTGTACTTACGACTTCTAATTTTCCATGTTGTTTTTCCTGTTTTTAGTTCATCGATCCCTTTAATTACTTTTTACTTAGTTTATTTTACCTGAAACACCATTATTTTTAGTGTTCGTTAGGTGTTCTATTTTCGGCAATTTATTTTTGGACAGTATCTCTGGTAGATCATATACATGAACGATGTACATACAGGTACGAGTGATGGAGAGCATTAAGGTCATCAAGTGCAGTTAGTTTTACTTTTTAGGTGAAAAATGGAGCCACCACCAAAACCGATTCAAGGCAGGACTGGCATGCAAAACGAAATGTATCATCAATTTAAATTAGCGTCGCGAAATTAAATTGTTCAATGGAATAAAATTTCACTCCTGGCGCAAAATAAAATTGGTAACAGAATTTTAATTTCGCTGCAGAGGCGAAATAAATTCATTAGTCTTTTAATTTCGCTTCCGGCGCGAAATAAAATGCATTACTGACTTTTAATTTCGCTCCCGGTGCGAAATAAAATTCGTACCAGACTTTAAATTTCGCTCCCAGCGTGAAATAAAATCCGTTACTGACTTTTAATTTCGCTCCCGGCTACAAACAGAATTCTTAACAGACTTTTAACATTGCTCCTGACGAGAAATAAAAATCATTAACGACTTTTCATTTCGCCCTTGGCGTGAAATAAAAACCGTTAGTCTTTTAAATTCGCTTCCGGCGCGAAATAAAATAAAAATACAGACTTTCAATTTCACTCCGGGCACGAAATAAAATTCGTTACAGACTTCCAATTTCGCTCCCGGCTCGAAATAAAATTCATTACAGACTTTTAATTTTGCTCCTGGCCTGAAATAAAATTCGATACAAGACTTTTCATTTCGCTCCTGGCACGAAATGAAAACCGCTTCAGTCTCTTAATTTTGCTCAAGGCGCGAAATAATATTTTTAACGACTGTTAATTTTGCTCCTGGTATGACAAAAATTGCTAGCCCCGTGGTGTTGGGGATAGCGTGCCTGCTTCTCACCTGGAGGCCCCGGGTTCGATTCCCGGCTCCGTTAGTGATTTTAGAAACGGACGTGTGGGTTGGAACGGGGTGCACTCAGCCTCGAGAGTAGCTGTCTGAAAGTCGCGAAAACCAAGATTAACGGCCGAGGGAACCCGATGCGCTGACCAATATCTGCAGATGCCTGGGCAGCGGTCGCTTGGTAGGCCTAGGCTTTTCATGGGATGTAGTGCCACGGTTTATTTTAATGACACAAAATTCCCAAACAGCATTTAGTTTCGCCCCCGGCGTGATTTTAAAATGCATGGAATATATCATTTCATGTCTGAAATTAAATCTGGTCTGGCATGCGAAACAAAATGGTTGTGGACGCGTTAACACTTTAATTTCGCCATGAGCGTGATATTCGGGGGCGAAATAATATTGATTGTAAGCGCGAAAATTAAAATGGAAGCACAATGTAATTCTAAGCACAATAACATAGTGAAAGGCGAAGCAAAACTAATTGCAGTGCGAAACTAAATCCTGTACGTGGCACAGGGGTTTGACTTTCGTGCCATGGTCAGTATAAATGAGCTGAGGGTAAGAAGGAAGTAGTAAGGAATGCCAAGCCCCCCCGAAATTTCCGGAAGTGTAAGAATAAAGAATGTAGAAATGAGAGGAATGACCCCTCAACCCTGTTGTTCGAGTAACCCGCCTCCGAAACAGAACTCCATATACTCTGCGGTACTACCACAGACGATTTTCTGTTATTTGTAAATCTTCAGTCAGTCAACATTAATTTACCCGATAACTGGGTGGGGTACAACGTATATAAGATGTAAGTAACACTCCTGAAAAAAAAATACATGAATTAGATTTAAGATCACTAAAATTGCTGCATTATAATCGTGACCATAAACTAATACATATAATGTTATTTACATATTACTGTATATACATTGTACCCCTCCCAGTTATTGGGCAAATTAGTGTTGACTGACTGAAGAGTTACAACTGACAATTTGTATTGTAATTGGAGTTCGTCACTTATCTTGAATGTCTGTCCACACAGCACATTCGTCTTCTTGTTCGCTATAGAACAAGTAAAGGTACTTGTTGCCCCATTGCGTTATGAACGTCAGGGAGGGCCAGCCACGAGTCCGAGGTGCAGTCAACGACGATGGTGATGTTGATGCCATAGCACTGACTTTCTCCTCTACTGGAGTGATGACCATTGAATGACTCACGTTGCTGTTGCAGCCCTGCAGATTGGGCAGGCGGTGAACGGTAATAAGACTGCTACTGCTGCCAACGTCAGGACTTTGAACATCGCTCCGAACATAATTTCACTCTCGAAACGAATACATTTTAATTTCAACAACGAAATGAAATGTTCCATTCATTTTAAATTCACATCGGAGGGCGAAACTAAATACCATTTGGGAATTTTATTTCACGCCGGGTGCGAAATTAAAAGTCTGTAACGAATTTTATTTCGCGCAGGGAGCGAAATTAAAAGTCTGTAACCGAGTTTTATTTCGCGCCGGGAGCGAAATTAAAAGTCTGTAACGAATTTCATTTCGCACCGGAAGCGAAATTAAAAGTCTGTATTGAATTTTATTTTGCGCCGCGAGTATAATTAAAAGTCTGTAATGAATTGTATTTCGTGCCGGGAGTGAAATTAAAAGACTGCAACGAATTTTATTTCGCACCGGAAGCGAAATTAAAAGTCTGTATCGAATTTTATTTTGCGTCGCGAGTGAAATTAAAAGTCTGTAATGAATTGTATTTCGCGCCGGGAGCGAAATTAAAAGATTGTAACGATTTTATTTTCGCGCCGTGAGTGAAATTTTATTCAATTGTACAATGTAATATCGCGTTGCTATTAACTTTCGCGTTGATTTCGCTATGTCATTTCGCTTCTAATTAAGTTTCGCTTTGATTTAATTTCCCGCCGACAATCATTGTCATTTCGCTCCCGAGTATCGCGCTCACGTCGAAATTCAAATATATTCGCCCCCACAGCCATACATTTCGTTTCGCATGCCAGCCCTGATTCAAGGGCATACCACTAAATCCCAGGGGGAATTGCGACTACCATTGACCAAAATATTATGTGTACTCGAGTTTGAAGGTTGTTTGTGAAGTAACCAATAGACCTACATAAAATCCAATAACATCATCATTTTCGTCGTTCTGTTTTACGTTAGTTCATGTTGGTTTGGATTTTTTAAAATATATTTTAATATTTCATATCGCAGTTGGAACACAAAAAGTGCTCGTTTTTAAGCGTGTTTCAACCATGCGTCACATTTAAGAATTATTATCTCACAAACCCGTCAACAGATCGAATCCAAATTTTAACACAATATGCATTGGAATGTTGTATAACAGGTTCATTAATTTTAAAATTTTGTATGGCCAAGAAACAAAGTTGTTATCATTTTGGTAAGGTAACTTTTTATCGGCTCGGGTTGGTTTGAAAATGTAGTTCTTGGTCGCGTTGTACTCCTAATACATCAAAAAGGTATGCTGTATGATTGTGAAATACGTAAATTAATTCACTTATTAATAAAATATTTATTGCGGCCAATGGCCATAGATAGGAACAACATTATAACATTGTGAACAATAATGAATCAATCGTATACCTAGGTAACACCAGAGACTTGTGTTCATCGAGTCCGTTCACCCATTCCACTGCACTACACTTTGATCAAGACAACATAATCAGTCCTCGTCTAAACAAAACTGAATGAGTGATACTAGTCTTCTACTGCATTCCATGGCGTGATATATATCGCACTGATTGTTGCATAATCGGCAAACACACTCCTGGCTGGGCTGATGGAAGGACTTCCTTGTGCAGATGCGATGGTGGAAGCCATGGATCGCAAATCTGGTCACTAGGTGCCTCAGCTCATACTCTGGTCGCATCCATTCTTTATATAACATTGCATCTGTTACGAAGAATCTTTCTGGGATGGAGTCTCTCTTCCTGCAAAGTTCGCTTAACAGGTCTACGCATGCGTGTGTGGATGGTAGGTGCATTAGCAGTCGAAGGTCTTCTACCAGAAATGTTTCTCTGGCTAAAGCATACGCATATCGTGAAAGAGCGAATTTTGATACCCCCAATACCCTTTTCAAATACCTTGATTTCAAACTTTCAATGTCTTTTAATTGTCTGATTGATAGATAAGTCCATATGACCTCTAGCCCGTACGTGAGTGATGGGAGTACTTTGACTCTGGAAAGTTCCATAGCTGAATTCACTGACATTCTTTGTAAATGTCTAATGTCGCTTATATTTCTAAGTGCTGCTGCAAGTCTCTCCTTTATATGAACCATAAAGGAAGTCCCTGTGACTTGCATAGTAATTCCAAGGTACTTAAATTGTTTTTTCGGTGTTAGTATGTGTTCCCCGCAAACAATGTAGTCATCCTTCCTCAGCCTTCCTCCATTTCTGAATATCATTAATTCAGTCTTCCGAGCATTCATCCTTAGTTCATTCTCCTCCGCCCATTTCTCAACAAGATCTATTCCCTTCTGTAGTTCCTCTATATTATCGGAGGCCAGGGCCATGTCATCTGCATAAATATATATATTTACTTTCTGTGTTACCTCCTTTAATTTGAAGACAACATCGTGGGTCATGATATTGAAGAGTAACGGACTTAGCGGGTCTCCTTGCAGTACTCCGATTGTCTGGTCAATCCAGTCCGAGTGTGCGATACCATCATGGATCTGAACTTGATTGTCCGCCAGAATGTTCGATATCAGTCTTGTCATGTCAGAACGTCCTAGTAAGTTTTCTAATTTTATGACAAGTTTCCTTCTATTGACTGTGTCGAAGGCTTTGGTGTAGTCGATAAAAATTACATATTTCTTCCCGTGAGCTTCAAGCGTGTCCTGTATGTCCTTTAAGAGACATTCTGCAGCCAATAGAGTAGATCTGCCCTTCCGAAATCCAAATTGTTCTTCTAGAAGCAGGTGGTCTACACATGCATCTATTCTCCGAGTCAGAAGCTTGGTAAGCAATTTGCATGCAACCGATTCCAATGCCACACCCCTATATGATTCAGGTTTACTGACATCGCCTTTACCCTTGTATAGCAGTTTGATTATGGACTTACGCTAAGTACTGGGGATGGTTCCAATCTCTAAGCACTTATTCACTAACTCTGCCCATACGTTTTCCACGAAGTGTAGCGAAATCTTCAAATGTTCATTACAGAGTCCATCTACACTTATTTTGTATCGGTTTGTATTTGTATGGGAAATTAAGACATGGTTCACCAGTTGGCCGCTCCTGTAAAAGCTGTACAGCGTTGCCAAGATGGGCTCCATCACGCGTCTAGGCACGCTTCGCTCGGAAGTAATGGGCTCCATATCAGCAATGCTGTACAGAATATCCCGGAGCGTCTAGCTGGTGAACCATGTCTTAGTTCCCCGTATAAATACAAACCGATATAAAATAAGTGAATTAATTTACGTATTTCACAGTCATACAACATAACTTTTTGATGTATAAGGATTACAACGCAACCAAGAACTACATTTTACAAGGACCCCGAGCCTAGAAATAGTTACCTTACAAAAATGATAACAAAATTCGTTCTTGAACACACAAAATGTTGAAATTAATAAACCTGTTATACAACATTCCACTGTATATTGTGCTAAAATTTGGATTCGATCTGATGACGGGTTTGTGAGATAATAATTATTAAATGTGACGCATGGTTGAAACACGCTTAAAAACGGTCACCTTTTGTGTTTCAACTGCGATAAAAAATTAAAATATAGGCTAAATAAAAAATTCCAAACCTACATGAACTAACGTAAAATAGAACGACGAAAATGATTATGTTAGTGGATTTTATATAGGTCTATTGGTTACTTCAAAAACAACCTTCAAACTCGAGTGCACATAATATTTTGGTCGACAGTAAGTACTGTACCAAGAAAAGGAAGCCAGGCCCTAAGAAAAACCTCTACACATAGGCCTACATAATATTTTTTCCCTAGTTTATATTTGAAATTACGCTTGCATTAGAGAATGTGAAAAGTACTGAGCAGTTTTGATTTCACTTTAAATTTAATTGTACAAGTTGGATGACTAAACGTCACCCCACAATCTGCAAGCTACATGGCTGAACAGCGGTTGCTTGGTAGAACTAGGCCCTTCAACGGCTGTCGCGCCACGGGTTTAGTCTTTTTTTGAACTTCTAATATATAATTGTAAGAGTACATGACCACGAACTATTCAGTGACAACTTTTTTCAGAGAAGAGAGTTCGTATTCAAACGGAAACAATGCGTTGTGTGGAAAAGTAAGACGTAGCCATTGTGAAAATGGAAAATTGGTCTCCATAGATACTGACGACAGTCAAACGCATGTTCTCTAGGCGCAAGCGTCCTGCATAAATATCCACTTCCTTTGTACGCTCACAGAACACGAAGGAAAGTCCCAGCAGAGCTTGTGTATTGGCGTATTGAACGAAATAAAAGGTAAGGAACTGAAACAATGTTTCTTACAGCAGATGTTTATTGCCATTCAGAAATGCCTTCTTATTTTATGATTTTTTTCCTAGGAAACTGTCATCAGTCCAACATCTCTCATTGACTAGTTCACCTGTCAATCATCCTACCATTGTGGTTGCACCTGAAGTTCAGTTGTGTCTTGTGTTTCGCAGGGTTTTCCACACTCCCTCCAGGTAAATGCCGAGATAGTACCTTACTTGAAGACTCAGGGCACCTGCCCCATCCCTGGCTCTAATACAGTAACACACATAGTCAACTACATGGGACTGATGACCAAGATGTCCCAAGCCCCTACAATGTATTATTATCAACAAGAACAAGAACAAGAATGTTTGAGGAAGTAAGAAAGTATCTGTATAAGCACATTGTGTCAACGTTACATAAGCGTGACATTACTATAATTTTATTGCTCAGATATTGTTCCACGCCTAGGCACTTGTACATGTAACTCGCCGAACTACAATATTCGTCAACTCGGCGTGTTCATCATTTTCCTTGCGCTAGAGATCTTGTATAGCCGCGCCGCTACTCCTACCACCCTTTTCTAAACAATTCCCAAACTAATGCCGACGATTCCATTCACCCGATTTTATTTATGAAAAATGCATTGGAATCAGGAAATAAATCTCCGTTTCCGTATTACCAGTTTTTTTCATTTATAAGCAGAAATATAAAAAACTGCTAGTAACGTCTTTGTTTTTCACATTTTGGAAAATGCATTGAATTGATATCAATTCTATTGCACTCTAGTATACATAGTGGTTTTGACATCGCAAATACGAGCTTCCATTCAAGAGAAATTGCCTCACTTTGGTGCTGCTACGTGGTGTCAGAATTACAAACTAAAAATCTGGACATTTAGTCTTAATAGTATCTGGCTGCTGCACAGACTTCTGTGTTGCCTGCTAGTGTGACCCTTCCCCGTGCTGTCCGATCGTGACGTCACAGTTCCCTCTTCATTGCTATGTAAAGTAGTCAGGGATGTTTCAGCTACGTTATCTGATGGTTGAGTTACTTCCGCAATGCTATATGTGTTTGTAGAATGGGGCCTGTTATGAAAGGCCTCTGATATGGCTGGATATTCAGGGGAAGGTACTGCAGTTTCCATGTCGGTAGTATTGCTTAGCTTACTACTCCCATCTGACTCGCCCAGCACCGTGCTGTAGGTTTGTTGTCTGACATGAATACCGGGCGATTCCTTCTGTTCGGACGGTCTATTTGTAAGTGGGAGGTTTCTTTACAATAAAAGCAATACTTAGCTTGTCCTTCATATTGAACCCTTGCAAAGAAGCATATGAGACTCAGATTCGGGGCGTAACAGGTCATATTCGTAAGTTGCTGTCAGGGCGCTTCATTAACTTGCAGGGTAACATATAACAAAATAACATGCAGGAAAGAGTGAAGCCAGGGTTAAAACAACTGAATTTAATAACAAATCACCATATTTACACTTAAACAATTAACAACAAAAACTCCCAACTGACTCCCGCTTAATAAAAATGCCAAAACTTAGGCGATATCTCTGGAGAGATTAATTACCTGGACCAAGTGTCCTTAAATAAAACGATACAAAAGTGACCATATAAGTGCGTATGCCGTTCTACATGCACCACGATGTGTACTTTGAATGCGTGATTCGTTATCATCCAGAATGACCCTTCAAACAACGAATCCGCATTTCCTAGAGCTAGACCGACACGAGGGAACACAACTACAATACATTAAATTAAACCGACACTTCCTAAGTCTACTATAAACAAACACAAAATTTCCGTGTGAAATTGGACTTGAATTGCCGTAGCAACATTTACTGCCTAAAATCTTAGGACTTCTCACACAAATCAACACAAGTACATTAACACGTGACCAATAGAAAAATACTCAAATGACCGCTGTCAAAATTTACAAATACTCTACCACTACACCACACGGGTGTGACAAACAAAATTACATGAAATCGAGTCATCAACAAAGCAATAGGCAAACAGCCAACATTTACGTTAATCACAATATTCTTATCCATACAAGGTACAACAATCCGTTACACACATGGCGAACTCCCCAATTAATTATGGCTTAAAATTTAGCCATCACAATGAACAGGTTTGCTGCATGAAAGCTTACAGGGTTCAGTCGGACAAAATAGGACTGCCTATCAAAATAAGTCACAGGCAAAACGGGCGGTTTGTGGAACTCTGCATGTCTGTCAACCCACGTGTCAATAACCTCGACCTCCCAGAGCATGGGGTCGAACCTCGAAGAAATGTGCCCCAAAGCACAATAATACGTGTGTGTCAGAAAAACATATGGACAAGAATCAGCAGTCTCCCAAGAGCACTCTGTCTTTCCATCTAAAATACAACAGCAGCAAAATATATAAGGGCGGTAGGACAACTACCCCCTCCTCACGTAGAATCAACACACACTAGACACATCAACACACACTTAATCACACGTATGGGTTGTGACAGACCCTGAAATAAAAGACACAAATAATATCCACATGCTGGCGCCATCGTTCTATGCCGTGACTAGTCACCTGAAAAGGACTCAAGAAAAATCTATCAAATTAGAACGAAGGTGTTCTACAATTACTTTTAAGTTGGTGCACTCGGCTACCCTAACATGAATAATAACCTGTTCGGCAAAATGTTTTACAATCAATTCCTCCCATTCCTATTTCAAATATTAACGTTAATAAAGCACCATTTATCGAATGTAACGGGTTCCGCAATTGCAAGGATAAAAATCACGCACGCACGCCGCGTACATTACACATGACTCAAGAAAAAAAATCAAAATATCAACAAACACATTGGCCACGCGCCAACGGACATTTAAACATATAGTGTCGGTACAAGAAAAACAGCTATAAAACAAGAAAGAAAAACATGACTATATACACAGTTCCCCGGCCAAATCTAACTACATAATTGAAATAATCCAATTTTAGTACATCACCGCTTCTGCATGTAGGACTAAGGACATCCTCCTCAACCCATTGCCCTAAGGACAATTTAGCACTCCATAGTAGTCGTCTGTGTTGATTTCTTGAAGCTCATCCCAACTTCAAACCACGTGCTGATCATCTTGGTCTCGACTCCTTGGCAGAAAAGTTCAATGTTAAATATTTGCCTATCTATAATCGCTTGCAGGCTACTCAGTTCACCCACAATTGTCCTACTGCGATTAATAGCGAAGACTGGCCCTAATTATATCGCACATACGCACTATAAAAACACATACAATACACACAATTTATACATAAAATATACATCTCGAGTCCGCGCCACTGGGTCGTTAACAAGTTCAAAATCCTGGCTGCACCAGCAGTCGCTATCTCGTCCGGTATTTCCGTCCCGTTTTGGACTTCGGTTCTGGTAAGCGCTAATTAGGGTGATACGATACTTCCCCCTTAAAGTTGAACTCGTCGTCTTTAAAAGAATGTTACAGTTTATCACGCGCTGGCGTGAAATATTTAGATCACACAATTTAGTTGATTTTAGAACAAAATGTATTATAGCTTTTAAAATTCGATATTGCAAACGCTGCGACTTTAGCTTCCCAGAGCTCAGAAAATAAATTAGCTTCACTGATTTTAGAGCGTAAAAATCACATTTTGAACTGGCGTGGAGTATGCCTCTGAAGGCTCCACAAGTTAAGTACTCCGATAAATTCGAGCGTCAAAAATCACACTTCAAACTGGCGTGGAGTATGCCTCTGAAGGCTCCACACAATAAGACTTAGATAAATTTGAGCGTCAAAAATCACACTTCAAACTGGCGTGGAGTATGCCTCTGAAGGCTCCACAAGAATAGACTTAGATAAATTCGAGCGTCAAAAATCACACTTCAAACTGGCGTGGAGTATACCTCTGAAGGCTCCACACAATAAGACTTAGATAAATTCGAGCGTCAAAATCACACTTCAAACTGGCGTGGAGTATGCCTCTGAAGGCTCCACACAATAAGACTTAGATAAATTCGAGCGTCAAAAATCACACGACAAACTGGCGTGGAGTATACCTCTGAAGGCTCCACACAATAAGTACTCCGATAAATTCGAGCGTCAAAAATCACACTTCAAACTGGCGTGGAGTATGCCTCTGAAGGCTCCACACAATAAGACTTAGATTAATTCGAGCGTCAAAATCACACTTCAAACTGGCGTGGAGTATGCCTCTGAAGGCTCCACACAATAAGACTTAGATTGGCGTCAGGCCAGACTATTTATGAGAAACTGACAAGGGCGGCGGAGTGGGGCGGAGTCGGATAAAAACTTCCAGAGTTTTTGTCTCACAAAGATGGGGCTAGTGTCATTCTTCTCCAAATACATCCAACGTCTCAAATTACTCGAGCGGAGATTAATCCGTTCGGCGGTTCCTTAGATACACACTTCCGCGCGCTTTTTACTACTGACGCCGTCCACCTCGTGGTCACAGCTTGGTCTCTTGCGATTGGCTGATTCAATCGTATGTTCGTTGAGAGGACCTCGTGATTCTTCCTTTATGTCTCCAATTTTGGTACAGTAGTTGCACAATTTGGCCTTGAACTCGACTAATTCTGGCCGTCCCCCAGGAATAGCTACCAACTCAGCTTCTGTTGCAATCATTACGAAATGCTGGCCTCCCTAATATCCAAGTCGACTTCCTTATGTGCTGCCTGGGCCGTAGTAATAATAATAATAAATATGAATACTTATTTATCGAAGATCAATAAGGGTTCATTTATCCTCAGCAAGGTTTTGAAATTCGAAACAATTTATTGGTTTGGATTTCAAAAACAAAATCCACTGTAGTAACAACACATCTCTTTAAATCTCACTCAGCTGCTCGAGTGTATGCCCCTCTGACTCAATTAGTGTGCTCCCTTCTCGCTGGAATGTCATTCATATTTTCACTAGGTCTCCCCCTTCTCCTCACGTAGTTGCCACTCCCGTCGTCTCAGCTGCTCGTTGTTTACAAACAAAGTGCGTACTCACGCGCTCCCCGTGGATTTGAGTGTTTGCTTTCAAAAAAATATAAATTTTTGGCAATACAGATTCTGCACATATCATCTTTCCTAATCATCAAATGGTTCCCTTCTGTAGTACGGTTTCAAATTGGCGCTATTAAAAACAGATTTTGCACCAGTGCTCACTTCTTCTAATCTGTAGGCATTGTTACCCAGATTCTTAATTACCCGGAACGGGCCAATGAATTTCGGACAGAACTTGGCGAAGACTTTGTTCTTAGGGTCTGAGATTGGTGGTCTACGAACCAGCACTAATTCTTGTTCTTGTAACTCTCGGTGAAACTTCTTTCCTCGGTACCGTCTCAGCCTTCGGTCCGCTTGGTTCCTCATGTGCTCTCTCGTTCGCTGGATTCGCAAATCATGCGCTAATAATGGATCCCTTGGGCAAGGAATGATCTTGTCCCAAGTTCTTTCCGGCAATCTGTTGTGGTGTACAATCAGTGGGACTTGACCCGTCGACTCGTGCTTAGTAGTGTTCATGCACATCTCAATTTCCCCTACTTTGTCTACCCATTTATTGTGTTCGTTAGGAATCATTACTCTGTAGTATTTAGCGACACAGCGAATTGTTCTTTCGCTCGGATTTCCACAAGGATGACGAATACTTGAAAATATGTGTTTTATTCCTAGGCTCTCCAAACCTTGCCTAAAAACATTGCTTGTGAAATAGGTACCGTGATCTGATAGAATGGATTCCGGCTTCCCAAGCATCGGAATGACTTTGTTCTTAATTCGACTAAGGACTTGTCCTGATGTCGTCTTCTGAATAGGACATAGCACGACCATCTTCGAAAATACATCGACACATACCAAGAGGTGTCGGCATCCACGCTTTCCTTTTACTAAAGGACCAAAGCAATCAATCGCGAGCATCTCGCATGGTTTCTGCGGTAATAGTGGTCTTGGAGGTTGTTTCAGAATAAAGTTGTTCGGCTTTGTGCGCTGACAAGCGTCACACGTTCTAATTACTTCAACAATGGTGAATCTCATCTTGGGCCAAGTAAAGGTCTCCCCTATCGTAGCTTCAGTCTTATCCGTGCCGATATGTGCTAGGCTCTCGTGAACATGCCAAGTTAATCCCCTCTGTAGTGATGCTGGAACTAAGATCCGCAGTTTAGTATGATGCTCATCCACGTACTTATGTAACAAGTTATTCAAGTAGTGAAATCTCGCTTGTTTAGCACTGGCTTCCCGGTACTCCGGTGAATTTGGTTGTAACTCCTTCCTATAGAATTTTATCATCATCATCATCCATGGGTCAGCTTCTTGCTCCTTCCGAATATCCTTCAATCTTGCCAAAAACTCACGAGCCTTAGGTGTCAAGGTAATATTGTGAACTTCCGCTGTTACTTCGTTTCCGTCCTCAGGGTTTCTACTCAAGGCATCTGGTATGACGTTCAATTTCCCAGGACAATGCTCTATTGTAATGTCAAACTGCTGTATGTAGATGGACCAGCGCGTAACTCTCTCACTTGCTATTGTTGTCTTAAATAAAAATGTCAGTGCATGGTGGTCGGTTCTAACAATGATGGAATAACCATAGATCATCTTGCGCCACTGTTGGAGAGAATATAGAATTGCTAGTAGCTCAAGTTCCGTAACTGTGTAGTTCCTCTCATGTTTCCGTAATTTACGACTCGTAAATGCCAAATAGGATTTCTTCTTGGGTTCTTCAGCGTCCTCTTGGTACAGCATAGCACCAATCCCAATTAACGAAGCATCTGCTTGAATGATAAATTGTTTCTCAAAATCCGGATATCCAAGTTTCACACAGTTTTCCAATAAATCCTTCGTTGCTTTAAAAGACCTGTCGCACTCCTCGTTCCACGACCATCGATTCGCTTTCTTCAACATCTCCTGCATAGGCGCTACTGTTTCTGTGTAACCAGGGCAATTTTCTTTGAAGAAACCTGTCACTCCCAAAAATGCTCTAACATGTTTGACTTTGGTAGGTGTGGGAAATTTCTTAATAGCATCAATCTTGGCTGGATTAGGCCGCACGCCCTCAACATCAATTATATGTCCCAAATATAAAATTTCGCTCTGGCAAAAATGTGACTTTTTTAAGTTGATCTTGAAGTTCATGGTTCTCAGGTTGTCCAGCAGTTTATTTAAATTTATCAAGTGTTCTTCCATTGTCTCAGAAGCGATTAATATGTCATCAACATATCTCGTGGTGAAGTTCTTGACCTCCTCAGTCAGATTTCTATCGAGTGCTCTAATGAGTGCACATCCCGCAGTTTTCACGCCAAAGGGCATTCGACACCAGATGTAACTTTGATTATCGAATAAAAATCCCGTCAACAGTTGGGATTTTTCTTCAAGTTCAAGATGGTGGAAACTATTCGTCAAATCAACACTTGAGTATATCTTCTTCCCGCGGAAGCCTTTCAAAACATCTTTGATCCTCGGTGCTTGGTCGTGCTCAACTAGCAGTTTGCTATTTAAAACTCGCGCGTCTAGGCATAGCCTAATTGATCCGTTTGGCTTGGTCACAGCCAATATTGCGTTCAGATAAGGAGTTGCAGCTTTCCTTATCATGCCAGAATCTAATAAGTTAGTAATAATATCCTTCACCTGAGAAAAATGCTTCTCTGGGATCGGGTACAATTTACTTTTAAATGGGGTCCAATCTGTTACCTGCATCGCATATTGAAAATTTAAAACTTTCCCAGGTACGGTGTCAAAAGCTCCTTTATGTAATCTTAAAATTTCTTCCAATCTTCTTCTATCAGATTCCCCTACGATGGCTTCCTTAAGTCGCTCCTGAAGTAGAATTTCGAATTTGGTTCCGCCCATTTCTTCTTCCGCCAAATGCACCCAAAGTTCCTGCGAAATATCTCGGCTGTCCATTTCTAGCACTGCTGTCTGGTTGACTTGCTCTCCCCTCAAGATCTTATCTCCGGCCTCATTAGTGCATTCCTCAACAACCCAAGTATTGGCCTCTCTCTCCAGCGGATTCTCTTCCATATTTAAACCCACATGATCCAATCCTTCTACTTGTTTGAAGCTTACAGTGTTGTTATGTAAATCAATTACAGCATGAAAATCGCAGATGAAGTTGGCTCCTAAAATTATATTGTAGTTCATCTTTGGAATAACAATCAATGTTTGTGAAAAAGTATGGTTCAATATTTCCAGATCTAGAAATGCTTGCTGTTTACAATTCATAGTTTTGTCAGGAATGACACCTCTGACTTTCATTAGCGGTACCGGCATAATAGGAACAGTCTGTTTTCTTGCTATTTCTTTAATCAAAATTTCAGTGACTAAGCTCACCTGGCTACCTGTATCAATCAAACATCTCACCCTCATACCTCCAATATGCGCGTAAATAATTGGTAGCTGTCTGATAACATTTTCACGGTTCTTCACCACTTCCTCCAGGCAGTCGTCTGGGAATGCTACCCACTCTTCTATATTGGCCACTATCATCTCTTCTTGCTCCCTGGCGATCTCCGTTTTTAGCCTGTCTCCTTTCAGTTCATTTGGTTTTTTTTTTATCCCGGGCCCCATTAGATGTGTTTCGCCGGTTATCATTCTGTCGCTCCTGTTGCCTCAGTAAACTCTCTGCCCCCTCTCCTTGATGGTTATCTGGGCTCTGTCTGTTCGCCATGGCACGCCCCCACTTCTCCTTCTCCGCTTCTTCATTACTTAATTGATCCAAGTATTTACGGGATTCAATATATCGTTCGTCCCAGTTATTCCTATAATCTCCTCTGTTTTCTTGGCGATAGTCCCTGCCGTTACTCCATCTACCATCTCCATTTCTTTGGTAAGGTCTACCTTGTCTCTGGTTTCCCCTCCAATTCGTGTATTCCCGCTGGTACGTCCACTGATTATTTTGATTTTGGTTATTCTGATGATATCTCCCGCGGTTATTCTGATAATTCTGATTGTTGTTATGGAACTGGTTTCGGCCGTCAAAATCTTGTCTTCTTGGCGTGAACTGTGTCCCTGTGGACTGTGTCTTACTTTGGTTCCCCTGGCCGTGGTTATTTTGGAGTCCCTGAACTACCTCTGCCGTGTTGACACATTCCAAATTCCTTCTTCCTGTCTGTGGGCTTACCATACTCGTCTCATCTAAGTGTCTGAGTAATTCTTCGGCTTGGACTGCGGTCTGAATATTTCCTGCGACTAATAATTGTTGGATATGCATTGGGAGTTGTTTTCCGATGGTTAGAACCATATTCGGCTCGCTAGGCGGGTCATCAAAATCCCTGAATTTTACCAATTGCTGACTGAAGAATTCTGAAAAACGGGTTGGATGTGTACTGTGGTATTTGCGCGTGTACAGGTCCATTCTTAACCCCTGCTGTAACGAAGGACTCCAAAACTTCTTCAAAAACGCCTCGCGGAATTGAGCCATGTCTGTAAACGTGTACTTGAAACTTAAAAACCAGGTCAGGCTAGGTCCTTCTAAAAATTTCTCCACCAGTCTTAATTGTTTCTCCGGGCCGATGTGTTGGTCATTAAAGTAGTCAGTTAATTGCCGTAGAAATGCTTTGGGAGTGGTTCCTGAATGTTCTTTAAACTTATCGGGCTTAAAATCATTACCCCGAATGACTTGGATGACTTGGGCTGGTGCCAAGTTCGGTTGCGGAGTTGAAGTCTCCCCCCTGTACTGCTGGAATGCATTAGTCGTTAGTCTGGGACTTTGACCCCGACTCGTGTCCTCAGCCAACTTCGAACCTGCCGGACTTCCAATACTTGTTTGCTTTTCCGGAATATTTTCGTTTGAAAATAACGTCGCATTCTCTAACGATCTAATCTCGTTTTTTATGATTAATTCTGAATGTTCCTGTAATTTCGACTTCATATTTTCCTCCAGTGCCTGCATTCGCTTTAAAACTGCCAGCCTGTCTTCCTTATTCGCATGAGCCTGCTGGTCCCAATCTCGCCGGATCCTACTTTTTAAGCTATTTATTTTCTCCTCGTTCCTCTCCTGATTTTTCTCTAGCTCTTCACGTATCCGTTCCTGCGTTTTTACTAGTTGTTCCTCCAAATTATCCTGAGTTTTGACGAGCTGCTCCCCTACTTCTTGTCTTATGACCTCTTGTGTGTTTATTAGCTGGCCTTCCATCTCTTTTCTTATGATCTCTTGTGTTCTGCCTAATTGCTCCTCTAAATTTTCCCGCAAGTGTATCCGCTCGGTTTCAGCCTTAACTTCGACTTTATCTATTTCCTTTATTAATTCCAGCACGTTGTTATCTACCGAATTAATTTGCTGCTGTAGTTTCTCTTGGGTTTTCTTCACTCCCGCGGTGTTACTGACACATGCTGCCTCTATCTGCTTGAGTTTATCTGCCACCATCTCGTCAAATTGTACTAATTTGTGATCAAATTTCGCCTCCAATTTCTTCATTTCGCCTAACTGTTTGATGTTGTTTTCCGCAACCTCGCCTGCCAGTTTCTCTACTTTTTGAACGCTCTGATTAATATCATTTGTGATTTTTTCTAACTGTTCGGTTTGTGTTACCGCCTGTTGTGACAATTTGTGGTTTAGTTCATTGAATTGTTTGTCAGTGTCTAATTTCTGGACTTCTAACTGGACCGAAATGTTACCGCTCATATCAAGTAATTGTTTTTCACTATGCTCACGCTGAGCTTCTAATTGTTCTTTTAATTGTTCTTCCGTCTTTACGGACATTTGTTCTAATTGTTTTTCACTATGCTCACGCTGAGCTTCTAATTGTTCTTTTAATTGTTCTTCCGTCTTTACGGACATCTGCACTAATTGTTCTTCCGTTTTCGCGGACATTTGGATCGACATCTGTTCTAACAATACCTTTATCTCATCAACACTCGCCATATCACACACAAAATATATTCAGAGAAAAACAGGGTTATGGGCTAAGGTTTCAGCCCTATACGCACATACATGTCACACATTTAAATATTACTGGCTCTAATTTAATGAAAATTTCAGTAACAAAATTTACTGAATACAATGACACTTATTCCCAAACAACAAAATAACCCCTAGTGATCTGCTTTTAAATTCCTAACCAACAAAATTTACGAAACACCAATTAACCGAAGTCAATTAAATGTCAGATATAAGGCAACATCTTCCTGCTTTGACTGAGTTCATCAATAATGCAAATTTCTAATTTTAATGTGGGCGCCAGAACAAGTTTACAACAAATACCAAATCAAATTCTAACCTTGTTCAATATTTCTAACTTTAGGAACTCAGTGATTTTACTAATGCACATGGCGGTACAACATCGCCTCCATTTACTGAATTTACATGTCCGCTTGACCTGGCATCATTTCTCAACGAAATAAATATGAGATCAGCGAAGCAACAACAACAACAATCCCCACTTGGGCAGCCATTTTTGTTTTATGAACCCTTGCAAAGAAGCATATGAGACTCAGATTCGGGGCGTAACAGGTCATATTCGTAAGTTGCTGTCAGGGCGCTTCATTAACTTGCAGGGTAACATATAACAAAATAACATGCAGGAAAGAGTGAAGCCAGGGTTAAAACAACTGAATTTAATAACAAATCACCATATTTACACTTAAACAATTAACAACAAAAACTCCCAACTGACTCCCGCTTAATAAAAATGCCAAAACTTAGGCGATATCTCTGGAGAGATTAATTACCTGGACCAAGTGTCCTTAAATAAAACGATACAAAAGTGACCATATAAGTGCGTATGCCGTTCTACATGCACCACGATGTGTACTTTGAATGCGTGATTCGTTATCATCCAGAATGACCCTTCAAACAACGAATCCGCATTTCCTAGAGCTAGACCGACACGAGGGAACACAACTACAATACATTAAATTAAACCGACACTTCCTAAGTCTACTATAAACAAACACAAAATTTCCGTGTGAAATTGGACTTGAATTGCCGTAGCAACATTTACTGCCTAAAATCTTAGGACTTCTCACACAAATCAACACAAGTACATTAACACGTGACCAATAGAAAAATACTCAAATGACCGCTGTCAAAATTTACAAATACTCTACCACTACACCACACGGGTGTGACAAACAAAATTACATGAAATCGAGTCATCAACAAAGCAATAGGCAAACAGCCAACATTTACGTTAATCACAATATTCTTATCCATACAAGGTACAACAATCCGTTACACACATGGCGAACTCCCCAATTAATTATGGCTTAAAATTTAACCATCACAATGAACAGGTTTGCTGCATGAAAGCTTACAGGGTTCAGTCGGACAAAATAGGACTGCCTATCAAAATAAGTCACAGGCAAAACGGGCGGTTTGTGGAACTCTGCATGTCTGTCAACCCACGTGTCAATAACCTCGACCTCCCAGAGCATGGGGTCGAACCTCGAAGAAATGTGCCCCAAAGCACAATAATACGTGTGTGTCAGAAAAACATATGGACAAGAATCAGCAGTCTCCCAAGAGCACTCTGTCTTTCCATCTAAAATACAACAGCAGCAAAATATATAAGGGCGGTAGGACAACTACCCCCTCCTCACGTAGAATCAACACACACTAGACACATCAACACACACTTAATCACACGTATGGGTTGTGACAGACCCTGAAATAAAAGACACAAATAATATCCACATGCTGGCGCCATCGTTCTATGCCGTGACTAGTCACCTGAAAAGGACTCAAGAAAAATCTATCAAATTAGAACGAAGGTGTTCTACAATTACTTTTAAGTTGGTGCACTCGGCTACCCTAACATGAATAATAACCTGTTCGGCAAAATGTTTTACAATCAATTCCTCCCATTCCTATTTCAAATATTAACGTTAATAAAGCACCATTTATCGAATGTAACGGGTTCCGCAATTGCAAGGATAAAAATCACGCACGCACGCCGCGTACATTACACATGACTCAAGAAAAAAAATCAAAATATCAACAAACACATTGGCCACGCGCCAACGGACATTTAAACATATAGTGTCGGTACAAGAAAAACAGCTATAAAACAAGAAAGAAAAACATGACTATATACACAGTTCCCCGGCCAAATCTAACTACATAATTGAAATAATCCAATTTTAGTACATCACCGCTTCTGCATGTAGGACTAACGACATCCTCCTCAACCCATTGCCCTAAGGACAATTTAGCACTCCATAGTAGTCGTCTGTGTTGATTTCTTGAAGCTCATCCCAACTTCAAACCACGTGCTGATCATCTTGGTCTCGACTCCTTGGCAGAAAAGTTCAATGTTAAATATTTGCCTATCTATAATCGCTTGCAGGCTACTCAGTTCACCCACAATTGTCCTACTGCGATTAATAGCGAAGACTGGCCCTAATTATATCGCACATACGCACTATAAAAACACATACAATACACACAATTTATACATAAAATATACATCTCGAGTCCGCGCCACTGGCTCGTTAACAAGTTCAAAATCCTGGCTGCACCAGCAGTCGCTATCTCGTCCGGTATTTCCGTCCCGTTTTGGACTTCGGTTCTGGTAAGCGCTAATTAGGGTGATACGATACTTCCCCCTTAAAGTTGAACTCGTCGTCTTTAAAAGAATGTTACAGTTTATCACGCGCTGGCGTGAAATATTTAGATCACACAATTTAGTTGATTTTAGAACAAAATGTATTATAGCTTTTAAAATTCGATATTGCAAACGCTGCGACTTTAGCTTCCCAGAGCTCAGAAAATAAATTAGCTTCACTGATTTTAGAGCGTAAAAATCACATTTTGAACTGGCGTGGAGTATGCCTCTGAAGGCTCCACAAGTTAAGTACTCCGATAAATTCGAGCGTCAAAAATCACACTTCAAACTGGCGTGGAGTATGCCTCTGAAGGCTCCACACAATAAGACTTAGATAAATTTGAGCGTCAAAAATCACACTTCAAACTGGCGTGGAGTATGCCTCTGAAGGCTCCACAAGAATAGACTTAGATAAATTCGAGCGTCAAAAATCACACTTCAAACTGGCGTGGAGTATACCTCTGAAGGCTCCACACAATAAGACTTAGATAAATTCGAGCGTCAAAATCACACTTCAAACTGGCGTGGAGTATGCCTCTGAAGGCTCCACACAATAAGACTTAGATAAATTCGAGCGTCAAAAATCACACGACAAACTGGCGTGGAGTATACCTCTGAAGGCTCCACACAATAAGTACTCCGATAAATTCGAGCGTCAAAAATCACACTTCAAACTGGCGTGGAGTATGCCTCTGAAGGCTCCACACAATAAGACTTAGATTAATTCGAGCGTCAAAATCACACTTCAAACTGGCGTGGAGTATGCCTCTGAAGGCTCCACACAATAAGACTTAGATTGGCGTCAGGCCAGACTATTTATGAGAAACTGACAAGGGCGGCGGAGTGGGGCGGAGTCGGATAAAAACTTCCAGAGTTTTTGTCTCACAAAGATGGGGCTAGTGTCATTCTTCTCCAAATACATCCAACGTCTCAAATTACTCGAGCGGAGATTAATCCGTTCGGCGGTTCCTTAGATACACACTTCCGCGCGCTTTTTACTACTGACGCCGTCCACCTCGTGGTCACAGCTTGGTCTCTTGCGATTGGCTGATTCAATCGTATGTTCGTTGAGAGGACCTCGTGATTCTTCCTTTATGTCTCCAATTTTGGTACAGTAGTTGCACAATTTGGCCTTGAACTCGACTAATTCTGGCCGTCCCCCAGGAATAGCTACCAACTCAGCTTCTGTTGCAATCATTACGAAATGCTGGCCTCCCTAATATCCAAGTCGACTTCCTTATGTGCTGCCTGGGCCGTAGTAATAATAATAATAAATATGAATACTTATTTATCGAAGATCAATAAGGGTTCAATATGTTAACAGAACTTTACAATCATTGACCGTCAAATATGATGGAATGGGGTATTTAAGTTCAATTGTTACAATACGTATGCCATTACTTACAGCATAAAATTCGTATACTTCATTACAGCACTCGTTCCGTATGTCCTTGAGAACTCCATGCGTAGGAAGCACGGGGGAGAGCCTTTCATTGTTGACTTCGGGAGGAGATTAAACAGACACGCACACGTTTTGTTAAAGAGTCTGAAGCAGTGATAGTTATCTTTGTGGTGTTACCGCTAGCTAGCCGGAAGGATTTCACACCTTCATGTCGAGATAATATGTTTTCATAAAGTAAGGTGTACACTAATTTAATGTACACTGAATTTTCCCCGTTGTCTAGTTGATTCGCTAGTACTTGATCTCTATTAAGCTTCAGGTCGTTTGCTATCCACCTAGGCCTATGTATTTCAAGTGGTGTCGGTCTGTTGTTCCTTTCTTCAAAAGCGCATTTAAGAGTGTTTTCCGGACATTCGACACTTTCGCAAGTTCAACAAGCAGTTCCGTGACAAACTAAGGAGCCTATTTTTCTTAAACTTAAAGATTCAAGCCAATGTTTAATCTATATGGAACTATCTAAGTTAATGACGAAATTAAGTTGGTAATATCAACATTTCTAATTAATTCGAAATATACCTGCACTACAGTTGGAAGCCCTGGTGACTTAATATATTCTTAGTTCCATCTCTTAAGGTACAGAATACAAAATTTGATTGAAGTTCAATGGATAACGTGGACGTTACATGCAGTTAGATATTGGATCTATCAGTGCGCGTAAAATCATGTTGGCAGCAATGTCATGCATGTCTTGGACAGAAATAATCTGACATATTATGATCTATTGTTGTGCCAATTTTGGACGAAATCCATTTGTATGTATAGAAGTTACATGCATTTTAGAATTAAACTTATCATCAGACTTAGAATCATGTTAGCGGCATTGGCATAATATTAGTTACTCCAAATTAATCTAGAATGTCAGGTACTATACGTGTGCAAAGTTTAGAGTTGTTGGCTTGCATGCATTCTGATATATTAATATAAGGGTAAAAAAGTAGAGACAGCAATTATCAACAGTTGTCAGCAGCTGGTTGCTCTTAGGAATACGCATAGTGATATCTGGTTATGTACACATAGTAGACTACATACGAAATTTGGTTGAAATCCAATTGATAGTGTAGAAGTTCTATTAATTTAAAAATTTGACCTATCAGCATGCTTAGAATCATTTTGCCAACACTGTCATGTATGGCCTCCTGGAAATTAAACTGAAATATTATTGTCTATATACACTGACCGGCAAAAAAAAAAGTGGAACACTTCAATTTTTTATTTAATTTCTTAATTTATTCCACTAAAATGTATCGGTTTTCCAATATTTGCATTATTCATGTAAATGTTCGATGGTTGGCTACAGAAAATACTGAAACATGTTTTACAACACGCTTTAACTCACAAATTTCGTTACATTTCACAAATCTAACAGTTTTCTATTTTTTACTAATGTTCCTTTGGGCTGTTTTTTTTAATGCCAAACAAAGCAGTGTTAATTTTTGCACTGCACTGTACCGGAACACTGGTCACTAAAAACGAGTGTTTCCACCCTTAGCGTCCATGACAGCTTGTTAGGCTCATCGAAGATTGGGGGTAATTGGTGGTAATAAACCACCCTAAGAAATGTCAATTTCTATTCACGGATGTTTCAGATGTGTGTCCTAATGCGTGAAAAGCATTTAAAATGTGATTACATCTTTTTCATGGCTAATTTTATACTTTTTAAATTACTGTTCCACTTTATTTGCCGGTCAGTGTAATTATGTGCCAATTTTGGAATAGCTCCCATGCATACCTTCAAGATATCCAACATGGAGCTCAAATTTCAATTGCGGCTTTTCAGCAGTTGGTAGCACTGACTTCATTTTCATGGCCTTGAGATATTCAGATATAGATATTTACTCATACCAAATTTGGTTTTGATTGCTTCAGCCGTTTAGGAGTTGATAAGGGGGGGGGGACATGCACAGACAGACAGACAGACATTTGCCCAGATCGGTCTCATTAGTCTACTTTTTCTTCATTTTTGCAAAATGTGAAAAGTAGGCTAAAAATACAATACCCTATCACGGTAAGCACTTCTGAGTATTTATTAACCTCGCGGCTAAACTCAGAACCTAACACGACGTAGGTCGCAAAGTGACACTTCCACTCTTTCTACTCTATGGAGTTCTCCAACGCAAAATGTATCAAAATGGTGCCATTCTCAATCGATGATGCCGTTTGTAATATATAAACGATATGCGAATAACGTTATTAGTCCGAATAACGGTATTGAGGGAATATTTTTCGATAGATATATTCAAATAACGTTATTTCTAGTGAGCACTACCATTTCGTTCCTGCGATAACCGGTATCCGAATAACGTTATTAGTCCGAATAACGGTATTGGGGGAATAATGTTCGAGAGATGTATTCAAATAACGTTATTTATAGTGAGCACTACCATTTCGTTCCCGCGATAACCGATATCCGAATAACGTTATTAGTCCGAATAACGGTATTGGGGGATTTTTTTTGGAGAGATCTATTCAAATAACGTTATTTCTAGTGAGCACTACCATTTCGTTCCTGAGATAACCAATATCCGAATAACGTTATTAATCCTAATAACGGTATTGGAGGAATGTTTTTCGAGATATGTATTCCGATAACGTTATTTCAGGCGGGCACTACCATTTCGTTCCTTAGTTAACTGATATTCGAATAACGTTATCAGTCCAAATAACGATATTAGGAGATTTTTTTCGAGTAATGTATTCCGATAACGTTATTTCAGGTGGGCACTAGTATTTCGTTTCTACGATAACCGATATCCGAAGAACGTTATTAGTCCGAATAACGGTATTAGGGGATATTTTTCGAGATACTTATTCATATAACGTTATTTCTGTCAGACAATACTATTTCGTTTCTACGATAACCAATATCAGAATAACTTTATATGGCCCAATAACGTTACCATGCGGTACAAATGACTTCCGGATATGAAACGTAACGACCACAATGTGACCAAGACCTATTTTGTTACATAATCTACCCAAACAACCATTTTCGTTATGTTAAGTTATGAAGCCTTGAAAAACGTAGCACATAATGAAATAAAACTGTCGCGCACTGCAGCTAATATGCGGTAAAAAAAAATGCCCATTTTCACTCCGCCACTGGCTCTAGCCTCTGTCGCTTGTGTGACACTCACTCGTGACTTGCACTGATATTTACACAATAAAATATTAACAAAAAACACATCAAAACCACTGCCCATCCGGCAAATAAAGATTATACTTGTAGATTTTATACAGTTATAAAGTTAGTTAAATACACAGTCTATAGAACACAGAAATATGTGTGTGTGCGTGAGAATGAGACCATGCGGTCGCAAAGTTTTCTTCACACAAGTCCTTCATTTCACCTCGGATAATAATATCAATATTTCACAGTTCTCGTAGTGGTGAATGTCTTCAATCCTTCAATTATTACACAATGCCATGATGGCTATCCATAAGAAAGTTATTCGCAGATTTTTCCTGCCACATGGTTTCCTTTCACTTGTGCTCCATCATGCACATGTTGTCTCTTCCACAGACGAATAGGAACTGGTATTACCAAATATGGAGTGCTCTCAGTACATGAGCTGGCCGCGTAAATTGATATTTTCTTCGATTTACGAAGTCTGCTGAACTTCAAATATACAGAATTACTTGGTTATAATAGTAGTTGATTTTTGGAATGTGAAAAATAAGTAAAAATATAATCATAAGCGATATTGCTTCAGCTTCTTCCCGCCGCTCGCAGGGTATGTTCAGTTACATTTCAGCATAAGTTTTAGTCTATGTTGCCTGAGCAAACATGCGTCAACGGGCGCAATATAGAGAATAAGTTTCAAATTTATAGAGAGCAATTATCAACAGTTGGCAGCTCTGGTAGCTCTAAAATTCACGTTCATAGTTATTTTTGTTAATGTAGAGAAAGCATATACGAAATTTTATTGAAATCTAATTGATAGTTTGGCCGCTGCATGCAGTTTATCATTGAACCTATCAGGAAGCGTAGAATCCTGTTGGCAACACTGTTATGTATAAGTCACTCAAAATTTAATTGAAATCTCTATATGTGGCAATATTGGAAGAAATCTATTTCATAGTGTGGAAGTTATATTCAATTAACATTGAACATATCAAGACGCATAGTATCAAGTTGGTACCACTTTCGTGTGCGGGTTCCTAAAAATCAATTTGAAATATTATGATATACATTGGTGCAAATTTAGGAACGGTTCCCACACATCCTTTCTGAGATATCCAACTTTAAGTTCAAATATCAATTATGTTTTTTCAGCAGTTGGTGGCACTGACGTCGTTTTCAAATATGGCCTTGGGATGACCTGGTATGCCAACTCATACCAACTTTGCTGTCGATGAGCTGCAGTTGTTTAGGAAATGATAGGGGATGCACGCACACGCAGGACAGACAGAACTGCAGACGTACATCTGCCCGGATGATCTCATACGTCTACGTTTCCATCATTTTTTCAAAATGTAAAAAGTACGCTAAAAATTAGAATGGCACTGCTGAGTAAAAGCCCTGCTGCACTTACTAGGTGACCACGTTTCTTATTGACACGTCAAAATCAGGCAAAGTTCACCGGCAATCCTTGTCAACAGACAGAATTTCCTTCTCTGCGAATTTTGTTATTTTGTTTTTAGACATGAATGCAATGACGCATTTTCTACACTAAGCAAATAATGTGGATTTATTGTAATCTGAGTTCTCGGCTGTCACCCCTGAGGTCCGGCATCGATTCGTGGCTGTGCCAAGACATTATAATTCTAGTGTGGGGGCTGGAACGGGGTACACTCAGCCTCGTGAGGCAAAATTGAGGAGAGGAGGATTCGATTCACACCTCAGCCATCTTGGAAGAGGTTTTCTGTGGATTCCCTATTTCTACTCGAGGCAAATGATGGGATGGGTACTAACTTAAGGCCACGGTCGCCTCCTTCCCAATTCTATCCCCAATTTACAAATACATAGGCCTACACAAGTACGGTCATCACAATAGCACAAATTATCACACAAATTCCACATACACCCAAATATACGGGGCTACATGACCACGAAGTCGAAGCTCCTAAAATAAGCAAAAACAACATGAGTAATCAGAATGTACAGTTTCAAGCCCCCCCTACATTAAATTTCTCGGTATATTTTCTACTATATTTTACATGTAGGCTACCATGCATTGGTTGTTGTCGATTCATTGAGGGGCTTTGTGACATCGTGCTCATGTAGCCCCGTGTACTTGGGTGTGTGTGGAATTTGACTTATGACCTGTGATATTGTGATGGCTGTATTAGTGTGTGTATTTGTAATTTAGGTGAGGATAAGGAAGGAGGCGGCCTTGGCGTTAATTTAGGAACCATCCCGGTATTCTCCTGGAGTAGAAGTGGGTAAGCACGGAATACTACTTCCAGGATGGCTGAGGTGAGAATCGAACCCGCCTATTCTTAGTTTTGCATCTCTAGACTGAGTGCACCCCGTTCCAGCCCTCAGACCGGAAATAAATTTATTGGATTGTGCACTAGATGGTAGACAACGTTAACATCGGCTTTCCTGATTGGTTCTTGCGTAAAATAGGACATGTCCTAGTACAACGTAAACATCAAAAATGGCTGGCTCTTTGTGGTCGGAAGAAGCTGTGAGTGTCCTTATAGATGAATACCAGAAGCATCCATGCTTGTACGTGGTGAAATCACCACTTTATCATAATAGAAATGCCAGAAGGGATGCTGAGAGGAAAGTTTCAGACGTTGTTAGCGAGATACGGCCGAACATGAATTCCAATGAAGTGAAGGCTAAAATCAATGGACTTCGAACACAATTCACGAATGAGAGGTTAGTATATTAATACGTAGACCTACTGCTGTTCTATCTCTATAGGTGTATAATTAAATAGGCCATGTTTATTATTATTAATATATTTTTTACTATGGTACGTCAATTGTGTATATGAACTGCGAAGCTATTAAATTTATTAATATATACGGCCTACTTCACAGATTAATTACTTGATACTATACTATAAACTTATTACTAAACATGTTTCTCTGACTAAATATCTATATTAATTGCAGGAACAAATATATGAAGTCCCACCACAGTGGAATGGGGCTTGATGACACCTACAAACCTTCATTTGCCTGGTATGAGAGGATGCTATTTCTTGCAGATCATGTTTCTGCAAGAAACAGCAAATCTAATATTGACTCCAGTCTAAATGAAAACATGCAAGGGGATCATTATATTAATGAGGTGAGTGAGTTGATATTTCTGTAATCAAGCTTCATCCCGTAGTTTATTATATTATTACTATTCTTTTAGAACACAGTATGACAGTGGTCAAACAGATGAATACTTTATATAGCGTAATAAAAACAGGCAGATGCAAAATGATAAATTTGCAATTAGATAGGGTTTTCAGCAGACTACATAGGCAACAAATTTGCTATCACCTTGGCCTTAAAGGACTTACATGCATACACACTCAGACACACATACTTATAAGCTCATATGGCCTATTTGCAATGTGATTAATATCTAAAGTTATCCACGCACCGATCTTGCCAGGGAACCGTTCCTACACCATTGAAATAATCCTTGAAATGGTTTCTAATGTTTATAGGTGTTTGTGCAACTCTATTTCCACCTTGTCTGTCAATTCTTCCTAGGGATTGGTCCCTTCTCCATATTCCACAATTCATAGTCCCCTCTTCTGTGTTTTCCTCATCTACATTATGAGGTGGTAAATATATCCCTTTATTCTCTTCAATTAAAAAGTTGTGTAATGCACAAGTTGCCAGGGTATTAGATTCAACTTTGTCCACTGATAATACTAGTTTGGTTAAAAGTACCCTGAAAACATTTGCCATTATTCCGAATGCATTCTCAACTACACATCTTGCCCGGCTTAACCTGTAATTGAAAATCTTCTGCTCCCTAGTCAGTCCTCTGTATTCAAAAGGCTTCATTATATTACAGGACAGTGGGAAAGCATCATCAGCCACCATAACATAAGGCACTTCATTTTCTGTGCGAGGTAAATTGCTTGGATGAGGAACATTCAATGTAGTAGTCTGCATAGCAGCACACAACGAGCTGGATTGATACACACCCCCATCACTCACTCGTCCATTGGTCCCAATGTCAACATATATATGCACCTGTAGTGTGCATCTACAAGTGCAAGCAAAACAATGCTTGTACTGCCCTTATAATTATAGTACTGTGAGCCACTTGACCTTGGAGCTGCAAAAGTTATGTGTTTACCACCCATGGCACCCAGACAGTTTGAAAAATTCCACTTCTCATGGAAATCTCTTGCAATTTGTAGCCATCCATCTGAAGTTCTTGGAACCTGCAATTGGTATTTTATTTTATTTTATTTTAAAGGAAACAAAAGAGAAGCCTGCAAGTAGATCAGGTCATTTTTAGATGATGTGTTAGGTGTCTATGAGGGGGAAGAAGAGGAAAATAAACGAGAACCGAGTACAGCATCGAATGTACGCCTACCTGTTGACACTGCAAATAAATCAGGTATTGTTTCTGCAGTAGCTACCAATATTTAATTTAATTTTTATATTCAAATTCTGAAATTATCAATAAAAAACTCAAGGGGAAAAATCTTTATTTTACAGGTGAATCATCTAAAAAGAGGAGGAAGAAGACATCCCCTGAGGATGTAGGTTTAGTTCTGCAGCTACAGCTTTGCAGTCATTTATGTGTAAAAAGGACGAAGATGATGATGATGATGATTTTGCCAGGTTTATTGCCAGATCAGTGAGGAAAATAAAACTTTACAAGTACAAACCAAACATGAAATTTTAAAAGTTGTTATGGAAGCTGAGATAAAAGATATGTGTGAATGATTTTTTTAGCGTATGGCTTTTAGTGTCGGGAGTGTCCGAGGACATGTTCGGCTCGCCAGTTTTGTAGCTGCTTCGAGATGGGCACCCAATGGGTGAGCTACAAGTACCGTTGGGGAGGGAAGTTGGAATGTAAGGACTAGGAGTTGGAAGGTAGCGGCTGTGGCCTATAGTTAGGGACCAACCCCGGCATTTGCCTGGAAAGAAGATGGAAAACCACAGAAGACCATCTTCAAGGTTGCCGGCGGGGGGATTCGAACCTCCTCGCCTCCCGGATGTGAGCAACTGCCAGCAGTCATGCCGTAACGACCACGGCTAACTCAACCGGTTGTGGATGAAATGTAAATAATGTACAGTATGAAGTGAACTTCACCTGCATATAATCATTCATGAGTGCATTTTATATTTCCCTAGATGTTTCAGGAATTATACGTGAGAGTGTTCCAAATGGTATTCTTGTGGCATACATCAGGTTTGTGTAAGATTCCCCAGTAGCAAGAAACCTGAGTGTTAATTGTAGTCTTGTTCTAGGAGATATAGCTTGTCTCATGTTTGTGTCCTGTTTTCTAATGTTCGGTCCAACAAGCTGCAAGAGTTTTTCAAACGTTTCTTCATTCATGCGAAGAACATTTCTATAACATTGCAGATCCTCAAATCTCAATTCATTTTGGAGTAATGACAACAATCCTCTCCCATCATTTCTCCTTTGAATCCAAGGTCGAACCCAATACTTTCTAGCAGTTGTCCTCCTTTTCCTTTTTATGATTGTACATGCTATAATGGACACTATTACAGCAGCAATTTCTTCATTAGATGACATTTTATCAAGTACTTTTCACAAAAACAGGTGGCAGGCTTACACAGACGTTAGGCTAAAACAAAATTCCTCCTACAGATGGGAGGACAAGCAGTTTTAACAAAGATTTCACCAAAAGTTTTATCGTGTGCAACATAACGTTTCTGTAAAATGTTTTATAAAACGTTTTATACAAACATTTTGTCAACCATTTTACAGAAAATTTTACCGTGAGCAACAGGCATTAAGACCTAAATGGTAAGTCATTTTTCAAGCCTTGGAATGATTCAGGAATGCTCTCAATTCAAATTTAGAAAGTTGTGTACGATTATAAAAGGACTTCAAACATAACCTCAATATTGAATAATAAGCTACTTTACTTGAAGTTTCCAATAACATGGCCGATATATTCGGAAGATAACCATACGTGTTACTTTATAAGAATCTACCAATAAGAAATTATACGATATTATGAAACATTCACCACCTACATCAACTTACGAATTAAAGCTCTTCAATAAATACTAAACAATTGTAGTTGGCCTGAAGTAGTCGATTAATTGGAACGACTACTTCAATTCGAATGATTCCAACGATTGGTTTGGAAATAGTCGTTTGCACACGACTTGTTTAATTCGAATGTTTCAAATGATCGGTTTGGTATCAGTCGTTTGCAAACGACTTGTTTATAATACGGTGAGTAGTCGTTGAGTTTAGTCGACTGATTCTTTTTTAAGTAGTCGAATAAGTCGATAGTTTTCACAATCGAATAGTTCGACTACTTTCAGTCGACTGATGCCCATCACTTACGTATCGCGAGCACAACTCCTGTGCATTTTTCGTGCACAGTCGGAATGTTTCGCCATCGCTCGGGATACCTAGAGCTGCAAAGAGCAACAGACAACAGGACACTCCACATCTAAGTTCTGTAACATTCATGGATCTCGAGGAATGAGATATGGCGGAGGGTTGTCGATTGAGAATAAAAGTTGCTGTTGATTCGCATTATTAACGCAAAAAATACCAGGCGCAGAATGCATGCATTTTAATCGGTGTTTAAGATCTAACCGAGATCATTCGGCATTTAGCCATGCGGGTTAACATGGGCGACAATAACTCCACACAGTAGTTCCTAGTCGGTTAAGTGTATCAGTGGTGTCAAGCTTGCTTAGTAATTCAAAGGTCCCGGATTCAAGGCTATCCACGGGAGGAAAGTTTTAACTTTTTTTTTTTTTTCATTATTGTATTATATCCTCGTTACCTCGCTCTGCAAATATCCAGTATAGTTTTGTTCACATGATCTACGAGGGCGATTTAAATTATAAAAATCCCTCTCGGCCGGAACACTTAACCGGGCAACGAAAAATACATCAAATTCATTAAATTTGCCATGATTGCATAGGCCTACCTACAAATGTTCTACATGTTTAGCATAATTATACAATGAGAAGCCTCGCTATAGAACGGTGCCTCGGATGTGCCGCGTGACGGCCGGGGCACTCCGGCTAGCCGGCTGCCGAGCAAGGCACTGGCGCTAGCAGCAGCGTAGCGCCCAACTAGTTCAACACATTTACACTGAATCATCATTATTCATGACTAAGGTTCAGATGTTAAGGAAAAGTCATATTTTTTTCCTGAACTCATTTTAACCGAAATCTGAAAAATAAGTTTGAATGACGGGTCTCTGACCACGTTTACAGCAATTTGAATTTTCCTATAAATGCATATTTCGACTATTTTTATTGTTTTGGTCATATTTGGTTATAATTTCAGCAAATTTGTTAAAATTGAGGCGTCGTTAACAAGGTACGTTTTATCTGCGTCGAGTTTCAAACACAGGACTTCCGAATAGTGTAGTAAATAAACCGAGGAAGAACTGCATCTCAAGGCTATGCTAATGAATGAATGTTGAAAATTTTAATGTACTGTAGCTTTCTGTCAGTTTGTATGATTAAATGTGTCTGGTGTATTCTCGCTGATCACGTTTTGGCACTTAAGACGTTTACTGTACTTTAGTGATACTCTACGTATCCCAAAAATTCATGTCATATTTCATAGTTTTTTAGGACATATTTTATAGTTTTTAGGGCATATTTGCTTGCATATTTTGTACTTCTTTAGGTCTTAAACTTACATGAATTTCAGAGTAGTTGCTGGAAATGCTGTCTTTCATTTTCTAAACACACATTGCACCAACGTAGGAAGTTTTGGTACACTCGCTGTAATTCATCCCCACTTCAAAATACGCGGATTGTGTCTGTATATATTTTGTTTGAGATTCCCTCACAAGTAAAAATTGCACAGTGCTGAAACTTATTAACTACAGTGCCTCAGCCACCACGACTCTCCGTTCGATAGGAAGGTTCCTCACTGCACCGTCAGTGTTATTTACAGTGAATAAAGGCTGTTGACAAGAGAAATCAATAACCCTGTAATATTAGGGAAATTATAGAAACAATGCTTCCATGGAAATGCTCGTTAGTATCAATTTATAAATGCAGTGTATAGCCTGTTATTGAACATAGGACTCATTTGGTCTAACATTGGAGAGGAATATGAGCCTGTCCAAAGTAGGAAGGTCCAACAACAGGTTGCAGTTACAGTCTACAATTACATTGTAACTTATATCAATTTCTTACAGTAGCCTACATGTTACAACTTCATCGCATAAAATTGAAAGTACAACAAGATGTTCAGTAAAGAACATATAGCCTACTTTCTCCCAAATGCATGGGTATAGTTGTCACTCATTGTCCTCATCAAGGAGTATAATTGAATGCTGGTTGTAGTAGCTTGTTGAAATACAACGTGCTATGCGGATATTAAACGTTGTTTGAATCCTCACCTGAATTATATACAGTATATACACACACTAGTTCAGCCATCACAATAACACAGGTTATCAGACAAAATTCAACACTCACCCAAGTACACGGGGCTAAATGACCATGATGCCCATGCATCTCAAATTAAACAACAACAGCTTCCTACCCAATTCCTTCCTCGTATAAAAGTACACACACTAGTAAGCCTACAGACATCACAGTGACACAGGTTATCAGGCAACTTCTACACACACCCAAGTAAACGGGGCTAAACACCATGATGCCGCAAAACTCTTACAGAATCAACAATAACAACAACAATAGACTCTACCGCAGATCAAGGTCAACGAATATTAATCGCTGTATTCGAGTGTTGAAATATGTGGTGTTATAAGTATATATATCATATTTTCGATTACAAATACACACTATGTATGCTTAAGATTATGAAGTGTAAGTAGTTATAAATCAATAAATTCAATAAAGAACGAAGTAACAAAATTTGAACCTGCAGGGATTTGAACCACGAACCTTCAGACTACGATCCCAGCTCGCTACCATCACACCACGTATGAGCTACGATGAATATTGGTAAACAACAGGTTTAGTATAACTGTACCTTATTTTGTGTTGAAATCAACGATTTCATTAGCGTTTTCTGACGTTTATATAAACCATTTGATATTAAATATGTATTATTTTGTTCAGTATATTCCTAAAAGGATATAAACTTACGCAGTTACGGAAATATATGGATTTACGAGCAAGAATAGCGGCAATTTTGACAAAGGGACGGCACGGACCCACAACGATATGGCATGGTCGGCCTGACCTCCTAATCATTTCTACGGTTACATATTGTATTATAATATAATAATATCCTACCGGACACGTCTTTGAGGTCAGTTTAAACCTCCCTATGTACGACAGCTGAGTTGTTGAGGTCAGGCCTTGTTGAATCGTAAGTTACGGTTAGGCTGTAATACTTGCATGATTCATACATCCGCGATCTTGAAACTATTTGACTGATGACCTTGTAGATTGGGCAAAAGACGCTTCCACATTAAGGTATATTGTTGCAAAATTTGGTAGAGATCGAATGATTAGGTTATTCATAATTTGATTTAAGCTCAGAACATTTGGGTGGGTGCCATTTCTTTTTTGTTTTTATGGCGGGGATATACAACATGTCACTGAGCTATCCCTTGCTAGTGCTACCTCTGTACCAAAGGTGGTTCGATTTTGGGTTTCGATGTGTTTGAATTGATAGGGGGAATTGATTTGCACACATAGATGGACCACCTGCAAACTATTGGGCTAATGACCTTGTAGTTTGGTCAAAAGACGCTTCCCGTATGAAGGTATGTTGATGCAAAATTTGGTAGAGATCAGATGATTGCGTTAGTCATCATTTCATTTAGGCTTTGAACATTTGGGTGGCCGCCATTACGTTTCCGTCAAGATGGCGGCCATATAATATATGACAATGAGGTGCCCTTTGCTAGTGCTACCTCTGTACCAAATTTCGTTCAATTCAGTTTCACTGTGTTGAATTGATAGTGGGGGGGGGGGGGGGGAGCAGACATGCAGAGTACACCACATGCACACATACACATAGACTGACACAATTTTTTTGGCCCTGTGTTGATCTCATAAGTCTACTTCCATTTTTAGCAAAAATCGAAGGTAGGCTAAAATAAGAAAGGCGGAAGAAAATTAAAGAAGACCCAATGCGGGTGCAAATTTACATGGAACGTGGATTCACTTAATATACCACACAGCAGCCAACCTAACACATAAGAGTATATCAATAACATCGCCACACGGGAACGAAAGTAATAGAACTGTCAACCAGAAATTACCAGAGACCGCTTAGTTCACATGGTTTGTCGAGAACATCTGTACTTACAAAACCAAGTTCCCGATTCTTGGATGTTATGGGTAAACTCGAGAACCACTGGATGGATTTTGATGCGGTTTTCACCATTCTGTAAAGGATATCTCGAGGATGATTTCTGTAGAAAATAATTTATTTATGATCAAAGGAAGCCGAGCAGTAACAATTTCAGTGGAAAAGTCGAAAAAAAAACCTGGCGTCCGAGCGCTTTGTAAGCTTACGCTGGGCAAACCGTTAAAAATATCTAAATACTATGAGTGTAAGAATTGTTCAGCATTAAAAGTTCTACAAAAAAAAGTCCGTGAGAGCATATGTCTATCTTCAATACATCGCCCACTATAAGTGTTTTTACGTAATTTCTTCCAACCATGCCCATCCAACTACTGAGGCGACAGTTTACGAGCTAGCTATGGGCGAGTCTATCATCCCTGTTACAGCCTAGCTAGCGGGCGAAACTATTGCCCCAGATACAGCCAGCAGCAAACCGTCCAGTCGTGTTGAGTTAAGACTTCTGAGAAGGGTGGTTTTCTTCATTTCGCCTGTGAAACACAGTCAAGTTAAGAATGGACGGAAGGGGGATTTGAGTTTCATTCACTTCGCCATTCCCTGGAAGTGCAACTCTCATTTCGCCTGTGAACTTTTCGTTCCGCAAAATTCACAGTCAATTTAAGATTGGACGGAAGGGAGATTATATTATATTAAATTATACTGACTGGCGTATAATCTCTACTTAGTATAAAACAAAGTCCCCGATTCCTGGATGTCACGGGTAATCTCGAAAACCACTGAATGGATTTTGATGCAGTTTTCACCATTCTGTAAAGGATATCTCGAGGAAGGTTTCTGTAGGAAATAATTCATTTATGACCAGAGGAAGTCAAGTACTAACGATTTCAGTGTAAAGGTCGAAAAAAACTGGCGTCCGTGCGCTTTTTAAGCTTACGGTGGGCAAACCGTTAAAAACATCTATATACTATGAGTGTAAGAATTGTTCAGCATGAAAAGTTCTACAAAAAAGGCCGGGAGAGCATATCTCTATCTTCAATACATCGCCTACTATCAGTGTTTTTACGTTTTCATTTCTTCCAACAATCTCCATTCAGTTACTGAGGCCAAAATTTACGAGCTAGCTAGGGGCGAGTCTATCACCCCAGTTACAGCTTAGCTAGCAGACGAGCTTATTGCCCCAGATACAGTCAGCAGCAAACTGTCGAGTCGTGCTGAGTTAAACACTTTAGAGAAGAGTGGTTGTGTTTGGAGTTTCCCTGGAAGTGCAACTCGGCTTTTCTTCATTTCGCCTGTGAACTTTTCGTTCCACAAAATTCACATCAAGTTAAGATTGGACGGAAGGGGGATTTGTGTTTCATGCACTTCGCCATTCTTAAATTACGTCCGACAAGATTCTGTTGCACCTGCATCTCCATGATAATATAATTAATAGTCCAGTCAGTGATTTTAACCCATCATGCCGAGACGTAAAACGGATATTGGTCGTTGTTCATTGACATTGAAAAAAAGAGCGCTTATCACGTAATGCATTCATAACTGTTCCCGGGCGAAGCCGGGTCGGGTTGCTAGTTCCTATATAAGCCTTATTAGACAGCGCCACATCAAGCTATCAGAACAAATCTTTGAAAATGCCAACCACATTTGTTGGCGAAACGTCAGACGATATCAAAGAACTTTATACACGTTCTAATAACCCGAAAAGCCGTTCTGAATCTACTCAACTGTCCTCACGAGACTGAGTGCACCTCGTTCCCTGACTGAACTGGGAATCGAACCCAAAACCTCCTGGGAACGAGGTTAGTATGCTACCCGTAGATCATAGAGCCGACAATACCAATATTTTTGTCACTACAGCTGCTGAGTGTATTACTCTCTTTTCCTAAAGCTGGTAACGCCTAGCCTTACAGTGGACTACTTCACTTAGAGTTGTTTTTCTGTCCCAAAGCATAGTAAAATTATCTTGTCAGGTGGTGGTTCTGCGATATAATTGTCATTACAGCCCCGCGCACTTGGGTGTGTGTAAAATTTGTCTGATAACCTGTGTTATCGTAGAGTAAGTAGTTGTAATTGAGGTGACGATTGAGATCGCGGCGGCCGTGGCCTTACTGCAAGTTAGGAATCATCTCGGTATTTGCCTGGGGTAGAAGTAGGAAACCGCGGAAAACCATTTCTAGGAGGCTGAGGTAGGAATCGAATCCGGACCTCAGGGGTGACAGTCAAGAATTCAGGTCACTGCACCACGAGGTAGTCATAGTAAAATAGACCTATTGAAATGGTTATTCAAGTTAGCGGCTATGTCTATTTCAGATTCAGGGCGTGACCGGTATTTAGAAAGGAAAAATCTGGTCTGTTTTTTCATGCGCAGTGACTAATAAATAATAACGATAATAATAATAACGTAATAGTAGTAATAATAATAATAATAATAAGAGTTTTAAGTGATGTGTTCAGCTCAATGTATTTTGTCCATCTGACACTTCGACTCAGTTTTTACGAAATTTGTTCAACTTCACGTCTTTAAAAAATAGAATGACGATAATTTCATTGCAACTGAAAATGAAAATCCACAGCCTGCTTCCAGTCTCCGACTGGGTCACCAGTCTCCGACTGGGTCAGGAATGGAATGAATGAAGCCCCCATCTAGCGGCGAGGATATGAACTGTGCCGGCTGCTGAGGCCTGACGCACTCCTCTGGGGCAATGATTAAATGAATGACAGATGAAATGAAATGATAGTGGAGAGTGTTGCTGGAATGAAATTTTGACAGGGAAAACCGGAGTACCCGGAGAAAAACCTGTCTGCCTCCGTTTTGTCCAGCACAGATCTCACATGGAGTGACCGGGATTTGAACCACGGACCCAGCGGTGAGAGGCCGGCGTGCTGCCGCCTAAGCCACGGAGGCTTATTTCATTGCAACTACTGAGGAAAATTTTAACTGGAAAAATTGACTGCCAAGAGTTACTTAGATTCATCACTTTTCATGTACCAGAAGTCAGATCTCGACAGCAAGCACTCTTTCACATCCCGAGATCTAAAAGTGTTCACCATTCTAATTCACCATTAGTTAAAATATTATCACTTAATAATTCAATCGATGTTCAAGTAGATTTATTCGTTGGCACTAACTCATTCAATAAACAAGTAAAAGCAGTTGTTCCTTGAATACTGTGTACTCGTTTCTCCTTTATTTTTGTATATCTTTTTTTCTCTCTATTTTGTACGTTTTTTTAATTCTATGTATACTTCTCACAATTTCTTTATAGTACAGTACAGCTGGAATGGTTTTGTTCCAAAAACTGTGCTATGGTTGGCTTTTTGTAAATCGTTAGAAAAGCACAAACAAGAAAAACTTAACTCTGAATTTTAGAATAATTTGCACGATCATTTTGTCGGAAAACTCAAAAAAACATTGAAAAGCGTTTTTCTCTGAATCGACGTATTTTAAAGAAACCTTTTTTTAAACAGAAAATGTAGAGGACATTGTCACCTACAATTCGTCTCATTGAGGTCATGTCATACGTTTTGAAATGCAGAATCTAGGTGGCACCAAATCTTCCAAAAAAGTGTTTTTTCACTTTTTGTCCTAGAAAAAATAGTTTCTTCACAAAAGAGTGAATCAGAAATTTGTTCCTCTCAAAATTGTCTGCAACATTTATTCAAACGTTTGTTTCCTCCAACTTACCGTTCCAAAGTTATAGCGCAGCAAATGCAACGCTGCGTAGTCAAGGCTACTATTGTTACTGCGGAGAGAGCGGTGAGCATAATTTAGACAGGGACCGGTGTCGGACAGCTGCCTAAGGCTCGGTCAAACAGGACGCGGGCTGTGTTTGTTAATTAGCTCAAACAATCATATCTATTTCAATCGCAACGTAACAATCATAACTGTACACATATTAACCTTTGTGCCATCTGAATAGTACAATTTTCACACTTCGGCAGACTATAACTTTAGAACGGTAAGGCGGAGGAAAAAACTGTTTGAATAAATGTTGTAGACAATTTTGAGAGGATCAAATTTCTGATTCATTCTTTTGTGAACAAAACATTTTTTCTAGGACAAAAAGTGAAAAAACACTTTTTTGGAAACTTTGGCGCCACCTAGCTTCTGCATTTCAAAACGAATGTCATGACCTCAATGATACGAATTGTAGGTGACAATGTCCTCTACAGTTTTTGTTTAAAAAGCTTCTCTTTAAAATACGTCGATTCAGAGAAAAACGCTTTTCAATGTTGTTTTTTTTAGTTTTCCGACAAAATGATGTGCAAATTATTCTAAAATTCAGAGTTAAGCTTTTTTGTGCTTTTCTAACGATTTACAAAAAGCCAACCATAGCACAGTCTTTGGAACAAAAGGGTTGTTTTCTGTGCAGCTGTCCTGTACTATTAGTAGTATTTCGTTTTTTGTTCTTCAATTGTGTACTCTTCTTTCTCTCTTTTCTCATTAATGTTTATTGTATTTTTTAACTACAGTTGATAGGTCTTCAGTATGTCAAGAAGGAATGTATTTGGACTTAAGCCTGTATTCCTTCATATTGTTAAATAAATAAATAAATAAATAAATAAATAGATAATTTTACTTGGGTAACCACACTTAAGATACGTCTTTAGGATATTTTTCCCACACTCCGCAGCCATCACTTGTCCATCTTGGCCTCTAATCGCCTATGTAACAAAATAACACAACTTATTGAAACTTTGTCATTATGTTCCATTCATAATTACAATGTTACTGGCCGCGGTGTCCAAGAGCGCTACCTCGTGCCTCGCTGTCATCGCCAGAGCGTGCGTTCGAATCCCACCTCTGCCGTCTAGAAAATGGGTTTCTTGGCATTCCATTTTCACTACCAGGCAAATGCCAAGACGGCGCACAGTGTGAGATTTTGCCTATCTAGGAGAACTTTACTCAATTTCCTGACCATGTTATTTTTCACAAAATACATGACATTTAGTTCGCTAAATATCCCAGTCAAAAGAAAATGCTACGCACTTGTACTATAGTCATCCGCAACGTCTGTCAAATGGGGCTTAGAACAAAGTAAAGACGCGTAAGCTCTCAGAGCCCTGCAACAGCCGTGCCGTGTGCAGTATGTTTATTCGACTGGTGATGAGCGCTGTGACGCAGAGTGGTCAGTGCTGTGCTTCAATGTTATTGCTGATATCTGAAGGTAAGAGTGTGTATGTTAACTTAAAATTTCATTGAGGGGTTAGGTTACAATGTTGTTTTGAAAAGAGGCTTGGCATGAACAAAAACTACTGTAGTTTCTTGAAATTCAAAGAGGATTCTACTCAGGTTTTCCATCGTGTTCCGACCTGAAATTTGTTTCACATTATAGCTTATTAAGTATAATACTAGCAACGATCGAAATATCCTGCGCAAGTTTGCGCGATAACGACCAAACGTCCTGTCTGTTTCAGAATGGCACCCGTGCTTACGTGGCGTACTATGTTCGATGAGTGGGCAAAAGCTCACACAAACAAGTCAGAAGTTCTTTCAAACTTTATAATGGAACAAACGGAAGTCGCGGAACTTTCACCTAGTTCAAAGGCAAAAATAAGGAAGTGTGTACACAGTATACAAGTTAAATGGGATAAAGCTAATCGACATCGGGAGAGATTTTTATACCAAAACGCGACATGGTTGGACAATGAAGTCGACTTTAATTTTGCAACTGATCCTCCGATTAATCCAACCAAGGCCGGTAGACCTCAAAAACCCTTTAAAGATTGTTCCTCCAAAGTTCAGACTAGAAAAATCAAAGCACTTGTTGAATCTACAAGTCATGGAGAACTGTCGCAAGCTATTGAACTCTCATTGCGCAAGACAGGAAAACGCGAATCGGCTGTAATCGTGAAGGAGCTTTGTTCTTCTTCTCCTACAAGGGACACAAACTTCCAGAAAGCTCGAAATTCTTCGCTTGAAGTGTCACCTAAGTTTACCGCAGATGAAGCATTTGCTTTATTAGTTGATGCAAATCTTTCGACGAACCAATACAATATTGTGCGAAATCAAGCAAGAATAATCGGCAATGAATAAAGTTCCCCTGGATGGGCAAAATCTCACACTGTGTGGCGGTTCCTTTCAACAGGTCCACGGTCAACTTCCTTACAATATTCTTTCCCTGCTCCTTCCTTCATTAAACCCAAGTTAGCGGTCGCCTGGACGATCGGCTTGTTGTATCTGGAGGAAGTGTGTTCAGCTCTCAGACGCCGTTCTTGCGACGGTAGAGGAATGGTCCCTAGCAGAGTCCGTGGGTGAAGCCAAACTGGGAGGTTAAGCGATTTAAAACATTTTTTTTTAGCGTATGGCTTTTAGTGCCGGGAGTGTCTGAGGACATGTTCGGCTCGCCAGTTTTTGTAGCTGCTTCGAGACGGACACCCAATGGGTGAGCTACAAGTACCGTTGGGGAGGAAAGTTGGAATGTAAGGACGAGGAGTTGGAAGGTAGCGGCTGTGGCCTATAGTTAGGGACCAACTCCGGCATTTGCCTGGAAGGAAGATGGGAAACCACAGAAGACCATCTTCAAGGTTGCCGGTGGGGGGATTCGAACCTCCTCGCCTCCCGGATGTGAGCGACTGCCAGCAGTCATGCCGTAACGACCACGGCTAACTCACCCGGTATTAAGATGATTTATGACGAGGAGTTTGTGTATATTTTGATCGTTAGAGCACATTATTCTGTATTTTTTAAATAATATTTTGGAAATGTACAGTTGCATAATCACTAGACACTCCTCAAGTGAGGTAACACATTCTATGTGAGTTGTTGTTGATTCATTTAGGGGCTTGCATCATAGTGGTCATTTAGCCCTGTGTACTTGGTGTGCATAGAAGTTGTCTGATAACTTGTGTTACTGTGGTTAGATCTCACCCTCCATGGCACCGCGGCCCATGAATGGCCTTGGCCTTCCAAGCGACCACTGTCCAGCCATTTGGCCTCCAGATTGCAGGGTGACACGTGCTCAGCGTGTCGGGTTCCCGCAGCCGTTAATGTTGATTTTCCTGACCAGGCCACTGCTACAGAGCTACTCTATTGTCCTCATGAGGCTGCACACCGTTCCTGCCCTCATGCCAGATTTGTTTTTGCACACCTGGACCTCCACGGTGGCAGCCAAGAATGCTAACCACTACACCACGAAGTGGTTGGAGTTCAATATTCAACAAGTGGTCCAGTGGTAGGTGCAATACTTCGATTAAGCTGTGTGGCTTGAAACAATCTAGCTTTTATGTTAACCACATGCTACTGTATAAGCAAATTACGCAACAGGTGACAATGGTATTGACATCAGACTAAGTATTCTCTCCTGTTTTAATCCCCACCTCTCACGCCCAGCGATGTGGAGAGAAGGTTTTCTGTGATGAAACAGATGTTCAATTGCTTCTTAATAGCTTGCCCAAGGTGATATTTATTCTAACTCACAATAAGACGTGCCACATCCGAAACAACACAAACATAAATAAATCGGTCTCATACCAATTACACCATGTGTGTAAGTTAAATATGAGGACCATTTGAGGATGTACACGTCTGCTTTTGAAACTAAGAAGCTGCTTAAGATTTACTGTCTTAACAGACAGGCGATCGAGATAGCCTATTCGTCAGGTGCGAGCTAGTCAAGTCTGAACACCTCTGTGACGACTGTGGTTTAATAGGATACTTAAAGGGTTAAGCACTCAAAACCTTAATTAGAGCCCCCCAGGGGCTCACATCTAGTGAGACGTGGGTTGGCGACCACGGGACCCCCAGCTGAGTCCGGCATTGTTTCCACTTACTTGTGCCGGCTCCTATCCGTCTTCTTTCCTGTCGACCTCTCTTGGTCAACTCTTGTTCTCTTCCGACCCCGACGGTATTAGGGTATCCGAGGCCTAGGGAGTCTCTTCTTTTCCCGCCTTAATTGGCCCTTGTCTCATCTTTTCTGATACCCTCCTTCTGCGAGGGGTCAGCCTTCTTTTTCTTTTCATGTTAACTCCTGCCTTCTGCCCAAGGCCCTCAAGGAGGCAGGGTGTATGTAGCCCCACCACTTCTGATGCACCCTGGATATTGTTACATCCTCGGGGGCTCACGGCTGGCGAGTTCGGGAGTTGGCGACCCCGAGGGATTCCTGAGCTGGATCCGTTTATTCCCCTTTTTCCACTGACTTACGGTGGGCCCTCTCCTCTTTCCCTTTCCTATCTGCCTTTCATGGCTCTCCGTCCTTCCCAGTCCCTCAATTCTCATTCTTCGGGGGTTGAGGGCCTTTTTTTTCTTCCTGTCCTTTATTTGCCTTATCCTTTGTTTGTTTCCCATTTCTTCTTCTAGTATGTAAGTCTGTAGTTAGTATTAGTTATAATTTTCATTCTCATCTCATCTTTCACCATCACCCAAACCATTAGGGGTCGATAACCTAGATGTTAGGCCCCTTAAAACAACAATTATCATCAGCATCAACCTTAATTAGAAATCAGTTTGCATGCTCTAATTTCATTATATTGTTGTGTAGCTTAACTATCTACACGTGTATAATAGTCATACGTAGATCGTAAACAAATAATCCAACTTCAAAGAATAGACTAACCTTTACAAATAACGAGATTCACTGCGAATCATAAATACTGACATACGGTAAAGAAGACAAAGGACATATTTCTAAATATGTGGATAATTCAGCCCCAGTGATGAGGATCTGATGATGTCTACGCGATGGTTGAAACGCGTAATCCTACCCCCCCCCCCCCCCCCCCCCTTTATCAGTGAATAATAGCAATACATGTAATCTTTTTTCTGGAAAGTGTGTTTTATATATAGTTAACCCACCTAATCTTAAAGGGCAAAAGCGTGTAGACCGACTGAAAAATATATACTGACAATTTGTACATGAAACACTGAAAAAAAAATGGCTTCAGAACTTCACAGATCGAGATAGAGAAACACCTCGATAACTTCAGCATTAGGGAAAAAGGCATAGCTACTGGCATTGAAGCACACCAGAAGCCAGTTACACAGTGTTTACAAGGTTTACTAGTCACATGCACACACAATGAGTTTCTTATAGTTCTCTCATTCCCCTCATTAACGACTAGCTTACTTTTGAAACCTGTTTACATTCTATATCTGCGTGGTTTTCCCAGCTCGATGCTCAGTGTTGTCGACTTTCCACCGCAGCCACTGAGAGCAAGCAGTGCGACTGGACAGTACTGCGTGCAACTGTGCAACACTGTAAACCTGAAAAGCGCGCCGGCAGCCAGGATTGGACTCTGGACTCCACGTGGAGAGATAGAAGAAGCATGCTATTGGTCAAGACCCATCACTATTGGTCAGCAGCAAGCATTTGTTATTGTTGATGCGTTGTACTGCCTAATGTTTGAGTTGCCAGTCGTTAACGAGGAAAGTGAGACATATGTGCTGCAGCGTGTTTGAGAGGGGAGGAACGTTCACTTTGCAAGTTGCTACGGAGTTGTTCACATCGCTCCTAGTAATTGTAACTGTATTGCACGTTAGTGTGTCTCCCAGAAGCACACCTCCCACCCTCTCACCAAGGTGGACCGGGTTAGATTCCCGGTCAATGCATGTGAGATTTTCGAAGTGAAATACCATGTCCTGTGGTTCGGATTCCACGTAAAAGGGAGGTCCCATGGCTCATGATCTCGTGATTAACGGTCACGTTAAACTACAAGCTTGCTTGCTTGCTTGCTTTGCCAGAAGCACAGCAGTAGTGACCCTCTCCACTACCATCCTTCTTCTCCTTTCCCCTCTAAGCTCTCGGGTTCGCGCAGGTTTGCACCATCAGGTGCCAGATGATGCGAATCGTCGTGTTGAATATTGTTGTTGAATCATGGAGCATGTGACGTTCGATAGACTGACAGTCGTCATGTACTGTACGAGTGCGGCTCCCCATCATGCCCAACCGATCGGTGTATGTAAGGTGTGCCTCGTCACGAAGGTAAATTCTCAATCTCTTCTTTGACACGACGATGTACAGTAAACGTGACATTACGCTGCTACTTCGACTGAGGATTAAAAGGAAAGACATGGCTTCGAAAGGAAAATCTTGCCATGAAGCACTTGGAATCGATGTTACCAGGGCGCATTATTTCCAAGCCAATTGTGGCCAGCTCGATCTCCAAATCTCTCTCCCCAAGACTTTTTCAAATGGGGGTACCTCAAGCCAGCGGCATACATAACCCATCCTCAGAGTATGGAAGACCTAAAGACCAACATTAAACCTCCACGGGTTGCACATCTGACGATCAGCCTGTATCACCTTGCTACATATTGAACTACTGTGTTAGAAGCCATTTTTGAGTGTTGCCTACATCTTTTATTAGAAGCTTTCCAGTCGGTCAACAAGAAGTCAAGTTCATGACTTTTAACCACAGTGTTCTCCGTGGCTAAATGGTTAGCGCGCTAGGCTTTGGCCCGACGTGTCCCGGGTTCGATTTACGGCCGTGCCATCATGGATTTTAATCTCCTGGGGTTAATTCCCGTGGCTTGGGGGCAGAGTGTATGTGCCGTCTTCATCATCACTTCATCCTCATTACGACGCGCAAGTTGCCCACGGGCGTCAATTATAAAGACCTGCACTTGGCCTCTCAGGAGGCGACACGTTCATTTCATTACCTCAGTGATTTGAATCTTTTGGCTTCACGGTTTACCTGACTGGCAGTCGATGAGCTTGCTACATAGCCCAACATTCCGCTTGTTTTATATTTGAATTAAATAAAGTGTTGGCATTTCTCTTGCAGGTCTCTCCTCTGTCTGTGGCGCAGGGCTGTTGCCCCGGAGGTCCGCGTTCGATTCCCGGCTCTGCCAAGAAGTTTAATTCTAGCGTGAGAGCTAGAACGGGGTAACTCAGCTTCGTGAGGCCAAACTGAGAAGAGAAGGGTTTGATTTGCACCTTAGTCATGCTACAAGTGGTTTCCCACGGTTTCCAATTGCTTGTTTTGTGAGTCTTCAGTCTTTTGACTGGTTTGATGCAGTGCTCCTTGCCTCCCTGTCCTGAGCTAACCGTTTCATCCCCACGTAGCCCCTGCTCCTTACATCCGAGGCAATCTACTGAACATATAATGGCCATGGTCTACCTCTTCAGAGATCTTGTCCTTGACCCTTACTTCCATAACTAACTTTGCTATTTCTGGGTATCTTAGTATGTGTCCTTCCAACCTATCTCTTCTCTCTATTAGCAGTCACCAGAAACATCTCTCCTCTCCCACTCGTCTTAATACCTCTTCATTTGTTTCTCTATCAACCCATCTGATCTTCATCATTCTCCTGTAACACCACATTTCAAATGCTTCAATTCTCCTCTATTTTTCAGCGCCAACAGTCCAAGTTTCACTTCCATACAGTGCCGCGCACCTGACAAATGCTTTCAAAAATGACTTTCAGATACCAAAATCCAGTGCTTTTTTTTAACAAAATTTAAGGGGTACTCTCAGTTGTAGTCGACAAAATTGCAATTTTCGGCAATTTACAGAGTCCGGTTATTACTTTATGGGCTGACATGTTAAACGAAAGCTTGAATTGGGTTAATTTATTAACTCATTAATTCATTATCTTTCAGCTTTTTCGATGCCTGGGTGGATATAAAACAGTTCGTTATTTGCTTGAAATGAAAATCCACAGCCTGCTTCCAGTCGACCGACCGGGTCAGGAATGGAATGAATGAAGCCCCCATCTAGCGGCGAGGATATGAACTGTGCCGGCTGCCAAAGCCTGCCGCACTCCCCTGGGGCAATGATTAAATGAATGGCAGATGAAATGAAATTATAGTGGAGAGTGTTGCTGGAATGAAATTGTGACGGGGAAAACCAGAGTACCCGGAGAAAAACCTGTCTGCCTCCGTTTTGTCCAGCACAGATCTCACATGGAGTGACCGGGATTTGAACCACGGACCCAGCGGTGAGAGGCCGGCGTGCTGCCGCCTAAGCCACGGAGGCTCTCGTTATTTGCTTCATCCTTCAAAACTCACCACACACACAAACTAACAACCTACCCCACCTTCAAATACTAGCCTGCGTGCTTATAAGAACAGAACTTCCTTTTCACAATTGTTAGAGTATGTTACTTATTTTTGCCTAAACAAATAAATTTCTTCGAATATGGCAGCAATTACACGAAGCTTTTGTGGAACAGAAAATAATATGGCCTATTATTTCGATTATGCTGCTGAGTGCCAAGTTGCCGACCAAAACAATCTGATTCAATAGATCGATTTAAGTCGAGGATTACTCGAAATCTCCTCCAGCTGTTGTGAACTGCGCGTTGATGCCAGCTAATCGATGAATTTTCAAGTCGGAAGTTATATTTGCTGGACTAGATACAAATGTACCAATATTTTTTCTTAAACAGTTTTCAAAGGGTTTAAGGGGCACGCGTACCCCCCGCGTTCCCCCTGAAAAATGCCCTACCTAAATCTATATTAGATGTCAACAGATTTCTTTTCTGTAAAAATGCATTTCTTGCCTTAGCCAACCTAATTCTTATATCCTCTTGGCTTCGTTCATCACTGGTTATTTTGCTTCCTAAGTAACAAAAGTCTTCTACATCCTTTAGCTTTACACCTGCCAATTTGACGCCAATAGGGGTTACTACTCCATGCAAATGCCGGGATGGTTCCTAACATAAGGCGATGCCCATCTTCCTCCCATTCCTCACTTCAATCACAAATGCACACACTAATGCAGACACCTCAAAACACAGGTTACCAGATGTTTTCTCTATATTTTTTAAAGTTTAATTTGTTGCTTATAATATGATACGCTATATAATACGATTTTAATTCATTGAAATGTATTGTGTTTTCCACTTCTATTTGTTACTATAGTTACGTGTTTAAGGGTTCGTAAAATAACTGGTCAGTTTTATAGTGCACTAATATTTTATTTAGACTAATATCTTACACAAATCAACATTCATACAAATTAGGCCTACTCACGCTCACACACACATTGAATCACACTTCATATACACATTACTCACAATTAATTTTCACTGTACTTTACGAGATAAAATGTGTATTCACTACTCAGTATTTACATTCACATTTATTTACACATTTCTATCCACATCGTCGCACCGTGTCGTGGCACTGCTCTGACAGAACTGGTACTCTCACTCAACTGCCATGATCTCTGTATTTATCTTAACATTGTTTTATCTTCACTCTGTCCGTGAGTCGCCACAGTATCATAGCTTACACTTTTACACGTACAGTCTACACAGATCCTCTTCAGCTTGGCTCCTGCCACTTCATTTACTAGCAGAGTCCTGTTGTTGCTTCTTATGCGCTCTTGCCCGTCCCGCGTCGAACTCGGATCCTCGACCACGTCTTTAATGAAGTACCGCGACAACACCAACACGACAGGGGCCGATAACCTAGATGTTAGGCCCCTTAAAACAACAATTATCATCATCATCATCATCATCATCACACCAACACCAAGCATTCACAGTCCCGACTCAATGTTCCACACTGGCAGATAGGCATCCACTCTGTTACATTAGACATCTGGTAATAATACGTCGCTGCACTGCTCCGCACTCACTGGCTGACTACTATCGGATTTGTTATTATGGATACTCGAGTTTAGGCCTTAATTACAAAAAAAACCAGACCTATTGAAAAATGAGTTATACGAATATTTTCCTTGTTTAATTCTGCGTTAGACTATATAAGCCAATTATTGTCAAGTTTCTTCTTCTTCTTTTTCTTCTTCTTTTATTCATGGGGCCTCTCGTTTCCAAGTTCCTGTTTAGCGTCGACCTCCAAGATCTTTTGCTACCATGTGTTTCCTTCATTCCAACCTGAATATCTCTGCTCCCTTCACAAAGCTGCAGATCAATCTTATTGGGTCCTCTGGATTTTCTCTCTATGTGTTCAGCTGATTCCTCTGCTTCATTGCATTTCCTACATATATTGTCTCTTATTACTCCAATTCTATGTAGGTGTTTTTTTAAGCTGGCAGTGTCCTGTCAATAGTCCCACTACCCATCTTATATTTCCTCTGCTAAGTTGTAGAAGTTCTTTAGTGTGCTTCTTGTTTGGTCCTTTTATCAGTTCCTTTGCAAGTCTGCAACCTGGAGTCTTTTTCCAGTTTTATTCTCAAGTTTAGTAATTATGTTTTAGTTTGTGGTTGTATGAAAAATTGTCTCGATTTTTGACGTCTTTTCTAGGAACCGCTAACTTAAAACTATATACATGGAAAACTACTTGGCTGAGGGTAATGACATTTTTATATGTTATAGGCACAAGTACTTGTAGTGTGAATTTTTTCAACTACCCAATAAAAAGTTCTTATACTTTTTCTGAAGTAACGTTTTCTCAGCCCAGGTTAAAAGTACAGCAGGAAACTTGGTCTCATTTTGAAGCTCTCATTCGTGATAATCGGAAACTACGACCACTGTAAACGTGCAGTGTGATGACGAATTTATGAAGAGTATTATTAATGGGAGGTTTTGTTACATGTAGGCTATTCTATCCTGTGAAGGAATAAGCATGAGGATAATACTGATATTGAGTGACGAAGATACTACTCACCGCTGTCTGTGAGTACATAGCAATACGGCTCGTTGTTGCCATGGAAACAGTTACCACGCCCACCTTAGAACTGGATGACAGATGTCAGTGTTCTTCTTTTGCAATACAGACTATGGTAAGTTACTGACTGTTAAACACTCAAATAAATCACCTAGTTAACAGGTTATGATGATGATGATGATGATGATGATGATGATGATGATAATTCTTGTTGTAAGGGGCCAAACATCCAGGTTATCGGCCCCTAAGTTAACAGGTTTTACATACAGTAATTGAGTACATGTTTGGTGCAATATCACACTGACTTTGAATGTGTTGCAATGCCAGTTTTATCAAGGATTAACTTATTTATTATCTAGGCTTACATGGTGGAGCCGCGCAGTGTGTCGGTGATTGTTTCCCAACGTTTCGGCTGTCATTGCAGCAGCCTCAATCATGGGTACGAATTCGTGTCTTTACTCTAACTGACCGTGGGTTGTCAGTCAGATGTGCCTGTTTGATCGGCATTGACGTCTCGCTGGATTAGATGTTTGACCCGTCGTTAACGGGTGAGTCCTCATATGTGAGCAGGGAATATACCGATAGCCACTTGAGTGAAGTACCACCTTATAACACGATATGGATGGCTTTCTCTTCGTTTAGAGCAAACAAATGACAATAATAAACAAAAAACAGTTCTGCAGGCAACGATTACCCCGTGCCGTAGCTGTGCACCAAGGCAGGAATGGGAATCTGGAAGTCCGGAGATCTAAAGTTTGACTCCCGGCGCTGACAGTACTCATGCTGAGGGTACTTCCCCTTGTTCTCCACTCTCCGTAGGCGAATGCAAGGGCGATACTATTATATAAGGTGCGTTCAAAAAGTAACGAGCCGGAGGTTGGATTGCCCAAACCGGTGACGACATCGGCTAATCGTGGCGTGTATAACGAGGTGTGGTCCCGACCAGAGCGTGGAAGGTCACAGCCCGTCGCTATAGGGCACGCGAGCACGTCACGTGACGATACAAAGCGAGCAGCAGCATACATCAATCGTCCAACCAAGACCAAGACAGTAGGCCATTCGACATGTTTCCTGGTGTGGTTGAAGACTGTGGGGCACCCATTGGGCACACACTTTCCTCAAGTGCAGTCGTTCCTTCATGATGGTGTACACATTTCCGACGCTCAATCCGACCACGGCGACTATGGCGTTCACTGTCATTCGGCGGTGCTGGGTAATGAGTGCATCAACCAGCTGGACGTTGTCATCGGTAATGCAGGGGGGTGCCCCAGACCGGGCATCATCGGCTAACGACACCCGTCCTTCCCTGAAGCACTTGTGCTACGCCTTGTCCCTTGCAAGGGACATGCAGTGTTCGCCGTACACTTGTGACATTCGGCGATGAATGTCCGTTCCCCCTACTCCTTTCGCTGTCAGAAACCGAACAACACCTCTTTGCTCTTCGTTTGACGCCTCCATGTCACTGTTTGCAATGCGACTGGCAGCGTTGGACGATTGATGCATCCTGCTGCTCGCTTTGTATCGTCACATGACGTGCACGCGTGCCCTCTAGCGACGGGTTGTGACCTTCCACGCTCTGGTCGGAACCACACCTCGTTACACACGCCACGATTAGCCGATGTCGTCACCGGTTTGAGCATTACAGCTTCCGGCTCGTTACTTTTGGAACACACCTTATATATTTCTAACCTTGGAACAGTTACCCTAATGCTACACCCTAATACTGTAGGTACAGTTACACACACTATTGGATTTACCACAGAAAAACAGATCAGCCAAATTCAACACATACAAGTACACGAGGCTGACGACCAACATGTCCCAAGCCTTGGCTCTGGTCTGAGGATTAGAACAGGTCACAGTACAACTCAGCTTCGCGAGGGGAATTAATAACAGCTGAGTTCGATTCTCACCTCAGTCATCCAAGAAGTGGTTTTTCACAGTTTCCCACTTCTGCTCCAGGCAAATGCTAGGATGTTTCATAACGTAAGTTCACGCCTCCTCATTCCCAATCCTAGTAAAAGTAAAAAAGAACCTCGTTTATCCGGCCCTCATTAATCGGGATTATCCGGATCGAAAATAATACAAATGTATTTTTACTGTACAGTGTTTCTTTTACGGGTTCGACTCTTCTTGAATGTCTTTTCTGCCAAGGATAGTTAAGGACAGGAATTGGAAGTAATTTGGCCACGGTCTATCAAAGGTACCGTCCCGGCAGCGAGATTGCATTTTCTAGTTCACTTTTAGCATTAGAGAGCGATACGGCTTTTTGATTGGCTGTTCCGACGAAACACAGCTGCACCAAGGGCTGTGATTAGTCTGCGTAGTTATAGGGTGGAGCCTATCAGCGATGTCATTCCAGTTTTGAACAAAATATGTAGAACTCCCACTGTTTTAACTTCCTATTTTCTTGGTACCTTCTATTGTAATGCGCCTAGCAATAGTTGCATGATCATTGTTCCTAGGCCATAAGTGTAACCGTAGGCCTAGGATCAATGATCATGCAACTATTGCTTGGTGCATTACAACATATATGGGTACCTAGGAAATAGGAAGTTAAAACAGCGGGAGTTCTACATATTTTGTTTCAAACCTGGAACGACATCGCTTATAGGCTCCACCCTATAACTTCGTTGACTAATCACAGCCCTTGGTGCAGTCAGGTTTCGTCAGAATAGCCAATTAAGATGCTGTATCCTTCTCCTATGCTAAAAGTGAAATAGAAATTGCAATCTCGCGTCCTGGCATTCGCCTGGAAATGAGAACTGATGTTAGTGAAACGTCTTTGAGATCGTGCTGCGCGCAAACGCTATACAAATGTAAAACAGGAAAAACTCACACATTATTTTAGTGCATAAAACAGAGTCGTAAATGTAAGAAAAGTGTTCTTATATTTTTTGTACAATTGAAGAAAGGCATTATGCTCATGTTAATAAATTATATAAAATGTTTTTTTTATGTACTGAATTTTCCGGAATTTTTGTTAATCCAGATCAGTTCCGGTCCTACTTAATCCGGATAAACGAGGTTCTTGTGTACACAAAATACTGTACTGCAGAAACTACAATAGGTCCGATATCCTAGATGTTAGACTCCTTAAAACAACAATCATCAAATCATAATGACACAGGTTATCAGACAAACTGTAAACGTCCCCCAGGGCCTCACATCTATTGGGACGTGGGTTGGCAGCCACGGGACCCCAGCTGAGTCCGGCATTGCTTCCACTTCTTCCACTTACTTGTGCCGGGCTCCTATCCGTCTTCTTTCCTGTCGACCTCCCTTGGTCAACTCTTGTTCTTTTCCTACCCCGACGGTATTAGGGTATCCGAGGCCTAGGGAGTCTTTCACTTTCCCGCCTTAATTGGCCCTTGTCTCATCTTTCCTGATACCCTCATTCTTCGAGGGGTCAGCCTTCCTTTCCTTTTTATGTTATCTCCTGCCTTCTACACAAGGCCCACAAGGAGGCAGGGTGTATGTAGCCCCACCATTTCTGGTGCACCCTGGATAGTGCTACACCCTCAAGGGCTCACGGCTGGTGAGTTTGGGAGTTGGCGACCCTGAGGGATTCCTGAGCTGTGTCCGTTTTATCCCCTTTTTCCTCTGACCATGAGGCGGGCCCTCTCCTCTTTCCCTTTCCTATCTGCCTTCCATGGCTCTCCTTCCTTCCAAGTCCTTCAATTCAAATTCTTCGAGAGTTGAGGGCATTTCGTTCCTTCCTGTCCTTCATTTGCCTCATCCTTTATTTGTTTACCATTTCTTCTTCTAGTATGTAAGTTTGTAGTTAGTATTAGTTATAGTTTTCATTCTCATCTCATCTTTCACTATCACCCAAACCATTAGGGGCCAATAACCTAGATGTTAGGCCCCTTAAAACAACAATTATCATCATCATCATCATCAAACTGTAAACGCTCCCGAATACACGATGTTCAAGCTCCCAGATGAAACAATAATAAGTGGTGATATTGTTCAGCTGCAGATGCAAAGGGCATGACTGAAGTGGAGCATAGCTTGCCAGACGAGGCCGAGAGTTTGAACTGCTGCCAGACGCTAAGCTTGTTCTTCTGTAGCGTCGGACGCTAAGAACAATGTGGCAATAGCTTGAGGCGTCTAGCCACAGTAGGCGTTACTAGAACGTCAGGTAACGCACCAGACGTTTTGTGTAGAATGGCTGAGCGCGCGTTTTGTAGAGATAAATAATGTTAGTGGTTTTACGTCCCTTTTAACTATTGCGGTTTTTAGAGACGCCAGAGTGCCGGAATTTCACCCTGAAGGGGATCTTTAACGTGTCAGTAAATCTACTGTCACGACTCCCCCGTATTTGCGCACCCTCAAATGCCAGCTGACTGCGCCAGGATTCGTTCCTGTAACCTTGGGGACAGCAGGCAAGATCGTTGCCGTTGAGCCACGCAGCCAAACATGTGAAGGAGAGTGATGAAGGCAATGTCGACTACGATCTTGAACTGTTTCAGGATGACTTTCTAATATTCCTGTTGTTGTTGCTTATTTTAGGGGCTGTGACATCGTGGTCATATAGCCCCGTGTATTGTGTGTGTGTGTGTGGGGGAGGAAGAAATTTGTTTGATAACCTGTGTTGTTGTGGTGACTGTACTAGTGTGTATATTTGTAAATTGGAGGATAGATGGCGGCTGTGGCTTTAAGTTAAGAACCATCTCAGCATTTGCCTGGAGTAGAAGTGGAGAAACTACGGAATACCACCTCCAGTACAGCTGAGGTGGAAATCGAACCCTCCTCTTCTCAGATTTGCCTCACAAGGCTGAGTGTACCCCGTTCCAACCCTCAGACCAGAATTAAAATTTCTTGGGAGAGCCTGGAATCGAACGTCCAGGGCGACAGCCAAAAACACTAACCGCTACATCACGAGATGGTCACTTTCTTATAGCCTATTCCAAGACACAGTTTTGTAGTTGTTTCTTTTAGAGGCCGGGGCTTCTAAGTCATCAGCTCCGTGTACTGTTGAGTCTGCCACGCAGAATTTGTCTGATAAGTGATAACCTCTGTAATTTTGGTGTACGCAGTAGTGTGTGTATTTGTAATTGACTCTAAGAATAGATATTGAAACGGAACGGTCAAGATACAGTGATGCCGTACCAGAAGTAGCAAAAGTATGTCTCCTATCTTTAAATAGGAAAAAGTGCACCTCTTGGTGGAATAACATAGTAAAATCGGCATGTAAACTTAAAAAAGAATCCATACTATAAATAGCTCCAAACAAACAATCCGGCAGAATTTGAATTTTGAATTTGAATTTGAATTTTATTGTTTCTCTTATACAGGCCACTGAGGCTACAAAGCCTCTTTATGCAGCTCTCTTCATTCAGAGGGCGGTTACATACAATAGAATAAATTAAGAAAGAAAAAAACTTAACCTATACATACAGTTGACAATAAAAGTTCTTGTTATTACATCCGTTCACCTTGAACATGATAATTGTATAGCTGATAGATTACAATGAAGGGAGTGTTTTATCGCTCTGATAGGAAGTCCTGAATACTGGTGCAATTTATATTTATTCCAGAGAATACTAGCTGAAATACGGAATGAACCTTTGCATTTTTCGGTTCTGTGATGAGGTATCTGGAGCATTTGTGCAGTGTGTCTATTCGCACGGTTATGCACTGATTGCATGGGAGTTAGTGTGCAGTAAATATAAGACGGAATTTTGAATTTTAGAATTTTTATCACAGTCAGAGCCATGGCATACTGTCTTCGTTCCTTTAACTTTAGCCATCCAATCTGGACGTAAAATGGAGTTATATGAGACTCTCTTGGTACATTGAGAACAAACCGCAAGCAAGCATTTTGCATTCTTTGCAATTTTGTATTGAGGACCTCTCCCATATCATGGTAAATTATAGATCCATAGTCAAATATTGGTAGTATCAAACTCTGTATCAGTATCTTTCGTACATTTTGAGGCAAATAGAAGCAAGTTCGCCTAATTTGATATAATGACGATGCAACCCTTTTCAGAATCATGTTTGTGTGATCCTGCCACGATAATCGAGAGTCAAAAATAACTCCCAGATTTCTTACTGCTGACAGGTACGGAACTGTTTGGGATGCAAGCTGTAAAGGTGGTACTGGGTCAGGTAGGGAACTGAGTAATTTGGTATAGCCGATGACGATCGGTTGCGTTTTTTCGAAGTTAAGTATTAGATTATGATCGAGTGCGTACTGAGATAGGCTTTGAATGTCACTGTTAATTAGAGCTACCTTCAAATGAATGGATTTCAGATCCGTGTGTAGATATAGCTGAAGGTCATCTGCGTACATATGATGTTGACAAAATTTAAGGACAGATGGAAGGTCATTTATATACACGGAGAACAGGAGTGGACCAAGGACCGAACCCTGCGGCACACCTGTTGTTACTTCACACCATTCTGAAACATTGTCATCTGCTAGGACTACTCTCTGACATCTGCCTGTTAGGTAAGACCTAAACCAGTTCGTTACTGACTTTGAAAGGCCTAGATTTCTTAATTTAACTAGTAGGATCTCATGGTGAACTCTGTCAAAAGCTTTGCTGAAATCGAATAGAGATAATATAGTTATTTCCTTCCGGTCCATTGCTAGACGAATGTCGTCTGTGACTTTGATAAGGGCTGTCAGAGTACTATGTTTTGATTTATATCCAGATTGGTTCGGGTTTAAGATATTGTTGGAATTTATATATTCATAAAACTGATCAAAAACAATCCGTTCTAACGCTTTCCCAATTGCACACAATATACTTATTGGTCTAAAGTCACTACAGTTTAAGGCGTTCGTGAATTTTGGTATTGCTTTGATGTTGGCTTTTTTCCATTGTGTCGGATAAATACCCATTTGCAGGCTATAGTTAAATATATGCAATAAAACTGGCATGAGGAGGTCCATATTCCTTTTCAATAGCGTAATAGATATATGATCTGGTCCTACGGCTTTTGAAGTTATCCTAAATATCGCTAAATGAATGTCATCTGGATATATATAGCCAAAATGAAATTCTTCCCGTCGGTCAGTAAATTTTTCCCTGTAGTTAGCAACAGTTGACAAAACTCTATTGCTGTCTACAACGGTTGATACGTTTAAATAATGCTTATTAAGCTCATCAGCGCTCATTGTTGGGTTATTGCTTTTGTGTCTGGATTTTCCAACACCGAGAGTTTTTATAGCTCTCCACAAAGCCGAAGAGTTTTTAGCTGAATTAATTAGCGAATAAGTGTAACGTATCTTTGTATTACGAATAACTTGCTGGGTTCTGTTGCGTAAGCTTTTGTATTCTACAATGTCCTCGGGTTTCTGTGTTCTGTTGCACTTCTTTCTGGCTCTATTTCGAGATCTTATTAGATCTTTTATTTCTGTGTTGATCCAGGCAGCTGGTGCGTGCCTCACGTTAGCTGAGCGCACTGGGGCATGGCGATCATATAAATCAATTAAAAATGTGTTGAATGTTTCGACCTTCTCATCTATAGTTTGCTGCTCGAGAACAGTGTGCCATGGAACTGAGATGGCATCAGCCTTAAACCTTTCATAATTAAACCTGCTGAAGTCTCGAAAAGTTCGAATACTGGGCTTATATTTTGGAGTTGACAGGGTATATACTGCGTATAAGAGATCATGTGCTGAGAAGCCAGAAGCAGCTGTTTGGCCAAACTCAATCACGTGCTCATTGCAGTTGGATGCTATTAGATCCAGAGTAGAAGAGGAGGTTGCAGTGTGATATGTATCTTGATACGGGAGCCACGACAGATTGCAAGTATTTAGAGTTTCTACTATGTTTTTCGTTTCAAATGTAGCCGACCCAAAATGGGCATTGAAATCACCGGCTAATATTACATATTTATAACTAAAAATGTGTGAAAGCATGTCATTTAATAGTAGTTCCATAAAACCGACTTTGGGTGCTCTATAAACACAAATAAATAATACTTTAGTATCTTTCAGGCAAATCTCTACGAATAGGTACTCAGGTCTGAAATTCTCATTATTTGGGGATTTGCAGATAACCCGGCACTTAATGTGCTGTCGAACATACACTGCTACTCCACCCCCTTCTCTACGTTGTCTGTCATTGCGGTAGATATTATATCCTGGCAAGGTTACAGATGAATCAGTAATGGACTTATTGAACCATGTTTCACTAACAGCGATTACATCAATACCGGAGTTAACAAATGTGTATTCAAATTCTGCGAAATGTTCTAGCATTTTAAGTGACTGCGTGTTCAGGTGAGTTACTTTAAAATCATTGGGTAATCTATCAGCTATATCACAAAGATAGGCATGCGTATCATACTCATTGGTACTAATATCCATGTAAAAGATAATTGAAAGTTATTGTAAAATTGTTAAACAAGAAATATAAAAAATTACAAAATCTAAAACTTAAGCTATTTTCTAAATACTAATCAATAATATCGGCTTGTATTTTGGCTAGACACTGTAGTTAAAGTTCCACCAGTAACCATATTACATGTTTGTGCTTACACTTGTAACTTTGATCAGTTGAGCCCCCTCACACTGGCACGTATGAGGGTCCTTTACGTACGAGGAGCGGGAAACTTTTTCTTCAAAAAGTCCAATTCTCGGAGTGTTTTCACACGATGCCTCGTGTCATCAATGCGGATCAGAACAACGCCATCTGCAGTCCAGACACCGTGTAACCCAAAGTGGCTTACTGCTTGTTTTACAATTTCAGTCCGGGTTTTCGTCAGATCTTCTCTTACAGTTATGCCGGTATTCCTTAAATATTTCTTCGACCTGAAGAGTGCTGCTCGATCTGCATAGGACACGAACCGCACTATTATTGGCCGCTTCTTTCCAGCATCCCGGAGTCCTACACGATGAGATCGGTCTATTCTTTGGGGATCGATTGTCACATTCAACTTGGCAGCAACATCCATTACACACCTGTTGGTGTCCTCGCCTTGAGTTTCTGGAATACCAAAAATTCTCAAGTTATTTCGACGCTGGTACTGCTCAAGTTCATCAGTGCGGTCATTCAGTTGCAGCTCAAGTTGATTTATAGTGTCGTCTCGCCTGCCAAGTTCCTGTCTGAGTTCATTGATGACCTGGGTGTTAAAATCTATTGTTTCTTTTAGTTTATCAATCACCTTATTAGCAACTCGATCCACGAGCTCCTCGATTAGGTTCGTATTACTCAGCAGGCTTAAAATGTCAGCTGAGTCTCGGCGCACATCCTGCGTAGCTTGGTTGTGGTCCGCTGTAGAAAAAGTAGTGCCACTGTCCTTCCAGTTTCTTTTTGAGCCGTCAGTTTCGCTAGCATTGCGACAACCCCCACCCTGACTGCGATCCACGGTCTTCAATTGTTCTCCCGAGCTGCTACCTGCTCCGTTCCTCTCTAGGGCGCTAGGGTCGTCTGCTTTCACTTGCTTGCGCTGTCCACCCTTCGTTTGTTCACGAACTCCGCGCTCCCCACTGCGGTCAACGGCCTTCTTTTGTTTGTCTTTGCCCGTCATTTTGTAGTTTTCAACTCTAACCTCTCACACACTTTAATACTTGTTTATCAAAATAACAGCAATATTTCAACTTACTGCGTTTATCACCGAACGTTCTGCTGTTGATTTACTTCTCACTGATCACTCTTGCAATGCACTGCTTCTACTTTGTCACCTTCTAAAAGCAATTCTGGCTAGGAACTATCACTCACGTTTATACCGCCATGTGGTTGCGCGGGACACACAGGGAGCATTATGTAGTGGAAAGGAAAAGGGCCAAACGAATAATTCGAGTCCTAAAGGAAATCATGGGAGGAATCTCTAAATATAATGTAAAGTTTCTGTCTGTCTGTTCGTTCATTTGCCTAGGTTTGGCGCCAAACGGCCCTCCGATCTTAATGAAAATGTCAGGGAAGACTTATCAACTGTGATCAGGACTGGCTATATCAGGATGTCAGCGAGGATACGTGGGAATTTAATCTCCAATGCCTGTCATAGATATGATCACGAATTGAGATACACTTGACATTATTTTGTCATGGCATCAGAAATTGCGTATTCAGGCTTTTTTTAAATTTTATTTCCCGCAGTAGACTGTGACTTTGTCTAATATTGAAACTATTTACTCTTCAATGAAACCAGGCATCATGGGAAGGAAGGTGCTTTGATGGCTTTGCTCCTGGATACGTCACAAGGTAGAGCATAATGATTGTGAATAGTACAAGGACAAGAAATAGAAGTGATACGAAAATCTGGTCTTGTTTTTATGTGTGTAGGGTTCGGAAGTTCAAGACATGAAAAGTACAAAATATGCAAGAAAATATGCCCTAGAAACTAGCTGAATAAGGTAAATGTGCCAAATAAGGCCCACTTAATATTTAAAGAATTTTTGTATTTTCATTAGAAGGGGAAAAAATCTGAACATTATCCTGGATTTATCTCGATGGCAAGCAGTAATGAAAACACGGGTTGTTAATTATATTCCCTGGAAAATATATTAGTAATAATACAATGTTTAAAATGTGAGTAATGAGCTTTATTAGGAACACCCGTTCCAAATAAGGCCCATACGTAAATGAAAAGAGATAAAGAAATGCACATTAAGCGGAAAATATCAATACTGTATATTAATCTACAAATCACATTCTTTAAAATGATATACACCAGTTTTATGAATGTTAAATTTCAAAAACATGAAGAAAGTTTATTAAAATACCTAGAAATAGTGACAAAAAGAGCTTCGGACGCCGTTTACTACTCGACTGAAGCAAACATCGCGGAATGATTCGCTTCAACAGTTGTAGTTTCTAGTCTAGCCATTAAATGCTAGTAGCTATCAGAAACACTAAGAATCTTGTAGAATTTCAAATATTCTGCTAATAAAATCTTAGATGGGCCTTATTTGGAACCGGGCCTTATTTGGCTCAAGTACCTTATGCCCCAAAAACTAGCTGAATATGACCTAAAAACGGGTAAATATAACTTATGCATTTAAGGATGTGTAGCAAGTATTAGAGTGTTACTAACATAAAACGCGATGATACAGCAGACACATTTAATCACACAAACTGGTAGAGCTACAACACCTACATTTTTTTACCTTTCAATATTTATTTAGTACTGTGCCCTTGGCCCCGGTACCGCCATGTCATTTCATCGAGTTTAAACGGAGCACCAAGCGCAGAGTGTGAAACGAGCGCCGCTGGGAAGCCAGCCAGTGCCTCGCTTCCGCGCGGAGTTGTGCCGAATGGCATAACATCCATGTTTCGAGAAGGATTGAAGTTTCTGAGATGCTTGTTTATCAAGAAAGAAAACAGGGCCATATTATTGCTTTTGATTTTTGAATCATTCTGGAAAAAGAAGCATGGAAATCGAGCTACGCATTGAAGAGATATGAATGTTTTAAGTTGAAGAACATTACGTCATGGATGTAACAGGCGGGCAGCCGAACGGTATTTAAGCCACACGCTGGACTGCAAGGACCACCGCAATCACACTCAAATATAGTAACATAGTAACCCACACAACGGAATCCATCACCTAACATAAAAGAGCCTCCATTAAGATTACAGCCATAATAATCACCCAATTCCATTACGTAAATGCCCCACTATTGCCATACATCAGCTATTCCATCCTCAACCCTAAGCCCGACACAATCATACATTTATAACACCATCACCTTATAAGAGAAGAAAAAAACACACACACCATATCATACCCTATCATCCATCGCCCCCTACATGCTCTCATCATCAACTTTTAGTCATCCATACATCCTAACGCCGCGACATCCTCACCACTCTCACATAAAAACAACTGCATCATTAATTCTGTCCACACCCAACAAGTGCATCAACCGTTAAGCTCCTCTCCACCATTCACATCTCAACAATAATCCCCCAGCTATCAATTTCCGTCTCCAACTCATCTACCACATTCATCCTACATTTTTATTCACCAACAAATACCATCTTACACTACACTGAACTAAGCTCCATGCTCACATCACCCTCATCACGAGCAACCACCTTATGATCTGGACGTAATTAACCCCCCTCAATCACTGTTCTTATTCACAAGCTAGTAAAGACCTATAACAAAAATCTCCGAGCAACATAAGTTCTTAATCTACTTTTGGCAATTGCGACAGTTGTTCTCGTGTTTCCATTGTTTTTCAAACAAATAAAATCATTTAAAATATATCTACAACAAACAAAGCAGTCTCCCCTTCTCCCCCCCATAACCCCATCTTACATCAAAGTATCCCTTCCCAGAAGTAATACTTCCCCCAGCCCATCTCCAATTTTCATCGCCATGCCCCAAATTAAAAAATTCCAACACACCCTCTTCCAAATTCGAAAACCAAATTTCCCCATCGCCAAAACTTACACCTCTCCCAAAAACCTTATCTCCTTGGCCCGATGAGATGGCAAACCCGTCTAAGGGGGCCCGCCACCGTAGGGGCAATAGCCATGCGGAGGAATGAAACGACTGCAGCTATCTATCTGCAAGGACAGCTGTGCTCATTCTACGAAGGGAGTGTTACCCTGCTCTAGTACACCGTGAACAGATAGTCTGCAAAACGCCGAGTGGAACGTTACGCTGCGCGAAGTATTGTCGGGTCGTGGACTTAGACTTTTCGAGAACATTGTGTTCATGCAGAATGAAGGAATGAGTGTGGAACTCGGTTTATTTTCGCCATACAAGTGAGTGATAGATTATTTTTCAACGAGTGGTTGAGTATTTCCACTATGTTCCAAGTGAAGTTGTTATAACTTTTGATGTGCAGTGGACTGATGACCCTTGAGTATATTTTATGCTGTGACAGTTTGACAACGATTATTCTTGAGGATGAGATTATAGTAATAGGCTTTCGCATAAACTCGAAGTTGAGTTACTATTATTATCAAAGGGTAGTGGACTGATGACCATTGGACGAATCCAATATTTTGATAAGTACAGTTTGACAACGGTCATATTTGAAAATGAGCTTATGATAGGAGACTTGCTCGAAATGTTCAAAGTGTTTTGCGAAGGGAGAAGCACCGTGGGATGAGGTTTCGATCCCTGAAATAAATTGTACTTTTTCGTCGCTGTGAACATTTTATGGTAATATGTGATGAATACTTAGCCTACGAAAATGTTGTCCAGTGTACTCTAAGGGAATGATGTGTGCCAGCTAACTACGAACTTGAACATGAGTGCGGAACAATTTGATCATCAAATGAACGTTGCCGATTTTCTTGAGAACAAGAGAAGGAACATGTACTAAATACTAGCGATGGGTTACATGGGAAGAAGAAGGAAGAACCAAGAGAGAAGGAAGAAAGAAGAGAGGAGGAAGAAGATGACCGGAGGCCCATTCCTGGACGACAGGAACCACGTGGTGACACACCAGTGGATACCAGCGCCATTCGATCTAGGCAGTAGCGGAGACACGCCACATGGGAAGGCACAGGAACATGGATTTTCACCGCTATACAAGAGGCCAGTCCAAGACCATCGTATCAGAATGAAGTAAGACCAGATATTTTATTGGTAGTCTAGTTTTTAGTAGTCATGTGTATTTCCCAACCTTTAGTCATGTCTAGTTTAGGTCATGCTTACTGGCGTAATTATTGAGTTTCAGTTACCGTATTGTTCTACGTGTCATTAGCCAGTGATTTGAGAAGCCTAGATTTTTTTTGTAATGTTAACAATCTGATAGATATTCTAGATTTTTCTCAGAGTGCAACTTGTGCATTTGCAAGGTTGACTGCAACTCGTGATTCTTTACAGTTAATAATGACAATAGCCATGATGGTTCATAATAATAAAATAATAATCCAATTGGATGATGATAATAATAATAATAATAATAATAATAATAATAATAATAATGTGGTTATATTTTGAATGATTTTTCTAATAATATTTTGTGGAAAGATGCTTTAAGGAGTGGCAAATAGTGAAATGGCAACATATTTCAGTGAGCTCTTGACATATTTTTGGTCATAATTTGCCACAATATTTAAAATGTGAGAAGATTTAACTGGAGTTTTGACATATTTTGGTCATGGAATAATGGAAGGAGATTAAATAAATTAAATTGCTTAAATAATAGGATCATTATCATATCAGCCTATGATGATGATGATGATAAGAAGAAGAATCTCAAGTTTGATTTTCAGTTATGAATTTGTAAAATCTAATCATCACGTTCATATGGACGTATTTTGGATTTGCAATTATGTGTAAAGTCTAGAGAGGTCGCCCAGACAAAGCCAGTGGATTGCAGTTACGTCCCGCACTGATAAAGGCAGGTATAGGCCGCCAGGTTGAATATGAACATGTCGGAAGACATGGTTTAGTGATATGAATATGTGTTGGCCTCAAGCATGGATGACTGGAGTGTTTGGTGTAGTATTACCGCATAGGTCAGGTAAATGGAATTAGTGTAGCATTTATAAAGAGATGCTTGTTGAAGGTGCTGGAGCGCATAGTATAATGGTCCGGTGTAATAATTAGGTCTCGATTATTAGCTTCTCATCTGTGTTGTAAAGAGTCATATTGTTGATATGAGCTTAATTTTCTATAATCTTTTTCAAGGTTAACTAATATGTGATAACAATTCTGAATCAAATTGAGAATTATTATTTATTTTTTCTTTATGCATCATTTACTAAGTGTAAATTTTGATTCTACTCAATTTTGACAACCTAATGTGATACATGATACAGTGAATTATTCAGGAAAAGTGCAACGAATTCATCCGTGTGAAAATTTCAGAAAGTGTTGTTTTTTTTTTTGAAAGTGATTAAAATTACAATGTGATTATGGACACTGATTAGTGTATAGGACTTTCATATTATAAAATAACATACATTTACATAATTTTGTAGGATCTCGGGATAAGTACATTTACATAATTTTGTAGGATCTCGGGGTCAGAGACTAGCAATTTTAGCTACCCTGGAGTTACTAGGCAGGAGTGTTTAGTGTTTTCGCTTTGAAATATTTTAATAAAAGAGGAAAGGTTTTATGTATTTTGTGTGTTATTTTCATCCTGCTTATATTCAGGCGGGAATCTCGAATTCAGTTAGCACCAGGGGCAAATGACCTCGTAGTTCTGTCCCTTAAAACAACAATAACTCAGTTAGCACCTTTGCCCAAACCCCGTTTCCCTGAGTTTTGCGAGTCTCGTGCTCAACTGTTTTCGAGATTCTCGCATATGTGGGCATTGGTCATCAGACAAATGGGCACAGCACGGTAGTAGCATAGCCTTAGGGCGCAGTTCCTATAAAAAGACAACCCAAAAAACGAAGTATTCGCATGCTTTTTGGTATCTCTTGGCTAAGTTAAAGGACACTTCCTAACAGGAACCACACCTCACTTTAGGCATGATGTACAGGGTCGTTATCTATGTGCGCCCCGATAAACACGGGAAGCTAAGCCGGCTGTGACTGTCGCAGATCGCGGTCGCGCGTACCAGGTTCAACCGGTGGTGGTGCACACTTTCACACTTTTACCAAACATGTTAAATAATGTGTACTTACAGTGCTCATAGCAAAATGTCCTCCCTCTCTTGTAACACACACCTGACATCTTTTGATGAAAGAATGTGTGTCAACTCTATTATTATTTACCAAGCCTGTTTCCTTGAATCGTTTAGCGAGCCTCCTAATTGGAAGCACAGGTCTTCCTGGAAACTTAATTCGAAATTTTCGTCTTGTTTCAGAACAAGACTTTCTGCTTTTCATATACGAATTATGGATATACACACGTTCGCGCAATGTAAATTGGTGTTTAGGCATGACCAACAATCACAGTACAGTAATCACAATACTCGCTAAACACGCAACACTAACGAGTAAGCTTTGCAGATACACGCCCATATAAATGACTAAACACGTGTGAACTAACGATACGAGTCAGCGGAGCGCGCCACCACCGACTGAACCGCGTACACGCGCCCTCGATCTGCGCCAGTCTCAGCCGGCTGCACATAGATAATGACCCTGTACTTCACTGCAGTACTACACGTGTGACCAATCTGTTCAATGATGCTGGCTGTGGTAGGGGAAAGGGACTGTAATAACGCGACCCGTAAGGCCAAACTGGGCGTGAAATAAGAGTTTCCTTGTTTAATACAGTATACTCTCGATTATCCGTGTGCGGATTAACCGTGCACGTTTTCGCCAAATTAAAAATACTCGTAATTGCGAATACAGTCTACCGTACAAAAATTTATCTGTAATTGATTCTGTACTGTAAATCGAATACGTCGGAATTTATTTTTTCTACATTTATTTTGCAGTGTGGTCCCGGGATTTTTCGTACATATCTTTTCAGTGTAGTACCGATAGAGGTAACTTATTTTTAGTACGGTACTTTGTCACAGGTCGACGGCTTCTTGCTTTGTCCAATCTTGTTTTCCAAAAGCGAAGTGTAAGTTCCGTAAGGAGATGGGGGTAGGCTTATTTCAAGGTTGCTGGAAGGCAAGTGCTGTCTGCATTCCATTGAGAGATCCGCTTAAATGGTCAACAGCAGTAAGATACGGTACGTTGCGGTTCTTCAGAGCACAATAATGTGGGTGAGTTATCTTTATCTCTACTTAGTATAAAACAAAGCCCCCGATTCTTCGATGTCACGAGTAATCTCGAGAACCACTGTATGGATTATGATGCGGTTTTCACCATTCTGTAAAGGATATCTCGAGGAAGATTTCTGTAGAAAATAATTTATTTATGATCAAAGGAAGTCAAGCAAGCAGCAGGGGCGGTTCTAGGGGAGGGCGAGGAGGGCGACCGTTCAGGGCCCCGCGGTCCGGGGGGCCCCGCGCCATGGATTATTTAAAATGTAATTAATTAATTATACTTTTCAAAACAAACTATATATATATGGCTTTTTAAGATTATGATGGTCAAACCGTTAAATATATCAATATACTATGAGTGTAAGAATTGTTCAGCATGAAAAATTCTACAAAAACGTCCTTGAGAGAATATCTCTATCTACAATATATCGTCCACTATAAGTGCTTTTACCTGGCGCAGTCAGCTGGCATTTGAGGGTGCGCAAATGCGAGGGAGCCGTGTCAGTACATTTACTGGCACGTTAAAGATCCCCTTCGGGGCAAAATTCCGGCACCCCGGCGTCTCTAAAAGCCAGTGTAGTTAAAAGGGACGTAAAACCAATAACATTAAAGCATTATAAGTGCTTTTACGTTTTCATTTCTTCCAATAATCTCCATTCAATTACTGAGGCGCCAGTTTACGAGTTAGCTAGGGGAGAGCCTATCACCTCAGTTACAGCCTAGCTAGCGGCGAGCCTATTACCCCAGATACAGCCAGCAGCAAACTGTCGAGCCGTGTTCATTCATTCATTCATTCATTCATTTATTTGCAATTGGGGGTGTGTCCCCCGGTGGCAAATTGGATATGCATAACAAATAAATAATTATACATAACAATTCAATAACAATTAAATAACAATTAAACTGGAGTATTTACACAAATAGTCAGTCTTTTCTGAAACACACCTATATGTTTGGGAAAAGGCTCTAAGACTGCGGCAGGTAGAGAGTTCCAGTTATCAATGGCACGGTTTAGAAAAGAATATTTACCATAATTTGTTCGCTGTGGTCGGCCCTTAACTTTGAAAGGATGATCCCTTCTACCCATGTAAGTGGGCTTTCCCATTCGTTTGCTAAGCTCACCCCATGCTGTTTGATTTGTATACGTGTTGTACATAGCGCAGAGTCTAGATTTCATCCTCCTAGCCTCCAGTGATTCCCACCCAAGTTTCTTTAAAATACGGCTCACACTTCTCCTGGGATTAAAGTCACTGAGCACAAATCTAGCGGCCTTTCTTTGTACCATTTCCAACTCATTGATGAGCCCTACTTGATATGGATCCCAAACCGCCGAGGCATATTCCAGAATAGGTCTTACAAGTGACAAATAGCCTAATTCTTTAGCAGAGGTACTACTTCCTTTTAAAACCCTCATTACAAAGTGCAGGGATTTGTAAGCTTTAGAAACTACACATCCTACATGACTACTCCATTTCATATCATTCCTTACGTGAACGCCCAAATATTTGCAAGAATCTTCTTCTACATGTTTTTCCGAGCCAATGTTATATTGAAAATCCTGCCTTCGCACTTTCTCTATTTTTAAGAGATTACATTTTCTTGTGATTATTTTCATTTTATTTACAATCGCCCACTTATAGACCAGGTTCAGGTCCTCTTGAAGCACTGCGTTGTCTTGTGAGTCATGTATCTTTCGATATATTACACAATCATCCGCAAACAATCGACAGTCACTGCGAATCCCATTTGGTAAGTCATTTATAAACGCCAAAAATAACAAAGTTCCAATTACGCTGCCCTGAGGGATACCCGACGTTACGGTAATTTCATCCGAGAATATGCCTTCAACTTTCACTTTCTGGGAACGACCCGTCAAAAATTCCTGGATCCATAAAATTACTCTTCTATCAATCATAGTCGAAGCTAATTTATGGAGTAGCATGTCATGCGGCACGACATCAAATGCCTTCGCAAAATCTATAACTACGGCGTCGACTGAAACTCCATGATCTAACGATTCGCTAATGTCTTGAAAAAGTGATAGCATCTGGTTCTCGCATGAGTAACCTTTCCGAAATCCATGTTGCCTATCATTAAACCATGATAATGTTTCCCACTGTTCCCTCAAGTAGTCGCAAATGAGATGCTCCATCTGTTTACAAACAATGGACGTAAGGCTAACCGGCCTGTAGTTGCCCAATTCAAGTCTGCTCCCTCCCTTAAATATTGGGACTACCGTAGCTCTTTTCCAGTCATATGGGATTTGCGCATTGTTTATGGACACATTAAATATCACCTCCAAGTATCGTGCCACGGCCCTACCTCCTAGTTTAAGTACTTCATGTACCGATTTTGCAAATCAGTACATGTTCATCTTTATCTTCGAGACGCAGTAAGAGCTCCAGGTCTGACCGGATTATCATAGAGCATACACCAGGCCTCTCCTGAGAATTCCTTTCGCCAAACTGGCGCCTGACTGTTAGTGAAATGGTTCGCCAAGCCCTTTCTGCCAGGATTTGACCCCTTTGTGCGAACTGTCACTTAAAGTATTATCCCTGATGGACACTTGTAGAGGGAGATAAATCAAGCTTTGTGTCTGTGAACATTGGAAAAGCGAACATTTCTTGTCAGCTACATTCGCCAAGCCTTGTTCTAAGAACACCCTTGCAAGAACATTGTGTGACGCCTCAACTCCTGGAAGGTTTCTACGCAGTAACCTGGGTGGGGTGATATTCAATAGTACCAACTCAAAACCTTGGACTCTGGCCTTGGGCTCTGCCCTTGTGTTGGCCGATTGTGCCACTAGTCGCAGGTGGTATGACTGGAGTAGGGTGGTGGGGGACTCTGGAATACAAAGGGGTGCGATCTGTGGCTGGGAGAACAGTGTGGTGAGGACCTTGCTGGCATAAGGACTCTAAAACGATCGCCTCCGGGGAACCTGGGAGTGCAGTTTCTCCGGAGGGCTGAAATACACCAGGTGGTATGAACTCAATTTGTTAGAAGGGGCAACCGTTCGATGGAACATTAAACTGTGTCATTTGGTAGTGTTATTTTAAGGCCATGTGTCGGTGGACCATCAAATTAATTAGATAAAGACTGACATTTTATTTTAGCACTTTAGTATGTAATATTTTGGAAGGGTTTGTATAATTTGGTGGTGCCTTTATATGTAGTTACTGCAGGGTGGGTTATTATTGCCCTATTTCCGGTTAGCTGGATGGGAACCTCGTGGATTTAACTTTGGTCAGACAAGCTTCAAAAGATAGCCAGTGCTGGACTCTGAAGCTTCTCGGACGCTTTCGTTCACTAAGGAACGCGTTTGTTGCTTTATGCAATTTGTTGGTGAAACGGCACCGGGCCTGAATTTCATGTTGTTAAATTTCCTTTATCCTTGGGGATGATACTACCCTCAATTCAGTAATTCAATTAATCGTATGATGGGGGGAAATGTAATTTTGCCAACTGGGCAATGTCTGACTTTATTTTATTCACTGTATTACCCGGAACTTGTTTCCGCATTACCCTTAAATATTAGCCTAAGCGGTTAGAGGTTTTAGTTGTAATTTAATTGTAATTCAATTGTATCTTTCCTAGGTCCTTATTATACCTTGACATTTGGATGTTGTTTTTTATTTTAATGATACCAGTCAGTAGGAAGATTGTTTCTGTTCCTTTCACCATGTGTGGCAAGATTAGAATTACCGGCCTTTCTGAGTACGTCCAGCCTTCCTTTCAACAAGCTGGCCTTGACCCCGGTTACATCCCGTCTTTCCCTTATTCTAAATTAGACCAGAGTATTTCCACAATACCATGAAACTAGGAATATTCTCTGCCTAGGTTCTTTTGCTGTGAACTCAGGTGACCTAGCGAAAATTAAATTGTAATTTTGATATGCTAATTTTATTATTATTATTATCATTTTGGCTAATAAACAGGGTAAGGGGGGATGAGAGCCTGTTACAGTGGTAGCAGAGCGTGGTTTGTTCTGTGATCTTGCCATTAGCAAATAATCCTTCCTGCTGACTGATTGCAGTAATTAATTAAAATTAAATTCAATAACTTAATTAATGTAGATTGGGTCCTCCTTACTAATGTTTCTTCTTTCCAATAGGTAGGCTAGTTATTAGAGCAGAATCTAATACATGTTGTGATTTGATTTCATGTAAAATAACCTGCTGTGTACATCGAGGACCAAATGAGAAATTCATATCGTCAGCTGTTAGACGTGAAGATCGCTGTAAGTGACAGTCAAGAGTGCGCTGAACGAAATTCAGGACTGCTGTAATAATAATGGCCGTGCTGCGTTGCCAGATTGACGAGTTGACCGGCCGAATGAATTTCACACGTGGTGAGTTTTGATATGCTGTTTGTATGGTTTTGGGGTGGTTGTAAATTCATTCTGTTTCTTGTAGGAAATAGTCCAGCTCAATTTTACTGCGCCTGTGCTAAATGTACACCTTGGGAAGTGTTGTTTTGACTAAATTGTGTCACGTGTTTGGAAAGAATAAAATGTATGTCTGATTGGAAGTAGTTTTGGTAAAATTTAAATTAGTGACGTTTTAAATTCTCTTGACAATAGGCTGAAATTGATAAACTTGTATTTCCAGTAAGAATAACTTAGTGTCTGTTTTGATGTGCGTTTGGTACACGCCTGTTGAATCACGTAGTGATTTTGAACCATCATGGCCGACGACTGTGACAAGTTATTATTTTATACGACTGATGTCAGTGAAAATGTAAATTGTGTGTGTGGATTTATCATCAGCAGGTTCCTTGGGGTAAATCTGTAATTATTCTTAATAATTGTTAGTGACGTAAGGCTGGATATCTGAAGTTCTGCGATTCGCTGTGCATAATACGTGTGAGGTATTATTGGTAGTTGTCAGCTGTTCATTAGGCCAAACATTTCAAGTTTTGTTGTCATTTCTTTAGCTGGGGGCTAATTATTTCGCTGTTGGTAGTTCTGTCAAATTAAATTGGACCGTGAGAGTATTAAAATTTGGTGTTGTCAACTTATTCTGCGTTAAATTAATTCTGGAAAATCGTCGCATTGCTGTCTATATGTGCGTTCGGTAATTGTGTTTTGAATGATGTTAAGTGTCGAATTGCGTGTGTGCTAATTCAGTATAAATGAATCAGGTGAGTGTTTATGTATGTTTGATTTATGTTTAAGTTTGCTTAGTAATTGGGGGGAGAGTAAATTGTCTTGTTGTGACATGGGATTTAAGGTTAGGTTGTCATCTAAATTGGTCAAGTATTAAATGGATTTAATATTCAGTATCTTAGTGTGTGTTCGTTGAGTGACTTACTAAGTGGGATATTTCTGGGAGGCATTCACCTTCAGGTCGCATCTCATTTAGGGTGTAAATAAATATTTTCCCCCGATTCGTGTCTTTCGTTTTAGGACGTTTTTCTACGATGTAAGGGGAACTGTGATTTCAGGGCTACAACCACGGGTTGTTTTATCAGGTCCTCACGTGAGTTGATACTCCGTTGGCGTTATAGTGTCTTGACGATCCGAATACTAACATACTGGTGTAAATGGGGAATTTAGAATTGGTCAGGGAAGGGAGCACGTATGTCTGGTGGAGGTATGAACGTATTTCTGTGGTTGATTGTGTTCAGGATGAAAGAGTGTGTGTGATGCGATTTTTATTGCTGCCCTGACTAGGAATCGAACTGGTGTTCTTTGGTGGTCAAAATTGTATTTATTTTCTTTTGTAATCCTTCAGTTTTTTTAATCCTGTTGATTGAATGAAAGTCATGTGTGAATGAATTGATGTAGGTTTGCAATTTGAATTTGGGTGGGAGTAAATTGAGGCCTAATTGCCATTAACGTAAGGTGGATTGTTATTTATATTAGTTGTATTAGTTGCATTTTGAAACTGAACCTATTATGCAGATGTGCTTCGTTCGGGGATCTACTGTCAGGAGTCCAGTTAATTTGGGGTGTGAGTACCATCTTGATTGGGCCCGGGCAGGGTGTATATAGTATTTGCCCAAGTCGAGTGACTGAAGGTATGGGATTTCGTTATCTCGGTGACAGGCAAGTTTTTTTTGGGGTATTAGAGGCCACTCGTCCAGTTTGTATGGAGAGTCGAGCCACGATTGGTGAGCTGTCGGTAAGTGTTTCTATACCATAGGGTATTTTGTGTTCATGATATCTGTACGACTGCTAATTTGCATAATTGAATGTAACGGATTATTGTCGTGGGTGGTTAAATCTTATAATGAGATGTTTGAGAAGGATGTGTGATGGATGATGGATGAATGTTAGGAACTGGAGTCCTGTGTTCGAGTTCCAGTGATGAAGTTGCTAGCTCTGGGAATACTTGTTGATTTTTGGTATTAAAAAAAATTATTTGGTAGTTCAGTTGGTGAAAGTTTTCCTTTAGGGAGATGGCCCTGCGGTGGCATGCTGAGCTGTCGCTGTATGTCAGCTGCTGTGTTCGCTAGTCTGATTTTGAGATTTTTTGAAGTTGCAGTGCTTCGTTTGCGATGGCATTGAAATAGGCTGGTTCGTTAGTTATTCATAACTTGCAGTTCTTGCTGTTAGGCGGCTAGGTTATTCTATTGTGGTCACATTCTGAAGGGTTGTAGGTTCGTGAGATTTCATGTAGACTCCCGTTAGCTTGGGTGTGTTCACTTCACAATCAGCTGTTGTAGGCGTTCATGCATATTTTGATATTTTGATTCTGGAGTTTTCACTTGAGGGTGCTTCAGTGCATTAGTTGGTTAGTTATTTATAACTTGCAGCCTTGATCTGTTAGACCGCTAGGGTCTCTGTTGTAGTCTCTACTCTGAAAAGTTCTGGGTTCATTAAAATTTTGTGTAGCCCCGTCACCTTGGGTGTGTGTGAGTTTGGCTGTTGCCACCGGATGTTCTGATCGATTGTGAGCCTTAGTGACAGTCAGTGGCCTGGGTAGTTACTGGAGTAATCATCTTTTGTGGTAAATAAATTTAAATTCTCTGAGTAATAGTGTGTTGGTAGCTTGGCAGTTTTTTTTGGGTGTTTTCCAATGTGGTTAGGTGTGAGCTGGATTTATGGACTTATTTTGAAGATTTTAATTGCTTCGTGCCTTTTGAGATGTAACATCTGTCACTTCTGTGATTTGTAATTCTGAATAAATTAGTTTTGATATTCTGGGAGAGATTTTATTGGCGTTAGCATTTGATGAGGTACAGACACGTGTTGTTAGTCGAGGAGGTTGTGAATTTTGAGATTTTAAGTAGCTTCGTGGAGTCAATGTTTTAAGAACGTTTTGATGACAGTGGTGCGTTGAAGCATCAGGGGTTCGATTTGAGTGTGGTCATAAAGTGTCACCCAGTATTTGGATGGGAACATTAATAGTAGGTGACACACGTTGTTAGTTAGAGACGTCTGTAGTCTGTGGTAACGCCAGTCAGAGAAATTTTCGGGATTGTGTTTGTCTGTGTTGTGTGATTGGAAGGTGAGCCACGTGCACTGGGGTGTGTGTGACGCTTGGTGGGTGCCCTACCTTGTGTCGAATGTGTATTTATGTTTTGGTAATGTGTTGTACTGTCATCTTCTGAGGCGACCGTGCCTTTGTGGGGGAAGATGTTAATTACCCTCTGTGGGGTCGTGTGTTGATCCGGAGGGGGAGCTCAGGTACCGAGCTGATTTACGTCGTGATGGCCAGGGTTTGGTGGCGCAAGAGTAAATGTTCCTCCCGGTGTCATAAGGGAGAGGACCTGTCGTGTGAAAGACAGGGCGATTTTTATTTGTGTAGTGTGTGGATGATGTTCCTCCCGGTGTCATAAGGGAGAGGACCTGTCGTGTGAAGGACAGGGCGATTTTTATTTGTGTAGTGTGTGAATGACAGTGCATACTGTTTTAATAATTCACGTCAGGTTGTGAACTGCAGTCTCCGTGCTGTTTTCCTGGTTCGCAAGTTGTCCTATGGAATTTAGGGTTATTTATGTTTGGTGTTGTCGCCGGGAACAGTGCCCGTAGGCAGTTATGGAGTGGGAGAAATATCGGGGTGACAGTCCGATGGATCTGAGGATCTTATATTTTGGTGTGAATCGTTGTGCGGAGCCAGTCCTCCACCTTGCACGAGTCCTTGGCCTTGGGTTCAGTTCTCAACCCAGGTGCCGGGAGTATGAATGTGTGTGAATTATGTGGGTGACGTGGATTTTTCCTTATTTTGTTTGTCTTGCTGCTAGTGTGCTTGCGTGATAGGATGTTGTGGTCTCTGTTCCTCCTGTCCTTGGAGGCCACTGAGGGCAGTGTGGGTCAGGGGCATGTGAAATTGAGCAAGACATGTAATTTGTGTTTGTGTGCATATCAAAACGAGCTCTGTGTGATGCCTTCGGTGTGGTAGGTAATTTGCAATGTATTTAACTTGAGCAATACCCCGGGCGGTATAATAAATTGTAGTTTTGATGGAATTCCCCGTGTGGCATAATTACGTAATTGTCATTGCGAGTATTGAATAGTTACGTGCTGTCCTGATTTCGTGAAGTCGCAGAAAAATGGTCCTTCGGTTTTGTTAAAGTAAATTCATTTTGAAAAATTGTTTAAAATTTTTGGTGGGCAAGTTTGTAGGTGCCTTTGATTTGCGTATTCTAAAGAAAAATTCTGGGTTCTGTACACCTTAGTCAAATTTTGGTTATTCTTGCTAAGTATTGTAGTGAACCTTTAATTAAGCTTGTTAACGTCAGTCATATCGTATAGTTGGTTGCCCCTTTCGTGTGATTTTAATACTTCAGCGGACCTTTCATTATGCCCTGGAACCCCTGTCTTGGCACAGAACCTTGTTCGTGGCCTCAAGCATCCCGTGTGTGGCTTGAAAGACTCTTAAGTGAACTTCGATGGCACACTAATGCTTCGTGTGATATTTTTTTTTATCCTTCCTGGGATAACTTAAGTTATTTAGGGCTGGTTGACTGGCCTGGAACGATTGTTCCTTCTAAGGGAACTGTATTTGGACCATACGCTGCTGTTCTGATGTGTGTTTCAGTGGTCACTATGTGGGACGTGTACTACCAATCTGGGACCCAGTTTGGAGGTACCATCTAGGTCCCATGGCATCATTCTACCCGAGGAGATCTACTTCAAGGTCTGCTGGCGGAGATCGGAGTAGCCTCTTCAGCTGCCAAGAGACCAGCTGGACACCATCACCCTGTTCATCATCTCCCCATCGTCTTCCTTGGGAGGAGGAGGATGTACCGATTTTGCAAATCAGTACATGTTCATCTTTATCTTCGAGACGCAGTAAGAGCTCCAGGTCTGACCGGATTATCATAGAGCATACACCAGGCCTCTTCTGAGAATTCCTTTCGCCAAACTGGCGCCTGACTGTTAGTGAAATGGTTCGCCAAGCCCTTTCTGCCAGGATTTGACCCCTTTGTGCGAACTGTCACTTAAAGTATTATCCCTGATGGACACTTGTAGAGGGAGATAAATCAAGCTTTGTGTCTGTGAACATTGGAAAAGCGAACATTTCTTGTCAGCTACATTCGCCAAGCCTTGTTCTAAGAACACCCTTGCAAGAACATTGTGTGACGCCTCAACTCCTGGAAGGTTTCTACGCAGTAACCTGGGTGGGGTGATATTCAATAGTACCAACTCAAAACCTTGGACTCTGGCCTTGGGCTCTGCCCTTGTGTTGGCCGATTGTGCCACTAGTCGCAGGTGGTATGACTGGAGTAGGGTGGTGGGGGACTCTGGAATACAAAGGGGTGCGACCTGTGGCTGGGAGAACAGTGTGGTGAGGACCTTGCTGGCATAAGGACTCTAAAACGATCGCCTCCGGGGAAACTGGGAGTGCAGTTTCTCCGGAGGGCTGAAATACACCAGGTGGTATGAACTCAATTTGTTAGAAGGGGCAACCGTTCGATGGAACATTAAACTGTGTCATTTGGTAGTGTTATTTTAAGGCCATGTGTCGGTGGACCATCAACTTAATTAGATAAAGACTGACATTTTATTTTAACACTTTAGTATGTAATATTTTGGAAGGGTTTGTATAATTTGGTGGTGCCTTTATATGTAGTTACTGCAGGGTGGGTTATTATTGCCCTATTTCCGGTTAGCTGGATGGGAACCTCGTGGATTTAACTTTGGTCAGACAAGCTTCAAAAGACAGCCAGTGCTGGACTCTGAAGCTTCTCGGACGCTTTCGTTCACTAAGGAACGCGTTTGTTGCTTTATGCAATTTGTTGGTGAAACGGCACCGGGCCTGAATTTCATGTTGTTAAATTTCCTTTATCCTTGGGGATGATACTACCCTCAATTCAGTAATTCAATTAATCGTATGATGGGGGGAAATGTAATTTTGCCAACTGGGCAATGTCTGACTTTATTTTATTCACTGTATTACCCGGAACTTGTTTCCGCATTACCCTTAAATATTAGCCTAAGCGGTTAGAGGTTTTAGTTGTAATTTAATTGTAATTCAATTGTATATTTCCTAGGTCCTTATTATACCTTGACATTTGGATGTTGTTTTTTTTATTTTAATGATACCAGTCAGTAGGAAGATTGTTTCTGTTCCTTTCACCATGTGTGGCAAGATTAGAATTACCGGCCTTTCTGAGTACGTCCAGCCTTCCTCTCAACAAGCTGGCCTTGACCCCGGTTACATCCCGTCTTTCCCTTATTCTAAATTAGACCAGAGTATTTCCACAATACCATGAAACTAGGAATATTCTCTGCCTAGGTTCTTTTGCTGTGAACTCAGGTGACCTAGCGAAAATTAAATTGTAATTTTGATATGCTAATTTTATTATTATTATTATTATTATAATTTTGGCTAATAAACAGGGTAAGGGGGGATGAGAGCCTGTTACACTTCACTAACAATATTATCAGGACCCTTTGATACATTGAAACGTAGTTTTTGTATTAGCTTTACAATTGCTGACTGGTTTATTTGGAACTGGGGAGCCCCTGATTCGTCGTTAAGGTCCAACACACAGCTATTGGATTTATTGAGCACTCTACCGTAAAAGACATTTAATTCATTAGCAATGGCCTGTTTCTCAGTAATTAATTTATCGTCACCGGACATTATCATCGACAAATTATTTGAATTTCCCTTTCTTCTCCTAACATAACTGTAATTTTTTTTTCACCCATCACCTCCCGAACCAAGTAAACCTTGCATATAACTGTCATGAGAAGCCCTCTTTTTTAAGACGAGCTCTCTTGATAAGGACTTAAATTTCAACATATACTTGTCACTATCATGCCTTTTATTGTATAATTTCCTAATTTTCCGTTTTAGACTCCTAATTTCTCGTGTGTAATACTCAGGATCTGGGTTTTGTTTCAGCAATTTAAATGGGACAAATTTATCAACAGCGCTCTTTAAAATTTTCAAAAAGTTAGTCCACAGGATATTAATGTGATTTCCTTTCGATGCCCATCCTACAAATAGCTCATTCAAATACCCCTGAAACTTGCCCTGATCCGCCCTGCGATACTGGAACATGATCTTTTTTGCTACATCAGAGTCTAATTTTGTAATGTCACCGTATCTAATATTTAATTGAACCCCAGAGTGGTCACTAATTCCTGGTATTTTCAGACAGTTAATATATAGCTCTACAGGCCTTACGAGATAAACATCTAAGGTATTATTGCCTCTAGTTGGGAAGTCAACTACTTGGGAAAATCCCCCCTCCCTTAAGAATTTATTTGCAGCACTTTGAGCTTGACCACAGCTAGTTGACTCACCAGACCAGTCTAGTTTGGGGAGGTTTAAATCTCCTGCAATTATTATGCTCTTTTTCATAGTATTACCCGTACAAGTTTTATCATACAGTGTTTCGAGGAGAGAAAAGTTATCTTTCGGTGCTCTATACGCCCCTATCACCTGAAGAGGGAATTTATTTCCTTTATCCGAAATTTGTACACATAACATTTCATGATCCATATCAGCCCACTTTAAGAAACTAGCTATATATTTGCGCACACAAATAAATAGCCCACCACCTCTCTTCCCCCGATCCCTTCTGTACATTTCGTAGGTCCCTTGAATTATTTCGCTACTATTTATGTCCTCATATAACCAAGATTCAGTTGCAATGGCAATGTCCGGAGAATACGTCTCTACAAGAATGCAAAATTCAATTAATTTATTTCCTAAACTCTGACAATTAACCTGCAGCAATCTTAGAGTCTTACCTCCGCAGCAAATATCTCGAAATAGCTCATTCTGTTCCCATCGGCTGGCAACCTCTGGACCTGCTCCTCCTCACAAAAGCCGGCACGAACCGATGACCCTGTCATGTAGGCTCCCTAGGTTGAAAGAGCCCCGTCGATTTAGATGCAGCCCGTCTCGGGCGAAGTCACGGCCACCAATCCAGCAGTCAGTTTCTACGTACACTAATCCCAGCTGTGCACATACCCAGTCAATGCGGTCATTTACAGTCTTAACTCGCCTTAACGGAACATCTCCCCGCCGAACAATGCCACTCATTATAATTTTTGCATTTCTAAACTTGCTTTTAGCTTTTATGCCTAGTTGGTAGAGCTCCCCCATGATGTAATCAGCTGTAGCCCTCTTCATCAAATCGTTCGTCCTAACATGTAGCAACAACACTTTAACTTTTTCACAGTCCTCTACATTTGATTCTTCCACTTGTTGGGCAAGCTGGTCAATTTTAATCCCCGGATAACACCGCACTTTCGCACCTGATTTCCTCGAGATATTCGCACTCCATCGTATCATAGAATCACCCATTATGATAACGTCATCCTCAGTTTCCTCCTGCACGCCCTCTTCCACACTGATCCCAGTAGAAAGCCGTTCAGTCACATCCTTCACCGTTTCCTCTGATTCACGAAGCTTTGTTCTAAGTTCCTGTATTATTTGATTCCTTGCTTTGATTTGCACCCTCAAACAGTCCGGCGTATCACATACTTTACAAAACCAATTTCCGACATCACAATCCTCCTTCTTGACCTTAATACAGCCGAAGTGAAACCATTTCTCACATAGTCCACACTCACCACCATTCTTCAATGTTTTACTGCACGTCGAACACTTTAAAGCTGCCACTGGATCATTTGCCTGATTCACATTTGGAGTAACAGGCCCTGGATTCAAAAAGATGGTGTATTGGCTTTCACGGCCGGTGAATTAAAACTCAGCAATTCTTCTAGGTTTGTGCCGTGTCTTGTGTGGGGTTTCACCTAGGACACCAAGCTAGGCTCAACGGCGGGCTCTTGGTGTCCCTGCCCGGACCCCCACAGGAGTATCGAACTGCGCGATACCTCCCTTTATATAGAGTGCAACTGCACTCCTTGACTGCGAGAACCAAAAGCTCAAGCAGCCGTAACCTCCCTATGAAGGCTTCCAAAAAGATGGTGTATTGGCTTTCACGGCCGGTGAATTAAAACTCAGCAATTCTTCTAGGTTTGTGCCGTGTCTTGTGTGGGGTATCGCCTAGGACACCAAGCTCCACTCCACCAATAACTAGCAATGCAGCTACCACTAGGGCCATGAACCACAAGTTGCTAGGGCCCGTACGCACACACAAACATCGGAAATCCCGACTACCCCTCGCATACCACAGTCCGATCCTCGCGCGATAACAGTCCAGAGAACAACCCATTTCAGCACACCTGAGAGCTCGGGAAAAACACGACCTTTCACTTTGACTGCCAACTGACAAGACTTAAGTTAAGACTTGAGAGAAGAGTGGTTGTGTTTGGAGATTCTCTGGAAGTGCAACTCGGCTTTTCTTCATTTCGCCTGTGAACTTTTCGTTCCGCAAAATACACAGTCAAGTTAAGATTGGACGGAAGGGAGATTTTTGTTTTATGCACCTCGCCATTCTTAAATTACGGCTGACAAGAATTCGTTGCACATGCATCTCCAGGATAATATAATTATTAGTCCAGTCAGTGATTTCAACACATCATTCCGAGACATAAAACGGATATAGGTCTTTGTTCATTGACATCGAAAAAAGAGGGCTTATCACGTAATGCATTCATAACTGTTCCCGGGCGAAGCCTGGGCGGGTTGCTAATTAATGTATAATAGCCTACTTTATATGGTACTGTATTTATTTTTAAGTAACACATGCTTTTGGATTATCCGTGCTTTCAGATTATCCGTGCCATTCACCCCGGTCATTAGCCCGGATAATCGAGAGTATACTGGATTGCTCTGAGCTACATTTACCTACCTACTGGGACGGCATTTTACTAATTGAGACATCCATACAGAAGTTTTTCTTGGAATCAGGTCTCCTAAACCTGTTATCCGCCTGCTTCCGGAATACAGAGAAAACCACGTATATACCGGATGAATCAGCTGCCCCTAAAAATATTGTTTTATGCAGACCAACTAATGCATGTTGTCATGAAGGTCGATATTTCTCTGCTTGCATCCCGTATTATACTAATGCACTGCAAGCATATCCCTCAAACGAAACTGAACACTATTAATTTTCCCTCGTATTAGTCTGTAGCCACTGTGTGTTAGGACCCGAAGGCTGGTCGGATCCTCAAAAAGCACCACCGATAGGTTATGTGGGTAGGTAGCCACGAAACCCCAAGGCAGCGCTATATTGAGGCGTACTAGGCAAGAAGAGGAGTGAGGTAGTTTGCCATTGCTTTCCTCACTGAGTCAGAACAGCAGTACTAACCCTATGAGTAGAACCTTTCACAACATCCACAGGCACTGACTGTGCCCTGAATGTCATTACTAAGCCCCACCCATGCCTCAGTAGCTTCCATATAATCACAGCCATGAGTGAGACTGAGGCCTACAATCTCTTGATGAATACAGTACATTTGCATTTGTCAGTTGGCACAGGCTAGAGTAAAAGGTGGCTTTTCACCGATGTCTCAGTCTCACTCATGGCTGTGATTATATGGAAGCTACTGAGGTATGGGTGGTGCTTAGTAATGGCATTCAGGGCACAGTCAGTGCCTGTGAATGCTGTGAAAGGTTCTACTCATAGGGTTGGGACTACTGTTCTGACTCAGTGAGGAAAGCAATGGCAAACTACCTCACTCCTCTTCTTGCCTAGAACGCCTCGATATAGCGCTGCCTTGGGTTTTTGTGGGTATATACTCACATAACGTAACGGCGGTGCTTTTGAGGATCCAACCAGCCTTCGGGCTGACTACCTAACAGACAGACAGAGTGAGACTGAGACATCGGTGAAAAGCCACATTTTACTCTAACCTGTGCCAACAGACAAATGCAAATGTTCTGCATTCATCAAGAGTTGGCAAACAGGGAAAAATAATAGTGTTTAGTATCGTTTGCAGAATATGCTAGTAGTGCATTAGTATCATACGGGATGCAAGCAAGCAGAGAAATATCGACCTTCCTTACAACAACGCTAGCCGGGCTGCACACAATATTAGAAGAGGCACCTGATTCACTCAGTATTAAAAAAATGTAATTGGTATTCTGCCCGAAGGCAGGTCCAAGCCTCTAAAGAGGCTATCCTCAGCCAGAGTTTACTTGCGGTAGGGTGGCCAGGGCCTTTCCGCTCCTCCTTATGTTGGCCAACAGCGCACAGTACCTAGAGCTGGTATACCATCCAAGTTCCAACCACGCCCAATGCTGCTGAACTGCGGAGTTCTCATGGGATCCAGTGTTCCAACATGGCCAGGCCGTTGGCCTCACCCAGTATACTGAACCATTTAGAAATCCCGCGTTCAAAACTCCATCCAGTTGACATATACAGTACCTTGTCAAAATTTAAACAAAAGTACTCAGAAAATATAAACAAATATCACTTTATATGAGTAAAATGAGTGGAATATGTCAAAAACCATTAAAAAAATTGCCATAACATGCATTTTTAACAAAATAAAATTGTTTTAAACGAGGTGAGGTTTTCAAATTTCGGGCAAAATAAGCTGAGGAAAAACGATAATTTTCCCTTAAGTTCCGAAACTTACTAGTGACCTTCCCAGGGTGGTTAACGTCACATCCCTGGAAGAACAATATAGCCTAATGTTTCTTCCAAGGACGGTAACGCTATGGCCAGCAGTTCTCGCCGTGACCCTCTCCATGTGATATCAAACATCATCGCAGCCTAAGAACTTCAGTAAGATTTATAAATTATTTCGTTAGATGTTATACACATTACTGTACACAGTATATAGGAGCTTTATTACTATTTTATGTACGAAACGGTAACCGTAACTTAAACTAGTTACTTAAAAAAATTTGAAGTCCTAAATACTGTATCTCACTTAGGCCTATTGTGCGTCTTATGATAAAATAGCAAGAGACACAAAAGTTCCAACATGGTGTTGCCTACATTTTTTGTTATGTCCAATAGAAGGCCTACATAAGGCTAATATACTGTTCATACATACATTTTCATTTGAGACTGTTTTGCCTTTCAGCGTCCAGTCTAGTCTGCAAGCCTCAGTTTGTGAACAAAGTCACCTCCATGATGCCATATTAGCAGTTAGTATTGCGGTCTCCTCTGCTTCTACACCTCTCACTTTGATATCTATCAAAACTGAATCTAACCATCGCCTCCTAAGTTTACCTCTACTTCTCTTACCCTCTACAGCCGAAATCATTAACCTCTTAAGTAATCTCTCCTCTCCCATTATCCTGTCATGACCCCACGGAGTCAGCTCATACGAACAGCTTCATCTAGTGTGTTCATTTCTAACTTACCCTTTATCTCTTCATTAAGAGTACCTTACTGCCATTGCTCTCATCTGTTAATCCCAGAAATCGTTCGTGCTACCTTCATATCAGTTACCCCTAGCTTTTGTATCAGATATCCTGAATCTACCCAGATCTCACTTCCATACAGCAAGGTCGGTCTAAATACTGAGGGATGTAGGGAGAGTTTCGTTGCTACACTAACTTCTTTCTTGCAGAATACTGTAGATCGCAAATGGTAACTCACTGCATTGCCTTTTATACCCCTCGACCCTATTTCCTTCCCCATACTAGACGACCATCCTGAGAGAATACACAGCCCAAGTACTTAAAATGTTCCACCTGCTCCAATTTAGTTCCTCCTACCTGGCATTCTGTGCCGGCCCCGTGGTGTTGGGATAGCGTGGCTACCTCTCACCCAGAGACCCTGGGTTCGATTCCCAGCTTCGTCAGGGATTTTAGGAACTGACGTGAAGGCTGGAATGGGGTGCACTCAGCCTCGTGAGAACAATTGAGTAGCTGTCTGACAGTGAGGCAGCGCCTCGATCACAAAAACCAAGATAAACGGCCGAGGGGACCCGATGCACTGATCACCCTAATATCTGCAGGCCAAATGGCTGGGCAGCGGTCGCTAGGTAGGTCTAGGCCCTTCATGGGCTGTAGTGCCAGGGGTTATTTTACCTGGCATTCTATTTCCTTGCGTATCTTCCCTACTGACATTACCTTCGTTTTTGAAATGTTGATCTTCATACTATACTCCCTACATTTCTGTTCAAGTTCTAACATATTGGCTTGCAAGCGTTCGACGGAGTCCGTCATTACTACCAGGTCATCAGCATAGACCAGACTGCTCACCTGGTTCCCACCTAATTAAATCCCACCCAGCCAGTATATGCCCTTCAGCAAATGGTCCATATATAAAATAAACAGTAGTGGTGAGAGGTTACAGCCTTGCCTCACTCTTGTAACAACCTTGAACCAAGAACTCATCCTACCATCAACTCTCACTGCAGCCTGATTATGAATATAAATACTTTTGATTGCCTGTAGCAGCCTTCCCTCGATACCATAATCCCTCAGGATGCTAAGCATCTTCTCCCTGGGTACTCTATCGTACGTCTTCTCTAGATCAACAAAAGACAAACACACTGTCTATTTCTCGCGTAGCATTTCTCAATAACATGGAGCATACTAAAAATTGGAATCTGACATCCTCGTTGTGGTCAAAAGTCACATTGGTTTTTTATCCATACTACTCTCGGTCAATGATCGAACTCTCCTTTCTACAATGCCTGAGTACACTTTGCCTGGAACACTTATCAAAGAAATGCCTCCATAAGTACTGCAATCTTTCCTGTTACCTTTCTTATAAATCGGTGCGATTACTGCTTTTTTCCAGTCCGAGGGTAAATTTTCTGAAACCCATGCAAATTCGATTATCCTATGCAACCATTTCAGCCCTGCATTCCCACTATACTTGACCATTTCTGGCCGCTTTGTGTTATTGTTGTTTATTTACCACCCTCTCTACTTCCTCAATCGTGATCCTGTTCCCGTCCTCACTCTCCTACTGCATAATCTAAAAATTTACCACATTGCCAGATAAGTCTCCGTTAACATTTAGCAAGTTTTCCATTACCTACTCATACCCCTCAGTTCTATTTCCTATCCTAGCATTGAAATCCCCCATCAGTACTACACTATCCTTATTGTTATCCAGAACACCACTCATTTCCCTTTGTCCTAAATTTCTCATATTCCTTATAACACACCAGAAAGGTTTTCCTGCCACTTGACTTAACTTTCCTAATTTATCTCCAAATTCCTCCCATTTCTTTTGGACTCTATTATTTGTCTGGTTCTGTTCCTTTCCACTACATAGAGCTCTCTGTCAGCCGGATTACTCGTTTGTTGCTACTTTTCATAAGCTTTTGTTTTACTTTTACAAGCAGACTTCACTACGTCATTCCACCAGGATGTGCGCTTCTCCTTGTCTTTACACATTGTTGTCCCAAGACATGGCTTTGCTACTTCTAGTACTCCGTCCCTGTATCCTAACCACTTTGTGTCAATGCCCTGCAATTCTTTACCATCTACTCTTTGGAATTTCTTATCAATCATTTCTATGTATTTCTGCCAAAGTTCTTTATCCTGGAGATTTTCAACCCTAATCCATCTCCAAACAGACCTCACTTTCTGCACATTAGGTCTAACTATGCTTAATTCACTGCAGATCGGTTTGTGGACTGTTTCATCAAAAACGCCCCTGAATACCCCACAATTCCTTATCAATTTACCAAATTGAATGTCAGTAATGACATGGTCTATTATTGACCTGGTTCCTCTACCCTCTCATGTGTACCTGTGAATCTCCTTATGCTTCGAGAATGATTTTGCAACAGATAAGCCCATCCTAGCCCAGAAGTACAATAAACATTTTCCATTGGTGTTCGCTTCCCTATCCTCACCCCACTTACCCATTACTTTCTCATAACCGGGTGCGTTAGCCGATGTCGTTACGCCATGACTGCTGACAGTCGCTCACATCCGGGAGGCGAGGAGGTTCGAATCCCCCCGCTGGCAACCTTTAAGATGGTCTTCTGTGGTTTCCCATCTTCCTTCCAGGCAAATGCCGGGGCTGGTCCCTAACTATAGGCCACAGCCGCTACCTTCTAACTCCTCGTCCTTACATTCAAACTTTCCTCCCCAGACAACACTCCACACGCGACTGTACTTGTAGCTCACCCATTGGGTGTCCGCCTCAAAGCAGCTACAAAACTGGCGAGCCGAACATGTCCTCGGACACTCCCGGCACTAAAAGCCATACGCTTAAAAAAAACTTCTCATACCCATCAATCTTATTTCCTATCCTATCATTGAAATCTCCCATCAGCACTATCCTTATGGTTAACAACTCTCACTAGCACATCACACAGTGACTCGCAAAATCTGTCTAACTTAGTCCTGATCCACCCCTTCACATGGAGCGTACACTGAATCAATCCTGACCAGATCTCCTGACATTTCCAAATCTATCCACATTAATCTTTCATTTACGTACCTAACAGAAACTATGTCACGCTCTAAGGTTCTTTGACATACAGCCCTACTCCCCACTTTGCCCTGCCTCGTTTTACACCTAACAGGTATACCTTGTAATCTCCCACTTCCTTATCCCTCTCCCTTTATATGAACTTCAGTAACTCTCTACGGCCAATCCCAATTACTTGGGGTCGCCGGAGACAACCAAGTTCGTTTTGGTTTTGGCCGGGGATTTTAGGCCGGATGCCCTTCCTAACGCCACGTAATTCCACTCCACTGTCACCAGGATTCGAACTCCAGCCGTCCGGGTGAAAAACGAGCAGCTAGGCCACTGCGCCATCACGCTCCCCTTTATCTGAACTTCACTAATCCCTAGAATATCCAATCTCATCCTACTTGCTGAATCAGCTAGCTATACTTCCTTCCTTCCTTCCTTCCTTCCTTCCATATCCACCCTCGATATTGTTATACCCTGGTGTTCCTACTGGGTATAACCATCCGCTATCAGCCTCCATTCACCACTCTTCACCCCATTTTACGCCTAAACCATAAAGGAACCAACAACAGCAAACCATCCAGCAATCTCAGTTTTACTCAAGCTTAGCAAACTACTTCCTCATACATAGCACAAGGAATGTGTCGACTTTGTGACGACTTCACTTTGTACGCAACATCGAACATCGACCTTTCTAAGTAGCACAAGGAATGTGCTAGATTTTCTGACACACCCCATAAATACCCGCTACTCCAGGACACAGGGTCTTTCTTCGTCACTCGACGCTGAACCACGCCGAACCACCGACAGACAGACCAGCAGATTGGGTGAGTGTGTACTTTTGGGTTTTATCCTGCACAATCCTTTCAAAAAGTCCAAACCTCTGAACTTGTAATCATCACATCCATCATTGTACTTTGCACTCCGCTAACTTTAACTAGCGAGTTTTTACGCAGTCCACACTAAACAGTAAATAAATAATTTACATTCTTTTAAAATTACTCTGTCGTATTTCTTACATCCTTATTTGTACGCCGGTCATCAACCAGCGAATCCTACTTCGCTGCGCCGCAGAACCCGATCAAGGCGGGGCCATTTTCTCTGTAACCTAGTAAACAGCCGTCAGCATTAAGTTGCCGACACTTCCTGCCAGCAGCCTGTCTGTGCTCTCTTTTCACTTAGCACTATCTCTCTCCAACACTACATGTAACACACACGTCTTGCCCTGTAAACAATTACAACCGTCCTTCAGACGAAATCACCCCCAACTGAGCTAACAACCCCAGGGCAAAACAATATTAATAGCACGCCATCGAATACGAGTTCGATTGCCTGTTCGTTTCCAAGGAGTCCCCGATCTGTCAGATGGGAGTGTGACTCCATCACTTCCATAGGTCCGAGGCTTGCTTATGATATTTTTTAGCAGGTTTAGAAAGTACCGTACAAGTGAAGCAGGTTGCTAGCATTACTTACATCGGGCCCCATGAGTTTCACCTCAGGGAACAAAGAAGTGAGTTGGGTAGTCCTAACCGCCTGAGCACTAGGAGGGCCACGACTCAGATTATGTCCAAGATGCCCACTCCTATTCCATAATAACTGGTATCCCGACTGTCAGGACCGCTTACTTGGTCATTCAGCCGTTCCCCATGCTTCACGAACTAGGACGCGACTACAACATGAAAGACTAATATTGAGAGAGATATTTGAAATTGTAATGTCCAAAAATTCACCCTCTCCCCATGAGGTCCCTAAATAGAATTAATGAAGAATAAGGAAGGAAGGAAGCTTGTAGTTTAACGTGACCGTTAATCTTGAGATCATGATCCACGGGACCTCCGTTTTACGTGGGATCCGAACCACAGGACATGGCATTTCACTTCGAAAATCTCACATGCATTGACCGGGAATCGAACCCGGACCGCCTTGGTGAGAGGCATACAGCTAGACCGCTGAGCCACCACGCCCCTAATAATGAAGAATAGTTCGAAAACCTATTTACTTATATTTCAGGATGAAATTTTTCAAATGAATTTTATATCTCTCGCGTATGTCTTTTCAGAGATAAACGCACCGTTAGGAATCCTTCAACCCCCTCTTTTCGCCCCTTTCACCTCGAAAAATACACCATTTTGAAACTCACTCAGACACATGTCTGTGTATTTTTAGCCTATTTTCATTTATGGAAAAAAATAGGCATATGAGATCACTTTTTGTCCATGTGTGTGTGTGCGTATGTGTGTGTGTGTGTCCTAATAAAATCTAAACGGCCGAAGCGATTTCAATGAAACTCGGTAGGTCATGGTACTATATCGTCCGACCCCGACTGTGTCCTTCCAAGTTAATTACGTCTCACCAATCCAATATGGCGACTGTGCGAAATATTTCACCGGCATTTTATATCTCCGAATTTATTACTGATATCACCCTGAAATTTTGTACGGTGATGAAGGGCACTGCTACAGTTCACTTATGTGTCTCTCAAAAACCTGTTATATAAAAATCGAACATGGCGGCCAAGCGAAGTTGATATATTTAAATCGATTTTTCTCACGATTTAACCATCCGAACGCAGTGAAACACGGTAAAGCAATTTTTTATAAACATTGCAATGCACTGACATCTAATTAGTTCAATTGTGTACATAACCTCAAGATGGCGTCTGTGCGAAATCTTAAAATTAAGTTTTTGTTTAATGCGTCCTAATCATGCGATCGAAGCCAACATTTGAATAATTAACCTACGCAGTAATCGTCATCTAATAGTACATAACTCTATGGCCTACATATATAAAAATCCATCATGGCGACCATCCGAAATATTTAGCCGGTTCTCAATATATACTATTCTGTGACAGCAATCAAAATGAAATAAATTTATGTTCATAAAGGCTACGAACATAAGCTCACCTATTGAACTTTCAATGACCTACCGAGCACAAATCCAACATGGCGGTGATGCGAAATTTAAATATTGAAATGGACGTTTCTCGCGATCTAACCATCCGTGCGCAGTGAAACTTGGTACGGTAATTGCTTATACAAATTTTAATCCTCTGATTTATAATTTATTTCAATTGTTTTCATATCCACAAAATGGCGGTTGTGCGAAAATTCAAATTCTCGTTTTTATTGTGTCCTAATCATGCGATTGAATTTTGAATACACCTACGCAATACTCTTCATGTAATAGTACATAACTCTATAGCCTACATATATAAAATCCAACATGGCGTCCATCTGAAATATTTAGACGGTTCTCAATATCTACGAATCTATTACAGCAATCAAACTGTAATTTTGTATGTTGATAGAGGCAATTAACATAAGTAGGATTTATGAAAATAGGCTGTTTAGTTCTTCACAGAACTACTTGTTAATGATTAGTTTATATGCCGAGTATCACATCTCCAAATGAAACCACTCGCGAGATGTACGCATATTCAATTATTAGCCTATATTAAAATGGCCACCATAAAGTATGTATTATTTTGGTTTAAACGGGGTTTGTTATGAACACTGGTATATTCATTGCGTTATTTTATAAACTGTATTTTTCCTGAACATAACAAATATTTTCTGCTAGCAATGTCAGTATTTCTTCTCAGTCCGTCATGAAGATGATTATTTTAAGGAGCAGAACAGCGAGGGAATCTGCTCCGTCATGAATCGTAAAATGTATTATTTATTTAGTAAGTATTTAATTAATAGTTTGTATTATGACTTCTAATCTTTATTTATTTTTCTAATCCAAATCCCCCTCCCCTCGGACGTGCAATCCTAATGAAGTAGATTATCTCCCACAATTTTATACGCCAGTTGGCCCATATGAAAGAATACAGAGTAACATAAGTTTGATGCTTTTCAGTCGGTCAACACGATTGTAACCAAATTAGATGGGTTATTCCCTAATCCTGAAAAAAATTACATGAGATTAATAAATTAATTAATATTTATTAATCTCATGTAAATTTTTTCTCATGTAATTTTTTTCAGGATTAGGGAATAACCCATCTAATTTGGTTACAATCGTGTTGACCAACTGAAAAGCATCAAACTTTTGTTTAATAAGGCAACACTGAAAAATGGCTTCAAACACCATAACAGAGTAACATAATCCACGCTCGACAAATTTCCACTAACCAAGGAATCTGTAGACAAAAAAAAAAAAACACTCCAGTGGTCACGCGGATCACAATAGTGATCCAGCCGTTTAGGTTTTTTTTCGTTCCCGTTCATTAGTAGCCTATGACTGTCGTACTTGAACCTTTGTTCACCTTCCTCGCACACCCTTACCGTTTGATCACTCGACTCCTAACCTAGGACGAGTGTTGTTGAGTTATAGAGGTTTCTATCGTCGTGGGTTACAACTGTTATCCTCACGGCCACTAGCGTACTTTATTAAAAAGTGACAGTCAGTCTGAAAGACTAGACTTTGTATCATTTTAAATGCTACAAATGCTGAAAAATGCTAGAAAGGCTGACTCTTGACATGTTAGAAAATTATCTGCATAATACTTATCTTGCTTTATAATACTTTACCTTGTTTCAAATTACTCGCGAACAGCAAGTGCAAATCAAGGGCAAAGCAAGGTCAAGCACGCGGGGACGTGCCCCTTCCATCCAGCCTAAAAACACTTATAGTGGGCGATGTATTGAAGATAGAGGTATGCTCTCGCAGACGTTTTTGTAGAACTTTTCATGCTGACCAATTCTTACGCTCATAGTATATTGATATTTTTAACGGTTTGCCCAGCGTAAGCTTAAGAAGCGCACGGACGCCAAGTTTGTTTTCGATTTTTTCACTGAAATCGTTACTGCTTGGCTTCCTTTCATCATACATAAATTATTTTCTACAGAATCTTTCCTCGAGATATCCTTTACAGAATGGTGAAAACCGCATCAAAATCCATTCAGTGGTTCTCGAGATTACCCGTGACCAGGGGCGCACCCAGACTTTTGGTTTGGAGGGGGCTTTCCTCAATAACATGATTTCAGCTATGGAAAGAGAATGTGTTTATTATTAGTCTTGTATGTAAATATGAATATTTGAGATCATATGCATAAAAAGATATTCTATAAGATCAAACATACTATAGAATGTTCTGTTAAAACCAATACAAAAGATGCTATTGGACTGGAGATTATTTAAACAAAATGTGCATTGGTTTTATACAAATTTTAGTTACAGTACCATTGAGCTAAGATTATACAAGTAATAAAAAGGAACTACATGATTTTTATCAAGAATTAACTTTTGATCACGATCAGAGTGATAACGACTGGATTGCTCTACTCACTATTATCATAACTATATATCCAGCTACCAGGATCGTCAGATTGATGTGTAACATCAATTATCTGCAATCATTTACTAAGTTTTGAGTTGTTTATTCCAAGAACTAGTATAGGTTTTAGGAAATTAATAATAACATTTTGATTTTGAATATGTAAATTTAATTGGAACTAAAAATTACATTTTAAAAATTACGAGATATAATTGTATACCATAGTGTTATGGGTTGTAACAAATATTTTATGTACTGTACGTGAAAATAAATAAGTTATTTTAATTTTCCTAAATAACTAACATTATAATAAAAAATCTTAAGCATTTATAGAATTTCAAGTTGAACTTAATTACAGAGGCTGAATGCAAGTTTAAACAAATAGTTGAATACAAATCATGTATTAATGAATTAACATTAACGTTGTTTGAATAAAGCGGAAACTCAAATTTCACAGAACAAAATCCAGCCGCCTAGCAGATTTTTTTCAAAACGGAAACTACCTCTGTACTGGTGACTTCAATTTCCCGGTGAATATTCAGTGCTGCTAGTCCAGTCTGCACCCATGGTATTCCTAAGATATGTTTTTAGCCGACGTAGTGTAGAAAATGACCTCTCAGCAGTGCTTGTAGTCACAGGGATGGTACACAAAATTCTCAACAATGTGTGGATATTAGGAAACAAGTCACATAAATTCAACACATCGATTGCGTTTTTAGGGATATTAGCGTGGGTCTTGAAGTTCTTGTGCCACAGTTAAAACTCAGCCATAAACAGGCCTTTGTTGTTTCCTCCACTTTCAATTATGTCATTCTTATAAAAATTACACAACTGTAAGAAATCAAGTTGCATTTTTTCTTGGAAGGTTTCTTTATGCGTATGTGATGCATTGGCTGATGGCAGTAAGCACTCAAAACTCTTTAATAAGTCCTTATGCTTCATGAATCGCGATACCAATGAAATAATGAATGAGTCAATCCAAGGGATGAAAACAGATCTTTTGTAGTATAATTCTGAAGTTTCTGCTGGAAAGTTGCTTCTGTTCGGTTGTCTTCCAACTGTTCGAGGCATCGAAATTATTGAACCGCAGTTATTAGCAATTTTGGTAGCTTCTTCAAACACCGAGTGAAATTCTTGATCTGCATTTTCTCTTAGAGATTTTAAGCTTTCAATCACAGTTTCAGCGTGTGTAATTGCAGACGATAAATCTAAATCAGTTCCCTGAAGCTTTTTGCTTAGGTTTACTGTGTAACCTAGCAGTTTTTCTGATGCCATGAGATAAATTATAAATTCACCTTGACTTAAGGAGTTTAGTAGTATTAGAGCTCCTGAAGAAGATTCCCTATCATTCCAGTTTTTAATCTCCTCTAACGCTACTTCAAGAGGTTGCAGCAGTTCTTTCATAACAAAAATAGCATCGTGCCTTTGTACCCCTCTCGTTGGACAAAGCTGCAGGAGTTTTTTCTTGTTGGTTTCAAGATTTACCTCAGATTCAATGCACTGTTTTAAAACTGCTTGTCTTTTAGGAGTGTTAAAAAAATCCCACAACTTCTCCACTATTCCAAAGCAGTTCCTGATTGATACAACCTCAGACGCGGTCGACAATGCCAGGTTAAGGCTATGAGAAGCGCAATGCACGTATATTGCTGTGGGGTGAGCTTCTTGGATGCACGTTTGAGCCCCTTTAAACTTTGCACTCATGGCAGCCGCCCCGTCGTACCCCTGGCCACGTAGGTTCTTTATGTCTATATTACTGTCATCAAGACCTTTAATCAATGTTTTTGCCAATACGCTACCCGTAGTAGAGGTTAGAGGCATGAACTTCAAAAATTGCTCACATATTTCATAACCATTTAAAGTATTTGGCGTTTCATAACGTAAACACAAAGAAAACTGTTCAACAGTTGAAATATCAGATGTTTCATCTGCGAGAACACTAAAAACTAAGCTTCTTTTACTTGCTATTTTTTCAGTTATTATTTAGTTACAAGCATCGATGACTTGATTTTGAAAATTCCAACTTATATAGGTCGCATTTTTGCCACATGACCCAAAGTGATCTTTCAAATTGTTGTCACCTGCTTCAATTTTAGCTCTGAGCAAAGCTCTTAAGTTCCCCTCATTTTCAAATGGTTTGCTGTCGATTTGAAACTGACCATAATCTCTATGGCCCATAGGGGTGATATTTTGCCTGCCACCCGAAATTATAGTTTCTATTATTGGAATTATCTGCCTCTCACCCGGAGGCCCCGGGTTCGATCCCCGGCTCCGTCAGGGATTTTAAAACTGACGTGAGGGTTGGAACGGGGTGCACTCAGCCTCGTGAGGGCAATTGAGTAGCTGTCTGACAGTGAGACAGCGCCCCGATCACGAATACCAAGATTAACGGCCGAGGGGACCCGACGCGCTGATCACGCGTCACCCCAATATCTGCAGGCCAAATGGCTGGGCAGCGGTCGCTTGGTCGGCCTTAGCCCGTCATAGGCTGGATAGTGCCAGGGGTTGATTTTTTTTTTATATTATTGGAATTATTCTTTTCACATTATTTTGGGCTTGGACGTCTTTTCCTTTATCAAGAGATTTGTCAATCGGTTTCATTCGGTAGTCCATAACTCTTTTAAAGTTAGCTGCGCTAACACATGAGTCTTTATGATACTGCGAGTTTGCATGTTCTTCAAACTATTCTAGTGCTTTTTTCCAGTTACAAAAACCTTCTTCAACAAGTTGTCCAGTATGTTGAGCGTTACTCTTACCTACTTCTTTTTTTTTTTGAAAAAAAAAATCATACAATGGACACAGTATGCAGAGTCTTCAATTCCAGGATACGAAAGCCAGGTATATTTCTTTAGCCATGAAAACGAAAATCTTCGTTGTTGGTGCCCATGCGATCTAAAAGGAAAGTTAAAGTTGCTCTGAGGAACCCATTTGTCATTTAAAACTTTGAAGTTTTCATTGTCCGTCAACAGTTTCTTTTTAAATAAACCAATGTCCAAATCCATGTAACGTTTACTTACAACGGCCTTAGGTCTGCTTACATTTGCCTCTAAGCCCTCCTCTGACGAACATCTTGGCTGTTTTTCTTTGCTTGCAGTCCTTGTTAACAGTTCCTTACTCGTTGAAGGATTGCCATGTTCACTAACACTAACCACATCATATTTATTTATTTTTAACGGTTTGAAGTAGTTTTGCATGTTTGACTTTCTTTTGTCTCCCATTACTACTAGTCCAATTGGACACACTACGAACACCAATAACCAATAGAAAATACAAACACAACAACAATCAACGAATGAACTTTTACAAACACCACTACTGACAATACATTGGGGAGAGAAATTTTCACCGCTGTCCCACGCGCATCTTGCTCCGAGCATATAAACGACAACCACCGGAAATATCCGATCGTGTTGTGTTTACAATATTATATTATCATCACTGAAGTGTTGCATAAATATAGGCCTAACATAATTCTGTTTTAAACCAGTAGAAAATCGCAAATGTTCCAACGTTCCAACACTAAATATTCTGGAGCCCGTTAAGCAATCAATTTTCTTGAAAGATATCATCAATGTTTTTAAAGTGTTCCCAGGTTTTTAGGGGGGGCTTAAGCCCCCAAAGCCCCCCCCCCCCCTGGGTGCGCCCCTGCCCGTGACATCCAAGAATCGGGGATTTTTGTCTTATACTTACGAAGTAGAGATTGTCGGGGAACACATGCACCAAGAGGTACTATGACGTCACACACCTCACAATCAGTGCATCTGGGTACATTTCGTCCCGTCACTGTAACGTAACGCCAGACCCCAGCGTAACGACGAAGTCGACAAGATCATTTAAAATGATAAAATATCTTCGTGTTGTGATTATAACAGTGTGCCTGTTTACCAGCTCTTGATGAATGCAGTATTTTTACATTTGTCTGTTGGCACAGGCTAGAGTAAAATGTGGCTCTTCAGCGGTGTCTCAGTCTCATTTATGGCTGTGATTATATGGAAGCTACTGAGGTATGAGTGGTGCTGAGTACTGTCATTCAAGGCACAGCTAGTGCCTGTAGGTGTTGTGAAAGGTTCTACTCACAGGGTTGGTGCTGCTGTACCGACTCAGTGAGGAACGCAATGGCAAACTACTTCACTCTTCACCTTGCTTAGTATGCCTCTATAGTGCTCCCTTTGGTTTTTGTGGGTTTTAGCCAACACAACCGACAGTGGCACTTTTTGAGGATCCAACCAGCCTCTGGGCTGACTATCTAACAGACAGATTATAACAGTGTGTAATCGCAATTCTTGTACATGTGACTAGGTTACTCTGTTTTATGGGTTTAGAGAGACTATTGGAAAATAGGTGTAAAATGGATGACTGAATGAGCCTGAGAGTGAGGAAGATAATGAAGTGCTTGGTGTTGAGGATGAGAAAGAAATTAAAGATGTCTACGTAGAAACGCATCCTCAGTGTTTCCAGAGTTAATGAAGATCCTGTATAAACATATGTATAAACATATTATTTGAAGGAATAGCACAGAAGTTACTCAAATCTGAAAAGAATAATTATGGATCACGATCCGCGCAGCCACTGGCGAGACATTTTTTCGTGCGACCACTGGAATGTTAAGCTATTTGATGATGATGATGATGATAATTGTTGTTTTAAGGGGCCTAACATCTAGGTTATCGGCCCCTAATGGTTTGGGTGATCGTGAAGATGGAAATGAAAGGTAAACTATAACTAAAACTAACTACTAACTTATACACTAGAAGAAGAAATGGAAAACAAAAGGAGAATTTGGCAAATAAAGGACACGAGGAAAAGAAATGCCCTCAACCCTCGAAGAATGCGGATTGAGGGACTTTCAAGGAAGGAGTGCCATGAAAGGCAGTTAGGAAAGTGAAAGAGGAGAGGGTCCTCCCCACAGGTAAGGGACAAAAGGGGGAAACCGGACCCAGCTCAGTAATCCCTCGGGGTCGCCAACTCCCGAACTCACCAGCCGTGAGCCCCTGAGGGTGTAGCAATATCCAGGGTGCAGCAGAAGTGGTGGGGCTACATACACCCTGCCTCCTTAAGGGCCTTGAGCACAAGGCAGGAGGTAAAAGGAAATGAAAAAGAAGGCTGACCCCTCGCAGAAGTGGGGTATCAGAAAAGATGAGACAAGGGCCAATTAAGGCGGGAAAGGAAGAGACTCCCTAGGACTCGGATACCCTAATACCGTCGGGGTCGTAAGAGAACAAGAGTTGACCAAGTGCGGTCGACAGGAAAGAAGACGGAGAGGAGCCTGGCACAAGTAAGTGGAAGCAATGCCGGACTCGGCTGGGGACCCGTGGTCGCAACCCACGTCCCACTAGATGTGAGCCCCTGGGGGGAAAGCTATTTGAACACTTAGATGCACAACAGAATACTGTAGTACTATACGAGGTTCCAATAATCAATATTGTTACAGCTTAAAGTGCGCTGCTCGAGAGTGACGTGGCTGCGCGGGCAGGATGAGAATGCGTGCACTTGAATAACTCACCACGGTTCAACCATTGCACAGCAGTAGATGTCCACGAAGAACGCCCACTTTGTGCGTCCCTGGCGTTGTTTATTTACGCGCGGTTCCGTACTGCTACACAAGCTATTTCTAGCCATTGCCGGACCACTTGGTTCATTTCAGAGCATTGTAACGTTGCATCGCTAACTTCGAATAAGGAATGCCGATGTTTCGTGGGCGCTGCAGGCAAAATAGCTGCATATGGAGGTGATACGGACTCCTTTCCTTCCTGTGTCTTCATTACACAAGGCCATTATTGTCCCATTTATCCACAGTATCAAATGATGATAGTAATATTACTATACGGGTTCATCGAGGGTAATGTCCACGAGTCCAACTGTCCTGAGTCAGGCGCGGATCTAGAGTTTGGCTTTGGGGGGGGGGGGTCAGAGAATCTAAATTGTTAAGAAAGATGATATCACTAAAAACGCAATCACAAAATAACCAAACGTACAAAACCAGACCAATTTTTTGCAAGCTACATGGATAGAAATTTGATGCGTTTAGCGCACCAAAAATATTCGTGCAAATTGCAACGACGTGTTTTGCGACTTTTACATCGAGCTTCGAGAAAAGTATCAAGGTACGTTACAGTTTGGGCAAGTCGAGTTGGTACCGACAAAGAGAGGAAGTCACAGCTTAAATTGCCAACCAAGCTTGCAGTTTGGACGTCGGCAAAATTTTTGGTGCGAAAAAAAAGCCCCAAATTCCTATCCGTGCATTGCTGCACATTCATCGTGACTCACTATAAGCATCGATTCGGTAATCACAAGGTTTGCTAAACAAAATAGACGAGTTGATTTTGTTATATAAACAAGAAGTTCCGTGAAGAACTATACAGCCTACTTTTCATGCCAATGATTATTCTACAGAATATGAACCTATCTAGAATAATGACGAAATTAAGTTGGTAATATCGAAATATCTAATTAGTTCAAAATTTACCTGGTATAATGTAGCCTAATAGAGCACTACAGTTGGCAGCCCTGGTGACTGAATATATTCTTAGTTCCATCTCTTAAGGTACCGTACAGAATACAAAATTTGGTTGAAGTCCAATGGACGTTACATGCAGTTAGACACTGGATCTATCAGCACGCGTAAAAGCATGTTGCCAACAATGTCATGCGTGTGCTGGTCAGAAATAATCTGAAATATTATGATATCTTGTTGTGCCAATTTTGGATGAAATCCATTTGTTAGTATAGAAGTTACATGTATTTTAAAATTGGACATATCAGCAGGCATAGAATCATGTTGGCAGCACTGCCTTGTATTAATTACTCCAAATTAATCTAGAATGTCAGGTGCTATACGTGTGCAAAGTATAGAGCTGTTGGCTTGCATACTTTCTGATATATTGATATTAGGGTAAAAAAAAAGTATAGACAGCATTTATTAACAGTTGGCAGCCCTGATTGCTCCTAACAATACTTATAGTCATATATGTTATGGTACACATAGCACATACGAAATTTGGTTAAAATCCAACTGATAGTACAGAAGTTACAAGTATTTAAAAATTGGTACTATCAGCAGGCTTATAATCATGTTGGTAGAACTAACGTTTATAAGTTACTCCAAATTAATCTAAAATGTCAGAATATACGTGTGCATAGTTTAATGCTGTTGGCTTGCATACTTTCTGATATATTGGTATTTGGATAATAAAAAAATAGAGAGAGCAATTATTAACAGTTGGCAGCCCTGGTGGCACTTAGGAATACGCTCAGTCATATCTGTTTATGTACAGATATTACACACAAAATTTGGTTGAAATCCAATTGATAGTGTAGACGTTATATGCATTTAAACATTGGACCTATCAGAAGGCTTAAAATTATTTTGGCAACACTGTCATGGTTGGCCTCCTGGAAATTAAACTGAAATAGTCTTATCTACATGTGTGCCAATTTTGGAATAGCTCCCATGCATACCTTGCAAGATATCCAACATGGAGCTCAAATTTCTAGTGCGTTTTTTTCAGCAGTTGGTAGCACTGACATCATTTTCAAATATGGACGTGAGATATTCCGGTGCACATTTTTGCTCATATTAAATTTGGTTTTGATTGCTGCAGCCGTTTAGGAGTTGATAGGGGGAGACACACACACAGCCAGACAGACAGACAGACAGACAGACAGACAGACGCACATTTTCCCGGATCGATCTCATAAGTCTACTTTTTCCTCATTTTTGCAAAATGTGAAAAGTAGGCTATTTATATAACAGGTATGACGTTGTAAATATGTACAGTTGTAACAGAACATAATAATTGCAATAAATATATTTTCAGTATTGAATAAAATGAAAAAAAAAAAGTTTATAATTTAATATTTGTTAAGTTTAATTTGTCTTGTTGTTGTGTTTTCGTTTTTTGAGTTTGAAAAAAAAAATGTCTCCACTTGGAGGGGGGTTATGACCCCCGTGACCCCCCCCCCCCCTTGAATACCCGCCTGTCCTGAGTGGTCCTGAGTGGTCCTGAGTGGTCCCAAACTGTGTGTAGATATTCTATGGCCATAGCCCAGAATTATCCCCTACATTATTACGACCTTGCGCCGATCTGAACAACCCTAAACGACTTTCGTGAAAGAATAATTCTAATGATGATGACAAATATGACGCGGGAGGTCGAACTGAGGGCAAAAATGTCCTCAAAGTAGTTGAACTTTGCAGGCTGAGACTTAAGTGATGTAAAACAAGTGCAGCCAATAGTGTACGACGATAATGGTAATAATACTGTAGTTAGGGACGGATGCTTCTTAACAAAACGTTTGCTACTTGCAAGGGGACCGCGCTTACTCGTCATCAACGATGTCGTCCAAATTTATGGTATATGCAGGGATTGGCCAGAAATGAAAGTTACAGAATTGAGAGCTCCAAATGGCCAAGCCTTTAGAACATACAGTAAAACCCCGATATTTCGCTCTTCAAGGGAATGTGGTTTAAAAGCGTAATAAGCGGGGCAGCGATATAGATGGGAAATGGTTTCTGAGGTGGGGAAACAATTAGAAAACAACATTTCAGTAATGCACAGTATTCTATCATTACTGTATTATAATTATTATCACGGTGTGGAAAGAGTACTTTGAGGATTTGCTGAATCCAAATGGTCATAGGGAGGAAGACAATGTATTGGAAGATGGAGAAGACAACACAGGAATGGAAAAGGACCTGAATTGGAGAGAACTGGAGATGGCTATAGACAAGATGAAAGGAGGAAGGGCACCGGGTGTGGATGAAGTGAGTGTTGAAATGGTGAAGGCAGCAGGGGAGGTTGGGAAACAGTGGCTGTACCGTGTGATGAGGGTGATATGGAAGGAGAAAAAGACCCCAGAAGATTGGAAGAAAGGATTAATTGTCCCAATATTTAAGAAAGGAAGCAGAAAGGAGTGCAGAAATTACAGGGGAGTCACACTCATACCTCACTGTGCCAAGATATATGAAAAGATATTAGAAAGTAGAATACGAGCCAAAGTGGAGAAAAAATTGAGAGAGGAGCAGTATGGTTTTAGACCTGGGAGATCAACAGTGGATCTCATATTTTCAGTGAGACAGCTCCAGGAACACCACTACGAATTTGGAGAGGATCTGTTGATGGCCTTCCTGGACATCGCAAAGGCCTATGATAGTGTGTGTAGGGAGAAGGTTTGGAAAGCAATGGAAAACATGGGAGTGGAAAAAGGGATTGTAGGCAGAGTGAAGGAGATGTATTGTGGAAGTGTGAGTTGTGTGAAAGTTGGAGGGGAAAGAACAGACTGGTTCAGACAAATGAGTGGCCTGAGACAGGGTAGTGCGCTGTCGCCCCTTCTCTTTATTGTGGTTATGGACGAGGTAATGACACGGATAGCAGGAAAGATAGGAGAAGATAAGATGAAAGCAATGGTGTTTGCAGATGATCTCATGGTCTGGGGAAACAGGGAGGAGGAAATTCAGGAGCGACTGAAGGCTTGGGAAGAAACAGTGGGAGAGTACGGATGAAAGTTCAACATCAGTAAATGTGAGATCCTGTTAACGACCAGGAAAAGGGACAGACCAATGAGTGGGATAACACTTAGAGGTGGACAGCTGAAGAAGGTGGAAAGTCTCAAGTACTTGGGAAGTATAGTGGAGGAAAATGGGAGAAATGACAAAGAGATTACGGAACGTGGCAGACAGGCAGAAGCATTTCTGAGAAGCATTAGGAGCTTAGTGTGGAATAAAGATGTTCCACAAAAAAGCAAGGAAGTGTTATACAGAAGCTACTATATCCCGATACTGACCTATGCTTCAGAAACGTGGACAATGAAGAAAAGAGACATAAGCAGAATACAGGCAGGTGAAATGAAGTTCCTGCGAAGTAGGATCGGAGTAACAAGAAGAGACAGGGTGAGGAATGAAAAGGTCAGGGAAATGGTGAAAGAGGAGCCCTTGCAAGGTAGGATTGAGACATCAAGACTGAGGTGGTATGGACACTTAAAGAGAATGGATGAGAAGAAGATTCCCAAGAGGATAAATGAGATGCAGATGCAGAAGAAACGACCAAGGGGAAGACCAAGAGATAGATGGCTGAAAGGAGTGGAGGAATGTGTCAAGAAGAGAGGCGAGGACTGGACCAGAGTGACAGCAGAGAGGTGGTGGGAAGAAAGGACTAAGTGGCGAGGCTTATGTTCCAACAGACCCAGCCTGGGGCTGGAAACTGTACAAGATGATGATGATGATGATGATGATTTCAGTAATGCACAGTATTCTATCATCACTGTATTATAATTATTATCACTGTATTATAATTATTATTACTGTATTATAATTAAAATAACTCAACAAGTACTTCTTTACAATTTATTTAGAATCTTCCCTCGTTTTTGACATTATGAAAGTGCTACAAGCTGGATTCAGAAACGTTATAATAGAGTAAATATATGAAGTATTACATACAAACCACTCTGGGCCCTTACCAAAATAGCGTTTTAAACTGGATAGCGCAATAAGCGGGTGCGTAAAATCGGGGTTTTACTGTATAACACTTTTGGCGCGAGTCAGGCAAGGCATAAGCCACATAATGTTAGCGTAGCTTCCAGACAACGGTTGGCGCAACGGAAATACTTCAGAAAGGTAATCCGAGGGTTGTGGGGTTGAGTCCCTTGGCTGAACTTTTTTCTTTGTTTTATTTTCAGTATTTACGTTACTTCCACTGCAAATAAACCGAAATAATGTGCAATATATTGTATTTATTAATATTGTCAGAAAATGCCTGAAAAGGAAAGGCAAAGTAACATTTGGGATTGCAAATAAATATCCAAGATAGGATTGTACTTACACCGTCCACGAGGCTTATGCCTCGCCCAACTCGCGCCAAAAATGCTATTTTTTCTAAAGGCTTGGCCATCTAGAGCTCTCACTTCTGTCATTTTCATTTTAAGCCAAGCCCTGCATATAGGCTACCATAAGTTTTGACGAAATCTGTGATGACGAGTAGGCGCGGTCTCCTCGTCAGTAATAAAAGTAGATCTTCTAACCATTTTAATAACCATGAAGGACGTTTAACATATTTTACTGCGCGTAGGAAACAAAATGCATGAGAATTATCCAAAAACTCAGAAACTAGTAAATAATGCACTAAAATTATCTAAAAAAGGATGAAATAATGATTTTTTAAAAGTCGCTTGTCCTCCCATCACGGCTTCACCCACGGACCCTGCGAGGGATCATTCCTCTACCATCGCAAGGATGGTGTCTGGGAGCTGAACACACTTTGTCAGCAGATACAACTGGGGATGGTGACAGGCCTATCGCCCAGGTGACCGCTAACTTGGGTCTAATTAAGGAAGGGTCAGGGAAGGGATTTTGGGAGGAAGTCGACTTTGGATCTGTTGAAAGGAACCGTCCTAGCATTTGCCTGTAGGTGAAAATGCAAAACCACGAAAACTATTTTCAGGATGGCCGAGGTGGGATTCGAACCCAAGCTCTCCAGAGGCACGAGCTTGCGCGTTAGTGATCTCGACTACCGTGGCCGGTGAAATAACGGCTTACCAACCAAAATTGGCAAACAATGCAAAATGAGTTATTTTCATTCGCCATAATGCAGAATGGCATCGCTTCACTGTGAAACTAAAGGAAATGACATTTCGATAACATCCGCCCTCTAGACTATTGATAACTCCGAATGTCTGCACATAAATGGTAAACCTGCATAGTGTGAAAGATAGACTGCGAGAAATCGCTAAGCTACGCCAGCTGAATGGATATGCAAAGCTAAGTCCACTATAGTTTAACAGTTCATTTCACTACCGAAATATGCGATGAGCTATAGGAAGAGCCTGGATTTTGTGAGATCTTCGCGACCTGAAGCTTGGGTCACCGCTGCTATTTCTGCTGTACATCTACGGCAAATACCAGAGGAGTGCGTCAGGCCTCGGCAGCCGGCACAGTTCATATCCTCGCCGCTAGATGGGGGCTTCATTCATTCCATTCCTGACCCGGTCGGAGACTGGAAGCAGGCTGTGGATTTTCATTTTCATCTACGGCAAATACTAATAAAATACCGGGTGAGTTAGCCGTGGTCGTTACGGCATGACTGCTGGCAGTCGCTCACATCCGGGAGGCGAGGAGGTTCGAATCCCCCCACCGGCAACCTTGAAGATGGTCTTCTGTGGTTTCCCATCTTCCTTCCAGGCAAATTCCGGGGTTGGTCCCTAACTATAGGCCACAGCAACAAAAATGGAGAGCCGAACATGTCCTCGGACACTCCCGGCACTACAAGCCATACGCTAAAAAAAACTAATAAAATATTTTGCATGTAAACAGAAAAGAATGCACACGTTTTTATTGACCTGTTTCATGATAACACAATTCCAAATTGTGAGAGCATGAATAAAATTGGAGATATGTTTCCTGTGTTCAACAACTTTTAAGTGCAAGGCAAAATATCAAGAAATAGGGGGAGTAGGCCTACATCACCAATCAAACCTCGAGTTTCTCCTAGAACTCTATAATGAAATCCTCTGTCAAATCTTCTGGATGTTCGGTTGTAGTTGTTGTTAGTTCATTTTAGGATCTTGGGACATGTTGGTCAACAGCCCCGTGTAGTTGGGTGTGTGTTGAACTTGTCTGATAATCTGTATTTATGTGATGAGGTGCCCCGGGATTGAACTTTAGGGGCTTTGCGACATCGTGGTGAATTAGCCCCGTACATTTTAGGTGTGTGTGGAATTTATGTTATGGCCTGTGTTATTGTGATGGCTATACTACAGTAGTGTGTGTATTTGTAATTCAGGTGAGGGTTGGGACGGAGGCAGCTGAGGCCTTAAGTTACGAACCATCCCAGCATTTTCCTGGAGTAAAAGTGGGGAAGCCACGGAAAACCACCTCCAGGATGGCTGAAGTGGGAATTGAACCCTCCTCTACCTAGTTTTGCCTCACGAGGCCTCCAGCCCTCACACCAGAATTAAAATTTCTTGGCAGAGCCGGGAATCGAACCCGGACTTCCGGGGCGTCAACGAAGGACGCTAGCCACTACACCACGAGGTGGTCATGGTGATAATAATAATAATAATAATAATAATAATAATAATAATAATAATAATAATAATAATAAAATAATTTATAATACAGTGTTTACTATAAAAAGAAGTGTAACTTAAACCGTTTTTGCCATAATTTAAGTACCGTAATATCTGTATTCTTCTGTCCCATTTCATTCCTCTAAGAAATTGTCTTTCTGACTACGTGGTCTGAGGCTATAATAAAAGGTCAGTTTAGTAAAATTTTAACACTTGGCTCTGATTACATGTTAGGCTCACAAGTGAACATCACCAATGTGAATTTCCCGATCATCCTTAAACGTGTCACATGCTGTCTTCTGGGGGTTTTGTGGGTACGAATTGAGACTCCAATCCCGTCTCTGCTATGAAATTCAATTCCGATCTGAGGGTTGGAACAAGTTACGCTCATCATCGTGAAGCAAAAATGAGAAGAGGCAAATGCCAGAATGGTTCCTAACTTAAGGACAAAGCTACCTCCTTCCCAATCCTAGTGTTATTACAAATACACCCACATTTCTACAAACGCCACATTAACACAGGTTATCAACTAATTCTACACACACACACTCACTCAAGTACAAGGGATCGATAACCACAATGTCTATGCCCCTATATGAAACAACAATAACAAAAACGTAACTTGCTACAAATGTTGGTCAGATCAGCAGGAAAACATATGAAACGGCATTTCATATCCAAATACTGTACATTGAGGCCATTCATAACCATTAGAGAGAGAGGGGATTTGTTCCAGTTAAACACGCACGTGAGACGTAGATTTTTTTTTTTTTAGCGTATGGCTTTTTTTAGTGCCGGGAGTGTCCGAGGACATGTTCGGCTCGCCAGTTTTGTAGCTGCTTCGAGACGGACACCCAATGGGTGAGCTACAAGTACCGTTGGGGAGGAAAGTTGGAAGGGAGGGTCGAGGAGTTGGAAGGTAGCGGCTGTGGCCTGTAGTTAAGGACCAACCCCGGCATTTGCCTGGAAGGAAGATGGGAAACCACAGAAGACCATCTTCAAGGTTGCCGGCGGGGGGATTCGAACCTCCTCGCCTCCCGGATGTGAGCGACTGCCAACAGTCATGCCGCAACGACCTCAGCTAACTCACCCGGTAGACGTAGAATAACCCAGGTGGATGTGTGCTCCAACCAATCGCACTACTACAACCACTAACCTCAGCTGCCTGTCTACGGTGAGAGGACATGTTGAAACGAAGTTATTCTAGCAGTGTGATTAGTAGACCTGGGATTTTAGGGCAAATGTCTATTTTGTTCCTTTAAGGATGGAAAGTAGGCGATGAGTTAATTAAGTTTGTGTTTCATGAAAAGTTATCAATTCCTATTTGACCCGTTGGTGCCTATTTTATATTTTAAGTGCCGAAAACGTCTAAAAAGTTGGATTCCCGGCTCCGTCAGGAATTTTAGAAACTGACGTGAGGGCTGGAACGGGGTGCACTCTGCCTCGTGAGGACAATTGAGTAGCTGTCTGACAGTGAGGCAGCGCCCCGATCACGAAAACCAAGATTAACGGCCGAGGGGACCCGATGCGCTGATCACGCGACACCTCAATATCTGCAGGCCAAATGGCTGGGCAGCGGTCGCTTGGTAGGCCTTCACGGGCTGTAGTGCCAGGGGTTATTATTATTATTATTATTATTATTATTATTATTATTATTATTATTATTATAAAACGTCTATAAGGGCATTTTCAGTGTATTGCTAGGAAGGTTTGTTGTAAATTGCCGGTATTTTAAAATTAGTAACCCAAATAAGGTTCTGTACTATCGAAATTGTAATTGAATAAGATTAAAATTCATAAAGCAGAAACAGGTGCTGAATCCAGTCTTTTGAGCAAACTGGAGTTTTTTACATGCTAGCGCTCCGAAGGTCACTTCCCTAGAGAATGAAGAGGGTGGCGAGATGACAGAAGTGAAAGTTGTTAGGAATGCAGATAATAGGGTGCAGGATGTTTTTCTGCTTTTAAAATGAAATTGGCGGACAAAATGCATAGTCTGACCGTTGCCAATTTGGAAACAATGTTAGTAATATACTGTGTAGCCAATTATGGCAGTGGACATTAACCATAATGTAAAAACAAGCTCCATGAAGAGACAGTTAATTGGTTTTGTATTTAGACTTGCTCCTAGTTCCTGAAAAATTGTTTATTGTTTAATTTACTGACAAATAAATTGTTTCCTTGTCGTTACTTATATTTTTATGCATTAACTGGTCACTCTTTCTTTAAATTTTTACTGCCGAATATTAATAGGTTGCAGCCAAACATAAAACTTTTGTGTCTAATATTAATAGGTTGGAGCCTTATTCACCAGTTTTGAGGCCTATTTTAGGTACCTAAAACAGTACTCTCTGGCACCTAAAAATCCGAGGTCTAGTGATTAGTCAGATACAATAAGAACTCTGCGCCCGCATTAAACTAGGCTCCTCATAGTCTCTGTTTGTTGATTCCTTTAGAGGCATGTACTGTAGCCCCGTGAACTTGAGTGTGCGTGTGTGTGTGGAATCTACCTGGTAACCTGTGTCCTTGTGTGTGTATTTGTAATTTGGGCAAGTATTTAGCTAGGGGCGTGCTGTCACCTTCATTTAGGTGCCATCCCATCATCGCCTGTAGTAGAAGGGGGAAGCCATGGAAAGCCACTTCTAGGATGGCTGAGCTGGGAATCAAACCCACTTCTTCTCAGTTCTTCCTCACGAGGCTGAGTAAACCCCTTTTCAACCCTCAGACCAGGATTAAATTTCTTGGTTGAGCCAGGAATAGAACCCGGGCCTCCGCGATGACAGACAAGATTGCTAGGTACTACGCAACGAGGCGGACTGTCGGCTTATTACTATAGTAATAATAATAATAATAAAGTTGATGTTGTTAATTCATTTAGGAAATGTGACTCGAGATAATCTGGCCCCGTGTACTTGGGTATGAGTAGGAATTGTCTGAGAACCTGTCGTATTGTGATGTCTGTAACAGTGTGTGTATGTGGTAGGATTGTGAAGGAGGTGGTCGCGACCATAAGATAGGAACCAACCCGGTATTTGTCTGGAGTAGAAATGGGAAACCACGGAAAGCCACTTCTAGGATGATTAACACTTACCCTGCTGATGCCTTAAATGTTGCTCCTCACCCATGTGCTGGCTGATTTCCAGAATTTATGACTATGTTCAGAATGGCACAAACTGAATGTGGTTTGAGTTACAAATAAATTGAAAAGTCCGTTCGATTTCCGAATCCTTTCACCACAAATTTAATAAAAATCCGATTGTAAAAAAAATATTGTAAAAAAAAAGAAAAAAACGTAAACAGCTGTTGCGCGCGCTCTCTTCCTGGAACGAGCGGGCGCGCCGGCAGAAGTAGAAGGGAGAAGGGAGAACTGTCTCTTCGGTTGCGTCAGATTCAGAATCTGTAATGCGAATTATAACCCCAAATATACTTATACTAGTCATAGAATAAACTCAACGTTTTTGCGAGAGAAAAATCTGTCCACAAAGAATAAAAACAAAGAAAAGGAAAACAGATTTGACCTACCTGAACTTGTATCGCTTGCCTTCGAACAGATCGATATTCTTCCGCTGAACAGTGACATGGTGCTATCTAGCGATAGTATGTGCAACGTCATGCTTACTGGCACCCACATGCGAGTGCTAGAGCTGTAACATTACGTTCGTCTCCAACACAAAGCGCGAGAAATCGATCAACGTAATATTACGCTCGCCGCAGTTTTAAAAAGTTACCTTCGAACGTAATATTACGGTGCCCGCGCTCTAAGTGTTAAGGTTGGAGTCGAATCCACCTCTTCGCAATTCCGCTTCACGGAATGAGTGGACCATGTTCCAGTTCTCAGACCAGAATTAAATTTCTTGGTAGAGCCGGAAATCGAACCCAGACCTCTCTGGTGACAGCCAATAATGCTATTCTCGACACCACTTGGTAGTCTAATAATAATAATAATAATAATAATAACAATAATAATAATAATATTTATTTAGCGTATGGCAACTGAAGAGCAACTAATATACATGGTTTACAAATTTTATAAAATTAGAAATTCTAAAGATCTACAAGTTAATATCTAATTTTTCAATCCATTGAAGGGCTGAAGCAGTCACTTCAAAGATATCTTCTGGACTTCCACAGTAAGCTCGTCTGCTGCAGTATGGTACAATGTGTTTGATGGATAATAATAATAATAATAATAATAGACTAATTACAATAAATAATTTCTACGACATAATCTAATCCAAGACTGCAGCTAGATATTAGTTAAACAAGGGCAAAAATTATAACTGTGTTTGAAGTATCATATTTTTGTTGGAATTTCGGAGACTCAGACTTCTTATCTCCTTTTAACCATAAACGAGTTCGTTTTTAATCAGTTAAAGTACTTTCCTTTGGAATTTGACTCTTGTTTTGCACCATGAACACCGTTAAAATAGTAACAATCTCTTAGTTTTATACACGCATGTAGTCATATGCGTACTTTTCCTGTTAACTTATGCCAAAAAAAAGACCTTAAGTCACTGCAATTGTTCAGTCAATTTAGGGTTTTGGCGGGTGCTTGTGCAGTACCATGTTCTCAGATACCGGAATATTTAGGTGTTCTGGGGGAGGTTCCTGAGATAATTAAGTTTGTTCAGAATCGAGATGAATGATACTGCAAGCTTACCTTCTCAAGTTCGAACTCGCGGATGCGATGAATGCTGCCACCCAGCGCCTTACGGGACACGCTGCCCATAGCGCTGTACCCACGGCCCTGAAACAGAGAGATGGTCCCAGTCAAGGATCATGTAATATAAGAGATTCGTCACTTTTGGTTATAAAATTGCCGGGAGATCGCACCGCCTGAGGCCATGTACTGCTCTACCAATTCTGGCAACATAAAAAGTAAAAAATTACAGTCAGTGTGAAAGACAAGGCGTTATATCATTTCAAATGACGCATGCTACAAATGCTACACATGTTAGAAAGGCTCGCTTCGCTCGAAGCCCCAGGACTCTTTCATCAGACTCCATTACCCATTAACTTAGGCTTCCCGCGCGGGCACCTCTTTAAGGGTCACCCTGTATTTGAGTCTGACATCTTTTGCAACTCTTTAAGGGTCACCCATTATTTGAATCTGATATATTGTAACCCTCTTTAAAGATCACCCTGTATTCTTATCTGGCATCTTGTATATCTCTTTAGAAGTCACCCTGTATTCTTAATAATAATAATAATAATAATAATATTGGTTTTACGTCCCTTTTAACTACTCTGGCTTTTAGAGACGCCGGGGTGCCGGAATTTTGCCCCGAAGGGGATCTTTAACGTGCCAGTAAATCTACTGACACGGCTCCCTCGCATTTGCGCAGCCTCAAATGCCACCTGACTGCGCCAGGATACGAACCTGCAACCTTGGGCCCAGCAAGCGAGAACGTTACCCCTGAGCCACGCAGCCAGGCCCCTGTATTCTTGTGTGACATCTTGTACACCTCTTTAGGAGTCACCCTGTTCTCTACACCACGTGGTAGTATAACAATAGAGCAACTAATATACATGGTTTACAAATTTTATAAAATTAGAAATACTAAATATCTACAAGTCAACATCTTGTGCACCTCCTTAGGAGTCAACCTGTATTCTTCTCTGCCATCTTGTACACCTCTTTAAGAGTCACCTTGTATTCTTATCTGGCATCTTGTATATCCCTTTAGGAGTCACCCTGTATTCTTATCTGGCATATTGTACTGTATTTTGCACTGATATCCTGCACACCGCTTTCGGAGACACCCTGTATTCTTATCTGGCATCTTGTATATCTCTTTAGAAGTCACCCTGTATTCTTGTGTGACATCTTGTACACCTCTTTAGGAGTCACCCTGTACTCTTGTCTGACATCTTGTGCACTCCTTTAGGAGTCACCCTGTATTCTTCTCTGCCATCTTGTACACCTCTTTAAGAGTCATCTTGTATTCTTATCTGGCGTCTTGTATATCTCTTTAGGAGTCACCCTGTATTCTTATCTGGCATCTTGTGCACCTCTTTAGGAGTCATCCTGTATTCTTCTCTGCCATCTTGTACACCTCTTTAAGAGTCACCTTGTATTCTTATCTGGCATCTTGTATATCTCTTTAGGAGTCACAATGTATTCTTACCTGGCATCTTTTACTGTATTTTGCTCTGACATCCTGCACACCTCTTTAGGAGGCACCCTGTATTCTTATCTGGCATCTTGTATATCTCTTTAGAAGTCAACCTGTATTCTTGTGTGACATCTTGTACATCTCTTTAGGAGTCACCCTGAATTCTTGTCTGACATCTTGTGCACCTCTTTAGGAGACACCCTGTATTCTTCTCTGCCACCTTGTACACTTCTTTAAGAGTTACCTTGTATTCTTATCTGGCGTCTTGTATATCGCTTTAGGAGTCACCCTGTATTCTTATCTGGCATCTTGTGCACCTCTTCAGGAGTCACCCTGTATTCTTTTCGCTTCGCTCGTAGCCCCAGGTCACTCGACGCCCCGGGACTCTTTCAACAGACTCCATTAACCAATAACTTAGGCTTTCCGCGTGGCTGCATGACGTCACGCACTCGCCGTCCTTTACCCATTAACTTAGGCTTCCCGCGCGGCTGCATGACGTCACAGTCTCCGTCTCCGTAACGCAACAGTCTCCGCCCCGCGTAACGATAGACCCAAAGCATAACGACGAAGTCGACAAGATCATTTGAAATGATAAGAGCCATATGAATGTAGCCTTTATTACACGTAATTGAACAGTAGACTATGATCTGCGAAGAGTTATTGATTATTGATGAAAATAATACGAACATAACTGCGCCTTTCGCTTGGTGCAGAATTATACATCCAGATAGCAAAATAATACGTTTTGATATATATCAATGTTGGCAATAGATTTGTCATGAAGGACACAGTTATTTGTGGTGTTTGAAGCCATATTTTCAGTGTTGCCTTAGTAAACAAGAGTTTAGTGCTTTTCAGTCGGTCAACACGAATGTACCCAAAAGAGATGGGTTATGCCCTAATCCTGAAATAAATTACATGAGATTAATAAAACACTAGGATGACCAGTTTCGATCGTCAAGCGATCATCATCAGATCCATTACACTTAGGCTACAAAATCTATGTTTGAAATACAGGTGAAAATATTTACAATATGTACAATTATTTAGTAGATTGTACAATCTACGGATAGCTATCACCATTTAGCATTTCACCTAACATATATACTGCATTTAGCATACACTGACAGTTGCAGTACCAATACTGCAACTAAATAATTGTACATATTGTAAATATTTTCACCTGTATTTCAAACATAGATTTTGTAGCCTAAGTGTAATGGATCTGATGATGATCGCTTGACGATCGAAACTGGTCATCCTAGTGTTTTATTAATCTCATGTAATTTATTTCAGGATTAGGGCATAACCCATCTCTTTTGGGTGCATTCGTGTTGACCGACTGAAAAGCACTAAACTCTTGGACACAGTTATGCTGTTCTAGAGCTTAATTCACCTTTAGGTTGATTAAACATTGCTCTCCAACTCTACAGAATTGTTGGGATGTTCCATGAATATAAAGAAAACTGTCCAAATGCACATACTATACTGCCATAACCTCACTTTTCGCCTACAATACCGCCTGCCACCCACCCCTCCACAGTCACCCAAACCACGAATTTTATCACAATGCAAAGGAGAATGGGTAAGGAAACAAACAAGAGATGAAATGCACACATTTATTCGAGAGTAGTCCATGCTGCCCACTAGTTTTACACATGGTCAATACCAGCTCAAGGATAATTCACACACCAAACAAAGGAAATATTCCAATAACAGTGTAGCCTGCAGTACATTAATGCTTTCCTGTTTAATGGCGTCACTTTAACAAACATGCCGGTAAGTTAGTTCACATTGCATGCTATTTCGGCGCACAAATTTCAGCGTTTGGATATAATGTTCTTCCTAATGGTCCTTTCCATCAAATGTACCTACACAAATATAGAGCACACACACAATTGTTCTTACTATCATTATAATTCTTACATCCCTGTGCTTGGCGTTTCTTTCTCCCTTGCTGTGGCATGATTGATTCTCAATTCAATTCAAATAAATAATCAAAATACCGCCGAACAAAATAACCAACAACACGAGGAAAATGAATCAAAACAGACCAACTACGGAGTGCCAACTACGGAACCTTAGTACTAAAATTAATTCTTCATTGGTTGGCAGAACATCTGGAGCAGAGCTTTGCCGTGACCTACGCGCTCCCTATGATCTGTCATCCCCCTGGTCCATGGCCGGCTCTACGGAAGGCCGCGGCGAGCGAAAATTGGCAACCTCGCCGTGAATGGCCAGTCTGCTCTGCCTAGCCCACTGAGTTACATGGAAAATGTGTCACGGGCTCGTGTTCTCTTCAAAATACTCTATGTAAATGAAATTATACCATTGATTATTACTGTATAGTGGCTAGCTACAATGGCAAAGACTTGTGTTGAGCCGAATTGCAAGTCTAATTATCGTTCATCGATAAAAACTGAAGGATTTGTGACAGTGTTTGGGTTTCCTAAAAACCCACAATTGAAAGCCATATGGGAACGTGCTATTCCTCGAGCTAATTGGGTACCTACGAAATATTCCTTCGTATGTATTAAACACTTTCTTCCTGAAGACGTAAGTTATGTTGAAAAATACAAGGATGGTGATGGGAATAATAAGGAATTTACACGGAAGAAGCCTGTATTGTTACCTCGTGCGGTTCCAAAGGTATTCCCAAACTTACCATCGTATTTGAGTAAGTGCTCCTCCAAGATAAGGAAATCTCCAGAAGAAAGAAGAGAAGAAGAAAAAGAACGGAAAAGGTCTGCAGAGGAATGTGAGAAGGCCCTTGCTGAAGAAGCCAACAAAATTACGACTTTCGAGTCCTTTGTTTGTGATATACAAAATAAATTGGTGGAGCATAAAACAGACTGGTCTGTAAGTACTAGTGAAAATTATTGTATTTTGTATAAATTAGATGTGTCAAACATACCTAAAATAAGGCCAAGTATAAGGGTAAACAATGATTTTACGGTCGAAATTCATATCAATGGAGGCGTAATTCCTAACGCTGTTGTTCTTCATTCTGGCTCTGTAATATTTCGAAATTCATTATTAAGTAAGTGGAGTCAGTTGTTCCAAGCAATAGAATTTTGCCACGACTTGTTCTTAACGGTAAGTTCTGTAAGTTCACTAGTCGTCCAGATTAATAGTTTAATAGATAACCTAAAAACTGACCTTGAAAACCAGGGAGACGAAACTTCAGAGATTCTGTTAAAAAAGTTAATGTTTCTGCAAGATCAGTTTACACTTACTTTTTTAAAGAAACCTAGATATAACGTCACTACAACTCTAAATGTATTCCTCATTTATATGCAGTCTACAAAGTGTTATAACGCAATTAGATTTAACCATATTTCATCCCTACCTCATCCCCGAGTTTTACAAAAATTAACAACTTCCTTCGCCATATCCCCGAAAGCTGATGAAGAGAACAGTAACTTTCTAAGTCACATTGTGAAAGATTTATCAAATTTAGAAAGGGTTGTAAATTTACAGATTGATGAAATACATGTCAAACAAACGTTAGATTTTAAAAATGGGCAATTATTTGGTGTTGCTACAAATGAATCAGTCGATTTAGCTAAGACAGTTCTAGACTTTCTCGTTAGTTCTGCTTTTGGAAATTTAAGAGGTTGTTAAATTAGTTCCAGTGAAACAATTAACGGGTTTGAAACTAGCTGATATTGCAAAAGGTGTTATCAGGCAAATACAGGATTGTGGCCTAAATATTCTGTCTATCACAGCTGATAATAATGGTGTGAATCGTGCTATGTTCAAAGAACTAACCAAACATTCTGATAGTAATTACTGGTTCCATATTGATGGAAACCCTCTAAAAACCTTTGTTTTATATGACAGCGTCCATGTATTAAAAATATACGAAATAATTGGCTGAATTTAAGTGGCATTGATAAGTCATTTATTATTCCTGTATGGGAAGATTTAGACTCATTTTCAAATGTTTTAAGTTCAGATGACTGTAACCCTGATTTTAAAGAGGTAACTCAAGCATCATTTAGTGACATAAGAGCGATCTACAAAATGGAATCCGATTTACTGATTAAGTCTGCACCAAATTTAACATTTAAAAGTGTTTATCTAAATTCACTTGAACGCCAAAGGGTTTCTTTGGTTACAAACGTGTTTCACGAATCTACAGTTTCTGCTCTAAACAAGTATTGTTATAAAGGTACTGCTTTTTTGTCAGAGTAATCCTAATGTGGTGGTCCATTGTAAATATTAAGCGGCCTCTCACCCATGTTGTTAAACGTAATAGTCTTCAAATGCCTTTCAAAAATCCCGAAGACAAAAGGTTGGCTTTCCGAAGGGCATTCCTCCAATGGTTGTCCACGTGGAAAAAGAACGATGAAAATGATTCCTCAAAAAAGAGTTGTTTAACCAATGAAACTTACAACGCTTTGTATGTAACAACCTATGTATTACGTGAGATTATTATTTATGCTCTACAGAATGTGAACCCCTCTTATGTGTTAACTGTCAAATTTCAGAGTGATCAGTTAGAATCCAGGCTTGGGCAGTACCGCCTACTAACAGACGGCAACTATAATATATCAGTTACTCAGGTAATGGAGGCCGAATTTAAAATAAGGTTGAAAAGCGTACTTGGCCTTCATTCAGCCAGGTATGGAGCAGTTACTTTTTCGAAAGAAATGATAATGTCCTCTTCCGATACAAATTCAGGAGAAAGTACAACAAGCAGCCTTTCGTCAGCTACTGTTGACGATACCTTTTACAGTATTTTAGAAGACAAGTACACTGAAAAAATACAATTCGATGAGTCGGGTATTATATATGCCTGTGGTTACATATCGTTCAAGCAATGTTCAAGAATAAAATGTGAAGAATGTTTGGCTTTGCTTAGAAATAAAGAAAAGATATATGACAGCTACTTCAATCAAATAAATAGGGGCGGACTTTCAGTTCCTGCAGATTTTATTTTATCAGTGTGTAAACATGTTGTTGGAATTATGCAGGCATTAATTTCTGATAAGTTTGAGGAACAATTTTTAACATGTAAATGTAACAATCAACGCCAAGTAATTCAAAATCTTAATCTACTCGGTATTTTATCAGATATTGAATTGTCAGAAACTGCCGAGAAAACTTGTACCTGTGGATGTAATGTTATGACAATAGTCACAAGTATTGTCTTAACAATGAGTAACATTTTGTTAAATAATTACAGGAAGTTGAGGAATGAACGGGTAACTTGCCATAGTAATCACAGAAAACTAGCTATTCTTTGTTACAGGCCAACCTGTTGTATATTTTGTAAATGTCAAATAAATATTGAAAGCAAATTGGTTATGTTACGCCAAGTAAGCCCTACTCACTCTTGACAATCCTTTTACTTTAATGTTGAAAAGAACAAATATTATTTCGTTATTTCAATTTGTTTTCGTGGCGAAGCACACGCATCAACATCTGACCGGCTGCTATGGCCATCCCAGTTCAGAGAAGTGCAGCGTTGCAGGGTCGAACGCCGCGGCCTTCCGTAGAGCCGGCCATGCCTGGTCCCAGTCATGTAGAGAGCGATTATTCTGGTTTTTTTTTCGGGGGGTCTTGAGAGTTCTCTTCACCCTGTCACAGAGCGATTATTATCTGATGGCTCACACCTGTGCGAAACTGAGAGCTTAGAGGGGGGAAGATGGAGGAGGAAGGTAGTGGAGGGGGTCACTGCAGCTGCGCTCCTGGGACATACTAATAATACAGTTACAGTAGGAGCATATGTGAACATTTCCGTAGCAACGAGCGAAGTGAACGTTCCTCCCCTCTCAATCACGCTGCATCACATGACTCACCCGCATACGAAAAATCATTGTTTAGGCCAACGTATATGCAGATCCCGGCGACTAGCTACGCACTTGACCTTGATATCTCAGCGGTAGGATAGGGGCGTGGAGTGGTGTGGAGGTAAGGCCGAATACATCCCTGACTGATTGCGAGAACACTGACGCACGACAGTAGCATGTATATACTCTATCTACCTTGAGTAGCATGTTCCCTCGGACATTACTACAGTAGTCTAAAAGTCAGTGCCGCTTAGCGTGGCAAATGTTTTAGGCTGCAGTAGTATGCAGGAGTAGGGGGATGGGCAAGTGTAGAGCTAGCTGCCGGTATCTGTGCTTTCAGGTTATAATTCACTCTCAAAGAGTACACCGCATCACACAGAGTTATAGTACATACATATCATAACAACAGAATACGATTATGCGTCAAACATGCATATTAACTTTCTTGACTTTTATAAATACACATTGCAGTAACATGGCATAATCATGTGTCAATTAAACCATAATAAGACGCAGTAGGTAATTTGGCTAATCTTCATCGTGGACCGCGAATTCTTAAATAAATCAACTGTGTGCAAACAATTTCCCCACTGTGTTAACCTGTGATTTATTGACTTATTATTGTGACAAACTTCAGGTGTCTACACTATTTTGTCTGTTTCTACTTTAAACGCTCCTATTTCAACTATTTGTAATGTGGTAAATTTGTCAATGCAAAAATAGTTCATTATGCAACAAGCCTATAAAGGCAAATATTAAGGCACGAGCATGTTTATAAAACGTGCGAAGCGAGTTTTATAATTTCCATACGAGTGTCTTAATTACCATTGTAAGCGAGTTGCATACAACGCTTTATGTTCGACGATAAGTATAACTTTATTTTATGTTCGAACATAAATGTTCATAAATATCTGTCGAGATTCCGTCAGTTGAATTTACAGAACAGAGCGCATGTGCTGGGTTTCCTGTTTACCGAACAGAGCGCATGCGTGACCTCGGCAATGGCATATTATTATATATAGGCTAATATTTGCAAATGGGGGTAATTCCCCGGTGGCAAATTGTACAAACACAGAAAATTGCCAACAATAACATCAAACACAATATACACAATTCGCAATTTAGGAACTAGAGTAATTACATCGTAGTATTTACACAAACTTTCAATCTTCTCTTAAACACATCAATATGTTTGGGGGAAGTCTCTAAGGCTGAGGCAGGTAATTATTATTCTCGTATCAGAAACGTACATTGTAAATATATAACACAGTTATTATATTATCTTTGCCCAAAACTTGGCCACTTCCAGTGCTCTCTGTGTTCCCCAACGAAGATCTTCTTCCGTGCAGGATGCTGGGCACAGTCGACACTCAGTCATATGCTGAACAGTGTGGTCTTCTCCACAATCACATTGAATATCATCCTGGTCAATGTAACCCCATCTTGCCATATTAACCTTTGATCTGCCTACTCTAGAGCGCAGTCTATTCAGTGACTTCCAAGTCGTCCATTCCTCGTCGTAGCCAGGAGGTAGAGTTTCAGACACATTTTCCCAACCAGGGGGAAGGTTGGTCGTAGCCCTCCACATTTGCAACCTAGCTTTTTCAGCAGTGGTTCTAAGTTCCTTTGATATTCTAAGGAAACTCTTCCTCGACTTCAGTCGTTGCGGTTGCGGTTCGTGTCCATATAGAGGATGAGTTCTTTCATGCTCCACTGTCTTTCGTTCCTTGTTCGCAGCTATTTCTCTTCGAACAGGGGGTGGTGCTATTCCTGCGAGGAGATAAAGCCATTCGACTGGAGTTGATTTCAAGCAACCTGTTATAATCCTGCAGGTATCGTTGAGAGCTACATCCACCTGTTTGGCATGTGTTGAATTATACCAAACAGGAGAAGCATACTCTGCTGCAGAATAGCATAGTGCCATTGCTGAAGTTCGGATCGTTTCAGGTTGACTACCCCACTGAGATCCAGCCAGTTTGCGTAGGAGATTGTTCCTGGAAGAAACTTTCGACTTGGAGTTCATGCAGTGCTTCTTGAAAGTAAGAGATCTGTCAAGTGTCACTCCTAGATATTTTGGAGCCTCACAGTGTTCCAGTTCGACCCCTGACCATACGATCTTTAACTTGCGAGCAGCTTCCCTATTTCTCAAATGAAAAGCACACACTTGTGTCTTTGAGGGGTTTGGCTTAAGCTGGTTTGTGTTGTAGAATCTGGAAAGATCTTTAAGGGCATTCGTGAGGTTGTTCTCCACTGATTCAAAATCTGCGCTCTGGGTGGCTAGAGCAAGGTCATCAGCATACAGGAAACTTCTGCTGTTCGGGGCTATAGGTTGGTCGTTTGTGTATATATTGAACAGGATTGGAGCCAGCACACTTCCTTGCGGGAGGCCGTTTTTCTGTAGTCTCCATCGACTACGCTGTCCTTGAAAGTCGACGAAGAACCTGCGATTTTGCAAAAGAGTGGCGATGAGCCTGGTTAGGCTAAAATCCTTGGTGAGGTTGTAGACCTTGACTAGTAGTAGCTGATGGTTGACAGTATCATACGCTGCTGATAAGTCGACAAATACCACTCCTGTTACCTTACGAGCTTCAAACCCATCTTCTATAAACTGTGTGAGATTTAGCAGTTGTCCAGTACAGCTTTTACCAGGGCGAAATACAGATTGCTGAGGTATAAGTAAGGGGTCAATTACAGGTGATAGGCGATTTAAAATCAATCTTTCCAGCAGTTTGTAGAGGTGACATAGTAGTGCAACTGGTCTAAAATTCTTTGGATTATTTCCTTCTTTGCCAGGTTTCAGCAAAGTGATCACTCGGCTCTTCCTCCATATCTTTTGAATTTGGCTTCTGCTCACACAGTTGTTGAAAAGTTGGAGAATCCATTTCTTTGTTGTTAAGCCAAAGTGTTTAATTTGCTCGGTCCGTATATCATCCAAGCCAGCTGATTTTCCATTTTTACTCTGTTTAATAACCTTCTCTAATTCTTCCATGCTGAATGATGATGTGAGATCATTACTCTCCTCTTTACAATTTCGTTTTTTTTTTATTTGTGGGTTGCCTTCCCGTTCAGCAGTAACTGATGTGCTATTTGGTTGGCAGTGATATTATGATGTGCAGTGGTCTTAGTTGGGTCATTGCTTAGACGTCTCAGAAGTCTCCATGCTTTATGACTGTCTTTTTTCAGATCCAAGTTTTCAATAGTTTTTATCCACTGATCCCTTTTTGTCTCTCTTATAGAAGAAATGAGCTTGTTTCCTGCTTCCACAGTTGCTTCACTGAAAGGATTTTCTTCAAATAAGTTGCTATATTCTACTAGTAGGGTGGCTTGATCTGATGTAAGCCCGGGAATATAAGATGTTCGACAGCCACGGGGGATAGACATCCTTGAACATCTCTTTACAGCCATGGTAAAGGTGTCATAACATTCTGGTACTGGTTCTATGGAAGATACTTCGGTGTCCAGCAATTCTGTAAACCTTGACCAGTAAGCCTTCTTAAAGTTGAATCTCCTCCGAAAAGATACCTTCTGTGGTCTTATAGCAGCGAATAATTGGCACATTATTGGTCTGTGCTGTGAGTTTGGTATTGGAGAACAGACAGATTTTACACACTGTTGACTGATACTGCTGCTGCCAAATATGAGGTCAGGATTGTAAGCTAGCCTCCACCGAGGCAGGTAATGAGTTCCAATTATCAATACCACGGTTAATGAAAAAATGTTTCCCATAATTTGTACGCTGTGGTTGGACCTTAACATGATGTGGATGATCTGCCCAGCTCAGGTAGGTGGGATTTCCCAGACGTTTGCTTAGTTCTCCCCATGCTGGCTGATTAGTGTAAGTGATAAACATAGCGTATAGTCTGGATTTCGTCCTTCTATCTTCCAGAGATTCCCACTCTAGTTTTTCTGTTGTTCGAGTTACACTACTTCTAGGATTAAAATCGTTGAGCACAAACCTATCAGCCTTCCTTTTTACCGGGTCCAGCTCATTGATGAGCCCTACCTGATGTGGGTCCCAAACCACTATGCCGTATTCCAAGATTGGCCTCACCAGGGTCAAATATCCTAATTATTATGCGGTAGAGCTACCGCCTTTTAATCCCCGCATTACAAAATGAAGTGATTTGTGCACTTTGGAGACCACACAACCCACATGAGTACTCCATTTCATATCATTCCTTACATGGATGCCCAAGTATTTACACGAGTCTTCTTCTACAAGTGTTTCCGAGCCGATATTATATTAAAAAAAAATGATTTCGCCCTCTTCCTATTCTCATGAGACTACATTTACTCGTATTTATCTTCATTTTGTTGTCAACCGCCTATTTATGAACCAGGTTGAGGTCGGTTTGCAACTGAGCGTTGTCTTGTGAGCTATGAATTTTTCGGTATATTACACTATTATCCGCAAACACTCGGCAGTCATTTCAAATCCCATTCTGTAGGTCGTTAATAAGTGCCAGAAGTAACAAGGGCCCAATCACACTATCCTGAGGGACACCTGACGTTGTCAAAATGTCCTCCGAGAATACATTACCTATTTTAATCTTTTGCGAGCGACCAGTCAAGAACTCTTGAATCCATAATATTACATTGTGGAGTTTGAAGCCATTTTTTCAGTGTTGCCTTAGTAAACAAGAGTTTAGTGCTTTTCAGTTGGTCAACACGAATGTACCCAAAAGAGCTGGGTTATGCCCTAATCCTGAAATAAATTACATGAGATTAATAAATACACTAGGATATATTAATTAATTAATTAATTATTAATCTCATGTAATTTGTTTCAGGATTAGGGCATAAACAAGCTCTTTTGGGTACATTCGTGTTGACCGACTGAAAAGCACTAAACTCTTGTCCATAATATTACTCTTTTATCAATCTTCGTTGCCGCTAATGTACGGAGTAGTAGGCTATGTCATGTGTGACGACATCAAATGCCTTCGCAAAATCTATAATTACGGCGTCAACTTGCACACCCCCTATCTAGCGAGTCATTAATATCCTGAAGGAGTGATTACATTTGGCTCTCGCATGAGTACCCTTGTCTAAACCCGTGTTGCCTCCCATTAAGCCATGATCACTTTCCCCACTATTTCCTTAAGTAATCAGAAATAAGGTGCTCCATGTTTCCAGCCGTTCTAGTGTCTTTATAATTATCAGCACCAGCATTCACTAAAATTGTCGCCGTACTCCTACGAAAGCAAAGCCCTGTGCAGAAATTGGATTTGGGGATATAAAGGTACATTGCTATTTCCTTTATCCCATATTCCCAAGTTTATTTATGCCAAAAGTTTGGACGGTGCACTCCCCATGGGCAGATGACCTCGTAGTTCCGCCCCTTAAAACAACAACAACAATAACAACAATAATGCACTCCCCATGTAGGTAATTTATAAAGAAGGATGGATTGTTGCAAATTTCTGGACGTAGATTCAAAAATGTCTTGCATATTTCATAGTATTTTCCTGTTACCATAATGGTTCGTGCTGATTTTGTCTTTGTGTTTGGGATTATAACTACAATGGTTGATCCCATATATTTACATTGTCAATTTTCAAATCTTGTAATTCATGTCACTTGTGCCCGACATGAGTGATTCTGGAAACAAGTGCGTTCAGCGCAGGCGCGAAGCTATCCTTACCGTGTACAGCGTCCGTTATCAAACAAACATTGACAAAGTAACCACCTTACAATAAGGAAGGAAGCTTGTAGTTTAACGTGACCGTTAATCTCGCGATCATAAGCCACGGGACCTCCGTTTTACGTGGAATCCGAACCACAGGACATGGCATTTCTCACCTTACAATAGGCCACCAGTTTGCCACGGTGGGTGAGTGGTTATCGTGTCGGGCTACCAACCCCAAGCTTGCAGGTTCACTCCTGGCCGTGGTAAGTGATTTTTGAAAGGCGACAATAATGACGACACGCATGGCATACGTTGTTGGCATGTTAAAGAACCCATTTGAATCCAGTAGGCCGAGTTCATATTGGCAAAATTAATCTCGAGATTTTCCGCCAACACAAAGTTCCTCCATTTTCTACTAGAAAGCGCTATTCATAGCGTTCGAAGGAATGACAGAATTCGACATGCAAGCTGATCTCTGGGCGTCAAATAAAAAATCTTGCACCCGGCACCCGTGGCCATACGATATTATTATTACCAGTCTATATAGGAACGTTTGGAGTAGAAACAGGCACAGCAAAAAAGTGTAGACATATTTCATACGTGAAAAGACGGTATATTGGCTTTCACGGCCAATGAATTAAAACTCAGCAATTTTTCTAGGTTTGTGCCGTGTCTTGTGTGGGGTTTCGCCTAGGACACCAAGCTGGCTCATCAGCTGGCTCTAGGTGTCCCCACCCCCATAGGAGTTGCGAACTGCGCGCTACCTCCATTTTTATGAAGCGGACCTGCGTCTCTTCACTGCGAGAACTTAAAGTTCAAGCAGGCATAACCATAAATAGGGAGGTAGCGCGCAGTTCGCTACTCCTGTGGGGGTCCTTGTGGGGGACACCAGGAGCCCGCTGAGGAGTCAGCTTGATGTCCTACTGTCGACCAAAGTATTATGTGTACTCGAGTTTGAAGGTTGTTTGTGAAGTAACCAATAGACCTACATAAAATCCAATAACATCATGATTTTCGTCGTTCTATTTTACGTTAGCTCATGTAGGTTTGGAATTTTTAGTTTATATTTTAGTATTTTTTGTCGCAGTTGGAACACAAAAAGTGCACGTTTTTAAGCGTGTTTCAACCATGCGTCACATTTAAGAATTATTATCTCAAAAACCCGTCATCAGATCGAATACAAATTTTAACACAATATACATTGGAATGTTGTATAACTGGATTATTAATTTCAAAATTTTGCGTGTCCAAGAAAAAAAGTTACCATTTTTGTAAGGTAACTTTTTCTCGGCTCGGGGTGGTTGGAAAATGTAGTTCTTGGTTGCGATGTAATCCTTATACATCAAAAGGTTAAGCTGTATGACTGTGAAATACGTAAATTAACTCACATATTTTATATCGGTTTGTATTTGTAGGCGGAAATAACACATCGTTCACCAGCTACCCGCTCCCAGAAAAGCTGTACAGCGTTGCCGAAATGGAGCCCAACACGCATCATGGCGTGCCTCGCTCGGAAGTGATGGGCTCCATCACAGCAACGCTGTACAGCTCTGCCGGGAGTGGGTAGCTGGTGAACGATGTGTTATTTCCGCCTACAAATACAAACCGATATAAAATAAATGAGTTAATTTACGTATTTCACAGTCATACAGCTTAACTTTTTGATGTATAAGGATTACATCGCAACCAAGAACTACATTTTCCAACCACCCCGAGCCGAGAAAAAGTTACCTTACAAAAATGATAACTTTTTTTCTTGGACACGCAAAATTTTGAAATAAATAATCCAGTTATACAACATTCCAATGTATATTGTGTTAAAATTTGGATTCGATCTGATGACGGGTTTTTGAGATAATAATTCTTAAATGTGACGCATGGTTGAAACACGCTTAAAAACGTGCACTTTTTGTGCTCCAACTGCGACAAAAAATATTAAAATGTAAATTAAAAATTCCAAACCTACATGAGCTAACGTGCAATAGAACGACGAAAATGATGATGTTATTGGATTTTATGTAGGTCTATTGGTTACTTCACACGCAACCTTCAAACTCGAGTGCACATAATACTTTGGTCGACAGTAGGCGAAACCTCACCCAAGACACGGCACAAACCTAGAAAAATTGCTGAGTTTTAATTCATTCGTGAAGTTCGTCACAGTAATAAGTCTATACTTAAACTATATTAATAATAACGCAACGACTATAAAAGTGCCAATAAGATTGACACGTTCCACAAGTTATTAGTAACTTTTGTAATCCAAAGATTGTCCAATATTTATATATAAGTGTAATACAAAACCATCATATCTTATCTAAGTCTAAGTGAGCAGGATCTGATGATGATCGCATGACGATCGAAACATGTCATCCAATTAAATACCCCCCCCCCCCCTTTTTTACATAAAAGTGTGTTACTTTAGTATTAGCCTAAATATTGTATATAACATTTCTTTCAGGTAAGGGTATATAAATACTTGTTTTGCCACCTTATGGAATTGGGCACAATTTGTGTTGATCGACTGAAAAGCTATATTAGAGCTCAAAGATCCAATATCCACACGGATATGTTGAGATCGAAAGCGCTTCTATATTTGCAGACTCCATAATAACAAATGTTTTATTATTATTATTATTATTATTATTATTATAAACGTACTCTGCCAACGGCCTGGCCATGTTGAAACACCGGATCCCATGAGAACCCCGCAGTTAAGCAGCATTGGGCGGGGTCGGAACTTGGATGGAATGCCGGTTCAGTGGGACCAAGCGCTGTTGGTGGAAAAAGGAGGAGTGGAAAGGCCCTGGCCACCCTACCGCACGTAAACTCTGGCTGAGGATAGCCGCTTCGGAAGCACAGACCTGCCTTCGGACAAAATACCAATAATAATAAACGTAGCCTACTCTGAGTGGAGAAATCAAGGGAAAGAGAATTTCTCGAATACTTAAGATCAGGTGCGTATATAAGGGGGGTGCTGAGGGGGCTCCAGCTCCCCTCCCCCCCCCCCCCCTCTCCTCCGAAAAGCCAATAAAAATTTAAAGTGTTGCTTTGGTAAGAGCATAAAATAATTGTAAATTTGGTTGTACTGTAATCTGAACTTATTGGCTAAGTTATAACCAATAATAAGATTGAAATTAGACTAACTCATGGTGTAGTGGCTAGCATTCTTGGCTGCCACCCCGGAGGTCCGAATTTGATTCCCGGCTCTACCAAGAAATTTTAATTTTAGTCTGAGGGCTGAAACGGGGTACACTATGCCTTGAGAGGCAAGACTGTGAATTTCACAGTACGGTACTTTTGAGAAATAAATTATCAACTTGTAAAAAAAAACTGTTTACCTTTCTGCTTAGTAAATTGACAAATATTTAGATATTTGCCATTCATACTCCATACGCAATATTAGAAAATTCATTAAGTATAAAAAAAAAATGTGTGTTGTGTTGTATTTTACAACATTTTTGTATTGCCAGTAATTGTAGGCTATATAAACGTTGAATCTTATCTAAAATAATTACACAAAGTTATATGCTCTAAGATATTGGTTGATATTTCTGGGTATTTTGCGGTGACAATCCCCTGAGAATACTCACAGTTTTCCAAGATAGCCCCGCCCCCGCTCCCCCTTGCCCCCCCCCCCCCCGGAAAAAATGTATATACGCCCCTGCTTAAGATTAATTGTCAAAGAAGAAAGGAGAACACCACTCTACCGAAAAAAAACGCCGTGCATTTTCCAAATTATTGTTGTTGATTCATTTAAGGGCTATGCGACATCATGGTTATGTAGCCCTGTGTATTTGGGTGTGTGTGGAATCTGTCTGATAACCTGTGTTATTGTGATGGCTGTACATAGCGTGCGTAGGCTATTTGTAATTGGGGGTAGGATTTAACTAGGAGGTGGCCATGCCCTCCATTTTAGTACCATCGCGGCATTTGCCAGAAGTAGAAGTGGAAAACCACGAAAAACCATTTCTTGGATGGCTGAGGTAAGAATAGAACCCGAGTGGTCCCGTTCCAACCCTCAGCCGATGAAGGGTCTAGGCCTACCATTTGCCCTTCTTATAATGGGGTGACGCGTGGTGAGCGAATCGGGTCCCCTCGGCCGTTAACCTTGGTTTACGTGGTGGGGTCGCTGTCTCACTGTCAGGCTGTCACTTAATTGTCCTCAAGAGGCTGAGTGCACCTCGTTGCAGCCCTCACGTCAGTTTCTAAAATCCCTGACGGAGCCGGGAACCGAACCCGAGGCCTCCAGATGAGAGGCAGGCGCGCTACCCCAACACCACGGGGCCGGTCTTAAAAGCCTGTGGCCTTGACACCACAGGAAATCGTGGGTGAAAATTGATTTATTTTCGTTCAATTCCCTGAATTTCTTTCAACAATTCTTTTAATATTTTTGCGGCACCCACGGTGAGTAAATGAGACAGCATGGTCTGGTCTACATACTTTATCCGTCCGGCTTGTTGCGTAGTGGCTAGCATTCTTGGCTGTCATCGTGGAGGCCTGGGTTCGATTCCCGGCTCTGCCAAGAAATTCAATTCTGGTCTGAGGGCTGGAACGAGGTACACTCAGCCTCCTGAGGCAAAACTGAGAAGAGGTGGGTTAGATTCCTACCTCAGATATCCTGGAAGTGGTTTTCCGTGGTTTACCACTTTTACTCTAGGCAAATGCCGGGATGGTTCCTAACTTAAGGCTACGGCCGCTTCCTGCCCATATCCTTCCCCGATTACAAATACACACCCTAGTACAGATATCACACTGACACAGGTTATCAGAAAAATTCTACACACAATCAAGTACACGGGGCTACATGACCACGATGTCGCGAAGTCCCTAAAAGAGTAAATAAAAATAGTTTACCCCTAAGCTATAAAACACCTTAAGGAAATAAATAAAATTAGTAAATTGCATTTGGAAATAAAATGAATTGTTTTTTTTATAATAATAGAGTATAAAAAGTGAATCATGGACAGATAAGATGGAGATGATGACGTTACGTAGTGGTAACATAGTTAAAGGTACCGATGCAGAGATAGAGGTGGAAGGCTTAGCTAGTGGGAGTAACAATGCTCAGAGTTGGGGCGAGGTAGACAAGTCGGCTGAATCACAGAGTAGTACGATGGGAGGGGGAGGTGCGGACGGCCAAGAACAAATCAAATGTATAAGTGAAACGTCAGAAAGAGACGAAATATTAAGAGAAGAAAGATATGAACGATTATTCAAGATGATGGGAGATATGCTCACCGCAATGAACCAGAATAAAAACGAAACCAATGAGAATATGATCGCAGCAATAGATCAAGGCAGTCAGAAAATGGATCGAAGTATTAAAGAACTAAAACATGAAATAGATCAATGGAATCAGGAACTAGCCCAAAGCACCAAGGAAGCAAAACTTGAACTAGAGCAAAAGAAAATAGTACCACAGCGTACAATAAAACAGAATGTAGAATTTAAACAAAGATGGCAAGTGCAGTACAAGGAAACAAAACAAGGTAAGAAGCTAGAAATAGGCAATAGTAATCTATGTGAGAATGAGCAAGAAGTAGAACAGGAAAGTGCGGAAGTTAATGAAGATGATAGTAGATTAGAAATACAGAGCCAGGAGGAGAGAAGATTAGCTGAAATGAGATCAGAAGTAGAGCGGAAAGTAGAAATAGTTGATGACAAATTATGTAAGCCTAATCAACAGTTAGAGGAGAGAGTTGAGGAAGTGAAGGAAGAGTTGATAGATCAGGGAAAAAGAGAGGAGATGTTTGAAGAACAGTGGAGGTAGAGAAAACAATAAGTACTCAGGATTGTAGAATCAAGCAAGTTGTTAAATGAGAGAATAACCAGGTTAGAAAATACAGGTATGTTGAAAGTAGTATAGTGAAATTAGAGCAGGACAATAGGAAAAGTCTTCCTAAAGTAGGAGGAGTTTTTAGTAATGAAAACTTAGCGAGATGGAGATGCGTGTGTTAGTACAAAGTCAGCAAGTAGATTACAGTGAACGAGAAAATGAGATAATGGAAGTTAAAATCTCTGGGAGTAGCACAAAGCGGAAAAACCAGGTCACATTGTTAGATGAGATTAGAAAGAGATTTAAAGAAAAGAATAAGGATTACTACTTAGAATGCAATCTAAATGTAGGGATGTTAGCTGAAACTTTATGAGGAGAGGTTAAGGATAGCTTCACTATAGAGATGTATAGTAATGAGGAAGGAGAGATTATTATTATGAGAAGAGAAGAAAGAGTAACAATGAAACCAGGGAGAAAGAAAGAAATGAGAGCAATAGTACAAGGAATGTAAACGGATAGTTGTGTAGTCAAAGTGTGTGTGTGTGTGTGTGTGTGTGTGTGTGTGTGTGTGTGTGTGTGTGTGTGTGTGTATGTATGTATGTATGTATGTATGTATGTATGTATGTATGTATGTATGTATGTATGTATGTATGTATGTATGTATGTAATGTAATTAAACTAGGGAATTATGACGTAGATATAAAAGAATACTACGATAATGAGGTAAAGAGTATTAATAGAGATTAAGGTGATGGAGCATTTCAGCCCATTGTTTAAATAGAAGTGTGTGTGTGGGGGGGGGGGGGGGGGCTAAATTAAAGTTTTGGTGGATTCTTGAAACCTGAAATCTTGTATTAGCTCAGAATTATATGAAACAGTGAGGGAGCAGCGAATAGAAGCTTGTGCTTATAAACTAGGTAAACACGGCGAACCCTTAATGATATACTGTATACAATACAGGGTCATCGAAAAATAATGCCAACATTTAAAAAAAATGATAGCACCGAAACCCTTTATGTTAAACGTGTAATTCTTTCACTGAACGCCAGCTGGTTAGAGTAAGTTTTGTTTTGGAGGGGACGTGACCTTGCTATGCGCACACTAGATGCGCAGTAGCCATGGTCGGCCGGGGGCGCGTGCTACATTGAAGTCCTGACCTCACCCCTTTGGATTTTTTTTCTGGGGGTACATTAAAAACATTGTGTATGCAAAAAAATCGGCATTTGGAGCACTTGCAGGAGCGAATTTCTGCCGCAATCTTGACAGTTACTCCTGAAATGATTGCACGTACCATTCCAGCCATTGGGAAAGCGTGCGTTCAATGCTGATGTTGGTGGTCGGCCTGGCCTAGATTTTTTCTCTACAGACCCTGCTTCCTTAAACTGATTAAACCATCGAATGACAGCTTTGTAATCAGGTGCAGTTTGTCGGGCAGTGCAGTCATTGGCGCGCGCGCCCCCGGCCTACCTTGGCTACTGCGCATCTAGTGTGCGCATAGCAAGGTTACGTCCCCTCCAAAATAAAACTTACTTTAACCAGCAGGCGTTCAGTGAAAGAATTACACTTTAACATAAAGGGTTTCGGTGCTATCATTTTTTTAAATGTTGGCATTATTTTTCGATGAACCTGTATATTAAAATGTGCGTAGTTTGGAGAGGAATTTAAGAAAGTAATAACAGAAATGGTGAGTAATCTAATGAAAGTAATAACTATTATAGCAACCAGAATAATATTTTTTTTTCGTGTAGCCTCCTGAGAGGCCGAGTGCAGGTCCTTCTACTCGACGCCCGTGGGCGACCTGCGCGTCGGGATGAGAGATGAGATGAAGGGATGAAAGTAGGCAAGGATGTGGAAGGAAGCGGCCGTGGCCTGTCAGAAAGTACTGTCCCAGCATTTGCCTGGTGTTGAAAATGGGAAACCACGAAAAACCATTTCAAGAACAGCTGACGGTGGGGCTCGAACCCACGCGTCTACCGAGTCAGCAGAGAGCTTCGCCCCATGACCTAACGCCGCGCTTTAGCCAGCGTAGCCACTACTGTCGGTTCAATAATAAAAATAATAATAATATAATGTAGATATTCATAATTGATCTAAGATGATGTGGTACAGTACTGATAAAATTAACGAGCTGAAGAAGTAAGTATTGATATGCAGTAAAGAAGTTTCATTTGAGAACAGCGAGGTCATCAGTGACTAAATTTGGAGAAATTTAGAATGGTTTAGAGTGGTTGATAGTAAGTCATGGTGTGATAACCAACATCTAATGGAGATAATGGAGTATTAAACTAATAGGACATGTGGTACTTGGAGATGTGTGTGTGTTTGTGTGTTTCACATAAATGACGTGAGTGACGTAAAGAGGAAGTATGCCAGCGAGGTTTAATGCCGTTGAGCAATGTGGTTTAAGGTTTGGTAAGTGGCCAAATGAGGTTGTTGGAGGAAGGTTTTAGGAGAAGTAAGTATGCCAGAGGAGATTGATAACTGTGTGCAGGAGGTTTTTGTGGTGTCTAAGTGAGCACTTAATGTTGGGAGGTTTTAAAGTATGAATAAGCGCGGATGTATGCACACAAAGTAATAAGGGAGTACATACATGAGATGGTCCAAATTATAGTTAAAGATCTTAATACGCAAGTTTTAGAACACAGCCGAATATATTACAAGGCTTAGTGCCTAGTTGAACCACTTCAGTAAATGTTACTGATGATGAGCGATAAGGATTTAATGGTGTGGTGTGTTGCAGTCCGACACACATATAAAAGTAAGACTAATAATAATAATAATAATAATAATAATAATAATAATAATAATAATAATAATATCAGCGTATGGAGCAATATCCCAAGTAGATTTTTTTAAATACCTTGGAGAAATAATTCTTCCTTCAGGATTGGACAGTTTGGCTAACACAGAAAGAGCCTCAAAACGTCATAGAGCATTCAGACTAACATGGGATCACTATAATAAAAGAGTAATGTCACATAATGCAAAACTGAAACACTACAAAACAGTTGTACTACCGGAAGCTCTATATGATTCAGAAACCATAGCTTTAGGAGGTCATTCTAAAATTGCAAATATAGAAAAGCAAGAACGTAAAATTCTTAGAAAAATATTCGGCCCCATACAAGCAAACGGAATTTGGATTAAAAGACGAAATTCAGATCTATACCGTCACACAGATAGTTTCAGCAACACTGTACGAAGAAGACGTTTAACATTTTATGGACACCTCTTCAGGATGGACGATTATAGACTTACAAAAAGGTTATTCAATGTAATAAATTCTCAGAAGTCAAGGATAGCCTGGCTGGATGAATCAAGAGAGGACCTGCAAGAGTTGAACATCGGAAAAAATATTCTGAGAAACCGCAATGTCTTCAGGACCGCAGAAACAAAGCACAAGTTTAGGGTGAAAACTAGTGGCAGGACTGGATAAATGTAATAATGTTATTGGTTTTACGTCCCTTTTAACTACTCTGGCTTTTAGAGACGCCGGGGTGCCGGAATTTTGCCCCGAAGGGGATCTTTAACGTGCCAGTAAATCTACTGACACGGCTCCCTCGCATTTGCGCACCCTCAAATGCCAGCTGACTGCGCCAGGATACGAACCTGCAACCTTGGGCTCAGCAAGCGAGAACGGGCAGGACTGGAACCAAGTGGACAGAAGAACGGAAGAAGCAGCACAGTGACTTCATGAAGAGATTTTGGGAAGATAGGAAGGCGAATATCATCAAGCCGAAAAACAGGTTCAAGCGCGCTCTATAATGGGCAAAACGCAATAATAATAATAATAATAATAATAATAATAATAATAATAATAGATGGTTGGCATAATATTTACAAGTTATTGAGAGGAACTTGGTTATAATTCTAAGTTAATTGAATGGTAGAAGGATTCATGAAAGGAAATAGGTATGCAAAGTTGGACTAATTCGTGAGAAATTTAAATTGAGTGGCGGTTTACCAGTAATGTATTGTGAGAGAAGGCATTGAGACCTACTGTATTCTGCAGTAAAGTCAGAAGCGATGACAGTAATTAGATGATGTGGTGAAGAATTCAGGTTGTATTTCAGATAATTATGATTAGGCTACAGTGTGTGAATATTATTTAGATTTGTGAGTAAGATTGGTTAGGAAGGTTATACAGAGTCTTTATATTTGTTTGGCTAGGACTTTCTCGCTCACGTGCTCCACCAATGACGCCTCAACTGGCTAATCTGAGATTCAAACGTACAGGTTCAGTAAACAATAAAAATAGACGTAACAGTCGTTATTCCCTCACTGAAGCTAAATTAACCGGATTAACCAGAAACATCACAAGAAGATGCCGATTATGTTTGGCAGCAGATGGGGAACATTTTCAGCATCTACTGTAAACATAGTGAGTAAAAATGCATGATACTGAATTTAAACACCGTATTCTGCCGAACATACGCGCGCGCGGCAGCCGGCAACTGAACCGTCACTGGCGGAGCACGTGAGCAAGAATGTCCTAGCCAAGCAAATATAAATACCCTATAATGGACGTTAGGGCAAGTATAGGGTGGTAGGTGAGCAGGTAGTTGGTTAGATAAAGTGTAACACTATGTCACTAAGTTGTCTAATTTTGACGCCATGAGGTTTTTATTAAGAATACATTTTCTTTAGGTAGTGACTACTGGGAAGAGTAAAGTTTATGTTGAAAGATTGTGTTTCACAAGGCACACGACATATTTTATCCACCGACTTGTAACTGCATTTTGTAAGAGCAAACACTTTGCGTGTGTATGCGTGTGAAATTATTCGTGTAAATTCAACCTTCTATAGTTGAAATGCTGTATGAAATAAAGAACGCCCTTCGAGTGAAATAAGTTCAGACAAACTGGATAACAAGAAACATTCAAAGAAATTATATTTAAATGTATTTTTATTTGAAGTTTTAAGTGTATTGTGTATATGTATTTAAGTGTTGTGTAATTGTATTCAGGGGATGAGTCATTCTCAAAATTGAGAATTTATTCGTCGACTCATGGGGGCGAATGAGGTGTTTGAACACCACACCCAAAACAATTGAACTAGGAGTACTCTAAGTATGAGCAATTGCAACCATAGTGTATGTATATATTTATTGTGTTGAAGGGTGATATACAATTCATATGTTCATTTCATCCATCCTTGTAAAATACGTCAACCCGGGCTTTCAAATAGTAAATTTACAACCCCCCAATAAATATATTTCTTGAGCTCACTCGCCGAGCCAACAACTCACAATAGACACACTAGGACCGTCATAAACAGCTTATGAAGAAGACCCAAGAGAGCAGCAACAATATGAGACTTTCGGTAGCCAGCAGGCTATTTTTAAAAGATGTCAGAACAATAGATCCCACAGCTTTTTAGAATACATTGTTTTATGACAAGAAAACTGTAGTCTTCTAAATTTTTAAGAAGAATACCGCTACATGACACCAATATAGAAGTGTGTCACTGGTAGAGACCTTCACCCAAGTAATAGTCGTTTGTTGCTGGATAAAGGAATTACTTCAGCCAATAAGGAAGAAGCATCACATCAAAGTTGGCGGATCCCCTACTGCTGGTGAGAGGTATAATTGCTGTATATAAGATGGGGATACTCATTATAGCACTTGTTGAGATTCAACACTCAGAATTCATATTCAGATTCAACACTCAAAATCCATATTCAATCATCTTGATTGATTCATAAAGTATAAACTAGTAAATTCAGTGGAGATTTAGATAGGATATTTCCAGCATTGCGATTGAAGACGGGTGAAATAATTATATTCACTCAACTAGGCGACAGCATCTCTTCAATCAGTGATCAGATAGCTTTGCTATGTAGAATTTTTTATTGTATTAATGCAGCCAATGGCCATGTATTTTCTTTTCAGGACGGGCCAGGGAAGGGATTATGAAAGGAAATCGGCCGTGGACCTATTGAAAGGAACCATCCCGGCATTTGCCTGGTAATAAACATGGGATACCACGAAAACCATTTTCAGGACGGCTGAGGTGGGATTCGAACCCACGCTCTCCCGATGCCAACGAGGCACGAGGTAGAGTGTTAGTGCTCTAGGTAGAATTGGTACCTGGAACGATGAAAGACCACCCGAGATGTCACCTTCAGGAACGAGAGAGCTACGCCAACATCGCCCATGCAGATCTACAAGCCGGTGAGCTCTTGTACAGTTGTCAGTTGCAAGTCGGACGTAGTTTCTGGTAACTTCACTGATTTAAAGCAAGAACTTCCCCATTTTATTACTCTGTTTGAAAGGTCGCAAGACGTCACTCACCTCGTCCTGTTTTTTTTTTAATAAATTATTTGTAACTATCTATGACTTTCAGTCAATATTTTCCCAACGCTATACTTCCCAGATGTCAAGATAGTAGAATTAGGTGTTTTGCAGCTAGCCTCTGTAGCCCCTCCCCCGAAATTAAAGAGTCTCAATGTAATAACAAGTATACATTTATCTCACAATCGTCTGTTAGAGATTGTCGCCCTATTAACCGAGCTATTTACTGTACTCCTTCTCAATCACGAGGTGGGAACCGTTACAACATAGCAACCAACAGTGGGATGAGATTGTTAAGTTTCCTATACCCCTAGAACCGTTAAACTCTTACCAAAAACTAGGCACGAAGTTTCCAGGAAGCAGACAGAGAAACGTCACAGCTGCGCTCTTCTTGTAACGACAGTCGCACCCCGCTTGCTTGCCTGAACAGTCTTGTATTCGATTATTACTTCAGAACCGACAGCAGTGGCTCAGCTGGCTAAAGCGCAGCGTTAGGTCATGGGACCAAGCTCTCGGCTGACTCGGTAGACGCGTGGGTTCGAGCCCCACCGTCGGCCGTCCTTGAAATGGTTTTCCGTGGTTTCCCATTTTCAACACCAGGCAAATGCTGGGACGGTACCTTCTGATAGGTCACGGCCGATCCCTTCCACATCCTTGCCCAGTTTCATTCATCTTTATCCATTCCATCTCTCATCCCGACGCTCAGGTCACCCACGGGCGTCGAATAGAAAGACCTGCACTCGGCCTCTGAGGAGGCCACACGAAAAAAAAAAAACAGAAGTGCTTTTGTCATGCCACCTGCTCAACGTTGGACAAGGGACCTCGTATCTAAATGGATTGAGGAGAGGAATTTCTAAGAACAGATGGCGATGTAGTTCACTGTGATTGTTGTAATAGGTCGGGCCATGGGAGACTCAGCTAAATATCCAATATTAACCCGCGAGAACTGGCGCATGGGTATTTTTGACCCGAGACTTAAACAAAGCTCTACATTTTCGTTTTGGTTAGCCTTTGTTTCCTGTCGCTTACTGTACCTTCCTTCCTAGCCTTGAACTTCACACTGCAAAAGAAACATGTCCATATCTGTTTAAACACTCAAGTTATTTCTATATTATTTACGGTCGGGTAAGATTTACCCATGGCGCCAGTCCTCGCGTGACAATTTTCGGCTTACGTTAGTCCGGACAATCTGTACAAAATAAAGGGGAAAATCCACCTATTTTGGCGCAGCACAATCACTTAGCTCACGTTCTTATTGATCCATGTTTAGGGTCTAGGCACACCTTGGTCATCAGCTCCATTGTTCAAAGAAATTGAGATTTCTGCTTTGCCGCCACTATCAAGGCCAATGGTACTGTAACGAAAGTTATTGTCATTTTTCTGAATGTTAAATTTTGAAATATATAAATAAACCTCATTTTATATTGGGAATGTTTCATAGGAAGACACCAGGCGTAAAATTGCTTCATTAAATTCCGTACGACTACGACAAAAAGGGAGTGAGACACTCTGGGTCAAAATGACCCGGCGCCAGTCCTCGTTTGATATGTTTCACGCCAGTTCTCAAGGCTTAAGCGATTGATGGTAAACATGATAAATTAAGGGAAATGGTCTCAAACAATTAACACAAAAATTAAATTACTACTTATGTGTGACATAAATTCAGTTCTTAGGATTTCATAAGGCACGGTTTGTCTAAATCACTGGTTCTAAACCGGTGTTCCGCGGATCACAGGTGGAGAGCCTCGGGAGTGGTCCGCGGGAGAAAATGGCACGCATAAAGAAAGTGGCCAATAAATGGAGATTTCGAAAACGATGTGCGTTGAACAAGAATCGTCCGAATGTATCCGCGGCGATGACTAACAGGTTTTGAATTGAAATATCTGTTATTAGAATGTGATACAAAATAATTTTCATAACTTATGTTTAATCATGGCAAATAAACTTTCACCAACATTAAACAACCGGAAAGTCACAGGGCAAAATTAAAATTATTAACCTATGGTTATTATTATTTTGCAATGTCCTTTTCAAACAAAATTGTTACTTGAAAATAAATTTGTAATTGAGACTTTTCATATTATGTAGGCTATATACAATTTTATTAATGCAGCCAATTATAAAAAAAAGTAATTTGTTTCTATTAAATAATTTGTAATTTAGTTGTACTGTACACTAATTAATAGTAATAATAAATAATGTGTTCTAAAAACTGTTTTGCTTAATCATCTTTGAATATTCTTATGGCGAAGGCGCTGCGTAAGGGTTACAACTGATAAAGTTTATTGGCGGAGGAGGGGGGGGGGGAGAGGGGGGTCCGTACGTGATTCAATTTCAGGCTAAGTGGTCCGCAGACTTCAACGGATTCAGAACCACTGATCTAAATCATCTAATACACAAAATAACACGTTCGAAGATATTTAAATTAATTAACTTTTTAGGTTTTATGGTTGATACTAGCTGCCACTTGTGGTGGTACTAGTGCTAAATCCGCGGAACTTCGTCTAAATCATCGATGATAAGTCTAATAAAAAACTTTCTTTGACTTTTCCCAATTAATTGGGGTCGCCGGAGCCAATCAGGCTCATGTTGGTTTTGGTCGGGGATTTAAGGCCAGATGTCCTTCCTGATGCAACGTGATTTTTCAGGTGAAAATTCCACTCCGCTGTCACCGGGATTCACACCGGGTGAAAGACGAGCCATCACGCTCCCCAATGATAAGTCTAATAATATGCTTTATTATTACCACTACAAAGCCTCCGTGGCTTAGGCGGCAGCACGCCGGCCTCTCACCGCTGGATCCGTGGTTCAAATCCCGGTCACTCCATGTGAGATCTGTGCTGGACAAAACGGAGGCAGACAGGTTTTTCCCTGTCAAAATTTCATTCCGGCAACACTCTCCACTATCATTTCAATTCATCTGTCATTCATCTAATCATTGCCCCAGAGGAGTGCGTCAGGCCTCGGCAGCCGGCACATTTCATATCCTCGCCGCTAGATGGGGGCTTCATTCATTCCATTCCTGACCCGGTCGGAGACTGGAAGCAGGCTGTGGATTTTCAGTACCACTACAACATCACCAAAATACGTGAGATTTTATAGATACATTACAAACAAATAACCTAGGTTTTCACGATTTTTTACCACTAGATGGTAGCATTTGTCGTTTCGAAATTCATAGCCAAGGGAAATTAAACAGTTGACTCAACACAACTGGTGAGATGAACTCGTCTCTACGTCTAGTAATGTCTATGTAAAAATTATATTTCAAGCACTGCGGGATGAGCAGTACCGTGGAGTTAACTAAGTCTCCCCTACGTAAGTTTTTTCGTTCTTTTTTTTTTCGTAGTCAGTTTACCGTCCAAGTAGGCTTTTCCCACGGACTCAGCGAGGGATCCCACCTTTACCGCCTCTACGGACAGTGTCCTGGAGCTTGACATCGGGTCGAGGGATACAACTGGGGAGACGGGACTAGCGCCTCGCCCAGGTGGCCTCACCTGCAAAGCGAACAGGTGGCCTCATGAGGGATGGGATGGGATGGGAAGAATGGGAGGGATAGACAAGGACGAGGGAAGGAGGCGGCCGTGGCTTAACAGTATATACCACCCCGGCATTCGCCCGAAGACGAAGTGGGAAGCCACCCTACGTAAATACCCGTGCTTTATATTACTTTTCTTAATAGTTTATTTTAATTCTATTAGCTCCTTATACTATAGGCAGTTACCCACTTTATTTAAGGAGGCGCGCAACTCAAAACATTTTTTTAAACCAATTACAGTACCTCCAATTTTAGTGGAGAATATTTGGAATCGCATTGAACATACTTTGATAAAAGGTTTAATAACAACATATGTTTCGTTTTCGTCTGGCTGCGTGGCTCAGGGGTAACGTTCTCGCTTGCTGAGCCCAAGGTTGCAGGTTCGAAACCTGGCGCAGTCAGCTGGCATTTGAGGGTGCGCAAATGCGAGGGAGCCGTGTCAGTACATTTACTGGCACGTTAAATATCCCCTTCGGGGCAAAATTCCGGCACCCCGGCGTCTCTAAAAGCCAGGGTAGTTAAAAGGGACGTAAAACCAATAACATTATTATTATGTTTCGTTTTCGGTTTAAATATTCAAAAAAAATTGATTTGATCAAGGTGAATTGTGTTTCACACACTACAAAAATGAAGAAAATGAAAAGAAACTAAATCAACTTGAACAACATATAACTTCTGTTTCACACACTGCAAAAATAAAAAATTGGAAAGAAACAAAAAAAACGGAATGTGTCCAAACTTTTATGACAACAAAATCATTTTTATGGATTTATGTGATGCTGTAGTGGGGGCAAATATACTGTTTGAAAAACTGTCAAATCCCGTATTGAAATTATTTTTCGAGACGTATGTGAAATATAATATCCCAGATCCAACAACGTTAAGAAAAGAAATATCTTCCAAGGTCATATGCGCAGGTGCCGCATGTGAAAATTATTTCTTTATTCATTTATTTTTGATACATTTTACATGATCTCCAATTCATGTTATTTGGGAATGTGAAATTCGTATTTTATTTCCCTGTATAATATTGTATTTATGACTTTGCCAAGAAGGTTTTAGATGAAATTCCAAACGACCGGAAATATTCGAACATACGGACTTCTGACGATGAAAATACGAACTCATCAGGTCGATATATTGCAAATTTCATAGTTGCAAAGTCGATTGAGATGTTGTTGATTGATTTAGGGGCTTTGCGGCATCGTGGTCATGTAGCCCCGTGCACTTAGGTGTGTGTGGAATTTGTCTGATAACCTGTATTGTTGTGATGGCTGTATCAGTGTATTTGTAATTCAGATGAGGATTGACCTTTAATTAGGAACGATCCCGGAATTTGCCTGGAAGAGATGAGGGAAACCACGGAAAACCACTTCCAGGATGGCTGAGGTAGGAATCAAACCCGTCTCTTCTCAGTTTTGCCTCACGGGGCTGAGTGTACCCCGTACCAGAATGAAATTTTATGACAGAGCCGGGAATCGAATCCGGGCCTCCGCCGTGACAGCTAAGAATGCTAGCCACTACGCAACGAGGCGGACAAGTTAAGTGAGAATAGACCCGTCAAGCTCATCTTGTGTGACGCAAAGTTTTACAATGAATAAACCATTCCTCAATTACGAACTTCTTCGATGAATGAATCCGTATTAGCCTTATTATTTATTTACTTATTATTTTATTTAGCGTGTAGCTTTTAGTGGCGGGAGTGTTCGAGGACATGTTTGGCTCGCCAGAGGTTGTAGCTGCTTCAAGCGGACACCCATAGGGTGAGCTACAAGTTCCGTTCAATTTCAAGTAGTTCCAACTTTCGCTACCAGATGTCACTGACACCTAGTGGTAAACTTTAGAACTTGGATAGAGCGTTTCAACGAAATCTAACCTAGTAATTTAGCTGCTCACAAGTTTAGTTAGTGGAAGGATCTTTTACATGCCATAAATCTATGACATGGGTCCGCCGGCTCTACTTCCCCTCCAAAGGGAGGGATACTGAAGGATTTTTACGCTCTTAAAAATCGGATGACTTGGGCCGCGTTTGAACCCGCTATCTTGGGCACAGCAGTTCAGCATGCTACCAACTACGAAACTGAAGCCACTCGTATTAGTATTAATTTGATCATACAAAATTGTGTACGTCGTGATGTAAATTAATTTTAATACTTTTATTGATAATTCAGGAATTTTATGGGCAAATAATTTAGATAAGAAGAGGGTTTTACTGCTGTTGAGTGATGCTGCGCCATACATGGCGAGGGCTGGAAAAGCACGTTACATGTTCAGCCAATGCGCTGCATCGTGTGGCGGAAATACCACTTGAATGTCACAGTCTATTCTAACGAGCTACGGTACCTGGATAAATGCTGCAATCATTCTCTGCGATCATTTAGAAGCAGTTAAGTCGGTAAGAAATCATTAATTCGGAATATAGGTTAAAAAGTAAACTTATTAAAATTTTTGAATGTATCTTCATTGAACTAGCCTCCGTGGCTTGGGGGAAGCACGCTGGCCTCTCACCGCTGGGTCCGCGGTTCAAATCCCGGTCACTCCATGTGAGATTTGTGCTGGACAAAGTGGAGGCAGACCGGTTTTTCTCCGGGTACTCCGGTTTTCCCCGTCACAAATTTCATTCCAGCAACTCTCTCCACTCTCATTTCATTTCATCTGTCATTCATTTATTCATTGCTCCAGGGGAACGCGACAGGCTTCGGCAGCCGGCACAGTTCATATCCTCGCCATTAGATGGGGGCTTCATTCATTCCATTCCCTGACCCTGTCGATCGACTGGAAGAAGGCTGTGGATTTTTTCATCTTCATTTAACTCAATGCTAATGAATTGATAAGGCGTAATATCACCTAAATTAACTATGGTTTCGGTTTTAGGTCGTATACAATTTTCCAGTTGATGACGCGGTTTGCATTAAAGATGCGCAAGAGGAATTCAACAAAAGATAGTGCAGCAAGACTTGATTTAGCCTATATAAAAACAAATTTTCGCAAATTGCCTGCTGCGATAACGAAGTTGGAAGCTACATTCGAATTGTTAGCAGTTATTGAAGACATTCAAATGTGTTTGCAATCATCGCACGGAAAAGTAGCTGCGGCAGCTAGGGAAAAAAATTTACGAAGTGATGAGTTCAAATCCTGATTTTGAAAGCTTCATGTACATAAATAAACATATTGTTTTTTGAAAATGCAAAGGATGTACAATTTCACCTTACTTTATGCCAAATGTCTTCATTTAAAGTATGCACCAATCACTTCTTGCCACGTAAAAAGATCATTTTCTGCGTTTAAGAATGTGCTGTCAGATAAACGCATGAAAAAAATTGTAGTTGTTGTACATTGTTTCAAATGAAAATGAAAATATAACTATATGTTAAACTGAACTTTGATAGTGCCAATTTACAAAATGGTGTGTTTGAATCTTCAGTCTTTTGACTGGTTTGATGCAGTAATCGTTTCATCTCTACATAGCTACCACACCCTACATCCGAGGCAATCTGTTTAACATATTCTAACCTTGGTCTACCCCTACAGTTCTTGTCCTCCACCCTTCCTTCCATAACTAAGCTTGTTATTCCTAGTGTCTTAGTATGTGTCCTACCAACCTATCTCTTCTCTTCATTTGCAGTCGCCAGAAACATCTCTCCTCCCCGACTCGTCTTAATACCTCTTCATTTGTAACCCTATCTACCCATCTGATCTTCATCATTCTCCTGTAACACCACATTTCAAACGCTTCAATTCTCCTCTTTTCTGCTGCACCAATAGTCCAAGTTTCGGTTCCATAGAGTGCCACGCTCCAGACAAAGGCTTTCAAAAATGACATCCTAATACCTAAATCTATATTCGATGTCAACAGATTCCTTTTCTGTAGAAATGCTTTCCTTACCTGAGCCAACCTAATTTTTGTATCCTCTTTGCTTCGTCCATCACTGGTTATTTTGCTTCCTAAGTAACAGAAGTCTCCTACTTCCTTTAGCTTTTTACCTGCCAATTTAACGTCCATAGGGTTTTCTGATTTATTTCGGCTGCATTCCAATATTTTTGATTTACTTGTATTAATTTTCATCATGAATTATTTCTTCAAGACGGAGTACATACCATTCCAATCCTCTGGCGTGTCGGCCAAGATGACGATATCATCAGCAAATCTCAGAGTTGAAATTATTTCTCCTTGAATCTATACTCCCACTTTAAATTTTGTTTTGTTACGTGATCGTGCATGATTGCATGCATATTTTGAGATTTGATAGTGCATGGAAATCCTGTCTGTAGTTATCTGCATGTCCACTGAACCTAAATGAAGCCTAAGTGAGCTAAGTGATGATGCTCGCTTGACAAACGAAACTAGTCATCCAATTTGTCCCCCCATTTAGTGAAGAGTGATTTTCTTAGTGTATAAAGAAATTATGTAATTTATTTCAGGCTGTAGGAAACTAATTGTAACTCCCTGCCCAGTCTTATTTCGGTACAGTCATGTTGACCGACTGAAAAGCTCCTAAAAATAAATAGAGTAGCTCCCCGTCCTAGTAATCCTCGTTTGATTTCCAGCCCTACGATAGAGGACTTGAATTCTCATCGAGTGTTAATTTTGGTTTACCTTTATTCATATTACATTACAAGTGCAAACATTATAGTATCCCAATAAAGTAATACTGGCTGCATCATAACTTACTTTCAGGAGAGAAAAGCCAAACAGGCCTGGTTCATTGAACTAGATAGAGATCTCAAGGAAGTGAAGATTACATCAACTGTCATTCAGGAGCGCATCCCACTCAAGAGGAAACTTCAAGCATACCAAGGTTTCCAAGAAAAGCCGAAGGGGAAAACGGGAAAGATTTGAACCAAGTAAAGGAAGGAAACCCACCGACAATAAGTACGGGCAAACATCAAAGCCCGAATAATGAGTAAGAATGGCGTGGTCCATAGATGGCCGACACGAAATAAATAAATAAATAAATAAATGAATTAATCGATGAATAATAATAATGTTAGGTTATTCCTTTTACGTCCCCTTTAACTGCTGCGAATTTAGAGGCGCCGCGCCAGGGTGCCATGCTGTTTATCAAGCCAGCAAATCTACTGCCACGGCTCCATCACATTTAAGCTGTTTCAAATGCCAACTGACTGCGTCAGGATTAAATCCTGCAACCTTGGACACAGAGTCAAGAACGTTACCGCTGCGCCTATCCCAATAGCAGGCTTGTATGAGCAGTTATTGAGATGAGATGTGTTTGAATACCATCTCAGTTATGTGTGTAAGGAGCTTTCCTTCGTTCGCAACTTCAACTCTAGACAAATGTCATGCCTATCGCAATCCCAGCCAAAATTACCAGCATACGCCTCAGAGTACACGAGGTCAATGGCATTGATGTCCAAAGTTCTAAAAAAAAGATGCCATGTCAACATTTCAATCTTACTTATTTTCACCTTTATTCATCTTGAAGACTGAAAACTAGCGGAGTGACGCGGATTTTAGGACGGGCAACGTATGAGTACCCAGTGATCCTAATTGAAGGCCCTCTGAAACGGCCAATATCCAAAATATTTAAAGAATGCCGTGAGTATAATTTGATGACAATTCACCTTGATTTCAAATGGCATGGTCTTTCATATCTTAGTGCTGTCCTAAATGTGCCTGTAATAAATCAGTGAACAAGAGGATAAGATGAAGGAAGGAAGGCTTGTAGTTTTAGACACGCGATCTTTAATCTCGCGACCATGAGCCACGGGGCCTCCTTTTTACGTGGAGTCCGAACCACAGGACATGGCATTTTACTTCGAAATTCTCACATGTATAGGATAAGATGAGTGGCCCCGTCTCACAATAAATAACTCTTAAGAACTTCACTGTCACCTATGGTGTATGAGGTATCGTAGATTTTAGGGGGATGACTACATGCACCATAGGTGAATGGGGAGGGAGGCAGCAACTGCCCTTGCACACGGAGATTTCAGAAAATCTCAATTAGATGCCCCTAAGCTGAGTCAAACCACAGCGTAGCCGTGTAGTCTATGTTAAGTCAAGCACCACGTCTCTAAGGGAGATCTGACAGCGGACATTGTAAAGCAAATGACGGTATGGTACCATATTTTAAGCCCCTGGGCCTCTAACTCGGTCAAAAATCCCAACAATTTCAGTTACACACAATATCACCGAACTCAGGTTATCAGACAAATTCAATACACAGTCGTGCACACGGGATTGGTGACCAAGATGTTCCAAGCTCCAAAAAGGAATTAACAACGATAGATCCTAGTGGAAAAATACTCTTCGTTGTGTCTTGGTGGACTGTGTGAGAATAACATATCAACTCGGTCCTGATGTCCCCTCACACACACAAGGTAGAAGCTAATTGCGACTTCCTTCAGAATCGTAGCGACATGAAGACATACGTACTGTATGATAACAGAGGACTGCAGAGGTTGCCCTCAACCAATGTTATTTGCGTTCCGTAAAGCGGGCGATGTAAAATGAAAGTGATCTTCAAACCGATTTGGTATCGAAACGATAAATGTCCGGACAAGGGTTCCTATTCAAACTGAGATCAAGTTAGTCCACTAGACAACCCCCAGAAGTTTGTAATAGGAATTATGAATCACCCTGTATAAAACGCTAAGGTGTATATTTCACTGAACTCAAGCTCTTAAACCAGAGGGAATTAGAAGGGTGCGGTTTGTGCCAAAATCAACCAAATTCTCACAATAGTACAGGAAAAATCTTACATTTCTTGAAAAGTCAACAGAAATATGTGTATTTGTTTAAAACTGCGTTTAAACAAATAAACAAGTCGATAGGTCCTGCCAAAACTGTCGCGTGGAGCCTGCATAACAGTCAAGCCAGGCGAATGGTCTATACGCATGGGGCGGTCACAAATAGCTGATCGTGCATTCAAAAGGAAGAGAATATTACCCGCAGCAGTGACGAATTGCATTTTGATTTCATACGTACGTAAATATCGACAATATGTTTGAAAAGTGAGCTTAACCAAATAAACAAGAAGCCCGCATAACAGTAAAGCCGAATGGGTGGTTTATGCACATGCGAGGTCCCCTAGCTCCTTATATGTTACTGTACTTGAAGTATCAACATTCAACGAACAGCTTCTCTTTGGAGTCCATTGACCTGCAGGATCATCTTTCCGTTTATTTTTATTTTTTTGTTTTGTTTTTAGAACTATGAATTTGCTCATCGTTCACCACATTTACTGGGACATCATTCTACATTCTTAGCCGACACACCGGAGGATTTGAATGAGTTTTTAAATGGTATGGATTCTGTCTTGAGGAAAGAATTCATGATGAAAATTAATAAATGTAAAACAAGAATATTGGAATGCATTCGAAATAAATCAGAAGCCCCCATGGACGTCGAATTGTCAGGTGAAAAACTAAAGGAAATAGAAGACATATGTTACCTAGGAAGCAAAATAACCAGTGATGGACGAAGCAAAGAGGATATAAAATAGGTTAGCACCAGCCAAGGCAAGCATTTTTACAGAAAAGGAATATGTTGACATCGAATATAGATTTAGGTATTAGGAAGTAATCTTTGAAGGTCTTTGTCTGGAGCGTGGTACTCTATGGAAGTGAAACTTGGACAGTTGGTGCAGCAGAAAAGATGATAATTGAAGCGCTTGAAAGGTGGTGTTACAGGAGAATGATGATCAGATGGGTAGATAGGGTTACGAATGAAAAGGTATTAAGACGATTGGGAGAGGAGAGATGTTTGTGGTGACTGCTAATGAAGAGACGAGATTGGTTGGTAGGACACATACTATGACACCCAGGAATAGCAAAGTTAGTTATGGAAGGAAGGGTCGAGGATAAGAACTGTAGGGGTAGACCAAGGTTATAATATGTTAAGCAGATTGCCTCGGATGTAGGATGTGGTAGGTATGTATAGATGAAACGATTGGCTCAGGACAGGGAAGCGTGAAGGGCTGCATTAAACCAGTCAAAATACTGAAGACTCAAGCAACAACATTCTACAGTTGCACTCTTTCAACTTCCGTCATGTTTTACAGCTGAAATATACCCGAGAGCTGAGAAGGTGCAAGAGGCGGAGTGTGCCCAATATAGATGCGGCCAGTTCGAAGAGTTTTATGAACTAAGGTAGGTAGTACTAGCAAAATATAGTACGTCACAGCAACAGAGCAATAATGAAGTAATGGCATTTACGATCAATCTTTAACTTAAAACAAGGTTCAACAACACGGACGTGGCCAGACAGTCTCAGTTCGATACTCGGCTGCATCGAGATTGCATCGAGATACATTCATCTTCTTGAGGTCTACTGAGAAGAGAGTTAAGCTCCAATCCCACTCGTGGGTTTCTTTCATATTAGCACCCTTAAATTCGAACCCGATCCCGCAATCACCAGCACATTGAGCGAGAGCCTTACCCATTGCACTACAGCCGGCCTCCATAACATTTCAAGTCGAATATATTTTAAGATTTAATATTTAGCTTGTAAGAGTGGGGGTAAAGTAGTGTCAGCCAAACAGCTTCCCAGTTCCGATCGGACTCGTATGCGAGAATGAAAAACAAAAGTGACGATTTCTTAACTGCTCTTCCTGGTAACGTGGCATCGATATTCTCGTTTGGCCACCGTGGCCTGGTAATAAAGTACTGTGACCTGTTGTGTAAGAATACAACAACACTAGTCGCAGTGAGGCAGTTCATCTGCTAATGTTAGTCTCAATTTGTAAATAACGATGTAAAAATCAAATCCACAAGCATGCCAGACACTTTATTTTGTTTATAGGCTATATTAATAATAATAATAATAATAATAATAATAATAATAATACCTGAAAATTCATCCAACGCCAGCTTTCGTTTCCAATAATTTCAGGCGTCAATAATCAGCTGGTCAATACGGTATTCCTTATAACTTAAGTGGATCAAATAATACTAAGTGGTGTTTGTAAGACCCGTACTACACGACACTCGATAGCATGGAAGCTCTACCAGTACGGGTATGGTAGCTGGTATAGACGCGTCTATTACCGTGTGATTTGTACCTTCCATTATAGGTTCTGCCTTCCATAATAGCTTCCATACAACTCCCGAAATTGAACAGATGACATTTTTCCTGGCATATTGCTTGGAAGATTGAGTACAAGAACAAATTGAATTGCTTTTCTCATTCTAGTAGAGATCCTAGCGGCAGCATAGACAAATGGATTTCTTAAGTGGGTAGGCACACAAATAAAAACATCAAACGAAACTTTATTTTCTTAAACGGTGTCAGTGCGAAAAACACTTGCTATGCACATACAGTAAATACAAAAGTGTCATAATATTATTATTATTATTTTTATATTATTATATATTATTATTATTCTAGAGTAAATACTGAGCTATTAAAATACTAATAGCTATCACAAATAGTGTCCATCCACGGTTTTGAACAGGAAGTAGGGAAAATACAAACTTAAATGAGAGAAGAAAACAATTTTCTCTACCAATGTTTATCATTTAAATCATCCTCGTAGACCGTGTGAATAAAAGTAAGTTGAAAACTGCTGTACGAGGTAGGGAGAATATAATTAAATAATTAAAAAGAAGACAAGTCTCCTCCCTGGTGTAGTGGTGAGCGTGCTTAGCTACCACCCCGGAGGTGGTGGCTCTGCCATGAAATTTGAAAAGTGGTATGAGGACTGGAACGGGGTCTACTCAGCCTCGGGAGTAGTGGTTTTGTAGCGGTTCAGATTCCTCCTCCTCCTCACCCTCCTCACAAGATGGCGGCAGCTCGATATATCTCGAACGCATGGTCGGATTTTGACAAATGAGGTGTCATTGAACTCGGGCTAACACCCCCTTTCCCATGGACAACATATTTCCACCCCAAAAGTAAAACCTACCCCTACTAGGGGGTGAAATTGTAATTTTTTTAGAAAATCTCTCTTTCCAATTGCAACATGTGAGAGTTTGAATGCCGATATGGATTTAAACGTTGTTCCACATAAAGTGCATGTGTACGGCGGATAGCCACTATGAATTAACATGCTTGTTTTTGTTTTTTACGCATGCCCACTCATAGCTTTTGTAAGAGGGTGGGGGAGCGGTTCCCTGTGGACGGGTCCTTGTTGACAGGTCCCTGTTGACGGGTCATTGTTGCCGGGTCCTTGTGGGCAAGTCCTTGTGGACAGGTCCTTGTGGACAAGTCCATGTGGACAGGTCCTTGTGGACGAGTCCTTGTGGATGAGTCCTTGTGGATGAGCCCCTTTGGACTGATCCCTTTTGGACCGGTTCCTACGGACTGGCTCATGAATTTATTTATATTATGTCAAAGGGCCTAACTACATTTCGCGTGTGTTGAACTGACGTTGTTCACTAATCCCCTGTGAGAGTTTGAATGCCGATATGGAATGAAACGTTGTTCCACACAAGAGACATGTTTTCGGTGGATAGCCACTATGAATTAACATGCTTGTTTTTTTTGTTTGTTTTTTACGCATGCCCACTCATAGCTTTTGTAAGAGGGCGGGCTTTTTAAAAGATGGCGGCTGTAGTGTAACCTAACCTAACCCAACCCACGAGTGGTGATCAAAAAGTATTTTAAGTGACGCTTGTCGATTGGCAAACCAATAATCAAAGAGGGATATGTCAGGCCTTGAGGTGATAGCCCCTTTTGATTGATCCCTGTTGATTGATCTCTGTTGATTTGTCCCTTTGGACTGGTCTCTATTGACTAGCCCCTTTTGGACGGGCCCTTTTTGACAGGGGGTCATTTTTGATGGATCCTTTTTGGCGGGTCCCTGTTGACGAGTCATTGCTGACGGGTCCTTGTTGATGAGTCCCTGTGGACGGGTCATTGTTGACGGGTCCCTATTGACAGGCCATTGTTGACAGGTCATTGATGACAGGTCATTGTTGACGGGTCATTGTTGATGGGTCCTTGTTGACAAGTCCCTGTTGATGGGTCCCTGTGGAAGGGTCCCTTTAGACCGACCCCTTTAGACTGGTCCCTATGGACCGGCCCATGAAATTTATCCAAATTATGTCAAAGGGCCTAACTACATTTGTGTGTAAAGCAGTGTGTTGAACTGACGTTGTTCACCAGTCCTTACTACTACAATTGGATAACGATATGAAAGGAATTGATTAACCAGACATGAGTTAACTACCAACGAAACACTTTGGCAACTCTGCTTGTTATTGACCAATGAGTAGGGTTTTAGAAAAACTGTTTGCTATTTTGGGTTATATACAAAAAATGCTTAGACCTTTTGAGTGACTATGTTTGCTAAACAAGACATTATACCAGACACGATTAGGATTCTTATGTAGCTCAGACAAGGAAAGCATTTCTACAGAATCAGTTGACATTGAATATAGATTTAGGTATTAGGAAGTCATTTTGAAGGCCTTTGTCTGGAGCGTGGCACTCTATGAAAGTAAAACTTAGACAATTGGTGTAGCAGAAAAGTGGTGAATTGAAGTGTTTGAAATGTGGTGTTACAGGAAAATGATGCAGATTAGATGGGTACATAGGGTTACTAACAAAGAGGTATTAAGACGAGTGGGGGAGAAGAGATGTATCTGGCGACTGTTAATGAAGTAAAGAGATAGGTTGGTAGGACACGTACTAAGACACCCAAGAATAGCAAACTTAGTTAAGGAAGAAAGGTTCGAGGACGAGAACTGTAGGGGTAGACCAAGTTTAGAATATGTTAAACAGATAGCCTTGAATGTAGGGTGTGGTAGCTATATAGAGATGAAACGATTAGCTCGGGACAGATAGGCGCTGAGATCTGCATCAAACCAGTCAAAGGACTAAAGACTCAAACAACAACATGTAAGTTCACTAAAATAATGTTGTGTAACGGTAAATGTTAGTCAACGAACAGTAATGCATTACTAAAACCCATGGCACGATACCTAAGAGCTTTTCTAAAATGATTTTAAAATGCCTTTAACCCTATATTGAACACCCAGTTCACAAGACTCATAACTGCAATGTTATGGTAAAACAAAACAAAATCTATATTTCAAAACAAGCAAGTGGTTTAGTCAATGTATACTGGAAAAAGTTTTGTAAACACTCAAGTCCTCAAGACTAATTAAATTAGTAAGTGTCAGGTTGACCGAGTGGTTAAGGTGTTTGACTTAAGATCAAATTTTCTGTATAAGGAAGCAAGGGTTCGAATCCCTTACCTGACATAACTATTGCCTTGACATGGCTTGGCCACACTGCATTATTATGATACTCGGTACACAAACCATAGATATAGTGTATTGTTTAAGGCCACTCTCTTTCAGAACATAGTCAGAGACTGTTGATGGTTAACAATTGTATTAATAGTGGGACATGGGGATAGTAATTAAGAAAAACAGACAATACCCATACAATATTTTTATTAAATTCATTTTATAATAGTTACACACTGAATTCAACTCTATCTCTTTACCATTGTTCTATATAGATTTTTAAACACAACGCTTGTTGTAGATCCTTTTACAACTTTCTCCAGGTACTCTTGCTCTTAAAAACTGGGGAAACCGCAATGGTTTTATAAACATAAAACTCTCATCCTCTTCTTTTTCATAATTATCATCATCATCATCATCATTATGAATATTATCATCAAAATTATTATAGTCATTGTCACCATCATTATCATCATCATCATCATCATCATCATCATTCTCAACATCACTAGAACTATCCAATTCCTCTTGTTTGTTTTCCACAGGGACCTCTTGTAGAGTCTGCGTTGCTTTTGATAGTGTTAAGGGTTTTTTGAACGATGGTATTTGTCCTAACATGTCTTTTTGAGGTGATGATGAATGCTTTTTAACAAACAATGCACTATCTTGAGCAGCAATATATTTTTCTTGGACTTGCTTTTTTACCTGGGTTAGAGTATTTTGCGTATTTAAATGTGTATTAATTTGAGATTCACAATGCTGTTCTTTCGAAGTAAGTACGTTGGAGTCTTTTGTTTTAATCATTCCTCGACACTTTTTGGATCGTTGTTTTGAACATCGTCAAATAACAGTTCCATCTTTATTGGTTGTTTTTACAATATATGTATATCCTTTATAGAAGACACATGGCTTGCCATGACTGGTTGTTGAGACTTCCATATCAACTAATACATATGAATTAAATTTTTAGTAAAGTCACATGAACAATCTTTAGATTACAAGTTATTTACACACACACTTACACTTTCCTAAATGTCAAGATTTATGGATGTTGTTTTCCGCCAACAGCTGCTTACTGCGTATGACAAGGCTGGAGACTGGTAGGTGAGACGGTCTTTCACGATGTGAACACTGTAACAGGCAGTAGTCAACTGACAATATTCTTATACCCTAGTCAAGGTTAACAGGTACTTACTGCGTATGACAAGACCGTACACTCGTAGGTTAGACCGTATTTTTTGTTTATTGCTAAGGATCCCATATATACCCTAGACATGTTAGTTCTGAACACTTAGTGGTTAATTGTATATATTGAATTTAAATACACAGCTCATACAAGCACGTTTTGCGGATGGGAGGGGTGAGAGGCTAGCAAAAAAGGAAATGTTTTAGTTTAATGAAACGTCATGTCCTAGTAGGCGTGATTTATAGTAGACGCAATTGATAGTAGACGTAATTGATATTAGGTGTAATCAATACTAGACGTGATTAATAGTAGACGCAATTGATACTAGGCGTGATTGATAGTAGGCGTGATTTGTAGTAGACGCGATTGATAGTAGGCGCAATTTGACATGGGCGCGACTCAGATCATTTTTGATATTATAAAGTTACAGTGTCAATGTTTATACAAAGTACAAGGTAGAGGGTATTTTAAGACATAACCTCAGCTCACTTAACATAACCTAACTTTACCTAACCTAACTTTGTCACGTGACATGTTCTACAAGTTTAGACTTGCTTTAAGACTGATTATGACGTCATAGATTGATTGGAGGGGTGAGAGGCTGACAAAAAAGGAAATGTTCTGGTTTAATGAAACGTCATGTCCTAGTAGGCGCGATTTATAGTAGACGCAATTGATAGTAGGCGCGATTAATAGTAGACGCAATTGATAGTAGACGCAAATGATAGTAGGCGTGATTGATAGTAGACGCAATTGATACTAGGCGTGATTGATAGTAGGCGTGATTTGCAGCAAGCGCATTTCATAGTAGGCTCAATTGATAGTAGATGCAATTGATAGTAGACGTGATTGATAGTAGGCGCGATTGATAGTAGACGTGATTGATATGGGCGCGACTTAGATCATTTTTGATATTACAAAGTTACAGTGTCAATGTTTATACAAAGTACAAGGCAGAGAGGGGGTATTTTAAGACTTAACCTCAGCTCACCTAACATAACCTAACTTTACCTAACCTAACTTTGTCACGTGACATGTTCTACAAGTTTAGACTTGCTTTAAGGCTGACTATGACTATGACGTCGTAGATTGATGAGAGGGGTGGGAGGCTGACAAAAAAGGAAATGTTTTGGTTTAATGAAAAGTCATGTCCTAGCAGGCGCGATTGGTAGTAGACGCAATTGATAGTAGACGCGATTAATGGTAGGCGCAATTGATAGTAGGTGTGATCAGGTACTTACTGCATATCAAAAGGCTGTACACTCGTGTGTTAGACACTCTATCTTGTTAAGGACCCCTATATATTCCCTATACAAGGCTATACATGTTAGTTCTAAACACTTAGTTTTTATTTGTATATTAAATTTATATACACAGGTTATACAAGCACGTTTTTCACACAGTAAAACTTTGTCAAATAGCCACATGCGACACGCAAAGTATGTTTCCGCTATCTAGCGGTGACTATGGAAACTACCTGAACATATCCTAATCTAATCCTAGCTAACTTCACCTGACGTGACCATACCGGTTTGTAAGCAACAACAACAACACACTAAGATTCCATGAATTCCAGAGTACTTTTAGATTAATTATCGACTCTCAACTCTTATAACTATGTCTATCCCACTCTGTCAAAAACACGATTTTATTTTTTTAATTTTTGCTTGATGTCAATACTAAAGTGATAATGGGTTTTCCGATCCTATCACTATAAATTCATTACCCCCCACTCTTATCTCGGTCTCGACAACAACCATGCCTATTTTTATTATGTCAGATGATGTAATGTTCGAGTGCAAAGTGGATGTAAAAGTGAGTGCAAAGTGAGTGCAAAGTAAGTGTAAAAGTAGTTGTAAAAGTGAGTGCAAAGTGAGTGCAAAAGTGAGTGCAAAAGTGGGGTGTAAAAGTGGTACCCTATTTGTAATGGCTTATTTGACAAGTTATTTTGTGGTACCCTATTCGTAATGGCTTATTTCACAAGTTGTTTTTGTCAATGTATTTAGAGGATATTTCTCTTGTTAATGGAAAGTATCTCAGCCCTTTTTATGATAGCATAATGCTTACCGTCATGTTTGTAAGCAACAACAACACACTAAAATTCCAAGAATCCAAACTCCTCTAAGGTTAATGATGGTCTCTCAACTCCATTCCACGCCTAGTCAAAAACATTATACATTTCAAATTTTTCAAAAAAGGTAAATTGAGAAAGTAGGCTATATATTTAAACTAAAAATCATATGCTAACTCCAACTCCTACGTCTATCCCATTCTCAGTCAAAAAAATATATATATATTCTTTAAATTTTTCCAAAAAATATTTGGAAAGTAGGCTATAATTTGAAAACTAATCATCCTAAAAAGTCATATATAGACTCAAACCAATGGCTTTTATGTCCTTAATCGTTAGAACAAAACATGGAATTTGACATTTTTGCAAATATTGATCATTTTTATAAATGGGCTATATTTTGTAAACTATGAATTACACAAAAAATGTGTTTGACATAAAAATGACAGGTATTTACCCCCTCTACCTACAAACCAAGTCCCAGGTCTCTGGGACTAAATCCAAAAAGGTTCAATTTTGAAAGTAGACGATGTTTTGAAAACTAATCATTCTAAAAAGTCATATATAGACTCAAACAAATGTCCTTTAAGTCCCTTAACGTTAGAACAAAACTTAACATTTTTTTCATTTTTTCAAAAAAAAGTCCAATTTTCAAAATTGCCTATATTTTGGAAACTAAGAATTAGTTCCAAAATGGCGGTCGTAGCTTAACTCAACCTAACCTAACCCTACGAGGTGTGATCAAAAAGTTCCAAAATGGCTGCCGTAGCTTAACTTAACATTTGATTGATCCCTGTTGATTGACCCCTTTTAATTGATCTCTGTTGAGGTATCCCTTTGGACTGGTCCCTGTTGGCTAGCCCCTTTGGTCGGGTCTTTTTGAAGGGAGTCATTTTTTTACGGGTCCCGGAGGACGGGTCCTTGTTGACGGGTCCCTGTGGGCGGGTCCTTTGGACTTATCCCTATGGACTGGCCCATGCATTTTTTCCAAATTATGTCAAATGGACCCGCCCACAGGGACCCGTCAACAAGGACCCGTCCTCCGGGACCCGTAAAAAAAATGACTCCCTTCAAAAAGGACCCGACCAAAGGGGCTAGCCTACAGGGACCAGTCCAAAGGGATACCTCAACAGAGATCAATTAAAAGGGGTCAATCAACAGGGATCAATCAAAGGTTAAGTTAAGCTACGGTTGCCATTTTTGGAACTTTTTGATCACACCTCGTAGGGTTAGGTTAGGTTGAGTTAAGCCACGACCGCCATCTTGGAACTTTATGACCACACTTCGTAGGTTTAGGTTAGGTTAGGCAAGGTTCAGTTAAGCTATGACCACTATTTTGACAAATTTTTGATCACACCTCGTAGGTTTAGGTTAAGTTAGGTTAGGTTAGGTTAAGTGAAGCTACGGCCGCCATTTTGAAACTTTTTGAACACACGTTGTAGGTTAGGTTAGGTTAGGCTAGGTAGTCAACAGGGACCAGTCCAAAAGGATACATCAACAGAGATCAATCAAAAGGGGTCAATCAACAGGGATCAATCAAAGGTTAAGTTAAGCTACGGCAGCCATTTTGGAACTTTTTGATCACACCTTGTAGGGATAGGTTAGGTTGAGTTAAGCTACGACCGCCATTTTGGAACTAATTCTTAATTCCAAAATATAGGCAATTTTGAAAATTGGACTTTTTTTTTGAAAACATGAAAAAAATGTTAAGTTTTGTTCTAACGTTAAGGGACTTAAAGGACATTTGTTTGAGTCTATATATGACTTTTTAGAATGATTAGTTTTCAAAACATCGTCTACTTTCAAAATTGAACCTTTCTGGATTTTGTCCCAGAGACCTGGGACTTGGTTTGTAGGTAGAGGGGGTAAACATCTGTCATTTTTATGTCAAACACATTTTTTGTGTAATTCATAGTTTACAAAATATAGCCCATTTATAAAAATGATCAATATTTGGAAAAATGTCAAATTCCATGTTTTGTTCTAACGATTAAGGACATAAAAGCCATTGGTTTGAGTCTATATATGACTTTTTAGGATGATTAGTTTTCAAATTATAGCCTACTTTCCAAATATTTTTTGGAAAAATTTAAAGAATATATATATATTTTTTTTTGACTGAGAATGGGATAGACGTAGGTGTTGGAGTTAGCATATGATTTTTAGTTTAAATATATAGCCTACTTTCTCAATTTACCTTTTTTGAAAAATTTGAAATGTATAATGTTTTTGACTAGGCGTGGAATGGAGTTGAGAGACCATCATTAACCTTAGAGGAGTTTGGATTCTTGGAATTTTAGTGTGTTGTTGTTGCTTACAAACATGACGGTAAGCATTATGCTATCATAAAAAGGGCTGAGATACTTTCCATGAACAAGAGAAATATCCTCTAAATACATTGACAAAAACAACTTGTGAAATAAGCCATTACGAATAGGGTACCACAAAATAACTTGTCAAATAAGCCATTACAAATAGGGTACCACTTTTACACCCCACTTTTGCACTCACTTTTGCACTCACTTTGCACTCACTTTTACAACTACTTTTACACTTACTTTGCACTCACTTTTACACTCACTTTTACATCCACTTTGCACTCGAACATTACATCATCTGACATAATAAAAATAGGCATGGTTGTTGTCGAGACCGAGATAGTGGGGGGTAATGAATTTATAGTGATAGCATCGGAAAACCCATTATCACTTTAGTATTGACATCAAGCAAAAATTTAAAAAAAAATCGTGTTTTTGACAGAGTGGGATGGACATAGTTATAAGAGTTGAGAGTCGATAATTAATCTAAAAGTACTCTGGAATTCATGGAATCTTAGTGTGTTGTTGTTGTTGCTTACAAACCGGTATGGTCACGTCAGGTGAAGTTAGCTAGGATTAGATTAGGATATGTTCAGGTAGTTTCCATAGTCACCGCTAGATAGCGGAAACATACTTTGCGTGTCGCATGTGGCTATTTGACAAAGTTTTACTGTGTGAAAAAACGTGCTTGTATAACCTGTGTATATAAATTTAATATACAAATAACAACTAAGTGTTTAGAACTAACATGTATAGCCTTGTATAGGGAATATATAGGGGTCCTTAACAAGATAGAGTGTCTAACACACGAGTGTACAGCCTTTTGATATGCAGTAAGTACCTGATCACACCTACTATCAATTGCGCCTACCATTAATCGCGTCTACTATCAATTGCGTCTACTACCAATCGCGCCTGCTAGGACATGACTTTTCATTAAACCAAAACATTTCCTTTTTTGTCAGCCTCCCACCCCTCTCATCAATCTATGACGTCATAGTCATAGTCAGCCTTAAAGCAAGTCTAAACTTGTAGAACATGTCACGTGACAAAGTTAGGTTAGGTAAAGATAGGTTATGTTAGGTGAGCTGAGGTTAAGTCTTAAAATACCCCCTCTCTGCCTTGTACTTTGTATAAACATTGACACTGTAACTTTGTAATATCAAAAATGATCTAAGTCGCGCTCATATCAATCACGTCTACTATCAATCGCGCCTACTATCAATCACGTCTACTATCAATTGCATCTACTATCAATTGAGCCTACTATGAAATGCGCTTACTACAAATCACGCCTACTATCAATCACGCCTAGTATCAATTGCGTCTACTATCAATCACGCCTACTATCATTTGCGTCTACTATCAATTGCGTCTACTATTAATCGCGCCTACTATCAATTGCGTCTACTATAAATCGCGCCTACTAGGACATGACGTTTCATTAAACCAGAACATTTCCTTTTTTGTCAGCCTCTCACCCCTCCCATCAATCTATGACGTCATAATCAGTCTTAAAGCAAGTCTAAACTTGTAGAACATGTCACGTGACAAAGTTAGGTTAGGTAAAGTTAGGTTATGTTAAGTGAGCTGAGGTTATGTCTTAAAATACCCCCTCTCTGCCTTGTACTTTGTATAAACATTGACACTGTAACTTTATGATATCAGAAATGATCTGGGTCGCGCCCATGTCAAATTGCGCCTACTATCAATCGCGTCTACTATCAATCACGCCTACTATCAATCGCGCCTACTATCATTTGCGTCTACTGTAAATCGCGCTCATGTCAAATCACGCCTAATATCAATCACGCCTACTATCAATTGCGTCTACTATTAATCGCGCCTACTATCAATTGCGTCTACTATAAATCGCGCCTACTAGGACATGACGTTTCATTAAATTAAACATTTCCTTTTTGTCAGCCTCTCACCCCTCCCATCAATCTATGACGACATAATCAGTCTTAAAGCAAGTCTAAACTTGTAGAACATGTCACGTGACAAAGTTAGGTTAGGTAAAGTTAGGTTATGTTAAGTGAGCTGTGGTTATGTCTTAAAATACCCTCTACCTTGTACTTTGTATAAACATTGACACTGTAACTTTATAATATCAAAAATGATCTGAGTCGCGCCCATGTCAAATTGCGCCTACTATCAATCGCGTCTACTACAAATCACGCCTACTATCAATCACGCCTAGTATCAATTGCGTCTACTATTAATCACGTCTAGTATTGATTACACCTAATATCAATTACGTCTACTATCAATTGCGTCTACTATAAATCACGCCTACTAGGACATGACGTTTCATTAAACTAAAACATTTTCTTTTTTGCTAGCCTCTCACCCCTCCCATCCGCAAAACGTGCTTGTATGAGCTGTGTATTTAAATTCAATATATACAATTAACCACTAAGTGTTCAGAACTAACATGTCTAGGGTATATATGGGATCCTTAGCAATAAACAAAAAATACGGTCTAACCTACGAGTGTACGGTCTTGTCATACGCAGTAAGTACCTGTTAACCTTGACTAGGGTATAAGAATATTGTCAGTTGACTACTGCCTGTTACAGTGTTCACATCGTGAAAGACCGTCTCACCTACCAGTCTCCAGCCTTGTCATACGCAGTAAGCAGCTGTTGGCGGAAAACAACATCCATAAATCTTGACATTTAGGAAAGTGTAAGTGTGTGTGTAAATCACTTGTAATCTAAAGATTGTTCATGTGACTTTACTAAAAATTTAATTCATATGTATTAGTTGATATGGAAGTCTCAACAACCAGTCATGGCAAGCCATGTGTCTTCTATAAAGGATATACATATATTGTAAAAACAACCAATAAAGATGGAACTGTTATTTGGCGATGTTCAAAACAACGATCCAAAAAGTGTCGAGGAATGATTAAAACAAAAGACTCCAACGTACTTACTTCAAAAGAACATCATTGTGAATCTCAAATTAATACACATTTAAATACGCAAAATACTCTAACCCAGGTAAAAAAGCAAGTCCAAGAAAAATATATTGCTGCTCAAGATAGTGCATTGTTTGTTAAAAAGCATTCATCATCACCTCAAAAAGACATGTTAGGACAAATACCATCGTTCAAAAAACCCTTAACACTATCAAAAGCAACGCAGACTCTACAAGAGGTCCCTGTGGAAAACAAACAAGAGGAATTGGATAGTTCTAGTGATGTTGAGAATGATGATGATGATGATGATGATGATAATGATGGTGACAATGACTATAATAATTTTGATGATAATATTCATAATGATGATGATGATGATGATAATTATGAAAAAGAAGAGGATGAGAGTTTTATGTTTATAAAACCATTGCGGTTTCCCCAGTTTTTAAGAGCAAGAGTACCTGGAGAAAGTTGTAAAAGGATCTACAACAAGCGTTGTGTTTAAAAATCTATATAGAACAATGGTAAAGAGATAGAGTTGAATTCAGTGTGTAACTATTATAAAATGAATTTAATAAAAATATTGTATGGGTATTGTCTGTTTTTCTTAATTACTATCCCCATGTCCCACTATTAATACAATTGTTAACCATCAACAGTCTCTGACTATGTTCAGAAAGAGAGTGGCCTTAAACAATACACTATATCTATGGTTTGTGTACCGAGTATCATAATAATGCAGTGTGGCCAAGCCATGTCAAGGCAATAGTTATGTCAGGTAAGGGATTCGAACCCTTGCTTCCTTATACAGAAAACTTGATCTTAAGTCAAACACCTTAACCACTCGGTCAACCTGACACTTACTAATTTAATTAGTCTTGAGGACTTGAGTGTTTACAAAACTTTTTCCAGTATACATTGACTAAACCACTTGCTTGTTTTGAAATATAGATTTTGTTTTGTTTTACCATAACATTGCAGTTATGAGTCTTGTGAACTGGGTGTTCAATATAGGGTTAAAGGCATTTTAAAATCATTTTAGAAAAGCTCTTAGGTATCGTGTCATGTGTTTTAGTAATGCATTACTGTTCGTTGACTAACATTTACCGTTACACAACATTATTTTAGTGAACTTACATGTTGTTGTTTGAGTCTTTAGTCCTTTGACTGGTTTGATGCAGATCTCAGCGCCTATCTGTCCCGAGCTAATCGTTTCATCTCTATATAGCTACCACACCCTACATTCAAGGCTATCTGTTTAACATATTCTAAACTTGGTCTACCCCTACAGTTCTCGTCCTCGAACCTTTCTTCCTTAACTAAGTTTGCTATTCTTGGGTGTCTTAGTACGTGTCCTACCAACCTATCTCTTTACTTCATTAACAGTCGCCAGATACATCTCTTCTCCCCCACTCGTCTTAATACCTCTTTGTTAGTAACCCTATTTACCCATCTAATCTTCATCATTCTCCTGTAACACCACATTACAAACACTTCAATTCACCACTTTTCTGCTACACCAATTGTCTAAGTTTTACTTTCATAGAGTGCCACGCTCCAGACAAAGGCCTTCAAAATGACTTCCTAATACCTAAATCTATATTCAATGTCAACAGATTCTGTAGAAATGCTTTCCTTGTCTGAGCTACATAAGAATCCTATTCGTGTCTGGTATAATGTCTTGTTTAGCAAACATAGTCACTCAAAAGGTCTAAGCATTTTTTGTATATAACCCAAAGTAGCAAACAGTTTTTCTAAAACCCTATTCATCGGTCAATAACAAGCAGAGTCGCCAAAGTGTTTCGTTGGTAGTTAACTCATGTCTAGTTAATCAATTCCTTTCATATCGTTATCCAATTGTAGTAGTAAGGACTGGTGAACAACGTCAGTTCAACAAACTGCTTTACACACAAATGTAGTTAGGCCCTTTGACATAATTTGGATAAATTTCATGGGCCGGTCCATAGGGACCAGTCTAAAGGGGTCGGTATAAAGGGACCCTTCCACAGGGACCCATCAACAGGGACTTGTCAACAAGGACCCATCAACAATGACCCTTCAACAATGACCTGTCATCAATGACCTGTCAACAATGGCCTGTCAATAGGGACCCGTCAACAATGACCCGTCCACAGGGACTCATCAACAAGGACCCGTCAGCAATGACTCGTCAACAGGGACCCGTCGAAAAGGACCTGCCAAAAAGGATCCATCAAAAATGACCCCCTGTCAAAAAGGGCCCGTCCAAAAGGGGCTAGTCAATAGAGACCAGTCCAAAGGGACAAATCAACAGAGATCAATCAACAGGGATCAATCAAAAGGGGCTATCACCTCAAGGCCTGACATATCCCTCTTTGATTATTGGTTTGCCAATCGACAAGCGTCACTTAAAATACTTTTTGATCACCACTCGTGGGTTGGGTTAGGTTAGGTTACACTACAGCCGCCATCTTTTAAAAAGCCCGCCCTCTTACAAAAGCTATGAGTGGGCATGCGTAAAAAACAAACAAAAAAAAAACAAGCATGTTAATTCATAGTGGCTATCCACCGAAAACATGTCTCTTGTGTGGAACAACGTTTCATTCCATATCGGCATTCAAACTCTCACAGGGGATTAGTGAACAACGTCAGTTCAACACACGCGAAATGTAGTTAGGCCCTTTGACATAATATAAATAAATTCATGAGCCAGTCCGTAGGAACCGGTCCAAAAGGGATCAGTCCAAAGGGGCTCATCCACAAGGACTCATCCACAAGGACTCGTCCACAAGGACCTGTCCACATGGACTTGTCCACAAGGACCTGTCCACAAGGACTTGCCCACAAGGACCCGGCAACAATGACCCGTCAACAGGGACCTGTCAACAAGGACCCGTCCACAGGGAACCGCTCCCCCACCCTCTTACAAAAGCTATGAGTGGGCATGCGTAAAAAACAAAAACAAGCATGTTAATTCATAGTGGCTATCCATCGAACACATGCACATTATGTAGAACAACGTTTCATTCCATATCGGCATTCAAACTCTCACATGTTGCAATAGGAAGGAGAGATTCTCTAAAAAATTACAATTTCACCCTCTAGTAGGGGTAGGTTTTATTTTAGTAGTGGAAATATGTTGTCCATTGGAAAGGGGGTGTCAGCCCGAGTTCAATGACACCTCGTACAAGTCTCTAGCCTGATTGGTTCGCGAGATATTGCCATTTTAGTATTCCAGCGGTGGAGCGGTGGTGGTGGGATCTGAACCGGCTCAAACACACTACTCTCGGGTGGTCCAAATGAGTAGAGGGTGTTCAATTCCCACCTCAGCCATCCTTGAAGTGGTTTTCCATGGTTTCCCACTTCGTCTCCAGGCAAATGCCGGGATGGTACTGTACCCAAATTCGTGGTATGAACTATGTCAGACTCACCTACTAAATTTAACCATGAAGTTTTGTAAATTTATCGAGGCTGGAAAGTGGACTCAAGACCTGTTCTGTCGACAGAAACCGCAGTGAGAAGGTGTTGTCCAATCAGAAATTAGATGGTTGAAAATAAAGATAAAATAAGGAAGATCAAATGTTATTGGGAACCCTACGAGGTAGACAACCCGCTCAACGAATATAGGTGAGTGAAGGTGTTTGCTTGTTGCTAAGCAGAGATCACGTGACGACAGGAACCAATGAACGAATTTCTTGAAGTAATTACCAGTCCAAGCATTTATGCTAATTTGACTATTTATAATAAGTTTAAGGCTTGGAATAATTAGCAACATTTATTTAAGGAATTATCACGAAGAGATTTCCGGAGATATTTGCCTCAGATTGACGGGAATTAAATATATACAGATTCGCGCTAGATTCACGCGCGAAACGATGGGTGTTGGGCAAGGGAGGTTGGAGCAATTGGCAACCATTACGGGGAGATTATTACGGCAACCTTCGAAGGGGCAAGACGTGTCGGTATGATGCCCCACAGTGCATTAGTAACATTGCCAAATTGTAAAGTGATTAATGATTAGATATTCACGTGCAAGTGCAGTGATAAATGTACAGGTATTTTGGCAAAATTTGAGAGCATTTTATGAAGTATTTAGGCTGTGTCCCAATACTCAAGTTGTCTGCTATTGACTAGCTGCTAGCTACTATGTGCTATGTGCTATGCACTGCGGAGATTTGGGACATGTCTGCTTGATCACAGCCTCCTTCGTAGACTTGTGTTCTGAAACGCACTGGATTTACATGCTGGTGCCAAACCAACACTCAAGATGGCGGTGATCTGCTACTCCTTGTAAGCTCTTTGCGCTTTCATCAGCTGTTTTAAATAAACAATACCTGAACGATACGATCATGGATGCGCCAAGAATGATCACTTTTTAGCCGAGCCCTAATTATAGTTTGTGTTTGGCTTAAGTCAAAGCCAACCTACAATTTACATAACCTACAATACCGATAAGCTACAATTTCTATAACTTCCTTGACGTAGTCGGCCAATCTAGCAAGCACTTTCGTTCACTAGGTACTACAGACCAAGGCTTATAAACTACAGAGGTTGTCTCAATTTTCACTCACCAATCAGTGCTCACAAGGCGGATGACGTCACAAGATACCAAACGCGCCATGTGGGGAACGTAACGAAACTGTCAACATCAGCTGTTGAGTACGCGAAGAACAGTTTATTCTCATGAAATTATTGGTAAATGGGTGATAAAATAACTGAATGTAGCCTACTTACATTTTATGTTGTGATCTTGAATTTCTAGACTCGGTAGCAGTATCGTGGGTGTTAGTGACTTCCAATAACCACTTCTTATGCAAGATAGAATTGGAATGTTTCAATCTGATGAAGAAAATTGTTATCACAGCTGCCTCAACCCCACCAGACGGTACATCAGAAACTTCTCTCGACACAAAATCTGTCGTTCTTCTTAGAACGTTCTTGCCTCGTTGAAATCCGTATTTTCCGTGAAATGTGACGAATTTTGCTGAAATGTGCCGGAACTGGTTTAGCCAAGTTTCTGAGGGATCAGTCATACCACCGTATGACAAGTGTTTAATCCAGGTTGGTAATGCATAATCGTGTTGGGTTTGCATTCCATAGGTTAAGTTCCCAAGTTGTGGAAATTTACCTTGGAACTTGTGGGCTACATAACCTGCAACATAAGCCTTGCCATCTTCCTCACTTTGTTCCATGATATTGCCAATGAAGGACGCAGGTTGCACATTGCTCCCTAAGGTTGGTTCTGGAAGTACGGTACTTGATTCAGACACTATGCCAGCTTTGTTTAGTGCTTTAGCAACTACATATTCATCTGAATCTGGATCAGCAGTGTTTGTTTGCTTTTGAACAACTCCTGGATTTTTTCCTAAAATAATCATCCTCAGTCTGTAAATGCAGTCAAGGGGAGCCACCACGGGTTCGCAATATTGTGAAAAGAGGTTTTCCAGTACATCTTGAAATAGCCTATGTGTGAGAATAGCCTATGTATGCCTACGGGCCATATCTTGGAACAGAAGTCGAAGGGATTTTATTGAAAGGATGACCGCTTTCTGGAATATTTGCAAATAATTTTTAACAATACAAAGAGAATTACTCATGAAATTTTCCATCTTGTCCAAAAACAAAATACCATGCCTGGGCGTATATAAGGGGGGGGGCTGAGGGGGCTCCAGATCCTCCCCCGAAAAAAGCCAACTTGGGTACAACATTCACTGTATTTCACAGTAGTCTACTTTTAAGAAATAATTATCAATTTGTAAAAGGAAATGAGTGTTTACCTTTCTGCTTTATAAATTAACAAGTAGCCCATTTAGACATTTTCCATTCATACTCCATAGGCTATAATAGAAAATTTATTAAGTACTCACAATTTTCCACGATAGTGATTTAGCCTACTGTATGTGTGAGAATGTACTAAAAAAATTGTATACACACCTCTGATACCATGTACGAAATATGTCAAAAATATTAACAGCTTTAAAATCATCCTAGCAGGTCAGTAGGCCAGCTAGGCTCACTTGCCATTTGGCTTTAGATTCCTTGGAAATCTTGGCTTTATATTAAGCAATTCGGCCCTGTAGTCTAATTCGAAGTCTTCACTCTTAAAGTGCAGGGAACATATCCTACTTGTTTGAGGGTTGCAATGATCTTTTCGCTTACATGCAGCAATCCACTGATTGCTAAGGTATGCGTCTTTAGGCATCGTGAAAAACGACACGTCATTTCCAACTTTAATAACTGTGACAAACTGCCACAGCACATCTTTGGCCTGGCATGATTATAAACAAAAGGGCTTAAAACACGTGTTTAAACCACTGCAATCCATACAATATAAGTTGACTTTCCTTTCCCTTCCCTCCGCGATCCCCTCGCCTAAGAGCTCCATATACGCTGCCGAAGTGACGCGCTTAGCAACCACATGGGCGCAGCCACATTGGACCCAAACAACTGGTTGCTAGGTTTTTTATACATAGGAAGCTGCAATAACTTTGCGCAGCGTCTTGAATTTTGTGGATAAAAATGTGTAATACGCGTGAAATAAGGAAAACGCCTCCCGTGAAGATCATCTACAGTGTTGGAGCTACAAAATAGAAGTGAAATTTTATGGATAAAGTACGAGAATTTTGCGAGATAGTATGAATAAAGTTGACCTTACTCCTGAGGCAAGAACTGCATGGCGGGTACTGCAAATTATAAATATTTATCATTTGGTGGATAGAGTATATGTAATATAGAGATATATTTAGTACATATATGTCACATAAAGGGGTTTTTGGTTCATGTGGGGAGTGTAGTTGTAATTAAATATGGTTTGTACTGTAAGTATTATAAACGACAACCTACATAACCTTACAGCTGATTCACTAAGACCAATACATTTTATCCTACAACTTTTCTGAGTGGTGATTTTTCACTTAATTTATTTAAGCAGTGAATTGTGTTTCCAAATAACAATTAGGCCTATCCCACACTGAAAATTTCTGCCTAAATATTTTAATTTTTGCACTTTCAGAAAACAATTATCATGTAGGCCTACCAGTAGCCTGGGCCTACACCCTGCAACAAAGTTACAGTACCGTATAGTGACATTATTCAAGCCAATGAATACTGCTTATTTCTGAAGTGATGGAGTGGCAAGTCGTGTTGTGATTGTTTTCATTATATTTAGAGCTAGGGTACGAAAAGTGCCCCATTATTTAGAATGAGGTAGGACGATAGGCCTTAATTGTAGACTTCTCTAACCTGTTAGTGAGTACACAGGTTAGGCTTTGTTAATTTGATTTGTTTTCAGACAAACGCGGCGTTGTGGTAAACACACAAATTGTATTGAAATGCAGTCTTTGTTTCTTCTATAGCTGTTGATGAGAGTTGACCTAAACTCTCATACAAATATTTTAAACTGTTCCCTTATGCATTGATAGGCCTTAAGTTCATTTTATTTGTCACTTACTGGTAGGGCCTACGGTACTTTATTTTCCATAGTATTGGTCATTCATACGGGACGTGATTCACAATATCCCGAAATGTTATATTTTCATGTTTTCACTTAATTGAAGGTAAATATCCTAGGCCACATCTCTACGACTTATGCTCTAAGACTTAATGTGCATATCGTACGCAATATTTTACAGCATTACTGGACAACTATGTTAAATTACGGTGGAAAATATACTTTTCTATGCTTTCTTTCCTCTGGACATCCATGCATGTACAATTTTATACGATTTATACGATACAAATAGAAAATAATGACGGCTCATAGACTGAAGCAAGCTACAAGGGAGCCATGTTATATTGCTCCAGTTGCTTAGCAACGGAGCGGAAGTGACGTTGACTTCGGCAGCGTATTGAGGCAACCTCTGTAGTTTACTAGCCTTGACTACAGACTTGATTGCTATGTGCTAAGCAGTATACGCTGCCGAAGTCAACGTCACTTCCGCTCCGTTGCTAAGCAACTGGAGCAATACAACATGGCTCCCTTGCAGCTTGCTTCGTCTTTGAGCCGTCATCATTTCCTATTTGTATCGTATAAAACTGTACATTACGTCTTAGAGCATAGGTTGTAGAGATGTGGCCTACGATAATTAATTTAAATTAAGTGAAAACACGAAAATATAACATTTCTGGATATTGTGAATCACGTCCCGTATGAATGATCAATACTACGGAAAATATAGAACCGTAGGCCCTACCAGTAAGTGACGAATAAAATGAACTTAAGGTCTATCAATGCATAAGGGAACAGTTTAAAATATTTTGCATGAGAGTTTAGGCCAAATCTCATGAACGGCTTTAGAAGAAACAAAGACTGCATTTCAATACAATTTGTGTGTTTACCACAACGCCTCATTTGTTTGAAAACAAATCAAAGTATACCTTAGGTTTGAGTTAAGAAATGAATTTAATGAGGTAGGCCTATACTAATAGAAACATTATCTAGAAAATATGTATGCTACCCACCCCTTCATGATTCAAAGTCATTACTTGACCAACAGAACTAAATAAAATCAGCCTACATTCCTGTTAGGGGCTAATGGCCTCAATAAGCACCAACACCACCTACCTGCCATTTGGTACCGCATTACGTAATTCACGACAACCTGTGATAAAATGACCTGTTACAACTACAAATAAACTCAGTTGCTCAATAACAAAAAGGCCTATTGTGAGGGGAGAAAAACACATGCACACTTCTGCAGGAGCATGTAAATTGAATCGCAGGGGAGTAGCCTACTTCTCAATAATGTACCAGTACTTCCTGATATCTATTAAAGATGTTTGGTATAAACATTGCAGTTAAGTATTAAGCCTCGATATTTTGAATCGAATTATAGTTTTATTATAACTAATAATAACTTAAAGGTACAATAATGTAGCATTCAATAACTTCATTGAACTAGCCTAATTTTACTGTCCAATGTTTGAAAAATTGTCCAGATAAGTAATGCACAAGAAACTGACTAAGTACACACCTAGGTTATTATATTTCCACTTTTATTGATAACTTTATGGCATCACTGACTTTTTCACTAATAATTCATGCTGAAACGATTAAAACATTTTCTAACAATCTTGACATAATGCCATGATAGCCTGGTTCGCCACTATCCTCATCACCTCATTTCTTGACACCACTGACTTTTTCACCGAGTTTCCCTGACAATCACAACAAGACTTAACACTCCATCACTCAGCAATAAGCAGTATTCATTGGCTTGAATAATGTCACTATACGGTACTGTAACTTTATTGCAGGGTGTAGGCCTAGGCTACTGGTAGGCCTACATGATAATTGTTTTCTGAAAGTGCAAAAAATAAAATATTTAGGCAGAAATTTTCAGTGTGGGATAGGCCTAATTGTTATTTGGAAACACAATTCACTGCTTAAATAAATTAAGTGAAAAATCACCACTCAGAAAAGTTGTAGGATAAAATTTATTGCTGTTAGTGAATCAGCTGTAAGGTTATGTAGGTTGTCGTTTATAATACTTATAGTACAAACCATATTTAATTACAACTACACTCCCCACATGAACCAAAAACCCCTTTATGTGACATATATGCCCTAAATATCTCACTATATTAGATATACTGTATCCACTAAATGATGTTACAAATAAATATTTATAATCTGTAGTACGCGCCATGCAATTCTTACCTCAGGAGTGAGGTCAACTTTATTCATACTATCTCGCAGAATTCTCGTAATTTATCCACAAAATTTCTCTTGTATTTAGTAGCTCCAACACCGTAGATGATCTTTACGGGAGGCGTTTGCCTTATTTCACGCATATTACACATTTTTATCCACAAAATTCAAGACGCTGCGCAAAGTTATTGCAGCTTCCTATGCATAAGAAACCTAGCAACCAGTTGTTTGGGTCCAATGTGGCTGCGCCCATGTGGTTGCTAGGCGCGTCACTTCGGCAGCGTATTGGATCACGACTTCTGGCGTCACATCCGGTAAAGTATTCGACTATCTAGTTCACTACGGCTGAAATTGTACTATTGGGACACAGCCTTAGTGTGAGAAAGATTGTCTCCATAAGACAAAGAAATTCACCGTGAGTTGTGAAGTGCTGTCGAGTAGGGTGAACGAAGACTGAACTAAAGCGAGTGCGCTGTAAACGAAATTGTAAGCTTATAGTGGAGAGACATAATATTCAAGTGAAACGTCATATGGAGCTGAAAGCTTAGTAATATATATTGCACAATATGAATATGGAAATTATTATCGAGATTTGGTTGAGAGGGACATGTGATTCTACGGTGGAGATGATTAATAAGTGCTAAATATGCAGTGGGAAATGTAGCCTAGATCATGGTCTCGGGGATACTTATGAGTGACGTGACCTAAGATGTCGAGTAAATTACGAGTATGGGGTGCGACTACAAGATCTTCAAGATGCCAAGAGAAGAAGAAATGAACGGGAAGAAGCACAAGAGCGAAGCAGATGCCGGGAGTTGAACTAGGAGGGAGCCCGAGGACGAAAGAGAGGTTTCGACTGGACGAGTGGTCCTGCCGGGCGTACTGCCTTGGACCTGTGCTGGGGTATCTTCCGAGAGCGAGCGAGGTGTATCATCATGGAGCTGTGAGGTGTCCGGAGGTGTTAGAGTAGAACCCAGGAATACGTTTGAAGCTCGAATTGCAGCGCGTATAATAATACGCAACTTTCATCGCATGAACAACTATAGCCTACTCAAAGTAAGACAAGGAGTACATTATGTAGTTTCAGTTTTGTAGTTATGTGATATAGAAGCATTCTTTGGAGTGATCATTTCAAAAATTATCATATCTGCTTTTGTTAGCAAGTTTACATCGTCGACTTTCGAAATGATTTTATCGTCTTTGTAGGATGTTTATTGAAGTCAGTTTTATTGTCTGGAGATCTACGTTTTTGTCATGGTAACTGATGAGTTAATTTATAGGAGGGCTATTCGAGTCCTTGGTTCGATAGTTTTTGAGACTGAACTTTCATTACTTTTGAGTTATGATACTCGTATATGGATGGGGGATTTTCTTATTATGGATGGAGTATTTTCACATCGAGGATTTTAAGCTTTTCGATTAAAGATTTTTATATATTGATCCCGTATGTGCTCATGCTAGCGATATTTTTATTCCAAGGCATTGTCCATGAATTGAACAAACATCGCATATAGAACGCACCCGGAAGCATGTCTAAGCTTCAAGCATTCTTTTGACTGGAGAGCTACGTCGAAATTATTCCTGTATACATTTTTATCATTTATCTACATTCTAGGCATCCCAGGAATTTATTACAAGTAATTCTGCTTCTTTTATCACATGCCTGTGATTTAAATTACGATTTTTAACATTTTCGGTAAGGTATTTTCATAGCAGATATGGGAGAGAATTTATTTAGACGCTAGACGACTCCTGAACTTCCTTGGAACATGAACCAAGTTCCGTAAGGAAGAGACACCGTTTCTTGAGTCCACTCAGGTTGGACGTGCATTTTTGGAAGTCCGTCGAATCAGACGAAGACCACATTTGTGCTGGAAAGCACGTATTATAAGTGCTAAGTTTATCTTAGGCCATCGAGTCTGTGCATCGACATTTTATTTAAAATACTACCGGTACTGCAAATACGGCGATTAAGGCGAGTGAAACATTATTTACGCCGCACTTTGTGAATATTATAATTTTTGTGAATTTTCATCGAGCACGTGGGTGATATCTTACCACACCACGCTGCCGAATATCATCATCAGACCACGAGGTCGTGGAAATTGTATAGTACTTAATGATAACTATTGTACTAGCGCAAATAGATGCCCCTGTAAATTACAGCATAATTAACAATTTGTGCGGGAGTTTCACCAAACGATTGCACCGATATTTACGTGATTGTGTTTTATAAAATTAATAGAATCTCTGTGCAAAGGTACCGCACGTGTATCAGTGTAAAGCCCGTGACAGATGTGAATTGGGCAATTTTTAATGAATCTGCAATACTAGAAGCAGTGTTGAATTTTGTAACCACCGTGATAATCAAAAAATCTGTGCCACGTTAATATTTCATCGTACAACATGCATTCAAACATCGACCACGTGTACGCTATCTTCTACCCCGTATATGACATGCATGTAATGGCGCAAACACCCATGATGGAGGAGAAGTCGCAGAAGAAATTCAACGCATGATGACGAACCAGTTGAACGAGGATCCAGCAGTGATTGCTGATTATTGAAGACCACTTTGGAACCAAGAGATACCAGGAGATGCTAGGAAAAGAAGAGGAAAAAGGGCGAGGACCAGGATGCCCTGGATATTTATTCCCTCCTGCCATGAGGAATCGAAATTACCCCTCATGTTATCTGGAAAATGAGATGATACGACGGTATTCCACAGTGAGTTTTCTGTAATGTCATTTCAGTAAAGGGATGGATTATTTTTAGTCATGTAGAAACCCGTACTCCAATAACAACCATATAGGTAGACGTATGTAGACTTAGTTGTACTAATCAGTCTTATTTCAGTTATCTGAATGGTCAAAAGAGAGTTAGACACCTAGTTGACAAGTGTAATGCCAGGTGCACCAACGATTGTATAGTTGAAATGCTTCAACATGAACCCATTAATATGACAGAGCTCCAGGAACTATATTTTTTCCAGCAATAGCTGTGATTTTGTAGGGCGACTAACGTCTGAAGGTAACTTAGGGGACACCCTGTTTTTAATGAATATTTAATTTTGTTATACCACACGTTATGGGCGTATCAGTTGGTAGTTTGGAAATTTCGCTACCGCCCTTATAAATGGATTAAGTTAAATCATTATTGAGGAGTTCTGAAACCACTACATTCCGAGTAGGAATTGAATTAATGTGTACGATGTAAAGTGTTAGAATCTTCATCGAACCCAGTACACATCCTTGTATCAGTTAGGACAGCCAGGAGTGCTAGTTGCTGTCACATGTTTGCTTTATTTTGTGCCGAGTAAGGACACACACCGTTATATATGAGGAGAAGAATGTAAATAGTATGTGAGTGACATATCTTCGGAGCAAAGCAGTCAGGGAGAGTGGCATTCTCTGCGCTGCCCACTTGTTTGACATTTTGTACATTTTATATTTTTATAACCTGTGAAATACGTGTAGTAACACGGTAGTGTGATATGATAACTACGGTTTAATAATACCAGGACCACAAGATAGGACTTGAGTGAGTGGAAACCCTGTGTATTTGATTTCATTGTTTTGCTAACATGCAAGCTTCCTTCTACACGCAGTAAATGGAACTTATAAGCGATGTTCAGTGGTGTCATTTGCCAAGATCAACAAGTATAACCAGTTTGGGACTACCCATGATTTCTGTGCGAGACAGACAGTTAGACTACTGATTAATTCTTTTGACGTGATCTGACGTCATATCCAAGTGGAATGTCATTGAACTATGATAGGAATGCCGTTCTTATGTGGGTCACTGCTGATGGCTTACAGTTTTGTTTACAAGTGACTTAACGTCAAGAAATTGAGATCGCAATTTGCGACCGACCACTTATTGAATGTTTACGATTCCACAAACATGATTAAAGGTTCATAATATTTCTTTGTAATGTTGACCAAAGCTGACACTGTATAAATTAGCCATTTATGTATTTTTGTGCCGTGTTAGTGCACTGTTGCCGGATGTATGAATATCCGCAACCATTATTATGCCAGACAGAATCGAGCCTTTGTTGCCAACTGTACTAATGAAGTTTGTGAGCTATGTAATGCCGCGTGTTGTGTGATATTGTATATGAGCCGATTATTAGCTCATGAGGTTATGATGACTACTAGAGTCGTGTATTGTAAGGATCTCTGAGCGGACCTGCAGTCTTTATGTTTAACCAGTGTCATTTGAGTCAAGTCAGAATAACATTAAACCTAATTAGGGATTTAAACCTACAATCTAACCTGGAATTAAATCATGAATCTAATTATTCTAAAACGACGTTTATAAATGTTCGATAAATAACGTAATGCTCATCTGAACTTGTGCCCATATTTTTACATGCTGTCTGACACATGGATCATCGCATTTCTGCTGAGAAATTACTTAGATAAATCTGACACATTTTTTATGACCGACGAAAATCATGGGAGACCAATGAGTTAGTAACTGGTGGAGTTAGTAACGTAGTTGTAACTAAGCTTTCTCCAACATAATTACATGCTGTAGATGACAATTGAGGGCAAACAGCTCCTTGATTTGTGTAAGAAGAGTTTTTGGGTAATAACAATGAAATTGTAGTGTCTATAATTATTATTTATGTTTGATATCTCTGTGTGTTCCTATAACTTGTTTTATTTTGATGTTGTATTAGTTAATGTTTTTTTAATGATCAGACATGGTTGTTGTCATAGCTTTTTATTAATTCTTGCTTACGGATACTTCTCGCTGTGATTTTCATTAATGTCAGGATTTAGCTAGATGTAACTGTACATTCGGAAGTGGTACCATCATAACTTAGGCCTTGCGTTGCTTTTATGTTAAATGTAAATTCACTATTAGTCTTGTTTGTAGTTGCGTAGGGATCCGTTACGTGCCACATTCGAAGTGTTGTTGCTGTTGTTGATTATTTTCCCTGTAATTAGGAGGACTTTCGCGAGGGTTAACTTACTTTCAGTTACGGCATATTATTAATTGATTATGTTTGTTTATTAGCTTTGCGGACTAGCCGATTTCAAACCCTCCGAAGTAGGATAGGGGTTTGATGACAGAAAATAAATGTTTCCACGAATTTTACATAAGCCTGGATGTGTTATGTATTAGCTTTGTGTGTTTGTGGTGTACTTCTTTGGGCGTCTTGGACATTTCTACTCCATGTTGGGACCTGATCCCTAGAGTACTTGATTCTCGTGCGGCGCTAACCCTAAAGAAGTGCATCCGATCCTCTCAGGTTGTGGGTACGAAGGATGAGCTTGTCTGGAATGCCATCTACGGTTTGGTGGTACCCCGGCAATCTCCTCTGACGGGCTCAATATGTAGGCCACAGAGTTACATGCTATTAAATGAGATTATTGCGTAGGTGTATTATTCAAACTTCAATCACATGATTAGGACACAAGAAATAAAAGGTATTTTTTAAAATTTCGCACAGCCACCATCTTGATAGTATGTAAACAATTTAACTATATTACATGTCAGTTCATTACAATGTGTGTTAACATTTACTGCTCCAAGTTCCACTGCGCTCGGATAGTTAAATCGCGAGAAACGTCTATTTAAATGTTTCATTTTCGCTTGGCCGCCATGATCGTTTTGTACTTAACAGGATTCTGAAAGTCACATAGGTGAACTTCTAGTAGTGCCCTTTATCACCGTACAAAATTTCAGGGTAATATCGGTAAAGGTTATGGAGACATAGAATGCCAGAGAAATATTTCGCACAGCCACCATGTTGCTTTGGTGAGGCGTAATTAAATTTGAAGGGCATGGTCGGGGTCAGACAATGTACGGTAGTACTATGACCTTACCGAGTTTCATAGAAATCGCTCCAGCCGTTTAGATCTTATTAGGGGGGGGGGGGACACACACGGGCAAAAGGTGATCTCATGAGCCTTTTTTTTTTTCATAACTGAAAAAAGGCTAAAAATCTGACCACCACGTGGTGTAGTGGCTAGCATTCTTGAACGTCGCCCCAGATGCCCGGGTTCGATTCTCGCCTCTGCCAAGAAATTTAATTCTGGTCTGAGGCCTGGAACGGGGTTCACTTAGCCTCGTGAGGCAAAACTGAGAAGAGGTGGGTTCGATTCCCACCTCAGCCATCCTGGAAATGGTTTCCAGTGGTTTCCCACTTCTACTCCAGGTAAATACCGGGATGGTACCTTACTTCAGGGCACGGTTGCTTCCTACTCAAATCCTACCTCGATTACAAATACACACACTAGTACAGGCATCACCTTGACACAGGTTATCAGACAAATTCAACACACACCCAAGTACACGGGATTACATGACCAAGATGTCACAAAGCCCCTAAAGAATCAACAACTAATTAAGGAAGGGACAGGAAACGGTCAGGAAATCGGCCGTGGACCTGTCGAAAGGAATGGGTCCCTGCATTTGCCTGGTTAAGAAAATGGGAAACCACGAAAACTATTTTCTGGACGGTCGAGGTGGGATTCGAACCCACGCTCTCCCGATGTTAGATAGGCTCGAGCTTGCGTGTTAGAACTCTCAGGCACCGTGGCCAGTAAAAAGAAATACAGTAGGAAATATGGCATTTTTTATTTGCAATTAGGATTTACTTGGTGCGGTGATGATAGTGTGTTTTGTATTATGAAATGTTATCGAACATGTGCAAGAAACCTACAAAACTCCGACGACATTTAGAAACAAAGCATTATGATGTAAAAAAATAAACCAATAGCATTATTCTAGGATCACTAAGTAATGGGAAAAATAAAGTTTCCACCATGCGCTTGATTAACAGCAATGCGATCCCGCGGCGTAGCTGTGCGCGTTGAATCGTGCACCACGGCCGTGAGGGTAGCAGCAGCAAGTCCGGAGATTGCAAGTTTGAATCCCTGCACTTACAGCAGCTACCCTGAGTGTGATTTTTCCCCCGGATTTCTCCACATTCCCTCCAGGGAAATGCCAGGATAGTAGGCCTACCTTACTTCAAGTTCCAGGGCTCCTACCTCATCAGTGTCCCTAATACAGTCATCACATACATAATCTCGGGATTTTCCGCCAACACAACAGTTCCTCCTTTCTCCACTAGAAAGCGCTATAGTGTCAAGGAGCTTAGATAACCTCCTTGACTTTCATAGCGCTCCAAGGAACAACAAAATTCGACATGCAAGCTGCCCTCTGGGTGTCAAATAACAAAGCTTGCATCCGGCACCCGGGGCCATACGATATTTTTATTATCACATAAATACAGGTTATCAGACCAAGTTCAACACGCAACTACACGGTGCTGTTGACCACGATGTCCCAAGTCCCTAAAATGAAAAAATAATAATAATAACAACATTAAGTCGCCTCCGTGATGTAGTGGTCACCGTACGTAGCTGCCACCCCAGAGGTCCAAGGTTCGATTCCCGGCTCTGCCACGAAATTTAAAAAAGTGGTATGAGGACTGGAACGGGGTCTACTCAGCCTCGGGTGGTCCAAATGAGTAGAGGGGTTCGATTCCCACCTCAGCCATCCTCGAAGTGGCTTTCCGTGGTTTCCCACTTAGTCTTTGGGCAAATGCCGGGATGGTGCCTATCGTCAGGCCACGGCCGCCTCCTTCCCTCTTCCTTGCCCATCCCTCTCATTCTTCCCATCCCGTCCCATCCCTCATGAGGCCCCAGGTTCGCTTTGCAGGTGAGGTCACCTGGGCGAGGCGCTAGTCCCACCTCCCCAGTTGTATCCTACGTCCCGATGTCAAGTTCCAGGACTCTGCCCGTAGAGACGGTAAAGGTGGGATCCCTCGCTGAGTCCGTGGGAAATGCCTACCTGGAGGTTAAACTGACTACGAAAGTAAAAGCGGAAAAAAAAGATAACACAATAGCAAGGCAAGGGAAGTATCCTACCTCTCAAGTTTACACTTAGCAAAAAGAGGAGAGCCTCATTCTATCAAGTCAGGTTTAATTCTTCAAGCAATAAAAGTTGCGTTGAAACCTATGTTTGGTCACAACTATTAACAGATACCACATTGTTTCCTTTTTCAAATGACGCTGTTTGTGGCAGTATTAACGATATGCCAGGTAAAAGTGGAATCCCAGTTTATCGAAAGAATTACAAATAGACCAATCTACTGACGTTACAAATGACGCACAGTTAATATGCTATGTAAGAGATGCTCATGGTGACGACATGCTTGACGATATTTTGTTTTGTAGAACTTTGCCAACCCGAATAACTAGAGAGGAAATATTTCACTCTTGATAGTTACGTAAGAAACAAAGGGATCCAGTGGGGAAAATGTGTGGGCTTTGCGCCCTTACATGCAGGAAAAGTGGGGTTGTTTCTACGTACAAAGAAAGAAGGAAGCTTGTAGTTTAACGTGACCGTTAATCTCGCGATCATAAGCCACGGGACCTCCGTTTTACGTGGAATCCGAACCACAGGACATGGCATTTCACATCGAAAATCTCACATGCAGTGACCGGGAATCGAACCCGGTCCGCCTTGGTGAGAGGCATACAGCTTGACCGCTGAGCCACCACGCCCCTACAAAGAAAGAAGCTGTTGTTGATTCATTTGCGACATAGTAGTCATGTAGTCCCGTGTACTTGGGTGTGTGTGCAATTTGTCTGATAGATCTGTGTTATTGTGATGGCTGTATTAGTGTGTGTATTTGTAATTCACATGACGATTGGGAAGGTGGTGGCCGTGGCCTTAATTTAGAAACCATCCCAGCATTCGCCTGGAGTGGAAGTGAGGAAACCACGGAAAAACCATTTTCAGGATGGCTGAGGTGGGAATCGAACCCGCCTCTACTCAGTTTTGTCACACGAGACTGAGTGTTCCCCGTTCCAGCACTCAGACTAGAATTAAATTTCTTGGCAGAGCCAGGAATCGAACCCGGACCTCCACGGTGGTGACAACTAAGAATGCTAGCCACTGCGCCACGAGGCGGACGACTCATAACCATTCACAAAACACAAACTTGAAATGCCAACTGACCAACCGCAAATCCCGCGCTAAAATGGTTCATCGACTGTAGGCCTACCGCTTATTTGAAGAGTAGTTTATTATTATTATTATTATTATTATTATTATTATTATTATTATTATTATTATTTATATAAACACCAGCAGCTAAATAGCATACAACCTCTAGAGTCAGAGTCAATAATACTTGATGCGGAGTGTAATAATGTCTTCCCACTTGGCACACACTAGCCCTGAAAAGACATAAGAAGATACTACACTAATTCCAGAACGGCAAAGACTCATAATAGGACTACAAACGCACACATTGGCGGCCTAGGTCTAATACCACGTAGAAGAGAGATCAAAACAAGCCTTAAGATTGTGGATACAGAAACGTTCCTATCCAATGAATACGTGTGCAGTGAGCTATGTGACATTGATGTCGCGCTCTCTGTCAGTTGACCCACCATAAAGTTCACTTCACATATTGTTGTAGTGTGAACTCGAAAATCCTACCCTTTACCTGTTTCCTTCTTCGTTTGAATAAGCTACTGCGCCGGCGCTGCCCAGTTCGCTTGCTGGCAAGCTAGTTCTGTCTGTGTTCGTTTTTCTTGCGGAGTCCAATGCCCGTGGTCATGACTAGGGCTCGGATTTTCCGGTAAATAAATATTTTTTATGTAAATTCATATTTTAATCATTTTTTCTATAAATACATAAATTCCTGCTTTTTACTTATTAGCACATAAAAAGACATAGAGTAATATTTACATTATTTAAAATCAGTATGCAAGATCTTTCAGTTTACTGCATTTTTGTTCTGTTTTAGTTCAACCTGTGAGCTGTCTAATCTTCATGCAGAGCGTACGTCATCTTGCAACTGTGTTATTCTTAACTTGTCGCCCCGTGCAACTCACTGTGGAAGCCGGGGATTTCCTTGTCCATAGCCATATTGCACCACGTGCTAGACCTGCCCCTCCCCCAGCTACCTGGAACCAGTGTCACTCACATGCAGTTCATTTCTGGCACTGTGAAGTGTAAGGCAGTTCTACGACGCGTAAAATAAAAACAAAATACAGGTTATCGTCTGTTGCAGAATTTAAAGATAATTTTACTTCTGATGGGGGCGTTCTGTTCTGCCAACCATGTGGGAAAGCAATCAAGGCTGAACAGCGATCTCAACTTACACAACACCTCAAGGGCAAGAAACATATTGCCGCAGTTTCGGGCCTTGAGAATAAGTGTTTCGCGATAATCGTCGGTTATTTGTGATGGAAAACCGGAAGATGTATCTCGTTGTGTATTTAAATGCTTCAGCAGTGAGACATAGAATAAATTGCATTCGTGAGTACTGCATATTGTTTATATTCACATTAATTAACTAAATTATAATTAAATATTTTCTTTTTTGTCACATATTTCAGGTATTTTTAATACATAAAAAATAAATATTTTCCCGAATTTTAGCACCTAAAAATCCGAGCCCTAGTCATGACAACCCACTCATTACCACTTATTTCTTCGCAGTAGGCTACACAGTGTCATATTTTAACCTGGAGACATACTGCCACTATCAACATAGTATTAACAGTACGGTAGCCCCGATTTATGTTAAGGCAATAATAACAATAAGATAATAATAATAATAATAATAATCATCATCATCATCATCACTTTCCACTAAATCCAAACTCCATCACTACCACGCAGTCATTCTCCCAGAGGCGCTCTATGTCATTGAGACGGCCTGGTTAACCATCAACATCAAATACATTGAGAAGATAGAACGGCAGATACTGAGGAAAATATTTGGACTAAAGCTTCAGGACGGTATCTGGATGACGAAAAGCTCAGAAGAACTGTATTCACTGACTGAACGATTCAGCTCACTAGCACGGAAAAGACGCATGAAATTCTACGGACTCGAATTGATAACTCCGACTGACCAAGAAAATCTTCCTCATAGTCAATGGAACCCGACAAACCAAAGTACGCTGGCTAGCAGGCGCCCAAATGGACCCCACTGAAATCAACCCCACTGAAATCAACATTGACCACTAACAACGACACGGACTTCATATAGAAAAATGAAAATCTACAGCCTGCTTCCAGTCTCCGACCGGGTCAGGAATGGAATGAATGAAGCCCCCATCTAGCGGCGAGGATATGAACTGTGCCGGCTGCCGAGGCCTGACGCACTCCTCTGGGGCAATGATTAAATGAATGACAGATGAAATGAAATGATAGGGGAGAGTGTTGCTGGAATGAAATGTTGACAGGGAAAACCGGAGTACCCGGAGAAAAACCTGTCTGCCTCCGTTTTGTCCAGCACAGATCTCACATGGAGTGACCGGGATTTGAACCACGGACCCAGCGGTGAGAGGCCGGCGTGCTGCCGCCTAAGCCACGGAGGCTTACACTTCATATAGACAGAAAGTAAATTCATATAAGTTTCCACCCAAGTTCCCTACAGGAAGGAATTTGAAACTCAAGCTGCATGGGCGCAAGGGAGAAGACAGGCACATAGCGAAAGGATGAGGAAGTTTTTGCAAGATAAGAAGAACAAGAAGACCAATCCTAAATAATGGTTCTATGTGCTTCTTAGAGGGCCAAACGCATTATATATAATAATAATACTAATAATAATAATTAGAATTCGTTGTTTTTACCATGTAAAATCCAAATTTCTCATTTTATAGATTCTACGTTTTTTAGATTTAGTGTTTTGTAGCATCTACTTTTTTCAGATTTATCGTTTTGTAGCATCTGCGTTTTTTATATTTAGCGTTTTGTAGCATCTACGTTTTTCAGATTTAGTATTTTGTAGCATCTACGTTTTCTAGCATTTTATAGCATCTACGTTTTTTAGATTTAGCGTTTTATAGCATCTACGGTTTTTAGATTTAGCATTTTATAGCATCTACGTTTTTCAGATTTAGGGTTTTGTATAATTTGCGTTGTTTAGATTTAGCGTTTTATAGCATCTGCGTTTTTCAGATTTAGTATTTTATAGTATCTGCGTTTTTCAGATTTAGTATTTTGTAGCTTCTGCGTTTTTCAGATTTCGTATTTTGTAGCATCTACGTGTTTCAAATTTAGTATTTTGAAGCATCTACGTTATTTAGCTTTTTATAGTATCTACGTTGTTTAGATTTGACGTTTTATATCATCTACGTTTTTTAGATTTAGGATTTTATAGCATATACGAATGTCTTTTAGATTTAGCGTTTTACAGCATCTACGTTTCTTATATTTAGCGTTTTATAACATCTACCGGTACGTATTTCAGATTTAGCGACTTTTAGCAAATGTGTTGCAAATAAGGACTCTGTCCAATAGTATATCTAGAGATTAGAAATAAAATAACGTAACTTACTTCGATAATATAAAATTTGCTCGTCATAATGTTTGCGAAATATTATATTAAACTAAGACGGAACAACATTCCAAAAATATGCAAATTCGCCTCGTAACTGTACAAGAAGGTTGCACTGTGTTCGTTGATCATGAAATAAAGCCCTAGCGTTGAAAAATTCCAAACATAGTCTACCCAAAATCTACTTTTAGCTAATGTGTAAATAACTCAAGCTTATTTTGCTGTTTTTAGCAAGATACACACCACTATTTTATTAAGAAATTGATTCTTTCTGGGATGAAGAATATCGCATTTATTTCATTTATTCACAGAAAATCAATAATTTTAGCCAATTCCGCTAAAACCCACTTTCAGATCTCATAAAACATGAAGATGCATGATGGGACAAGATGGGGCAAATTTTGCATCCATCGCAAATGCTTAAAGCCACAAACCCTAATAATAATACATAATTTGAAATCATTTCCTAGAGCTAAAACAGGCATTAGCTGCACTAAGCTTCGTTTTAAACGTTAATATGTGATAATTTCTTTACATTTGGGGGGACGGGAATGCTATAGAACATCACAAACATCGTTGCAGCTATAACTGCCTCAAAACTATTTGGCCTTTCAGAAAGAAATAAAGCCGTCCCTTAAGTTGTTTGACAGCTAGAATCCTTGTGTATTTGTGAGAGAACGGACAGAGGGGCACAGACAGAAGTTTAAAACAAGTCGCCTCATTGCCAGGGCAGATTCTTATACCATTCATACACAAAGTGAGTGATGCCATCTGTTCATTCTATAGGTAAACTAAAGTTTACTACAAAAGGAGAATAAACGCGAGAACCTGTTCTCAATGTTAATTATCGTATGAAGAAAGAAGCAGAAGAACGTACGAACAGCACAGATGAGAAATGTTGAAAGTTGGAGTTGCTGCGAGCACTGAGTGTACTGCTAATGATTGACGGGGGCATCAAGCAAGCGGACTATACTCTGATTTACCAGTAATGAACGGTGACAGCTGTCAAAGCTAGCATGTGGGGAAATGCTGCGTTGCCACTGAGACAGATCATGACTCATAATATTCCAAGAGGCTTGCAGGAAGACAGAAATACTGGGGAAGTTAGCCCCCCTGCCTGGCGGTCTAATGACCGTGACGAGTGAAGGCACAGTAGAACACTGAGTCAAACCATGTGCTCACTGCTGTGTCTGCATACATTGCAACACTGCTCGCTGTTGCCATGGAGACCATTACCCCTCTCGTCTCCACTCCTCACCTCACCCTTCAAGCGAATGACAGCTTTCGCCGTTCATCTTTTGTAAATCAGAGTATAGCAGCGGATGTACGACAGTCATGAACGTCATGAGTTAGGCCCGGAAGTTCATGCAAAATCATATTTTTGCATATTTATGCATATTTATGCATATTTTGGTTATTATTTTGGCACAATGAATCATTATGTGTCTCCTTTTCCTGTTTAAGTGCGTATCTCTGCTTAAGTAGGGTGTATATTCTAATTTCCTATTGTTTTGAAGCGCCTATTGTAATTTCATGTTCTTTAAGTTGTATATTTCGATTCGGACTCCGAGAGTCTATCACAGAATAATACTGAAATTATTTAAATACCTTTCAATACCTTTTAATATCTTTTAATACCTTTTAATACCGTTCAATCCTTTTAGCAAGTTAATATGAACTACTTTATTCAGCATTTACTATTTAAAAATTGCAAAATTATTTTCATAAAAAAATGCAATGGCTTTTAAAATTGTATATCAGTTATACTTAAAAAATAACGTAATGAAATAATTATTGAAGGTCAACACCGCTTGAAGTTCCATAAAATAATATTTCCTACTATTTAGAACTGTTTCTTAGTTGAGATATTTTTTAAAAAATGTGTAGTTATAAGTCCGTCTATTCATATTTTCTTGATATCCAAAATAGAAACGGTAAAGAATACGGAGTGATCGTAATTGCCGTAGTTATTTCATAGTGCATATTTTTTGAAACGTGATGCATATTTGACCAATCATTAGTGCATTTTTACATGTATAATTATTCATTTTATAGTGCCTTAATCTTGAGTAAGCAGCTTCTTATGGGACGAGCTCAAGTGCCAATTATTTTTTTCCTCCAGGTTGGTGGAACCCACGGACTCAGCGAGGGAACTCACCACTATCGCCTCTACGAGCAGTGTCCTAGAGCTGGGAAAATCGAATCGGAAGGGATACAACTGGTGAGGTGGGATTGGCACCTCGCCCAGGCGGCCTCACCTGCAAAGCGAACAGGGGCCTCATGAGGGAAGCTAAGGGATGGTGGGGATGGATAGGCAAGGAAGAGGGAAGGAGGCGGCTGTGGCCTTGAAGAAGGTACCATCCCGGCATTTGCCCCAAGACGAAGTGGGAAACCACGGAAAACCACTTCGAGGATGGCTGAGGGGGAATCGAACCCCCTCTACTCATTTGGGCCACCCGAGGCTGAGTAGACCCCGTTCCAGTCCTCGTACCACTGTTCGAATTTCGTGGCGGAGCCGGGAATCGAACCCAGGACCTTCGGGGCGGCAGCTAACCATGCTGACCGCTACGCTACGAAGGCGACGCCAAATTGTTCCGAGGCAATAATATTACTGTAGCTGCATTACTGAGCAAGCAGGCAGTGGGCAATCTCGTGACTAGATGCTGTTAATTCATTTTACGGGCTCTGGACATCTTGGGTATAGTAGGGTGTGTGTTGAACTTGTCTGATAAACTGTATTTATGTGGTGACTGTAGAAATGTGCGTAACTGTATTAGGGACAGGGATGAGGTAGGTGCCCAGGGACTTGAAGTAAGGTACAGGGTCATTATCTATGTGCGCCCCGATAAATACGTCAAGCTAAGCCGGCTTTGACTGGCGCTGATCGAGGGCGCGCGTACACGGTTCAGCCAGTAATGGCGCGCACTTTTACACTTTTACCAAACATGTTCAATAATGTGTACTTACAGTGCTCATAATCGATGCTGAAAATGTCCTCCCTCTCTAGTAACACACACCTGACATCTTCTGATGAGAGAATGGACAACGATCTCATCTAATTTTTGTTGTCTGTTAACTTTTTTCATTATTTACGGAGCCAGTTTTCTTGAATCGTTTAGCGAGCCTCCTAATTGTACTGGCATTAGGCATATGTCTTCCTGGATACATGATTCGAAATTTTCATCTTGTTTCAGATAACTCACTAAACGATATGGGTCAGTGGAGTGGGGTATGGCGAGGACCGCACCTGGCCAGCCAAATGACGCAATAGTTTGCCGCGGTCCACTCATTTGGCTGGCCAGGTGCGCAGCGAGTGGACCTCACAATACCCCGCTCCGCTGATTCATATCGTTAGTTCACACGTGTTTTGTCATTCATATGGACGTGCACCTGCAAAGCTTAGATGTTAGTGTTGCTCGTTTAGTGAGTATTGTGATTACTGTGAACTCAACTTAAACAGTACATAAGAGACGAAATCAAAGCCATCACTGCTGTGGAACTTCACAATGTTGTCCATTCTTTCATCAGAAGATGTCAGGTGTGTGTTACAAGATATCCCAGCATTTGCCTGGCGAATGTGGGGGGGGGGGACCACACACAGGATAGCCGCTGTCAGAACCGGTATGATGCAGCTGCCCTCGCGGCTACAGTGCGTGATTTAACGAACACGGCTACGCCGCGGGGTGTCTTGATTGGAGTTGGGATGGGCAGTTCTTCCTCTCGCGCAGAGCAACATCGAATTTTTATTCTATCACATACACCCGCTGACATTGTTTAGCGAGTAAAAATAGAACATTTGCTAGAAGATGGTGCTAGTCCGCATATAACTAAAAATCGACAGCAGATTGGGATGAGTGGTTTTTGCACAGTGCTTTTAATCCCTTAAGTCCATTATGCAACACAAGAGTGATATACTGTAAGTTTAGAAGTTTTGAAATGTTTATCAGTCTAGTCCCAATATTTAACATTGTGCATGAACAAAAAGTATTCCGAGGTCAATGCTTATCTCTTTATTGTAAAATTCGCTGTGTGTCAATGTTGTTTACTGCCATTATGTCTTTATCGCTAGTCACACCCTCCATCCCTATACAGTCCAACCAACAATATTCATTTGGGTTATCTTCCTCTATATAATGTTATTAATGCAGCCAATGGCCATGTATTTTTTTTTTCAGGACGGGTCAGGGAAGGGATTTTGGAAGAAAATCGGTCTCGGAATTTTCCTGGTGGAGAAAATGAGAAACCACGAAAGCCATTTTCAGGACGCCCCAGGTCTGAAAACAGTCTCAACGGTCTAGCATTGTTACAGAGACATACATCACTGACGATGAAGTTATAAACCGATTTGGAAATGCTTCAAGAATCCTTAACTTTATATTATAGTGCAAGTTGTAAATCAAAATAGTAGTGTTAATTCTTTCCATGTAAACACTATCCAGTGAGTAAGATGATTTTATTAATGAGTAACATAAAATGGTCTTAGTTGTGTTTGACATCAACCAAACATAAAACATCACATCACAACAAATTGGTTGAAAAAGTTATGCCAGATAGCCTTAAAACTCATCATTTTACACCAAATTATACAAAAGTTTCCCGGGGAGAACCCCGAACCCCTCGTTCCGTTGGGGGCTATACCACGCCCCCTAGCCCCTGATTGGGCACCCGCCAAAATAAAACACTATATACGCCCGTGCCTTCATCATTTTTAGAAAATTATTGAAGTTCTCCTCTCATTATTTTTAAATACCGTATCTGATTTGCCTTATGGAATATGTGTTTAAAAAGTAATCAAAAATAATGTTATGAGTAAGAAAATTACACAAGTCTGGAATATTGGCTTTCAAGGCAAAAGTAATTAAACACCGGCAAATCTTTACTCGGAAAGCTATTCGGGAGGAGATAATGCTGAAGGAGCTCTTAGTTCCCGCACCAAAGTACAGTACTATGATGTGCTTCGAATGGGATGTACAGTGAGGTTCGCTATGCCATCCAGGTACAGGCAGGAGCACAAAATCCTCGCCGATGAACCTAATTTGGTACACCTGGGTAAAAGCCCGCAACGTATCTGCTGACATTAACACAAAGTAGGAGCTATTAGAGAACTCTTACGTTTTGGCTAGTATTTCTCTTTTTGAATTTTACTTTAGAATTCCTGGCTCAAATTCTAGCAACAAATGTTATTTTTATTCTATCAGTATCCAGTGGACTGATGAAAGTAATAGTTTACTAATCACAGTTACCAACTAAAGTACATTGATAAGCGTTAAGTTCACCACAAGCTGGTAATGCTGGATTTCTAATCAATGAAGAAATACTCTTTTTTTTGTCTCTGTAGATTGTTACAATAAAGGCAGTGAACCCCTAGCTATACCATAGAAAGAGACCAATATCTCTGACTCAATCTTGTATAGACGAAAACTGTAAACAATAGATAATGCATAATGTGTAGTGAATAACATGTTGTGAATAGTGGGGTACATTTTTTTAACGTATGGCTTTAATGCCGGGAGTGTCCGAGGACATGTTCAGTTTTGTAGCTACTTCGAGACGGACACCCAATGGGTGAGCTACAAGTACCGTTGGGGAGGGAAATTGGAATGTAAGGACGAGGAGTTGGAAGGTAGCGGCTGTGGCCTATAGTTAGGGACCAACCCCGGCATTTGCCTGGAAGGAAGATGGGAAACCACAGAAGACCATCTTCAAGGTTGCCGGCGGGGGGATTCGAACCTCCTCGCCTCCCGGATGTGAGCGGCTGCCAGCAGGCATGCCGTAACGACCACGGCTAACTCACCCGGTTAGTGCGGTACTTGCTACCCCAGACTGGAATGGGAGAGCAGATTTTCCGGACTGAACTTCCCGGAGATATGTGAATGCCCTAGGCCTACTTACTCATTGTATTTACATCATGATTTTTATATGGCCATTTGCTGCAATAAACACTGTAATTTATTAATACTATTTTTATATTTTAATTAATGCGTAGTAAATTTTTCATTTGAAGTTTTCTTAAAATGTGTCTTCTTCATACACGTATAATATATAGCAAAAATACTACAATTTTGGATATTTGCATAGTGTGCGGCACTGGTTTGCTCAAGTAACTACTTTACAAGTCATGTTTGTTCATAAAAACAATTAAAGAAGACAACATATTCTATCACTCTTTTGCCAAAGTATTGTCTGAATTTATCTTCAGTATCACTAAGCCAAAAGCTATGCAAAGTAATTTTGTCCAAAAGAAAATTGTTGTGAAAGAATATAGATAAGTTACCTGTAGGAGAAGGAGGCAACCGTCTATCAGTTGAGATCTTTGAATCCAATGGTTGATGCCATACTCTCAAAGTGAGTTACCTACACAAGTATTGAAGTTTATTTACTTCTTCTTCGCTGCATAGAGATAAAAGGCTGTAATATTAAAACCCAATCACTAGTTGGTTTACAATATCTCATCCATTTTGAACCCTTCACTGACAAAATTCGTTTGTGAATTACTTAATGGGCTCTCTAGCTCATGCTTACGAATGTATGTTCAGTTTCGATTTACATTAATTTTCAACGTGGTGTAAAATACAATACAATAAAATAAAAATAAAATACCGGTACTTAACACCAGCAGATTTTTGCAATCCCTTTGGTAGGTCAGTATATGTTACGTTATTTATATGCCTACTCAATGAGCATTGGCAGAACAAAGAAGAAAATTATTTCATGAAGATAGAAAACGGTACATTAACAAAAAAATTGCCCTTGGTGATTCTGCGATTTTGTTCTCCAAGGATATAAATTATAATGTAATGGATGTGTGAGAATTCGCAATAGAAATACACTGTGTAATAGTAACAGTCTCTCTTGTTGATCTTAATGATGGATAGCCTCTTATCGTACACCTGATAGCACTGTCACGTATGAGTTTTTCTCAAAAAGACGGAAGAAGCTTAAGATCCCATTTGAAAATCAAAACCTACGAGTATAATAACAAAATGAGGGAATGTGCGTTTAGATTTAAGGTATGAGGAACAAAAGACTATTATGGTTCGCAATCTATTTAAATCTTTAAATTTGTATCATGTTGACGAGCCAACATGAGGTCCATGCTGCGTTTATGACTTTACACCTGATAACTTCGAAATTCAAGTAGTCAATCCCTGTTTATCGGATCATTCAGCTGTCGTGCGGTGTTTAACGTACTTCAACCATGTAATCACAGGAGTGAATGTAGTGATAAGTCACAAGACAAGGATAAAATAAAGACTACAACCACTGAAGTCACACCCTGGGGAAGAATATTATGGAAATACTGACCTAGGACAGTGTACTATCGAATGAAGGTTCAATACATTATAACCCGGACGTCCGCATTCAGTACATGTTGTCCACTGATTCAAGTGAAGGAAACCATGAATCAAAATAACTCGAAGAAATCGGTAGAATGGCACACTTCAGAACTAGAAAATATGAACAATCTAGTCGGGATAACAAAACTTCTAAGACCCAAAACACAAGCTCTGCTAGGAATGCATATCTTTATGTTCAAAATAAATACAAATATGCCCATAAAAAGACAACGGTCTCAGCTAATGTAAGGTGCAAAGAAAATTCTATCAATTCATGTAAGGCAATTTGGAGAATAATTCATAACGTTGTGTCTTCGAAGAGAGAACATGGGATACAGATCAGTCCAGATAATTTCAATAATTATTTTGTGAAATCCATTCAAAATACAACAGTCCTTTCAATTACACGTTGGAAAGTTATAATATACAGAAAGAATATTGAAACTCGTATCATTAATTTTAAGTGGAAAAAAGTTAACAATTGTGATATGAAAAGAAAATATTGTTGTAAATATGAAACGTTCCCACTGTAAGGACTGTTATGGTTTGACCAACAACAAGGTTGTAAAGTTAGATCATAATCTTAGTCCCACTGACCAATCGTCTTATTGGGCCATTAGGGGCAGATGACCTCGCTGTTCCATCACGTAAAACCTCAATAAATAAAAACATAACTTTATCGGACCACTTTCCGGATGAACTGAAGGTATCTAGGGTTATCCCAATATACAAAGAAGATGACAGACAAGCATAAGTTAGTTACCGCCCTGTATTAATTGTCCCATACTTCCAAAAGTCATTCAATAGGCACTGATTACTCAGATGTATGCGCGTTTTGTATGAAATAATTTCATTGAGTCTCAGTTTGGTTATATACGTAGAAAATCGACAATTATTGTCTTTCTTTTACTTGTATAATAAATAGTTTTGTGGAAGGAGCTTTCACTCAGGCTGCTATATGTGACTTGAGCAAGACTTTCCATTTTGCTTCATATGGTAGTTTAATTGTTAAACCAGCTTTCTTTGAATTTGGTGGGAATGAACTTGATGTTACAAGGTCATGCCTATCAAATATAACGTAATATGTTGATGCCTAAGGAAATCTCTGATGTAAGACTTCCAGTAAGATATGGTGTTTCTCAAGGTCCTGTACTGAGTCCATTTATAATAATGATTAATGACTTAGATGACCATTCTTTATGATATCAACTGCATTTTTTTCGCTCGAACAAAAGCAAAGAAGATTTATTTACATTTTCTCATTATACATTTAATGAAGCGGAATGTGGGCACAGAGCAAATAGCTTTCTACTAAATGAACTCAAAACACAGTATTTAGCCTAAATTGCAAATGGACGGCAACATATCGATTTACTGGGCTTAACATGGGAGCCGCATATCATAGGCATGTGGACAATCTGGGGTATGTAGGCTACTTGCAAATTCATTCAATTAATATAATACTCTTAATACACTGCTGACGAGCCCGAGCCGACTTAATGACATTATGGTGTTTGAAGCCATTTTCAGTGTTGTCTTAGTAAACGAAGTTTGATGTTTATCAGTCGGTCAACACGAGTGTACCAATTGTGATGGGTTATTACTTATCCTAAAAAACAATTACATGAGATTAATAAATACACTTGAATGACCAGTTTCGATCGTCAAGCGATCATCATCAGATCCATTACACTTAGGCTCTGAAATCTATGGGTGAACGTATTTACAATATGTACACTTATTCAGTTGTAGTATTAGTTAAAATAATACAACTCGTCAGTATGTGTTAGTTATGGTCTATGTGATATTTTGTTAAGATACTGGACTTGGCGATTGACTTCCAAAATTTGCTTGTTTAGAGTGACTATGTGATTATTGTTAAATGGTCAGTTCATATCGTATTGTATAGGCCACTTATCTGGTTGAGTCTTGCACGGTCCTGGTGAGAGCAGTTAACTTCGTCACTATCTACTTCCAACTGAGGAGAGTTTCCTGTACGTGAGGGTCCCTTATCTCTCCGCCCCCCCCCCCTCGCATACCTGTCTGTGTCCGACAAATATGACTGTGTATTGCCAAGTCTATTCTCCCTAATGTGGTGTATGTTACTGAATGCTGGACAATCTTCAACTATTAAAGCCCAGTTTCCATCCTCGCCATGCATAAGCTAAAGAGCCATATTTAAGCGCACACAGTCAATTGAGAATGTCCCAGAATCTTTAATACTGCCGTTAATGTCGGCCTCGGTTTATTGAAGAAAAGGATACATCGTATATCCTGATCCAATAACATATTTCCCTTAATAATCCATTATCTAGCTTGGCTACTACGTTATGTTGTGTCTTGTTTCCGCCGGGAGGTGTTTTCTAGTAGAGTGAAGAGAAGTGAATTCTCCATGAATGTGTTTTCGTTTAAATTATTGGGGTTGTTTATTTTAGCTAAGTGTACCTCGATTGCTTGCTTTATGTATTTAGGTCCGTGATGAATTATTTTAAGTCTGTTTCATTATTAGTGAAACTGTGTCCCGCGTCGTACATGTGTTCGCATACGGCCGAGTGCGTCCCGTATTTTATCGCATTTCTGTGTTCATTTGTATCGTGTATCCATTCTTCTCCCACTCTGCCGTTAATTTGCTTGACACCCTGTGTCTTGGCACGTAATGGAATATCCCCCATATTTTGAATACGAGTCTTGTTTATTTAGATTATTGTTGTGTAGGTGCTTTCCGTTGTGTTATTCAATGTAAACGCTATTTTAATGCCTTGTTTTTGAACAGATTGGATATTTTATATGTGTTTGCGTTTACGTAATTGAAACGCGTGAATTTTTTTCTCATTATTGGCCAGCTTTTGAATCGTTTTATTTTTATGTCTGGCTGCAATTTGATCTATTTTGCTGGGCGGAAAATTGTTTTCTTTTGCAATTTGCTTGATTGTTGAGATCTCCTTGTTGTAATTGTCTTTTGACATGGGTATGTTTAAAGCCCTGTGCACTATTGAATTGAAGCCCGCTAATTTATGCGTATCGGGGTGATTTGCAAACGATATTTGTGTCGGTTTTTGGAGTGTGGAGTATTTAAGTTCAATGTATTTACGTTCGATAGTTATATTTAAACACAAATTGTGCTAAATGTTCCGGCATAACTCAACAAAATGACAGTGTTTCGCCCCGGTGTGCTATTGGGCTCTTCAGTTGGTTTAAAGTACACCTCACCAAGACACTGTCTAGCACACACTGGGAAGGCCATTGCAAGACGTATTTGATACATATGTATCCACGTCACGAGCAAAGCCAGTGCACTATGGGAGTCGAAACTCCACTCCAAAGCAATTATAACCTTACCTTGGCATTGAATATAATTTTCAAAAGAAAAATATATGTATTGTCCGTTGAGCCATTATATATTTAAACACAAATTGTGCTAAATGTTCCGGCATAACTCAATAAAATGACAGTGTTTCGCCCCGGTGTGCTATTGGGGTCTTCAGTTGGTTTAAAGCACACCCCACCAAGACACTGTCTAGCACACACTGGAAAGGCCATTGCAAGACGTATTTGATACATATGTATCCACGCCACGAGCAAAGCCAGTGCACTATGGGAGTCGAAACTCCACTCCAAAGCAATTATAACCTTACCTTGGCATTGAATATATAATTTTCAAAAGAAAAATATATGTATGTGCTTTAAACCAACTGAAGAGCCCAATAGCACACCGGGGCGAAACACTGTCATTTTGTTGAGTTATGCCGGAACATTTAGCACAATTTGTGTTTAAATATATAATGGCTCAACGGACAATACATATATTTTTCTTTTGAAAATGATATATTCAATGCCAAGGTAAGGTTATAATTGCTTTGGAGTGGAGTTTTGACTCCCATAGTGCACTGGCTTTGCTCGTGACGTGGATACATATGTATCAAATACGTCTTCCAATGGCCTTCCCAGTGTGTGCTAGACAGTGTCTTGGTGAGGTGTGCTTTAAACCAACTGAAGAGCCCAATAGCACACCGGGGCGAAACACTGTCATTTTGTTGAGTCATGCCGGAACATTTAGCACAATTTGTGTTTAAATATATAATGGCTCAACGGACTATACATATATTTTTCTTTTGAAAATTATATGTTCGATAGTTATGTCGAGATAATTTATTTTGCGATTGGCTTCGGATTCCCTAGTGAATTTAATAGAGTGGTGTGGGTTATTATTGGCTTGGAGTATTGTTTCTTCGTTTGTTAATGCTGTACCAATTTTGCAAATCGGTACATGTTCATCTTATCTTCGAGACGCAGCAGGAGGTCCAGGTCTGACCAGATTATCATGAGGGCATACACCAGACCTCTTCTGAGAATTCCATTCGCCATTCCGGCGCCTGACTGTTTGTGAAATGGGTTCGCCGAGCTCTTTCTGCCAGGATTTGTGCCTTTGTGTGTGCTGTCACTTATAGGCTTATCGACGATAGACACTTGAAAAGGGAGATAAATCGAGCTTTGTGTCTGCAAACTTTGGAAAAGCGAACATTTACTGTCAGCTGCATTCGCCAAGCTCTTATTCTGAGAACAATCTTACAAAGGACATTGTGTAACGTCTCAGCTCCTGGAAGGTTTCTAGGCAGTAACCTGTGTGGGGAGATATTCTATAGTACCCACTCAAGACCTTGAACTCTGGCTTTGTTTTGGCCGGTTGTGCTACTGGTCGCAGTTGGTACTACTGGAGGGTTGTGGTGGGGATACGCTGATATACAAGGGTGGAATCTGTGACTCGACAGACAGTGTGTGAGGAAGTTTGCTGACAGAAAGACTCTTGAGCGCTTGCCTCCGGGGAAAACGTGTGTGCAGTTTTCCCCGGAGGGTTCGAAGACACCAGGTGGTACTATCATGATTTAATTACTAAGGGGCATAACCAAGGACGATCAATACAAACTTTGACTGCTAAATTTTGTAACGTCATTTTAAGGCCGCGTGTCGGCGGTCCGTAAGCTTAACTAGATAAAGTCTATTTTAGCACTTTAGTATGTAATCTTTTGGAGGGTCTAGTAATACTTTGGTGGTACCTTTATATGTAATTACTGCAGGGTGGATTATTATTGCCCTATTTCCGGTTAGCTGGATGGGAACCTCGTGGGTTTTAATTCTTGGTCAGACAGCCTTGACGGGACGGTCAATGCTGGACTGTGGAGGTTGTCAGACCTTTCCGTTCCACTAAGGGGCGTTTCGGTTGTTTGATGCAGCATTGTGTTTTGAGAAGGCATTGCCTTTCTCATGTTGTTTTTCTTTTTTTCTTCTTCCTCCGGATCCATTTTGAAATTCATGTTTTAACCTCAAATGTAACTGCGTAAATTGCCATGCGGGAAAAACGACAATTATTTAGTCCTTGTTGGGCATTCATTTCTGGGAATCATTCTAGATAAATTCATTTCTATCACAAATGTAGATGTGTGAAACGTTGCCAAGCGGGCAAGTGTCTGGTTTGTTTAAACTAAGTCATTCATTTGTGTTTAATTAGATCATATTTGTCAGTTAGTTAATTAAGTGGTGGAAGGCTGTCTCTTGTAATTGTTTTATTTTACTGCTCAATACATGTTAGCTTATTTCGATTTGTCATATTATTTATTGCATGAAGTCACTAGGAAGATTATTCCCCTTTTCATTCTTCATCTTTGGCAGGGTCAATTTAATACCGGCTGCTGAGGTACGCACCCAGTTTTCCACTCAACAAGCTGGTCTTGACATTGGTTTCGTCCCGCCTGTTCTCTTTTCCTAATCAAATGAGAGTGTTCTTGAAAACCAAGCAAATCGGAACATTCACTCCTAGGTTTTTTTGCTGTGAACTCAGCTGACCTAGCGAGTAATTAAATTAGGCCTTTCCTGTGTGTTATCATTTATTAATTTCTGATATGGTAATATCATGTTAATAAAGCATTTTGATATGCTAATTTTATTATCACATCTTGGGTTATCGAATAGGGAAGGGGGGGATGAGGCCACTGTTACAATGGTAGCAGAGCGTGGTTTTGTTCTGTGATCTTGCCATTAGCAAACAATCCTTCCTATTGACTGAGTGCAGTAATTAATTAAAATTAAATTCAGTAACTTAATTAACGTTTTGGGCCCTCCATACTACTAATCTTTTCTCCAATAGGTAGGCTAGTAATTAGAGCAGAACCTAATACATGTTGTGATTTGATTTCATGTAAAATAACCTGCTGTGTACACCGAAGACCAAATGAACAATTCTGTCGTCAGCTGTTAAGACGAGCAGATAGCCGAAAGTGGCAATCACGTGCGCTGGACGAAAGTCAGGACTGACGGGAGAGTAATGGCGGTGCTGCGTTGCCAGATTGACGAGTTGACCGGCTGAAGGAATTTCACACGTGGTGAGTTTTGATATGCTGTTTGTATGTTTTGGGGTGGTTGTAAATTCTTTCTGTTCTTGTAGGAACTAGTCCAGCTCAATTTTACTGCGCCTGTGCTAATGTACACCTCGGGAAGTGTTGTTTTGACTAAATTGTGTCACGTGTTTGGAAAGAATAAAATGTTTGTCTGATTGGAAGTAGTTTTGGTAAAATTTAAATTAGTGACGTTTTAAATTCTCTTGAAATAGGCTGAAATTGATAAACTTGTATTTCCAGTAAGAATAACTTAGTGTCTGTTTTGATGTGTGTTTAGTACACGCCTGTTGAATCACGTAGTGATTTTGAACCATCATGGCCGACGATTGTGACAAGTTATTATTTTATGCAACTGATGTCGGTAAAAAAGTGAATTGCGTGTGTGGATTTATCATCAGCAGGTTCCTTGGGGTAAATCTGTAATTATTCTCAATAATTGTTAGTGATGTAAGGCTGAAATTCTGCAATTCGCTGTGCATAATACGTGTGAGGTATAATTGGTAGTGATCAGCTGTTCATTAGGCCAAACATTTCATGGTTTGTTGTCATTTCTTTAGCTGGGGGTTAATTATTTCGCTGTTGGTAGTTCTGTCAAATTAAATTGGACCGTGAGAGTATTAAAATTTGGTATTGTCAACTTATTCTGCGTTAAATTAATACTGGAAAATGGTCGAATTGCTGTCTATATGTACGTTCGGTAATCGTGTTTTGAATGATGTTAAGTGTCGAATTGCGTGTGTGCTAATTCAGTATAAATGAATCAGGTGAGTGTTTATGTATGATTGGTTGATGTTTAAGTTGCTTAGTAATTGGGGGGCGAGTAAATTGTCTTTGTTGTGACATAGAATTTTTAAGGTTAGATTGTCATCTAAATTGGTCAAGTATTAAATGGCTTTAATGTTCAGTATCTTAGTGTGTGTTCGTTGAGTGACTTACTAAGTGGGATATTTCTGGGAGGCAGTCACCTTCACGTCGCATCTCATTTAGGGTGTAAATAAATATTTTTCCCCGATTCGTGTCTTTCGTTTTAGGACGTTTTTCTACGATGTAAGGAGAACTGTGATTTCAGGGCTACAACTTTGGGTTGTTTTATCAGGTCCTTACGTGAGTTGATACTCCGTTGGCGTTATAGTGTCTTGACGATCCGAATACTAACATACTGATGTAAATGGGGAATTTTAGGGTTGTCCAGGGAAGGGAGCACGTATGTCTGGTGCATGCATGAATGTATTTCTGTGGTTGATTGTGTTCAGGATGAAAGAGTGTGTGTGATGCGAATTTTATTGCTGCCCTGACTAGGAATCGAACTGGTGTTCTTTGATGGTCAAAATTGTATTTATTTTCTTTTGTAATCCTTCAGTTTTTTTTAATCCTGCTGATTGAATGAAAGTCATGTGTGAATGAATTGATGTAAGTTTGCAATTTGAATTTGGGTGGGAGTAATTGAGGCCTAAATGCCAGTAACGTAAGATGGATTATTATTAATTTTATATTAGTTGTATTAGTTGCATTTTGAAAATGGACCTATTATGCAGATGTGCTTCGTATGGGGATCTACTGTCAGGAGTCCATTTAATTTGGGGTGTGAGTACCATCTTGATTGGGCCCGGGCAGGGTGTATATAGTATTTGCCCGAGTCGAGTGACTGTAGGTATGGGACTTCGTTATCTCGGTGACAGGCAATTTTTTTGGGGTAGTTGAGGCCGCTCAGTCAGTGGGGAGTCGGGCTTAAAAGACCTCTACGGAGGCCCTCTTGGTAAGAGTCCGCAATACCATTAATTTTGTGTTCATGATATCTGTACGATTGCTAATTTGCATAATTGAATGTAATGGGTTATTGTCGTGGGTGGTAAAATCTTATAATGAGATGTTTGAGAAGGATGTGTGATGGATGATGGATGAATGTTAGGAACTGGAGTCCTGTGTTCGAGTTCCAGTGATGAAGTTGCTAACTCTGGGAATACTTGTTGATTTTTGGTATATAAAAAAAAATTATTTGGTAGTTCGGTTGGTGAAAGTTTTCCTTTAGGGAGATATCCTGCGGTGGCATGCTGAGTTGTCATTGTATGTCAGCTGCTGTGTTCACTAGTCTGATTTTGAGATTTTTGGGAGGTTGCAGTGTTTTGTTTGCGATGGCATTGAAATAGGCTGGTTCGTTAGTTATTCATAACTTGCAGTTTCTTGCTGTTAGGCGGCTAGGTTACTCTATTGTGGTCGCATTTCTGAAGGGTTGTAGGTTCGTGAGATTTCATGTAGACTCCCGTTAGCTTGGGTGTGTTCACTTCACAATCAGCTGTTGTAGGCGTTCATGCATATTTTGATATTTTGATTCTGGAGTTTTCACTTGAGGGTGCTTCAGTGCATTAGTTGGTTAGTTATTTATAACTTGCAGCCTTGATCTGTTAGACCGCTGGCGTTTCTGTTGTAGTTTCAACTCTGAAAGGTTCTGGGTTCGTTAAAATTTTGTGTAGCCCCGTCACCATTGGGTGTGTGTGAGTTTGGCTGTTGCCACCGGATGTTCTGATCGATTGTGAGCCTTAGTGACAGTCAGTGTCCTGGGTAGTTACTGGAGTAATCATCTTTGGTGGTAAATAATTTAAATTCTCTGAGTAATAGAGTGTTGGTAGTTTGGCAGTTTTTTTTAGTGCGAGGTTCCAATGTGGTTTGGTGAGAGCTGGATTTATGGATTTATTTTTAAGATTTTAATTGCTTCGTGCCTTTTGAGATGTAACATCTGTCACTTCTGTGATTTGTAATTCTGGATAAATTAGTTTTGATATTCTGGGAGAGATTTTATTGGCGTTAGCATTTGGTGAGATACAGACACGTGTTGTTAGTCAAGGGGGTTGTGAATTTTGAGATTTTAAGTAGCTTCGTGAAGTTAATGTTTTGGGAACGTATGATGACAGTGGTGCGTTGAAGCATCATGGGTTCGATTTGAGTGTGGTCATAGAGTGTCACCCGGTATTTGGATGGTGAATATTAATGGTAGGTGGCACACGTTGTTAGTTAGAGACGTCTGTAGTCTGTGGTAACGCCACTTAGAGAAATTTTCGGGGTTGTGATTGTCTGTGTTGTGTGATTGGAAGGTGAACCACGTGCACTAGGGTGTGTGTGACGTTTGGTGGGTGCCCTACCTTGTGTCGAATGTGTATTTATGTTTTGGTAATGTGTTGTACTGTCATCTTCTGAGGCGGCCATGCCTTTGTAGGGGAAGATGTTAATTACCCTCTGTGGGGTCGTGTGCTGATCCGGAGGGGGAGCTCAGGTACCGAGCTGATTATGTCGTGATGGCCAGGGTTTGGTGGCGCAAGAGTGATGTTCCTCCCGGTGTCATAAGGGAGAGGACCTGTCATGTGAAGGACAGGGCGGTGTTTGTTTGTGTAGTGTGTGAATGACAGTGCATACTGTTTTAATAATTCACGTCAGGTTATGAACTGCAGTCCTCGTGCTGTTTTCCTGGTTCGCTAGTTGTCCTATGGAATTTAGGGTTATTTATGTTTTGTGTTGTCACCGGGAACATTGCCCGTTGGCAGATATGGAGTGGGAGAAATATCGGGGTGACAGCCCGATGGAATTAAGGGCATTCTTATTATTATTAAAGTGTGAATGTGTGTGTGAATTATGTGGGTGACGTGGTTTTTTCCTTATTTTATTTGTCTTGCTGCTAGTATGCTTGTGTGATAGGATGTTGTGGTCTCTGTTCCTCCTGTCCTTGGAGGCCACTGAGGGCAGTGTGGGTCAGGAACATGTAAAATTGAGCAAGACATGTAATTTGTGTTTGTGTGCATATCAAAACGAGCTCTGTGTGATGCCTTCGGTGCGGTAGGTAATTTTGTAATGTATTAACTTGAGCGGTGCCACGGGCGGTATAGTAAATGTAGTTCTGATGGAATGCCCCGTGCGGCATGTTAATGTAATTGTCATTGTGAATTTTGGAAATAGTTACGTGCTGTCCTGATTTCGTGAAGTCGCAGAAAAATGGTCCTTCGGTTTTGGTTAAAATAAATTTATTTTGAAAAATTGTTTAAAGTTTTTGGTGGGCAAGTTTGTAGGTGCCTTTGAATTGCGAATTCTAATGAAAAATTCTGGGTTCTGTACACCTTAGTCAAATTTTGGTTATTCTTGCTAAGTATTGTAGTGAACTTTAATTAAGCTTGTTAACGTCAGTCATATCGTATGGTTGGTTGCCCCTTTCGTGTGTTTTTCATACTTCAGTGGACCTTTAATTATGCCCTGGACACTATCTCTTGGCGTAGAACCTTGTTTGAAGCTTCAAGTAGCCCTTGTGACTTGAAAGACTCTTAAGTGAACTTCGATGGCACACTAATGCTTCGTGTGATGTTTTTATTTATCCTTCCTGGGATAACTTCAGCTGTTATGGGCTGGTTGACTGGCCTGGAACGATTGTTCCCTCTAAGGGAACTGTATTTGGACCATACGCTGCTGTTCTGATGTGTGTTTCAGTGGTCACTATGGGGGACGTGTACTACCAATCTGGGCCCAGTTTGGAGGTACCATCTAGGTCCCATGGCATCTTTCTACCCGAGGAGATCTACTTCAAGGTCCGCTGGCGGAGATTGGAGCAGCCTCTTCAGCTGCCACGAGACCAGCTGGACACCATCACCCTGTTCATCATCTCCCCATCGTCTTCCTTTGGAGGAGGAGGATGTACCAATTTTGCAAATCGGTATATGTTCATCTTATCTTCGAGACGCAGCAGGAGGTCCAGGTCTGACCAGATTATCATGAGGGCATACACCAGACCTCTTCTGAGAATTCCATTCGCCATTCCGGCGCCTGACTGTTTGTGAAATGGGTTCGCCGAGCTCTTTCTGCCAGGATTTGTGCCTTTGTGTGTGCTGTCACTTATAGGCTTATCGACGATAGACACTTGAAAAGGGAGATAAATCGAGCTTTGTGTCTGCAAACTTTGGAAAAGCGAACATTTACTGTCAGCTGCATTCGCCAAGCTCTTATTCTGAGAACAATCTTACAAAGGACATTGTGTAACGTCTCAGCTCCTGGAAGGTTTCTAGGCAGTAACCTGTGTGGGGAGATATTCTATAGTACCCACTCAAGACCTTGAACTCTGGCTTTGTTTTGGCCGGTTGTGCTACTGGTCGCAGTTGGTACTACTGGAGGGTTGTGGTGGGGATACGCTGATATACAAGGGTGGAATCTGTGACTCGACAGACAGTGTGTGAGGAAGTTTGCTGACAGAAAGACTCTTGAGCACTTGCCTCCGGGGAAAACGTGTGTGCAGTTTTCCCCGGAGGGTTCGAAGACACCAGGTGGTACTATCATGATTTAATTACTTAGGGGCATAACCAAGGACGATCAATACAAACTTTGACTGCTAAATTTTGTAACGTCATTTTAAGGCCGCGTGTCGGCGGTCCGTAAGCTTAACTAGATAAAGTCTATTTTAGCACTTTAGTATGTAATCTTTTGGAGGGTCTAGTAATACTTTGGTGGTACCTTTATATGTAATTACTGCAGGGTGGATTATTATTGCCCTATCTCCGGTTAGCTGGATGGGAACCTCGTGGGTTTTAATTCTTGGTCAGACAGCCTTGACGGGACGGTCAATGCTGGACTGTGGAGGTTGTCAGACCTTTCCGTTCCACTAAGGGGCGTTTCGGTTGTTTGATGCAGCATTGTTTTTTGAGAAGGCATTGCCTTTCTCATGTTGTTTTTCTTTTTTTCTTCTTCTTCCGGATCCATTTTGAAATTCATGTTTTAACCTCAAATGTAACTGCGTAAATTGCCATGCGGGAAAAACGACAATTATTTAGTCCTTGTTGGGCATTCATTTCTGGGAATCATTCTAGATAAATTCATTTCTATCACAAATGTAGATGTGTGAAACGTTGCCAAGCGGGCAAGTGTCTGGTTTGTTTAAACTAAGTCATTCATTTGTGTTTAATTAGATCATATTTGTCAGTTAGTTAATTAAGTGGTGGAAGGCTGTCTCTTGTAATTGTTTTATTTTACTGCTCAATACATGTTAGCTTATTTCGATTTGTCATATTATTTATTGCATGAAGTCACTAGGAAGATTATTCCCCTTTTCATTCTTCATCTTTGGCAGGGTCAATTTAATACCGGCTGCTGAGGTACGCACCCAGTTTTCCACTCAACAAGCTGGTCTTGACATTGGTTTCGTCCCGCCTGTTCTCTTTTCCTAATCAAATGAGAGTGTTCTTGAAAACCAAGCAAATCGGAACATTCGCTCCTAGGTTTTTTTGCTGTGAACTCAGCTGACCTAGCGAGTAATTAAATTAGGCCTTTCCTGTGTGTTATCATTTATTAATTTCTGATATGGTAATATCATGTTAATAAAGCATTTTGATATGCTAATTTTATTATCACATCTTGGGTTATCGAATAGGGAAGGGGGGGATGAGGCCACTGTTACAAATGCAGTGTCGTAGATGCAAATTACACCATCCACGTATCTTTTCCACTGCACTATTCCCTTTGATGAGTTCTTTTCTAGAAATACATTTTCCAGTGTGTTAAGATGTCGGAAATTAGCCCACTTAGCGGTGACCCCATGCATAGGCCCTCTGTTTGTGTGTGTATATTTTATTATCAAATTGAAACACGTTTTGGCTTACGACCCTCAGTAATTTCACGATCTCTTTGGTTTCTTTTGCCAAGTTTTTTGTCTTTAGATTGTTTTCGATAATACTGATTGCTTCATTAATTGGAATGTTTGTGTACATATTAGTTATATTGAAGGATACTAGCCGCAAGCTAAGTTTCATTTGTAACATGTTTAATGTGGTTACTAGTTCCGTTGTGTTCTTTAGTGAACTGTTTTTGTCATTGGAAAGGCGGTGTTTTGAGATTTTTAGTTATATTCTTTACTGATTTTATAGTAGGGCGCGTTCCTGCAATTAACTATTGGTCTTTTGGTAGTCAGCTCAAGGACGGTACATTCGGGTTCATATTTACTAATTTTGGTTTTTCGGCTTTGGTCAATATGTATTCTGTTTCTTTTAACGCAATTTTGAATTATTTTTGGAATTTGTTGGTAGGGTCTTCTCCTAGTTTCTTGATTTCATTTTTGTTCAGAAATTCGATTGTATCTTTTGTTCTGAATTACTGTGGTTTTCCCCTAATCTGCTTTCATGATGATTAGATCCTGTTCTATTATTTTTTGTTTCAATAACTTTACCTCTTTGAGTTGTATGTTGATGTGAGTGTTGTTGCTTTCGCTCTCTCGTCTGAGGATTTTTTGATCTCGTTGGTGGCTAAATGTTTGGTTATTTCCCTATATTGTGCTGGGAGCTTGTGACTGGCTATCGCAATGTGTGCGATTAATTGTTTAATATTGTGGGTCGTGTGTGAGGCCAGCATTCAGTAACATACACCACATTAGGGAGACTAAACTTGGCAATACACAGTCCGACACAGACAGGTATGCGAAGGGGAGGGGGAGATAAGGGACCCTCACGTACAGGAAACTCTCCTCAGTTGGAAGTAGATAGTGACGAAGTTAACTGCTCTCACCAGGACCGTGCAAGAATCAACCAGATAAGTGGCCTTTACAATACAATCTGAACTGACCATATAACAATAATCACATTGTCACTCTAAACAAGCAAATTTTGGAAGTATATCACCAATTCCAGTATCTTATCAAAATATCACATAGACCATAGCTAACAAATACTGACGAGTTGAATTATCTTAACTAATACTGCAACTAAATAAGTGTAGGCTACATATTGTAAATACTTTCACCCATAGATTTCATAGCCTAGGTGTAATTGATCTGATGATGATCGCATGACGATCGAAACTGGTCATCCAAGTGTATTTATAAATCTCATGTAATTGTTTTCAGGATTACGGAATAACCCATCTAATTTGGGTAAAATCGTGTTGACCGACTGAAGAGCATCCAACTTTCATTATATAGACCATAACTAACAATTATTGACGAGTTGCATTCTCTTAACTAATACTGCAACTAAATAAGCCTACATATTGAAAATACCTTCACCCATACTTTCAGACATAGATTTTATAGCCTAATTGTGTAATGTATCTGATGATGATCGCTTGACGATCGAAACTGGCCATCCAAGTGTATTTATACCCCATCACAATTGGGTGCAATCTTGTTGACCGACTGAAAAACATCAAACTTCGCTGACTTAATGAATTGACGTGATTTTTACTTTCATGTCTATGGTCTAAAATGGCTGTCTGGAAAACAAATTACTGGTTTGAAATGGTTCGCTATATTTTATCATGGTGCTGGTCATATACACAGAATCTCTGTAGTTCAATGCATTATAGAGTACTTTTAAGAGTGAGTTTTCCGATAGAAAGGACCAGCATACGTTATGAAAATAGGCGAATTAAAGTTCTTCACGGAACTTCTTTTTTCTTACAGGCAAATAATTATAGCACATCATGTCCAAAAGAGACTTCATTAACTGCATGAAATGCTGCTAGAATAAATCTACAACCCATTAACATGGGCATACACTTTCATGGATATTATCTGGGAGTATATATTACTTACCGAAATTTTCTTTCTGGAAGATTTGAAGAAATAATATCTTTGTATGCTGGAATTGTCACTTATATAAACACTCGCTTCTATTTATTTTATGCAAAAGTACAGTTACGCGCAGAAATAACGAAGACTGAATGGAAATCACATTTTTTTCACTGGTACTCAGAACTATCACTCACTTTACTGCAGCTGATGCTTAAATGGGGTTATCCGACGAAGGAAGTTCCGTGAGGTCTACGAATATCTGAAAAATAAAACAACACACCTCAGGTTATCTGTAGTAAACATGTATCAACACAATGTAATTTTAACATAGGCTACATACGAGGGCTGCTTTTTAAGAAAGGGCCGTTTCTTTAAATTAACCGAACATTTTATTTTGAAACCACGTTTATTTTTAGGTTTTACATACCTTCCTCTATTTTTCTACATAGTTGCCTTGTTTACTTAGGCACATGTCATACCTTAAAACTTAAGTTCTGAAATCCCTCTGCATAAAAGTTTGCCGCCTGCTCTGACAACCAAGAATTCACGGCTGTTTTCACTTCTTTGGGGTTTGTTTGGGTTTGACCTTGACAGGACAGGCTGAGTATCGCCATTCCATTGACTGTTGCTTTGTTTCAGGGGTGGAATGGGATACCCATGTTGCATCTCCTGTGACGATTCGACTCAACATGTCATCCGCTTCTTGCTCCGAGCGATTTCCACCTCTTTTCGCAGCTGAAACGTCATCTTGGTGGGAAGCGCTTCGCCGACGATGAAGGAGTGAAAACAGCCGTGAATTCTTGGTTGTCAGAGCAGGCGGCAAACTTTTATGCAGAGGGATTTCAGAACTTAGTTTTAAGGTATGAAAAGTGCCTAAATAAACAAGGCATCTATGTAGAAAAATAGAGGAAGGTATGTAAAACCTAAAAATAAATAAAATGTTCGGTTAACTTAAAAAAACGGCCCTTAAAAAAAAGCCCTCGTACATACTGTGCATGCCAAAAGAGAAAGAGAGGTAGGAAGGAAGCCTGTAGTTTTACACTTCCGTTAGCCCTTTATAAGACAGACTTTTTATTCTAATTTTTACCTTCATTTTTAGCCTACTTTTCACATTTTGCAAAAATGAGGAAAAAGTAGACTTATGAGATCGATCCGGGAAAATGTGTGCCTGTCTGTCTGTCTGTCCTTCTGTCTGTCTGTCTGTCTGTCTGGCTGTGTGTATGTGTCCCCCCTATCAACTCCTAAACGGCTGCAGCAATCAAAACCAAATTTAGTATGAGTAAAGATGTGCACCGGAATATCTCACGTCCATATTTGAAAATGATGTCAGTGCTACCCACTGCTGAAAAAACGCACTAGAAATTTGAGCTCCATGTTGGATATCTCGCAAGGTATGCATGGGAGCTATTCCAAAATTGGTACATATGCAGATAATACTATTTCAGTTTCATTTCCAGGTGGCCAACAATGACAGTGTTGCCAAAATAATTTTAAGCCTTCTGATAGGTCCAATGTTTAAATGCATATAACTTCTACACTATCAATTGGATTTCAACCAAATTTTGTATGTAATATCTGTACATAAACAGATATGATTGAGCGTATTTTTAAGAGCCACCAGGGCTGCCAACTGTTAATAATTGCTCTCTCTATTTTTTTATCCAAATACCAATATATCAGAAAGTATGCAAGCCAACAGCTTTAAACTATGCACACGTATATTCTGACATTTTAGATTAATTTGGAGTAACTTATATACGTCAGTTCTACCAACATGATTATAAGCCTGCTGATAGTACCAATTTTTAAATACATGTAACTTATATACTATCAGTTGGATTTCAACCAAATTTCGTATGTGCTATGTGTACCATAACAGATATGACTGTAAGTATTGTTAAGAGCAATCAGGGCTGCCAACTGTTAATAAATGCTGTCTATATTTTTTTACCCTAACATCAATATATCAGAAAGTATGCAAGCCAACAGCTCTATTCTTTGCACCTGACATTGTAGATTAATTTGGAGTAATTAATACAAGGCAGTGCTGCCAACATGATTCTATGCCTGCTGATATGTCCAATTTTAAAATACATGTAACTTCTATACTAACAAATGGATTTCATCCAAAATTGGCACAACAAGATATCATAATATTTCAGATTATTTCTGACCAGCACACGCATGGTATTGTTGGCAACATGCTTTTACGCGTGCTGATAGATCCAGTGTCTAACTGCATGTAACGTCCATTGGACTTCAACCTAATTTTGTATTCTGTACCTTAAAAGATGGAACTAAGAATATATTCAGTCACCAGGGCTGCCAACTGTAGTGCTCTATTAGGCTACATTATACCAGGTATATTTTGAACTAATTTGATATTTCGATATTACCAACTTAATTTTGTCATTATTCTAGATAGGTTCATATACTGTAGAATAATCATTGGCATGAAAAGTAGGCTGTATAGTTCTTCACGGAACATCTTGTTTTAATTTAAATTTTCATTTCAGCTGTAATTTTTATATTTAATATTATTTTTAAAAATAAATTTTAAACATTATCTATTTATTTAATATGTTTAATTTTATAATTTTCACATTTTTAATTTTTATAATCATTTTTTATTTTAATTTTTAGTGTGTTTTATTTTAATTTATATATTTATGTTTTATTTTATTGTTTAATTTTAATATTTTTGATTGTATTTACCTGTTGAAATTTTATCCAGAACCATAAAACTAGACAGATATAGTCTAATATTTGCTTATCAGAAATATTACATCTACTAGAAATTTTGTTGTAATTAGGCTGAAAGTTTCAACTATTTGCACCTTTGATAATAGCCTACAAACTCGTTTTATAGTAGGTGGTTACTTAGACCACTATCCTATAAAGGGTTAACGTCAAGCCACGAGATCTCTTTTCTGCGTGTCCACCTCGTGGTGTAGCGGCTAGCGTTCTTGACTATCGACCCGGAGGTTCAGGTTCAATTCCCGGCTCTGTCAAGAAATTTAATTCTGGTCTGAGGGCTGGAACGGGGTCTAATCAGCCTCGTGAGACAAAACTGAGAAGAGGTAGGTTTTATTCCCATCCCAGCCATCCTGGAAGTGGTTTTCCATGGTTTCCCACTTCTACTCCAGGCAAATGCCGGAATGGTTCCTTACTTAAGGCCACGGTCACTTCCTTCTCAATCCTCTCCTGAATTACAAATACACTCACTAAAGTATCCATCACAATAATACAGGTCATTAAACAAAATTCCAAACTCAACCAAGTACACGGGGCTAAATGTCCACGATGTCCAAGCCCCTCAAATGAAATAACAACATATTTTGTGCGTGGACCCCAAACTACCGGACGAGACATTTCACCTCAGAAACCCCATATACAGTACATTGATCGGGAATCGAATCAGGTCCGTTTTGGTGGGAGATGAGTAGTTGACCGCAACGCCATCACAAGGGCGTTATTTTGTCTTGGATATGCGTGGACGGGAACGAATGAAGGGATCAGCAAGAGATTCCCATGACTAATAAGGTATGAGTACCAACTACAGATCTCTTGAACAGGTTCTGATACTGCTTTTTTGTGCTGGGATTTTCTTTACCCATCCCCTTCAATCCCAATTCTAAGCTCTGAAGGCCTACGCTGGGTTCTTTAGATTTTGCTACTCATGCTCCTACAATCTACGCCCATTTTGGCGGTCATGTTCAACATTATGTTACACTAACCCTACCGTAAACATAATGTTACACTTACATTACGGTGCTAAATATTTCGTTTCAGTTATCTGATAGCATAATGTTACACTAACCTAATATTAGTACTTACAGTAAAATAGTTTTACAGTAACCTCACAGTACTCAAAATAATGCTACACTTACCTAACAGTACATGGCATAATGCTGAACTAACCTAACAGTGCTTAACACTATAAACTAACCTAACAGTGCTTAACACTATGTTACAACAAACTAACAGTATTTGACATAATGTTACACTAACCTCACAGCACTTAACATACCATATTCTTACACCAACCTAACAGTACATAACATAATGATACACTAACCTCACAATACTTAAGATAATGCACAGTACTTAACACTTTCTTACACCAACCTAACAGTACATAATATAATGTTACACCAACTTCACAGTAATTAACATAATGTTACACTAACCTCACAGTACTTAACTTAATGTTACACTAACCTCACAGTACTTAACATAATGTTACACTAACCTCTCAGTACTTAACATAATGTTACACTAACCTAACCGTACTTAACCTAATGTTGCACTAACTTCACAGTACTTAACATAATGTTGCACTAACTCACAGTACTTAACGTAATGTTACACTAAACTCTCAACACTAAACATAATGTTAAACTAACCTCTCAGTACTTAACATAATGTTACACTAACCTAACAGTACTTAACATAATGCTACACTAACCTCACAGTACTTAACGTAACGCTACATCAAAGTAACAGTAGCCATTACTATGTTACACCAACCTAACAGTACTTAACATAATGTTACACTAACTTCACAGTACTTAACATAATGTAGCACTAACCTCTCAATACTAAACATAATGCTACACTAACCTCACAGTACTAAACATAATGCTACACTAACCTCACAGTACTTAACGTAACGCTACATCAAAGTAACAGTAGCCAATACTATGTTACACCAACCTACCAGTACTTAACATAATGTTGAACTAAACTAACTGCACTTGCCATAACGTTAACATGAGCTGAGAACACTCAATATATTATCTCACTAGCTTAACACTACCCCACGCAATGTTTCACCAACCTAACATTACTAAGTGTAATGTTACGCTAACCTAACAGTACTTAACATAACGTTAACGTGAGCTAAGAAAACTCAACATATTGTCACACTAACCTAACAATACCCCACTTGATGTTACACTAACATGACAGTACTCAATATGATATTGCATTAGCTTTGTCAGAAGTACTCAATATTATGCTATATTCTATACACAATATAAAGTTAAACTGACATAACAGTGCTGAACATAAGGAACGATAAACTACCTAATTTTCTGCAGCAATTCTTCTGTACCCAAATGCATCCGAAAGGTCAGGATTCCCCTTCCTAACACTACGCTGTGGTGTTGGTTGTGAAATAAGGATAAGATGAATTCTTTGATTTTGGTCGATTGTTATTTCATGCATGTTACAAAATACAAACCTAAACTCTTGCAAATAATCTGTCAACTGTTCAGTGCGCAAGGTTGGATCGAGTCTCAGTGGAGAACTCCCGATCTAGTTGCACTCAGGATGGTCACCGAACAGTCTCATGGCCTGGATTGAGATACCGCCCAGTGTATTCAGTGGCATATGCCTAAGGCACCCCCACAGTTTCACTTGGTAGCAGAGCGCTTGGCTGTCAGCAACCATCCAGATTTTTTTTGCGCCAAGATATTTCCGAAATTCACTTCAACCGAATGCCAATACTGTAACTTATTTTAAGTCTCGTGGCACCTAACCCAGTTATAGAATCAGAAAATTACAAACTCACACAAACTCGCAACGACACATACCGGTCAAGATGCGAATTAGCCTGTGGCTAAGGCAAACGATGCCATCATACAAAGATTTTCTAGAAATTGCTGTATTGTATTTTGAGTTAGTTGTTAGTTGTTTTAAGGTGCGGAACAGCCAGGTCATGCGGAGGTTGTTGTTTTAAGAGAAGTAACAACTTAATATTTTGATTTATCGATTTGAACGTTTCTGTGTTAGTTGCGACCGTGATCTTGACTTAGATGTTCGAATTTCATCAGTGTTGCGCGTTCATCGCAAGCAATAAATTTTAATTTTGTAGTTATCAAAGACTTTTGTCCTAGGCTGGTGTTATCCCTCGCTTAAGACACTTCCTTTATTAAAACGCCCGTCTCCGTTATATCCAGTGTTAATGATTATTCTGTTAGAGTTCGTACGCCAAACATCTTGAATACATGAAGTTGATGAACATGTGCCTTCTATAGAGCAAGGCTTCCCATCCGAATTTTGTCATTATCACTGAATTCCATCATGGACGTTTATTCTATATCCAATATGTGCAATGCCCAATCTTATAGTCTGGGGGCTTGGGTTAATCATTATGTTGTAGAAGACTCTTCTTTTATCACATGTAGTGACAGTTGCTAAATTACTGATTTAACAGAGCGGAAGCCCGCCATCTTTAGTATATGAAGGTGATGTTGATGATAATGTAGTAGATTCCTTTTAGGGGCTGTGCGACATCGAGGCCATGTAGCCCCTTGTGTGTAGAATTTGTCTGATAATCTGTGGCATTGTGTTATCTGTACTAGTGTGTGAATTTGTAATTGAGTTAGGATTGGGGCAGGAAGTGGCCGTGGCCTTCATTTATGTACCATCCCGGCATTTGCCTGGAATGGAAGTGGGGAAACCACGGAAAGCCACTTCCAGGATGGCTAAGGTAGGAATCGAACCCGTCACTTCTCAGTTTCATATAAGAAGGCGAAGAAGCTTATCTGTTAAGTAGAGTAGAGATATCGACGTTAGTCCAGATGGCATTTGCACGTCGTATTTAATCTGATAATCTTGAGAATAGATCGGTTGAAGTTCCTTATGTGAGACTCAAATCTTACAATTTCTTGGGCATTTGCTATATTACTTGCTGAATTATTATTGGTTTTAGGATGTCAATTTTATCAATTTGGTGCACACCCGCCATCTTGCAAGTCCATGATATATCTTCATCAAAGAGGTTGTTTCATTATTATCGATCGTACGCCTCGTAGTGAGCTGGTTAGCATTGTCGGCTACCTCCCCGGAGGCCCGAGTTCAAATTCCGGTTCTGCCTATGAATTTAATTCAGGTTTGAGGTACTGGAATGGTATCGAGGACATGCAAGTCACCCAACTTATGTCAATTTCGAAAACTTGCACCAGGCCAGAGGACTACTCGAGTTTTCTTATTATCGATCAATTGATTCCTGAGCTACTTATATTCAAGATGGCGGATGCATGTAATGCTACTTAATCTGACAGTATTGTGTTGTATGGAAGTTAGGTTCCTCTTTTTAGAGTCCTTTTGTACCGGGTTTTGTGACAAATCGTATCAATACTGGCATAATTGAAAAGAACGACAGTCAGATGTCCTCAATCAGGAGTTAATGATACCAATTTTTATGGCGTTTGGGTGAAGCCGTTAAATGTTATAAAAGGGAGGTACACAGACAGACGATCACACACATCGTCCTGTTTGAACAAATGAATTTATTTTTCAAAATGGTGAAATTACCTTAAAATAGTGAATTAAAATCATTGAGTCCCCCCCCCCCTGAATATTATCTATCTGCCACACCACGTGCCCCCTAAGTAAAATTTCCTGGTGACGCTAATGCGACGGATAATAATAGAGAAGTGCTTTACGATCTTTTTCATTGGTGAAGTTTTTCAAAATTCACTTCAGGTTAATGCCAGGATTGCACCTTACTCCAAGGTACATACCCCAGTTCTATCCATAACTAATTACAATAATTACACACACACACACACACACTGCTACAGTCAACGCAATAACACAGGTTATCAGTTAAATTCCAGAGAGAGAGAGAGAGAGAGACACACACACACAAGTACATGAGACCGATGACCATGAAAGCAACTACGGATTGGAACCATTCAACTTCACGGATGGTTGTGGAGGAGTGGTTTATGAACTTATGATTACGTCTTACTTACCGGCTCGTGCCCTGCGCTAGACTAAGCCAGGGAACACTGGCCTGGCTCTGCGCCGAGCATGCTATTTCAGTCCGCAGGCTGGTGTGGCTCATTGCAGGCTAGGGGTATAACGTTGGTAGCACTGCCACTCGCATTACTAGGCTAAACTTCAGCACAACAGACTGAAAATATTTACGTACCAAAAGACGCGGATTTTGACAAAAGCAACGAAGGGGCCGTGCCATCTCCTGAATCGAGAGACGACTGGGTTCGAACCCAACCGTCAGCCATCCTTGAAATGGTATTCTATGGTTTTCTATTTTGAATGTCAGGGTGTCCGGTTTGGTGGGTAAATGGGTAATATGGTAGACTTTGTTCCGAAGGGCCCCAGTGTTAATTCCCACTCGGATCGTGAGATTTTATTCCATTGACTCGGGGATTAGATATCTGTATCGTCATCATCCATTTCGTTTTCATCACGATGCGCTGGTCTTTCATGGTGTCAACTTAAATCATCAGTACCAGGCCTCTATGGAGGCCACATTGGCATACATTAATTAATTCATTCATTAATTAAACTGCAGGTAAAAATGCTGGGTCGGTACCTACTTCACTTGTGCAAATTCCGCCCAGGTTCGCTTGGTTTACTGCTGCTTGCGTTGTACAATCTACAGTCACCCCAGAAACACATACTGTACTATCAGACAAATTGAACACACGCTCAGGTACCAAGATGTCCCAAGCCAGGCGCGGATTCAAGATGGGGGGGGGGGGGTCACAGGGGTCATGACCCCTCCCCCCAAACGGAGACATTTTTTTTTGCAAACTCAAAAAACGAAAACACAATAACCAGACGAATAAAACTTAACGAATTTTAACTGAAAAACAGTTGTTTTCATTTTATTCAATACTGAAAATATCTTTATTGCAATTATTATGTTCTGTTACAACTGTACATATTTACAACTTCATACCTGTTATATAAAAACGATTATTTATATAACAAAATCAACTCGTCCAATTTGTTTAGCAAACCTTGTGATTACCGAATCGATGTTTATAGTGATGTCACGATGAATGTGCAGCTATGCACGGATAAGAATTTGGGGCTTTTTCCGCACCAAAAAATTTTGCCGACGTCCAAACTGCAAGCTTGGTTGGCAATTTAAGCTGTGACTTTCTCCCTTTGTCGGTACCAACTCGACTTGCCGAAACTGTAACGTACCTTGATACTTTTCTCGAAGCTCGATGTAAAAGTCGCAAAACACGCCGTTGCAATTTGTACGAATATTTTTGGTGCGCTAAACGCATCAAATTTCTATCCATGTGACTTGCAAAAAAATTGGTCTGGTTTTGCACGTTTGGTTATTTTGTGATTGCGTTGTTAGTGAGACCATTTTTCTTAACAATTTCGATTCTGTGACCCCCCCCCCCCCCCCCCCCCCAAAGCCAAACTCTAGATCCGCGCCTGTCCCAAGCTCCTTAAACGAATCAACAACAAATCCAATTAGGAGGCTCGGTCTTAAGGTTACATCGCGATGCGATTAGGCCTCGGAAGTTTACACACTGAAAACAGCGAAATATGCATGCATCTATGAACAAAGAATGACTTATACAGGATGAGTCATGAGTCACCTAAAACTTGCACTGCAAATATTTCGGTCATTTTGAACACAACCTTTAAAGGTCAGTGTGCTCTTTACTTGTCAGAACGCTAGGAGTGTATACTCGTTTGGTTTTCTTTAGTTTGTGCTACCACAGATACGTACGAGGGCAGATCAAAAAATAAGTTGCACTTCCCAGTTTTGACCATTTATTACACCACCTATACAACAGCAACACGCCTATAACGACATACAATGTAAAGTCACTTTTCCACATAGTTTCCATGAGACTCCAAACATTCCTGCGAACGCACGACCAACTTGTCGATGCCGGATGCATAGAAAGTTCCTCCAGCGTTCTGCAACCACACGGAGACAGCGGCCTTCGCCTCCTCATTGGTCTGGGAATGTCGACCACCGTTCTGTCTAATGATCGCATTCACACTGTTGACATTTGCACGGGTCCTGGACGTTGCGGGCCTGCCCTCGCGATATTCGTCCGTGATATCCGTGCGTCCGGCTTCGAATTGCTGACACTACTTTACGATCCCTTGCCGGGAAATGGCCCGCTCCCCATACACAGCACTAATTTCACGATGGATGTCCGTGCAATTCTTCCTTTTGGCCCATAGGAATCGGATTGTCGCATGCAACTCATATTTGGAGTGAACGTCCAGTCGACGCGCCATTGCTTTTGGCCGCTATTCACACCATACAAGACGAGACACCACAGCGACCTGCCTAACAGATGTGTGGGCAGTGTCTGTCCCTTTCTCATCTGTGCCCACGTTTGCGACACACAGCGCGCAGCTGCAGCGCTTTAGTGCAACTAAGTTTTTGATCCACCTTCGTACAAGTGTCGATGTGGAACTTTTCAACATAAGATATCTCGCAAACCACTTGCACTAGAATCCTGAACAAACGCCATTCACATTCTAATTTACCCTACTATTATTTTGTTAATGCCAATTGGCATTGTACCATATATTTAAAAAAACGAGCCGTACAGTAGTCGCATATGATGTGTAACATCTGACATAGAAGAAACCTCACGTGAAATTGTTGATACACCGGTATTTTATAGTATTATTAGCACAAATATTAATCTATTGTAAAAGGGAGTGTTTTACAGATATTGTAGTTTATAATACGGAACTCATTTTATTAGATGATTTGTAGCTGCCACCAGCACTAGCCTAAATAAAGAATACGATATGGATCAACTAGATTAATAGACGCGACACCGCTCATAACCTTAAATTCCTTATAAAGAGGACCTCTTGATTCACAGACCAACACGTAATTTCATATGGATTCTGTTAAAATGAGTCATATTGGTATGATAAATATCGTTTAAAATGATAATCTGGTGGCAAAAATATCTACCCCTCCCAGGATTTGAACCCAAGATTTCTAGATTCACAGTCATATGCAATAAACCCACGGCTATTTCGACTACGCAAATATTGTGCACAAGATGGTGACTTAGTTCCACGTTCCAATAATACTGCATTACGGAATTAAGTTTATTTATATTTTGCTTGTTTCGATAATGTTCCTGAGTGACATTGAGTTTAAAATGCCTTATGCCAATGCAATGCCGACTACTTACAATGTTTGATATTAAGGCATTTTACCATTTAAATACTGATACGAAGACTTCGAACATGTACCATGTCATTTGTTTAAATCACTTGACACCAGAGTTCGCATGAGCGTTTTCCGTTCAGTATGTCATATACATTCCACATGGCCGAGAGTGCGTCATGGTATCAATTTTCGACACCGCGCGCTGATTGTTTCTCTTACCAGTGCCAGCTGGATCGATCTATCGAGTTGGCAGTGCGTCTTATACTTCCGTTCGATCCACCACTGCAAGCTAGGGCACTTCCGTTTGATCGATCGAGCGGGCAGTGCATACTTCCGTTGTCCACCACTGCCAGCTAGTACACTTCCGTTTGACCGATCGAGCGGGCAGTGCATACTTCCGTTTGATCCACCACTGCCAGCTCGATCGGTCCGATCCACTTCCGTCCCCAATTTTCAAAATCACTCCCACAAATCTATCCAGCAACCGAGCGGAAAGATGTTACACATCAAAAAGGTATGTTTGCTGAAACAATACGCGTTCAAAGTATTATTCAAATATGATTGTTTATAGGCCAAAAATACGAGCCGCCGACCACCAAGCCAGTCTGTGAAATCCGCACAGCAATAGCACTTCCAATTTCCGAAATATTTGCGGTGCAAGTTTTAGGTGACTCACCATGTATATACAAAATAGTTGTTGTTGATTCTTTAGGGGATTTGCGACATCGTTGTCATGTAGCCCCGTGTACTTGGGTGTGTGTAGAATTTGTCTGATAACCTGTGTCACTGTGATGTCTGTACTAGTGTCCGTATTTGTAATCGAGATAGGATTTGGGTAGGAAGCGGCCGTGGTCTTAAGTTAGGTACCATCCCGGAATAAGCCTGGAATAGAGGTGGGAAACCACGGAACACCACTTCCAGGACGGCTGAGGTAGAAGAACCTGCCTCTTCTCCGTTTTGCCTCACGAGGCTGAGTGTACCCCTTTCCAGCCCTCAGACCAGAATTAAATTTCTTGGCAGAGCCAGAAATCGTACCCGGACCTCTACTGAGACAGCCAAGACTGCTAGTCACTACGCAACGAGGCGAACTATATACAAAATGTATACACCATCGAGTTAAATAAAAATTCACAGTTTGTCGCAAAACTCAGTTTTGCCCTCAAGGTTACGGCTTAGCTTTTGAATACAAATGCTACTTCACTTCAAATAAGTAATTCCGAGATAAACTCAATAGCCTATAATCCATTTAAAAAATCTCCCGCCTATTAAATGGATTTTCCTTGTGATGGACTAAATAGCTCTTGGCATGTGACTTACATTGTGATACAATACAGAGCAACAAATTTAAACTCAAAACTCAATATCCAAACGTTGGAATCATCTCAGTCAATCTCTACTTAGTTAAAAACAAAGTCACCGATTCTTGAATGTTACGGGTAAACTCGAGAACCACTGGATGGATTTTGATGCGGTTTTCACCATTCTGTAAAGGATATCTCGAGGATGATTTCTGTAGAAAATAATTTATTTATGATCAAAGGAAGCAGAGCAGTAACGATTTCAGTGGAAAAGTCGAAAAAAATACTGGCGTCCGAGCGCTTTGTAAGCTTACGCTGGGCAAACCGTTAAACATATCTAAATACTATGAGTGTGAGAATTGTCCAGCATGAAAAGTTCTACAAAAAAAGTCCGCGAGAGCATATGTCTATCTTCAATACATCGCCCACTATAAGTGTTTTTACGTTTTAATTTCTTCCAATCATGTCTATTCAACTTCTGAGGCGACAGTTTACGAGCTAGCCAAGGACGGGTCTATCATCCCTGTTACAGCCTAGTTAGCGGGCGAACCTATTGGCCCAGATACCGCCAGCAGCAAACCGTCCCGTCGTGTTGAGTTAAGACTTCTGAAGTAGTGTGTTTTGGACAGTTCAGATGCCACCGCCACCGCTCTACCGCTGGAATACTAAAATGGCAATATCTCGCGAACCAATTAGGCTAGAGACTTTACGAGGTGTCATTGAACTCGGGCTGACACCCCCTTTCCAATGGATAACATATCTCCACCCCAAAATAAAACCTACCCCTACTAGAGGGTGAAATTGTATTTTTTAGAGAATCTCTCTTTCCAACTGCAACATGTGAGAGTTTGAATGTTAATATGGAATGAAACGTTGTTCTACATAAAGTGCATGTGTTCGGTGGATAGCCACTATGAATTAACATGCTTGTTTTTTTGTTTTTACGCATGCCCACTCATAGGTTTGGTAAGAGGGCGGGCTTTTTAAAAGATGGTGGCTGTAGTGTAACCTAACCCAACCTAACGGGTCCTTGTGGACAGGTCATTGTTAATGGGTTCTTGTGGACGAGTCCTTGTGGACAAGTCCGTGTGGACGAGTCCTTGTAGCCAAGTCCTTGTTGACAGGTCATTGTGGACAGGTCATTGTGGATGAGTCTGTGTGGACAAGTCCTTGTGGATGAGTCCTTGTGGATGAGTCTCTTTGGACTGATCCCTTTGGACGGGTCCCTTTGGCCTGGCTCATACGGACTAGCCCATGAATTTATCCAAATTATGTCAAAGGGCTTAACTAACGGTCTAATAAGGCTAGGAACTTGTATGAGGTATTGTAGGACTTGGGATGAAGCCCCCTTTTAGAATATATTTTTGACATTTTGACAAAGGGCCTAACCACACTTTTGTTAATATCTCGCGAACCTATCATGCTAGTGACTTGTATGAGGGGTCCTAGCAATTGGGGCGATGTTTCTCTTTGGGGGTGAAACTATCCCCCCCCCCCACTCCCAAATTTAAAAATCGTTATCTTGGAAATTAAGAGCCTTAAAATTAAGTGTGATAGCTTTAAAAATAGGTCATGACATACGCTTATACCACGATAGGTCATTTCACCCCTAAAATAGTAAATAGTGATGTTACAGGGAAAAATAGCGGTTAAACACTTAAAAAAGATAAATGAACCTAAGATCATTTGTTTTTGATGAAAAAATAGTAAGAGGGTTAAAACTACCCCCAAAATTTAAAAATCGTTATCTTGGAAATTAAGAGCCTTAAAATTAAGTGTGATAGCTTTAAAGATAGGTCATGACATACGCTTATACCACAATAGATCATTTCACTCCTAAAACAGTGAATAGTGATTTTACAGAGGAAAAGGTGTTAAACGCCCAAAAATGATAAATGAACCTAAGATCTTTTGTTTTTGTTGAAAAATAGGAAGGGGGTGAAAAACTACCTCAAAATTGAAAAATCGATATCTTGGAAACTAAGAAACCTAAAATTAGGTGTGATAGCTCAAAAAATTGGCCATTTAATACTCTTTTACCACGATTGGTCATTCTACCCCTAAAACAATGCATGTAGATTTTACGGGGGGAAAAGCGGAACCAATAATCAGATTTGGACACATGAGGTGTTATAAGACTCAGGGCGACAATCTCTTCTTGAATTTATTATTTATTTTTTGAAATTTTGACAAAGGGCCTAACCACACATTTCGAAAATTTAGATTTTTAAATTTTTGAATTAATTTTATTTATTTATTTATTTTTTGTAGAGAGAGACAGTACCGGTTGTGTTTAAACGAGCATGTCGCCGATCACTGTGGCCATGTTCAATGGATGAATCGATATTTTGTGAAGCATTGATTGAAGAGGGTCATACGACGACTTGTTTTAAGAATATTTTCATGATTTTTCCTATGATGCATGCATTTATTTAAATATCCCAAAACGGCAAGGTTACTGATTTGAGTTTTATAAACTAATAATGGGATTTGGACTCATAGGGTGTCCTATAACTTGACATGACGCTTTCTTTATATGGCTTATGAATTTTCCCAAAAAGATTGAAAACAACAAGGTCATGGACTTTTGTTTCTCTTAATATATTGCAAACCCATAATGTTAGATGTTTATGGTGAGTGATGAAACATAGCTATGTAGAGAAAGAATTATTGTAGGCTTTACGTATGGTGACTGACAAGTCTTTGACCATTGAAACTTGTTTTTAAACCTGACCGCAGTATATAGAGAGTATAGGTTTCAGGCATGACATGACAAACGGTGTGTACAAAATCCTATTTATCGATTCAAGAATTAAGAGTAGACTATCTTTAATTGATTAGTTAAAGAGGGTAGCTAAGAAAACAAGATGGTGATTACACTGAACCAAACCGAACCAATACAATCCTTTTTGAATGTATAATGTTACTTGCTAACCATTTTGTGCTGCAGTGGCAAGCACTTTTAGCTCTTGCACTAGAGGCCTTAACTCGATTTAACTTTAAGGCTTAGAACGAACCAAACTAAGAAAGATGGTTATAGTGATGCAGTGGTTAAGCTGTTATCCTTTGACTAAGGTAGACCAGGGTTTGATTTTAGATTAATACGCATGTCAAAAAAATATAAAAAGCAGGGATAATGTTTTAAGACTGATTACACTTGTATATTTTTTTTCAAATTATTACTTGGATTACAAAAACAAAGGAGGACTGGGTTCAATATACAGTTAATGCAAGTAAGATTTTGTATTTGTTTTTTATTTTAGACTTTAGATTTTAGAATTTACATTTTACATTTTAGATTGTACGAAAAGATCAAACCATAATGTCATGACTTTAAATTTTCGGTAACTAATTATTAAAGAAAAACATATAAGGATTTGTATTACTTTGAATTATGTTTTCTATACTATATTTTATTTTGGTTTTAGATTTTAGAAATTTGATATTGGATTTTAGATTTTAGGTAAAGAACAAACTAATATTGGCTATTCATTAGACACTGGTATGTAGATAGAAAGATGATTAGACTATATGTTAAGATGAACTTTTAGGTGTTGACTGGCCTTGCAATAAGAATTGACTAACCAGACATGAGTTAACTACCAATGAAACACTTTGGCGACTATGCTTGTTATTGACCAGTGAGTAGGGTTTTAGAAAAACTGTGTGCTATTTTGGGTTATATACAACAAATGCATAGACCTACTGAGCGACTATGTTTGCTAAACAAGACATTATACCAGAGATGATTAGGATTCTTATGTAGCACAGGCAAGGAAAGCATTTCTACAGAATTTGTTGACATTGAATATAGATTTAGGTATTAGGATGTCATTTTTGAAGACCTTAGTCTGGAGTGTGGCGCTCTATGAAAGGGAAACTTGGAATATTGGTGTAGCAGAAAAGTGGAGAGTTGAAGTGTTTGAAATGTGATGTTACAGGAGAATGATGAAGATTAGATGGGTAAATAGGGTTACAAACAAAGAGGTATTAAGACAAGTGGGAGAGGAGAGATGTTTTTAGCGACAACTAATGAAGTAAATCGATAGGTTGGTAGGACTCATACACCCAGGAATAGCAAGCTTAGTTATGGAAGAACGTGTTGAGGACAAGAACTGTAGGGGTAGACCAAGGATAGAATATGTTAAACAGATAGCCTTGGATGTAGAGTGTGGTAGCTATATAGAGATGAAACGATCAGCTCAGGATAGGGAGACATGGAGAGCTGTATTAAACCAGTCAAAAGGCTAAAGACTCAAACAACATGTAGAGCTTACCAAAATAATGTTGTGTAATTGTAAATACTAGTCAACAAACATTAATGCATTACTAAAACCCATGACACGATACCTGAGAGCTTTTCTAAAATTATTTTAAGATGCCTTTAACCCTATATTAAACACCTAGTTCTCAAGACTCATAACTACAATGTAATAAAAAAACAATAACAACAAAAAACATTTAAAAACGAGCAAGTGGTTGAGTCAATGTACACTGGAAAATTTTGCAAACACTCAAGTGCACAAAACAAATTACATTATTAACTGTCAGGTTGATCGAGTGATTAAGGCGTTTGACTTATGTTCACATTTTCAATACAAGAAAGCAAGGATTTGAACCACTTACCTGACATAACTATTGCTTTAACATAGCTTAGCGATACTGTATTATTATGATACTCGATACACAAACCATAGATAGAGTGTATTGTTTAAATCCACTCTCTCTTTCTAAACATAGCTAGATACTGTCAATGGTTAACAATTACATTAATAGTGGGAGGATGTAGTGATAGTAATTAAGAAAAAGCAGACAATAACCATAAAATATTTTTATTAAATTCATTTTATAATAGATACACACTGAATACAACTCTCTCTATTTACCATTGTTTGATATAGATTTTTTTAAACACAACGCTTGTTGTAGATCCTTTTATAACTTTCTCCAGGTACTCTTGTTCTTAAAAACTGGGGAAGTCGCAGTGGTTTTATAGACATAAAACCCTCATCCTTTTCTTTTTCATCATCATCATCATCATCATCATTATGAATATTATCATCAAAATTATGATAGTCATTGTCACCATCATTATCATCATCATCATCATCCTCAACATCACTAGAACAATCCAATTCCTCTTGTTCCTTTTCCACAGGGGCCTCTTTTAAAGTCTGCGTTGCTTTTGATAGTGTTAAGGGTTTCATAACCGTTGACAACTGTCCTAACATGACTTTTTGAGGACATGATAAGTGATTTTGAACAAACACTGCACTATCTTGAGCAGCAATATTTTTTTCTTGGACTTGCTTTTTTACCTTGATTAGAGTATTTTGTCCATTTTAATGTGTATTAATTTGAGATTCACAATGATGCTCATTTGAAGTAAGTACGTTGGAGTCTTTTGTTTTAATCATTCCTCGACACTTTTTAGATCGTTGTTTTGAACATCGCCAAATAACACTTCCATTTTTATTGGTTGTTTCTACAATATATGTATATCCTTTATAGTAAGCACATGGCTTACCATGGCTGGTTGTTGAGACTTCCATATTAACTAATACACATTAATTTAATTTTAGTAAAGTCACTTTAGTAATAATAACAGTAAAATAAATGAAGTGGATTGATATTTTTTAAAGGTGGAATTTTCAAAGTACTGTCAAGAATAATAATCACATGAACAAATTTTAGACTACAAGTGATTTACACACACACACATTGCTCAATGTCATGATTTATACTGAACAAAATTTATAGTGATTATGATTTTTATTGACTGTAATTGATAGTAGCCATGGTTAGTAGAGGCAATGTATACTGGGTGCGTTTTATAGCACGCTTAATTTATAGGAGGTACGATTAGTAGACGCGTTTGATACTGGGCGCGCTTTATACTGATTATGATTTATACTGAGCGCGTTTTTTACTAGAAGCGAATTTTACCAGCTGTAATTGATAGCAGTTCATACTCAACGCAATTGATAGTAGACGTAATTGATAGTAGGCGCGATTGGTAGTAGGCGCAATTGGTAGTAGAAGCAATTACTAGTAGGCGCGATTGGTAGTAGGCGCAATTGATAGTAGGCGCAATTCACAGTAGGCGCGATTGGTAGTGGGTGTAATTGCTAGTAGGCGCTACTGATAGTAGGTGCAATTGACAGTAGGCGCAATTAGTAGTAGGCGTGATTGGTAGTAGGTGCAATTGATAGTAGGTTCAATTAATAGGCGCAATTGACAGTAGGCGCGATTGATAGTAGGCGCAAATGATAGCAGGCGCTATTAGTAGACGCGATTGATAGTAGGCGCGATTGTTAGTGGACGTAATTGATAGTAGGCGCTATTGATAGTATGTGCGATTGATAGTAGGCGCGATTGATAGTAGGCGCGATTTGTAGTAGGCGCGATTGGTAGTAGGTGCAATTGGTAGTAGACGCAATTACTAGTAGGCGCGATTGGTAGTAGGCGCAATTGATAGTAGGCGCAATTCACAGTAGGCGCGATTGGTAGTGGGCGCGATTGGTAGTGGGCGTAATTGCTAGTAGGCGCTATTGATAGTAGGTGCAATTGACAGTAGGCGCAATTAGTAGTAGGTGTGATTGGTAGAAAGTGCAATTGATAGTAGGTGCAATTAATAGGCGCAATTGATAGTAGGCGTGATTGATAGTAGGCGCAATTGATAGCAGGCGCTATTAGTAGACGCGATTGATAGTAGGCGCGATTGGTAGTGGACGTAATTGATAGTAGGTGCGATTGATAGTAGGCGCGATTGGTAGTAGGCGCAATTGGTAGTAAACGCAATTACTAGTAGGCACGATTGGTAGTAGGCGCAATTGATAGTAGGCGCAATTCACAGTTGGCGCGATTGGTAGTGGGCGTAATTGCTAGTAGGCGCTATTGATAGTAAGTGCAATTGACAGTAGGCGCAATTAGTAGTAGGCGTGATTGGTAGTAGGTGCAATTGATAGTAGGTGCAATTAATAGGCGCAATTGATAGTAGGCGCGATTGATAGTAGGCGCTATTGATAGCAGGCGCTATTAGTAGACGCGATTGATAGTAGGCGCGATTGGTAGTGGACGTAATTGATAGTAGACGCTATTGATAGTAGGTGCGATTGATAGTAGGTGCGATTGATAGTAGGCGCGATTGGTAGTAGGCGCGATTGATAGCAGGCGCTATTAGTAGACGCGATTGATAGTAGGCGCGATTGGTAGTGGACGTAATTGATAGTAGGCGCTATTGATAGTAGGTGCGATTGATAGTAGGCGCGATTGATAGTAGGCGCGATTGGATAAATGCATGGCATGGCCAACCCATAGGGATCAGTCCAAAGGGACCGGTCCAAAGGGATTAGTCAAAAGGACCTGTCAACAGGGACCCGTCCACAGGGATCCGTCCACAGTGACCCGTCAGCAGGGGCCCGTCAAAAATGACTCCCTTCAAAAAGGACCCGTCCTAAGGGGCTAGTCAACAGGGACCAGTCCAAAGGGGCAAATCAACAGGGATCAATCAAATGGGGTTATCACCTCAAGGTCTACCAATCACGCCTACTATCAATCGCGTCTACTATCAATCGCGTCTACTATCAATTACGCCTACTATCAATCGCGCCTACTATCAATCGCGCTTACTAATCGCGCCTACTATTTATTGCGCCTAATATCAATCGCGCCTTCTACCAATCGCGCCTACTATCAATCGCACCTACTATCAATAGCGCCTACTATCAAATACGTCCACTACCAACCGCCCCTACTATCAATCGCGTCTACTGATAGCGCATGCTATCAATCGCGCCTACTACCAATCGCGCCTACTATCAATCGCACCTACTATCAATTACGTCCACTACCAATCGCGCCTACTATCAATCGCGTCTACTAATAGCGCCTGTTATCAATTGCGCCTACTATCAATCGCGCCTACTATCAATTGCGCCTATTAATTGCACCAACTATCAATTGCACCTACTACCAATCACGCCTACTACTAATTGCGCCTACTGTCAATTGCACTTATTATCAATAGCGCCTACTAGCAATTACGCCCACTACCAATCGCGCCTACTGTGAATTGCGCCTACTATCAATTGCGCCTACTACCAATCGTGCCTACTAGTAATTGCGTTTACTACCAATCGCGCCTACTACCAATCGCGCCTACCATCAATCGCACCTACTATCAATAGCGCCTACTATCAATTACGTCCACTACCAATCGCGCCTACTATCAATCGCGTCTACTAATAGCGCCTGCTATCATTTGCGCCTACTATCAATCGCGCCTACTATCAATTGCGCCTATTAATTGAACCTACTATCAATTGCACCTACTACCAATCATGCCTACTACTAATTGCGCCTACTGTCAATTGCACCTACTATCAATAGCGCCTACTAGCAATTACACCCACTACCAATCGCGCCTACTGTGAATTGCGCCTACTATCAATTGCGCCTACTACCAATCGCGCCTACTAGTAATTGCGTCTACTACCAATTGCGCCTACTACCAATCGCGCCTACTATCAATTACGTCTACTATCAATTGCGTTGAGTAGGAACTGCTATCAATTACAGCTGGTAAAATTCGCTTCTAGTAAAAAACGCGCTCAGTATAAATCATAATCAGTATAAAGCGCGCCCAGTATCAAACGCGTCTACTAATCGTACCTACTATAAATTGAGCGTGCTATAAAACGCACCCAGTATACATTGCCTCTACTAACCATGGCTACTATCAATTACAGTCAATAAAAATCATAATCACTATAAATTGTGTTCAGTATAAATCTTGACATTGAGCAATGTGTGTGTGTGTGTGTAAATCACTTGTAGTCTAAAATTTGTTCATGTGATTATTATTCTTGACAGTACTTTGAAAATTCCACCTTTAAAAAATATCAATCCACTTCATTTATTTTACTGTTATTATTACTAAAGTGACTTTACTAAAATTAAATTAATGTGTATTAGTTAATATGGAAGTCTCAACAACCAGCCATGGTAAGCCATGTGCTTACTATAAAAGGATATACATATATTGTAAAAACAACCAATAAAAATGGAACTGTTATTTGGCGATGTTCAAAACAACGATCTAAAAAGTGTCGAGGAATGGTTAAAACAAAAGACTCCAACGTACTGACTTCAAACGAGCATCATTGTGAATCTCAAATTAATACACATTTAAATGGACAAAATACTCTTATCAAGGTAAAAAAGCAAGTCCAAGAAAAAAATATTGCTGCTCAAGATAGTGCAGTGTTTGTTCAAAATCACTTATCATGTCCTCAAAAAGTCATGTTAGGACAGTTGTCAACGTCTAAGAAACCCTTAACACTATCAAAAGCAACGCAGACTTTAAAAGAGGCCACTGTGGAAAAGGAACAAGAGGAATTGGATTGTTCTAGTGATGTTGAGGATGATGATGATGATGATGATGATGATGATGATAATGATGGTGACAATGACTATCATAATTTTGATGATAATATTCATAATGAAGAGGATGATGATGATGATGATGATGATGATGAAAAAGAAAAGGATGAGGGTTTTATGTCTATAAAACAACTGCGACTTCCCCAGTTTTTAAGAACAAGAGTACCTGGAGAAAGTTATAAAAGGATCTACAACAAGCGTTGTGTTTAAAATATCTATATCAAACAATGGTAAATAGAGAGAGTTGTATTCAGTGTGTATCTATTATAAAATGAATTTAATAAAAATATTTTATGGTTATTGTCTGCTTTTTCTTAATTACTATCACTACATCCTCCCACTATTAATGCAATTGTTAACCATTGACAGTCTCTAGCTATGTTTAGAAAGAGAGAGTGGACTTAAACAATACACTCTATCTATGGTTTGTGTATCGAGTATCATAATAATACAGTATTGCTAAGCTATGTTAAAGCAATAGTTATGTCAGGTAAGGGGTTCAAATCCTAGCTTTCTTGTATTGAAAATGTGAACATAAGTCAAACGCCTTAACCACTCGATCAACCTGACAGTTAATAATGTAATTTGTTTTGGGCACTTGAGTGTTTGCAAAATTTTCCAGTGTACATTGACTCAACCACTTGCTCGTTTTTAAATGTTTTTTTGTTGTTGTTGTTGTTTTTTTATTACATTGTAGTTATGAATCTTGAGAACTAGGTGTTTAATATAGGGTTAAAGGCATCTTAAAATAATTTTAGAAAAGCTCTCAGGTATCGTGTCATGGGTTTTAGTAATGCATTAATATTTGTTGACTAGTATTTACAATTACACAAGATTATTTTGGTAAGCTCTACATGTTGTTTGAGTCTTCAGCCTTTTGACTGGTTTAATACAGCTCTCCATGTCTCCCTGTCCTGAGCTGATCGTTTCATCTCTATATGGCTACCACACTCTACATCCAAGGCTATCTGTTTAACATATTCTATCCTTGGTCTACCCCTACAGTTCTTGTCCTCAACCTGTTCTTCCATCACTAAGCTTGCTATTCCTGGGTGTATGTGTCCTACCAACCTATCGATTTACTTCATTAGGTGTCGCTAAAAACATCTCTCCTCTCCCACTTGTCTTAATATCTCTTTGTTTGTAACCCTATTTACCCATCTAATCTTCATCATTCTCCTGTAACATCACATTTCAAACACTTCAACTCTCCACTTTTCTGCTACACCAATATTCCAAGTTTCCCTTTCATAGAGCGCCACACTCCAGACTAAGGTCTTCAAAAATGACATCCTAATACCTAAATCTAAATTCAATGTCAACAAATTCTGTACAAATGCTTTCCTTGCCTGAGCTACATAAGAATCCTAATCATCTCTGGTATAATGTCTTGTTTAGCAAACATTGTCGCTCAGTAGGTCTATGCATTTGTTGTATATAACCCAAAATAGCACACAGTTTTTCTAAAACCCTACTCACTGGTCAGTAACAAGCATAGTCGCCAAAGTGTTTCATTGGTAGTTAACTCATGTCTGGTTAGTCAGTTCTTATTGCAAGGCCAGTCAACACCTAAAAATTCATCTTAACATATAGTCTAATCATCTTTCTATCTACATACCAGTGTCTAATGAATAGCCAATATTAGTTTGGTCTTTACCTAAAATCTAAAATCCAATATCAAATTTCTAAAATCTAAAACCAAAATAAAATATAGTATAGAAAACATAATTCAAAGTAATACAAATCCTTATATGTTTTTCTTTAATAATTAGTTACCGAAAATTTAAAGTCATGACATTATGGTTTGATCTTTTCGTACAATCTAAAATGTAAAATGTAAATTCTAATATCTAAAGTTTCAAATAAAAAACAAATACAAAATCTTACTTGCATTAACTGTATATTGAACCCAGTCCTCCTTTGTTTTTGTAATCCAAGTAATAATTTGAAAAAATATACAAGTGTAATCAGTCTTAAAACATTATCCCTGCTTTTTATATTTTTTTGACATGCGTATTAATCTAAAATCAAACCCTGGTCTACCTTAGTCAAAGGATAACAGCTTAACCACTGCACCACTATAACCATCTTTCTTAGTTTGATTCGTTCTAAGCCTTAAAGTTAAATCGAGTTAAGGCCTCTAGTGCAAGAGCTAAAAGTGCTTGCCACTGCAGCACAAAATGGTTAGCAAGTAACATTATACATTCAAAAAGGATTGTATTGGTTCGGTTTGGTTCAGTGTAATCACCATCTTGTTTTCTTAGCTACCCTCTTTAACTAATCAATTAAAGATAGTCTACTCTTAATTCTTGAATCGATAAATTGGATTTTGTACACACCGTTTGTCATGTCATGCCTGAAACCTATACTCTCTATATACTGCGGTCAGGTTTAAAAACAAGTTCCAGTGGTCAAAGACTTGTCAGTCACCATACGTAAAGCCTACAATAATTCTTTCTCTACATAGCTATGTTTCATCACTCACCATAAACATCTAACATTATGGGTTTGCAATATATTAAGAGAAACAAAAGTCCATGACCTTGTTGTTTTCAATCTTTTTGGGAAAATTCATAAGCCATATAAAGAAAGCGTCATGTCAAGTTATAGGACACCTTATGAGTCCAAATCCCATTATTAGTTTATAAAACTCAAATCAGTAACCTTGCCGTTTTGGGATATTTAAATAAATGCATGCATCATAGGAAAAATCATTAAAATATTCTTAAAACAAGTCGTCGCATGACCCTCTTCAATCAATGCTTCACAAAATATCGATTCATCCATTGAACATGGCCACAGTGAACGGCGACATGCTCGTTTAAACACAACCGGTACTGTCTCTCTCTACAAAAAAATAAAAATAAATAAATAAAATTAATTCAAAAATTTAAAAAATCTAAATTTTCAAAATGTGTGGTTAGGCCCTTTGTCAAAATTTCAAAAAATAAATAATAAATTCAAGAAGAGATTGTCGCCCTGAGTCTTATAACACCTCATGTGTTCAAATCTGATTATTGGTTCCGCTTTTTTCCTGTAAAATCTACATGCATTGTTTTAGGGGTAAAATGACCAATCGTGGTAAAAGAGTATTAAATGGCCAATTTTTTGAGCTATCACACCTAATTTTAGGTTTCTTAGTTTCCAAGATGTCGATTTTTCAATTTTGAGGTAGTTTTTCACCCCCTTACTATTTTTCAACAAAAACAAAAGATCTTAGGTTCATTTATCATTTTTAGGCGTTTAACACATTTTCCCCTGTAAAACCACTATTCACTGTTTTAGGAGTGAAATGATCTATTGTGGTATAAGCGTATGTCATGACCTATTTTTAAAGCTATCACACTTAATTTTAAGGCTCTTAATTTCCAAGATAACGATTTTTAAATTTTGGGTGTAGTTTTAACCCTCTTACTATTTTTTTCATCAAAAACAAATGATCTTAGGTTCATTTATCATTTTTAAGTGTTTAACCGCTTTTTCCCTGTAACATTACTATTTATTATTTTAGGGGTGAAATGACCTATCGTGGTATAAGCGTATGTCATGACCTATTTTTTAAAGCTATCACACTTAATTTTAAGGCTCTTAATTTCCAAGATAACGATTTTTAAATTTGGGAGTGGGGGGGGGGATAGTTTCACCCCCAAAGGGAAACATCGCCCCAATTGCTAGGACCCCTCATACAAGTCACTAGCATGATAGGTTCGCGAGATATTAACAAAAGTGTGGTTAGGCCCTTTGTCAAAATGTCAAAAATTTATTCTAAAAGAGGCCTTCATCCCAAGTCCTACAATACCTCATACAAGTTCCTAGACTTATTAGACCGTTAATTAAGCCCTTTGACATAATTTGGATAAATTCATGTGCTAGTCCGTAGGAGCCAGGCCAAAGGGACCCGTCCAAAGGGATCAGTCCAAAGGGACTCATCCACAAGGACTCGTCCACAAGGACTTGTCCACACAGACTCATCCACAATGACCTGTCCACAATGACCTGTCAACAAGGACTTGTCCACAAGGACTCGTCCACACGGACTTGTCCACAAGGACTCGTCCACAAGGACCTGTCAACAAGGACCCGTCAACAATGACCTGTCCGCAGGGACCCGTTAGGTTGGGTTAGGTTACACTACAGCCACCATCTTTAAAAAAGCCCGCCCTCTTACCAAACCTATGAGTGGGCATGCGTAAAAACAAAAAACAAGCATGTTAATTCATAGTGGCTATCCACCGAACACATGCACTTTATGTAGAACAACGTTTCATTCCATATTATCATTCAAACTCTCACATGTTGCAGTTGGAAAGAGAGATTCTCTAAAAAATACAATTTCACCCTCTAGTAGGGGTAGGTTTTATTTTGGGGTGGAGATATGTTATCCATTGGAAAGGGGGTGTCAGCCCGAGTTCAATGACACCTCGTAGAAGTCTCTAGCCTAATTCGTTCGCGAGATATTGCCATTTTAGTATTCCAGCGGTGGAGCGGTGGCGGTGGCGTCTGAACTGTCCAAAACACACTACTTTCTGAGAAGAGTGGTTGTGTTTGAAGTTTCCCTGGAGGTGCAACTTGGCTTTTCTTCATTTCGCCTGTGAACTTTTCGTTCCGCAAAATCACAGTCAAATTAAGATTGGACGGAAGGGGGATTTGTGCTTCATGCACCTCGCCATTCTTAAATTACGTCCGACAAGAATTCGTTGCACATGCATCTCTATGATAATATAATTAAAAAGTTACTCCAGTCAGTAATATTAGTCTAACCCATCATGCCGAGACGTAAAACGGATATAGGTCGTAGTTCATTGACGTCTAAAAAAAAGGGCATTCTTAATTGTTCCCGGGCGAAGTCAGGGTTGGTTGCTAGTCATAAATATATAGTGCTCAAAAAATGTTTTGTATATTGCGATTTAGTGACTTGTTTATTTTTCTATGTGCACGTAATCACATTACACACAATATAGGTTTCCATTGGTTTACACCCCTACAGTAGGAGCATTGTAAGTCTCCGTGGCTTTGGCGGCAGCATACTGGTCTCCCACCACTTGGTCCGTGGCTCTAATCCCGGCCACTCCATGTGAGATTTGTGATGGACAGAGTGGAGGCAGACAGGTTTTTCTCCGGGTGCTCCGGTTTTCTCTGTCACACTTTCATTCCAGCAACACTCTCCACTATCATTTCATTTCATCTGTCATGCATTCAATCATTGCCCCAGGGGAGTGCGACAGGCTTCGGCAGCCGGCACAGTTCATATCCCTGACTCGGTCGGTCGACTGGAAGCAGGCTGTGGATTTTCATTTTCGCAGTAGGAGCATTCAAGTGTGGTGACGAGTGGGTGAGAGATTTCACGATCCCTTCGTCCAGGAACGCCACTAACACCAAGGAGGTTCAGTCATGATTTAGGGTGGAATCATATTAGGTCGACGTGCGCCTCTAAATTCCTATCCAGGGCAACATGACTGGTCTGGTGTACAGAGACAATATCCTCAAACCTGTTGTTACAGGTTTCGCTGCCACAATGAGTGAGGGCTTTACACTACTGGACGATAATTCTCACCCCATCAAGCCAGGGTGGTCAATCAGTTCCTTTAGATGCATGGCATACGGAGAATGGAGTGGCCTGCATATTATTCGGACATGAGCTGTATTGAACATGCATGGAAAGATTTTAAGAGGACAATTAAGCACCGTCCCAGTCTTCCAACAAACATTCAGCAACTGATTTAAGCTGCTATCAAAGAGTGCGATGATCTGCCCAAACCAGGTTGGATTCGTTGGTTCTCAGAATGCCTCGTCGTCTGAAAGCATGCCTTAGGGCTCGTGGTGGCCATACACGGTATTGATATGCCCCAGCATGAAAAAGACGTGAGTACCAAGTCCCACATTACTAACTTTGGTTATTCCTTTTGTGTTTGCGTCTCGTTTGCACGGCAGATTGTGTGTTGTTTTTCTTTGTATGCACCCTCATTGTGTATAATATGATTACATGCACATAGAAAAATACAAAAATAAAGAAAGCGGCTTCGGTGGCGTAGTCGGTAGCATGCTGAGCTTCTATGCCCAAGATCGCGGGTTCAAATCCGGCCGAAGTCGTCGGATTTTTTAAGAGCGTTAAAAATCCCTCAGTATGCCTTCCTTCGGAGGGGAAGTAAAGCCGGCGGTCCCATGTCATAGATTTATGGCATGTTAAAGAACCTTCCACTAATTACACCTGTGTGAAGCTAAATTGTACAGGTTAAGAATGTAAACAACGCTCTTAAGTTCCTACGTGCGTTGCCAAGAGCCGACTGCGGTGGCGTCTGGTAGCTAAGTTCTGAACTAGTAGTCGTTGACGGTGGCGTTTGGCGGCAAAAGTAGGAACTATATGAAAAATTCAAAAAGTCTGCAGTCCTTACTTGCATTAAGAAAACAGATAACACACACTAATACAGTCATCACAATTAACACCGGTTATCAGACAGATTCTACACACACCCAAAGTATACGGGGCTACATGACCGCGTTGTCGTAGCCCCTAAACTTAAGAACCAACCAACCAAAAATAAAGAAGTCACTAAACCGTATTGTGCAAAACGTTTTTTGAGCACTGTAATATTTTGATATAGCAATATGGTCTTACAATGGCACTAGTGCTTGCCAAGTGTTAAATCAAAGCAGTCATCGTTACTCAAGTTAATTCACACCAACACACCTCCAGGACTGCAAAATAGCCTATGTGCCCAAATTTACACGATAAGGCTTATCTAGAAGACACGCATACTACACTTAGAAAGTGTGTACCAGTTCATTGAATTGGTTTATTAACTTACCGAGAGACCGGTTCAATAGAGCATCAGTAAAGTATGTTCCTTTTCAGAAATGAACATTCGTATAACCTGTAATTTACGACACCTACAATTAAAATTTGGGGCAGATGACCACCACGTTCCACCCCTCAAGATAATCATCTCCACCACCAGTGCAATGAAACATTATCTGCTAGGATATAGAGGGTGGGTAGAGTATAATGAAGCAACCGGGAACATACGATTCCTCAGGTCAGGAAGTGCCTAAATTGAGAGGAACGTATAGTAAGAACAGTGGGGTTTAGCAGAAAAAATGGTTTAGCTTATTGTCATTTAGACTTTCACGGCCCGTGTTATTATTCATAATGTTGAATTTTGGGCTTATGCCGTGTTTTATTATATTGCAATTCGACGCGTTTCGAAAGAAACCATGTCTTTCATCGTCAGGAATAATCTGGAATACGACAATGTTGCTAAGAGAAAGCAACGAAGAACATATAGAAGGTGCCCAAAGATGGACGCCATTATAGCCCCATGTTAGGGACAACGGAAAGCAGCAGTGAATTACTTTCTCAGGGTTCTGATAATAGGTAGCCAGGATTCACTGAGATTGTAGCCGGTGTCGCGGTTGAAATTATCTGGGTGTTTACGTATTTCAACCGCCTCCCTGATGATTCTGGGACGATATTGCTTTATACGGGCAAGAACATCCACCCCTTGGAACATGACATCATGGCCAGGTGTTAAAGCATGATCGGCAACAGCTGATTTATCAGGTTGAATGAGCCTGATACATCTATTATGTTCCTTAATGCGAGTGCATATTGTTCTCGAAGTCTGCCCGATGTAAACCTTGCCACAAGTACAGGGAACTCTGTAGATACCCGGTTGTTGCAATTTAGGCAAACTGTCCTTAGTTGGTCGCAGGAGTTGCCTAATCTTAACAGAAGTTCCAAATACAGTCCGTATGTTGTATCGACGTAGGATTTTAGCAATACGATCCGTTGTGTTATGTATGTACGGAAGGTAAGCAGTTCCTCTTACATCTCTTTTCTCAACTGACGTCCTATTATTATTTGTTGGTTTCAGAACCGTAGAAATCAAAGCCTTGTTATAACCGTTGCTCTCAAAGGTGGTTCGCAGGGTGTTAATTTCTTCTTGTAAAGAAGACACTTCACAAATCCTCCTAGCCCTGGTAGTTAGAGTTGTAAGGATACCATGTTTCTGGGCAGGGTGATGGTGAGAACTTGCGTGGAGATATCTATTGGTGTGTGTTGGCTTACGAAAAACGCTGTGTCCTAAAGATCCATCCTCTTTCTTGGTGACGAGAACATCTAAAAAAGGTATTTTGCCGTCAGATTCCTTTTCCATGGTGAAACAAATAGAAGGGTGCTGGAGATTAAGGTGATCCAGGAAATGGCTAAGATTTTCCTCACCTTCCGTCCAAACAACGAACGTGTCATCCACATAACGCCACCAGATCTTCGGTTTGAAAGGAGCCGACGACAAAGCTTTCTCTTCAAAGTTCTCCATGAAGAAATTAGCCACAACAGGAGAGAGAGGACTACCCATGGCCACACCATCAGTCTGCTCATAAAAATTCCCATTCCATAGAAAGTAGGAGGAGGTCATGCAGTGATAAAAAAGTCTTGTGATGTCTTCAGGAAAAAGGCCATTAATGAGAGACATAACACCATCAATAGGTACTCTCGTAAACAGAGACACCACGTCGAGACTCACTAGAATATCACCCGGCTGAAGTGTTATAGCTTTTAACTTTTCCACGAAGTGTGTGGAATCCTTAATGTACGAAGGCGTGTTACCCAGAAGCGGCTGAAGTAGTCTACCTAAGTATTTGGAAAGGGCATATGTAGGAGAACCAATCGTACTAACAATGGGTCTAAGAGGAACATCGTCCTTATGTATTTTAGGAAGACCATAGAGTCTCGGAGGAATAGCATCCCCTGGAAGGAGAGTCTTCGCTGCATCCGCTGGAATAGATGATTGCTTGATCAATTTGACGGTGACATTTGAGTAGCGAGTAGTAGGATCACGACTATTAATCCTATATACAGGATCTGATAACAAAGACGAGATCTTAGAATCATAATCAACCTTATCCAATACCACTGTCGCATTACCCTTGTCAGCGGGGAGAACGATAATATCAGAATTGTCCCTTAGATCTTTAAGTGCCCGGCTTTCACCTTGTTTTAAGTTGGTGTTAGGTGGCTTAGCTGTCTTGAGAACTCGGGAACATTCTTGCCTGGCTTCCTCGGCCTCTTCAGGTGTGAGGTGATGTACTGAGGATTCTACGGATGTAATAAGTTCTTCAATAGGAATTCTTCTAGGCGCTACAGCAAAATTGAGACCTTTAGCGAGAACTGCCTGTTGGGTATCACTTAGGGGGTTGCTGGACAAATTTACGACAACCTTGTTAGCATCAAGTCTAATGGCTTGAGATTTCTGCAACTGACATAACCTATCATATTTGGAAATATGTCTGTCCCTCACCTGATCTAGAACGCTGTTAGCTTGCACTGAAGAAATACGATCGAAGATATTCCATAATTCCTCACTTACGAAGTTTGAGAGGCGTAGATGTAGCTGTAGTAACTCCCTCGAAATAAAATCTAACTGCTTACGAGTATGCTGTAACCTCTCTATCAATAACGCCTTGCTTGCACGACGATAGATTCTCGTTGCCTTAGGTGTTCTGAAGGAATGCTTCAACATAACAAAATTCGGTAGAATATCATGATCCCGGCATCTTAGGAGAAAAGCGAGTGAAGAGATTAGACACACCTTCTTGCGTCGTAACCTACTGAATCTAGACATCAGTCGGAAAATATCCTCCCCATAGAGGTTTCTAATATTGTCATTTAGACTTTCACGGCCCGTGTTATTATTCATAATGTTGAATTTTGGGCTTATGCCGTGTTTTATTATATTGCAATTCGACGCGTTTCGAAAGAAACCATGTCTTTCATCGTCAGGAATAATCTGGAATACGACAATGTTGCTAAGAGAAAGCAACGAAGAACATATAGAAGGTGCCCAAAGATGGACGCCATTATAGCCCCATGTTAGGGACAACGGAAAGCAGCAGTGAATTACTTTCTCAGGGTTCTGATAATAGGTAGCCAGGATTCACTGAGATTGTAGCCGGTGTCGCGGTTGAAATTATCTGGGTGTTTACGTATTTCAACCGCCTCCCTGATGATTCTGGGACGATATTGCTTTATACGGGCAAGAACATCCACCCCTTGGAACATGACATCATGGCCAGGTGTTAAAGCATGATCGGCAACAGCTGATTTATCAGGTTGAATGAGCCTGATACATCTATTATGTTCCTTAATGCGAGTGCATATTGTTCTCGAAGTCTGCCCGATGTAAACCTTGCCACAAGTACAGGGAACTCTGTAGATACCCGGTTGTTGCAATTTAGGCAAACTGTCCTTAGTTGGTCGCAGGAGTTGCCTAATCTTAACAGAAGTTCCAAATACAGTCCGTATGTTGTATCGACGTAGGATTTTAGCAATACGATCCGTTGTGTTATGTATGTACGGAAGGTAAGCAGTTCCTCTTACATCTCTTTTCTCAACTGACGTCCTATTATTATTTGTTGGTTTCAGAACCGTAGAAATCAAAGCCTTGTTATAACCGTTGCTCTCAAAGGTGGTTCGCAGGGTGTTAATTTCTTCTTGTAAAGAAGACACTTCACAAATCCTCCTAGCCCTGGTAGTTAGAGTTGTAAGGATACCATGTTTCTGGGCAGGGTGATGGTGAGAACTTGCGTGGAGATATCTATTGGTGTGTGTTGGCTTACGAAAAACGCTGTGTCCTAAAGATCCATCCTCTTTCTTGGTGACGAGAACATCTAAAAAAGGTATTTTGCCGTCAGATTCCTTTTCCATGGTGAAACAAATAGAAGGGTGCTGGAGATTAAGGTGATCCAGGAAATGGCTAAGATTTTCCTCACCTTCCGTCCAAACAACGAACGTGTCATCCACATAACGCCACCAGATCTTCGGTTTGAAAGGAGCCGACGACAAAGCTTTCTCTTCAAAGTTCTCCATGAAGAAATTAGCCACAACAGGAGAGAGAGGACTACCCATGGCCACACCATCAGTCTGCTCATAAAAATTCCCATTCCATAGAAAGTAGGAGGAGGTCATGCAGTGATAAAAAAGTCTTGTGATGTCTTCAGGAAAAAGGCCATTAATGAGAGACATAACACCATCAATAGGTACTCTCGTAAACAGAGACACCACGTCGAGACTCACTAGAATATCACCCGGCTGAAGTGTTATAGCTTTTAACTTTTCCACGAAGTGTGTGGAATCCTTAATGTACGAAGGCGTGTTACCCAGAAGCGGCTGAAGTAGTCTACCTAAGTATTTGGAAAGGGCATATGTAGGAGAACCAATCGTACTAACAATGGGTCTAAGAGGAACATCGTCCTTATGTATTTTAGGAAGACCATAGAGTCTCGGAGGAATAGCATCCCCTGGAAGGAGAGTCTTCGCTGCATCCGCTGGAATAGATGATTGCTTGATCAATTTGACGGTGACATTTGAGTAGCGAGTAGTAGGATCACGACTATTAATCCTATATACAGGATCTGATAACAAAGACGAGATCTTAGAATCATAATCAACCTTATCCAATACCACTGTCGCATTACCCTTGTCAGCGGGGAGAACGATAATATCAGAATTGTCCCTTAGATCTTTAAGTGCCCGGCTTTCACCTTGTTTTAAGTTGGTGTTAGGTGGCTTAGCTGTCTTGAGAACTCGGGAACATTCTTGCCTGGCTTCCTCGGCCTCTTCAGGTGTGAGGTGATGTACTGAGGATTCTACGGATGTAATAAGTTCTTCAATAGGAATTCTTCTAGGCGCTACAGCAAAATTGAGACCTTTAGCGAGAACTGCCTGTTGGGTATCACTTAGGGGGTTGCTGGACAAATTTACGATATTCTAGTGAGTCTCGACGTGGTGTCTCTGTTTACGAGAGTACCTATTGATGGTGTTATGTCTCTCATTAATGGCCTTTTTCCTGAAGACATCACAAGACTTTTTTATCACTGCATGACCTCCTCCTACTTTCTATGGAATGGGAATTTTTATGAGCAGACTGATGGTGTGGCCATGGGTAGTCCTCTCTCTCCTGTTGTGGCTAATTTCTTCATGGAGAACTTTGAAGAGAAAGCTTTGTCGTCGGCTCCTTTCAAACCGAAGATCTGGTGGCGTTATGTGGATGACACGTTCGTTGTTTGGACGGAAGGTGAGGAAAATCTTAGCCATTTCCTGGATCACCTTAATCTCCAGCACCCTTCTATTTGTTTCACCATGGAAAAGGAATCTGACGGCAAAATACCTTTTTTAGATGTTCTCGTCACCAAGAAAGAGGATGGATCTTTAGGACACAGCGTTTTTCGTAAGCCAACACACACCAATAGATATCTCCACGCAAGTTCTCACCATCACCCTGCCCAGAAACATGGTATCCTTACAACTCTAACTACCAGGGCTAGGAGGATTTGTGAAGTGTCTTCTTTACAAGAAGAAATTAACACCCTGCGAACCACCTTTGAGAGCAACGGTTATAACAAGGCTTTGATTTCTACGGTTCTGAAACCAACAAATAATAATAGGACGTCAGTTGAGAAAAGAGATGTAAGAGGAACTGCTTACCTTCCGTACATACATAACACAACGGATCGTATTGCTAAAATCCTACGTCGATACAACATACGGACTGTATTTGGAACTTCTGTTAAGATTAGGCAACTCCTGCGACCAACTAAGGACAGTTTGCCTAAATTGCAACAACCGGGTATCTACAGAGTTCCCTGTACTTGTGGCAAGGTTTACATCGGGCAGACTTCGAGAACAATATGCACTCGCATTAAGGAACATAATAGATGTATCAGGCTCATTCAACCTGATAAATCAGCTGTTGCCGATCATGCTTTAACACCTGGCCATGATGTCATGTTCCAAGGGGTGGATGTTCTTGCCCGTATAAAGCAATATCGTCCCAGAATCATCAGGGAGGCGGTTGAAATACGTAAACACCCAGATAATTTCAACCGCGACACCGGCTACAATCTCAGTGAATCCTGGCTACCTATTATCAGAACCCTGAGAAAGTAATTCACTGCTGCTTTCCGTTGTCCCTAACATGGGGCTATAATGGCGTCCATCTTTGGGCACCTTCTATATGTTCTTCGTTGCTTTCTCTTAGCAACATTGTCGTATTCCAGATTATTCCTGACGATGAAAGACATGGTTTCTTTCGAAACGCGTCGAATTGCAATATAATAAAACACGGCATAAGCCCAAAATTCAACATTATGAATAATGGTTTAGCTTATTATTTAAACATGTCTAACAAACTAATCGATGGTCTTATTACAACTATTTTCAAGTTGTCCGGGCTTGTAGGCCGTCGTCCGGGCAGAATATTATCCCCCGACGTTTCACTGGAAACTGAGTCCAGCATTTTCGTGGGTCCGCTCCTTTCGTTATAAGTCCCTCGGAACAAATTGGCCCGTGAGTGAGAAAGTGAAGCTGGCCACCGAGCCTACCTCAAGTTCAATGACAGCTTGCAATGTGGAAGAGGGTTGAGAAGGGGCTTGAAGGGAGGGGAGGGGAGCCGAAGGAAGAAGGGCTGCTTCTTGTGACATATTTATAACCGAGAGGTACAGTCAGCCAGTTGTTCCCAACGTGCTACTTATTTACCAGCCACATAAAAGTGATAGCGATAGTGAAATGTCTGGAATCGAACCATTAGATGATTAATGACTACCCGGTGATTGATTTTGAAGTGAAGATTGAAAATCATTTCGATTTGCTTGGTTAAATAATTATAATTATTAATAATGGTTGATTATTGAAGCCTCCATGGCTTAGGCGGCAGCACGCCGGCCTCTCACCACTGGGTCCGTGGTTCAAATCCCGGTCACTCCATGTGAGATCTGTGCTGGACAAAACGGAGGCAGACAGGTTTTTCTCCGGGTACTCCGGTTTTCCCTGTCAAAATTTCATTCCAGCAACACTCTCCACTATCATTTCATTTCATCTGTCATTCATTTAATCATTGCCCCAGAGGAGTGCGACAGGCTTCGGCAGCCGCTAGATGGGGGCTTCATTCATTCCATTCCTGACCCGGTCGGAGACTGGAAGCAGGCTGTGGATTTTCATTTTCATTTCAATAATGGTTGATTATTAATTGTACAGTGCTGAACTATATAGTCATAATATTTTCGTTCCTATAATATTCCATTCCACGTCTTAGTGCCATTTAATTGTTCTATTCAACTCTAATACAGTTTGTAACAAGTGAAATAAAATAAGGATTGTTATCGTATGAGTGAGTGACAGTTGCTGTGGGAACAGATTGTACTTCTGACGACTGACGGGTGACGCAGCGGACACCACCAGGCTGAGAAAAGCAGACTCTCTCTTCAGCTTCCTACTAGATTTTCACAAGGGTCAATTAGTTCTGAGGCAGTTATAGCCAGCAGTGGAGTGTCCGCACTCCCCGCGTGGCAGCCGTCTTTAACTACCGCTGCCTCCGACATGCTGTTAGTTACTAAGATAGTAAGAGAAACAGATGGGGGTTTGGATGAACCATGCGAGGCTTTCTGCCTGTCCCAGTACTATATTCTCGACCAGGCATCATCATTTGGTATAGGAACATATATGGGTAAAGGCTGAGCGAAGGGCCAGTGAAAACCCGCATAGGCAGAAAGGAAAGATTGCCTACACATACAACCTGGCATAATTGGAGATAGCCACATGTAGGGATGTGGAAGGATTTGGTGGGTTGTTGTTAGTGGGAGAAGGTATCATGCACCAGATCCACGTCCACTTCTCGCCAGTTTGCCTCCGGGAATCAGTTCAACTCGTCCCTGCTGGGACTAGCGCGGGCCTTTCCGGCTACCGAGCAAGGACGCTAATAGTCCTAGGACTTGCGCCATAACCCGGTCCCCTTGGGGTCCCTGGTGCCCAGTCTCCATGGCTGGAGAGCGGGGGTGGGGGCTCGCCAGCCAGAGCAGGGGCCTAGTGGGTGGTCCATGGGAACGAGCCGCCTTCCTCTCTGTTCTTGCCATGGCCCGGTAGACGGGGTAACTGCGGTGGGAGGACGGATTGACGCCCCTGCAGTTGGCGCACACCGGCGAATTCCGTGGCACCGTGCATACGGTGTGGTGATGGGCACCTGAACACCGGTCATATCGGGCTGGGGAGCCACAGGATCCCTGGGAATGGCCCCACCTCAGACAGCGGAAACACTGTAAAATCTGTTCCGAGTGGGGCCCCATATTACCTGGTGGCCGCTGCTGGACCTGGCTGCGGCTAGTGACGTCTTGGTGTTGCCCTACCTCTCCCTCCTGGGAGCGTGGGTGGCATCGGCGTCCGTTGATGACGGCGTCGTGTGAGCCTACCTCTCCCTCCTGGGAGCGTGGGTGGCGTCGTCCTTCCTGGTTGGTGACGTTGCCTTGGGCGGCGTTTCTTCTGCTGTGGGGCCTTCCCCGTGGCCCCGTCTGCCGTTGTTGGCACCTCCCTGGTAGCGAGCGCAGGTTGCCCTGCTGGCCTCCCGTGAGGTCCTGGCTGCTCCTCCTGGGTGGCGGGCGCAAGTTGCCTTGCTAATGGCCTCGCCTGAGGTCCTGATGGTTGCTGCTGAGTCTGCGTCGTCTTGGTGAAGGCTAGAGGGCCCTTCTGGGTCCTGGCCACCACCGTCATCGGTTCGTCCGTCTCCGTTGAGTCGTCGGTGCTGGGAGCGTCGAGGCCGTAGATGCAGCCCGTCGATGTCACATGGGTTGATGTGTGCATGATATCTCGGCCTAAGGACCGGGATCCATGTATGTATTATCCCGGACCTTAGGAACACAAAGGCCAAGATATAACGCACACATCAACCTAAAGAACCTTCCCGCCACAACTCGGCAGTCTCCTGACCCTCACGAGTCGGGTCGCCGCAGCCGGAGCACGCACCGTACCCCACTAATCTCGGGCTTGCTGGCTATCCCAATGATGGGAGAGCTGTGAGCAGGGACTGGTGCTCTGTTAGCTCCTTTTGCCCTTTTTGCAAGGAGTTTTAAGTTCTGTTTATGCTTTGCTAGTTTTTTGTTTTGTATTTTTATTTTTGTTTATTTTCCTCCTGGTCTTTCGTACTTGGTCCAGGAGGGAGAAGGATTTAGCGCAGCATGTACGTGAGGCCAGACGATCTAGCTGGACTGCGCAGAGAACGCTCTGCTCACACTGCGAACAGTGAAGATAAGTACAAATCAAAATCACGATTTTAATTTTATCTCTATTTTTATACGGTACAGTGCTATAATTTTACTTTTCATAACTTTACATAATTCCACATTATTTTAATTGATTTGACAAACTTTTATGATATTTAAAAGAAAACATTTTAATCATTGACGAAAGAAAACAAATTTTAAATTCTAAGATCCACCAGGGTGCCGGAATGTTCATGTTATTATATCAATATTGTCATAACGTTCCTTCAAAGGGTAAAAATGTGTTAATGTTAAATTGTTTTAAATTATAGTGTGACGTATATGCACTTAAATTATCATATAGCCGAAACACAACCCAAAAACATAAAAAAGTAATATAAGAGAAACAAAATTTAATTAATATACTTACTTAACGAATTTGGTCAACGCCCGCGAAAGCTTAAATTACACAACATAAGCTACTAGTAGTGATTTCGTGGCGGTTCTAATGCCTCCTCCTCACCCTCCTCACAATATGGTGGCTGCACGATATCTTTCGAACGAATTATTGGAGGAAGTCGTGTTAGGTGTCTAATTACTCAGGATAAAGTCCCCTTACAGTCCGCCATTAATTTTTAAAATTTTGCCAAAGGGCCTAACTACACATTTTGAAAAGTTTTTAAATTTTTTAATTTTTATTTAAGGTTTTATTTTGTATTTATATATTTTTATTTATTATTTTTAGATTTTGCCACAGACAAAACAACTAGGTCATCGTCCTATGATTTCGAGAACCGATAATTGGAGAGACTTGTGTGAAGGCTCATTTTACTTGGGATTACGCACTCATTTCTGTGGATTATTTATGTTTCCAAATTTTAGCAAACTACAAGGTCATCGACCTGAGATTTTGAAAACCCATAATTGTAGAGACTTGTGTAACTGTTAATCTTACTCGTGATTACACCCTCTGTACCGTGAATTATTTATTTTTTAAATTTTAGTAAACTGCAAGGTCATTGACCTGAGATTTCTTGAACCAATAATGGTAGAGACTTGAGTAAGGATTTAAATTAATACATGTCATATTTTCTATTTTTATGATCTTTTATTTTTTTAGATTTTAAAGGACTTAACTACTACGTCATAGACCTGAGATCTCTCGAACCAATAATGGTAGAGACTTGAGCAAGGATTTAAATTAGTCCTAGTAATATTCTTTTCTTGGTCAACTTTTGTTCTCTTTAGACCCGGACGGTATTAGGTTCCTAAAATCCAATTAAATTTAATAAAATGCCTTAAGATGTCTCGAATTTCTAATTACACGGTGTCGATGACTGATATATCCCTAGTCATTTACATATTTAACAACACAAGTCAGATGACCTCCCTGTTTACAATTTTTAACCATACAGGGCTAATAAACGAAATAATACAATAGACCAACATGAATTAGACACTCGCAAGTACATTAGGCAGATGACTGAAATGTTCCCAAAACCTTACACACACACACACACAAATACACGAGGTTACATGACTACGATGTTCCTTACAAGTCCAAAGCGAACTGCACTGGACTCAAGCAGAGATTGTGGGAATCTTTATCAGCAGAAATTTAATTCCTCCTTGGTATCACCCAGACTGCATACGGCCTCTGGCGAGCTATTCATGTCTTCGGACACTCCTGGAACTAAAAGCCATACGCTAAAAAAAATAGCGTAAGATAAAGGGTATAGAGACCTTTTGTTTAAGGTAACATACAATTCGACGATTTCTAGTTTAAAAATATATCCTCCTTTTAAAACAAAATAAAATAAAATATCTAAAAAATCTAAAAAGTACAATGTTTTGTTCTAGGAACAAAGGACAGAGGGACGTTTTGTTTAATCCATCATACAACTTTCTATGATTTATAGTTTATATATTAACTTAACCAAACATATGAGGTGTGATCAACAAGTTCCAAGATAGTGGTAAATTTAACGCTCTCTCAAATGCTCTACGTAAACTTACAAGCTTTTGCAAACTTGGGTGACAAATACACCTCAAAGGTCTACTCTCCCTTCGTAAAGGGTACCGTGAATTATAGTTAAGTTTAAGAAAGTAAAACGCTTTTATGCCTCTCTTTATTTACCCCAGACTTGAGGTCTGTACTATTTATTTATTTATTGGTGCCTTTATTGTGGCGAAGTTAGGGCTCTAGGCCCTCTCTTACACTTAACCACACACAGTGCAACTTATATGAATACTCACAAGTGTTATTCTTAACCTACCAAACTTAAATACTAGGAAAAACTTAAATGCTAGAATTAAATAAAATAAAATTAAATTAAATAAAATAAAAATTAAATTAAATTAAATTGGCGACTGCGTGATATTAACTAAGCAATACAATTTAAATGACATACCTTTTTAACAAAATTATACTATGGTCATTCACTCACACATTCATACACAAATTGTTCTAGTTGGCCTACGAATTCAAGAGGAAATCTTTACATGCACGTTTGAAAGTCGTTAGGGATGTACAATTTCTGACGTCACGAGGACAATTATTCCAAATTCTAGTTCCCGACACGAGGAAAGAGTTACTGAAGGCAGATGAATGATGTAGAGGAATTGCAATTATAGATCCAGATCGCGTGTGACGATCATGAAAGGAAGAAAGAAAACGAAAATTACAAGAGAGATAGTGAGGAGTACTTTCATTGAGAAGTCGATAGATGAGGGTACATATGTGCAGGTTTCTTTGTTGTTCTACTTTTAGCCAGGAAAGTAGATCATAAAAAGGAGACACGTGTGAGGAAAATTTCAAGGAGAAAATAAACCTAATGCAGGAATTTAAAGCTCTCTGAAGTTTCTTGTTTTGTTCACCGGTAGCATCTACTGATACAACATCACAGTAGTTAAATATAGGGAGTATCAAGGTTTGGACGAGTTTTATTTTCAAGTTACGGGGTAGAACGGACTGGTGAATCTTAAGTGGATGAAGTGACGAGTAAACTTTCCTGCATGTATTAGTAACGTGCCCATCCCAATTCAAAGTTTCATTTAGTGTGACTCCAAGACTTTTTACCGATTTAGAGAACGGGATAGCAACACCATTAAGTTGAATTAAAGAAAGCGGTCTACTGTGTAAATGGAAAAGCAATTTAGTCTGCCCTATTACGATAGCTTGTGTTTAATTGGGTTGATGGCAAGAGAATTTTCAGTTGCATAACGGCTGATCCTCTTTAGATTTAGATTCATATTTTCAATTGCCGCATCTATGTCGTTTACTTTTGTGTGGCAATATATCTGAAGGTCATCTGCATATAGATGGTAGTTGCAGTTTTCCAGTTTCGATGAGATGTCGTTCAGATATAGAATGAATATAAGGGGGCCGAGAATGGAACCCTGAGGTACTCCATTTATTTTGAACTTCCACTCAGTTCTGTTTTCATTAAGGAGTACACGTTGTCTTCGGTTATGAAGATGGGAGGGCATAACCCTATGGGCATACAAGTAGCGAGTTTGCAATAACGTTTGAACAATAAAAAGCTTATTACACGTTGTTACAGGTAGCTAAGTAGTAAAGGAGAATCAACAACAACAAAATCATTGATACAGAAAAGAAATAATTGACATTAAATATAGATTTAGGTACTAGAAATTAATTTAAAAGCCTTTGTATGGAGCGTGGAGCTTTATGGAAGTGAAACTTGGATTTTCAACTCACAAAAAAGAAGATTCAAGGTTTTGAAATCTGGTGTTACAGGAGAATGATGAATATTAGATGAGTACATAGAGTAATAAATAAATAGGAATGAAAAGATGTTTTCGGTGTCTTCTCACAAAGAGGAGAGATAGGTTGGTAGGACACTTACTAAGACATCTAGGAATAGCAATCGTGTTTATGGAAAGAAGGGTTGAAACCAAGTTTTGTAGGGGTAGACCAAGGTTAGAATATGTTAAACAGAATGCCTCGGATGTAAGGTGTGCTAGCTAGCGATAAAACAATTAGCTTAGGCCTGGAAAGGTAGATAGCTGTTTTAAACCAGTGAAAATACTCAAATATGTGTTGTTACATGAATGATAAATATTAGATGGGTACATGGAGTAACAAATAAAGAGGATTGAAAAGGTGTTTTAGACGTCTGCTAACGGAGAAAAGAGATAGGTTGGTAGGACACTTACTAAGACATTAAGAATAGCAAACTTAGTTATGGAAGAAGGGTTGAGGTGAAGAACTGTAGGCAGTAGCGTAGCCAGGATCGGCCGTTGGGGGGGTTATAGATATTCGAAGCCAAATTATCGTTAAACGTGCACCATGGCCGCGAGGGCAGCTGTAGTAAGTACGGATATCGTAGGTTCGAATCCCGGTGCTGACAGTGGTTTTCCTGAGTGTGTTTCTGCCCGGGTTTTTCCAAACTCCCTACAGGAATTTGCCGGGATAATTAGTGTCTTACTTCAAGTCCCGGAGCGTCTACCCCATCCCTGTCCCTGATACACTTACACACATTACTAAAATCATCAGCCTCTCACCACTAGGTCCATGGTTCAAATCCCGGTCACTCCATGTGAGATCTGTGCTGGACGAAGCGGAGGCAGACAGGTTTTTCTCCGGGTACTCCGGTTTTCCCTGTCAAAATTTCATTCCAGCAACACTCTCCACTACCATTTCATTTCATCTGTCATTCATTTAATCATTGCTTCAGAGGAGTGCGACAGGCTTCGGCAGCCGGCACAGTTCATATCCTCGCCGCTAGGTGGGGGCTTCATTCATTCCATCCCTGACCTGGTCGGTCGACTGGAAGCAGGCTGTGGATTTTCACTACAATCATCACAGCAATACAGATTGCCAGACAACTTCAACACACACCCAACTATACGGGCCTGATGACCAAGATGTCTTAAGCCCCTCAAATGAATTAACAACAACTCCATAAATATTTCCATTTCTCAATGAGATATTATTACACAAGAAAAGTTTCATGTAACTTATTTTGCTCCAGACGTTTTCGAGTAATATGCGCAAAAGACAACAACAACAACAACAACAACAAAACAGTTCTATAAAAAATTAAGTTAATTTTTGACTGAAATGGTAAATCTAGAACATTCCTGTTCCTCTGACAGGAACAAAATAAACTCGAATCTATCTGCGCTACCAACATGAAGACTGCGTATCTCTCAACAAGAGAAAACATTTACAGAAGTCTCAGCCAAAGTGGGCATGTCCTCTCACGATGTATCATGTTGATTTATGAGTTATACAGTAGGCTACTCATTTTTATGTTCATTCAGCTTTTTCAACAAGTTCCTGTGCTTTATATTGTAATTAGCCCTGAATGCCTAAAATATCATTTTCGAAGATTTTTGTCACCTGCTAAGTCCCTTTTACCTTGCAACTGCTACATGCAGCCGGAAAAAGGTTCAGTTGCTTACTCTACACATGCGACAAATTTCACTCATTCGTAACCGGGAGATAACCGTAATGCGGGGAATTGTTAGACATACAGTATACTGTATTAACGTTATATGAAGCAACTCGGTTGACGGCGTTCTCATGCTCAAGGAGTTAATAACGATCCTACAAATAGTGTTAATGTACCCATAGAATTTTCTAAGTCCTTATTAAAGCGCGTTATTTTTAATTAAAACTAGATTAATTTACATATAACTTCTCTCCCGCTAAGAAAAGAAAAAAAAAAAGCTAATATTGCCCCGCTAGGTGGGATTAAAAATTATTTGGCCGCTAGCCTTAGTTTGAAATAAGCTAGACTATATTTCGCGGGGCAAAAGTTAGATTGGCAAACCTGGGAGGCTGGAGTTGTATTACCACAGTCGAAAATACACAGTCACGAAGCTCGCTGCGTTACGAAATTGTATAATTTTGGTAGATGGAGCGACACTAGCGCTCGCGGCGGTCAGCAAGATGGCAACTGCCTTGAGCGCGTTATTAGCGGAACTGATGATTTCTCTTTTGTAGGGGTTTTATGAATTTTAACTCACCTGAGTGATTATTTCCATTGTAAACATAAGGCATGTTAAATCACAATGTTAATATTACTGTACACTTTTAATTCATGGGAACATAAAAAATGCTCTGTTTTTATTAGTTCAGTCCTCTGCAAGTATCCCTATGTACAGTTATATGGCGTATTTAATGAGTCTTACGTAGAATTAATCGCCCATACTAGTTATAAATTCATGTATTTGTTTCAATGATAGTCGCGGGTATCTCGACATACTGTAGTATAAAACAGAGTCCCCGATTCTTGGATGTAACGGGTAATATCGAGAACCACTGGATGGATTTTGATGCGGTTGTCACTACTCTGTAAGGGATTCCTCGAGGAAGGTTTTTGTAGAAAAACATTCATTTGTGACCACAGGAAGCCGAGCAGTAACGATTTCAGTGAATTGAGTCGGAGAAAAACCTGCCGTCGGTGCGCCATTTCAGCTTACTCTGGATAAACCGATAACAATATCTATATAGGCCTACTTGAGTGTAAGAATTGGTCAGCATGAAAAGTTCTACAAAATGTTCCGCGACAGCATATCTCTATCTTTAATACATCACCCACTATAAGTGATTTTACGTTTTCATTTCTGCCAACAATCTCCAGTGGAAATATAAATTACTAGCTTCGGAGCGAGTTTACGAGGTAGGCAGCGAGATTATCACCCAAACTTCGGCCAGCATCAACTTTCGAGTCGTTTCGAATTTTAAGACTTCAGAGAAGAGTATATATGTTTGGAGTTTCGATGTTCACCTTGGCTTTTCTGAATTGCATCTGGGAGCTGCCGTCCGTACGCCTTTCAAGCTTACGCTGGGTAAACCGTTAAAGATACGGGCAAAGCCGGGGTAGGTTACTAGTATGGGTATAATTGTAAATAGCTATGCTATATCAAATTCTTATCTATATCAAAAGCTAGTTCTTCCGTAAAATTGAGTAACATTATAATTAATATAAAAAATACCAGTGTGGTTTGTGAAACGAAAAGTATAAAAGGATCTTAATGGCTCAATTGTAAGTACTTCGTATTTTTTCTGTGATTTTGAAAACTTTCATTCCTGAGAATATATTACAATGCCAATTTTACAAATAATTTCAGCAATAACAATATTGTGTACCGTACCTTCACAGCAGTCATGTGGGAGACCAGGTATTTCATAAGAGAATTAACAAACAGTGTACCACATCTAAGTTTGTGAGCATTATCCTGACGACATAAATTGGCTCACTTCAAAACGATTCGAGAAAACGTTTATATTATTGTACAAAATAGTCTACATTTGTATTTATTAAATCAACTCTCTGGCTATTTGAAAGCCATTTTCTACACCTGAAAATTAAAGTATCGGCACGTATATGAGATGACATCATTTGCGTTTAAGTTTCTTAATTTTCAAAATGCATTGATATTATTTATATTTGAATTGCAGCCAATGGTGGTAGGTTAATACTGAGTGTCAACACTACCTGAGGGAAGATTATGAGAAATAAGAGGAGGTGGATTTAGGAGTGGAATCAATTTTAGGCAGGGAGGAAGAGAATCCAATAAAAGTTAATAAGAAAATAATAATCCAAAGTTGGATTACACTGGGCGAAGCCCGTGAAGCAGCTAAAGCAAGAGGGAGCTCAGACAGCGTTGACGGAGAGAGCGGCGTTGGCTACGGTTTTCTGCAGGCCATAGCTATTCGCTCTTTCCTTCCCGAGCGAGTATTTGGGTACTATGGGGATAGGTAGTGTGCTAGCAAGCAAGGATATATGAAAGGAAGTGGATTTATATGTTTTCCCTTCAAAAGGGTTGGATTTTACTAAGAATTCTGAAAAGCTAGAAATACTTAAATTGGTCGGAATAATTATATTTTCCACCGCTGTAGGATCCCCGACAGAACGGCCGAATGCCCCCAGAGTGGGAAGAGATAAAGCAACTCTAGTGCTTTTAGCAATGTTTGTATTATTATTAGTGAAATCTTTAAAGAGTACCAATTGTTGCATCCAAATCAGGCTAAACTCTTACCCAGCAGAGTGCCAACTAAAAGTTTAGAACAGAGGAAAAACCTCAAACCTAACTTAAATAAAACCAAAATTTGAACGGTAAATTATAAGTCAGAGAGAAAATCTCTACAAGCAGGAAGCTGGCAGAGCGAGCTATACTTGCCTTAATAGTTAACCAGAATTAGCTGTAATACCTAAGAGAAACTTTGCAAATGTTGTTATTGGAAGTTTTGTTTTAAACGCAACAAGTTGTAGTTTTTTATTAATTCAGTGATTGCCTTTTTCAATAAATAGAAAGTAATTTTAAGAGAAGAATCAGGGAAGAGAAGGTCCTGCCTAACCGTTATTCTAGCAAGAGAGACAGAAACAAAATAATAAATAATTTATTTAACAAAATGAGGAAGTTATTAATTAACAACAATTTAGCTATTTCAAGCTAAAGAAATTTTGGTTTAACAACTTGGAAATCTAAGACCCCTATTTGTACAAAAACCCTTACAAGAGTTATTTAACAAGCGTATAATTAAAAGGTTTTAGACCTGTTAGGTTAATTATAAAAGATTTACAATTTAGTATAACATGTTGTTAAATTAGTTAGGTAGGATACCAAGTATAATGCCCTTATGGCAAGCGAAAAGGCTATAAACAAATAGATTACATTCCTGATCGTACCAGGAGAAAAGAAGAGATTTACAAGCGGAGGTGACCACTATTATTTAAACAGAAGTTAATAAATGTTACATTCAAAAGGGTCAGGTCGTATTAACGAAGCCTGGATCAAACAAAATCAGGTACAAAAGTTTAACAATTAGAAGATTACCAATTCTGGGCCAGCAGGATAAGAAAAAAGAAGATTAATAAGTGGTTTCTATAACCACTGCCATTTAAGCAGGATTTAAGAGATTACAAATTCTAATGGAGCAGGTCGACCTTGGTGAAGCCCGGATTAAACAAATTAGATAAACATTTAACAATTGGAAAATTAGAACTTCCTGATTGCGGCAGGACAAAAATGCTTATTAAAACGTGGATTTTAACCACGGTTATTTAAACAGAATGAATAAGTTGAACATGGAGAAAAAATGTTTTAACTTCACCCTTGTCAAGCTGTAGTGGTAACTGAGTCTCCCTTAGCTCCGGTGAGACATTCTCTAGAATACCTGGGTGATTGCTGCACCACTTACGTAGTGAGAATCCACCCTTCTGTAGTATGTTTATCAACTCTTGTTGCACCTGAAGAGCCTCTTCGAAGGTCACACATCCCGAGATACAATCGTCAACATAGAAATCTTCCATCATTGATTTCTGAGCTTTCGGAAAGGCATGAGCTTCCTCACTGGCCAGTTGTTGAATGCATCTAATAGCTAAGAATGGCGCACATGACATGCCATACGTAACAGTCTTCAATTGATACTCCTTGGCAGGATCTGTCAATTTCTCTCTCCATATTATCCTTTGATATCTACAGTCTTGGGAATGTACCAGAATCTGACGGTACATTTTTAGTATGTCCGCAGTAAAAGCAATGGCATGACTTCTGAATCTTAAGATAATAGAGTAGAGATCTTGCTGGATGGTTGGGCCGACGAGTAGGTCATTCAATGACCCTCCGTTGCTGGATGCTGCAGAACAATAGAATACTACTCTAGTCTTAGTGGTAGAGCTGCTTGCCTTCACCACTGCATGGTGTGGCATAGAGTAACAACGTACTGTGGTATCTTCAGCAATATCCATATGACGCAAATCTTCGTACTCTTGAAGAAATCGAATATATTCTTCCTTCAGTCCTTGATGTTTGGCCAACTTCCTTTCCAACTGATGGGACCTCCTTGTTGCCATCAGCTTGAAGTCTCCTAGATTTTCTGGGTTTTCCTTGAAGGGAAGGCGCACTACAAATCTGCCAGAAGAGTTGCGTGAGTCATGTCGTCTGAAGTGAGCTTCAAAATCCCTTTCTTCCTTAGTTCTTGGAGTATGGTGTAGCTCTTCGATTTCCCAGAATTTATGTAGCTGCTGTTGTATGCAGCCTGCAGATTGTACTGTCCCCGTTTACCCGGATAGTAGGCTGTCAGATATCCGCCCCCTCAATCGGATTGCCAATAATCCACCGCACCGGCTCAACTACACCAATGAAAATGGCACTGACAGATACTACCGAGGTTTGAGTACAGAAGTTAACAAGGAATTATTGCGGAACACACCAAAATAGACGGGGGTCCATACTTACTTCTACTTACCTCTTAAAAATATCTCGGGGATTGGGTTGACAACAGGATCTCTAAAGTATGTTCCCACAATAACCTTCACTATGACATTTAAAAATGAACCAGAACGACGGCAAGAACTTTGAACTGTACAAAAGCTTTATTTCAAATAAAGGGTATGACTTTAACAAACTCAACAAAATAAATGTGGCTATCATTAGCCCATGTCAATCTGACTACGTCCTCCTATAGGACTTGCAAAGTTAGCATACAACATGTTAGCTCCCCCGAGCTCAAAATAACGTAACATTCATAGCATACTTGGATTGGAAAAAGGAAGTCAGGACGAGACACATGTATAGAGCATTTGGTTTCTTTTAATAAACATGACACTTGTATTTATAGGCTCAAGGCCACAATGCAGACGACCTCGTCCGCTGATAACCAGTTGTCTGGCCAGCTGCCATCTACTCTTCAAACCTGACGCACACCTGTCAAATGGGCTCACTTGTCAAGCCACGTTGCGTAAGAATCCAGCACTCTCTCAAAAGCTTTAAATGTCGGCAAGACATCACAAATATTGTTACGCAAATCTTTCAAATGCTTTACTCACAAACCACTGGATTATTCTGACAATCCCTAAACTTGTTTAATTATCATTCAAATGTTTAATAAGCATTGTTTAGAGTATAAAACAAACTCTTAAATGTTTTTAACAAAAACTCATAAATTAATTTATAACAATTAGAAATTGTTAATAATATTGTCGAAGACAATTACAAAAAATTTTAACACGCCTCTAACATTACTTTCGTTCCACAATATTGTCAAAGATCTTTACATCATTATTTACAATATTAACATTTAAATTATTCAAATTATTAATTTAAGAAATACATTAACCACATGTTCATCCGGTTGGTAATTTCATAATCGTGTCAATATAATCGACCAATGAAGGTTAGTTATACATTTTAATGTCACATTCTGGTTTAATAAATGTTTAATAATTATTATAATTATTTGTGACGGTAATCTTCATTCAAAATCTTATCTCAAATTCTTTCAATACTCTTGTTAATTATAACAGTAAATTCACTTGATTAATTTTCAAAGGACAAATACAATACACTCCAGCGGTAAATACGTCGCTTACAAAAATAGGCCCAAAATTCATCATATATTAATATATACGGCATCAAAATCTTCCACAGAATTTACTAAAAACTTACACTAACAAATTCTTTAACATCATTAATTACTGTGGGAACCTCCTTCATTTACTTCAAGGGCATTATACATCAGCGACTTTCAACACGTTCGCTGCACTGGCGATTATACATTCATAGTTCCACTTTAAAAATTCTTATAATCATTAATTGTTTCAGAACTGTTGTCATTTAACCTTCGTGGATTTCATTCATGAATCGAAATGAAGTAAAAATTTGCCAATCACAAACAAATTTAATAGTGAATACGCTTATATACGCCTCTCTGGTCTATCAAAATTTAAGATTATCATCTTCAAAGTATTGTAGTATAAAAATACTATCATCAAATAAAGTGCGACTAAACTGCAAAATAGTCGAATAGAATCCAATTAGACTGTGGAATGCAAACATTATTATTCAAATCTCTAATTGAGATAAAACTCCTAACAAAAGTTCAAGACTTTAATGCATTCAATAATTCATAATTAAAGTTCATCTTTCACAAAATTGTCTATGATGCAATGGTCGTTCATAACTGACGATAAATGTCTGTGTTGCAATCAATTTCAAATAACGACTAGTATTTCCAAGATCGTCGACAACGTAAGAGATTTTAACGCTCTAAAATCATTTAAATGTTCTTCCTTCTTGATGATGACAGAAAATTGGTCAAAGTAATTAAACTGGGGTAGAAATTACTTTAATAAAGAGACATGCTGTCTGAAGTTAAATCTGCCATGAAAATCATTAACTTATAGTCAAATCGTGACTACCAAAAATAAGCAAATTATTGAAATATCTAAATATCAGTCTCAACTGATCAAAAATCATTTAACTATGCCCATGGAATAACCATGTCTTAATAAATCGTCGAAAAAGGCATAACTCAACAAGGTGTACTGAGAATAGGAATCTCAAACAAGAATATAGGGCAAAATACATGAGGACAAAAATATGGGAAAATGGCTGCTCAGATATTGCTAGAAAACTCAAATACAATAAACGTTCACGACTACCTTATCTGCTGATTGAAGTTCCAGAGGAAAATTCCCCAAAGAAGACTGCTGATGGATCCATTTCACCAAGTTAAAGCTGAGCTCCATCCTCGAAACAGGAAACAGCACCCTCAGAGAATCGAACTGCTTCCTCCTCTGGAAATTGCACTGCTCCTTGAAGACGAAAGACATCCTTCCGGCAAAATTCTTCTTTGTGAGTCGGGACTACCCTGACCTCTCTTGAAAAATCCCTGAAGATCTTGTAGAAAATCGCCATGAAGTTTTTGTAGTAATTTCCATTGAAATATTCATATTCAGTGAGTATGAAATCGTTTCCATTGCTGTTTGATAGTATTCAGCGTTGAGCCACGAAACATGGGTGTAGATGGTTGTTCACCACATGTTCGCTTGTATGGAATGGCAATTAGCGAAGTTCCATGTTGCTATCTTACTCCAACGATGTATGTCCCAATTGCATTAAAGTCCTTTAGCCTTCCATCTTCTCCTCGGTTATGGTAATAGAAGAACAAACTGCCTTATTAAACTGCTCCATAATACTGTAGCGTTGTGTCACAAAAGCAATCAGAAGTCTCCCTGTTATACTAGCAGTGTCAGCCGTAGCGTAGGATCTGACGCTATAACGTGCTTCTCAGAAGGCGAGAAAATCACTTTTGTCAGACGTCTAAAAGTGCTAATATCTTCGAAAATAACTCCTTGAAATTGTTCAAATTTACTACACTGCTTAATGTAGCACTGCACAATAGAATTAGCTTATAGGCAACCGCTAACTGTTCATAGCTAATCTTGTAGACGCGTTATAATGTGCGTTTTAACTTCGCCTAGTTTTACTCACAGTAAACTTGCACTGCTTGTCTGCTTGAATCTCGTTTAATGCGGTGGCTTCACCACGCGTTATAAAGACGACTCTCTCTACTAATATCACTCGACGTCTCACCAAAACGACTATATAATCACTGAAGATCTGACGATTTGAGATATGCGATATGAGATCTGACGATTGAGATATGCGATATGAGATCTGACGATTGAGATATGCGATATGAGATCTGACGATTGAGGCTCCTCTCTTCTGCGCAAGGCCTTTTATAAACTTCATAAGGGGCGTATCCATCCCTTCCATAGCGTGTTACTGCGTCATCGCTCGAAGTTCCAACTTCGTCAATACGTGACGGATTTTCAAAATTCAATAACTGGAAATAAATTTCACCAAAATTCCAGATCAATTCCTCTACTGCAAATGGATTTCCACAATTCTGCATTCCAAAAAGTATTAAAAATATCATAGTTTCATCAATCTCCGTCTTCCTTCAAACAATCGTTCATTGGTTCAAGCCTCCCCTCCAATAGCATAATTTCTTCCTCAGCACAATTCCACGTTTCCTGCGACTGCGTCGTAAATCTCGGAACTTTCTCGAATAAATGCTGACGTCACTGAGAATCTCAGCTCAAGTAGCCTGCTGGTATAACGTCTGCGTCATCCGTGCTTACGTCATGACCATCCACGTCATAACTATGACAGCCATAACTTTCTTTATAATTTCCAATATAGCCACCGTGGTCTCTATATAATTCAATTACGGGGGCATTCTCCCCTCACCACGTTTTAAAAACAGTTGCAAATTGTTTTTAAACTCAGTGTTACAAGTATCTCAACTCTCTTGAACACGAAATTGAATTATTACTGGCTTACTCTAGTATGATATTTCCTCTATGTTCCTTAATCATAAATCTCTTCTACTCTGGGTTGTGTGTGGTTAAATGCATTCTCTCCTCTCTACTTTCTCTTCTGTCCAGTATTTCTATTTTCTAAGTTCTGCTGGACTGTCGAAGGTCCAGGATCGATCACAACATCCTGCCTTTTCTTTTGATTTTCGGCTTCTTTTTCCCGTAACTCCTTCAGGTATTGTTGGCTTTCCCTTTCTCTTTCCTGATACTGATCGGGTGTCATAACCTGACCTTGAGAATCCTGATTTCTATTTTGGTTCTGGTTATTTCTATTATAATTTCTGTTATAACCATTATTGTTGTAGTATCTGCCTCTTCCATTGTTGTAATTGCCTCGATTATAGTTCCAGCCTCTTCTCTGTTGATACGGACGGTAACCTTGCGATCTGTTATTTCTAAACTGATTATTCCTGTGAGGACCTACATTGTCAGTTTTCTCTTCATCTGGCTTGTCAGTTTGTTGGACTTGGTCCATATATACCGTATTTATTTCTTTGAAGTCATGCCTTTGACCTTTCTGTACCACGTTAGGCATTGGACTTGTGTAGTCTAACCTCCTCAGTAATTCATCCATGCTGGTCAAATCCCTTATGTTTGACGAAATGATTAGTCTACTCACCTCCACAGGCAGCATACGAGAAATCGCATCAATTAATTGCTCCGTTGACAAAGGGGGTTGCAAAAATCTCAAGCGGGACAATTGACTCGTAAAGAAATCAGCGTACCGCGTTGGAAGAGTACCTGAGTATTTTCTTGAATAAACCTCCGCTCTTAACGAATTCTGCGCTTCGATGGACCAAAATCGTTTGATTAGCGCCTCTGCAAACTCGTCAAAGTTACTGAACGTGTATCTAAATGCGCGAAACCATTCGAGGGGTCCTCCAATCAAAAATCTCTCCACTATCTTCATCTCTCTCTCTCTGCGAATGTGAGCTTCGATGAAATAATCTTTGAGGTTCCTGACATACTCTATAGGCGTCAAACTATCAGTGTTGCTGAACTTTTGCGGTTTGTCTTCAAAATTCCTGATGACCGTGACATTCCTCGGATATGAATCCGGGTAGTTTTTCCCACTATCTCGGTAGTTCCACTCATGTTCCATATTCCTCTCGTCATCTTCCTCCCTGAATCTGGATATACGTTCTTCAGGAGTCACGTCTCTTTCTTCTGGATCTAGGTTATATCTTCTGGCATAATTCCTATTGGTTTCGCAAGCCAAGCCTACTGTATCCTTGTCAGTAATCTCCGTTAAGACTTTCTTGATTAACTCCTCTTTGTAGGTCTCCATCAAACTAGCTTCTCCTAGCTTCAAATTTTGCAGTTTACTCGTCGTTTCATTCACATCAGAGACAACTTTATGAATCTGTTCCTCTAATGCAGATTTTAATGTTTGCACATCCTGACCTAATTGTGTTCTATCTTCTACTTGTCTCTCGGATAGCGAATCCATCCTGACGCTTAAATCTTTCCTAATCTGTACTACTTCATTGTTAATATCTATTTGAGTACTGGCAAGTTTTCGTTCAATACGTTCTTGAATTTGGGTTACATGTTCCCCACTTGACCTATTCCACTCGTCTTTCCATACTGCTACATTTGCCGTTAACATTTCTGCTATGTCTACTTCGATTTCTTCTTTAAGTAATCTATTATGGTCTAATACCTGGGTTCTCATGACCTCTACATCAAACTTTAAACCTGCTAAAGACGCTGTCGTTCTAACTGACTCATCAACTAGCCTAGTCGTTAATGCACTTATATTACGTGTACAAAGTGTTTTCGAATTTTCTATTTCTTCCCTGACTTTATTTACATCAGTTTGGACTTTAGCAATATCTACGAAAACTGTGTTGACCTCTACTTGAATTTTATTTATGTCACTTTGCATCTCATTTACATCCGAATGAATGTTATTAATATCAACCTGAACATTGGACACATCAGTTCTAACATTTTGGATTCCTCTTTGGACTTCCTCAACCTTGTCTTGGACAGTCGCAACATCATTTTTAACAACAACTACCTCAGCCCTAGCACAAGAAATATCACTTCGGACATTAGCAACATCTAAATTCAACAATGTAAGATCTTTATGCACATTAGACACATCAAGTTTAACATCAGACACGTCTGAGCGCATGTCAGTTACAGCATTCTCGATTCCTTGGGTATTAATCTGTAAACGCGACATATTATCCTCTAAGTTAGCAGAACTGGTCTGGAGAACTTTTATATTAGCAGACAAATTACTAGCATTCTCCTCCATTCGACTAGTATTCCTAGCTTCCATCTCCTTCATGCTTTCATTCAAGCTAGCAGACATATTACTAGCATTTTCCTCCATTCGACTAGTATTCCTAGCTTCCATCTCCTTCATACTTTCACTCATCTGCTTCATACTGCTATTCATGCTAGCAGACATCTCCTCTAACATCCTCCTAAGACTTTCATCTGCCATTACAATATTATTCAAAAATAGACTGCTGTAGGGACATACATCAAAAGAGCAAAATAACAACATCTGAGCAACACTTTTCACCATATATAAATTTGATCAATTTTCTGTCTTAAATCTAACTTATAACTACCTTATAATTAACCTTCGAAGACACTTCATGTTGAAACAAACTCAAGCACATGTTCAAATTTCCCTGGTCCATTTTAAAATATCCTAACACAAATAATTTACATTTACAATCCAAATAATTTAATTTTATCTTTAATATGACTAAAATGTCATAAGCCGGTCAAATAAAATAAGATTCCAGATCATAGGCGATTTTTCTAAGTTTCCAGCCTATTTAACCTTTCTCAAGTTGTATAAGATCTGATCTTTTCTGAGTGTAATTTTCCTACTACAATACAACATTTAATTCCTATATAATCACACTCTCAAATACTACAATTGGCCTAGACATCTAACAAAGAATCAACCTCTTTATTTGAGTCTATCGATCCACACGTACTAAGTAAGATACTACCGGCCGCCGTGGTTCATGTAGGGTCTTACTGGAATCAGTATATTTACCTGCAAGTGCCCAACCTAACTCTGTTTCTTGTAGAATATGATAATATTTAGTCCTAGTTAGATTTCCTGTGAGCTGAATATATGGACATACCTCTGCCCCAAATAAGAAATCAATGTGACCTGGTTCGTTGAACTTCGGATGAGCAAATGGCAGATTTTTGGGTAAGTTCCACACCTTGCTATCAATGTATTCGCCGGGAAGATCTTCAGTAAGCTTAGGTAGCACTAAGCACTCGACTGAGGTCACGAACTCATTTATACGCGAGCCTATTTGCACCGAAACACTATGCTTAGTTTCTGACGTCGTATTCCCAATACCCTGGATCGGTTTACGATCATGAGATCTGTGTAGCCTTAATCGCTGAACACAGGATTCCGAAATAAAGCAAGATTGCGAGCCACTGTCTAAAAGGGCTCTACAAGTCTGCCAGATCCCTTGAGCATCCTTGACCTTCACCAATGCTGTGGACAACAATATGGACTGACGTGGTTCTATCTTAAGAGTACAGTAACTACTCGCACCATGTTGCACCTAAGTCAAGTTTTGATGAGAGACGTTTTCCGACTTATCTACGTTTGACGAATGCTGGGACACATCAATATGCAGTAACGTGTGATGCTTCTTCCTGCATGTTTGGCAGTTACCAGCCCCTTGTACTGGGCGACTCTGTGTTGAGCATGTAGACAGTTGAAACAGAGATTATTGAGCTTGACAAAATCTCTGCGTTCTAGAGTAGGAACTTGCTTAAAATCCCTACATCTAGCTAGAGCATGTGGAGCGTTGCAGTACACGCAGTTTATAGTTGTAGTAACATACGTCTGATGAGCGTGTGGTGTTGTCTTACGATTGGAAGGTTCTTTACCTTTAGAGTCTGAGCGGCTTGAAGGCCTGAGGAGGTTGCTTGAATTCACTATGTCTAAAGCCTTACATTTACCTTCTAAGAACTTGATGATGATGATGATAATTGTTGTTTTAAGGGGCCTAACATCTAGGTTATCGGCCCTCTCAGAACTTGATTAGATCTTCAAGAGTAGGAAGAATTTCAGAGTCGACAGCATCTTCAAATTCCTTCCTAATGGACAAGTGCACTTTCTCCAAAATCAACTGCGAAACTAGTAGGTCTTCCAATGGCACTGCTAATTTTAGGGCCTTAATAGCATTTAGGTTACTCAAAGTTTGGTTAACTAGTGCGCGAAGTTCATTAACAGAATCTTTGTGAGTAACCGGTAAGTTTAACAAGTAACCTAAGTGTGCCTTAGCAATCAGTCTTATGTTATCATAACGGCTGCGAATAGTTTGCAAAGCAACTTCAAAATTAATGCTAGAAACTGGGATATTAGCTATTAACTTATGAGCTTCACCTTTGTGTGTAGACAGCAAGTAGTGAAATTTTTGAATATTGTCTAACTGGTCATTATTGACAACTAGGCTATCAAAGGTGTCCATATAATGCTTGAAACCGGTCACATTACCATCATAGCTGGGAAGTTGTAGTAGCATTCCATGGACTAGAATGTGAGTGTGGTGGAGTAATAATACCAACAGCCTTGTTTTCATTATCACGATTTATCTCGATATTCATTGCAGCTTCGAGATCAAAGTATGCTGATTCAAAGACTTCTCGTTCAGTTGCATGCTTTTCAATACCCTCAAATAATTCTAACTGCGTTTGAGCACCTTCAAATTTATCTCTGATGTTAGGTAATTCTTTCAGTCTAACAATCACTAATTGAATAGCTGACTCATGCTGGAATTCACTAATATACTTTGACATTCGTGTTAAACTTGATTTGGCAACGGCTCGTTGCTGTACGAGTTGCTTCCTGCTTTGTTCTTCCATTGCTGCAGACTCGTTACGAGTACGAATGGTCCGAAAAGGTTGAAAACAAGGAAGGCTAACTTATAGAATGATTAAATAAGAATGTGATCCTTTGTACATAAGCATAACGGACGTAAGGAGACAGAATAAACAAATAGGATAAAGGTTGGGAGCCACAGAATGTTGCAACTTACTTGTTATGCAGAGATAAGTCTTGGATCCGCCACTGTAATTCATGATGAGCTGAATAGTCCACTGTAGATGTTCTGCATGACCACACAAACTGGAGCTATAAGACCGGCAGCTGAACACATGCCGTGGTATGTGTTGTAGGTTATGTTACGTATGTAACATATAAAACACACGAGTTGCATTTCTAGAAGTTCGTTAAGACTTTGTGTTCCAACGTTTAGTTTTCTTTACACGAGCGAAGTATGCACGATGTCGTCTCATACTTGCAAGAATCAATTTCGCCACGAGGTGACCATGTGCTTTGTCCGCGATCTGTTATACCGTACAGAGAACATGTCTTTCCAACGCGAATATTCGGCCCGCGAAGACCATGAATATAATAGTGCACAACAATAAACAAACAAACAAAACATCATGCCAAAGAACACTAATACTCAGTCTACCGTCGAGCGCTGCAGAGCGAGCGATCGAGTTGGCTGTCGAGATCGAGACGGCTGTGCTCAACATTACTCTTATTTGACTAAGTGGATATGACAATTGAATTTCTTTTGAAGAGCCCTGGGTTCAATTCTTGGCCGGGTAGTGACATTATTACATCGTATGGTTAATTACCCTGCCTTGGGACGTCTTTATCAACATTTCATTCTCATTACGACATGCATGTTGCCCACGGGCGACAACTTTAAAAGAATTGCAATGGATCAGACCCCTCCGTATGTCACATGCCACTATTAGCTTGCCACGGTGGGTGAGTGGATAGCGTGTTGGTATACTAACACATAGATTGCAGGTTTGCTCCTGGCCGTGGTAAGTGATTTTTTTTTGAAAGGCGGAAAAAATACGACACGCATGTCATACGATGTTGGCATGTCAACGAACCCATTTGAATTCAGTAGGCCGTGTTCATAATGGCAAAATTAATCTCGGGAGTTTCCGCCAACACAAAGATCCTCATTTCTCTACTAGAAAGCGCTAGAGTGTTCAAGGAGCTTAGATAGCTAACCTCCTTGACTTTCATAGTGATTCAAGGAACAACGAAATTTGACAAGCAAGCTACCCTCAGGGTGTCAAATTACAAAGCATGCACCCGGCATCCGAGGCCGTACGATATTATTATTATTATTATTATTATTATTTCGTTCCTAAATGTTATTATTGTAGAAGGCGCTGTATTGCCTACTTCATTTAATTATTCGTTATTTAGTTTGTGAGATCGCAGCTGTTTGAGGATTAACTTGGTTCTGTTCTCTCTGCTTTTTTTTTTTTTGTCACAAATCGTAACATTTGGGATATCCTTGGCAATATTCATAGTTTTATTTCGTGGACTAAGTTACAGTAACTGCCAAAAAAGTTTAAAACAACTATATTACGTATAACCTATATTTATCATTCCACTGGTTTATCTTGTTGCAGGATCTTGTCGATGGAGACCGTACTTACGTTTACAAGGATGCTGCACAGTGATAACAGACAGATATAGTAACCATGCCCCTCCGACGACATAATCAAAAGAAAGTGTACTGTTCAGAGCTCACTTGTTTGCGAGTGGGGGGGGGGGGGGGGGTTCACACAGCGTTCCTTTCGTAGCCATGGCAAACTGCTCACTACTTGGTGGAATACATCGGACCATTACGCAGACACTCATAGACACTGTCTGAGTGGCCTTCTTGGTGTGCATGCCCACGCTCTATTTTCTTCTTAAGACACTATTATCACTCACTGTTTTTTTTTTCTTTCTTCTTGTGACTTCCGGTTACGGTGCAATGTCTTTGGGAAGCCTCAGTCAGGCCAAGAAGCACCGCGTTCTCGGGGCTACATTCCTGTGCCCTATGCCTAGCATTCACGTCAGCTCCCTGTGCCCCTCAAGGTCAGATCACCTCTAGAGCTCGAGTCAGCCGGGAAGGCGGTGCGCAGAACACAATGCTACCATTACGTCAGGCCTGACTTCCATCCCACCAATCACAGTCAGACTGTCTTGAGAATCTAAGCGAGTGTGTTGTGTAGTGATTATATCGTAATATGTAAAGATCCAGTGGAAGCGATTGTGTACATTGAGTGCTACGGAAGCAGAGGGAAGTAAACGACAGGTTGTGCATAGGCAAGCCCGAGAAATAGTTTACAAAGTGCACGAATACTTTAAAAGTGTAAGGCAGCGTGAAAGAGACAGGCTCGATGAGTTAAGTGACGGTGTTGCCACACCGCAGGAACTCACGGCAGCAGCCTGCGGTGTGGGGACTCGGACATGGTGGACCTGTTGCAACAGTGGACATGTATCTCTTTCTCTCTCTGCGCAAATCCCAGAGAGCCGGCCGCCTTCCCGGCTGACGCGAGCTCTAGTGCTTTCGCAACGGTGCTCCACCTCCCCGGCTACACTGCAATGAGTCAAGAGACACGAATATAGCCGAGCCGATGATTGCACCCGAAGCATTGTCCAATCGTCAGTAGGCATAAGCCTTGGATTCGAGCAGCGTATAGCCTACTCAAGAGGAAGTGGGAGCCAATTTAACCAAGGTTGGCGGCGGAGAGCGTACTTCGTGGCCTTGAGCGACACATATATTTGGTTTTGACTATAGTCAGAATGTACAGTTACCGGCGTTTAGCTGTGCATTTGGCCTTGAAACTCAGTGGTACGAGAGGGGTGTAGAGCGGTACGGGGAGCGGGCAGGCCCGGACTTAGAGATCCAGGGCCCCTAGGCACTTGACCTTTGCCCCCCACCATCTCGAAGCTATTTTGGAAATTTAGCAAATTAAATGCACTAGTACAGAACATATAATTTTTAATCGACTTTAATGACTTTAATAAACACCAGAATAATACAGTCTATGTTAGTATAGTCGCGTTATTCTATAAAATTTATAGAATCATACGACGAACTTTCTTCTGTGCCAAAAAATGAATGACGTCATCATAGTGAATTGACTGCATTATTTCTGACTCTTATGTACATTACAGAGAGTGAATTGAGCCTGTTCTCTCCTATGTTAGATCTTAAGTAATTCTTTACACTCTTTAGCGCTGAAAACAACCGTTCTGCTGAGCAGTTTGACGCTGGTGTACACAACAGCATTCAGAGCGCAATTCCTACGTTTGGATAAATGTCCAAAAAGCCTTTTTCCGATGAGTATTTGTATAGCTTCAGTGACGATAACTCCATAACTTCATCATTCGACGACAAATGAGCTTGCAGGTGCAGACACTCGTTTTCCAAACTCCTATCCAAGTCCCCTGAATAAAAAGTTATAAGGTTTCTGGCTCCTTCACGGATGTCTTTAGATTCCAAACGATGTAGTTTCGTAAGAAAGTCAAACTTTTTACTTAACTCCTCATAAGCAGATAAGATTCCACAACCGGGGCCCCAAGGCTGACTGGGCCCCTAGGCCGGGGCCTTGTAGGCCTAGGCAGAAATCCGGCACTGGGAGCGGACCGAATATTTCCCTATCTGAGAACATTGACGCGCGTGATAGTAGATTCTCACAATGAGACACAGACACGCTCAGCGTGGCAAATGTTTAACGCTGCAGTAGTATACTGGGAGAGTGGGATGGGGAAGTGCAGAGCTAACTGCCGGTAACTGTACGGTAATGGCTTTGACTTGAACATTGCTTACTAGATTCCAATCATAGGAGACTATCTTGTGAAAATAGTGGCTAGCATGCTTGGCTGTCACCCCTTCGGGATCAATTCACGGCTATGCCAAAAACTGCAATTCTGTTCTGAGGGCTGAAACTGGGTATACTCAGCCTCGTGAGGCAGAACTGAGTCAAATTCCCCTTCTACTCCTTACAAACTACCGGGATGGATCCTAACTCTAGTTGACGGCTGCCTCCTTTCCACACAACTACAGACACCATAATAACAGAGAGGTAATCAGGCTTATTATGCACACATCTAAATACACGTGGGTGAAATGACCACCATGTCCAAGCCCCGAAATGAAACCACAACAATAGGAGCCCATGCCCAAGCTGATCAGAGATGAGCATCTTTGATTTAGAAGTATGCACTTTAAAAGAAGTAACTGATACAGGCGCTTATTCCTAACCTCACGTTATAAGACAAAGTGTAATCTAGTAGACAATTGCCGGGTAAAGGATGGTGGCCCACCCAGCTGACGCACTCCTCTGGGGCGCTGTTCAAAGACTGATAGTGGAAGTGCAATGGATGAAATTGACATGTGAACCTGGAGAAACCGGAGAAAACCTGTCCCGCCTCCAACTTGCTCAGTGCAAATTTCAAGTGTACAAATAGACATTATTCAACTTTGGATATACTGGTGACAACGGTCACCGTCAAACTTTCGTAGTCATGCTGGGGTCGGCTAAGAGATCGTAGGAGGTGAACATTACCACACGTTTTATCAACTGACAAGCAGTACACATGCATTAAATCTAACAATACACTGCAAATCACATATTGTTGTTTTCTTGTTCTTGTTCTTGTAAGCAAAACGTTAAAATTACACATGCACTTAACAACGAAATATTACTGTTCTATTATGGAGCACATTGCCATTATGAATACTTCTAGTATTGATCAATTCTGTGGTTCTAATTTTCCTTCCATAGATTTTACTGATATCATTAAATATATATGCAGACTCCCGAAGACCTAGTTCATCAGATCCGTGTTTTCTCGCTGGCCAGAAAACTCTCAGATCTGGTGACCACTCAGAGAGAATACGTGCACATCACTCTTACATTCATTTGGAAAAAATACAACAAATATTTTGATTGTTGAGGAAAAATGTGAATTCACTTTCTTCAGGTATTGCATATGGAGGTTAGGTTGGTGGGAACGTCTTCCGAAGTCCCATGACAGTCATTGGGTTGGTCGAGTGCAGAAGAAGCCTCACGGTTGATGGCTGTTGAGACTCGAAGCCTTGCTGTTAATCCCTCCTAGTGCTGATATCACCCTATTTCCAACTAAAACACACGCATTGCAACCTATAGTAATGAGATGCCGATAATGATCTGCCTCAAAACAAGTGAGTAAAAATTGAGTATTTTATTTCAAGGACAGGTAACTATTGAAGATCATGCAGTCAGCCTTTCAGGTGGAGGACGAGATGGTCCTACTATATTTACTAATTCCACTTCAAGATTAAGATCGTAGTCGTCCGATGGTGAAATTGTCCCCTCCTCACAAACTAGATCAGTAAGGACTGCCCAGGACCTACCTCTAGGTCGCCGACATCGGACTATTGATTTCTCACATTGCCTTAACAAACACCACTGCCACAAGGGAATCAACGAACAGTCACAGATAAGTGGGTTACTATCAATAGCGAGTTCCTTGAGCTCTGCGGCCACTTGTAAGGTCTGTACCTCAAGAGTAGTGAGCTGATTTCTTGACAAACTAAGTGATGTTAAATTTGGCAGCAGACGGAGCATCGCCGTTGGCATTGTCTCTATGTAGCACTCGTCAAGTATTAATTCCTTCAGGGAGTTGGATTCCAACATTGGTGCATCTGTTGGGAGTTGGATTGGATTTCTGCTCAGGTTTAGAGACACAAGTTTCTGCAATCCGATCACGACATCCGCCAAAATAGTGAAGATTCTATTACCATCTACAGATAAGGATTCAAGATTTGGTAGCACACTGAAAGTGACCTTACTCAGAGTCCGTAAATAGTTGTCACTCAGTTTGAGATGGGTGATGTTAGGCATACCACGAAACGTCTCTACTGACACCCGACTGATATTACAGGCAGCGAGTGAAAGTTCTCGGATCGAAGAGCTATAAATAAAACCACCGTCGTTGGCAAGTTGTAAAGGATTTGCACTTAAATCCAGATGTGTTAATTCACCATTATTCTGGAATGTGTCGGTATGTAATGTAGTCATCAGGTTCCCCGTTAGATTTAGTACTCGTAGTTGTGGAATCGCTGTCAGAACTCCCAGGTCTAGAGAGGTCAACGAGTTGTGTTCAAGTTTCAGGCGTTGGAGGCTAGGGGTCGTGTGCAGGATGTTTCCTGGGAGCCGCGTTAAAGCACTATGAGATAGGTCTAGCACGAGCAGTCCCGGAGTATTCAGCACTAAACCATCTTCTCTAAGAAAATTAGAACCGACGGCTACATGCATTAGGTAAGGTCCTCCTAAATCCACATTCATCAGTGCGTTATTCGTCAAACGCACTGTATGCAGCCCAGTCAAATTCTGGAATGCGTTAGGTGTTATGTGATCAATTCCACACCTCTCAAGCTCCAGTACCTGCAATGATAAATGCATAATCAATATCCATAAACCTCTGCTGAAAACAGTGTAGAGTTATAAAAAGTCAATAAGAAAATGCAAGGCAGATTTCGGGAAGGAGATTTTTTGTTGTTGTTTCAATTGAGGGGCTTGGACATCGTGGACATTTAGCCCCGTAGGCATGGGTACGTGTAGAATTTTGGCTCATGTCATTGTGGTGGCTGTATTAGTGTGTGTATTTGTAGTTTAGGTGGGGATTGTGAATGAAGCGGCCGTGGCCTTAAGTTAGGAACCATCCCAGCTGGAGTAGAAGTGGGGAAACCACGGAAAACCACTCACAAGATGGCTGAGGTGAGCATGGAACCCACTCCTTCTAAGTTTTGCTTCACGGGGCTGAGCGTACCCCATTCCAGCCCTTAGGCCAGAATTAAATTTCTTGACAGAGCCGAGGATCGAATCCAGATCTCCCGGGCGACAGCAAGAATGCTAAAGCTATATCACGAGGGGGTCAAAGGAAGGATATTTATTATGCTATCCAATGATGTAACTTTTATAATAGAACGAATTAAGGTTCATTAATAACTGGTAGCTGTTGACGGAATGATAGCTGAAGGAATGTGATAGAAAGAAAGAAAGAAAGAAAGAAAGAAAGAAAGAAAGAAGACAAATTTGAGATGAAGAGGATATGAGAATATTTGGTAGATATCTAGGCTACAAAACTAATTTTCTCACACACTTGACTTCTCAGATCAATGTATGAAACCCGTAGCTCGATGTCTTGGAATGTACTATTTTCTCAAAATTCAATTTATACAGATCAAAGAAAACCTTCAGAGGTTTGCATCAGATGGGTCGGTTGGGGTCTGATTTCTTCCTGCTAGTAAAGGAAAGTCTTCAACAGCAGTGGATCTGAAACGCTATGACTTCATGTGTTACTCGATTTGTGGTAAAATTTCGATTAGAGATAAAGAACAAAAAGGGATGCTTCTCGCAGCGACTGAAAAGACTGCATCTGGGCTCTAAAGGGCGATCCCAGAACATTACGAGACACCGAGAATGTGCGATATCTCATGAGCTCGCTGCAGTCGAGTGTAGTGTATTGCTGCCATACAGTTATATTTACGAAAGTTGTTGTTGAACTTCAACATCGTGATCATCAGATCCATGTGTGTGAAATTTGTATGATCACATTGTGGTGTCTGCAGTAGTGTGCGTACTTGGATTGAGGCTAGGACTGTGAAGGTGGCGTAATGTTAGGAACCATCCTGGAGTAGAAGAGAGAAACCACTGTAAACCACCTCTAGGACAGCTGAGGTTGGAATCGAACCCATCTCTTGTCAGTTTTGCCTCACGGGGCTGAGTGTATCCTGTCTTAGCCCTCAGAACAGAATTAAATTCCTAGGCAGAGCAGTTAACGAGCCCAGGACCTAGGATCCAGAGACTCAAAACGTACCCAAAACCAGTGAGGATGGCAGGATGAAGTGAGATGAACTTCTTTGGAACATGATTTTTAAAGTCAGATGTCATTCCTGACGCCAACCTCCTCAGAGGAGTAAATGAGAGAAATTTAATGAAACCTGGGAAAGGAGTTGGAAGTGACTATGGCTTATTAGAAGGTCCTGTCTTGGCATTTACATAGAGTTCTAAATTGGAAACAACGACAAACCATTTCAAGGACGGAGTTCGAACCCACTCGCCTACCGAGTCCGGAGATAGCCTAGCCATGGTCTTGCGCCTTAGCTCGTGTAGTTTCCCCGATCGAAGAAAAACACCGCAGCAATCATAGAAAAATCAGAATATATGAAAGTATATTAGATATTATAAATAAGAACAGAGTTAACGAAACAAACCAAGATTTCACCAACAAATTCCAGAATCAATTAAAGATGCCTTAAATTAAACGGACTGCATATCTACGAAATCCGACTAAAGATTTTTAAAAAAAAGTAAATACATATTGTAACAGTTGGTCACCCAATGTGACAGTTAATTTGAAAATCTTAACTTATCCTCTGAAAGCCTCCGTGGCTTAGGCGGCAGCACGCCGGCCTCTCACCGCTGGGTCCGTGGTTCAAATCCCGGTCACTCCAAGTGAGATCTGTGCTGGACAAAACGGAGGCAGACTGGTTTTTCTCCGGGTACTCCGGTTTTCCCTGTCAAAATTTCATTCCAGCAACACTCTCCACTATCATTTCATTTCATCTGTCATTCATTTAATCATTGCCCCAGGGGAGTGCGTCAGGCTTCGGCAGCCGGCACAGTTCATATCCTCGCCGCTAGATGGGGGCTTCATTCATTCCATTCCTGACCCGGTCGGAGACTGGAAGCAGGCTGTGGATTTTCATTTTCAACTTATCCTCTCCCCATGCTCTTCTTTAAGGAGGCGAAGATGTGACGATTGGTATCCTCGCAATCTCCCTCAAATATTATCTTTTCTCCCTATGTATTCCTGTTCGGTTTCCCTTGGAATATTGCAAACAATATTTCAATCGCCCATGCCCTATATTGTGTTTGTTTCTGTTGTGTACCACTGATACCGCCCTTCCGTTTCTTTGGAGAGGTGACGAGAGAGTAGGAAGGAGCGAGGAAGGTGATCGCTTCAGGTGGTTGGCGGGGAGACTTTAGGGACGAGGGTCAATCCAGGTGCAGATGGGTGAGACGGGTAGAAATAAGAGTATAATACAGTATTGTTACTAATTTGGCATATTACGAAAGCTGAACAATGCGATCAGATTCCGACAAATAAATCAACACGATGTAAATCCATAGGAACAGTTGACAAAAAAAAATAGAATATGAACCACAAGGAAAATATATTAGAGAGAAATTAATATTAACCTATTTAAACCTAACCTACAGTAAGTATATGATGATGATAATTATTGTTGTTTTAAGGGGCCTAATATCTAGGTTATCGGTCCCTGATGGATTGGGTGATAGTGAATATGAATGTTAATGATATGAAACCTACAACTAAATTTAACTACTAACTTAACAATTAACTTACTTACTAGAAGAAGAAATAAATAAAAAAGAGAAATAATGGACAGCAGGAAAAGAAATGCCCGCAATCCACGAAAAATGAGGATTGAGGGACTTGGAAGGAGGGAGAGCCATGAAAGGCAGATAGGAAAGGGGGAAAGAGGAGAGGGCCCGTCCCAAAATCAGTGGAAAAAGGGGGGAAAACTGACCCAGCTCAGGAATCCTTCGATGTCACCAACTCCCAAACTCACCAGCCGTGAGCCCTTGAGGGTGTAGCACTATCCAGGGTGCACCAAAAGTGGTGGGGTTGCATACACCCTGCCTCCTTGAGGGCCTTGTGCAGAAGGCAGGAGATACCAACAGTAAATTTTGACAATGTCCCTAGTTATGCATTAAACAAAGAAAGGTACAAAGTATTAAAGGACAGGATAGTTATTAGGAACGATAAAAAAAACCTCTAAGGTAACTGTGCTCCCGTCTACTTGTTGACTAACTGAAAAACCATCTTTACACAGAATACAACGAGGCAACCCTGAAAAAATGGCTTCTATATTTTCTAAATGAACTAACCTGTAAATCTGGTGCCACTAAGAATGGGCCCTCCTCCGGGAGCTCAAGAGGATTGCCACTCAGCACCAGCTTCCACAGGCGAGTCAGTGAGTGAAATGTATCGGGATGCAAAACACGTATGTGGTTGTTCTCAAGATCCAGACGAGAAAGCTGAGTGACCACGTGGAACGCTCCTGGCTCAATGAAGGACATTAGGTTATCATTGAGCTCGAGACGATCCAGCTGCGAAAGACCTCTCCCTTCCAATGATGAGTTGCGGAGTTCAGTAAGATTGTTGTATCCTAACCGCAAAGTTGCAATGCCGATGGGCAGTCCGCTGGGTATGGTGGCCAACATCTTACTGCTGCAGTCCGTCACTACCTTGTTCCTCACGGTGTAGCACTCGCAGTAGGACGGGCAAGCTAACTCAGCTGCTGCCCAATTGGCCAGCACTGGAACCATCAGCAACATTAATGTTGCCATGCTGTTATCACTCCTAGAAACAAAAGAGATAAACCATTTAATCTAAAGAGGATTTACACCGAAGAGCCGATCACCAACCAGCTCGGAGTCGTGCTTGGGGAGGAGAGCTGGTGAGACCAGACCTGACTAGAGGGGGGAGGGGTCCTGAAGGGCCCGGGACTATTGAGGAACGAGAAGTGGGAAATATAATTTGAAAAAAAAATCAAGACAAAAAGTAGCCAAAATTTCAAGAAAAATATTAAATAGTTCTTCAAACTGGTTGGGAAAGATTCAGTACGTTTCAAATTACATTATCAAATATTTTAAAATTGTCTAAAATATGTTTAGCTTCAATTTAAAGCTCATCTTTTCCACCAATAATAACTTACCCCTATCTTTTAAAGCGTGGCCTGTGCAGAAGGACAATCCCTCATACTAGGCTAATCTATACTGTGCCCGATTGACGAGGATTCCGGGGAGCCATCGACCTTAAATGACCCTTCCGAAACCCCCATCTCCCAGGAAGACATATAGGTCGGGAAGGAATGCATTCTTGGACTGGGAAAGCACTCAAGAAACTGTACTCGGGGGGTGTCGGGTGTAATGACAGGAAAAACTACCAGTCCAGAGGAATACAAACCCATCAAATACAATAAGATGCTAGGCTTACATTCAAATCACACTCAGTTTATTCAAAAAAGTGGCAGACCCCTAACTACTTCCGAGAGGTAAAAACGGCGAATCCGTGCTAACAATGTTCATAATAATGCAAGTCGTCTCTGTGCGATAATCCTAACAAATTAAGCCTCTCGAGGTCCTACGCAAAAATGAAAAAACAAAGAATGCAATCTAAGAGAATGACACGTAGATGTTCCCTATCCAATTACTTCGGAGATTCAATAATAATAATAATAGTACAAGAATGATTCTACAGCAAGGTGAGTTATTTACTTGTTTACAATGCAAGATATTAGTTACATTTAAAGCACAATAAGTTTAAGGCTACGCTATGATGATGTCATCTCCAACATTTAACGTTAAAATCATTTAATCTAAGGCCTATCGTACGTTAATAATAATAGCAACGATGTAAACGAGAAGCGTTTCATCCAAAATGTATTTCCAAGCTAAAGCTATGCACATTCTGATCCTAACAGAAAGTATGAAAAATCTAGCCTAATTACAACACAAATGTATAACATGTAAACACTCTTAAATTATGTGCGCAATGAGCGCCACTGCGGTTACCTTCCTACCTCGCAAATCCACTGTTTGTGAACTTGGGTCATGTTTGTGTTGGGAGAGAAAAGTTACGTTGGCGATTGCATGAGTAAAACATGTCTAACATCGCATTATCAGTTAGTTACCGCGTTTAGACACGTAACTACAGACTGTCGTCGCTCAATAGGGGAAGCTATATTTTCATTTAAAAAGAATCGAAGAAGCAAATCTAAGTTGTGGTCATCAAGATTAATTTAAGTTTATAGGTTTGGTTAAATTTTATTAGAGTTCCTAGCTTTTGGTTTATACTCAGTTTTAGTTGAAAATCCTGACATTTGATTATTACGTTTATATTTATCAGATTAGTTGAGTCCTATCAGTTACATTGTATTTTTTTAATGGCCATGTTAAACTCGTGTAGTGCAAACAGTTGGTGTACCAAACATCCAATACAAACACATATTTGGAAGAAAAATCAATTCCACAACCTCAAATCACACATCTGTGTGCTGATCAATACCACTGATCCATTGATCATCCGCTGTAATGACGTGACAAAAGTCGTACACGTTACCAGCCCATAAAGTACTAAAACTTGTACTTGCATCTAAGGGTAATCATATCCTACCGCTGTAGTGCGTTTTAACATAACATAGTTCTGTTTAAATCTATACAATCCAAGCTTGAGGATAAGGTTTAATAGTGCTGTCACAACAGCTGTATACTCTGAATTTATATAAAGGTGTCTCATTTACTTATATATCAGACGCCTAATGTCTGGAAATCTAGTATTATAAACCAGGGTCTTTTGATTACAGTCCTATAAAATGACCCGTTCTTTCGAACCCAAGATAGCTTGCTCAGCTCATCTTATAATGTTACAATTCATAGCTGATTTGGCAGTCGTCTGCTTGTCAAATTAATACAGTTATTTGATTCACTTCTCCACACTGCATAAACGGATTTTCAGGTAGTAATGTTCGACATTTACTGGGCCCACTGCCTTCTATGTAATTTAATAAAGAAAAGAGTGCGCTGTCATCGCGTTTACAAGGTCAAAATAAACGAAATAAAGTGTGACATTGGCTTCTTTCACGGCCAACAGCTGGTCGTTGAGTTTCACTGCTCAAATAAAGTACAAATATTGAGACATGACTGTGTCACAATTCCCACACGCTAAAGTGTGTTGGTTCGATGCTCTGTCGAAGTTATATAAAAACGTTATCTACAAAAACTGTTGGCAAATGCATTTATCCTCAGCAAGTGCAAATGATACGATATGTTGTGGTTCCTCCACCACTAAGCGTACATGTTATCAATAAAGCCTACCTAGGAATGTGCGTCGTAAGGTCCTTACTAATCTAATCCCCAAAAACAGGATCGTACATAAAAATATGTTCGGCAATCCGCCAGACTCACGTGTGCTCTTCATATTTTCTTGCATGGTTTAAGTAGCAAGTTAGGCATGTAGATGGAATACCTGTAGTCCACGTGCTTGCCTTATAGTGCGATCCAGCCATCGCTAATCCATTTGTAGTGCGATACAACCGTTGCTAGACCATTGGTGATGCGATCCAACCATCGCTAAACCCCGACATCCTATGGGGTTTGTTACTCCATCTCTACAGTTATAGTTGAGTGAATAATTGGCATTTCTTCTGTACAATAAACTGCGTTAATAATGCCATGATGCCGTGAGATTTGGTTGCAATGAATTTACTATTACGCCTCAAATAGGAATTGCACTGAATTTGCACTGGTGTAGCGGTTAGCAAGTTATAAAGGCCATTGGTTTTCCGCTCACAGAATTTAAATCTTGTAGCTTGTGCTACAGTACTCACTAAAAACTGGTTTACTTTGAATCCACACGTAAACTGTCCTTCATTGTTCTACACTGTTCTCTAAATTTCGCTGCACTTATGAAAACGTGGTTTGGCAGTGTGCTCAATGCCTGTATTAGATAGTACTTGAAATTTCACAAATATTCAGAATTTACTATTTCTGATGGTTTTAAATGCACTCAGCAGTTATACTGCACGCAAACGCGTATCCTTATGTATCAGATTGAGTTAAATGATACTGATATTCCTCGATTATGTCGAGCACGTTTTGACGTTGTTCAGGACCATGCCTGTCAAAGGTTACACGTCAAGCTATCATGCTTGCGATAGGAGAACGACTGTTTCATCAAGATGCCGGATGGACTCTCTAGTCAATAGTCAAGTGTGCGACTATGTAAATATCTATGGCATTCACTAGGGATCATTCATAATCATGTCTCTTATTTTTAATAAATCATGTTCTTCTTCTGTGCATTGAAAATATTTACAACATCGGTTAAAAATCATGTGTTTTACAAAACATAAAAATATAATACACTCTCGGCACGGCAACTCATATAAGTCAAATGAGCGCTCAATCGGCCTCCTCCATGGATGGTGAAATCTACATGAGCCAAAGAGGTCACATGGCAAATGTGACATCGGGTTCAATACTAATATAATAAAGGTGAAGAGTTTGTCTGTGTGATTGTGTCTTTAAACGCGCTAATCTCGGGAAGTACAAGTCCGATTCGAAAAATTCTTTTCTTATATGATAGCCAGATTCAAGAGGAATAGTTTAGGCTAAGTAGTATGAGGCTACACCTCTCAGGTAACCTTAAAGATTGATGTTTGTTCAGTAAGTCGGTAGAACAAGCGCTCCCGAACTGCTCTATCCGCATGCGCTGGCGTTATGGTTAGTGATATGTACACCGTTTCACCGATCTGAACCAAAATTTGTAAACTTACCATTTGGAACACTCAGAGTACCACTGTCCACGTGAAATTTATGACAGACCAGTCCATTCCCTGCATTTAGGCCCTTTGGCACAAATCTACACCTTTTCACCTATCTGAACCAAAATTTGTATACTTACCTTTTGGAACCCTGCGAGTAACACTGTTTATATAAAATTTCGGACAGACCACTCCATTCCCTGCATTTAGGCCCTTTGGCAAAAATCTACACCGTTTCACCGATCTGAACCAAAATTTGTAAACTTACCCTTTGGAACCCTGAGAGTACCACTGTCTACGTGAAATTTATGACAGACCAGTCCATTCCCTGCATTTAGGCCCTTTGGCACAAATCTACACCTTTTCACCTATCTGAACCAAAATTTGTATACTTACCTTTTGGAACCCTGCGAGTAACACTGTTTATGTAAAATTTCGGACAGACCACTCCATTCCCTGCATTTAGGCCCTTTGGCAAAAATCTACACCTTTTCACCGATCTGAACCAAAATTTGTATACTTACCTTTTGGAACCCTAGGAGTAACACTGTTTACATAATATTTCGTACAGACCACTCCATTCCTGCATTTAGGCCCTTTGGCACAAATATTCACCGTTTCACCGATCTGAACCAAAATGTGTAAACTTACCCTTTGGAACCCTGAGAGTACCACTGTCTACGTGAAATTTATGACAGACCAGTCCATTCCCTGCATTTAGGCCCTTTGGCACAAATCTACACCTTTTCACCGATCTGAACCAAAATTTGTATACTTACCTTATGGAACCCTGTGAGTAACACTGTTTACATAAAATTTCGGACAGACCACTCCATTCCATGCGTTCAGGCCCTTTGGCACAAATCTACACCGTTTCACCGATCTGAACCAAAATGTGTATACTTACCTTTGGAACCCTGCGAATAACACGGTTTACATAATATTTCGTACAGACCACTCCATTCCCTGCATTTAGGCCCTTTGGCACAAATCTTCACCGTTTCACCGATCTGAACCAAAATGTGTATACTTGCCCTTTGGAATCCTGCAAGTAACACTGCCCACATGAAAATTATGACAGACCACTCCATTCCATGCGTTTAGGCCCTTCGGCACAAATCTACACCGTTTCATCGATCTGAACCAAAATCTGTATACTTACCCTTTAGAACCTTGCGAGTAACACTGTCTGCATGAAATTTTGGACAGACCACTCCATTCCCTGTATTTAGGCCCTTTAGCACAAATATACACCGTTTCACCGATCTGAACCAAATTTTACATACTTACCCTTTGGAACCCGACGAGTAACACTGTCTGCTTGAAATTGTGGACTGACCACTCCATTCCCTTCATTTAAGTCCTTTGGCACAAATATCTACCGTTTCACCTATATGAACCACATTTTGTATACTTACCCTTTGGAACCCTGCGAAAGACACAGTCCGCTTTAAATTTTGGACCTACCAATCCATTCCCTGCATTTAGGCCCTTTATCACAAAACTACATACACTTTGAAACCCTGCTGGTAACAGTGTCCACTTGATATTTTGGACAACGCTATCCATTCTCTACATTTAGAATAACTGACAAAATAAACTTGAAACCCGCGTATTAAGGCCCTAGAACCATTCAATCCGTAGTAGTGTAACTGTAAGAGTATTTTAATTAGTCTATTGTTGACGGGCAGTTCGGGCTGCATCACCTCACCCCTTCCAGTGTTCTGGTGCAGAATTGCGAAAATAGTTGCATCATGCGCTGTTTATAAATTGCAGTCACGGGAAGTAATTAGTGCAAAGGGATCACTTAGGCCCCATAAAACAGTTATCATCATGAAAATATTATGCCTCTGTATAAGTGCAATGGTGTTGATGCAGTACACTGAGGTTACCAGCTGCAATAAGCGTTGGTGCTTTCAAATTTACCTTCATTTATTCCGAATCTTATCGTTGAGCGCTATGTGGCGATAAATGATACTATTGCTACCTCAGTAGCTTGGGACAGCCGAAGTTTTCCAATGTGTTCTGATTATTTTCCTACGGCGCTATGCGACTAAAGACGACACTATTGGTCTCTACGTTTCTAACAGCCAATGAGATATAGGCCCTAGGCAGTGTCTTTTATTTCATTTACTCCTCTTTCTAATCATTTTTTAAATGTGTTTGTAAATTACATGTGTCAGTGCTGTAGTTACAAAATAGCCGTTTCCCTATTCCTTATTATCATTACGGGAAAATGAACTGAATGTTACGTCCATTATACTGTACTACTTATCACCCCCACTACAACCACCACCACCACCACCACCACCACCACCACCACCCCATCACCACCACAAAAAGTTTTTTTTTTTTTTTTTTTGTCTGTTAGTTTAAGTATCATGTGCCAGTTCTGTAGTAGTATGCATTATCATCCATAAAACAAATAAATCCACCGGGCGAAGCCGGGCACTACTGCTAGTAGATAATATAGCGCAACAAGTAAAAATACGAGTATACAGAATTCGGGCAAAACAGATCAGAAATAAAGATTCAACTAATTTTAATGTGTTCCACACAGCTAATTTCTATTCATTTTTAGGGTAGTAAGTGAATACCTTCAAGTCACATGAAGACACCCAGATAAGTAAAAGTAGAACCGGGTGAGTTAGCCGTGGTCGTTACGGCATGACTTCTGGCAGTCGCTCACATCCGGGAGGTGAGGAGGTTCGAATCCCCCCGCCGGCAACCTTGAAGATGGTCTTCTGTGGTTTCCCATCTTCCTTCCAGGCAAATGCCGGGGATGGTCCCTAACTATAGGCCACAGCCGCTACCTTCCAACTCCTCGTCCTTACATTCCAACTTTCCTCCCCAACGGTACTTGTAGCTCACCCATTGGATGTCCTGTAACGTGTTTTTCGAGGGGTTTTTATGCCACTGGCATAAGTCAGTAGGAAGCCATTCAATATTTATTTACGCGGCAAATTGTTCAGCCAAGAGAAATTTTCATGTTAATTTATTATTATTAATAACGTATTATTATTATTATTATTATTATTATTATTATTATTATTATTATTATTATTATTAAGGTATTTTTTGGAGCATTTTTATAAAATTATAAGCATACAGATAGGTTTTCTATGTCATAGAAAACACTATCAAGCAAATTATTACGAACAACATTATCATAGAAAATTATATGATTACGGAATTTTACGGAGTTTCGTCAGTTAGGGTATTATGAGAGACATGACTCACTGGGAATTCAGATACAGGCTGATTCTTGTCAAGAAGCATTACGCAAGCCTGGTTTGCAGCGTCAAGAAAAGGCGGATAGTATGGAACGGCAATCGACTTCACCCTCCCGCCGAGTGTAATGAGCCAGAGGTGGGGAAGTAGCGCGTGGGGATCAGCCAATCAGTGGAGACCGAGCGACTTGAAGTCGGCACTGGAGTGGGAAGCCGACGAGTGCATATATCGTTTGGCGCGCCGTGGAGTAAGGAACAATCTGTGTAAGACTTGACCAGTACGGTTGCACGTGTGAGTCGCTCCGATGTTCAGTGGAGTGAGGGACAATCTTTGTAAAACTTAACCAGTGTGGTTGTACGAGTGTATGGCTCCGATGTTCGGACCATAAAGTCACCAAATCTACAAGTATATCATTTACTAACGAAGGAGATGACGACGTCCAGGAAACAGTAGGAAGCTCTATTCATCATCCAGTACGAGGGAAATGCTTCGGCAATTTTCAGTGGTAAGCGCGAATGACGCAGAAGTACGCAATCTCTCGTTCCTCTTTGCTTTAAATTCAGTATTTCAGTAACTTCATAGCTTGGGAATAAGAGTAAAATCAATAATTTATCAGACTCCGTTTTCACGTAATTTTCTAGCGGTAATATTCTAATCGTAATGCTCCAATATAAATTTTAAACTTATTATTATTTTTAATTTTGCAAAACTTGTTTTATATAATAAATTCATTTCTTTTAACCATGCAATCTTTGCTTTCAGTAGGTAGCATTAGATATAGACCAATTCCTTCTCCTGATACAATTGTTTGTTGGGTTAATGATCAAATCATACCACGATCTGAGTAAATAGATTCTTGAAGGTGTTTTACCAGAGCTAGGTGTTGTTAAATACAAATTTAGATTTCGACATTGCGTTGAGGTCTTGGCGCCCATTAAACAACATATCTTAGGCAGAGCAAATATATCAAAGTGCAAGGAAGCACCTGTCAAACTGTTACACAGTTACATTTGTCACCCAACATTACGGAACAGTCAAACCGTTTCATTTGTCACCGACAACTTGGGGCTGAAAACCTAATAACATATGTGGAAGGAGAAGGGTATATATTTCTGTGCCTGTATTTTGGGGGTTATTTGTCTTTATCAATGTATATCATTATGGGGGATGAGAAAGAAAGACAGATGAGGTTACGTAGTGGTCATCAACTGGAGAGTGATGATACGAGCAGTATGTCGAGTGATGGTAGTACCGGGGTAGCGGAGGTAAATCCCGATACTGAAACAGGGAGTGTAGGCGGCCAACCAGAATTAAAAACTTTACTTCTCGAGTTTATGTATCAGAACAAAGTTAGTAGAGATGCCTTAAATGCAAAATTAGGACAGAATAATGCAAGATTAGAACAAAACAGTAGGGAAAATAAAGAAAGTACAGATGCCTTAAACGCCAAATTAGAACAAAACAGTAGGGAAACTAAAGAAAGTACAGACGCTTTAAATACTAAACTGGAACAAAACAACGCTAAACTGGAACAAAACAGTAGGGGAAATAAAGAAAGTACAAATGCCTTAAACGCCAGATTAGAACAAAATAGTAGGGAATATAGAGAGAGTACTGAAACTTTAAATGCTAAATTAGAACAAAACAGTAGGGAAATTAGTGATAAATTCGAACTGATTAGAGGAGAAATCAGAGGGGTGATAGAAGAGAAGGCTAAAGAGATTATTGCAGATGTAGACAGAAAATTAGGAAAAGTCTAGGAGGAGTTAGAAATCAGAATCAGTACACAGGCTGAAAATTTAAAAGAACTAGTGCAACTGGTAACACAGCAGGTCAAAAAAATTGGGGGGAGAAATTGACAAAATTCAGGTAGCTACTAAAGAGGTTAAAGAACAGCTGGGGGGTAGAATTGAGAAAGTCCACTCGCAAATAGTTGCAGAAGTAAATGATTTAAGAGAGTGTAATAGAGAGAGCATTAGCAAGATTGAGGAGAAACAAGCAAAGCTATATGATAAAGTAGAAGAATCAGAAGGAAACATTAAATTAACAGTAAACAGTATTGAGAGGAAGGCTGAGGAGAAAATCGCAGAATTAGAATTAAAATTAAAAGCTAGGATCAGGCAAGAAAATAGTCAGAATAGGCCAGTTTTTGTGAATAGCACACACAGGGAGGTAGAACTGGGTAAGTTCAGCAATCGACAGGGGTGCCCAATGGAGTTCATGAATACTATAGAAAATAAATTCGGGGAGAGGTTGGAAAATGGTAGTATTGAGTGGTGCCAGGTAGTTGAAATTTTAGAACAAGTGTTTGTGGGGGAAACGAGGAATTGGTTTGCTGTCTACAGAGACAAGTTTACTGATATGAATGATTTTAAAATGAAATTCTGTGAAAAGTTCTGGAATGAGGTTATTCAGTCGCAGCATCGTGAGGGAGTAGTGTGTGGTAAATATAACCCTAAAGGAAGCTCCACCATGACCGAATACTTTTTAGGGCAGGTATTAGTGTGTAAATATCTGGATGGCTTGAAGGAGGAAAGTGATGTGTTGAGGTTGCTACTTAGGCACTTTCCCTATAGGATCAAGGAGGCTGCTTGTATCCAGAATGTAAAGACAATATCACAAGTAGAAAATTTGTTAAGCACATTTGATGCACTAGGGAGAGGGGGTTATGAGGACAATTTCAATCGGAACCAGGGTAATAATAATAATAATAATAATAGGCCTAATGAAGCCAGGCATCAGGAAGTTCAAGGGAACGGTGGCGAAGGGGCCAACGCTCAAAATAGAAATAATAATAATAATAATCAGCTAAATCAGAACAGAGGAAATGGCTATGGTAATCAGTATCAAGGGAGGAACAATGATTTCAGGTGAAATCAAGGGAGAAACAATGATTACAGGGGAAATCAAGGGAGAAATAATGATTTCAGGGGAAATCAAGGGAGAAATTATAATGACAATAATTACAACCAGAATAGGGGTCAAGGAAGAGGACAGCCTAGTGGTAGTAATATACAGCCAAACAATGACAACACAGCCCAGAACAACCAGACCAGTGCAGTAGTTAGTAGTACTACAGCCAGCTGTAGCGGTTCTTTAAACGCGAACCAGGCTGCGAAGTAAGGTCAGAATCTCAGTCTGTAACATGCCCTGTCCATACAATTATACAGGAACCCTATGACCTAAATGTAAGAAATGAATTATTACAGGAACTAAATGATGAAGGTATTATTCAGGAAGTGGTTAGTAAGAGCCCCATAGTTAAATTTAACGTGTCCGAGGCGTATACAGATGTTTTAATTGATAGTGGTTGTATGAAGAGTTGCATAAGTAGTGCATTTTATGATAAAATGAAAGGAACTGGAGTAAATTTTGAGGAGATGCCAATTAAAAGCACTTTTGTTATCACAGCTGTTGGGAAGAGGTCTAAAGTAATTTCTAAGCAAGTTTTAGTAGACATTAAAATTAATAATCATGTAGAGAAGCAGATTTGCCTTGTAATTCCGAATTTAGTATTCAGTGTTATCTTGGGTTCAGAGTGGCTAAGTAGAGTGTCTGGTAACGTATGTTATGATGTAGGGGGTTTGAAATTTAAATGGGGTGATTCTGAAGTAGAAGTAGCGTTCAATGACCATATTCAGAGAAGTAGTGTTGTAGGTGTGATTTGTACTTTAAATGAGATATCGCCAGCCGTAGAGCGGGGTTCTCCATGTTTTGTGGGCAATGTGAGTACGAACGGTAGTCTAGAGGACTCGTTACGTGATGCTGCATTTCAGGGAAATATAGAGGTGGAACCATGTGTTCGGCTCTATGATGTGTTATTGTGTAATAGGAGAGTTTTTGAGGATCGCATTGGTATGGCCAATTGCTATACACATTCATTGAACGTTATTGATAGATCAGTATTCACAGGACATAGATACCCTGTACCTTTCGCTTATCAGAGTGCAGTTGAGGCACAAATTAACCAGATGCTTGAGGATGGGATTATTGAGCACTCTAACAGTCCGTATGTTAATTCTTTGATCACGGTACCCAAGACCGACGGCACAGTTCGTATTTGTTTAGACGCTCGTTTGGTTAACAGTAGAATTAGTTCAGATCAGCTGAAATCTATGTCAATAGAGGAATTAATTCAAACATTTGAGGGGAAGAAGTATTTCTCTTGTGTAGATTTGAGTTCCAGTTTTTGGCAAGTGCCACTCATGTACGAAGATAGACCATTTACAGCTTTTAGTCATAAATATAACCTTTATCAATTTTGTAGAATACCTTATGGGTTAAAGAGTAGTTCAGCAGCTTTAATTAGGGCTTTAAACATTGCATTATGGTGTATTCTTTGAATACACGGTACGAGAGATATAATGTCTATTGCTCTTTGCATGTTCATTTTTTCCTTCCTCCTTGCCAAACACCAACAGTGATCATCTGTTTTCTCCCTGTTGAGCATGTCTCTTATGTCTTCATAAGTATGTTTCAGATATATAACTTCTGTGATCCACCTAGCGCTATCTAGTAGCGAACCTCTGAAGCTACTCAATTCCTCATCGTGCAAGAGGACTTACTTATCCATTTGGCTACCAGATCTCGTTACCATCGTCAGCTATTTTCTCCTTGAGCAAGAGGACTACGTCTACTTCTTTGCTCACCATGCTGCGCTAGTATCATCTATCAACTCCTTGAAGACCAGCTCAGCAAGAGAAGATCAATTTTTTTTGTAATGTTGGCTATGTTTATATGTTCTCCTTTTGTCTCCTACCCCCTCTCTTTCCCCTTTTTCTTGGACCCTCCGTGCTCCGCTGAGCTTCACTCACTTCTTCGTCTGCAGTTGACTCGTACAGTCAAAGCTCCGCTCGAGCTTAGCCTCCTCAAACCAAGAGGCACACCTTCTTCTACGCCATGTTGGCTAGATAGTCTTCATAAGGAACTCCGACTTCAACATGAAATCGAGATAAGTACCATTTTTAAAAAGTTCTAACCTCATCTTCATGGTTTTAACTTTCAAGTGCTTTTAATTGTGGGCAGTGTGAAATTGGTTACTTGGGGCAATAATCATTCTTCGTGGGTTTTGCCATGTTGAGCTTTTACTTGGATAAGCCAACCTTACTATAAAAGAGCTTTTCTTAAGCGATTCAAACGAGAAATCCTCTCGCTACGTGGGATATTATCTAATACCCGCTGCCTATAATTATAAACTATTTCCTCCGTTGGATTATCTCAACCCCATTTTCTGCTAAGGTCGTTCTGGAACCTTCTAGAACTTGTTCTCTATCTGCGAGTCCTGCCATCATGTATTTCTCACGTACTTGGGAGAATTCTGTTTAAAACTAAATTACTACAACAGTGAATTTTCGTCCTCCGCTGGAACCTCTGGAAAATTCTATGGCGCATTTAATTGCAAATTACAACTTTTTTAAGTAATAGACGCTCATCTACATAGTGCAATCAGTTATCTCCATAATTGCAATAACTTTCTTTTTCATGAACTTTAGTGTTTCTATAGTGAACTTTGCATCCATCTTTACAGACTATAGTGTTAATCAGTGCTTGCTCCACTTTTCTACCGCGTCGCGATCGTCCGGTTATATTAAATACGGCCATGAACATTGTTCCTATATCCCAATGATCTTTCCTTAACCTTCTACTAACAACCATTATTTATGAAATTGTAACTTTCTATAAGGTGTTACTTACGAAGTGCCCTTCCAACTTTGCTAGTTTAACATTAAGTAAATTCTGCATAATTGCTTGTGTGATACAAGTTTTAAATCACGTTGTCCCTTTCCTATACATAGGGAAAACAATTTTCTACACTCTTGAGAGAGTCATGTTCAGGTTTCACGAAATGGAAACTGTCCCATTTTTCTCGTGATTCCCAATTAAACATAGGAAGTCTAGAAACTTCCTTTTCACTTTCTCCAGGTTTCACAGTAAGTGACCTGCCCTCTTTGTATAATTCTCATATATTAACTCTGTATAAATATAAGAAGTTGTAGGAACTTCCTTTTTCTTTATGTGTTACAGTTTGTTTCTTCGAAGTTGTTATTCTCGTTAGAATGTTCTTTCGAAGGTTTCATATAAGTACACTGCTTGTACTCCTGTAAATGTTAAAACTTCAATTATTCCATTTTGCCTATTTATGAAATCTTACCAAGATTTTAATACACGGTTAAAAAACCTTAAAAATTGTCAATTGCCTGGAGCAACTGTTTAATGTGGAGAGGTCTGCGACCCTATTTGTTAAAAGGTTCAAATGAACCGTGTTTATTAAATTTACATTGCATAATTGTTAATTTCCTCAAACTTCCTGCATTGTTAAATAAATTGAATATTTATTTTTGGATTCATCATTTTCTGACACTACAGTTAGGCAGGATCCTGGCTTTCCTAGCTCCTCCTAGGTTTATGCCCTCGTTAATGCTTAATAAAGCTTTTACTATCTGTCTGGCCAGATCATCCCCCTTCCCTATAGTACTTTCATTCGTGCTTGGGAGGAAATACATTACAGGTTCTCTCTGGCAAACTGCCCAAGCCTTATCTGCGGCTCCCGTTAGCCTCGACCAAGCTCGTAGCTATTTTAGGTATCCGAGCACATATTTGCAGTGGCAACCACCTTTAAGTGTGTTTAACCCTAAACTTATTACTTTGGTGGGACTCTCCTCCTATTCTTCTATCCTTCTTTTCCAATCCCAAATCTACTTCCTTCTCTTAATCATCTTCCCTTGGTGGGTGGGTTATTCCCTAGCCTATAATCTACCCAAAATTTGGTCCCAGAAACCCGGGAGAGCCCATTTTTTCTTTTCTCTTTTTAAAATAGTGTCATTTGACAATACTTTGCATATTTCTAATATCTGTGTTGAATATTTCAGCTATAACCACATCGTGCAAAGCCTGTGAACGGGAAAGAGGCCGCTCCTGTCTCCTTTGGTGTGTCCCATTCGTTCTACTCATTCGCTGCTGCCAGCTTGACAGCATTTCCAAGGTTCCACAGTTTCGTGAGTTACATTTTCATTTATCTTCCTTAATATGGCTCCCACTGATAAGGATAAGGATGAAAAACTTACTTCTAAACGAGCATCCTATAAAGGGCAAATTACCCGATTCAGAAGGTACATAAAAGAATTAGATCCCTCAGATGCGCAATTAGATTTGTTGAAACATCGTGTAAAGGATTTTGAACGTTCTTATGAAAACTACTGTAACATTCAAACTGAAATTGAAACTTGTATGCTCAATCAAACAGAAGATCGTGTCGAAGTAGAGAACTTATATTACGAAGGCATAGGTTCTGCTTTCAGAATAATACGCCAACTCGAAGAGGAGCAGAAAAAGGACGCTTCTGTTCTTGGTTCCCTTCATGAACCCCAAACTTCTTTCCGTGAAGGCACTCACAAGCCCAAACCTACTTTACCGAAAATTGATTTACCCCATTTTTCTGGAGATGAATCCACTTGGGATTCTTTCTATGAATTATTTTGCTCCCTTGTTCATGACAATGAAGACATTCAAGTCATTTACAAGTTTCATTACTTGAGATCTATCCTTCGAGGTCAAGCTTTGCAGTTAGTTGAAGCACTTCCTCTGCGTGCCGAAAATTACCCCATTGCCTTTAACTTATTAAAAGAAAGATATGGAAATTCACGTTTACGTATTCAACGCCATATTAAGGCTCTATTTAACCTACCTGCGTCACAGCACAATGACGTCACTAGTTTGCGTACTTTAATTGACACTACCCAACTCCACGTCAAAGCTTTGTCCCAATTAGAGCAGCCTACGGAACATTGGGATACTTTCCTAATACATTTAGTAGTTTCTAAAGTTGATGCTGCTACCCTCAAAGCTTGGGAAATTGAACTTTCTAAGGAAGACGACTACTCTTACGAGCATTTAGTCACTTTCATAAACGCTAGATGCCAACTTTTAACCGCGCTAGCTAATCAGAGCGAACCTTCATCTCCCAGTTCCAAATTCGAATTAATGTCCATCAAACCCAAAAGCGAACGCTCAGCGTCCAATACCCAAAAACCCGGGTCCAGCTCATCCAAATTCAAACCAAACATTACTGGTTACCCAACTAGGTCTAGTGAACGTCGTGTTGCTAGCTCTATTGTTTTAAACACGCAAGGTGAACCTCGCAAAAGTTTAAACGAACCTGTAAAGTGCATACTTTGTAAAGATCCCCATGCCCTATACCTCTGCAAATCCTTTAAAGAAATGTCAGTCGATGACAGACGAAAATTAGTCGCTCAAAACAAACATTATTTCAACTGCCTAGCGCCTACGCATTCTGCTTCTAACTGTAAGTCCACAAGACTTTGCTACCATTGTGAAAAGGCTCATCATACTCTGCTACATCGTCATGATCAGGCAAGGTCATCAACAGCACCCACTTCTCCTAAAAATGATAGTGTTAACAGTTCTAATGCTTCATCATACATTCAAAATGCTAAGTCTATTCGCAGTGCTCAAGTATTGTTGTCTACTGTCCAAATTGACGTTCAGGATAACTTTGGCAACTGGGTCCGTGCCCGCGGTCTTCTAGACTCAGCGGCAACTCATGATTTTGTATCTAATTCCCTGATTAGAAAACTAGGCCTACCCGTAAACCCCACTTCTATCAATGTGTCAGGCATCAACAGCTCAAAATCGCAAGCTTTACAATTTTCAAAACTAACCATAAGAGATAGTTGTCATAGAAACAACTTTCTTAAACTTAATTGTCTAATTCTCAATAGCATTGGAGAAGACACTCCTAGTCATTCGGTTGATATTTCGGGGTTAAACATTCCCTCGCATTTAAGGTTAGCCGATCCTTCGTTTAACATACAAAATCCCATTGACATACTTTTTAGTGCCAATGTCTTTTGGAACTGCCTTCGGAAACAGGTTCGCAAGCTATCCTCAAACGTGGTCGCTAGAGACACTAATTTTGGATGGATTGTCACAGGGCAACTTCCCCATTATTCTCCTCAACCTGCATCGCAATGTTACTTCTCCAATACTGACCTGGAACAGTTTTGGAGGCTTGAAAATGTTGATTCTCCTAATGTAACTTCTTCAGAAAATGAATTCTGTGAGCAACTTTTTTTGAACACGACCACTCGTTCTTCTGATGGCCGGTTCGTTGTTCAAATGCCAAGATTACATAATCCCCCCAAACTTATTAACTCTCAGCCTAAAGCTCGAAAAGCTCTCTTTGCTATCGAGAGCAAATTTAAAAAGGAACCCCTCGTCAAAAAGCAGTACACTGAGTTCATGGATGAGTATGAAAGCTTAGATCATATGGAGGTTGTTAACAAATCTGATGATGAATTGCACCCCCCAATCGAAACGGTTTATTTAAATCATCATCCTGTGTGGAAAAACCCTTTTGTAAAAGATAAAATCCGAGTTGTTTTCAATGGTTCATCACCCGACGTTAATGGCAACAGCCTTAATGACACTCTTTATTCTGGTCCTGCTATTCAATCAGATTTATCTGCTATACTTTTAAACTTTCGATTATTTCCCATAGCTGTCATAGCCGACATAAAACAGATGTACCGTCAAGTGTTAATTCAACCAGAACAACGAGATCTTCAAAGAATCTTGTGGCGTGATGAAATCAATAAGCCCATTAAGGTATTTCGCTTGAAAACGGTTACCTATGGCTTAAAACCCTCTGCTTTCCTTGCTATCCGATCCCTACACTTGCTTGCCTCACAAGATGGTCATTTATTTAACCCCAAAGCCTCTGAAGCACTAACTACGACCTTCTATGTTGACGATTATTTGCAATCCTTCCCTTCTTTTGAGGAAGCTTCTTTTGTATCTTTAGAACTTCAAGCATTACTAAGGAATGGAGGTTTCCCACTTCACAAGTGGAACTCCAACTCCCCTGAGTTTCTCGCCCAATTTCCCATCGAAGACGTAGATCCCTCTTCTGTCGAAATTTGTGGAAACTCTGAATCTGTAAAAACTCTAGGAGTTCACTGGTGCACTAGCACTGACACTCTTATCTATAAAGTTACGCTCGCAGAAGAGCTTCCTAATACAAAAAGACAAATCCTCTCTGAAATTGCAAAAATTTTTGATCCGCTTCAATTTCTTGCCCCAGTTATTGTTATAGCCAAACTCTTCATGCAAGAGCTGTGGTCACTTAAATGTGAATGGGATGACGCTGTCCCTCTTTCTTTTCTTAATCGTTGGCTCTCGTTTCGCAGCAATTTGCTGGATCTTTCCCTTATTGAAATTCCCAGGAATTTAATCAGCTCTCATTCTAATGCATCTTTTTTCCTTCACGTGTTCGCGGACAGTTCCGAAAAAGCTTATGGTTGCTGTGCATATTTAGTTTATCACGATTCACTTTATGGATCTCCAGTTTCTAACCTTGTTTGTGCCAAATCGAAGGTCGCTCCTCTTAAAACTATCACTTTACCTAGGCTCGAACTGTGCGCTGCACTAATGGCTGCAGAACTTGTCAAGAAATTACGGGAAGTATTAAAGGTCGAATTCTCGCAAATCTATCTCTGGAGCGATTCTATGATCGCCCTTTCTTGGATTGCCAAAAACCCCTCTCACTGGCAAACTTTTGTCGCAAACAGGGTTTCCAAAATTCAAACTCTTTCTTCTGGATGTCAATGGAGGCATGTTCCCAGTGCGGATAATCCAGCTGATATCATCTCTCGTGGTTGTTTACCCTCTCAATTGGCAGCTTCCCAATTATACTGGCATGGGCCCTCGTGGCTAATCGACGAATCTTCCTCATGGCCTTCTAAACCCCCTGCTACAAACTCCAACTTGCCTGACGCTAAAGTACCTCTACCCATTGCTTCGTGTCTTGTTTCCAACGCATCTCATCCTTTGTTGTCACGCTATTCTTCCTTTCATAAATTACTACGAATTATCGCCTATCTCCTTAGATGGAAATATCTTGTGGTTGACCAACCTCTTCTCCCTAAACCACACCTTACCAATCATGAATTGAATCTTGCTACTATTAAGATTTTACAACTGACACAGCAAGAAGCCTTTTCTTCTGAATTTTCATTGCTTTCTTCTAAAAGAGATCTTCCCAAATCCAGCCGTCTTCGTGCTTTAGCCCCGTTCCTTGATGACCATGGATTACTTAGGGTAGGTGGAAGGCTCTCGCAATCTTTACTCTCTGAGGACAAAAAGCATCCCGTTATTTTGCCTTCCAAACATCACGTTACTTCTTTAATTATACGTGACTTTCATTATCGTAATCTTCATGTTGGTACACGTACTCTGCTCTGTCTCTTAAGAGAAAAGTACTGGATTATAAATGGAATTCATGAAGTTTCTTCTGTAATTCATAAGTGCATTCCTTGTTTCAAAGCGAAACCTAAAATCAACACTCAATTAATGAGCGATCTGCCCTCTTTTCGTTCTTCTCCAATACGCCCATTTGCTTTAACTGGAGTGGACTATATGGGTCCGTTCCAATATCAACAAAACTCTCCTGAAGCTAAACGCAAATTGTTTGGTAAGCTTTATGTTTCTCTCTTTGTTTGCATGGTTACCGGCGCAATCCACTTGGAACTAGTGACGAATGCTTCTACTTCTTATTTTTTATCAGCTGTCTCTCGTTTCACCGCTAGGCGTGGTGTTCCTTCTGAGATGTTCTCTGATAACGCTTCCACCTTTCAGGGCGCAGCTTCCCTGTGGAAGAAAGCTCTCACTTCCTCTCCTGCCATGGAACAAATCTCTAATTTTTCCTATTCAAAAGGTTTCAAATGGCGCTTCATACCTCCTTACGCTCCGCATCATGGTGGTAGGTGGGAATCTTGCGTAAAGCTCACTAAACGTCATTTAAGAAAAGTCTTAGGTAATCGAATTCTGACTTACGAAGAATTCAATTCTCTGTCTGTTTTGATTGAAGGTGTTGTCAACTCTCGCCATTTAACTCCACTTTCCAATGACCCTGATGACCTACTTCCACTCACCCCTGGTCACTTCCTTATCGGCACTTCTCTTTCTGCCCCTCCTCCTCTTCCTAATTCTTACAGGGATTCTAATCTACCTATCGCTTGGCGGAAACTTGAAGCCCTCCGTAATTCTTTTTGGAAAAGGTGGAACTTGGAATATTTAACTTCCTTGCAACGGAGGCAGAAGTGGTTTCTTTCCAGTCCTGACATTAAAGTAGGGGACTTGGTCTTGGTTAGAGATATTTCACCCCCCCTAGTATGGATTTCTGGTAGGGTGACCCAATGTTACCCTGGAAGAGATGGGAGAGTCAGGGTGGCCAGAATCTTGACTACAAATGGACCGATCACAAGACCACTGTCTTTGATCGCTCCGCTTCCAATAAATGTGTAACTGCTTTCTTGCTCGCTGTTGGTGTTTGTCCCCCCAGTATGGTGTATTCTTTGAATACACGGTACGAGAGATATAATGTCTATTGCTCTTTGCATGTTCATTTTTTCCTTCCTCCTTGCCAAACACCAACAGTGATCATCTGTTTTCTCCCTGTTGAGCATGTCTCTTATGTCTTCATAAGTATGTTTCAGATATATAACTTCTGTGATCCACCTAGCGCTATCTAGTAGCGAACCTCTGAAGCTACTCAATTCCTCATCGTGCAAGAGGACTTACTTATCCATTTGGCTACCAGATCTCGTTACCATCGTCAGCTATTTTCTCCTTGAGCAAGAGGACTACGTCTACTTCTTTGCTCACCATGCTGCGCTAGTATCATCTATCAACTCCTTGAAGACCAGCTCAGCAAGAGAAGATCAATTTTTTTTGTAATGTTGGATATGTTTATATGTTCTCCTTTTGTCTCCTACCCCCTCTCTTTCCCCTTTTTCTTGGACCCTCCGTGATCCGCTGAGCTTCACTCACTTCTTCGTCTGCAGTTGACTCGTACAGTCAAAGCTCCGCTCGAGCTTAGCCTCCTCAAACCAAGAGGCACACCTTCTTCTACGCCATGTTGGCTAGATAGTCTTCATAAGGAACTCCGACTTCAACATGAAATCGAGATAAGTACCATTTTTAAAAAGTTCTAACCTCATCTTCATGGTTTTAACTTTCAAGTGCTTTTAATTGTGGGCAGTGTGAAATTGGTTACTTGGGGCAATAATCATTCTTCGTGGGTTTTGCCATGTTGAGCTTTTACTTGGATAAGCCAACCTTACTATAAAAGAGCTTTTCTTAAGCGATTCAAACGAGAAATCCTCTCGCTACGTGGGATATTATCTAATACCCGCTGCCTATAATTATAAACTATTTCCTCCGTTGGATTTTCTCAACCCCATTTTCTGCTAAGGTCGTTCTGGAACCTTCTAGAACTTGTTCTCTATCTGCGAGTCCTGCCATCATGTATTTCTCACGTACTTGGGAGAATTCTGTTTAAAACTAAATTACTACAACAGTGAATTTTCGTCCTCCGCTGGAACCTCTGGAAAATTCTATGGCGCATTTAATTGCAAATTACAACTTTTTTAAGTAATAGACGCTCATCTACATAGTGCAATCAGTTATCTCCATAATTGCAATAACTTTCTTTTTCATGAACTTTAGTGTTTCTATAGTGAACTTTGCATCCATCTTTACAGACTATAGTGTTAATCAGTGCTTGCTCCACTTTTCTACCGCGTCGCGATCGTCCGGTTATATTAAATACGGCCATGAACATTGTTCCTATATCCCAATGATCTTTCCTTAACCTTCTACTAACAACCATTATTTATGAAATTGTAACTTTCTATAAGGTGTTACTTACGAAGTGCCCTTCCAACTTTGCTAGTTTAACATTAAGTAAATTCTGCATAATTGCTTGTGTGATACAAGTTTTAAATCACGTTGTCCCTTTCCTATACATAGGGAAAACAATTTTCTACACTCTTGAGAGAGTCATGTTCAGGTTTCACGAAATGGAAACTGTCCCATTTTTCTCGTGATTCCCAATTAAACATAGGAAGTCTAGAAACTTCCTTTTCACTTTCTCCAGGTTTCACAGTAAGTGACCTGCCCTCTTTGTATAATTCTCATATATTAACTCTGTATAAATATAAGAAGTTGTAGGAACTTCCTTTTTCTTTATGTGTTACAGTTTGTTTCTTCGAAGTTGTTATTCTCGTTAGAATGTTCTTTCGAAGGTTTCATATAAGTACACTGCTTGTACTCCTGTAAATGTTAAAACTTCAATTATTCCATTTTGCCTATTTATGAAATCTTACCAAGATTTTAATACACGGTTAAAAAACCTTAAAAATTGTCAATTGCCTGGAGCAACTGTTTAATGTGGAGAGGTCTGCGACCCTATTTGTTAAAAGGTTCAAATGAACCGTGTTTATTAAATTTACATTGCATAATTGTTAATTTCCTCAAACTTCCTGCATTGTTAAATAAATTGAATATTTATTTTTGGATTCATCATTTTCTGACACTACAGTTAGGCAGGATCCTGGCTTTCCTAGCTCCTCCTAGGTTTATGCCCTCGTTAATGCTTAATAAAGCTTTTACTATCTGTCTGGCCAGATCATCCCCCTTCCCTATAGTACTTTCATTCGTGCTTGGGAGGAAATACATTACAGGTTATCTCTGGCAAACTGCCCAAGCCTTATCTGCGGCTCCCGTTAGCCTCGACCAAGCTCGTAGCTATTTTAGGTATCCGAGCACATATTTGCAGTGGCAACCACCTTTAAGTGTGTTTAACCCTAAACTTATTACTTTGTTGGGACTCTCCTCCTATTCTTCTATCCTTCTTTTCCAATCCCAAATCTACTTCCTTCTCTTAATCATCTTCCCTTGGTGGGTGGGTTATTCCCTAGCCTATAATCTACCCACATTAGGGGATGACACAGGAGAGTTTGTAACCATTTACATTGATGATATGGTAATTAGTTCGCGCAGTTTTGAGGAGCATCTACGCCATTTAGATAGAGTTTTTCAGAAGTTAGATCAGGCAGGGTTCACTTTGAAGCTGTCTAAGTCGTCATTCTGTCAGTCAGAAGTGACATTTTTAGGTCATAGAGTGTCGAGTAGAGGTGTTACACCAGAGGAAAGTAGGGTTAATAAGATACTTAACGCAGAGGTGCCACAGAATGTTAAACAGTTAAAAACATACCTGGGAATTTGCAACTTTTTCAGGAGGTTCGTTCTTAAATACTCAGGGTTGGTAGAACCATTCAGGGAATTGCTTAAAAGTGGGACTCGCTGGAGATGGGAGTCCAAGCATGATCAGGCTTTTAGAGCGCTGAAGGAAGGTTTTGAGAAAGCTGTAGTGCTGAAATATCCTTTAAAAGATAAGGAATATGTGGTTATGACAGATGCTTCACATATAGGCATTACTGGAGTATTATGTCAGAAAGATGATGAGGGTAATCTGTGCATTGTATCTTTAGCCTCGCGAGGACTGACAGCAGCAGAGAAAAGATACACGATTACTGAGTTAGAGCTTTTAGGTATTGTTTTCAGTTTAGGGAAATTTAGAATGTATTTAGTAGGGGGGAAATTTGAGATCCATACAGATCACCATGCATTACTGTATATGAGGACTTGTAAACTCAGTTCTAACAGAGTTAGTAGGTGGATTCTTGCTCTGCAGGAATACGAATTCACAGTAAAATATATTAAAGGTAAAGATAACATTCTTGCAGACATGCTATCAAGGGACACTAATTTATGTAGGGATTATCATGTTGTTAAAGCAGAGGACGGTATTTTATTATGTGCATGTGTGGACAGTAGCAACAGGGCATCGTTACAGACACTGAGAAATATGCTAGTGGAGCAACGTGATGATGTTAAGTTAAGGGAGCCACTGGCTAGGTTGGAAATAAGTGAAGAAGAGTATGTGAAAGTAGGGCGGTTCACGTACAAGATGCAGGATGGGCTTCTTGCACGGAAATGTAGGAATAATCGGTGGGCAATATGTGTTCCTGCCACTTTGCGGGAGGAGCTAATTCATTTCATTTCATAGGGAATTAGGACACTTTGGTGCTGCCAAGGTCTTCTATGAAATTGGTCGTGACTTCATTTGGAGTAAAATGGGAAGGGATGTTAGGAGGATTTTAGCTAAGTGTGACACCTGTCAAAGGAGTAAATATCCAGTTAAATATTTAGTGGGGGAGAGATCTGCAGTTCTCACCAGTAGTCCCGGCGAACTACTGTGTGTGGATTTATTTGGCCCGATCGTTAAAGGACAGTACGGTTACGAGTACATTTTTATAGTTATTGACGCTTTTAGTAAGTATGTCAAGCTATATCCGCTAAGGAAAGCCACGGGACTAGCGTGTAGCCGTCTGATCATTAATAAGTATGTACCTGAGTTTGGCCTTCCTCTCAGGATACTATCTGACAGTGGACCACAGTTTACTGCAAAGAAATGGAAAACCAGTATGCAGGAAGCTGGTATAACACACGTTCATTCCTCTGTAAGGTACTGAGACAGTATTTTGCTATTTATTGGAACCCTGATATGACAGCGAGACGTATTTGGAAGTTATTGCTTGACATTATTTTGACTGTGGACTTTGAGGCACAGTTCGTTTCATATGCTCTAAGGAGATGGTTAGACTACCCCGCCACACTCCTGATCACGTGCACAGCACATGCTTATGGATTTGACATTGCAACTAGTGGAAGGAAATATGAAATGATAATCGATTGTGTTCGATTGTCCACCTCGATACAGGTGTGATGCATCTTGGGAGACTACCAGCTGAGTCTTGGATCAGCAGCTTTGAGACCACACACACTTGAGTACAGCATTCTATGCAGTGAACATGTTATCGTTCGTATAAGGAAGTTCCGTGTATTACGCGTTATACGAGTGCTTTCTACACGCACCGCGATTCGAACGAGTGAGCTTAGCCAACACATGGACTTTGTTAATACAGAATTCAATGAGGAAATCTGCTACGTATTGGTTTGAAATGCAAGAAAGCATTATTATCGACAACATTATGACTGGATATTCTTGTGAGAAACAAACTATTGGAGTAATGATGTGCTAAATATATCGTTCAGGAATGTAATGCAATAGCAGAGTTGATCATTTGGAATGACATCCTTTTGAACTCTACAATGAAGAGAAAGAAAATGTTGAGAACATTAGTTCTAATCCAGTGACTTTAAAGTAGCCAAGAATGAAGAAACTTCTCCAAAGTAAGGAAGCTACTTTACTGTTAACGTCGAGGGAGCCTTGTGCAAGCATTATGCAGGAACTCCGTTTCGTGGACAGTAGTTTTCGCGTTAGGAGGAAGTTGGTTCGACAACTTGCGGATCCAGCCACGAGCTTCTCAGGGACGATGGTTCGATTCCTGACAGGAATGTATATTCCTATACATATTCTTCAATTTCAACTAGAACTTCGCCCAAGGTAGCTGGAAATCTTTTCTTCTCTTGTAGACAGTAGAACTTGTCACCTTTAGTTTGATACTTTTCACCAATATTTCATTAATTAGTATGAATTTCATTCAAAGGCTAGATCTGGTTCTCTTTTACCATTTCTGTCGGAAAATGTAATTTTTTGTGTAGTTAACTGTAAACGTGATGCTATTTAGAGCATTACTTTGTTGCTTTTATTTTTCAAATTTTGGAAATAAAACCAAGCATTCAATTTTGTTGGGAAGATATTTGCAGCATAATTAGGAACAAGACGACGATATCTTTGTATAAGAATAGTAATTAGGAAGAAGATGGCAACACACTCGTGCACTTGAACTTTTCAAAAATATTTGAGTGACACTATTCGATTGAACTTATGCCATTCTAGTAGAAATTCTTTCTTTTAGAAATGATAGTGCATTCTCATCGTTATTTTCCATGCTTATGGATTTATGGAAATCGTCCGGCGAAAACAATTGTGAATTGATTGCCAAGGCATTTGCAGCCTATTTTCGTATATTTTTGATTAAAGATTTTTCTTTAAATATTTTTGTTCAGGTTTTGCTTGTATTATTTCAATTCGTTTTTGGAAAGACTCTTGGATAGATCATCGTTTGATTTAATGGTTTGCGTGTATCTATTGATTTGATAATAGACTCCTTTCCATGATGTAAGTCTCACGTGTTTTCTTCTGAGTAGTTGAGCCATTTTTCGGATTTGGATAGGCGAAACTGAAACGACTATTTTGATAGTGTCTATTTACAATTTTTCTATCACATATAAGTCATTATGGAAATATATATATAAATATATTGGAATTGTGAATCAAATTTAACTACTCACAATATTATAACAGAATTTATCGTAGACTTTAAAGACGATTATTGTGGAAATGAATAATGCAATTTATCTAACAAATTGTTGCTTCTTGTTTAATGAAGTTAGAAAAGAAGTAATATGTGGCATTTCTATATTCGTTTATGATGCGGGCATGATATTTTCAGAGCAACATCTGAAAAGTTTCAAGTTTAATAACGTTTGGGTTTAATTTTTGACAGCTTTGGAAAGCTTAATTGAGGTATTGCAATTTTGTGCATACGATTTATTGTGTTAGTGCAGCTAATATTTGACATCATTGGATGGTCAATATTAATGCTGGATATTGTTCTTGTAGTCTTTTGAGAAGACGTTAACGTAGTTATTGCGTTTTAGTAAGAGTGAAATTAGCTTTTGAGCTATCACCTTTTTGGATTTGATGTTGTAGTTCTCGTGATTTGGAATCACGAATGTTTTTCTTATGCTTGTTTTATGCAAGTAGCCCTACGTTTTATTCTTGCCTAGTAGGATTTGCCGGAGATTGATTGTCTATATCATGACACCCATATTCAAGTAACACAGATACTTCTTAAACAACTTAACTAATTCATGCAACATAATACATGTAATATTTCAGTAATTTTGAGTAAAAATATACTGCATTCTTTGAAACTTATAAATAGTTAATGAACTATTTGCACCAAATGTAACATAATTTGATTATCTTAATTGATTGTTGAATTCATCGAATTAAGGAAAGGATAACCATGAAACATACTTGTAAAATTAAATGAAGATAGGCAGCGTTGAAAACGAAATCCTATTTGAGGATGAAACTTGTGTATAAAGTGTAAAATTTGTATAACATCAGTATATAATATAACATTATATTATATTTTTCTTGTTATTTGTTCAGCGATTGATATGAACAATAAGATGGGGCCTTATTGTAGGCATTTATTTAAAACCATATTTTCTTTATCTGATTTAAAGAAGTTTTTCTTTAACTTCGTGTCTAATTGACGGACAGTCATTATTGATCAGTCAATAAATTGAATTTAATTTTAAAGAATATTAGAACGACTAGTGTTTTATATCAGAAGAGGGGAGTGCGTTAGGAGGACCAGTGGGTGGTTTTCTTTGAGTTTGCTTAAACTTAACGCCCGAGATATTTTTATTTTATTTTAGAGTCTCTTGTTCGAGTTCCTTTGAGCTTTGTTTCATCGTAATTTTATACACCACTGGCATCTTCGTACCGCATTCTTTAATATCGACGTATCCTGATCCCTGGTTGATCCTAGTTGGTAGGTTTTTCAGAGGTTATTTGAGCCGGGAACTTCTAGAATCTACGATCCAGCCTTCCATCGGATAGCAACAGGTAAGACCACGTGGATTACGGGTACATCTATATATGGCGACCCAATCTATGGGGCTATCGAATTGGCATTCTCGATTTCTCCAATGCTAAACCCATGTGTGAGAATCCATTTTTATGAGATTATTGAGTTTAGCAGTTTTCGAACGATGTAGTCGTTAGCAAAAATTTCTTTGGCATTGCTACGATTATACACGTCGAATTCGTTGGGAATTCACGTTTCTTCAAATCGTGAAGATGAGTTTACTCAATCTACCTGGCATACAGATAGAATTATCGCCATTGCTTAAATTTATTTGTTTAGTGCGTGCCAAGTAAAAAGTAATTTGATTGATTACGACATGACCATAAAAGAGATTTCTAGGAAATTTTTATGGATCAGCGTGGTCAGATGGGACATGACATGGGGCCATTTTTCACTCCATGCTTGACGGCCATTTTGTGTTCGTTACCGGCGATGACTTTTAGATCATCAGTAATAATAGAATCACTTTCTTTAATAATAATATAAATAATTCATCATTTCAATTTTAATTTAAACCGTTTCTAATATAAATCACCGTCGTTGCATACCTCCTATTTTCTTATAGACTTAATTTATATTATAAGTTTAGAAGCAAAACAAAATTAAATGCTTGTATTGGTGAAAAGGGTCATTCTAAATGTGTCAATTCTGCTATTTATGTATTGCATTCCTGTGTTTTTTGTAATAGTATTTACCATGACAGCTGTGTCAAACGAAGACATTGCCAATATGTTAAGGGCAATGCAGGAGAAAATGGGTAGTCACGCCCATGAATTAGCCGAGATAAGGAGTAATTGCCAAACTAGCTTTGACAATATCAACTCCGTAGTCAACAAGAACACTGATTTAGTTCAGGGATCTGTAGGGGATATTAATCAAATGCACTTGTCCCTCAAATATCTTCAAGACAGTAATCGTAAGATTGCAGCTAACGCTAAAGATATAAAGGAAAAGATAATTGATGTAGAAACAGGCATCGATAGTGTGACAGCCGATGTCAAGCTTGTTCAACTTGACATTAGCAGTGTTAACGTAGAAGTTGGTCATGTTAGGTCTAATGTTGCCTCATTAGAAGTAAAAATTAATTCGACAGAAAGTAAAATTGATTCAGCTGAAGGCAAATTAGATGCAATGCAGAGTAAAATAAATTCAACAGAAAGTAAAATTGATTCAGCTCAAGTTGATATTACTGCAATGCAGAGTAAGATTAATTCAACAGAAAGCAAAATAGATTCAACTGAAGGCATTGTAACTAGTATACGAACTAGTATTTCTACCATAAAGGAGGATGTTAGAAATATTAAATCGGAACTAGATAATAATCAGAAAGAAAATAAAATCAGTTTAGATGCATTGCAATTGCAGTTTTCAAACGAAGAAAGTGCAACGCAACAAACTCTAACCAAATTAGAGGGTGATATGGCCCAACTTAAAGAAAAGGTTGAAGATCACAACAAGGTGTTGAGAAAAGATATTGAGATCGATCTCAAAGCCATTGTTAACGATCAAGTGACCATCTTAAGGGGGGAGATCACGAAAATAAATGCAGATGTCATCAAAAGCATTAAGTCAGATCTTGAATTAAAGATCAATAGAACAGAATTAAGACTTAACCAAGATATTTCCCAGGCTAGAATAGACACTGATAAACGGATCGATTCAGTTCAGACTATGCAGGTCGAAAGCGTCACTGTTCTTAGAGAAGATTTGGAAACGCAGATTAAAGGCGTAACTTTAAAAGTAGATCAAGTTAAGATAGATCTAAACTCAGAGCGTGAGATGAAAACATCAGAATTAAATGAAATTAGACAAGAGTTTCAAACGTTCAGGTTAATGGATCATATAGATATAAACAAATTAAGAACGGAAATTAAGTCACAATTGGAAACGTTGGGGAAACCTATAAATTCCGATGGGGAAGGAAAGGTACAACATTTAAGGGATAGGATGGATACCACAACGCCAGCTAGGAACTATTTAGCAAGGTTAAATAAGGCACATGAGACAGAACAAGGTCATGTTAGATCAGAGATCCCGAATGAGGCTACGTCAGAGATAAATCCCAGAGATTTTAGGATGTCAACGCCTAACGACAGATCTCATGTCACGATAGTGAGAAACTACGAAGAGAAAATTAAGAAGTTTTCGAATACGGAGGGTTTGACTCCTATAGAATTTATTAGAAATCTACAAGATCACTTTGCGGAACACCATGTTGCAAGGGATAGAGAACTGCGGATTGTGGAGAAGCATCTGGCAGATGCACCCTTAAATTGGTTCCGAGCTTTCCGTTATACTTTCGATAACTTCGAACAGTTTTCGGAAGCATTTATCAAAAGATTCTGGTCGATAGAGATACAACACGCAGTGAGAGCGGAAGTCTATTCGAGGAAATACAGTAGTACTGGACCCACCAGTTACTCTGAATTCTTCACATCTCAGTTAGCCCGCCTTTGATATCTTCAACCCCCATTGAGACAGGAGGAAATTCTGGAGACAATTTCACGCCAGTTACCGGTAGAGGTTAGAAGGAATTTAATTTCATCAGGCGTAGAGGATTTAGCGGCAATGGACGACTTGTTGCGTAGGCTAGACCACACTTCCACGTCACCTACAATAGTCAAAAGCGGAAGGACGGAAACTAAGGCCGTGAACGCTGTAGTCGTTGACCAAACTCAACAGACGGAAAGGTCAAATAAGACAGGATCTAGATGGGAAGGTCCGATGAGGAATAGTAGGACGTACACTCGTAAATTCGAAGATAGAAACAACCAACGACCATACGGAAACTACCAACAAAGATACGATGGAGATCGGAATAGACCAAACCAAACCGATCGTGCTCAAGAAAGGTATAGACCTTATGAGAATAGAAATAGGAATGACAGGTACATGAACGGTAATCAGGAAAGAGAACAATTCCAACCTAGGAATAACAGGTATCGAGGTTATCAGAATAATAACCGATACTATGATAACAGGGATAGACAAGGCCAGTACCAACAACAGAATAGAGGTCAACAAGGGTTTGCCAGATATAAAAACTATAGAGACAAAAACTATTATAACCAGGAAGACAGAGAACAGTCTAGAAAGGACAGGGATAGGCGTGAAGAAAGGAAGGATCGAAGGGACACAGAAAGTGAACCAGAACCTAACACTAGCCATCGCACTAGTGATAATGAAAGGGGTTCGAAAGAAAAAAAAACGCCAATTTTGAAATCCCAGTAGGATTAAACAGCCAGCCGTCTCCATTTGATATTATTATACAGGATGTTTACGAGGTCACGGACGAAGATTTGTTATTTGAAGAAATGGAAGGAATTGTGAGTGAACGTGCTGAATTGCCTATAATTGAAATCTCTGTGGGCAATCAACATTGCAGGTCTCTTATAGACACGGGAGCGGTCATTTCAATCATGTCCGAAGATTGCTTTTTGAAGTTAGAAAAGGAACAACAATTTACCACATTGCCAGCTTCATCGATCAAAGTAAGAGGACTATTTCAAGATAAATCGATGAAATGCAAATTACAAGTCCAGCTGAGGTTCAGCATAAATGAAAGATGTTTTGAACACATTTTTGTGGTGCTCAAAAATATTAATTTTGAAATAATCCTTGGGATTGATTTTATTACTCGTGCCAGGATTACCATTGATATGGATAGGAGAATTATCAGGTTCCCAGAGAAAACTATTAGGAAGATAGTACATGAAAATATTGATTCCAATGATGATGTAGAAAATTTGATCAGGGAAGAAGTTTTGGAAAATATTATAAATCAGGTCGAACAAGAAAGAGAGCATTATGCACTTAACGTCGAGGGATTTGAAGAAAAAGAAAAGGAATTCAAAGACTTGATCGAGGAGTTTACAGATATCTTCGATGATAAGCCAGGTCTAATAAAAAACTTCAAGTATCAGATTAGATTGAACGATGATACTCCATACCAGGCCAAATTGTATCCCATTCCGGATAAGTATTATGAAGAGGTCAGGGAGATCATTAAGAGAATGGAAGCAGAGGGAATAATTAAGAAACAAGCCTCTTCCTACTTAAATCCTATTACAGTGGTAAAGAAAAGCAATGGAGAGCTTCGTCTATGTTTAGACGCAAGAAAAATAAATTCCCGGATATTTTTAGAAATGGACCGACCGCCCAAAATCAGAGATTTGCTACGGAAATTTAAAGGCAAGGCATGTTTCAGCGTACTCGATTTGACAGCATCTTTTTATCAAGTGGAACTTACCGAGGACAGCAGGCAGTACACAGGGTTCCTGTTTGACCAAACAACCTTCGTGTTTTGTCGAGTTCCGTTCGGCATGATTAATAGCGGTCCAGCGCTCATTAGAGCTCTCGACAGTAAGCTTTCCGACGAAGTCAAACGCAACGTCACATGCTATATTGACGATCTCATCATCGCTTCAGAAAATGTTGAAGAACATCTGAAAGAACTTAGGAAGTTATTCCTAGAGCTCCGAGAGGCAAACATCAAGGTCAACTACAATAAATGTCATTTCATGAAGGAACGTATAAATTTCTTAGGCCATACCATAGATCAACACGGTTATCATCCCAATCTTAAGAAGATTGAGGAAATTGCAAAATTCCCTAGGCCTAAAAGAATCAAGCACCTACGCCAATTCCTTGGGATGTGCCAATTTTTGAGTAGTCACTGCCCAGGATACTCAGTGACCATGGCACCATTATATGAACTGCTGAAGAAAAATAATCGGTGGAAGTGGACGGACTTAACTGAGCAGGCCTTCGAGAATGCGAAGACTATGCTGAAGGAATGCATCAAGTTAGAGTATCCGGAATTCAGCCGCACTTTTTATATTGAATCAGACGCCTCCAGAGTAGGTTTAAGCGCGGTCCTGTATCAGAAGGATGAACAGGGGAATAAACACTACATTGATTTTTACAGCAGGAAATTAAGACCTCATGAGGAGAATTATTTTACTACAGAGCTTGAAGCTCTGGCATTTGTCTCAGCTTTGCAGAAATGGAAGAAAATACTCCTAGGTCATCAAATTGTAATAATTACAGACCACAGAGCTCTGCAGTTCATGCTTCAGTCCGATTTGTCTTCTGATCGTCTGACGAGATGGACGCTGTTTATACAGCAGTTCAACGCCACCATCAGACATCAGCCAGGCAAGGACAACCTTCTTGCCGATGCTCTTTCGAGAAACCCTTCTAACAAATTAGCAGTAAACTTGGTACAATTGGAGGAGGGAGATGAGGCAACCCTGGAAAAGCTACGCAAGTTAGCTGTGTCACAGAAGAGACACACTCCAATTAGGAATATGTACAGATATTTAAAGGGCTATATGGATGACTCAGATGATGATTATCAGGCAACTAGGAGATGTTCTGACAGATTCGCTCTCTGTGGAGAAGTTGTGTGTAAATATGTGGACAAGCACAAGAATAAACTTAGAATAGTAGTGCCTCCCAAATTGACGATACCTTTGATCTGGTTAACACACAATAGTATCGGCCATGGTGGCTTGGATAAAACCATGAAAACACTTCAGGAGACGTTCTATTGGTCTAAATTACGTCAGTCAGTTGCCAGGGTTATTAGGTCATGTGACCGTTGCCAGAGGAGCAAATACCCTTCGGCATTATCTAAGGAGGAGCCGAGAGCTATTATTCCTTATAAACCACATGAATTGATGGCTTGTGACCTGTTTGGTCCTTGTCCAAAAGGCGCCAGGGGTAACCAGTTTCTTCTTGTTACTGTGGACGTGTTTTCGAAATTCGTCACCCTAGACCCATTGCAGAATGCAACAGCAGCTCAAGTTATTAGTCGCCTAACCAAGAGTGTATTCAGAAAAGCCGGAAAACCAGAAACAATTCTTTCAGACCACGGATCTCAGTTTACTTCCCATGAATTCAAAGTCGCTATGGAGAGATTTGGAATACGTCACGTATTCTCCAGCATCAGATATCCGGAGTCCAACAGTTCGGAACGCCTAATGTCAGAGGTTGCCAAATTTGCACGTTTGTACTGTCCTCAAGATCATCCTAGTTGGGTGAAATATGTACCTCTGATGGAGACATGCTTAAATACGACATATCATGAAAGTCTGAGAGATATTCCAGTGTTAGTTCACCATAATAGAAAGCCAGAAAGAGCTTGGGATGAAATAACACAATTCTTAACCAAAGATACTGAACCGTCAGAGCAGGAAAGGGTGGATAATGCCCGAGAAAGCCTGATGGATGCGGCGGAAAAAAGGCAGAAAAGAAATGAAGGAAAGCGCTACAACCCGCCTTTAGAATCTAATGACTTAGTCCTTGTACGTAAATCTACTAAAACCGATGCAGCGAAGAAGATTTACACAAAATTCAGTAGCCTGTACATTGGTCCGTTCAAGGTAGGCAGAGTGTACGGGAACAATAGTTACCAAGTCTTAGACATCCACACGAACGAGGAAATAGGAAAATTTAATGCAAAGAATCTCAGAAAGTACTTCAAGAAAGTGGAATAAAACGCAAAATTCTGTTCATTGACGAATACCTAGAATGGTGTAATAAAAGTATTCGCACACTTTTATTAGCTAGGTTGGGAGGAGGATGAGACAGTATTTTGCTATTTATTGGAACCCTGATATGACAGCGAGACGTATTTGGAAGTTATTGCTTGACATTATTTTGACTGTGGACTTTGAGGCACAGTTCGTTTCATATGCTCTAAGGAGATGGTTAGACTACCCCGCCACACTCCTGATCACGTGCACAGCACATGCTTATGGATTTGACATTGCAACTAGTGGAAGGAAATATGAAATGATAATCGATTGTGTTCGATTGTCCACCTCGATACAGGTGTGATGCATCTTGGGAGACTACCAGCTGAGTCTTGGATCAGCAGCTTTGAGACCACACACACTTGAGTACAGCATTCTATGCAGTGAACATGTTATCGTTCGTATAAGGAAGTTCCGTGTATTACGCGTTATACGAGTGCTTTCTACACGCACCGCGATTCGAACGAGTGAGCTTAGCCAACACATGGACTTTGTTAATACAGAATTCAATGAGGAAATCTGCTACGTATTGGTTTGAAATGCAAGAAAGCATTATTATCGACAACATTATGACTGGATATTCTTGTGAGAAACAAACTATTGGAGTAATGATGTGCTAAATATATCGTTCAGGAATGTAATGCAATAGCAGAGTTGATCATTTGGAATGACATCCTTTTGAACTCTACAATGAAGAGAAAGAAAATGTTGAGAACATTAGTTCTAATCCAGTGACTTTAAAGTAGCCAAGAATGAAGAAACTTCTCCAAAGTAAGGAAGCTACTTTACTGTTAACGTCGAGGGAGCCTTGTGCAAGCATTATGCAGGAACTCCGTTTCGTGGACAGTAGTTTTCGCGTTAGGAGGAAGTTGGTTCGACAACTTGCGGATCCAGCCACGAGCTTCTCAGGGACGATGGTTCGATTCCTGACAGGAATGTATATTCCTATACATATTCTTCAATTTCAACTAGAACTTCGCCCAAGGTAGCTGGAAATCTTTTCTTCTCTTGTAGACAGTAGAACTTGTCACCTTTAGTTTGATACTTTTCACCAATATTTCATTAATTAGTATGAATTTCATTCAAAGGCTAGATCTGGTTCTCTTTTACCATTTCTGTCGGAAAATGTAATTTTTTGTGTAGTTAACTGTAAACGTGATGCTATTTAGAGCATTACTTTGTTGCTTTTATTTTTCAAATTTTGGAAATAAAACCAAGCATTCAATTTTGTTGGGAAGATATTTGCAGCATAATTAGGAACAAGACGACGATATCTTTGTATAAGAATAGTAATTAGGAAGAAGATGGCAACACACTCGTGCACTTGAACTTTTCAAAAATATTTGAGTGACACTATTCGATTGAACTTATGCCATTCTAGTAGAAATTCTTTCTTTTAGAAATGATAGTGCATTCTCATCGTTATTTTCCATGCTTATGGATTTATGGAAATCGTCCGGCGAAAACAATTGTGAATTGATTGCCAAGGCATTTGCAGCCTATTTTCGTATATTTTTGATTAAAGATTTTTCTTTAAATATTTTTGTTCAGGTTTTGCTTGTATTATTTCAATTCGTTTTTGGAAAGACTCTTGGATAGATCATCGTTTGATTTAATGGTTTGCGTGTATCTATTGATTTGATAATAGACTCCTTTCCATGATGTAAGTCTCACGTGTTTTCTTCTGAGTAGTTGAGCCATTTTTCGGATTTGGATAGGCGAAACTGAAACGACTATTTTGATAGTGTCTATTTACAATTTTTCTATCACATATAAGTCATTATGGAAATATATATATAAATATATTGGAATTGTGAATCAAATTTAACTACTCACAATATTATAACAGAATTTATCGTAGACTTTAAAGACGATTATTGTGGAAATGAATAATGCAATTTATCTAACAAATTGTTGCTTCTTGTTTAATGAAGTTAGAAAAGAAGTAATATGTGGCATTTCTATATTCGTTTATGATGCGGGCATGATATTTTCAGAGCAACATCTGAAAAGTTTCAAGTTTAATAACGTTTGGGTTTAATTTTTGACAGCTTTGGAAAGCTTAATTGAGGTATTGCAATTTTGTGCATACGATTTATTGTGTTAGTGCAGCTAATATTTGACATCATTGGATGGTCAATATTAATGCTGGATATTGTTCTTGTAGTCTTTTGAGAAGACGTTAACGTAGTTATTGCGTTTTAGTAAGAGTGAAATTAGCTTTTGAGCTATCACCTTTTTGGATTTGATGTTGTAGTTCTCGTGATTTGGAATCACGAATGTTTTTCTTATGCTTGTTTTATGCAAGTAGCCCTACGTTTTATTCTTGCCTAGTAGGATTTGCCGGAGATTGATTGTCTATATCATGACACCAATATTCAAGTAACACAGATACTTCTTAAACAACTTAACTAATTCATGCAACATAATACATGTAATATTTCAGTAATTTTGAGTAAAAATATACTGCATTCTTTGAAACTTATAAATAGTTAATGAACTATTTGCACCAAATGTAACATAATTTGATTATCTTAATTGATTGTTGAATTCATCGAATTAAGGAAAGGATAACCATGAAACATACTTGTAAAATTAAATGAAGATAGGCAGCGTTGAAAACGAAATCCTATTTGAGGATGAAACTTGTGTATAAAGTGTAAAATTTGTATAACATCAGTATATAATATAACATTATATTATATTTTTCTTGTTATTTGTTCAGCGATTGATATGAACAATAAGATGGGGCCTTATTGTAGGCATTTATTTAAAACCATATTTTCTTTATCTGATTTAAAGAAGTTTTTCTTTAACTTCGTGTCTAATTGACGGACAGTCATTATTGATCAGTCAATAAATTGAATTTAATTTTAAAGAATATTAGAACGACTAGTGTTTTATATCAGAAGAGGGGAGTGCGTTAGGAGGACCAGTGGGTGGTTTTCTTTGAGTTTGCTTAAACTTAACGCCCGAGATATTTTATTTTATTTTAGAGTCTCTTGTTCGAGTTCCTTTGAGCTTTGTTTCATCGTAATTTTATACACCACTGGCATCTTCGTACCGCATTCTTTAATATCGACGTATCCTGATCCCTGGTTGATCCTAGTTGGTAGGTTTTTCAGAGGTTATTTGAGCCGGGAACTTCTAGAATCTACGATCCAGCCTTCCATCGGATAGCAACAGGTAAGACCACGTGGATTACGGGTACAGTACCCTCCGGGTAATTCTGCAGAGCGTCCATTAAGGGAAGTGGCTCGTCTTTTTCGGACTCTAGTGCATGACAAGCATACGGCCTGGGTTGGACATCTTCCCAAGGTCGAGACTTGGCTGAATTCTGTCCAGCACGAGAGCACGAAATTGACGCCATACGAAGTTCACTTCGGAAAGAGACCACAAAATGAACTAGCGAGGGTGTTGGGTTTAAATGAGGGTAAGGAACCGGGGATGGATTACATTGTCCAGTTGGCGAAACAGAATTTATCTAAGTCAGCACAAAAGAGAATTCGCCAACAAAAAGAAACTAAATTTGACCTATTCGAGCCGGGAGACAGAGTCTTACTTAGAGTGCCGAAACAGTCAAATAAGCTAGAGAAAGTCATGTCCAAGTTCTTTTATCTCTACGAGGGCCCATTTATGGTTTCCAAACGTATTGGCAAAACAGCATATGTGCTGGAGGATAGTAAGGGAAACAGGTTATACGGGACGTATAATATACATAGTCTACGAAAGTATGTGTCATAAAGTAAGTGTGTTTAGCTGGCGAGCCAGCCTATCAAATAAGTAAGTGTGGTATTTGGTGCGTGGGAGGATATGGTCTTCCAGGCAGGCGTATCAGAAGTCACACAGGGGGGTAGTATGTAAGTAATTGAGAGTTTTTAAGGTACAGGGAAATATGACGGGATTGTCGGATGCTCTTGAGCACTAAAATGTCTCGATACACCAAGGCCAGAATTTGGTAGCGCTGATGGATTCCCATTTATCTCCAAGAGATGGGGGAGTGCTTGTATAGGGCTTGTTAGCTTAAGGCGTCCACGGGATAAAAGATGGGCCATCAGAAGGCGAGACAGTCCTTCATGAAACTCATACATATCAGCACACGTGATTTCTGTTTACGGCCTCGCCATGTAAGATTTGTAAGTGTGTAATTTAGGTAATTTGTACAATGGTATTATATTTGTGAGGAGAATTGGTCTGTGTTGAGAACTAGTAGTAAGTAGAATATGGTCTACGGGAACTTAACAAGACAGGGCGATTACGGCACAGAAATATTTGGTGTTATATGTAATGCGCACTTACTGTTTTTCTTTTCAGAAGTCAATATTAATTTCGTCTGTTATAAAGAGAGATTAAGTATCATGGTCACGATGCGCTGCCACAATAGTGTGATCGTGTGCTCAGTGATAATAGAGATTAAATTTCACCATAAGGAAGGAACCTCCAGTGAAATTAGGAAGTTCTAGGGAGATATACATATATCAGAACACCTTGATGCGTGTAATGTGACATCTCATATACATAGTGCTCACTCAGTAATTATGTCTATTTTTCCAACATAGAGAAATTTGAGAGGCGGAAATATCCGTGGAACACTATTCTATATGAAAAACATTGGACTGGTTGCAAAGTGCAATCCATAGTGACAACAAACTTTGACGCAAAGTGCGTAAAGAAAAATTATGAGTGTATATATCTGTAATTTAGGGTAATTTCATTTATGTAATATGTATTTTGGATGGGGATTATTAACGTGTCTGGGAAAATCGGATAATGGACCGTCGTCACGGTAAACCATCCGATGATCCGAGGCGAATATGTAACGTGTTTTTCGATGGGTTTTATGCCACTGGCATAAGTCAGTAGGAAGCCATTCAGTATTTATTTACGCGGAAAATTGTTCAGCCAAGAGAAATTTTCATGTTAATTTATTATTATTATTAACTTATTATTATTATTATTATTATTATTATTATTATTATTATTAAGGTATTTTTGGAGCATTTTTATAAAATTATAAGCATATAGATAGGTTTTCTATGCCATAGAAAACACTATCAAGCAAATTATTACGAACAACATTATCATAGAAAATTATATGATTACGGAATTTTACGGAGTTTCGTCAGTTAGGGTATTATGAGAGACATGACTCACTGGGAATTCAGATACAGGCTGATTCTTGTCAAGAAGCATTATGCAAGCCTGGTTTGCAGCGTCAAGAAAAGGCGGATAGTATGGAACGGCAATTGACTTCACCCTCCCGCCGAGTGTAATGAGCCAGAGGTGGGGAAGTAGCGCGTGGGGATCAGCCAATCAGTGGAGACCGAGCGACTTGAAGTCGGCACTGGAGTGGGAAGCCGACGAGTGCATATATCGTTTGGCGCGCCGTGGAGTAAGGAACAATCTGTGTAAGACTTGACCAGTACGGTTGCACGTGTGAGTCGCTCCGATGTTCAGTGGAGTGAGGGACAATCTTTGTAAAACTTAACCAGTGTGGTTGTACGAGTGTATGGCTCCGATGTTCGGACCATAAAGTCACCAAATCTACAAGTATATCATTTACTAACGAAGGAGATGACGACGTCCAGGAAACAGTGGGAAGCTCTATTCATCATCCAGTACGAGGGAAATGCTTCGGCAATTTCCAGTGGTAAGCGCGAATGACGCAGAAGTACGCAATCTCTCGTTCCTCTTTGTTTTAAATTCAGTATTTCAGTAACTTCATAGCTTGGGATTTAAGAGTAAAATCAATAATTTATCAGACTCCGTTTTCACGTAATTTTCTAGCGGTAATATTCTAATCGTAACGCTCCAATATAAATTTTAAACTTATTATTATTTTTAATTTTGCAAAACTTGTTTTATATAATAAATTCATTTCTTTTAACCATGCAATCTTTGCTTTCAGTAGCTAGCATTAGATATAGACCAATTCCTTCTCCTGATACAATTGTTTGTTGGGTTAATGATCAAGTCATACCACGATCCGAGTGAATAGATTCTTGAAGGTGTTTTACCAGAGCTAGGTGTTGTTAAATACAAATTTAGATTTCGACATTGCGTTGAGGTCTTGGCGCCCATTAGAACAACATATCTTAGGCAGAGCAAATATATCAAAGTGCAAGGAAGCACCAGTCAAACTGTTACACAGTTACATTTGTCACCCAACATTAAGGAACAGTCAAACCGTTTCAGTCCGTCTCGAAACAGAAAAAAAACTGGCGAGCCGAACATGTCCACGGACACTCCCGGCACTAAAAGCCATACGCTAAAAAAAAGTAAAAGTAGAGGGACCTGGTAATCGAATTCCCAGGGCGAATCTCACTCTCCAGTCTCCACGGCCCTGGGGGAGAGCCACACGGCGAACGAGTACGCATTTCAGTGCGCATGTACAGGCCGAGTTTAGAGGATCTACAGTTAACTCCTTATGGTATTTTCACTCGTATATTCTGTACATTATGGGTAGACCAATAATTTAAGTGTCAACCAATTAACCTAATAATTCATCTTCTTAATTTTGGTAACTTAGTCCATTTTTACTGTCCCCTTTTGTGTCATATTTATATAGTCGCTTTGAATAAGTACCAATCCATTGATAAGTCCTGCAATATAACAACTTTCAAAGTCGGTCCACTTACTGATAGACCACAATAATAAGTGTCCGTATTCTGAATATATTCAGAGTAATTGCTTGCAGTGAGCACGTGTTTCAATCGCACACCGGCTTTCGTGAAGTCAACTTCTGAGCCGCCCGGTTCAATCTTGCGTAACATAGACCATAACAACTGTGCACTTGTTCAACTGCGTTGCACTCTATAAATTCAAAGTTTCACGCAATACTTTTATCACCGCAAAGGTGATAGATTATAACGCACTCTGGTTTTGAAAAAGCTTATTGTTAGCCTTCTTAGTATCCGATTACCAACCGCAGCTGTGGTCCGAGTATCAACGCACTGAGTATCAGCGAGACAATAGACCGTATAGATCTCAGACTGTCGACTGTACGGCGTAGGCTTCAGACGTAATAATACTGCATAAAATGATAATAATAATAATAATAATAAAGGAGGACATTTTATTCCCACCCATGATGGCCGCACCATCTCTTGGGTCAGAGGAAAGGAGAGTTTGGGGAGTTGAAAGTTAAATGGAGAAGGGTAGTGGTGAATTGTGGAAGTGTGAGAAGGGAAGTAATATGACCTCTTGGCTAAGATACTAAGATTTAATAAAGTTGTGTGTGGAGTTTTGCGTTCTATATTTGAAATTTATTAGGTGGTAGGGTGGTTGGTTTGTTTGTTTTATTTATCTGAAGAAGTAAGAGAAGGGAGATGAGACGGTGATATGAAGTAGAAGAGGAGATGCGTGAATGTATGTAGCTGTACTGTGTGATTCGGAGATGTGAAGTAAGATAAAAGTAAAATAGAAAGAGTATGAGAATGAAATGATGGTGAGAATGGGGAAAGAAGCTGTGAGAGTAGAAGGCAACGAGTAATGATTGATGGTTTGAAATCGACGATACGTAGAAAGATGGATGAAGTTGTGGTGTGTGATGAGGTGATGTGAATTGAATGTAAAAGAGAATGAAAATGAATGAAAATTGAATGACAATGTAAATGAGTGTAATGAGAATGAAAAGAGTGACGAGAGTGGGAGGTGAAGTAGACAAAGCAAGACAGAAACAATGATTTAGTTTTGGGAAATAGAGAGTGATAGATAAAGAGGATGAGAGAGGGCGATTTTATTTATATTTTTATTTTTAATGAGAAGATGAAGTGTTCGGTGACTTTGGTTTGGTTAGAAGTGAGAGAGAATGAGATAATGATGAGAATGGGAAATGGTGAGTTTTAAGTGGGGGCTCTTAGTCGGGGTCGGGGATGAGGCTTTTCAGGTGGATAAGACCAAGTTTGGTGAAAATGGGATTGCGGAGGGGAAATGCTTCGAGCTGTTGCAGGATGGGGTTTAGGGTACGTCGAGCTCGTTTTAGGTAGTGAAGTTGGAGAAGGTGGATGTAGGTGAAGACGGGGGGGTAAGGGCATTAGGCGGTAGAGGTCCTCACTAGGGTGCAGTGGGGAGAGGCGAAGGGCTATCCGGGAGATTCGGCGTTCCATGGTTATTAAGGGACGGAAGTGGCTGACTGCGCAGCCGGCCTAGACCACATGGCCATATGTGATGTAGGAGTGGATGAGGGTCTTGTAGGTAGACTATAGAATAGGGTGGAGGCATGGAGTCCACAGGAGGTGCCTATCAGCCGGGTGATGAGGCGAGAGCGCTTCTGGGCGGATGCCGTGAGGGCACGAAAATGTAATTGGAAGGTAAAGTGCTCGTCGAAGATTATGCCCAGGTAACGTAGTGATGGGGAGGTGCGGAGGTGGTGGTCGTGGATGCGAAGGGTGAGGTAGTTTGGGTTACAGGAAGGCGCATTTGCGTGACGACGGGAACGGACGAGTACGGCGCTAGTTTTTTTTTTATATTTTTTTTTATATTTAGGCTGAGGTGCCAACGGTCACAGCAGGCCATGAAGCTGTCCAGGTACAGTTGTACCAATCTATTGATGGCGGTGACTGAGGGACAGGGAGCGAGGATTGCAGTGTCATCCGCGAACTGGAGGAGGTGGAGAGGAGTCGGAGGTTGGGGGATGTCTCCGACAAAAAGGATGTAAAGGAGAGTAAAATGATAATCCGGCCCGCGTCTTATATACTACCAGTGGCCTTGCTCATCGCTCAACAGCAGCTTAACGTCACTCGAAACGCCACGCCATTAGCCATCTTCTATTGGCCTAGACCTTAAAAATGAATATATTTATTTCGGTATAATTGAACTTCTTAAAATGTAATACGGAGCTGCCAGATGATGTCTGTTATCTCTCAAATAACTATTTCCTTACTTCAAACTGATTTTCGGCGATATTACCGTATATATTGACAATGCTAGCGTTCTTATGGGCTCCATCTTCACGCGCTTCATTACTTGCACTTTCTGGTGAAACGTAGCACTCCCGCGTCACAGTTCCTTGCGCTGATTTCAAATTTACGTTTATCCACAATGTTGCCAGATCTCCTAAGACATTTCGGCATCCCAGTTCGAAGAAATTCCATTACCTTTGGACTATCAATTTCAATGTTTATTTGCATTGATTGAGTGGCGAGGGGGGTATTTATTTATACGTTATGCAGGGAGATAATCAGGCTGGTAGATGGGGAAAGGGAGAATTCAACTTTTCTTTAGACCCCCCTTAGAAATTAAATAATGGCCACGTTACTGCTTGCGAGATTGAAATGATGATGCTCCATTATGTTCACGGTAGAATTATTGTCTGCAAAAGTCACTGTGAACACGCTGCACCACTACGTTTGCTTTCTTTTGTATTCTTAGCCGGCCACATGCCCCAATTTACTCGCCCCTGCTACACCCTCCCTCCGAGCCTCTGCTGCAGGCAGAAGGGGGGAAGTTGACGGGTTCATGGCGAGCAGTGCAGTTTACAGCAAGCAAACACACATGGCGGGTACACCTCGACATGTCTGCTATAAACTAAAAAGAAGCGTTTTACATGACCGTTTACTTCGCGATCATGAGCCACGGGACCTCCATTTATACGTGGAATCTGAACCACAGGACGTGATATTTCACTTCAAAAATCTCATATGCATTGACCGGAAACCAAACCCAGTCCTGCCCACCTCGTGGTGTAGCGGCTAGTGTTATAGCCTGTCACCCCGGAGGTCCGGATTCGATTCCTGACTTTACCAAGAAATTTTAGTTCTGGTCTGAGGGCTGGAACGGAGTGCAGTCAGCCTCGTGAGGCAAAACTGAGAAGAGGAGGTTTCGATTCCCACCTGAGCCATCCTAGAAGTGGTTTTCCGTGGATACCCCCGCTTCTACTACTGGCCAATTCTGGGATGGTTCCAAACTTAAGGCCACGGCCCCCCTTCCCAATCCTATCCCCAATTTACAAATGCATACACTAATACAGCCATTACAATAACACAGGCTATCACACAAATCCCCCCACGCACACACACAAATAATCGCGATGTCGCAGCCCCTGAAATAAGCAACAACAACGAACCCGGTCCGCCTTGGTGAGAAACAAACAGCTTGACCACTGCACCAACACGCATCTCTCTTATAAACTAACGGAACGCAAGAGAGAATCAGTCAGGTTTTTTTATAAAAATAAATAATTGTATTATAGTGATTAATTCTGAACGGGCGTCGATCATGGCTTCTATACTTGCACTTATATAATGTGTGATTATCATACCTTATTTCATATTCTGGGGGACATTACCAATTAAGGCTAAATGTCCCGACACTTTGGTAAGAATATATTTCAACAGATGGCAGCACAAGCGAGGCTGAATTTATTTATTTATTTTTGTATCGAAGGGGAGCACCAATCTGCGATCTGAAAACTGCTATGCACTCTGTCTAGTAGCCGAATTGATATTAATTCATTGCTTACTTTTTAATTTCAAAAACAGAAAATTTTCCATTTGTTTTTCAAATATCTGATTAAAAATCGAAAGAAAACGGGTAATACGAAAGTTGAGTTTTACTCACTGATTCCAAAGCCGCATCGAAAACCTAAATCGGTTGAATAGAACCGTCGGGATCACTTTGAGAAGTTTGTGAATAAAACTGTTTACTGTATTTGCAAGAAGGCGCGGCAGTAGAACAAGGTCATGCGAGCGGGTTGGTGGAGTGTTGGGGGGAGGGAAGTGGAGCTAGAGTGATTTGAGAGAGCGACAACCTTGCCAGACGGTATGGAATTCCCGAGCATCTTGTCCAATATTGCGATTGACTGTGCTGGTTAGTTCTGAATTATTGTCAAGGTCTGGACATTTCTGAGTGATTCTTTGATATTTTACCAGTTCCTAGTTACGACTTCTTGTTTTTAGTTCATCGGTCTCATTAATTACTTTTTATTTAATTTATTTTACCTGCAACAGTATTATTTTTAATGCCCGTTAGGTGTTCTATTTTCGGCACTTTATTTTTTGGACAGTATTTCTGGTAGAATAGATTTTTTCTTTTAGTCAATTTTACCCTCCAGGTTGGTGGTTCCCATGGAATCAGCGAGGGAACTCACCACTATCGCCTTTCCAGGCAGTGTCCTAGAGCTGGGAACGCTTGGTCGGATTGGATACAACTGGGGAGATGTGATCAGCACTTCACCCAGGCGGTCTCACCTGCAAAGCGAACAGGGGCCTCATGAGGGATGGGATGGGAAAAGAAGATTGGGATGGATATGCAAGGAAGAGGGAAGGAGGCGGCTGTGGCCTTACAGTAGGTACCATCCCGGCGTTTGCCCGAAGACGAAGTGGGAAACCACGGAAAACCACTTCGAAGATGGCTGAGGTGGGAATCAGGCCCCTCTACTTATTTGTACTACCCAAGGCTGAGTAGACGCTGTTCCAGTCCTCATGCCATTTTTCAAATTTCGTGGCAGAGCCGGGAATCGAACCCACGACCTCCAGGGCGGCAGCGAACCATGCTGACCGCTACGCTACGGAGGTTGAATAGATAAATCGGTAGAAAAGTCGAAGAATGTGGTATTTTCGTACAGAAAACTTATGAGGTTTTAGATGCCTCCCCAGACGGATTAATAGGAGACGACGCTGTAGTCGAAGTCAAGTGCCCTTATTCTGCACGGAATATGACCATACTGGAAGTCTGCAAAAAGCTAAAGGGATTTTGTTTGGCAGAAAGTAAGCGAAAAAGAAAGCCAGAGAATGTCAAGAACAGTGCCCTTCAGAAGAGAACAGATTGATAACTCTCTACCACTCACATGGTTTTTATTTCCACAACCAGGGCCAGTTGGAAATAACATAGCGGGAAATATGTTATTTTGTGGTATGGACGCCTAAGGACATTCACATGGAAACAATAAAGAGGGACGAAAAGTTCTGGAGACAAAAATGCTTATGTAACTGACATGCTGCTGCGAGAAAATCTTGTTGCCTGAGATCACTGATCCCAGGATGACCAGATCAGTGGATATAAGAGAACCTGAGGTGAAGTAAAATACGGTACTGAGTGTGTGTAAATCATGAAACGCTCTCTTTGATATGGAAAAAAATTGAAGTATTGATTTCAAGAACAGGAAATAATTAGGTATAATATTTTTGTTTGTTTATAGTACGCAGTACTAGTGCCTGTGCTAACAATAGGCAAATGAGAATATCTTAGGACATTTAATTCTATTATGTGCATAATCATTTTGCTCTTGTTATGCATTTTCATAATTTGTGATTGGCCACATGGAGTCGTTTCAGATCTCACGAAAAGAAAGAAAAAAGGGAATTAGAGTCAAAAAGAACCAAAGAACCATACGAATCACCAAAATAAATGTATGTATGTATGTATGTATGTATGTAGGACTATGTGCTTGAGCATTTGGCCACTTATAAATCGATAATTGATTAGAATATTTCACGGCTTGTGGTCTTGTTTGTTATGTCTAGAAGACGATACCTAGAGTTGGACGTCCGCATCGGATGGTTTTTAGAACAGATATTCCCAATAAACCTGAACACGAACATATCTTGTCCATCTTTTTTCTAAAATATCAAGAACGTGCTAACTATAAACCAGTCATATCTTTCTATACAGTATTCAATTTCGCATCGAGTGAAACCAGTCGCTGATCTGTGCGGTAAGAATTATGTCCTACAAAGTATTACTAATGACAGAACAATATGTGTTTTGTTCGGGAGTTTATCCTCAAATAACTCTAAAACAGTTACCTAGAAGGGAATCCAGCGCTGTCAGCATCTATCCTGAGTGTATTTTCACCGGTTTTTCCACAATCCCTCCAGGTAAATGCCGAGATAGTACCGTACGTGAAGTTTCAGGGCACCTGCCCCATCCCTGACTCTAATACAGTTACACACATAATCAAGTACACGGGACTGATGATGATAATAATAATAATAATAATAATAATAATAATAATAATAATAATAACGTTATTGGTTTTACGTCCCTTTTAACTACTGTGGCTTTTAGAGACGCCGGGGTGCCGGAATATTGCCCCGAAGGGGATCTTTAACGTGCCAGTAAATCTAAAGACACGGCTCCCTCACATTCGCGCACCCTCAAATGGCAACTGGCTGCACCAGGATTCGATCCTGCAACTTTGGGCACAGCAAGTGAGAACGTTACCGCTGAGCCACGCAGCCAACCAAAGGTACTGATGACCAAGATGTCCCAAGCCCCTACAATGTATTATTATCAACAAGAATGTTAGAGGAAGTAAGAACACGAACACATTGTGTCAACGTTACATCTTGTGACACTACTACAATATAATTTTATTGTACATATATTTTCCACGTCTAGGCACTTGTACACGTAACTCGTCGAACTATAATATTTGTGACAAGAGGAAGACAACTCCTTCCTGTCGTCAAATTGTTCCCTTCTCCCTCCACCCTGTCAGCGTGTTCATCATTTTCCTTGCGCAAGAGATCTTGTGGAGCCGCGCCGCCTACCACCCCTTTCAATACAATTCCCAAACTAATGCTGTCGATTCCATTCACCCGATTTCAATTCTGAAAAATGCATTGGAAACAGGAAATAAATCTCCATTTTCGTATTACCAGATTTTTTTCATATTTTAAGCAGAGATATAAAAACTGTTAGTAACTTTTTTGTTTTTCACATTTTGGAAAATGCATCGAATTAATATCAATTCAATTGCAGTCTAGTATACATAGTGGTTTTCAGATCGCAAATACGAGCTTTCGTTTAAGTGAAAACTGAAAAAAGAAATTGTCTCACTTTGGTGCTGCTACGTGGTGTCAGAATTACGAACTAAAAGACGGGACACTTAGCCTTAAAATTACTGTCCTTAATCTCTACTGCACTAAATTACGTAAATACAGTATGTGTTTATATTTCTTACTCATTCAACGACGGCAGCCATGTTTGACAGGCGCATGAGGTCTCTTCAACTGTTACCGAGGCGCACACATACGGTACATGGAGGAAAGAACGGAAGGAGATGCCTTCGCTGCGCTGAAGCTGTTCAAGACGAACGGCACGCCCACATTGGGTAGCAAGAAAATGGCTGTTCCTATGCTTAAAGCCGTAAACCACTCCAACTAGTCTTGGATTTTAGTGACATAAAACTGCAATGACAAGTCAAGATTTTTTCTTGGATAGGCAGAATACACTCTGTACATCACGGTACTTTTCACAAATAAGCTGCCTTATCGTTTAAAAGCCAATTTAAATAGAAATATGAGAGCACCTATGGAAGGCTAGTTTTGTAAGAAAGACGCAACAAAACGTAATAATACGCTGAAACACTGATTAAATTGAATACAGGTGTTTGAAGGCGCGAGTTATACCAAAGGGGACATCTTGGGAACTATCATAATGATGCCGATCTAATCACAGTACGGTATTTACAGCAAATTGATTTTTAAGTCCTTATTGGTGTTGAGGCATTCATCAGTTTTTACTTTTTAGGCCTAATTTCGAGCACAGCCACTTGCACTCATTGTTCGTACACATTTTGATATTCAAGAATACGAACCTTAAAATTAATAAACAGAACACTTATTCGATTCGTACAACTATATGCAAGTCACGGAACACCAAATACAAGTTATGGTTACGCCCACTTTGGACGCAGCGCTTGGCTTCACTCAAACGAGCTCAGTACATCTCCTCTTATTCTTTCCTCCATGATACGGTATTACTGTTACCAACATGTGGGATACAAAATACATCTTGTTATTATTTGAAAATGCATTAATTTGTAAAACAATTGGTCTGGATAAAGTTTATTGATGCGTGAGTACTCCCACTGCGCATGACAAAAACCAGGGGTGTAGCCTACATATGGCTAAAGCGGCCCACTGGACCGCGCTACCTAGTAAATAAATTATTGGGCCAGGCAAAAACCATTGATCTGGGTAAGGATTACTGAGGGGTTGACAATGCTGAATTTGTCCATAATTATCGCGTATAATGGCGGACTCAGTTCAAATTTTACTATAACTTGTAAGTCGTCATTTGTGTAACCAGGGAGGGGTTACTTGGAGGTTAGAACCCCCGCTTGGAATTTTTACTCTCTGCAATCTACTGCTTGTTAAGAGTGTTTGTCACTCTTCCTGTCACCACTGCAGCCAGTGAGAGATCACTTTAAACATTGAGACGCCTGAAAATCTACCTTTAGAAAAACCGCAAGTGAGACTCGACTCAATGGGTTGGCTCTTTTGAACATTCACAATGACTTAGTTGTAAAACCAACAGATCAATTGGATTTATTTTCTTATAAGCCTCGAAATTTGGATTTTAGATTGCAATCTCAACATACCATTTGCTGTAAAACTATTGATCTTGTTCATATTATTCGTTTTCTTCTTCTTGTTCTTCTTCTGTATTTTAATGTACGAGGGTCTCTGTCTGTTAGGTAGTCAGCCCGAAGGCTGGTTGGATCCTCAAAAAGCACTGCCGTTAGGTTATGTGGGTAAGACAGTGCTATAGTGAGGCGTATTAGGCAAGATGAGGAGTGAGGTAGTTGTCATTGCTTTCCTCACTGAGTCAGAACAGCAGTATTAACCCTAAGAGTAGAACCTTTCACAGCATCCACAGGCACTAACTGTGCCCGGAATGGCATTACTAAGCACCACCCATACCTCAGTAGCATACATATAATCAAAGCCATGAGTGAGACTGAGACATCGGTGAAAAGCCACATTTTACTCTAGCCTGTTTCAACAGACAAATGCAAATGTACGGCATTCATCAAGAGATGGCGAACAGTAGTTCCGAAAATAAGTTTCGTCATTTTTTCCCAGAGACCCTTTATTGCCAAACTGACATACGCTTTGCACTATTTTTCAACACAGACGCCACCGACATTGAGACACTTGTCATAGCGTGCAATCCGTTTGAAGAAACCACTCTGGTACAACTCGGTGCCCTGTGATGCAAGGAATTGTCTCACAGGAATTGGCTCGGTTCCCATCTTGCGGACAATATTCGGTAACCCAACACATCATGGAGCATGTGAGAGGACCAGGCAGCGAGATGCATTTTCTAGTTCACTTTTAGCATTAGAGAGCGATACGACTTCTTGATTGGCTGTTGCGACAAACACGGCTGCAGCAAGGGCTGTGATTAGTCAGCGTAGTTATAGATTAGAACATATCAGCGATGTCGTTCCAGGTTTGAAAAACATATGTAGAACTCCCGCTGTTTTAACTTAGTATTTTCTAGGTACCCGTATATATTGTAATGCGCGAAGCAATAGTTGCATGATCATTGTTCCTAGGCCATAAGTGTTTCCGTATCTTCTTAAGTCAAGAAGTGCGGTGAGTGGCAAGCTCATATTTCGTCCCCGTGGTTGCCATTCATGCCATTCAGGCCATCGTAAATGAAATATTTTGAGCCACCTCGCATGTACATACAATTCTTGATAGGGTGTGGATGATAAGCTACTTCCGCGTTCGTACAGAGTAAATGAGCTAATCGATAAAAAAAACATTCTGGTAATGACTTAAGAAGATACGGAAACACTAATGGCCTAGGAACAATGAGCATGCAACAATTGCTTGGCGGATTACAATTTATACGGGTACCTAGAAAATACGAAGTTAAAACATTAAAACAGCGGGAGTTCTAAATATGTTTGTCAAACCTGGAACGACATCACTGATAGGCTCCACTCTATAACTTCGCTGACTAATCACAGCCCTTGCTACAGTCGTGTTTCGTCAGAATAGCCAATTAGGAAGCCGTGTCCTTCTCCAATGCTAAAAGTGAACTAGAAATTGCAATCTCGCGACCGGGCACAGCCAACACGCAGTGTGGACGTCATGTCTGCCACCGTTATGCGCCTGTCCGCTAACACTATGTACTGTACTCGAGCAATGTTGTTTTCATTCGTGGATGTGGAGGGACGTCCACTTCGATCTTCATCCTTCACACTCTGCCGTCTGAACATGCAACACCAGCGACCGACCGAATGATATCGGGCACGCCAGTCTGTTGATCCTCTCTCTTCGTCGGCACTCTGCGCATGCTTCATTCCCCCTCCGCTGTCGCTCCGTCTGTCGTTGAATCAGTCACGGGTATGGATTCTTATAGCAATTGTTTGTGTTACCAGGTGTAACGTCTGCTCGTGCTCGTCTGACGAAACTTACTTTCGTAACTTCCCTCGTATTTCTTTTAGTTTATCGCAATTTGTGCATGACACGAATATCAACATTATTCACTTGTATTAATGTCCTTATGATGATACTCATTCTCTTATTTATTTATTTATTTACTAGCAACCCGACCCGGCTTCACCCGGGAACAGTTATGAATGCATTACGTGATAAGGGCTTTTTTTTTTTCAATGTCAATGAACAACGACCAATATCCGTTTTACGTCTCGGCATGATGGGTTAAAATCACTGATTGGACTATTAATTATATTATCATGGAGATGCATGTGCAACAAATTCTTGTCAGACGTAATTTAAGAATGGCGAGGAGCATGAAAGACAAACCCCCCTTCCGTCCAATCTTAACTTGACTGTGAATTTTGCGGAACAAAAAGATCACAGGCGAAATGAAGAAAAGCCGGGTTGCACTTCCAGGGAAACCCCAAACACAACCACTCTTCTCTAAAGTTTTTAACTCAACACGACTCGACAGTTTAGTGCTGGCTGTATCTGGGGCAATACGCTCGTCCACTAGCTATGCTGTAACTGGGGTGATAGACTCGCCCCTAGCTAGCTCGTAAACTGTCGCCTCAGTAACTGAACGGGGATTATTGGAAGAAATTAATACGTAAAAACACTTATAGTAGGCGATGTATTGAAGATAGAGATATGCTCTCCCGGGCTTTTTTTTGGAACTTTTTATGCTGAACAATTCTTACACTCATAGTAGTCTATATCGATATCTTTAACGGTTTGCCCAGCGTAAGCTTAAAAAGCGCATGAACGCCAGTTTTTTTTCGACCTTTTCACTGAAATCGTTAGTGCTTGACTTCCTTTGGTCATAAATAAATTATTTTCTACAGAAACCTTCCTCGAGATATCCTTTACAGAATGGTGAAAACCGCATCAAAATCCATCAGTGGTTCTCGAGATTACCCGTGACATCCAAGAATCGGGGACTTTGTTTTATACTGAGCCCGCTGAGCTCATGCTCAGTGATATTTTTTCTTCGTAACATATTTGCTAATGTCATGCATCATCTGAGAACGCACCCGGAGACCAGCACATGGCCGGATATGATGATGGAAGTGCTCTTGACTTTGAAGAAATCTCCGAATTATTTATCTGAGTACTTATTAACATGTTTCTACTCTTCACAAGGCTCAAATTGTATCATCAAGTAATTCTGCATATTCTAAACATTCTGGTGAATGTATTTTGATATTAGGTAAAGGTATTTTACGTCGCAGATACGCGAAACTGAAGGAGTTAGTTGCTAATCGACTCATGTATTCACTGGGACCCAGCAGGTGACAGCGCCGCACAGGCACTCGAGTTTGGTTTTCGTCCTCACTGGAGGTGTATTACTGTCCGTCTTGATAGACGAGGAAATAGTCCGCCCACGAAGCGAGGGAATTATCAGCGTGCATCGCTATTTATTTTGGCACCTTGTCGTGTGCCATCAGTGAATATTCAACGCCTGTGCTAGCGTTAACAACATTATTATCAGGAATTGTGAAAATTGTGCACCATTAAACAATATTTTCGACGCCGTGGAACACCACATTTCGACCACGAGGCTGTCAAAATTCTATGTCGGCAAGGGACGCTAAATATTTGAAATCAGTGAACAAGTACTAGTTTACGTGGTATATTTAAACGCCACGAATACTGGAAACATTATCGCCGTTCACGCGAACATTTTTCGGCCATGGATTGAAAAGATTCCATGTGATTTGTGCTGTTATAAATTCTGTGATTACGCCAAGTAGGCGATATATAATCTGTGAAAAAGCAGACAGTGAATGGGCAATTTTGATACAGTCTGCACTGTGTAACTTCAGTGGGCTATTAAATTTTCACCATTTTCGCTACATTAAAAGCTGTGATTTTCCACGTGTGAAAAAGCCATCAAACATGTATATTTAGACTGACCACGTGTGTGAAGAATTTCTACGTCTATCTACCATGGGAATTATGGAGTAAGGACCCCATGATGTTAAGGAGCCGTTCTGAGGAGAATTACAACATGACAGATGACCCAGCCATACAGCACGAGGAGGAGATGAACGTGTTTGTGCCTGGATAATAGCCGCTACCACCATGAGGGAGAAGAAGACATCTTTACGTCGACCACGAGGACGCATCAAGTACCTCGTAATGGATAAGGCCTGGATTGGAGGCCTAGTTTGGACAAACCATGTCTTGAAACCAGAGGATATTTTACTCCTCAGTTCTGGAGAGAACGAGGTGACGACGCCATAAGTCTGTGAGTCTGTTCCTTCTCTCATGTACGAGTCTTTTTGTGGTGGAGTAGTCTAGTTAAATCAACTGAACTCATCTTGACAGCCAATAGGTAGGGATTTGTAATTTAGCACTCATGATTTGTCATTCATTTCAGTGATAGTTAGCCACCCTTTTGATTGGACATGGTTCAATCGCTGCATTATTTTGAACGTCGTGAGACGTCAGGTCTATTTGCTACCTAAACATGACTGTAGCTGTTGAGCTACTTTAGTCAACCCTAGTATGGGGATTTTGTAGGTTTTCTTTGATACGATAGATAGCCATCATGTTAGTGGTATTCTTGTGACACCCCATTTTGGTGATTCCGCGTCACGCCACTGACTTGGTTAGAAAGCTCGTATCGGTTGATGGTCAACAGAAGCCGTCAATTTTGTAATTATGCTGTGAATTTTCATTATAATGAGCTTTGACGCCATTCAAGTTCTTGGTAAAGAACAGAGTCAGGGATTTATTAGCATGCTGCTAAAGCATCGAACCCTAGCCTAGTATCGTATCATTAGCAAACTCAGCAGATGTGAGATTTTGCCATTTATTGTATAATTTGTGTCTAGTGATTTGACACAGGATTTTTGTTGGTTATAAAAATGTAAATAGAACTTGAAGTGACATCTCGTCATACCAAAGCTCTCCAAGCGAGTGACATTGCTACCTTTTACTACTGTTTGTTTTTGAAGACATGAGGTCTTGTCTTACTGCGTGTTTCAACGTAGTAAATGTGTTATTATTGAATGTTATATTGGTACATGCCATAGGCCAGTTCATATTAGGACTTTCTTTGGAGAGAACTGCTGCCTACAATGATGAAGTGTTTGTTATAATTTGCCAGACGCAATGAATGTAGAGAGAGCGTGAGCTCAGTGTTATGAACAGATGGGAGCATTACCCAGAAGCCACCTAGCGCACGGAATTGAGACCGACTTAATGTAGACCCTTGACTGATGCTTGTAGCATCGTTTACTGTTATGATTTTGTATCTTCATTATGAGTGTGTTTCTATCTCCCAAAATTTTAATAATGGCACCCCGTGGCGTTAACGAACAGCTGATCCGAAATCTCAAGTTAAAACGCAATGAGAGTGAAACGCGAATTATGATCCGCGTCATCCTGGCTTGTTATTGGCTGGCAATTATTACCAGCCATTGGCTGCCCGCGGGTTTGTTTACAATTATCACCAACATGGTGGCGAGAGGAATAGATTTCTACATCAATTAAATTGCTAGAAATCTATTCCAGTTCATGACAGTATGAAGTGCAAATCACTTATTGATGAGGAATTGTATGTGCGTTTATATTTAAATTGAAGCGTGACACTGTTCATCAAAATTTGTGAAAATAAAAGTACAAATCAACACTCTTGCCAATCAACTGAAAGTTTCTACTACTTTGGATGTAATGGATGTAAATCAATTGGCTGTCGTTTCCACCAGTTTTATTCATCAGTTCGAAAAACATTCAGTACAATAACCTTTTGTGCACTATAAAACTACATTATAGACCATTGCATATTGATGTTGCTGTCTGCTTATATTTACCAATTTCATGACATGTAATTTGTAGGTTATGCCTAATAAGGCATATAATTTAAGTGGCCGTTTGTAATGTGAAGTCCTTACTGTATTTATGTACAAATATTATGGTTTAACTAATGAAGCAAGGATTAAAAGTGCAGTTTGCACTGCCACCCTTTTTTTGTTTAAATATTGATATGTAGTTTCTCAGTCTGGTAACTTCTTGGATTTGCTTGAGATGGATTTATAGTAATATACTACCTTATTAACCTGCAGGCTGAGTTTTTTTTAAACATGCCCAGGTGCATACAGTAGCACAAGACCTACTGCAGGCTATGTCGATCCTAAATGTAGGCCTATTATAGTGCTCATGTCAAAGGTCGTCCTAAAGTTTTAACTATTGAGACTTGATTTGCATCGAAGATAATTTCAGCCGAGTCTGGCAAGGCTTCATAAACTTGGGCGTGACTTCACATTTTCATTTTTCCTATACAGCTTTTGATACCAACCACTTAAATCACAGTATTTCAAGATTTGCTCTCATTAAACATCACCAACACTTTTTTCCCCCTGGTGGTGGGCTGTATTGGAGTCTACAGAAAATAAAGTTGAGAAATAAAAATACATCTTAGGTTTCCATGACACAGTTGCATTTTATCCTACTATATCTCCTAATTCCTCATGCTGCATAAATAAACATGACAGATTACAGCATTAGCAATGATGACAGTAATTTATGAATTGTTAAAATGTTTTTAAAAGATGCATAGAAAGAGGCTTGATAAATCCTGTATCATCAAACCATTTAAACATTCCCACAGAGCTCTAATCAGAAGCTCATTTTATGTGCAACAGGTATGTAAAATAAACCTCCCTCCCAATAACTTGTAGGCCTAACCTGAACATAATCCATGTTAAGAGCTGTTTTTTGGTTCACAGGAAAACCTACCATTTAAAATCTTGCACATACCGGTAGCATAACGAATAGAATATAAAGTGTGATCTCTTCTCCCTCAATAGCATGTAATGAATACGGATCGGGTTGGCACTCGCCGCTACGCAGCGCTACAGTCGATTTGAGATTGTTGATTTCCACTAATGTTTGTGTGTTTATGTGCGATTTATTAAGTATTTAATTGGTCGGAGTGTTTTGGTGGTGTTCTGTGCAAACGTTTATTGATATACAAGTGCTTACACTATTACTTCATAGTATTAATACCTGAAATGCTATTGTAGGAAGCATTGACCGAAATGGAATTTAATTTCTTGTCGTGTGTTGACGTTATCTTCGTGTGTTAATTTTATTGTTATTTAATGTAAGTAAACAGCAGTTTAGCCCTTACATTTTCATGAGTGCTTAATGTGATTAGTGAAGATGCCTTGCTCTTTTGTACCAGGATGCAGATCTAGCTATGGGGACTGTAAAGAGGTCAGACGGTTTTTCAAACCTCCTAAAGATTAGGAACGTTTTATAAAGTGCAAAGGGGCCATATCAGGGAAGGATAGGGAACATACTGAAAAGTCCTACATCTGTGTTACTCACTTTTCAGAAGATTTAATTGTTAAATTTGACAAATTTGTGATAGAAGGGAAGGAAGTATTACTTCTCCCAAGAACCAACTGGCGATTGAAAGACTATTCTGTTCCACATATAATCCTAATTTGCCTAAGTATCTGTCCAGTATGGTGTAAATAAAAATGCTCTTGATGCCATTAAAGACTACTTCTGTGAAGAAAGGGATGAGAATAAAAAGACAATGAGTTAAAAAACATATATGTACCGTAATGCTGAAGGAGGCGTGATCAGTTTTAGGCAATAGCCTACTCTATGAAGGGGTCATGACTATGCCTTCTATGTCTGTTTAATGTTAAGTTCTTCTGAAATGATGGTAGTTTACTGATTTTGGTGTTTGTGGACTGAAATTAATGGTTATTATTGAATTTTATAGTAATCTACGGTAAAGTTGAAAGTTGCGTTCGTACGGCTTTTTTTTTGTCTGTGTTGCAAGTCTGTTGAGGGAATGTAAAATGTGTAACAATGTGAAGAAATCCTTTCTGATAGCGAGGTCAATTGTTCCGTTCTTTTTTAAAATTTACCGATAGCTGGCAAAACTAATTGCATTTTGAACTTGCTCTTTGTCTTTGCTTATTGTCGAAACTGAACTGTTACAAGAGACGACTTACTAAATTATTATTGGGCACAGTAAAGTAAGAGGAGATGTCAAACTTATTAGCGCCTATGAGGATATCTTGCGGTGTTTTAACATGTAAAACAGGTCGCAAGGTTTTAAGTCTCGTAAGCGCCAATGCTAACTTACATCACAGATCGGAGCCAGCGCTGCGCTGCGGCGGACCAGGCGTACTAGGCCAGTGATATCACTTCTTATTCTATTCGTTATGCCGGTAGGCTACTAATCATATTAAGGTGCAATTAACTAGGGTAATTTTAAAAATCATGGCTATCAACTACTGATTTAAATATTCCAGACATCTTTCTTAACTCCACTTTTACTGACAGCATGTAAGTCCTTACTACTGTCTTTCAAGCCATTGACCAGTTGTTTTTTTTTCATGAGGAACCATTTTAGTCATTCTTCTCTATGTGAAATACAGTTGATGACAACTGCCTGGAAGACTCGGGTGTTTTTTCTTGTGTCGCTTCTCTAGTTGCCTATGACACTTCCTAATTATTAACAGAATGTTTCATTGAATTGTTGTATCCAATTGACCAACTGGTAATATATTATGGTTTGCTTTAATATTCCTATGATACACTTTTAGATCTCATATATTAATGAAATATACAACAACATAGGCTGAAATGTTGAACCAATCTCCCATTCCCTAACACTCCCAACTAATGGGACATAAGCTACCTAGTGGTTGGTCTCACAATGCTTCCATCTACATGTACCGTACTAGGTCTAGTAGTACCATAGGTATTGTGACTGTTTCTCCAACTCCGTCAAGGAAACTAATTCTGAACTAAGATCTGGAATGGGGTACACTGTCCCTCGAGGGCAATCAAGGACAACTTGAATCATTCAAGTGATTTTTCTATTTCATTTTACCAACTAACCAGGTGCCTGGAAATGCTAGTGAAGGAGGCACCTAAGTAGGCTAGCCTACTGGTATTCACCATTCAGAGAACATTCTCAGCGACTTGTCTATGCATAGGCCTATGACACAATTTTCAGAAATTGATACAGTAGTCACAGAACACTAATGGTGCCCAGTACTCGCAGCTTAGCATAGGACGGAGTGGATTCCAGCCACAGATTAACTTATGATCTGTCAACGGGTTTTCAAACAAATTGAGCACACACCCAAGTACAGGGGTCTTGACCATGATGTTCCAAGCCTCTAAATGAAACACTCCTCTTTAAGACTTTCTGGTCTTGCATCCATGGTCGATCAACATTCTCCTGATCTGTGTTCTCAAGTTTCTGATGGTTATGGACATTATTTTTATCCTGATACATGCCCTATTCTTAATTAGTTCAGCATAAGATCATTGAATCCCCTTAAGAAATATAGGGAACATCCATGTGTTATTTGACCATAGAAAGGGAGAATTTAAAAAACTGAACCTCTAGGGACATTGATGCAGATGACTCCGAGTAAGTAGGCTAGATCAAAATGAACATTTTTCAGTGTTGCCTTAATAAAGGTTGATAACTTTCTACCGTTCAACATGAATAGGCCTATATTGGATGGGAAATATTTTTATTATTTGCAGAGATTACAAGGATGGCTTGTTGATGTATCGTTATTTTGTTAAGCGAACATAAGTTCCAAGTCCATATCGTGTTGGAACCCATATTTCAGTGTTGCCTTAGTAAACGAAATATTCAATGTCTTTCAGTCGGCCAACACGGTTGCACTTAATGGTAATGAGAATGAGCATTATTCCAAAAAACAGAAAAAAAAACTGTAGGCTACACGCAGACCTAACATGTCAAATCAATCATGCCTACAAGACAACAAAAATGCTCTATGAAAAACTATTAAAACCCCATAATGGTAGTCAAAAATAATCTCAAACCACCGCCACTATTTCGCGAAGGTGCAGAAAAATCTTACTATAGTACAGCTATTCGTAATAGTCGCTACTGTTGTGATAAACCGCTACTGAGTGATAGGCCCCCGAAATATAACTATTTATCTTAATGTCTACAAGATAACGAGATTGCCAAAAAACCACAACTCTATAGAAGGCAACACTAAAAATGGCTTATCTAATCCACAAGTCACCCACCCTTCACCAACATTATTAATATTTGTAATTTAAGTAACTTAGGTTATGTTAAATTGAGGGTAATGGCGGATTTGATTGCGGCTGTGTGGCGGGAAGGACCCAATAAGTGCTCAGCCAATCAGGGACGTTTTGATTGGAGACCATGCTCGGAAAAATTTTAGATCGTTTTGATTCTCAGGGCTTCGTTAAGCCCCCACCCTAGGCCGTCATCGTGACCAAAATGGCGGCTTAACGAACACGACGGGGTGCCATTATTAAAATTTTGGGAGATAGAAACACAGCCTATATGGGTCAAGATTGGAAGCCATTTTGTAGAATCAGATGTTTTGCTCTCGTAATGGATGACAGTCAGAGTCATATGTTTGGATCGCTCTGCATAGGGAGGATGTTTGACACTATTTGTAAGTGTTTTAAATTCTTTGTTATTGACTAGCGTAGGGCACCCTGTTTGGAGGCTATTTATGGTATTTTGTGCTAGTAGAAGCACCTATGTCCAGACTCAGTTCTGAGGCCTTGTTGTTTCTGGGAGGTGACTGATGTGTTTCCCAGGCCTGCCCGAAGGTTGATCAGATGTGCCGAGCGCCAGTGACAACGTGTGTTATTGTATTGTCCGAGCATTAGGAGCTCGTGGAAGGTATTCCGACTTTTATGTCGATGTTATAGCAGGTAAATGATCTCGCGGGAGACGCTACTGCTTAGCCCAGGTGTCTTGGATCGTCATAAACCTACAATATAACTTAAATCAAGAGAGTAATTATTCTAAAATGGATCTGATAACTAATTTATTGTTTCTTATTATCTTGGAATGCACATTTTGAGCTTGCTGACCGACACGATATGATGTGAATCATTTCCTAGCGGGAATGACTTCGGACAGAACTCACAATCTTGAGACGACGGAGTGTGCTTAGCCATTAGTTCGTAGTGGGTGAAGCACGACACTCATGTGATATAAGTCGTGGTTATAACTACGCTATTACCAACCTAACAAACATGCACATAGATGACTTTGGGTACAAAGAGTATTTCAAAACGAGTAGGCAGGGTAATAATATGAAACTGTGGTCTAGTGTTTTTATTATTTACTATGATTGTAATCCCATGTGTACCTTTCTCTGTGTTGATGAACACATAGCTGTAAGCGTGTAATTAATGTTTGTTTGTTTGTTTTTTTTCTTGACTGTCATGTAGATTTGATGTTAATGTTTCGCTTACGGACGTCACCGCTAAATTGATTAACGTTAAATGTTAATAAGGAAATGGTACCATCGTAACTTAGATTTGCTTTGCTACCCTGTAAAATATAAATTCTGCTATTAACTTGATCTTTTGTAACTTGAGTAGGGATTCTTTACGTGCCATTTTCCTAGCTTTGTTGTTGTTGCTTAACCTTTTGTATTTAGATCTTTGGAGAGGGTTTTACTTAGTTTACAGTTAGGGCCTGGATCTTTTATTTCTTTATTTTTATTAGTTTGCGGATTAGCCGATACAAATCCTCCGACCTAGGATAGGGGTTTGAAAATTTTAAATAAAATTGTTCACGAGTTTTACTTAAGTCTGGATGTTCTCATTTCTTTGTTTTGTTGTTTTGGGTGTACTTTCTTGGGCCATCTATGACTTTAGCCACCATGTGACCCCAGATCCCCTGGATCATAGTTTCTCGTGCCGCTCTGGCCTATAGGAAGTACATTCGATCATCTCGGCAAATGTGTTCGACACGTGAGGTGTCTGGGAAGTCACTTCGGTTGTAGGCAACCCTGACAGCTCCTCTGACGGGCTCAATACTAAATAGAGATTATACGCCAATCAGTATAATTTAATATAATATAATCCCCCTTCCGTCCAATCTTAAATTGACTGTGAATTTTGCGGAACGAAAAGTTCACAGGTGAAATGAGAGTTGCACTTCCAGGGAATGGCGAGGTGAATGAAACTCAAATCCCCCTTCCGTCCAATCTTAACTTGACTGTGTTTCATAGGCGAAATGAAGAAAACCCGAGTTGCACTTCCAGGGAAACTCCAAACACAACCACCCTTCTCAGAAGTCTTAACTCAACACGACTCAACGGTTTGCTGCTGGCTGTATCTGGGGCAATAGGTTCGCCCGCTAGCTAGGCTGTAACAGGGATGATAGACTCGCCCTTAGCTAGCTCGTCAACTGTCGCCTCAGTAGTTGAATGGACATGGTTGGAAGAAATTAAAACGTAAAAACATTTATAGTGGGCGATGTATTGAAGATAGACATATGCTCTCGCGGACTTTTTGTAGAACATTTCATGCTGAACAATTCTTACACTCATAGTATTTAGATATTTTTAACGGTTTGCCAAGCGTAAGCTTACAAAGCGCTCGGACGCCAGGTGGTTTTTTTTTGTTTTTGTTTTTTTCCACTGAAATCGTTACTGCTCGGGTTCCTTTGATCATAAATAAATTATTTTCTACAGAAATCTTCCTCGAGATATCCTTTACTGAATGGTGGAAACCGCATCAAAATCCATCCAGTGGTTCTCGAGTTTACCCGTAACATCCAATAATCGGGGACTTTGTTTTATACTAAGTAGAGATTAATTAATTTATTTATTTATTTATCTATTTATTTATCTATGTATTTATTATTTTATTTCTTTTTTATTAGTTTGCGGATTAGCCTATACAAACCCTCCGAACTAGGATAGGGGTTTGTCAATTTTAAATAAATGTAAGTGCGGTAGATAGGTATTACTCCACGCTCAATATGATTAGCATATTAACATGTTGACCGACTGAAATAAATTGTTGGATTACGAAGGCAACATTCAAGAAATTACTTCTAAATTTTCGATATTAACTAGCGATGGCAATATCAATCAGCACTTTAGCAGAGTATTTATTACCTTGTGGCGCAGTGGCTAGCATTATTGGCTGTCTCCTAGGAGGTCCGAGTCCGATTCCCGGATCTGCCAAAAATTTAATTCTGGTCTGAGGGAGTTGACTGGAAGTAAGTAATGATCTCTTAAACCATTTTATAGTAATTAACGTTTACGGGGTACTCCCAGCCTCGTGAGGCAAAACTGAGAAAAGACGAGTTCGATTCCTACCTCAGCCATCCTGGAAGTGGTTTTCCTTGGTTCCTTCACTTCTACTCCAAGCAAATACCGGGATGGTACCTAACTTGAGGCCACGGCCACTTCCTACCCAAATCCTACCTTAATTACAAATACACACACTAGTACAGACATCACAACAAGGCGGCCTACACAGATAATTAATTAAATTCTACACAAACCGTACATATGTAAACGGCACTGATGACTAGGGCTCGGATTTTTAGGTAAATAAATATATTTTATGTAAATACATATTTTAAACATTTTGTCTATAAATACATAAATTCCTGCTTTTCACTTTTTAGCACATAAAAAGACATAATATTTACATTTTTAAAATCAGTATGGTAGATCTTTAACTTTATTGCATTTTTGTTCTGTGTTACTTCAACGGGGAAGAACCAGTGAGCAGAACGTATGTCAGCTTGCAGCTGTGTTTTTCTTATCTCGTCGCCCTGTCCCACTCACTGTGGAAGCCGGGGATGCCTAAAGTAAAAGCATCTGCAAGTTATCGTCTGCAGCAGTATGTTGCAGAATTTAAGGATAATTTTACTTCTGATGGGGGCGTTCTGTTCTGCCTACCATGTGGGAAAGCAAACAAGGCTGAACAGCGATCTCAAGTTACACCACACCTCGAAGGCAAGAAACATATTGCCGCAGTTTCGCGCCTTCAGAAGAAGTGTTTCGCGGTAATCGTCGGTCTTTTGTGATGGGCAACCTGAAGATATATCTCGTTGTGTATTGTAATTCTTCAGCAGTCAGTGAGGCATAGCATAAATTGCATTCGTGAGTACTGCATATTGTTTATATTGGCATTAATAAACTAAATTATAATTAAATATTTTTACTTTTTGTCACATATTTCAGAAATATTTAATACATAAAAAATAAATATTTTCCCTATATTTAGCACCTAAAAATCCGAGCCCTACTGATGACAACGATGTCCAAGCCCATGAATTTAAAAAAACACAGCTCATTGATTTCAAAAACGCATACCCGACTTTAAGTGCTTACGTTTGCTAGAACACTAATCAACACAAGTTAACTTGCTACTCACGAGCAGCTTGTGCGAAGCTCGAGATGTCCAACTGCTCTGATTGTGAGCTAACTGCGACGGTCGTGTATTTATCTGCAGGCACGACCCTTCACCTTTCTTATGTCATCAGAAAGGACGGGCAAGGTCAGTGGAATAGCGTCAATACGACCCTTACGTCATGGCTTTAACAGGGAAGACATTCTTTTCCTTGAATAACTTATTTGTTGTTGATTTCACTTAGGGGCTTAGTGGCATTGTGTTCATGTAGTCCCGTTTCTTTGTGTGAGTCTGATAACCTATGTCATTGTGTTGTCTGTACTAGTGTGTGCATTTGCAATTAGAACTAGCATTTGAGTAACAGACGACTATGGACCTTATTTAGGTATCATCTGGGCATTTGTCAGAGGTAGAAGTGGCAAACCACTGAAAATCACATCCTCTCCGTTCTGCCCCCACAAGACTGAGTGAACCTCGTTTCAACCATCAGACCAGAATTAGATTTTTTGGTTAAGTCCAGAATGGAACTCGCTTCTCCACGGTGACAGCCAACAATGCTATAACATACGCCACAATGTGGACTAGACAAATGAGATGATTTATACATGGGTTGTTTTTTTTTAGTTTTGGCACCTTAGTTATAACTGGATTAATAACTCACTTAGATGGTTCCAAGTTTCACAGGCCCTCGATGTAGTCCCCACCGTTGCGTACAACGTGTTCCCAGCGATGCGGAAGTCGTTGGATCCCGTTGGCACTGCCCAATCTATTGATGGTACGAAGAGAGCGCTCGGCAGCCTGCTTAACATCTTCAATGGAACAGAAGCGCTGCCATACTGTTCCCCGAGGGCAAACCGTTAATGCGGCGTACTATTGTTCGTTTCTGCAAGACCATCTCCGAGGAGCTCTAAGAAGGAAACGGCACCACCACATGGTTACACCGCCCATCGTTCTGCATGACAATGCTAGGGCACACACAGCAGGCGTTGTGTCGGCATTGTTGGATCGCTGGGGCTGGGAGGTCCTCTATCACCCCCCATATTCTCCCGACATCAGTCCCCGCGACTATGATCTCATCCCGAAGATGAAGATGACAATGACGTTAAGCAGGCTGACGAGCGCCCTCTTCGTACTATCAATAGATTGGGCAGTGCCAACGGGATCCAACGACTTCCGCATCGCTGGGAACACTTTATACGCAACGGTGAGGACTACATCGAGGGCCTGTGAAACTTGGAACCATCTAAATGACTTATTAATCCAGTTATAACTAAGGTGCCAAAACTAAAAAACCAACCCAAGTATTTATTGCTGTTGTTATTATTGTTGCTTAGTTTAGGGGCTTGAGATAACTTTGGTGACTAGCCGCTTGTACCTATTGTGATTATTGTGTTTTTCTGATAACTTGTGTTATTGTGGTGACTGCAGTAGTATGTATAAATTGAATTATTTGGGTTTAGGCCTGGGATAGGTGCCCGGGTGTTGAAGTAAGGTACCGTCCCAACATTTGCCTACAGTTGAAAATGGGAAATCACGTATAACCATTTCAAGGATGGCCGACTGTGAGGTTCGAAGCCACTCGTCTTAAGGCTAAATGTCCCGACACTTTGGTAAGAATATATTTCAACAGATGGCAGCACAAGCGAAGCTGAATTTATTTATTTATTTATTGTATCGAAGGAGAGCTCCGATCTGCGATCTGATAACTGCTATGTATTCTGTCTAGTAGCAGAATTGATATTAATTCATTGCTTACTTCTTAATTTCAAAAACAGAAAAGGTTGCTGTTTGTTTCTCAAATATCTGATTAAAATTCGAAAGAAAACGGGTAATGCGAAAGTTGAGTTTACTCACTGATTCCAAAGCCGCATCGAAAACCTAAATCGGTTGAATAAAAAGGAAGCTTGTAGTTTAACGTGACCGTTAATCTTGAGATCATGAGCCACGGGACCTCCTTTTTACGTGGAATCCGAACCACAGGACATGGCATTTCACTTCGAAAATCTCACATGCATTGACCGGGAATCGAACCCGGACCGCCTTGGTGAGAGGCATACAGCTAGACCGCTGGGCCACCACGCCCCCCAAATCGGTTGAATAGAACCGTCGGGATCACTTTGGGAAGTTTGTGAATAAAAGTGTTGCTGTACTTGTAACAAGGCGCGCCAGTAGAACAAGGTCATGGAGAGTGGGTTGTTGGAGGGTTGGGGGGAGGGTAGGGGAGCGGAGCTCGAGTGATTTGAGAGAGCGACAACCTTGCCGGTATGGAATTCCCGAACATCTACTCCAATGTTGCGATTGACTGTGCTGGTTAGTTCTGAATTATTGTCAAGGTCTGGATATTTCTGAGTGATCCTTTGATATTTTACCAGTTCCTAGTTACGACTTCTGGTTTTTAGTTCATCGATCTCATTAATTACTTTTTGTTTAATTTATTTTACCTGCAATAGTATTAGTTTTTAATGCCCGTTAGGTGTTCTATTTCTAGCACTTTATTTTTTGGACAGTATTTCTGGTAGAAATTTTTTTTGGTCAATTTTACCCTCCAGGTTGGTGGTTCCCACGGACTCAGCGAGGGAACTCACCGCTACCGCCTTTCCAGGCAGTGTCCTAGAGCTGGGAACACATGATCAGATTGGATACAACTGAGGAGATGTGATCTGCACTTCGCCCAGGCGGCTTCACCTGCAAAGCGAACAGGGGCCTCATGAGGGATGGGAAGGGAAAGGAAGATTCGGATGGATAGGCAAGGAAGAGGGAAGGAGGCGGCCGTGTCCTTACAGTAGGCCTTACAGTAGTAGACGAAGTGGGAAACCACGGAAAACCACTTCGAGGATGGCTGAGGTGGCAATCGAAACCCGTCTACTCATTTGGACTACCCGAGGCTAAGTAGTCCCCATGCCACTTTTCAAATTTCATGGCAGAGCCGGGAATCGAACCTAGGACCTCCGGGGTGGCAGCGAACCATGCTGACCGCTACGCTACAGAGGTAGAATAGATACGTGTACATATAGGTAGGCTACGACTGGTGGAGAGCGTTACGGTCATTACGTGAAATTATTTTTTCGTTTTTGTTGAAAAATGGAGCCACCACCAAAACCGATTCAAGGGCGTTCCACTAAATCCCAGGGGAGATTGCGACTAAGTACCAAGACAAGGAAGCCAGGCCCTAAAAAAACCTCTTCACACCGGTAAGTTTTTTCCTTTTTTTCCCTAGTTTATATTTGAAATTATATAATTCTTTACATTTGCATTAGAGAATCTGTAATGCACTGAGCAGTTATGATTTCACTGATATTTTACCTGTAGCTTACAAGTTGGATGACTATACGTCACTCTGAAATCTGCAGGCAACATGGCTGAACAGCGCAGCGGTTGCTTGGTAGGCCTAGGCCCTTCATGGGCTGTCGCGCCACGGGTGTATTTGCTTTTTACTTCTAATATATAAGTGTAGGAGTACAAAATAACGAACTATTCAGTGTCAACTCTTTTCAGAGAAGCAAGTTCGACTTCAAATGAAAACAATGCGTTGTGTGGAAAAATAAAGGGGTAGCGAATGTGAAAATGGAAAATTGATTTCCGGAAATACTGGATTGGATTGGGATCCATAAAGACTGCAAACAGTACTTTTGAACTACCAGCGGGCAAGGTGAAGACAAACAGCTTACTGCAACCAAACTTATGCGTTATTGCTTGCAGCCCCTAATTGCAAAAAGTTCCCAGCTAGTATCAAACACCACCAGCAATGCTGCCGAAAATTATATGTCCCTTGTTGCAAAATTCACGGGAGGTAAGCAGATCAATCGAGGGAAACGAGATTCTTTCACTCATACAACCAAAGCTGCCGGACTGGTCTTTCAGTTTGGGTCATCCTGGCACTATAAAACAATGAAATCAGTTTAGGAAAAAAACTGCCACAATAGTGAAGGACGATGCACTCAGCAGAAAGAGAAGAAGATCAGCATTCCGAAAAAGTTTATTTGCGTCGCGAGAAGGGAAAAGAATGTCCCGACAACAGTCTAATGAATTGAAACGTACTGTCTCACATGATTATGGAAACCGATCAATGCAGTTGGATTTCAATGAGGTACTGTTGAGAGAGTTTTAGAGATGAGAAGATCAAGCAAACGCTTAGTGAAGGCCATATACTAAAACTGGAAAAGGAAACAAGAGGCCAAAGGGAAAATTAAAAGTGGCACACAGCTAGAAAGGACAGACTTACGACCTCCAATTTTGGATATGTATGCCAGAGGAAACCTACTTCGAAATGGGCTCCAGTAGCAAAAAACATTCTGTACGGCGAATTTCACTCAGAAGCAATGCAATATGACGGTGATAATGAGCGAATTGCAAAACGAAATTTAGAGGAGAAATCGGTAGAAAAGTCGAAGAATGTGGTCTTTTCGTACATAAAACTTATGGGTTTTTAGGTGCCTCCCCTGACGGATTAATACGAGACGACGCTAAAGTCGAAGTCAAGTGCCCTGATTCTGCACGGAATATGACTATACTGGAAGCATGCAAAAAGCTAAAGGGATTTTGTTTGGCAGAAAGTAAGCGAAAAAGAAAGCCTAGAGAATGTCAAGAACAGTGCCTTTCAGAAGAGAACAGATTGATAACTCTCTTACACTCACATGATTTTGATTACCACAACCAGGGCAAGTTGGAAATAACGTAGCGGGAAATATGTTATTTTGTGTATGGACGCCTAAGGACATTCACATAGAAACAATAAAGAGGTACGAAACGTTCTGGAGACAAACAATGCTTATGTAACGGACATTCTGCTGCGAGAAAATCTTGTTGCCTGAGATCACTGATCCCAGGATGACCAGATCAATGGATATAAGAGAACCTGAGGTGAGGTAAAATACTGAGCGTGTGTAAATCATTAAACGCTATCTTTGATATGGAAAAAATTGAAGCATTAATTTCAAGAACAGGAAATAATAAAGTATAATAATTTTGTTTTTTATAGTACACAGTACTAGTGCCTGTGCTAACAATAGGCAGATGAGAATATCTTAGGAACTTTAATTCTATTATGTACATAATAATTTTGCTCTTGGTATGCCTTTTTATATTATGATTTGTTTATTGTAATAAAATATCCTACGTAAATGAACTTTTATTATTACCTCCATGATAATTGAAGTAAGTTATAGTGATTGGCCTCACGGAGTCATTCAGATCTCACGAAAAAAGAGGGAATACGAATCAAAAGAACCAAAGAACCATACGAATCACCAAAATAAATGAATGTATGTATGTATGTATGTATGTATGTATGTATGTATGTATGTAGGTCTATGTGCGTGCGCATTTGGCCTCTTATAAATCGATAATAGCTGGCTCCATTGATTAGAATTTTTCACGGTTTGTGGTCTTGTTTGTTATGTATAGAAGACGATACCTAGAGTTGGACGTCCGCATCGGATGGTTTTTGGAATAGATATTCCCAATAAACCTGTACACGAACATATCTTGTCCATCTTTTTTTCTAAAATATCAAGATCGTGCCAACTACAAACCAGTCATATCTTTCTATACAGTATTCAATTTCGCCTCGAGTGAAACCAGTTGCTGCTCTGTTCGGTAAGACTTATGTCCTACAAGGTATTACTAATGTCGGAACAATATGTTTTTTGTTCGGGAGTTTATCCTCAAATAACTCTCAAACAGTTACCTAGAAGGGAATCCAGCGCTGTCAGCATCTATCCTGAGTGTGTTTTCACCGATTTTTCCAGAATCACTCCAGGTAAATGCCGAGATAGTACCTTACGTGAAGTTTCGGGGCACCTGCCCCATCCCTGACTCTAATACAGTTACACACATAATCAAGTACACGGGACTGATGATGATAATGGTAATAATAACGTTATTGGTTTTACGTCCCTTTTAACTACTGCGGCTTTTAGAGACGCCGGGGTGCCGGAATTTTGCCCCGAAGGGGATCTTTGACGTGCCAGTAAATCTAATGACACGGCTCCCTCGCATTCGCGCACCCTCAAGTGCCAACTGGCTGCACCAGGATTCGATCCTGCAACCTTGGGAACAGCAAGCGAGAACGCTACCGCTGAGCCACGCAGCCAGCCAAAGGTACTGATGACCAAGATGTCCCAAGCCCCTACAATGTATTAATCAACAAGAATGTTAGAGGAAGTAAGAAAGGTATCTGTACGAACACATTGTGTCAACGTTACATATTGTGACACTACTACAGTATAATGTTATTGCTCAGATATTGTTCCACGCCTAGGCACTTGTACACGTAACTCGCCGAACTATAATATTTGTGACAAGAGGAAGACAACTCCTTCCTGTCGTCAAATTGTTCCCTTCTCCCTCCGCCCTGTCAGCGTGTTCAGCATTTTCCTTGCGCAAAAGATCTTGTGGAGCCGCGCCGCCTACCACCCTTTTCAAAACAATTCCCAAACTAATGCTGTCGATTCCATTCACCCGATTTTAATTCTGAAAAATGCATTGGAAACAGGAAATAACTCTCCATTTTCGTATTACCAGTTTTTTTTCGTATTTTTAGCAGAGATATAAAAAACTTTTAGTAACTTTTTTGTTTTTCACATTTTGGAAAATGAATCAAATTAATATCAATTCAATTGCAGTCTAGTATACATAGTGGTTTTCAGATCGCAAATACGAGCTTTCGTTCAAGAGAAAACTGAAAAAAGAAATCGTCTCACTTTGGTGCTGCTACGTGGTGTCAGAATTACAAACTAAAAAACGGGACATTTAGCCTTAAGTCCGGAAAACAGCCTGGCCTTGTGGTCTTGCACGTAAACGTCAGTAGAAACATCTTGTTTTGTTGTTTGTAGTTGTGGAAGAGTTCCGACATCGTAGTCATTTAGCCCCGTGTACTTGAGTATGTGTGGAATTTTATCTGATAACCTGCGAGGCAGCATCGATCGGTTATCTGAGATATGTAATGTGCATAATCTTATATATATAAATGAATGTTCGTTCGTTCGTCATTTATGCGTTCATAAACCATTCATCCGATTGCGATCAAATTTTGGTGAGTTGTTGTAGACACTTCCGGGATGGTCATAGGCATAGTTAATCCAATTTACAATAGATAGCGCGCGAGTAGTTTAAACAAATGAGTGTTGGCGATGCGTTCATATAGCCTACAATTCATCCGATTGCGACCAAATGTTGGTGGGTTGTTTAGCACACTTTCGGGATGGTTATAGGCGTAGTTAATCCAATTTACAATAGATAGCGCGCCAGTAGTTTAAACAAATGAGTGTTGGCGATGCGTTCATATACAATTCATCCGATTGCGACCAAATTTTGGTGGGTTGTTGTGCACACTCCCAGGAAAGTTATAGGCATAGTAAATCCAATTTACAGTAGATAGTGCGCGAGTAGCTTCAATAAAATGGCGTGCTATTCATTTCAAAGAAGACCCACATGCGTTCATATACCATTCATCCCATAGCGATGAAACTTGGGTGAGATGTTGTGTACACTTCAGGGATGGTTATAGACATAGTTAATCCAATTTACAATAGAGAGCGCGTGAGTAGTTTAAACAAATGTGTGTTGACGTTGCGTTCATATAGCATAGAATTCATCCGATTGCAACCAAATTGTGGTGGGTTGTTTAACACACTTCCGGGATGGTTATAGGTATAGTTAATCCAATTTACAATAGATAGTGCGCCAGTAGTTTAAACAAACGAGTGTTGGCCATGCGTTCGTATACAATTCTTCCGATTGCGACCAAATTTTGGTGGGTTGTTGTGCACACTCCCGGGAAAGTTATAGGCAAACTAAATTCAATTTACAGTAGATAGCGCGTGAGTAGCTTCAATAAAATGGCGTGTGATTCGTTTCAACAAAGACCCACATGCGTTCATATACTATTCGTCCGATTGCGATGAAACTTGGGTGAGATGTTGTGTACACTTCAGGGAAAGTTTTTGGCGTAGTAAATCTACTTAAATGGGTAGCGCACGAGTAGATTCAACAAATGAAAGACGACGCGCGAAGTGTTTCAACAAAGTCCCATATGCGTTCATATACCATTCGTCCGATAGCGATGAAACTTGGGTGAGAGGTTGTGTACACACCAGGCAAGGAATCTGGCTTAGTAAATCCATGTTACAATAGGTAGCGCACGAGTAGATTCAATAAATGAGCGACTACGCTCGAAGCGTTTCAACCAAGTCCCGTATGCGTTCATATACTATTCGTCCGATAGCGATGAAACTTCGGTGAGATGTTGTGTACACTTCAGGTAAGGTTTCTGGCGTAGTAAATCCACTTTTCAATAGGTATCGCACAAGTACAGTAGATTACGCCTAGGAAGGTTTTCGACTTTGTAAATCCATTTTACAATAGGTAGGGTACGAGTATATTCAACAAATGGGTGACGGCGCTCCAATCGCTTCAACAAAGACCCGTATGCCTTCATATACCATTCATTTCATTGCGATGAAACTTTGGTGAGTTGTTGAGCACGCTCCCATGAATGTTTCTAAGATAGTAAATCAATTTTATAATAGTTTAGAGGTGGTTAACGTAAAACGAAAAAAAATATTGGGAATCCAAAAGCAGCTCAACAAATAAAGTCACATCGCCAACACTTTCTTTGATAGGCATTGCAACGCATGCCGGGTACAGCTAGTACTGTATATTGTTCAAGTAGATTTATATATTAAAAGAGACGGTTTAGCTGCAATTTTAATATGTAATTCATAGGGACCTGCGTTAATGTTTTTTTTTTTTGAAAATGGGTGTTGCATACTAAGTATTTCTCTATTTTATTTTAGTTTTCTTATTTTTTTCTTATTTTTTTAAAAGGATTTTGCCGTATTTTAGAAGATATTTCGAGTTTCATAAGTAAGCATTTGTCGTTTCCTTTTAAATGATGTCATGAAACATGTTAGGGATTTTGGTATTTTGATAGGTTCTTATAAAGCATTAAGGAAACATCTTATGTGGCTTAACCAACTATGAGATCCCCCAAGACAGTTTGAGTTTGGTTATTTAAATTAATTGATCTCGTTTCTTATTATATATTCGTATTCTATTGTTTTGTCCGTCCCGTGGTTTTGGGATAGCGCGCCTGCCTCTCACCTGGAGGCCCCTGGTTTGATTCCCGGCTCCGTCAGAGATTTTAGAAACTGCCATTAGTGCTGGAATGGGCTGCGCTCAGCCTTGTGAGGACAATTGAGTAGAGATGCAGTATCCTGGTCAATAAAACCAAGATTAACAGCCGAGGGGCCCCCGACGTGCTGGCCACATGTCACTCCACAATCTGTAGGCTAACATGGCTCGGCAGCGGTCGCTTGGTAGGCCAAGGCCTTTCAATGCCTTTATAAATGTTATTGTACTGGCAACATGTCCAATTGCATTGGTCCATTCGCAGTAGATGCAATGTCACTATTTTATCCCGTTATTATTATTATAATTATTATTATTATTATAGGTCATACCGACAGCGGTGGTTACGCTCGCTAAAGCGCAGTGTTAGGCCATAGGGCCATGCTCTCAGCTGACTTGGTAGACGCGTGGGTTCGAGCCCCAGCGTCGGCCATCCTTGAAATGGTTTTCCGTGGTTTCCCATTTTCAACACCAGGCAAATAATGGGACGGTACCTTTTGACAGGCCACGGCCGCTTCCTTCCACATCCTTGCCCAGTTTCATTCATCTTCGTTCATTTCATCTCTCATGAGGTTGACGTCAGGAAGGTCATCCGGCCGTAAAAACCATCCGCCACATAGAATTTCATCGCATCTCATCCCCGACCCCGTTGGAAACCGGATTAATAAGGGGTAGACATACAATTATTATAGGACATATTTTAAGTCGGGGTAATATACAGTTTTGTTTGACGATGATATTCTGACATTGAAACATTAGAAGTGAAGTGGGCGTCGGTATAGTGACTCCCGGAAATCAGCTAAGTCAACACATTAGCAACTCAGTTACATTTAAGTGACTGTTTACGTGATTAACCTAACTAACCAATCACAAAAGCTCATTAATTAAGAAATTTTAATATAAACGACAAACATAATAGTCTAGAAGCAATCACTTCAATAGCCCCATACAATAGAAGTTAACAATTCAAAAGTTTTTTCATATTTATGCACATAAAAGCACTGACAAAAAAACACACCACTTTAGAAGTGTAATAGACTAACGGAATAATCAACAATTGGTTTTTTAAAATCCGACTCGTTACAAAGTTTAATTTAAAACTTCTGTAGCTTAATAATTTATTTCGCTTGTTATTAGACTATTAGGGGTGATTTAAAAAAACCGTAGCGCTACAGCACGTGTAGAACCTAGGCCTACCAAGTGACCGCTGCTCAGCCATTTGGCCTCCAGATTATGGGGTGACGCGTGGTCAGTGCGTCGGATCCCCTCGGTCTCCCTTGATCGCCGTGTCCGGGGCGCTGTCTTACCGTCAGACAGCTACTTAGTCGTCCTCATGAGGCTGAGTGCACCCCGTTCCAGCCCTCAGGTCAGTTTCTAAAATCCCTGACGGAGCCAGGAATCGAACCCAAGGCCTTCGGGGTGAAGCAGGTGCACAACTCCAACACCACGGGCTGATTAGAAAAAATAAATTACACTAATAAGTGTATTGTATTGCATAGTAAGGGAACAATATAGGCCTAGTAACGAAAATATGATGACAGTATAGTTCAGCAATATAATACTAAAAACCAACCATTATTAATAATCATAATGTATTAACCGAGCAAATAGCAATGTATTTTCAATCTTCACTTCAAAACCAATCACCAGGCTGTCATTGTTCATTTAACGGTTCAACTCCAGACATTCGCTATCACTATCGTCAGATTCACTTTCACTGCCACTGCCAGTGCTGATGTCATTGTTGGCTGCTTGAGCTTTTAGTTCTCGCAGTCAAGAGGTGCAGTTGCACCTTATATTAAGGGAGGTGGCGCGCAGTTCGCTACTCCAGTGGGGGTCCGGGCGGGAACACCAAGAGCCCGCCGATGAGCCAGCTTGGTATCCTAGACGAAACCCCACACAAGACACGGCACAAACCTAGAAGAATTGCTGAGTTAACATTCACTGTTCACATCTTTGTTGTAGTCCTCACTTCTTTTATGAGACTGGATAATTAGCGCGTTGGAAACAAAACCTCTCCGACCACCGCCATGGAGAATAATAATCAGTCGTTCTCCTCTCGAGACGGGATGTAACACTCTCTATGTGCTATAGTCAGTCCAGACTTTTGGCGTAAAATGGCTACTATGTATACCGTATGTGAATATGTGTATATGAACGGCCTTTTTCTCTGTATTTCTTCATGACTGTCCGGTATCATACTCGCATGCTTCTTATGCTATGTATCTCTATTAAAACCTGTATAACGTTAAACTACAAACTTCCTTCCTTTTTGAAACCTGTATATTATTCCTAGACTTCTTCCACTTGAAGCCTAACTGTTTAACAATACCTTTAAAACTGGCGCAGCCTCCTTGGAAACCAATCTTCTCTCGTAACATTGTGGGGTTTGAAGCCATTTTTCAGTGTTGCCTAAGTAAACAAAAGTTTGGTGATTTTCAGTCGGTCAACACGAATGTACCCAAAAAGAGCTGGGTTATGCCCTAATCCTGAAATAAATTACATGAGATTAATAAATTCACTAGGATGACCAGTTTCGATCGTCAAGCGATCATCATCAGATCCACTACACTAAGGCTATAACATCTATGTTTGAGAATACTGGTGTATTCTTGGAATACACGGTACGTGAGAATATAATTTTTAAGGCTCTTTGTATGTCCATTTCTTCCTTTCTTATCAAACACCAACAGTGATCTTCTATTTTCTCTTTGTTGATCAGGTCTCTTATATCTTTTGTGAGTCTGTTCTAGATATATATCTTCTATGACCCACCTAGCGTCATCTCGCAGCGAATATCTGAAGCTCCTTAATTCTTCCTGGTGCAAGAGGATTTACTTATCCATCTGGCCACCAGATCTTGTTACCATCGCCAGCTATTTTCTCCGTGAGCAAGAGAACTACATCTACTTTTTTACTCACCATGCTGTGCTAGTATCATCTGTTATCAACTCTTTGAAGACCGGCTCAGCAAGAGAAGATCAATTTTTTGTTGTAATGTTGGCTATGTTTATATGTTCTCCTTTTGTCTCCTAACCCCACTCTTTCCCTTCCTTGGACCCTCCGTGCTCTGCTGAGTGGGTCTCACTTGTGCGCCGGCCGTCGACTCAGTTAAGGCTCAACTCGAGCCAGTCTTCTCAAACCAAGAGGCAAACTCTACTTTCTACGCCATGTTGGCACATTAAATATTGTAAAGGGGAACTTCACCTTCAACGTGCAACCAAGATAAGTACAGACTTAAGGTTTTAACCTCATCTTCATCAATTTTATCTACATGCTTTTATTGATTATTTTATAGACAGCGTGAGATTACTTGTGGGGCGGTAATCATTCTTTGAGGGATTTCCCATGTTGGGCTTTTGTCTAATCAAGCCAATCTTGGTGAAAAGCAGCATTTCTTATGTTTGCTAATTGAGAAATCTTCTCACCACGTGGGATATTATCTAATACCCGCTGTCTATAAATTACAAAGCAATTTCCTCCGCTGGATTATCTTTGGCCCCATTTTTCTATTAAGATCGTTCTGGAACCTTCCAGATCCTGTACTCTATCTGCGAGTCTTGCCGTCAGGTATTTTTCACTCACTTGTGAAAATACTGTTTAAAATGAGGAATCTTCCTTATAAATTACTGCAATAGCAAACTTTCGTCCACCGTTGGAATGTTCTATGGCGCATTTAATTGTAATTCTCAACTTTCTCAAGAAATAGACTCTCGCCTACCTAGTGCAACCAGTTATTTTCATCATTGCAATAACTTTCGTTACATAAACTTTCGTGTCTCTACAGCGAACTTTTCATCTATTTAAAAGACTATAGTGATAACTAGTGCTTGTCCCACTTTTCTACCGCGTCGCGATCGTCCGTTTACATTAAATCAGGCCATGAACATTCATCCTAAATCCCAATGATCTTTCCTCAACCTTCTACTAACAAAATATATTAATAAAATTGTAACTTCTCCATAAGGTGTCACTCTTCGAAGTGCCCTTCCATTTTGCTGTTTATCATTACTTAATTTCTGTATAATTACGTGTTTTATACACGGTTTAAGCTCACATTGTTTCTCTTTTATAACGAGAGAATGCAATTCTTTTAACTCATTAGTGAGTTGTTTCTAGGTCTCACGAAAGGGTAACCTGCCCCATTTATCTGGTGATTCCTATCTAAATACAGGAAGTCTAGAACCTTCCTTGTTGATTTTTTTCTTCAGGTTTCACAGTAAGTGAGCTGCCCTCTTTTGTATAATTGTCATAGAAGTAACTCCGCATAAACATAAGAAGTAATAGGAACTTCTTCTTCATTTACTCGCTTCCTTTTTTGTTATTTTCGAAGTTGTAACTTTTTCTAAAATAATTACTTGTAAATTCCTTAAAGTACACTCCTTGTACTCAAATTGATGTTTAAACTTTAAGCATTTCATTTGTCTTTTTTAAATCTTACAAAGATTTTAGTACATATATAAGGTTTAAAACCTCATAAATTGTTAATTGCCTGGCGCAAATGTTTAATGCTATCTGAGGTCTGTGACCCCAAATTTGTTAACCAGATTGAATATATGTTTATTAAAGTTATAAACTTCTTTTGCCTTTTTAAATAAATTAAATATTTGTTTTTGGATTCATAATTTCGAAAACACAACGGTTAAGCAAGATCCTGTCTTCCCTGACTCTTCCCAAGTTCATGCCATCGTTAATACAGAACCAATCTGCTACTATTTGTCATGCCAGACCAACACTCTTCCCCATAGTAGTCGTATGCCTGCTTGAGAGGGAATATACTAAAGCCACTCTCCAGCAAACCGCCCAAGTGCTAGCTGTGTTTCCCGTCAGCTTAGACCAAGCCCTTACCCACTTTAGGTATCTGAGAGCAGATTTGCGGTGGCAACCGCCTCTGAGTGTATTTAAAGCTAAATTTATAACTTTCATGGAACTCTCATCCTATTTCTCTATCTTTTTTCTCCAGTCCGAAACCCACTTCCTTTTCTTAATCATCTTCCCTTGGTGGGTGGGTTATTCCTCAGCCAATAATCTACCCAAAACTTGGTACCAGAAACCCGGGAGAGTCCATTTGCTATTTCTATTCTTTGTCAAGTGTCATTTGACAACACCTTGCAAATTATTAATATCTGCTTTGAATCTTTCAGCTATAACCACATCGTGCAAAATCTGTGAAGGGGAAAGAGGCTTCTCCTGTCTCCTTTGGTGTGTCCCGTTCTTTCTACTTATTCTCTGCTGCCAGTTTGACAGCATTTCCAAGGTTCTACAGTTTTGTAAGTTGTATTTCAATTTATTCTCTTTGTCATGGCTCCTACTGAAAAAGATGAAACTCTCATTGCTAGACGTTCTTCCTATAAAGGGCAACTCACTAGATTCAGAAATTTTATCAACAAATTAAATCCCGCCGAGTGTGATTTAGACATCCTAACACAACGCCTTAAGTTGTACGAACGGTCCTATGATTATTATGATCAAATTCAAACCGAGATTGAATCCGCTTGCCCAGAACTTCAATCGGATCGGGACGAGGTCGAACCCTTGTACTTTGAAGGGATTGCCAAGGCCCACCAACTGATCCGCAGTATCTCAGAACCGGACACTAGGGTCATCAATCCGGCCCAGTTCGCACCCGCTTCAGTTCACAAGAACAAACCGAAACCGTTACTTCCTAAGATAAGCCTACCGCACTTCTCAGGCCAGGAAGGTGAATGGTATTCTTTTTATGAACTTTACTGCTCACTCGTTCATGACAATAAGGAAATTCCCGACATTCATAAATTCTACTTTTTACGTACGTCTTTGGAAAGCGCGGCCTTGGCCTTGGTCCAATCACTGCCTTTAAGCGCAGATAACTACCACATCGCCTTTAATCTCCTTAAAGAGAGATATGGCAATTTACGTTTGAGTGTCGCTCGTCATATCCGCTGCCTATTCAACCTGCCAGCCGTCAAACCTAATGACGTCACCTCTTTAAGAGACTTGTTAGACTCTATGCAGTTAAATGTCAGAGCATTATATCAACTTAAGCAGCCCGTCCAAACATGGGACACCATACTTATTCATCTAGCTACATCCAGATTCGATTTTTCGACTTTAAAGGCATGGGAGATCGAACTCGCCCGCAAGGAGGAATTTTCGTTCGAACACTTAATCTCGTTTCTTAACAGCCGATGCCAAGTCCTTACAGCACTCTCATTTCAGTGCGAAAATGTCGAAACGAATCATCAGTGTCACAGTTTTGAGAAAGAACTTGCTTCTTCAAAGGGTCATCAGCCCCCATCTGTCGAGAACAAGCAAACCCGTTCTGCTTCTTTCAATCATCCAAGAGAACATATCAGGCCGCTCAACAAATCTTTAAAATGCACGCTCTGTAACACATTGTATTTGTGCAAATCTTTTAAGAATTGTCTGTCGAAGATCGAAGGAAGTTTGTCTTCAATAGCAAACATTGCTTCAACTGCTTGTCACCTAAGCATTCTTCTTCAAACTGCACGTCTTCCAATCTCTGTTTCCATTGTAAAAAACCGCACCATTCTTTATTGCACGTTCATGAAAAATCGAGGTCATCAGTACCCGCTTCTTCAAACCCCATGCAGAGCAGCTCCGAACAAACTAATGCTTCTTCCTGCATTTCTAACGCCGAAACTTCTCACAGTGCGCAAGCCCTCTTGTCCACTGCACAATTCGAAATCAAAGATAATTTTGGAAATTGGGTTCGAACCCGTGGTCTTCTCGATTCTGCTTCAACGCACAACTTTGTTTCGCAATCATTAATTAAAAAACTAGGTCTTTCGTCATCGCATACTCCCATCAATGTATCTGGCATTGACAATTTGAAAACTCAAGTCTTGCAGTCTTCAAAATTGAAAACCAGAGACGTTTGCCAAAGAAACACCAATCTTAACTTAAACTGTCTCATGCTTACCAGTATTGGCAAGGACACTCCTAGCAGCTCTATTAACACCTCCGGTTTAAAGATTCCTTCGCACTTAAGGTTAGCTGATCCTCAGTTTAATGCTCAAGGTCCCATTGATGTACTTTTCAGTGCCAATGTTTTTTGGAATTGTCTCCGTAAACAGGTTCGCAAGTTATCTTCAACCGTGGTCGCTAGAGACACCGATTTTGGTTGGGTTATTACTGGTGAAATCCAACATCCCAGTGTTCAAACCAAAGCGCAATGTCATTTTGTTACAGCTGACTTAAATCTCATTTCTGAAAAAGAGAACGCTCATGTTTCCGATCTCGATACTTTTGAAAAACACTTGCCGAAACGATGTCTTATCGTGAACAACTACGCCACCTTGGTAAGTTGTTTAAATGATTTTGCCTTCTTCTCGCACAAAATGGCAATTCAAGTTCGCCTTGCCTTGTGTTACTTCGTCTACCTTCTCATGTCATTTTTATAGCAGGTAATTGCTTAAACTCTTTATCGAAAACTATCTTCCCCGTGTGTAAAACCATGGCTATCAGTCATCATCACTTCGCTGTAAGCTATGTTTCACTTCTTTCGCTATTTAGAAGGATGGCCACGGCCGGCTCCTCCCCCCTTCCTCACAATTGGAAGTCGCTCATGAAACCGCTTGAAAATCTGAATTCTCTAGCATCTAGAATAACTATTCTTACGCATAAACTCCTTCTCAATGTCCCAACTTTTCTTCTCTGTTCGGAAGAATTAAGCTTTTTTCTGTTGAAAATTGTCGGATTCCGTGATCCTCAAAATTATGCGAAATTGATTTCTTACCTTATTTCTTATGTCTTTAAATTGTTTTCTCACGTCCAAGCTACGGATGACTACATGTCGTGTTACTCGCTCCGCTTTAAGTCAAAGCTGATTCAACTAGTGTTGTTTGTTTACTTTGAACTGCTTGTTTGTCAAACTTGTTTGTATACAAGTTTGGGGAAGGCCAAGCTATCGTTTATTTCCTGTATGCTTGCCAAAGGTCAAAGCAAGATTCCCTTATCTCAACTCTGGCTGATTGCCAACCATTGTCTGGCGAGTCGCTTCCGTAAGTTCAGAAGCCGTTCAACTCATCACCAAAATAAACTTGTTCCAGTCAAGGACTCTTTCAGATATTTATATTCCTTATCTCGTTGTACTATGTGGGTCAAGGCCGCGCTTGCTTATGTTTCCCACTTACTCACGCTCGTATTCTACAATTGCTTCGATTCTTGTTTCGTAACATCGTTGCATATCCTTTACGCGCTTATGTATTGCACTTTGCTTACATATTTTGCAATCTTATTGTTCATTGATGAACAAACTTGTTTTTTCTCGTCGCTACATTCGATGTGTTTTTGCATTTATACTTGTCATGTCACGTTTCTCGCTGACTTAAGTATTTTTCTGAGTAACCCCTTTGATACTTATTATGACTTAAGGTCATTGTTTATGGCTACTAGATTGTTACCTATGGCGTTCTTGCTTTCTACTCGCATAGTTCCTTTGTTTATTTGGTATATTCTTATCCTTAATAGATGTACTTTTTTCTATTCGCCTTGTTTAAACTTGTCAATTCTCCTTTCGCATCTTATCGCAATCTTTACTAGTGCCTTATTTCCCGCAGTTTCTAGCTATTTTGTGATTGAAGGTGTCGTTAATTCTTGTCCTTTAACTCCGCTTTCCAATGACCCTGATGACCTGCTTCCACTTACACCTGGTCACTTCCTTATCGGCACTTCCCTTTCTGCCCCTCCTCCTCTTCCCAATTCTTACAGGGATTCTAATTTACCTATTGTTTGGCGTAAACTTGAAGCCCTCCGCAATTCCTTTTGGAAGAGGTGGACCTTGGAATATTTAACTTCCTTGCAACGGAGACAGAAGTGGTTTCTTTCCAGTCCCGACATTAAAGTGGGGGACTTGGTCTTGGTTAGGGATGTTTCACCCCCCCCCCCCTAGTATGGATCTCTGGTAGAGCGACCGAGTGTTATCCTGGAAGAGATGGGAGAGTCAGGGTGGCCAAAATCTTGACCACTAATGGTCCGATCACAAAAAAAACATTACCTTTAAATGTTTACTAGTTTTTCTTGTTATCTGTTGGTGTTTGTTGCCCCTCCCAGTATGGTGTATTCTTGGAATACACGGTACGTGAGAATATAATTTTTAAGGCTCTTTGTATGTCCATTTCTTCCTTTCTTATCAAACACCAACAGTGATCTTCTATTTTCTCTTTGTTGATCAGGTCTCTTATATCTTTTGTGAGTCTGTTCTAGATATATATCTTCTATGACCCACCTAGCGTCATCTCGCAGCGAATCTCTGAAGCTCCTTAATTCTTCCTGGTGCAAGAGGATTTACTTATCCATCTGGCCACCAGATCTTGTTACTATCGCCAGCTATTTTCTCCGTGAGCAAGAGAACTACATCTACTTTTTTACTCACCATGCTGTGCTAGTATCATCTGTTATCAACTCTTTGAAGACCGGCTCAGCAAGAGAAGATCAATTTTTTGTTGTAATGTTGGCTATGTTTATATGTTCTCCTTTTGTCTCCTACCCCCCACTCTTTCCCTTCCTTGGACCCTCCGTGCTCTGCTGAGTGGGTCTCACTTGTGCGCCGGCCGTCGACTCAGTTAAGGCTCAACTCGAGCCAGTCTCCTCAAACCAAGAGGCAAACTCTACTTTCTACGCCATGTTGGCATATTAAATATTGTAAAGGGGAACTTCACCTTCAACATGCAACCAAGATAAGTACAGACTTAAGGTTTTAACCTCATCTTCATCAATTTTATCTACATGCTTTTATTGATTATTTTATAGACAGCGTGAGATTACTTGTGGGGCGGTAATCATTCTTCGAGGGATTTTCCATGTTGGGCTTTTGTCTAATCAAGCCAATCTTGGTGAAAAGCAGCATTTCTTATGTTTGCTAATTGAGAAATCTTCTCACCACGTGGGATATTATCTAATACCCGCTGTCTATAAATTACAAAGCAATTTCCTCCGCTGGATTATCTTTGGCCCCATTTTTCTATTAAGATCGTTCTGGAACCTTCCAGATCCTGTACTCTATCTGCGAGTCTTGCCGTCAGGTATTTTTCACTCACTTGTGAAAATACTGTTTAAAATGAGGAATCTTCCTTATAAATTACTGCAATAGCAAACTTTCGTCCACCGTTGGAATGTTCTATGGCGCATTTAATTGTAATTCTCAACTTTCTCAAGAAATAGACTCTCGCCTACCTAGTGCAACCAGTTATTTTCATCATTGCAATAACTTTCGTTACATAAACTTTCGTGTCTCTACAGCGAACTTTTCATCTATTTAAAAGACTATAGTGATAACTAGTGCTTGTCCCACTTTTCTACCGCGTCGCGATCGTCCGTTTACATTAAATCAGGCCATGAACATTGATCCTAAATCCCAATGATCTTTCCTCAACCTTCTACTAACAAAATATATTAATAAAATTGTAACTTCTCCATAAGGTGTCACTCTTCGAGGTGCCCATCCATTTTGCTGTTTATCATTACTTAATTTCTGTATAATTACGTGTTTTATACAAGGTTTAAGCTCACATTGTTTCTCTTTTATAACGAGAGAATACAATTCTTTTAACTCATTAGTGAGTTGTTTCTAGGTCTCACGAAAGGGTAACCTGCCCCATTTATCTGGTGATTCCTATCTAAATACAGGAAGTCTAGAACCTTCCTTGTTGATTTTTTTCTTCAGGTTTCACAGTAAGTGACCTGCCCTCTTTTGTATAATTGTCATAGAAGTAACTCCGCATAAACATAAGAAGTAATAGGAACTTCTTCTTCATTTACTCGCTTCCTTTTTTGTTATTTTCGAAGTTGTAACTTTTTCTAAAATAATTACTTGTAAATTCCTTAAAGTACACTCCTTGTACTCAAATTGATGTTTAAACTTTAAGCATTTCATTTGTCTTTTTTAAATCTTACAAAGATTTTAGTACATATATAAGGTTTAAAACCTCATAAATTGTTAATTGCCTGGCGCAAATGTTTAATGCTATCTGAGGTCTGTGACCCCAAATTTGTTAACCAGATTGAATATATGTTTGTTAAAGTTATAAACTTCTTTTGCCTTTTTAAATAAATTAAATATTTGTTTTTGGATTCATAATTTCGAAAACACAACGGTTAAGCAAGATCCTGTCTTCTCTGACTCTTCCCAAGTTCATGCCATCGTTAATACAGAACCAATCTGCTACTATTTGTCATGCCAGACCAACACCCTTCCCCATAGTAGTCTTATGCCTGCTTGAGAGGGAATATACTAAAGCCACTCTCCAGCAAACCGCCCAAGTGCTAGCTGTGTTTCCCGTCAGCTTAGACCAAGCCCTTACCCACTTTAGGTATCTGAGAGCGGATTTGCGGTGGCAACCGCCACTGAGTGTATTTAAAGCTAAATTTATAACTTTCATGGAACTCTCATCCTATTTCTCTATCTTTTTTCTCCAGTCCGAAACCCACTTCCTTTTCTTAATCATCTTCCCTTGGTGGGTGGGTTATTCCTCAGCCAATAATCTACCCAAATACAGGTGAAAAATACTTACAATATGTACTATTATTTAGTTGCAGTATTGGTAATGCAACTGTCGGTGTATGCTAAATGTAGTATATCTAATGTTAGGTGAAATGCTAAAATGGTGATAGAAATCCGGAGTTTGTCTGTTTGGGGTGATTATGAAAATGAAAATCCACAGCCTGCTTCCAGTCTCCGACCGGGTCAGGAATGGAATGAATGAAGGCCCCATCTAGCGGCGAGGATATGAACTGTGCCGGCTGCCGAGGCCTGACGCACTCCTCTGGGGCAATGACTAAATGAATGACAGATGAAATGAAATGATAGTGGAGAGTGTTGCTGGAATGAAATTTTTGACAGGGAAAACCGGAGTACCCGGAGAAAAACCTGTCTGCCTCCGTTCTGTCCAGCACAGATCTCACATGGAGTGACCGGGATTTGAACCACGGACCCAGCGGTGAGAGGCCGGCGTGCTGCCGCCTAAGCCACGGAGGCTTTGGGGTGATTATATGGTTGTAAAAAATCAACTATGGTTATACTGTAATAATACAGGCTGATACTTTCCGGTAGTCTTCGAGCAGTTTCGTGTTCACTCTAGCACCAGTTGTGGTCGACTGAACCCAGGTGTTAACTGGACGAAACTGGTTTGTCCTTTCTCCCCCCTTTGTTCTGTCTGAGGTCAGTGAAATGTTTATTTGTGTGACGTTGCCAAATCTAGATAAGAATGTATGTTATTGAATACAGGAAGATCTACAGCTATTAAAGACAGTGGAACTGTCTTCGCCACGCGTGGATTAAAAAGCCATTCGAACTAAGCGCTGCCCGTCTATTGAAGACGTCCCGGCACCTTTAATATTGCCGCGCATACCGGCCTAGGTTTATTGCAGAAAAAAGTACATAGTACACCTGATCCAGATAACATTTACCTATTAACCACCGCTATCCCCCCCCCCCCCCTTTATCTAGCTTGGCTGTATCGCTAAGTTGTGTCTTGTTTCCGATAGTAATCTAAATAAACAAGACCCGTATTCAAAATCAGGGGTATATTCTATTACATGCCAAGACACTGGTTGTCAAGCTAATTACATTGGACAGAGTGGAAGACGAGTAGACACATGTTATAATGAACATAGGAATGCGATAAGATACGGAACACATCCATCCGTATGCGAACATATGTGTGACACGGGGCACAGCTTTACTAAAATCGAGACTGACCTAAAAATAATTCATCATGAATCGAAAGGCAGAGCTCTCGACATAAAGGAAGCAATCGAGATTCACCTAGCCAAACGAAACAATCCCAACAATCTAAATTAACACACTTTTATGGAGAGTTCACCCTTTTCACTCTACTAAAAATACACCCTGTCGGAAACAAGACACAACTTAGCGACTTAGGAGAGAAGTCGTAAAGGAATGAAAAATTCAACACTGACAGGCATTTTACATTTTCTAACTTAATTGCTAAAATTCTCACTCGCCACTTCCAATGCTCAATGTAAACATAACTTTCTGTGTGGTGAAACCCATTAGTTTGGAGATAGCCTTACAAAACCCCATGAAGGTGGATAATTAAGATAATAATTTCCATTATGTTGCACAACGGTTTAATAAATTTTAGGAATAGGTGACATCATCTGAATATCCATATGATATTCTCTCAAATAGGGTAAACAATTGAGTGAATAACTGCCAATTGATCAAAGTGTTATTATTATGAATGAACCAATCAATTAACATCACGATGCCTAAATAATTATTGTTATACATGAAATGATTTTGAAAGCATAGAATTCTGGAGATGGATATTGCATTTATTCCATATTCTGGAAGGTTTATTTGAAACAATTTTCGTGTATCCAACAGATTGAAATTAAATTACACAAACTATGATGGACAAAAATCACACGAACTTAAGAAGTAAGGTTGGATAATATTTTGGAAACACTATTGTGTAAACGTGAATGAAAGTGCTCGAAGAGTGATTTAAAGCGATTTTCGTAAATGTCAGAATGAACAGATAATCAATCTGAATATCTAAAGCAACTTGTAAATATCAAATTAAGGGTGAGTGGAAGATGGATTGATATTTTCTGCTCACTTCACAACAATCAGTGCTATATTGTATATATTTTGAATTTGAATAACGATATCTCAGAAAATGTTGACATTATAGACAGGTAGCCTACCCAGGGAGATAGGATGTTTTCCTTACAGGAGAGTGTTTTTAGTTTTCATTTCTTCCTGGGAGGCGTTTATTTTAGTTCAGGGTGCTCGAGAAGAACCAAATAAATTGTAAATTTTGTTTTTTAAACTGTGCTATTTATTGCACTTCCTAAATTCCCTTTCTTCCCTGATGATGTGTGGATTTTGAAATCAGCCAGCTAGTTACCTTAACCTATTGTGCGCCCAGATAGACCATGACACTTTTGATCTCGTGCTGCCGCAGTTTCGAAATTCAGACATGTTGGTGTATTCCTCGGAATACACGTTCAGTTAAAGTTAGCAATTGCTGCTCTTTGCTTTAATTCTTTCATTAATTATTTCTTTACCTCTTCTTCTTTCTTTGAGCAGGAATTGATTGTGTCTTTGAGTCTGTTCCAGATGTGTATCTTCTATGAAATTTACCCTAGCGGCATCTCGCAGCAAACCGCCGAAGTTCCTCGGACTTACCGAGCTCAATAGAATTTACACACCGATCCACTAGGCGTCGTCATCGTCGCCAGCTAACATCTCCTTGAAGACACTACTCCATGAAGAAAACTTATTTGTACAAAAAGTTTTTTTTTTGGGATGTTTCCCATTCTGATATATGTTCTCTAGTATTTTACCCCCCTTTCCCTCGTCTCCCTGGTCCCTCCGCGCGCTGTTCTGCTGCTCTTACTTCTAATCTAGACGTCAACCTGTGAGTTCGGTCTTTCTAAGAGGCTACCTCCTCTCAACCAAGGTACAATTTTAAATCGCCGCCATGTTGTGGATGTAGGCTAACGGTCGCCAGGAGCATCTACTTTCAGCAGCTATGAAAAGGCTAAGTACAAATCTTCAATGATTTTAAACATGATTTAATGGTTTTAAAATGCTAAACGCTTTTAATAGAAATTTATAGACAGTGTGGGGAATTGGGCACTATTGTGCAATAACCGTCTTCGAGGGATATTCTTTGTCAGGCTTTAGCTATCCAGGCTGGCTTTATAACATGAAATTTAGTACTTCTTGTACCAAATAAATGGGAATACCTTCCCTCAACGAGGGATTTAAGTCAAATTAGCCGCTGTCTATAAACTTAGCTTTTTCCACCGTGGGAAATCTATTGCCCTATTTAACTGTCATTACAGCTCTAGAATTTTCCATTTCCAATATACTTCTAACTGCAAAGAACTATGCTCAACACCGTCAAATTGCTGGAACTTCAAGTTAAATGGAACTACTAACTGCGAACCATAACTTTCCAACGCAATAAACTTATGCAAGCAAATTCAACCAACATTTTTCCATAAACTGAAATATGTTTCTCTTGTTCTACGAACTTACATACACTACAATAGAGAACATTTTCAACCTATCAACAAACTATCAGTGCTTCGAATTTGTGTGTGCTAATTTCAACCGCGCCGCGTTCGTTAGAGCAATAAACTAGCCAGAACTGTAAATCCCCTTTTCCTTTCCTCCAATACATTTTTCTAACAAATTTAGGTTAAATTAAAATATTGGGTTCTTCCCATCTTGTTCGATATTCAATTTATTCATTCTGTAAAAATATATGTGGCTGAAATCCACATTTTAATCTTCCTTTTCTCCTGTTACGTACAGGGAAGCATAATCTTCTAATTGTTAAATTGTATAATCCAGACTTCACAAAGGTGACCTGCACTATTTGACTGTTTCACTTATTTCAATTCCGCTTAACTAGAAATGGTTATAGTAACCATTTATTAATCTCCATTTTTTTATCCTGCTAGTTCAGGAATTAGTAATCTTCTAATCTTTAAACTTTTGTACCTGATTGGTTTTTTTTTCTCCAGGCTTCGTTAATACGACCTGAACATTTTGTATGACACATCTAGTAATCTCTGTTTAAAAATAGCGTGACCTCCACTTGTAATTCTACTTTTTCCTCTTGCTAGGATCAGTAATTTAATCTATTTGATTATAGCCTCTTCGCTTGCCATAAGGGCAGTCCAAAAGTGCTTGTATCCTACTTAATTTATAAAAGTTATAATTACTGTACACTTTATTGTCCTTAAAAGCTTTAAATTTCCCAATCTTAAGCACGTTTTAAAAACCTTTGTACAGGTTTAGTGCTTGTAACGGGTTTGAAACCTGTAACTGCTTTAATATTGTTCATTGTGAACTTTCTCTTTACTAGGTCGGAGACCTCAAATGTTTATAGAACTAACCTACGAAAAGTTCTTCTTAACTCCAAAAATAAGATTCTAAATCTAATAATTTGATACTTGTCTAAAATTCTATAAATTGTTAAATAAATTCGTTATTATTTTTCGCTTTATCTCTCTTGCTAGAATCACGGTTAGGCAGGACCTTCTCTTCCTTGACTCTTCTCCCCAAAATTATTGCTTATTTCAAAATAAAAAAGGCAAACTCTAAATCAATAAAAACTTTACCACTTGTTGCGTTTAAAACAAAGCTTCAAATAACAACATTTGCAAAGTTTCTCTTGGCTGTTACAGCTAATTCTAGTAAAACATTGAGACAAATACAGCTTGCTCTGCCAGCTTCCTATTTGTAGAGACTTCTTCTCTTAACTTGTGTTTTACTCTTCAAAATGTCAGTTTTGTTTAAGTTAGGTCTGAGGGTTTCCTCCGTTCAAAGCTTTTAGTCGGCAACCCGCTGGGTAAAAGCTTAGCCTGCTTTAAGTGCAACAATTGGTATTTTCAAAAGATTTTCACTAATAACAGTAAAGAGAAGTATTGTCAAAAGCAATATAGTTGCTTTATCGCTTCCCACTCTGGGAGCATTCGGCCGTCCTGTCAGGAGTCCAGCAGTGTCTAGATACACAATTATCACTACAAATTGGAATTCCTTAAGCATTTCAGAATGTTTTCTAATATCTCACCCTTTTGAAGGGAAAGTGCTTAGGTTCTTTCTTTTTGGCACGTCTTGCCTTGGTAGAGTATCACCCTCCCCCATAGTACCCAAATACTTGCTCGGGAGGGAAAGAGCAAACAGCGATAGCCCGCAGAAAACCGTAGCTGACGCCGCTCTCTCCGTCAACGCTGTCCGAGCTCCCTCTTACTTTAGCTGCTCCACGAGCTTCGCCCAGTGAAATCCATTTTTGAATTATTGCTTTCTTATTAACTTTTATTGGATTCTCTTCCTCTCTGCCTGAAATTGTTTCCACTCCTAAACCCACCTCCTTTTCACTCTCATCATCTTCCCTTAGGTAGTGTTAGCACTCAGTATTAACCTACCGCATGTGTGTTCGTGCGACTCCGGTCAAACGGGCACAGTACCTAACCTTAGAGCAAACTTGCTCTCTGTGAACAGTATTGTTAAAAAGGGTCATGTAGGGGCAGATGCCCTCGTATTTCCGCCCCTTAAAACAACAATAACTAACTAACTAACTAAAGGGTCATGTTATTGTTTTTGATGAAGAAGGTTGTAACGTGTTTCAAGACAATGGCTGTCAAGTTACAGGTGATGTGCAATTATGAATGATGAGTCAAATGGACTTTATGTCTTAAATAACTCACGTTCTGTAAGTGCAAATGCATCAGCAGTGTCTTGTTTCAGTGCTGCTAAAAATATTTGTTCAAAAATTTCTAATTCTAGAGAATTGTGGCACAAAAGGTTAGGCCATCTCTATCACGTGGGGATGAACTTGTTAAAAAATGGTTTGCCAACTGGTATTGATTTTTCGGGTGAAAAGCAGCTCTGTGTTCCATGTATAGAAGGCAAACAAGCTCGACAGCCCTTCTAACCACCAAGCATCGTGCCATGAACCGACTGTACCGGCTGCACAGTGACCTGTGTGGACCGATGCCTGAGAAATCCTGGTGAGGAGCCTTCATCGATGACCATACGAGGAAGGTTTTGGTCTTTTCTCCAAATGGGAAAAGTGAGGTAAGAGAAATCTTTGAATAATTTGCTAATTCGGTTGAAATTGAGTGTAAAAGGAAAATCAAGGTCATACGCTCTGATAATGGTGGGGAGTATTGTAATAAAACTACGGATGAGTTTTTCAAACAGCGTGGCATCAAGCATCAGCTAACAGTAAGGTACACACCAGAGCAAAATGGAACTGCAGAACGCTTGAACAGAACTCTGAATGAGAGAGCACTCGCCATGATGCAAGGGGCAGCTTGTGTCAAACGGATATGGGCAGAAGCTGTAAATTCAGCTGCATTTTATCCTGTCAACAGGTCTCCTGCACGGAAAACACCAAATTCAACACCAGAAGAAATGTGGACTGGAGAGAAAGTAGACCTGACGCACTTAAAAGTGTTCCAGATCTGCTGAGAAGAAAACTTGATCCCAAGTCTGAGAGAATGGTATTTGTTGGGTACTCGGATGAGAAAAAGGCGTACCGGATCCTGAATCCAGTAACCCATGGACTAATCACAGCGAGAGATGTGATTTTTGATGAGATGTCTTTCTCTGCTCTGGTGACAAAATTTCGGGGAGCGGGGGAGACGCGCTGTTTCCGGACAGGAGTAATGATTTTGTGTGTCCCAGTAGGCTACCTTACCTCAGTTTTAAACCAGGGCTCAGAAATAATAGTTGGAAAATGTACATTTTCGGATAAGTGAACAACGCTCAAACCACCTCGGCTCTCGGTTCAGTTGGCGCCTCCGCGGGAAACGGCAGAGGGTGCAAAATCAGACTGTTCGGTAGAATAAGGAAATTACGACTAAACAAGGCTAGATGGCTTTTCCCATTTTCCACCTAACGTAGTATTAAATCGTTTATAGAATACTTTCTGGTTATTTTACTTTTATTTACGCCCCTGCTATATTCTGATTACAATGTAGTCTGATTATACCGACTGGCAGGCCGAGTGTCTCAGCGGTAACGCTCCCCTTGCTGGGCCAAGGTTGCAAGTTGGAATCCTAGCGCCAGTTGGAGTGCGCCAAGGTGAGGGAACCGTGTCAGTAGATTTACTGGCACGTTAAAGATCGAATTCGATGCAAAATTTTGGCACCCCGGCATCTCTAAAAGCCGCAGTAGTTAAAAGGGACGTAAAACCTATAACATTATTAATAGACCATTAAACCGACTCCGACTGAAACTATGAGCAAGATTTACACCCGCCCTAAATAATATTAAATGCTGTCCCATGTTTACCAGTGAACGTCTCTGCCGACAGTAAAACAGCTTGTCACTTGTTCATTAATTTAGTAATGGAGCCAACAAATTAGAGACCAGTTCCCTAAAACTGGAGTATACTGCAACAGTTGCAGCAAACCGACCCCAAACAGTAAACAATAGCACGCCGCGTTTAGCTCATATAAGAGTTTCCGCCGTCTGGTGTGAACCAAGAAGTCGCTTTTAGTGTGGGAAGTGTGATGGTGAAGGTAGAGTGTGATGAATTAGTGCTGGAAGTGCGTTATTAAGGTTTACATACTAAAACATGCCTAAGCTGGAGCTTGCTTCCCGAGATCCCCTTGCTTGTAGCACAAACGGTACAGACGGTGGTCTAACCCATGGTGTAACTACAATGGTGAGGCGGATCGCTCCCTCTCTCTCGTGCGGATGACGTCACAACGGGAGCATTGCGTTCGGTGACACAGCACTCTGTAATGCGGCTCTGGTCATAATAATATAACTTGAAGGCATTAATAAAAGCATTTATTATAACACTGTACATACTTTGTATTGTAAACACTGATAATGAAAATGAAAATCCACAGCCTGCTTCCAGTCTCCGACCGGGTCAGGAATGGAATGAATGAAGCCCCCATCTAGCGGCGAGGATATGAACTGTGCCGGCTGCCGGGGCCTGACGCACTTCTCTGGGGCAATGATTAAATGAATGATAGACGAAATGAAATGATAGTGGAGAGTGTTGCTGGAATGAAATATTGACAGGGAAAACCGGAGTACCCGGAGAAAAACCTGTCTGCCTCCGTTTTGTCCAGCACAGATCTCACATGGAGTGACCGGGATTTGAACCACGGGCCCAGCGGTGAGAGGCCGGCGTGTAAACACTGATAATAATGTTGGTAATTATGAATCGGCGTACCTCTAAACTATAGTAATGGCCCTTCAACGAGATCCACTATTTTTTCACATTGGTGAATTTACACATTTTGCGATTCAATTTTCTCTGTGAATTGCCGAAACTTATTTTTCTGTTGAAGTCACGCAACCTAATATATGTTCGGGTTCGAGCTAAACGGTGAATAACCTCATATACAATATTAATATGAGGCAATTTTCTCAAGGTCCTGCTGGTTAATTCATTGAATATAAACTTATCAGTTGATAGCGAATTGTCATGAAATTTATGAAACTCAGCGTCCATTGTCTTTGCAACTTCCATAAGTTCATTAGAGGGATACAAAAGATTTCCCCTTGAAATAAACTGGATCCAATCTGGGCCTTCTTTACTGGGTTCAAGTTCTTGAGATAATGTTCCCAAGTTTTTGTACTTATCCCTGAATCTGTGTGCTACATATCCCGTAATGTATTTTAAACCTTCGTGGTTCATTTCATCTTTAAAATCCGAGAGATCAAATTCATCGAACAATTCATTCTGATGATCGGTCATTTCAAACAAACTCATGTTCATTTCCTCAGTTTCGTAATTTGATTCAACAAATAAACTAGAAACTAGTTTTTCTTCGTCAGGAGCATCCACGATATCAGGAATACGTTTGGCAACATTCACTAACGCAGTCTGCGAGAAACAGGTGTCAGTTTCTGTTTCCATTGGTTTAATCAGACACTTTTCGTCAATATCCTCCTCTGTATTTCTATTTACAGTAAAAATTGAAGCAGAGTGCTTGCCCAAAATGTACCATTTCAATCTATATTTTATGTCCAGAGGAGATGGGTGATCATTGGAGCCTCCCATTCCTCTAATATACGAGAAAAGGTTCTCCAAAATATCTTGATTTAGACGATAAGTTATTATGTACTCGACTTGGTACATCGGCTTCAAATATTTAAAAAGGTTAACTAGAGACGTGTTGCTTAGTAGAATTCCTTTTTGAAATGGGAGTAAGGCTTTATGTCGGCCAACTCTCATGGACGTTATCCACTCATTAACATTATTTAGCAAACTGATTTGCTTGTCTAAATCAGTACCAAATGCATTTCTTTCAGAATGACTCCCAAATTTGTTCTTAGCATTAAATAAGTCAAACCAGTCATTTATTAATTTTATACATCTAGCCGCTTCTTCCCAGTCAATGTTTTTCATCAACCCTTTCCCTCCACACCATTCAAGAGCCTTTGATACCTGGTTTGAAAGTACTTGAGCTGCAGGCCGAACTTTTTGTCTCTCTGATCCCTTTAAATCTAAATGATATCTGCTAATTTTGTGCGCAATAGTGAGTTCAGAAGAAGACATAGAAATTAGTAGTTCCAAACAAATCCCTGATCTAACAAATGATTTCTCACAAGTTTCAATAAATGAGGAATGTCTGCAAACACAAACACTTTTAAGGAATCGTTGCTTGGATGATTGAAGAAACATTCCTTATTATGTCCAATATTAAGCTCTGACCACAAGCCCATATTCCCAGACCCCATATCACTTGTAATGGTTACAACAGTGAAGCCTGCAGAATGTAGATTCGATACTATTCCAAGAATAATACCTTTTTTCATTCTTTGGTCAAAGGCATAATAAAGAGGCTGCTTCCACTGACCAATCAAACCTCGTGCCATGACAACTTGGCAAGTTTTGTGAGGGCCAATTTTCTGCTGGTTGCTTCTGTCGATACACATGCGATTTGAAATATAAATTTCGTCAAGCGTCAATACAGTCAAGCGTTCCAATTCGGTTAGTCCTGCTGATTTATATTTCATTAGTTTCACAACATCTTGCAAAACACCCTGCTCTAAATTCAAACATTTAGCCCAATCACGTAACGTCGTCAGTCCTGGCAAGGGATAGTTATTAGCCCTTAAAAACCGGTAGGCTTTAGGGCTTACACTTCTGAGTGATATAGCCGCCGCTATATCGTCAGAACACCAATTAATTTTCTTACGTTTCTCTGTACTTAATAAATGTTTTATTTGACCTGGAGTGAAGACTTTACCCAGTATCGTCTGAATTTCTTTGCAACGACTGTTCCTCAGATCGGCGATTTCTTTCTTCAGCGCCAAATGGTCTGCACATAAATCATCGTACTTTTGTTTCCAAGCTTCGGATTCCTCACGTACCTCCTCAACTAATTTCTTCAAAGTGTTGACCTCATCTTCATGAGAACGAGTGCTTAAAAGGAAAGACATTCGTTGAATTATCAGGTTTATTTTTTGAACTTATATTGGAACTAGAGTAGCCTACGTTTCTATTCACAAGAGCAATATTTCTTTCATATGACCACTAAACTACGGCTGCATGAAGGTCAAGATTAGATTAATACTATAGCTACACCAGGCTTTAATTAAACTCATGATATCAATGTCTCAACGATCTGGTGAAAGCAGTGCTTTACTCCACTAGTTACCTCTCTTCCAAGTATCATAATGAACCTTAGTTGTATTGTGCGTGTAAAATAAACAAATTCACTTTTCATTATTAAATGAGACTTCAATGTTCAAAAACAAAAAGAAGCTTACCTTATTAACTCCTTCGCATTCAAGCAGGTATGGTTAGATTGTATTCCTTCGGTGAGTGTTTCATTGTTATGTATAATTTCACTTATAACACTTTTACGACGCCTCTTTTCCAGCCTTATCGACCGACTTTCAGCTTCTTCCAGAGATCTTTTCCTTTTCCTTTGTGTAATTTGAGTGGATTTTGGTAGATTTTCAGTCGGAATGGCATCTAATTTTAAAGTTCTACTGTGCACTGGAGTATAGTTCAACAATTGCTGTCGAAGTGGAATAGCAAAACTGTCTTTAGTTAAATGAAGAGAACATACTCGAGCTGAAATAATAATAATAATAATAATAATAATAATAATAATAATAATGCTAATAATAATAATAGACCCTAATAATCTCCACTCGTAATTGTTATTTGGTTTGCCTATTCATTTCTATAATATTCTTTAATATCTCAGTTTGAAAATGCGTCCAGAGCTATTGCAATGTTTTAATTTTAGAGAGAAATAATTTAAAGAATGATTTACTGTTCTGTTCACAACAGACAGATTAGTTTTAGAAATCATAACTTACCATGCTTTAAATTAAACATGTCCTCCCTCCTGCAAGCTCTGACCCATGAGCTCGCTACATCTTTGTCTTGTGGAAATACGAAGTATTTTATATTAGACCCTTTTGTTTTCCTGCAGTAGTTGTTGCAACCATACATAGCACAATTCGGCATTGCATCCCACTTTCCGTCGACAGAGATTAAGAAATGCAATACTTTCACTAGCAACGCACACACTTGTCAACATTAGCATGTTTCAATCGACTGCTGATCACGCGCTTGACTCCCGCCTATAGCCAAAACTCGCAGTTGCCCCCGTTCTGACGTCATCCGCATGAGAGAGAGGGAGCGATCCGCCTCACCATTGTAGTTACACCATGGTCTAACCCTGTAGCGACCAACTGATTCGGCCAGACAATTATCTATCCCAGTAGCGACCAATGGCTTCGCCCAGACAGTGGTCTAACTCAGCAGCGACCACTGGTTTTGTCCAAACGGTGGCGTCAAGGGAATAAGAAGTGCAGCCTGACTCCAGGGGAGTGTGGTGAAGTGAAGTTGGCAGCATTGCCTTTGCCTTGCCTTTTCCAACATGGCGATTAATGTTTATGCTAGTTAGTTAAAACCTTTATAATTTCCTTATTAAATCGCGAATGTGGTGCTTCCTTGGTACATTTAGCCACAATAACCGTGGCGCATTAAGGAGAAACAACTTTTGGAGTGATGCAAGGAAACGTACAAAATCCCATGAACTTGCCCCGTTCACTACACGAGAGCATCGAATTGTTTGTTGACAGATGTGCTGCAGCCGTTGTGACTAATTCATTGTATTCGATTTCGTGTTTTTGTGGCCCACGCTCTGGCTCTAATTTGGACGACGGACTCTGATCGTGAAACTCAAGGTATCAGTTATGTTTACATTGTTAGAATTCAATGTTTTGCCATATGGTTTTGTTGTGACATTAGATAGTAAAGTAAACCTTTCAAATACACTTACCGGCAACAGTAATGATTGTGGAACGCTCATTTTTTTCAATGAAATTGTAGTGTGCTTATGCCTGCAGTTTAAACCCGGTAACATGCAGTCTTCCATTTGTGTGTTTTTACTTTTTGGTCTTGTTGGAAAATCATTGTACTGAAAGACCATGGCTTTGTACACCGCGGGGGGAGCTGCAGCAAGTCCGGAGATCAGAGGTTCGAATACTGGTGCTGTGGGTTTTCCCCAGGTTTATCCACACTCCCTCCAGGCAGTTGCCTGGGTAATACCTTGTTTCAAGTCCCCGTGTACCTACCCGGTCGTCGACCCAATAATTTAAGTTCTCATGCTACTACAGTCACTGCAAAAACACAGGTTATAGACAAATTCAACATCCACCCAAGTACACGGGGCTGATGACCAAAGAAGCTCCTAGTATGAATTAACCATTGATTTGCAACTCGAAGGGAAAGAACCAAATATTAGCATTTCACAGATTATCCAATGAATACAGTAGATTGCAAATTGTTCACTTTAGCCACTAATAGCACACTAAACTCACAGTAGCCTACCCTTTATTATTATTCAGGTTTCTATGGGTTTCTATTATGCATTGGTTTTTACAACCAGATGTCCTTTCTGATGCCAACCTAATGGGAGGAGCTAATTAGAGATGAAATCAGTGAAACTGGGCAAGCAGTTGGAATGAAGTGGCTGTTGCCTATTGGAAGGTACCCTCCCAGCATTTACCTGGAATTTACGTGGGGAAACTATGGAAAACCATTTAAAGGATGGCCAAGGGTGGGGTTTGAACCCAGTTGTTCTCCACGTCTGCAGATAGCTTGGCCCCTACGCCTGGCACTGTGCCTTTTTGAGCCACACTTTAAACTGGCAGTATCTAGGGCAAAATCACTAAATTGTTCCCAAATGATTGTCTTTCATTTCATTCTATTTATAAGTTACAATGTAACAGTACAAATTTATGCATTTAAGTTAAGTCATAGCCTACTTATTGCGACTAAATCTTAATATAAATTGATTAAAGCACAAAATATGCAGTATGAAATTACAACTAGTTTGAACAGAACTGAGGACTAAATCTTAATAACAAATTGTATTGAAGGGTTTAAAGTAATTGATAAATTTCTTCTAAAAATAAAAGTTTTCTAATCAGAAAGACTCATTGGTAATGTTTGGTGAGCTTTGTTATAAAATGCGTGAAAAGACTGTCAAACCAATTGTGGTTGTCCAATTTTAGAAAGATACTCCTGATTTTTATGGATTATCGTCGTTAAATCAAGGTAGCTTACATACAAGTCACATTTTATGGTTTCATTAGCAATTCTAGTGATCATTGCAATGAAAATATAAATTATTTTGAAGCATTCCACTTGTTTTAAAATTTGCTGGTGAGTGTGGAATGTGTTTTGGAAGGAAGGGATTAGAATGATTTCTTTGCCATACAAAATTTACCCCATTTGTAATTGCATAACTACAGTCTTCCAAAGAATTTCTTCTTGCAGATGTGACTGGCTGCATGGCTCAGTGGTAACGTTCTCGCCTGCTGAAACCAAGATAGCAGGATTGAATCCCGGCACAGTCAGTTGGCGTTTGAGGGTGCGCAAATGTGAGGGAAGCGTGTCAGTAGATTTACTGGCACGCTAAAGTTCCCCATTTACTGGCACGTTAAAGGTCCCCTTTGGAGCAAAATTCCGGCACAACGGCATCTCTAAAAGCCACAAAAGTTAAAAGGGTAAAACCAATAACATTATTATTAAAAGTTCCCCTTCGGAGCAAAAATCCGGCACCCCGGAGTCTCTAAAAGCTGCAGTACTGTAGTTAAAAGGGACGTAAAACAAATAACATTATTATTATTTTGCAGATGTAATAACACACTATTGTCACCCACCAATCCATAGCTGAGACCAAACCAGCTGCATGATACAAATAGTACAGGGACTGCCAGTCAAAATGTGGCCGGCAGATCGGTGCGCACGTGGTGTGTCGGACGAGCACACGGCAACTCGCTGAGCTTGGGGTCGAGAGAGCGCCCGTACGAATCGCATGTAAATAACACATTTAAACAAAGTAAAATAATTGCTCACCTTGTCACAGAAGATGTTGAAAATGTCCTCCACCTACATCTACACATTTCTGGCATCATCTAAGGAAATTTTCATTCTCACACTTTTTTATCTACCGAGATAGCCTCAATTTCTCTCGTGATATTTTGTGCTAATGTGTATGCAGGTTGAGGCATTATTGAACCAATAGGCTTTTAACACTTAGCAATAATACGTTATAAAATTTTGAAACACAATAACAATTAAATAATATCCACTAACACGTATGCACGTTCTTATAACACTTATAACTTAAAATAGGCTATAAACAAAATAACAATGTCAACTTTATTTGGCAAATACTGCGTCGCAACTCTCCCAGCACCGCGAAGTCCCGCGCTGCTCCGAAGCATTCATTTCATCAATCCAACAGCACTTCATTTCTTATCTTATGCCATTTGCTGTCACAGCAGCACGCTGCGATATGCTCGTCTGACCTTTAGCTCCACGTACTACCTGGAATACCCTGTATAATAAAAAACAATACATGCAAATACCTCAATCTTTAATAGCCTATGTAGTCAGCTGTGGGAATTGTGTTTCACTTATTCTGAACAGTTATGTCTATACAAAGTATAACATCATCAATGTTCAAGCTATTCATGACACCCAGGTGGGAAAGTTAATATAGGCTACAAGATAACAGATTCTCATTTATATACCAGGTGAATCAGCTGGCCCTAATAATATTGTTTTATGCAACCCAACTAAAACGTGTTGTCAGGATGGTCAATATTTCTCTGCTTGTATCCCGTATGGTGCTAATGCACTGCAAGCATATCCCGCAAACGATACTGAACACTATTACTTTTCCCTCGAATTAGTCGCTAGTCACATCGAGCGAAATTAGGGTTGCCAGACGTTCCGTATTGCCCGGAACAATTCCGATTTATCTTGTTTTGTTCCACGTTCCGTTTCAATCTTTAATGGAATGCCAAATATTCCGTGGTTTTTTTTTTTGTTAATTTGATAATATATTCAATTTCGCACCAATTTTCAAAGTCCCGCTTCAGAATTGATTGTAATATCTAGCTTGTTTTCTGGTGGTACAGGCACAAGTTTGAAAGAGAAAATTATTTCTGAGTCTGCGTCAGATAGATGGGTACATGTTATAGATTTATTACGGGCAACAAATTTAAGGAATATCTTAGTCCTTGTGAAATTAATACTCAGCATTTTCCCCTCCAATGATTTTACGGAGAGAGTTTTTTCTGTCATGAATATCAAATGGAGAGATGATAGAAACAGAAGCTCCATTAGTTTGATAAAACAAGAAATGTTCACATATATACAATTATGACGAAAATTGTAGTGAACTTCATCAGAAGGTACTTACAAATAAATAATTCTTGCAAAGAGTCGTTCAAATGACAGGCATTTATAAGTTTCTGGTGTCATAGGCCTATATGATATGTCAGCAATATCTAGTTTTAATTTTATGTATTTGATTATGTAATGCTTATTTAATACATATGTGTATTATATTACAACATTTAACAACCTTGATTAAAAAGAACAATGTTTTGGGACATGTGTTCCGTTTTTCCATTGTTGAAATCTGGCAACCCTAGGCGAAATGTAACAGTGTTCAGTATCGCTTGCAGTGCATTAGTACCATAGGTGTTGTAAGCAGAGAAATATCAACCTTCCTGACTACAACGCTACTTGGGCCGCATCAAACAATATTATTAGGGGGCAGCTGATTCACCTGGTAGGCCTAGGCCTATATGTATAGTTGCTCAGAACATTCCTCAGATTCAGATACACTGTACAGTTGTGAGCTCATAAAATAAGTTGCTATGTTGAGAGCAGAAGTTAGCCCTGTACAGTACTGCAGGGGCAAAAACTCCTCACATACTTGGGGGGTCAAATTTGTAAACTGCAGTTGCCTACTTACCAGCAGAAACCTTTTTGTTTGTTTTAGGCTTTAAAGCTTGAAATAATATGGTACTATGCGCCTAACTCTTCATTAAATAAGACGTTAATTTTATTCATTATTCCTAATAAACCCTTCGGATGCCAAGCTAACTTTAATGAAATCGCAAGTTTTTGATAAACATTATGTCCTACCTATAATTTTTAAGATGTTAATATTTGACTGTAACAGGCAAATATAGTAGCCTATATGAGTTGCTAAATAATTAAAACAGTGTTTCATTTGTTTCATTAAAAGATACTTTTATATATATATATAATTTGAAATGGCTATTTTTCAAAGTCATCGTTATGAGTCGAAAACGTACTCTCACACGCTTCACTGAGCATTAAACCCTCATTTATTTCTCCATCGTTCAAAGAGCTAGCGATCGGTATTTATCACCACGTATCTCAATTATCTCAGAGTAAGAATGTAAACAAACATAGTTTCAAAAGATCACACATGTGGGTAATCAGCTGACTACAGCTTGTTCAAAGAACCTAGTTATCCATGGAACACAAACATATCGATATCCAGAGAGAGAATAATTCCTACATTTTCTTGGTTACAACACTGATAGCACTGCTTGGCTAGAAGTAGTAGCCTAATAATAACGCACATACCGCCCGTGGCATTTTTTTGCAGAAGGGCTCTTGGCCGATATATCGCCTCCTGGCACTATAAGGGTTAAAATACAAAATACAATCAGATTATGAATACAAAAAATAAAACAATAATTGTCAACGTGGAGCTAAAGACCAGAACACTGACTGCCCGCAGGGGTGGATATAGAGTTTTATTTGGGAGGGAGGAGGGAAACCGGGAGTTTAGTTGCATGGAATAGTCCCCAAAGAAATGGGGGCCGGGGTTCCTCCCCGGGAAACTTTTGTATAATTTGGTGCAAAATGATCAGTTTTAAGGCTATCTGGCATCACATTTTCAACCAATTTGTTGGGATGTTTTATGTTTGATTATTGTCAAACACAGCTAAGACAATTTCATGTTACTTTTTATTAATACAGTCATCTTGCTCACTTTATAGTATTAAGGGTCTGCTTTTCAATCTCTGGATAAAAATGATGGGCATCCATTTCCCGAGTAACTTTGCTCGGTTGAACTGTACATTGCGATACAGCGGCGTCTAGGGAGATTTTAGGGAGATCAGTGACGTCACCGAGATCTCACGGCTGACGTATTGCTGTCGGTAACGCTATTGGTTGCTTGTAGTTAGTTGTCAACTGATTGAAACTCAAACCACATGGTATCAGTCTTCGTATTAGTATTTAAATGATGATATGCTTTAATATGAAACATTGTAACAAATCGGCAATGCTGGTATTATGTTTCTGCTCAATGGCTATTCAAATATTAACCCACATTGCGGTAATGCAGTTATCAACATAATATATATCGATGTGTTTATACGGAAACTGGGCTAGCCTGTCAAGGACCACTGTACGCATTCTCTTTACTGCCAAATAGGTGTATTCATAACTAATTTAAAACTCAATTCCATGCAGGAACATTATCGGAAGAAAGCAAAATATTATGCAGTATAAAATATTACTTCCAGAATATTACTGGTACGTGAAAATAAGTAACCATCTTGTACTCAATATTTCTGTGGTTTTAATACCCGCGATGATAGCGTCTTGGTCTGAGAATCATGAGGTCTCTGGTTCGAACCCCAGTCCCGGCAATTATTTTTGCTGCCAGATTATTGATTTAAACGATATTTATCATATCATTATGAGTCATTTTAACAGAATCTACATGAAATTACGATTTATCTAATTTTTTTTTACAATATGTTGCAGCAAGCAGGATTTGAGAAATTTGATTGTATTGAACATCATTTCTAGTAGCCTAGTCTATAGATAGGCTAGAGACTGTGGTTTCATCTCTCCTCTTAATTTATAGTATAATATGTGATGCTTGGTGAAACAAGTGTGACAGTAGCATATCTCCATTTCAATCTACAGTATATACATTCATTATAGTACTGGTATGGAAATGGAGAGTAAATTAACATTTGTCACAATTTAAGAACGTCCACGCTGTGTAGTATACGAGATCTTTGAAATGTTTAATTTTCTATTGCCGTATAATGTCTACAAATATCGTCACCTGTGTGCGTACCGAAGCTGATAATTCTAGCGCAGCCATCACAGCACTTTCGATAAATGAAAACATGCCATGAAATAAAGATTCATACAATTAGGATGCAAATCCATGATACAAATCATTAAGTGTTCACAGCTGGTAGGAGATATACAACAAGCAACTACGGAGTGTCACTACTCCGAAGGTAATGCTTATCCAGCACAAATAGCACCGAGTAAATATGACCAACTTACCCATCACATTTATTCCCTTGGCAATGCTGCCTAGCGATTGATAAACACAATATGGAGTTTAATGCTGGGAGTACGCTACTCCGAACTTTGCCCAGCGATTGAAAAGTAGGCCCTTAGAAAGAAGGAATGAACATTACCGTACTGTTTGGGTTTGGGACACATCTTCAACCGCCTAAAACCTCAATAACTGTTTTGATTTACAACTTACACTATAATATAAAGTCAAGGTTTCTTGATGCATTACCGGTAACAAATTGGTTTATAACTTCGTCAGTGATTTGTATGCCTCTGAGAATAGATAACAATGCTAGACCGATGAGTCTGTTTTCGGAAGTGGAATTTCTTTAAGTATGTTTTCTACCTTCTCAAACTCCAATTCTATTTGGCGGTAGCTACAGGGACAGGCAAAATTGCCAAGAAGTTTTATAAGGGTATACAAGTTCGTGGGGGGAAAAACCTTTTGTCACATGCTTCAAGGGCACTTATTGCTGTTCTTGGTGGGTTCTTAAGAGAGAAGGCACTGGGGAGTAATAAGAGGCTATGTTATGAGATCAGAGCAAACTGATTGTCACACTGTTTCGTACATCACGCTACCGTCGCCTCGCTTTGCTACGTTGCCATATGTTGCTTAGTAACAATAGTACATTATAAGTTTATTAGTTTTTAATGTTTTAATTCATAAGCAAATATTATGTGTGACAAAATTTCGGGGAGGGAGACGCCCCTGGACTACCGTCGATCTTTGTTTACAAACTCGTGAGCAAGACGCGTGTCATTGAGCTTGTCAACCATTTCCAAGTAGGTGGCTAGTAGACAGCAATGATTCCATGTTCCATCTAATTTGTCACATCGTAGTTCGGAAGTGGTCTCATCACCGAAAAACTTCCCTCTGCAGAACAGCTTGAAGCAGGTACGCCGAACAGATTCATGGTCATCACAGTGACAAAGTACAAACACCAAATGTCGAACTTCTAAAGTCGCGTACATCATTGCTTTTCAAACCTTGTCAGCGCAACGCAGGGCGCATGCGTAGGGTGTGCTTAAAAAGCGAGATGCACGAGGGAAGAGTCATGTTATTTTACCTTGGTTATTTAAAAAAAAAGATGCGCGCACTGTTGTTTCCGGGCAGGAGTAATGCTTTTGTGTGTCCCAGTGTCTTACCTCAGTTTTAAACCAGGGCTCAGAAATAACAGTTCGAAAATGTATGTTTTCGGATCGTCGTGGTAAGTGGACAAAGCTCAAAGGGCTTCGGCTCTCGGCTCAGTTGGCGCCTCGGAGGAAAATGGCAGAGGGAGCAACACTAGACTGTTTGTTCGGTAGAATAAAGAAATTACGACTAAGAAGGCAAGATGGCTTTTCCCATTTAAAGCCTAACGTAGTATTAAATCATTTATAGAATACTTTCTCGATATTTTATTTTTATTTCCTTAAGGGTAGGCTACTCAAAAATTTAGCCTTGCACCTAAAACTTGGAGGGGGGGGCTGCAGTACTGACGTAAATTCTTTGCCATGATGTGCCAGGAAGACTGTAGTTAATTAATTACAAATGGGGTACATTTTGTCTGGCAAAGAATTTGTCAGTACTGTATAGGACTTTTAACTTGTGCTCTCAACTTACAAAATAACATTGTGAAAATGAATCTTCCGATCTGGCAAGACTGCATAAATACTGGTCAGATCTCATTAAAAGCATCTGTGAAGGTATTTTGTCCCCAAAATTCACTTTGGCGGTCCCCACAGAGAGCAAAATTCTTCGAACTTATGCATGCAATCCTGCTTGACTCATACGTAAAACTGCACTTAGTCATCAAATGCCCCTAGAGACTAGAGCAGCCCAGAGAAGTGGGCTTGAAGATTTCACATATCCTCTCCTACCAATTGCAGTACATCTCCCTGCATGCTTCATAGGCCCACCCACCAGGGCTGCTCAAAGTTTTCGGTGTGTATGTCTACACATACAATTTCACCCTCTTTAAAAATGGCCAAAGTGAATTTCAGGATGAAATGCCATTGAAGGTGTCTTTCTTGCGATCTGACCAAGAAGCTAGCCCAAGCAAAGTTTCAGCCACTTGTCTATAACCTTGTAACTCGTCATATCTTACTGGTCACAGTGAGCCAAATTTTTGTTTGTTTTTAAGATGTTGAATTGGTATTTCCCTCAAATCTAACAGAAATAGCGTAATGTTGTCCATATATAAATAGAGCAATTATGCGTTTGCCTTAACCTAGCTTCACAGTGAAATGCCATGTCCTGTGGTTCGGATTCCACGTAAAAAGGAGGTGGCTCATGATCTCGAGATTAACGGTCACGTCAAACTACAAGCTTCCTTCCTTCCTTCCTTAACCTAGCATGAAAATAGTTTTCATTCCTTGCTGTATAACTAGGCTACAAAGTTTCTTAGTATTGATTTGAGTAGTGTTTACCAAAAATAGCTCAAAACTAGAAGTCCAGCATTCAGGGAGTACTATGTAGCAAAAAGGAACAGACTTGACTTACTTGAAAGCCTTTTTGGAGTATTAAAAAAAAACCATAGAACTGGTGGAAAAAGGAAAATGAGCAGTGTATTTGGATAGTTCTGGGAAACTCTTTGTAGATGCCAAGGAAGCACTGGGAAGATTGCAAGAATACTTTGAAATCTTGCTAAATGTAAATGGAATTCTTTCTAACAATGTGACGGATTTCTGAGGTTATGCGGAAAGAGAATGAGGATGTGAACAGAATCATGGTTGAGGAAGTAGAGAGGATGGTAAATAAACTGTCACAAAGCAGCAGGAGTAGATGAAATTCAGCCAAAAATAATATAGTGAGAAGCCAGGAATTAAATTATTGCCTAGGATAGTCCGTATTGGTATGGAATTTAGGAACGGTACCCTTTGACTGGACAAAAGCAGTAAACGCCCCAATTTATAAGCAAGGTAACAGGAAAGATTGCATCTATTATAGAGGTATTTCTTTGATAAGTGTCCCAGGCAAAGTTTACTTGGGCATTGTAGAAAGACCACCTCTTGGTGTAGCAGGTAGCATTTTTGGCTTCACCCCAGAGGCCCAAGTTCGATTCTCGGCTCTACTAAGACATTTAATTCTGGTCTGAGGGCTAGAACAGGGTACACTGAGCCTCGTGATGCAAAACTGAATAGAGGTTGTTTTCCATGTGGTTTCCCATTTCTACTCCAGGAAAATGCGGGGGTGGTTCCTAACTGAAGCCAGAGCCACCTCCATCCCAACCTTCGCCTCAAATAATAAGACATGTTGTCAGGCAAATTATACATACACCCAAGTACACAGTGCTGAAATGACCACTATCTCCAAGCTTCTAAATGAATGAACAACAGAAATGTAGACAGGAGAGTTCGATCATTAATTAAGAGCAAGATGGATGGAAACCATAGATTTAGGCCACAAAGAGGATCTCAGGATCAAGTTTTCAGTATGTGCAAAGTTATTGAAGGTGTATGTTCATTTAGAGGCATTTGGACATCCTGGTCATTTAGCTTCATGTACTTGAAAGTGTGTGGAGTCTGTCTGTTAATCGGTGTCATTGTGATGGCTATACTAGTGTATTATTAGGTACAGCATTCATTTCAGGTTCCGTATTTACAATTTAACACTTGGATTTTCCGCCAAATCAATACTTTTACTTATGTAAAAAATTATAGGTACATGTTTCGGGGACCTTACTGTCCCCTTCTTCAGCCCTCCTTTGTTGTTACAAACATCGTGTCACATTCAACATCCCATAATAAAACAACAGAATACACAACATAAATTACACAACCACAACATATTAAAATTACTAGCTTAAAAAATAATAAACAATCAAAGATAAAACTTGTGATGCACTTCGTATTTTTCAGTCCATCAGTTCAATTTTGAATTTGTGTCCTGGGACACATTAAAATATACTTGAGCACAGCATATGTTCTGTTCACTTCGTTTTCGAAGCATAAAATTCAATGCGATTAATCTATGGAGGAACTTGCTGATTTGACTGCATCTAAGATTAGCCTATTGTCATTTTTTACATATGTTGTTTCAGGTAGAACATCTGGTATTATTGTGTCCTATTCTATGATACTTAACAACATGTTATAGTAGAATGACTGTTGTAATGAATGAAATTGATGACGGTTAATTCAAGGCTTCTTATGGCAAGCTGACGGTCGACTGCTTCAATTAACAATTTCATTAATATTGTACTGGTCCTGAAATGAATGAATTGCGTTTTAGAAATAAAATCCAAAGACTAAATATTATCAAAAAACCGGGCCTAAATGAAATATAAAGACTTAATAAGAACATATCAATCGAATGCCTCGTCTTATTCATGGAATACTAAATAGTTCCAAACTATCTGAAGAACAAAAACATCAGATAATGCCTTTTCCATAATTATGAAAAAACTTTCTTACGGAAATTAAAACATTACAAAAACTTACCGGACGTAAGTGGCCTAGTCATTATCACAGCCCTCAAATCAGCAAGTTCCTCCATAGATTAATCGCATTGAATTTTATGCTTCGAAAACGAAGTGAACAGAACATATGCTGTGCTCAAGTATATTTTAATGTGTCCCAGGACACAAATTCAAAATTGAACTGATGGACTGAAAAATACGAAGTGCATCACAAGTTTTATCTTTGATTGTTTATTATTTTTTAAGCTAGTAATTTTAATATGTTGTGGTTGTGTAATTTATGTTGTGTATTCTGTTGTTTTATTATGGGATGTTGAATGTGACACGATGTTTGTAACAACAAAGGAGGGCTGAAGAAGGGGACAGTAAGTTCCCCGAAACATGTACCTATAATTTTTTACATAAGTAAAAGTATTGATTTGGCGGAAAATCCAAGTGTTAAATTGTTATACTAGTGTATGTATTTGTAATTGGAGCCAAGACTGGCTGCATGGCGCAGGGGTAACAATATCGCCTGCTGTTCCCAAGTTTACAGGATTGGATCCAGGCACAGTCAGGTGGCATTTGGGGGTGCAAAGATGCGAGGGAGCCATATTAGTAGATTTACTGGCACGTTGAAGATTTTCTTATATTTATTTGCTAGCTTTCAGCCATGGACCTGGCAGTTGACCTTTCCGAGGTGGCTCGCAAACTTGCAGCTGCCGTGGAACTGACTATGGACCCGCTCGTACCCCAGCAGCAACGTATGGAGGCATATACAGCTGTAGAACGCTTCAAAGATACATCGTCACTGTGTGGACAGTGTGGTTTCTTCTTGGCTCAGTGTTGTAAAGAATCTCCTTTTGTTCGTCATTTTGGCCTGCAACTGATAGAGCACTGTGTTAAATATCGCTGGGTTCAGATGTCTCAACAGGACAAAGTGTTTATCAAGGTAAGCCAGTGATATGGTTTTTATTTTTTAAGATGGCCTTGTAATCCTTGTAATGATAGTATAAATACAGGGGTTTGGATGTAAACCATGGTAAGTAGCAACTCACTCATTTTGGCTTGGTCGCCTTCGTTCTCATACCAAAGTGTACATGCATCAGAGTGGTACTTACCATAGATACAAACATTCACCTTGCTGCTGTCTTTGGCAATATCGGGTACTGATTACACAAGATTGTTCAGAGCATCACTTACTATACCATACATGCAATATCTCAATTTTGACCAAACTGTCACTTACCGTGGTTTAAACTCGAACCCCTCATTTAGTCCTTTTTTTTTCTCTCATTTAAAAGGCTGCACTTAAACTGTGAACTGGTGTCCTAGGTGAAACCCCACACAAGACACGGCACAAACCTAGAAGAATTGCTTAGTTTTAATTCACTGGCCGTGAAAGCCAATATACCAATTTACAGGCAACTTATATGTTTTGAAAGAATGGTATCATTTTGCCGCATTCACACAACTACCAACCAAACTTCATTCTGTACAAACAAATGTTGAAAATGGCTGTCTTTTTTTATTTATTTTTTGATGTATGGTATTGTTTGAATGCCATGTTATTTATTGATTTAAAGTATCAACATACTCATCTATGGCAGACATTGTGAGTCAATAGGCATTATGATGTGGACTTGTAGATGTGGATAACCATATCCCCGTTGCAGTGGGGTATGAGCTGCTATTCAAAACATTGTGTAAGGTTGATTTGAACCATTACATCCTTGGATACAACATCCAGCCAGTACTTAACTGACTCAGCCACAAAGACAACATACAAGATGCTCGCTAGAAGTGTAAACTAGGGCCCTTCCACATCAAAAGATAATATCCGTGCCAGAGTTTTCAGTCATAATTTACGGCATTCATTTAACTTTACCCTTACCTGTCAATGTAGTCATGTAATGGATACATGTGTTACATCAGGGAGCAATAATTCACATGTTTATTACAATGGTCCATAGAATTAGGTGGCAAATTGTGCATGAGCAATTTCCTTTTGCTAGTTTCATGACCTCAATTTATGTGCTGACCCACAGCCAGGATACAGAGCAATATCAACCTGAAGGAGAAATATAATGTTGGTTGGGTGTCATAAAACTCAATAATAATGGGCTGATGGACCACCTGGTATAGATGCCGAATGAAGCAACTTGAGACTGTACTTTGCCTTTATGAAGCCTTATTCCACTTGTTGGATTAGTCCAAGTGGTATATTGAAGGTCACCACCAAGAAAGACTCCATCTTTGCATGATATGCAGTGATGAGCCATCTTGCTGTAGCATTTTTCCTCGAATTTGGCATCTTGTCTCTCCTTGTGATGAATCGTTGACAGAAACATTACATTTAAAAAATGTAAGTTAATGGCATAGTGCAGTTTATTGTTCTGTAACTTTTCATTGTCACGTTTAATCTTACTGTAAATGGTAGCTAGTCTAGGAAGTTTTGATGGTGTGTGGTGGTTATTGGAGTCAGTTCCAGTTTTGTCCAAGAAGTAAAATTAAAACTATTCTCCAACTAGGCAGATTGAGAAAATGTATCTTCATGGCATTAAAAGAAAAAAATATTCCTTTCAAGCCATTTTTGACCAGAAATCAATAGTTACTGATTCCAGTCTATTGAACAATGTTTAACATTTACATTCACATGACATAAGGCCTATGGAGATATGGGAATTTGGTTGTGGGCAGCTGGTTGAAGACACTTTATCTAAATCTTTGTACAAAAAAAATACACAGTACGTAGGTTCCCAGCGACAGTCATGATAGTTGAGTAGGCCTACCATTCAGATATAAAGATGTATATGAAATAGAATCTGTAGTCTATGAAATGTCAATATTATCATAAATGATGTCATGAGGACATATTTTCAATGTATACATTTGATGCTGAAAATGTGAACTTTGTTTCCTAAATCCTGTGCAGTTTGCAAAGTAAGAAGGGCCAAACATGCTACTTATAAGATAGATGGGGACAATTTAGCAAACCAGAATATTGTGACAGTTTATAGGCCTAGGGTTCACTCTTGAAGAAAAATACAATCTGGTAGCATGCGTTTCTAAAAACTAAACTTATTCCTAAATCTACTATGTACAACCACACTCTTCTCTGCAGTCCGTCTCTCTATGTTGGTCTCTTTGCCCTCTCGTCCATCTATCCCACGCCAAACACAGGCCCTCTGCTTGTCCTTTATTCACGCAAAACTGCAGCAGTAGGCTGGCCCACTGACTGGCTATTACTTGCCCACCATCCTGCTCATTCGGTGACAGACTGTTCATGCTGAACTGCCTCATCTCACTCTTAGCGAACCACAAACCTTGATTCTATCGAAACCCCTCCTGAAACTCTGCACACCCGCAGATATACCAGCAACAAACGTATTCCAAAATTCTCGCTTACCAATTCCAAGTATGAGGATCTATGATTGATTACTGGCATTGTTGTTTATGAATTACAGTAATTCCTGCATAAAGCGGAACGCAATCGTTCCGGATTTATTTTTCCGTTTTCACAGGTTGAGTTTTAATAAGAGAAAATACACTACAAAGAAATACTGTGTTATCGCATAGGATTGCTATGAAATAATTTGAGTTTTCCCACTTGAAACAACAGTTAATACTTTAGCCGGACGTTTGTTTTTCTCATATTCTTCAATAACTCTCTTGCAGTGTAAGTTTCTTATGTTTAGAAGTCATGTTACTGAATTACAGTACGTAGATAAATGTAGTACACAGTAAAAAGAACACCTTTAAAAGATCACTCAAGTTCACTGTTTTCTTCTACTCTCATTTGTCAGAAGGAAACTATCACAAGAGGGTAGGAGGAAATAACGGTACATTCCATTCACTTACAGATACCTGCTGCATCCTTGAGGAAAAATTAGAGGTAATGTTTCTTAGAACTTTGGTGCAAATACAGTCGCACTCAAAATTTAGTACATAGCTTTGTATTATAGATAAGTAGCGGTGTTAGTTTTTGTTAATTCGCGATAAAACGAAAAGTCATATTTAGAGGTTAGGATGTTTTATTTTCACGTATTTACATGTTTCGTGCCGCCCAGGAGTGAAATTAAATCGCGAAATAACGCGAATTTTGTGAATAACACCACAAATACCGCAATCTGCAAAATAAAAACAAATTTTCATATTTTTTCCCCACACCAATCCGAACATTTTTGTCCACAAGCCGATAATCGAATTTGTTTCGTGTTCAATTCGAGAGAATGATCGATTGTATAGTTTCGCGAGGGGTAATACTACGATATACTGTCGATATTCTCGTTACTCGTTGGATTTTAGCGCTGTGGTAAACAGCTGTTATAACGCGGCGTGAATAGTTTGGCCGACTACCTCCAAAAGGTTATGTGATAGTTGTTCATAATGTAAACTACGTTTGCCTCCTGTTACATCGGTAGGGAGTGTAAATTATAGTAGAGAATTCTATATAATTTAATAAAAAGTGCGCAAATTGTGCATTATCATCGAAGCTAGTGTGTTATTTGCGTGAATCAGTTGGCGACCACGTGTTCGTCGTATTAGTTCCGAACTTAGCAGAACAGGAAGATGAGACGCGACGTAATTTAAATATTATGACACGAATTCAGAAATAAATTTTGCGTGGTTACGAATTTATACTGGCGTGTGACTACAGTCAACCGTGTGATAACAGTGTTTGTTACTGGGCATCGCTCAGTTGAGTTTAAAAATGCCGAAGGTAGCTGTTTCTGCCACAGACAGACTTAAAGAATATAAGAATGAAGGATTTATAATTTCTTGTGGCATTCTTATGTGCAAATATTGTGATTGTCGGTTAGATTATCGCAGGAAAGATGCATTAGACAAACATTGCAAATCGGAGAAGCATTCAAAACGCCGAGAAAATTCGCGTCTTGAAGTTAGTGTTCCTAAAGTGGCCACCTTGAAAGAAACATTATCAAATGCTAGTCGTGTGAAGGATATGAAAGAAGAGTTTATTTTGGACACTACTACTGCGTTTGTGAAAGCTAATATACCAGTATAGAAACTAGACAATCCTGCTATCCGTACTTGGTTTAATAAGTACGTTCGCGGAAGTGGAGATTTACCATCAGCAAATCAGATTCGTCAGAAATACATCCCCATGATTGGCGAAAGAAGGAGGGAAGATATAAAAAACAAAGACGTGTTTCTGCTATGTGACGAAACAACTGACAAGAATGGTAGGTGTGTTTTCAACATTCTTTTTCGTCCATCGGTACCATCAACTGAAATGAACACCCATCTGGCTGCCTCTGTTGTTCTAGATTCTGCCAATAGCGTAAATTGCTCCAATGCGATATTAGACACCTTGAATTCCTATGAAATTGAACGGGAGCGTGTAGTGGCAGTAGTTACGGACTCAGCACGCTACATGACAAAATGTGTAACTACTCTTCAAGGATTGATTGAAGAATTAAGTCATGTCCAGTGCTGGGCTCATAAAGTCAATCTTATCGGCTGCGTATTTGAAAACGAGCTGGACGAATTGAACATGTCTATAGTAAAGACAAAGAATGCCTTTTTAAATACGCGAAAAAGAAAAAGCAATTACGTTGCATTTCTAAGGGAGAAATATGAAAACACAGAAAAAGAGAATGAAATTCTAGCTTTCCCAATGCCTGTATGTACAAGATGGAATTCATGGTTTAAGGCTGCAATGTATATGGCCACGCATGTGGAAGATCTGGTAGAATTTTTCAAAACATTGGAAGATTCAAATTCTGGGGTCAAATTTTTCCAACAAGCATCGACTTCAACAATACAATTTATACAATTACAAGCATTGTATGTTTCTGTTGTTGGTGCCTCTCTTATGAACTTGCTTAATTTCTTGGAGGGATCTAAGTACCCAACAATTCACTTACTGGCTGGGAAGCTAGATGACCTTGAGGTAAAGCTCAAGCTATTAGGCGATGGTGGAATGTTCAATCATACGATCCTCCAGAACTTGGAACAGCTTCCTCAAAAGATGCAGATAAAGGTTAAGTCCAAGCTTACGTGTGTTGCCCAGTCAGCTCTAGTGAAAGTCAGGACTTTAAGGACCACGGATCCAACCAGGAAGACTGTAGAAGCCATCGGGTCATTGTTTGATCCTCGGCATGCACCTAAGAACGTATCTCCCACAGAACTGCTCCAATTTAAGAAGAATGCCCCATTTCTTACGAAGATGGAGTCTCAACAGTTTTTAGAGGCTCACAGCATTTACCTGACTGCAATCAAGAACCAACTGCGTCATGAAGATAATGTGAATGTTCCAGAGATCCTCATGGGATTAAGGCCTGCTCACCGAGACTATGCAACAGCTGCATTAAAGTGTGTGTGGTATCCTTGTTCAAATGTGGATTCTGAAAGGTCATTTTCGAAATACAGTCTCATAGTAAGTGATAGGAGGCGAAAATTGACAGCTGCAAATGCTGAGACTTTAACCATGATCTACTTCCAGTGATTTCACCGCAGTATTTGGATAAAACTGAAAAAGGTATTCACTGAAATGTGTTTCGAGATGGTGAATGTAAAATAAAAATGTGACTTCCATATAAGTATTATCTCATTCTTCCATAGCCATGTTTAACGTTTTACCCTGCTGTTTTGTTTTTTACTTTGTTTTATTAATTGTTTATATTTTTAAATGCACTTATTGTACAAACCTTATCGCTTTCCAAATTTTAACATGTCATCCCCCGAGAAAATAATAAATACACAAAACACCACCTTTTGAATTTTAAATCAACAAATCTTCAAAAAAATAACAACACTTTCTAACACCTCTATAGATAAGATAATCCGTCTTAGTCAGGTTATTTACGCCTGCAGTTCCGGAATTTCTTTCCGTTTCCGCAGTTTTCCGGTTTACTGTGTAATTTTACATAAGAAATACCTCCGTTCCGAATTTTGTTTTCCGTTTGTCCAGGTTTCCGGTATCTAAAGGGACCAGTTTAGGCAGGTTTCACTGTATTATAATGCAATAGAATAATACTCTTCATTTCCAGAACCTGCAGATCCTATGGAATTGTTACACAGCATATACACATATAATTTTACATATTTACAAACATTGTACATTTAGATGCTTCATGAAAATTCACTTAAGGAATATAATACTTTCTGGGCTAGATATACCTGAGTGATAATCTGAACCCAGCTCCAGTCCAAGATTTTAAGTAGTTTGGTGATTTATTATGGTATATACTGTAGCTCTTTTTTAGAAAGGATTTTTTTCTGTATATTATTTATATACCTTTTTTTTTTGAAAGTAGTTATTCTGCCCTCTAGTTTCATGACTGGACATTTTTGAATGTGGTAATTTTGTTGATTTTTTTTCTTACTAACAACAGAACTTGAGAAATGTAAAATGAAAATATTGTTAAAATATTATGCTTCTAAAATGCAACCCTGCATGATTCTCTCGGTTTCAATCCAGACAAATACCTTATTCCTTATTTCTGCAATTTGAATTGTCTCCATACTCCTATTTGCTGCCCCATCCCATATCTCAATACCGTATGATTTACTGGTATGTGACTGTGTTAATCTACTACAATGAAAAATGATGTGTTAGAATACATAACTTTCAGGATCGGTAATTATGCCTCCTCTTGCGAAATAGCATCTTTCTGTAACGAGTCACAGGAGTTAAATTTAAGAAAAGTCATGGGCACAGCTTCTAAAATTTTACAATAAGTAAGCTACAGAATTCAGTGCCATTAGTTAATGATTATTGTAATAGTTCATCATACGAAGCATTTCTTTCGTTGGTTGAATAGCATATGAGAAATAAAAATAAGTTTTTAAAATTTTGAGCTGACTCCATCTTGAATTTTAAAAACAATTGATGAACATTAGATGTCCATACACTAGGTTCTTAGTAAAAATTTGCTATAACTTACCAAGTTTCACTGCTCTCAAAGAAGGAAAATATTTTAAAAACACATTTTTAAAATTTTAGTTTTTTGGTGGCCCTGGGAGTCAGTACTGCAATATTATGGTACCAGCAGGCCCGGAAATGAGGTTAACGTCACTCGCGAGCCCATTGTGATTCTCACCCTTGTTGAATTTATGGTAAAACATGATTTCCACTGGCCATCATTCGGATACTGTTTCGACAGCAGCGGGAGCCAATATTACGGTGCAAGCACGCCCAGAAATAAGGTTAGCATCCCTATGAGCCAATTGAAAGACTCGCCATCACAAACCTCGTGAGTTCGCGGTAAGATATACATTCCACCAGGGCCATCATGTAAATTTGAACACTTATTTTCCACTACCGGAGGCGTGTTGATGTGAGTTATCTTGAGTAACGATGAAAGCTTTGATTTACCATATACAGTATATCCATATACCACCTGCCATCAAATGATCCCCGCACCCTGATTTAGTTCTTCACGGAAATACTTGTTATTTCATGGATTATGGTATTCCTGTATAGAATTTAACATATATATACCATTCACTGGGGCTCAGTTTCAGCATCCACGGGAGCCAGTATCCCGATGTTACCAAGCGTACATGTTCGGAGATGCGGTTGCGTCTTTTCACCATATATTGCGTGTGGAGGGGCGATTGGCACCATTGAAATTCTGGTGGGTAGACCAGGGTTGGGCAACAACCTTGCCTCAAATAATGCCCACACCCCAAGTAATCAATTCCATTTTTTATTTTTTTTTATAATAAACTGGCAGTATTCATGTTTATACTAGTACCATAGTAAGACCTTTTTTGATTTCTTACAATATTACTTTTATGTTTCTTGTCTGAAAGAACCACAATGTTTGGATATTGAATTTTGTGTTTGAAATTGTTGCTCTACACTTTTCCACAATGTAGGCCGTGTACCTTTTAAGAGACAGAAGATGTTTTAAATGGATGAAACCATCAGAATTTATAAAAATAAGCTATTTATTTCTTCACGGAAATACTTGTTCCTCCATGGATTATGGTAATCCTTTATCTTATTATTCTTGTTATTATTCACTGTAGACTATTTCTTGTGCATACCTGCCAAGTTTTCCGGTTTTCCCAGAAGATTTCCGGATTGTTGGGGTGTTTTCCGGTTGTCCGGATTAACATAGTTTTCTTCCGGATTTTCAACTCCCTAGCTTGTTTCCATTCTCTGCATCCGAATCGCATTTCAGTTTTGATTTTAGATAATAGCTGCTATTCTGAAATGCAAGTGTTTGAAATTCGACTGAAAGTCGATCGGTATGTTTATCGATAATCCCGTCTCGCAGATTATCGCTGCGGTTTTGTCATTAATTCCACGAGTTTGACATTACGCTGAAAGTCGATCAAACTGTCTATCGATAATCACATCTCGCAGATTATCGCTGCATTCATATTACTGTTTGTGGTTTGTTTGTTAGCGGGAAAGCTTCGTTTATGCTTGGTTTTAAGCGGTGTTTGCTATAGTTCTGGTATTCGTGCAATCGTGTGACGAATATTTGTGCGATTTAGTGTTTCCGTGATGAATTCAAGTAAGAAACGATATCATCAGTCTTTCAGGGAGGCATATTCTGCAGAATATCCTTGTATTAAGCCATTACGGAAAGGTGAAACGTTCGCGTTCTGTTCCATGTGTTTTTGTGATATACTGTAAACATTGCTTACGGAGGAAGAACTGAATTAATAACTCACATTAAATCCGTTAAACACTTGTGTAGTGTGTGAGCTGTTCTTGGAAACTGGCACAACGAATTAGATAGTCTCACATCACCAAGAATTTGTAATCTCTTTCCCTGTAGTCTTTTCTCGCTATGTTTTAAGACCTTGTGACGCATGTACGCGTTAAATTTTTGCACTTTAGGATCTTCTGGATTTCTATTTTTGAAAGTTGGCAGGTATGCTTGTGGATCTACATTTTATAGCCATAGAATCTACTCATGTGTATTAACATTTCTTTTCTACAGGACAATGTGATGAAACTGCTTGGTAACGGTGTGGATCCAGTACTTCTTGAGCATGCATACATAAAAGACGCAATGTCACGTGTCGTGGTTGAAATGATCAAGCGTGAGTGGCCTCAACAGTGGCCCAATCTTCTCACAGAGCTTAGTGATACATGTAAACTTGGAGAAAGTCAGACTGAGTTAGTTTTAATGGTATTCCTTCGCTTGGTGGAGGATGTTGCCCTTCTTCAGGTACAATTAATTTTGTCAACTCTTACTACAGTTTTTTTTTTTTTTTTCTTTTGGTATGGTTAGACATCACTTCTGACTTGAAAGAAGGCCACTTCCAGACCTGTAATGCAGTTTTCATACACATGGTAAAAACGATATTCATGCAAATATGTTATAATTTTATTCACAAACAAAATTTTGCACATGATATTTTTGAATCTGTTACCTAAGTCCAGGACATGGATAATTTGCATGTGTAAATTGACATGTTATGTTTGGGTCATATTTGTCCTGAACTAAAAGGTTATTGTTGCTTCATTTGAGGGGCTTGTTCATCATGGTCATTTAGCCCCGTGTACTTGGGTGTGTGTGATTTTGTCTGATAACCTGTGTTATTGTGATCTATGTATTAGTATGAGTATTTGTAATTCAGGTCAGGATTTGGAAGGAGGCAGCCGTGGCCATAAGTTAGGAACAATCTCAGCATTCTCCTGGAGTGGAAGTGGGGAAGACACGGAAAACCACTTCCGAGGTGGCTGAGGTGAGTATCGAACCCACCTCTTCTCAGTTTTGCCTCACGAGGCTGAGTGTATTCCGTTCCAGCCCTCAAACCAGAATTAAATTTCTTGGCAGAGCCTGGAATCGAATCCAGACCTCCAGGGCGACGGCCAAGAATGCCATCTGCTACACCACAAGATGGTCGATCGCAATTGTAATCAAAGTCATTGTATCCTAATTTTATATTAGGAGTATTAAAAAGATTGGATGCCTCCTCAAAATCTGTATAAGTAGGTATTCATTTTATAAGGTCATAAGTGTAAAATAATATTATAAACAAACATTTTATAATTTTCGCCCATTTTCAAATGCAATACACCTTGCAGAACTATTTTTATTCCTGACCTAACCCTCGGAGGACGGAATTTAATATATTAAATCGCAAAACCGGTTACCCACGAGCGTAATTTAATCTATTATATGGTCAGAGATCCGCCGATACCAGCGCAAGTGGTTCGCTAAAAGCTCAACAGATGACAGTAAACTACACTTTTAGGTTTGGCCTAACAGGGAATCCCCGAATTGAGTGGTGTTATCTCCCTGCTAGCTTCTCACAAGCTGTGAGAGATAATCGTGTTCAGTCGAGCTTGTGTCGCGAGTTCTAAGAACGGCTTTTTGTGATTTATATAGATATTTAGCGACATGTACAGTAAAAAGAAAGTCAGTGAGCAAGAGATTGCTTCAGGTTTGGACTCCACGGACTTTTCATTTGTAGAGTCAGAAAATGGATATTCAAGTAGTGACTCTCATGCACTAAAAATTTTGATAATATGCTGCGCACTTCTGAGACGGAGTATATCCGATAATCAAGGTAAGCCATTAATATTACGTACATATGCATGTTTATAGCTAGTGTTCGATAATTCTCGACGAGTTTTAATTTGCAGTATTTTCGGTCTGTGTACAGACAGAAAACGCATCCGCCCGCGTAGGGTTAAGTCAATCTGATCTTCACTTCATTCTTCTCTACCTCCATGAGACGACTTAATCCGTTTTAATCTTAGGGATATGAGTACATTATAGTACTAACACTCTGACATGATGCAATGCAAAATTATTCAATGAAAGCTTTGTGCTTGAAATTACACAGCTCGACTACTTATATAAAGGATAAAGCCTACAAATAAGAATAAAGCATCTTCAAGCGGTCCTCCCTCTGACAATCGGCAGGGAACTGAAGATCTCAGATGAAGTTTCGAGTGCGACACTGGGAAATACAAACCGCAGTGAACCACAGTCAGCAAGCCCGGAAAACATGCTCATCTATTTTGACACGTTGGTTGTAAAAGCCTAACTATTATATTGATTACTTTAAATTTCTTATTTGCACATCTCCCTAGTCTAGTCATGCAGGTGGGAGATTAATATTTCGGTTGTTAGTTGTTCCTCAATAGTGGAGTGATACAAACTATGCCTCATACTAGTATGCTGGCTGCGTGGCTCAGCGGTAATGTTCTCGCCTGCTGTTTCCAAGGTTGCAGGATCGAATCCTGGCACAGCCAGTTGGCATTTGAGGGTGTGCAAATATGAGGGAGCTGTTTCAGTAGATTTACTGACAAAATTTGAGGCAAAATTCCAGCACCCCGGCATCTCTAAAAGCCACAGTTGTTAAAGGGACGTAAAATCAATAACATTATTATTATCATACTAGTATATCTAGAAACAATAGATTTGTGATGAATTTCTTTTGTTGTGAATATCACTCTGGAATGTTGAAAATTGGAATTATTGAACCGTTAAGCTTACATTTCTGATACAAGTGATGATACTTCATTGTTTAGGGAGAAGAAAGACTTGTTCACTACAAGTAAACAAAGTTACACTGGTTCTTTTGAGTTTAGTGTCTCCACAAAAATGCTATTAGATAATGCCAACTTTTCTAAAAAGATTCATAGGCCCAACAGAACCAGATTAGAATTACAAATCAAAATGTTCAATCTCTGAGTAATAAGCCTTTAAACTTGGAAATATTTTTAGATGAACAGGAGGATGTTGAAACTGTGTGCATAACTGAGCATTGGCTGGAAGAAGGAAATATTAATCATGCAAAAATTCCAGGCTTTATTTTGTCAACCTATAGCTGTAGGGAGCAATTTGCACATGGACAAACAGCTATCTATCATAAGGTGGGTATTAATTTTAAAATCAATAAATAACCTAAGTTATTTAAATGAGGGAAGCCTCCGTGGCTTAGGCGGCAGCACGCCGGCCTCTCACCGCTGGGTCCGTGGTTCAAATCCCGGTCACTCCATGTGAGATCTGTGCTGGACAAAACGGACGCAGACAGGTTTTTCTCCGCGTACTCCGGTTTTCCCTGTCACAATTTCATTCCAGCAACACTCTCCATTATCATTTCATTTCATCTGTCATTCATTTAATCATTGCCCCAGAGGAGTGCGACAGGCTTCGGCAGCCGGCACACTTCCATATCCTCGCCGCTAGATGGGGGCTTCATTCATTCCATTCCTGACCCGGTCGGAGACTGGAAGCAGGCTGTGGATTTTCATTTTCATTTAAATGAGGAAGAATCATCTTCAAGGGGTGATAACTCTCCTCTGATGTGCGGCCATTTTTGAATCGTTTGCACCACTCTTTAATTTGTGTTACCCCCATAGCATCGTCTCCAAACACCCGCTGAATTTTACGAATTGTTTCACTTTGAGAATGACCTAGCTTCTCAGTCTTGGCTCTGAAGCAGTGAAATTCTCGCTAAATAGCTTGAAACCTGCATCTAACATTATCATGAAATCTGGAGTGTGACATTCCCACTAAGCAGCACATGAACAATATCAAACATTCCTGCAAACTCAGAATAGTATGAATTTCACTTATCAGCACAATTGCAGCACCGGAAAAACCTATCAACTCGAACAGGAGATTTTTGCTTAACAGCATAAGAGCAGTGCCAGAAATACTCCTGAATTTGGATGGAGAACAGCTGTGTGCTTAGTGCAGTGATATTCTCACAATATGACATAAAACTCTCAGTGGGTCTGACAAGGCAATGAGACGTTCACCATAACTTGGGAAGACGCTGTTATGAGCAGCAGAAGAACTTCGATATGGTTAGCAGCCACAGTTGAACTACGGTAGTGTTCTGAAGTCAGTTGTTATGTTGCCTTGTCGCTCCTATATCTATTTATGCAATCAGTTGTAAAAGAGTCTCCAAATCAATAAAAGGTTTATTATGCCCGATATGTCATTACTCATTATGCACGAAGGGTGACCACATTCTCTTTATTGAATATTGTGGGAGGGCGTCGTGGGTGTTCAAATAAGTATTGTGACTTACAAATTACTCATTTGTAAATATATTTATGGATTTGAGGACTAATGCCTTCGAGAAACTTGCTACTCCTGGTCTCAATGGCTTATGTTGTTTTTAGGACTAATGCCTTTTGAGAAACGTGCTACTTCTGGTCTCAATGGCTTAAGTCAGAACTTATACTCTCTTGATAAAAATGCATGTTGAATTATTCCTTAGATAGAAAGGGCTTATGTTAACTTCAACCCTTTAAATCAGTGTATTATTACATAACCTTTAGGGCCTTTGTACTGTATTAGCATGAGCGAAATAAACATACAGAAAAATACTGTACATGCATGCATTTTTTTAATCGCTGCAAACTGCTACTAAAGTGACCTCAGATCTGAAACTTAATTGACACTGCATTAATTGCCAGCAGTAGTTGCATATAATGTTAATGAAAGATTACTCAGAATTCCATTATTAACTGGCTGCATGGCTCAGTGGTAACGTTCTCGCTTGCTGGACCCAAGGTTGCAGGTTCGTATGCTGGCGAAGTTGGCTGGCATTTGAGGGCGTGCAGATGCGAGGGAGCCTTGTCAGTCCATTTACTGACACGTTAAAGATCCCCTTCGGGGCAAAATTCCGGCACCCCGGCGTCTCTAAAAGCCTCAGCAGTTAAAAGGGACGTAAAACCATTAACATTATTATTTATTCCATTATTTTGTCGAGGGGATTGTTCTAAAATATTTGCATGTTATTTTTTTTTTCTTTTAAATTCAGTTAACATGAATTCCAATAAAGCCAACACGTAACTTGTACTCTTCTGTATCCATGTTAATGAGGGTTTACTTTATATTTATTTTAGTCATTCATTAATACATACTTGGCATTTTCAGACTCTAGAATCAAATCAGCGACGTAAGGACTTATACCAGGCATTGACGCTGAATATGTCTGAAATCTTCACCTTCTTCGTACAGCTGATGACAGATCATGGCAGCTCATACCGGACCTTCATAGAATTGCAGCAGCTTAATTATGCCTATCCTCACATGCGAGTTGTTAAGGTAGTTAATTCTTGTTGTAAGTGTTGGTATTAGTTTCAGAAATGCATGTGTACACACAATCAGTGTGTCTTCTCTGTCGTGCCTGGCTGTATTGTGCCCAAGGTTGCGGGATTGAGTCCCTATACAGTAATTTGATATGTGCAGGTGCTTAAATGTGTGAGACCCATGTCCTTAGACTTACTTGAATGTTTAAGATTCCCTTTGGGGCAAAATTCCAGCACCATGGCATCGTAAAAGCCCCAGTAGTTAGAAGGGACATAAAACCCGTAACGTTGTTGTTGCTGCTGCTGCTTCTTGGTTCTGATGTCAACACTTGTATATTTACTCTTTTCTGTAGAACAAATTATTTTTACTCATTTCAATAGGTGGTTTATGCTTTCACTCCTTAATTCATGGACATACCGTATATACCCGAATGTAAGACGAGGTTTTTCCCCACTTTTTGTGTTATAAAAATTTGGGGTCGTCTTATATTCAGGGTATTAATTTTTTTTTTTAATTATTATTTGCAAAGTAGTATGTGGTGTTGGCATCTTGTAACTCGCAACAAATCAATGCGTTAATGAAGATTAAAATATGGTTTGTTATGTTTAATTACCATGCATATACGAATAGCGTACGTTTTGAGGTTAGGATTTACGCATACACGTCATTTTAAGCGGATAAATTATATGTTCGAAAGCATACGTTTTAAAACAATCTTAACAAGAACAACCAGTGAGTTTTACGAGCAGTAATTGAGTGATCAAAGTATCTTAATTTAATAATGTCTTCCATTCTTGAACAAAGAAATTATAGAGTATGTCTTGGAAAAGCGGGCAGAGGGATTTCCGATAACACGAGATGTTATAAAAATGAAAGCACGACCTTAAGGGCATACATATATTGTGCAAGTTATGAGTTAGCGAGTATTTTTTTGAAAAAATATGTTTTAAAACAATCTTAACAAGAACAACCAGTCAGTTTTACGAGCAGTAATTGAGTGTTCAAAGTATCTTAATTTAATAACGTCTCCCATTCTTGAACAAAGAAATTATAGAGTATGTCTTGGAAAAGCGGGCAGAGGGATTTCCGATAACACGAGACGTTATAAAAATGAAAGCACGACCTTAAGGACATATATTGTGCAAGTTATGAGTTAGCGAGTAATTTTTTGAAAAAATCTGTAAGAGGCAGTTGATAACTAGGCTTCGTCTTATATTCGGGGTCGTCTTACATTCGGGTATATACGGTACCATGTCTGTAGCCATTTTTTTTTTTTTTTTCAGCCTAAACTGTATTTCACTGTAGGCAACAATGCTTTTTGTGAATGTTATTACAACTGAAGTTCTATCTACCAGAGCAGTGATATTAAAACTTCTTTTGCTCATGTGCCTGCATATACCAGGTGAATCAGCAGCCCCTAATAATGTTGTTTTATGCAGACCAACTAACATGTGTTATCAGGAAGGTCAGTATTTCTCTGCTTGCATCCTGTATGGTACTAATGCACTGCAAGCATATCCTGCAAATGATACTGTATTAACACATTGGTGACCGGATGCTTGAGCTTGTCACATACCCTGTGGACCGGACATTTTTCTACTAAGCATACTAGAGTGCAGATTGTAAAAATGTACATAAATATTAAACTAGTGAAGATTTTATCTTCAAATTTGGTATGAGTACTCACCAATGCTCCTAGTAGAACTTGAGTGTGTGGTGACTGTTTATACCGTATTTCCTCGCATAATCGTCACACTTTTTTTGACAAAAATTTGTGGAAAAAAACAGAGTGCGACGATTATGCGAAGAATATTTAAGTTCAAAGAATAGACTGTATCATTATTTGCTGCACGGGCCAGTCATTCGCGTAGCGCGAGTCATAGCCTGCAGTCAGAGATAGGCTTCTTTCTTCTAACAAGGTCACGACAGGTTAACGCTCGCAGAATGTGCTGATGAAGCTGGCCATTCGCGTCGTGGTTCATAGCCGGCAGGCATAAAGACTATATTACTTTCTCCTGACAGGATCATGCCAGATTAGGCCTATAAGCTCGCAGAATGTGCGCTGGCCGCTCGTGTCACAGTTCATAGCCCGCAGGCATAAAGGCGAGAGTACATTCTGCTGACAAGTTCACGCCAGATTAGGCCTATAAGCTCGCGGAATGTGCGCTGACCATTCGCGTCGCGGTTCATGGCCCGCAGGCATAAATACGATATTAGTTTCTCCTGACAACATCACGCCAGATTAGGCCTATACGCTCGCGGAATGTGCGCTGGCCACTCGCGTCACAGTTCATAGGCCGCAGGCCTAAAGATGAGATTACTTTTTGCTGACATGATCACGCCAGATTAGGCCTATAAGCTCGCGGAATTGCGTTGGCCGTTCGCGGCGCGGTTCATAGCCGGCAGGCATAAAAATGCGGTTACTTTCTCCTGACAAGACCACGCCAGATTAGGCCTATACGCTCGCGGAATGTGGGCTGGCCGCTCGCGTCACGGTTCATAGCCGGCAGGCACAAAGACGAGATTACTTTTTGCTGACAAGATCACGCCAGATTAGGTCTATAAGTTCCCGGAATGTGCGCTGGCCGTTCGCGTCATAGTTCATAGCCCGCAGGCATAAAGACGAAATTACTTTCTGCCGACAAGATCACGCCAGATTAGGCCTATAAGCTCGCGGAATGTGCGCTGGCCGTTCGCGTCGCGGTTCATAGCCGGCAGGCATAAAGACAAGATTACCTTGCCGCTCGCGTCACAGTTCATTGCCCGCAAGCATAAAGACGAGATATATTTTGTCTGACAAAGTCGCGCCAGGTTATAAAGTCGCGGCAGCATGTGCAACTGACTGGCGCACAAATACGAACCTGCTATGCGACGATTATGCGATTAAATTTTTTAAACTTATTTTAGTGTTTGAAAAGTGGGGTGCGACGATTACGCGGTGGCGACGATTATGCGAGGAAGTACGGTACTTGTGAATGTTTTGATCATGGTAGAGGTTAGATTGGTCTACAAGCAAGGTCACTTGAATAAATAGGCACATTAGGTAAATTACGGCATATAGGGGCTTGGATATCACTTCCACTATCACTCTCACATTCACTTTCCACTAATTCAATATCACTATTTTCATTTGAACGATCGTCGGTGTACAATTCTTCTAAAATATCGTCGGACTGAATTACGCAAGCACTCCATCTTACCATTGACTGAACCGGTAGAAAGAAAGTCGACGTTCACAACTAAATTGAAGAATAAAAGAAGGCCGTGAATAAAAGAAAAGTGGCAGATATACATCTACGATTTATTCTAATCAATGTGCAGTCCGAAATAGTTCAATACATGGTCAAGAGATGTCGCAGGAAGACCGAAAACAATGACGTGTATAAAACCTAGATTTCTCGGGGCCCGTCATCTACCGCTGGCGAGCGTACTACGAGATTTCTCGGGGCCTTCTTCCATGTGTTAAGAACCTCTAGAGTACATTACTCGACCAGTTCACTGTTTCAAATGCTCTCCACGTCACTATATTCTAGCTGTAAGCATTAATTTCATGTTTTGCGATACCCAGCCACTTGGTACGACATCTTCACTCAGATGATATATTTACACTACAATAATTGACTACAGGTAAATCATGTTATTGAACAGTCTGTAGTCACATCGGAGGGAAAATAATAGTGTTCAGTATCGTTTGCAATGCACATTAAATTCCTTGCCTGCGGCACAATTACCATGTTTTATTTACAAGCTTCAATCACTCCAAATGTAAAAGTTGACTTAAAACTTGAATGCTTCCTCATAACTTGTCTAAAAGAGAAGTCATGCTGGATAGGAAATTATTGTAATACTTTGATTGATTTGATCTTATCTTACATTTTTGCTCATATACTGGTATATTAACCCGAACGTTACCATGTGCGTTAAATCTCTCACCACAACCTCGACGGGCAGCTGCAGCAAGTCCAGAGATCAAAGGTTTGAATCCTTGCACTGACAGTGGTTATTCTGAGTGTGGTTTTTCCCCAGATTTTTCCACACTCCCTCCAAGCAAATGCCGAGATGGTACCTTATTACAGGTCCCAGGGCACCTACCCCATCCCTGTCTCTAATACAGCTACACACACTACTACAGTTGCCACAGAAACACAGGTTATCAGACAATTTCAACACATACGGTACTCAAGTACACGGGGCTGATGACCAAAGATGTCCGAAGCCACTAATATAAATAAACAACATATTGGTATACTGAGATTGCTGCCATTTCAACAACAGCACATTCCATCTAGCTACATCCTACTGCTGCCTTGGGGTGTCTATTGGGACTCCAGTTCCAAACGTCCTGGGTTCAATTCCTGGCTCTGTCAAGAAATTAATTCTGGTCTAAGGGTTGGAATGGAGTATACTCAGCCTTTTGAATCAAAACCGAGAAGAGGTGAGTTCGATGCCACTTCTGTTCCAGCCAATGTTTGGGATGGTTTCTAACTTAAGGCCACAGTTGCCTCCTTCCCAATCCTTCCTTCAATACCACATGTTAATTCAGGTAATCAGACAAGTTCTACAAACATCCAAATACAGGGCTGATGACCACAATGCCAAAGTCCCAAAATGAAACTAGAACAACCGTCCATCTTCTCGTCTCCCTCAATTCCATTAAAAATTAGGGTGCATGATACTCGTGACAGCAAGATATCCAATAAATATAGTTATAAACTCTCGAATCCACCTCTTCATTTATGTTCCCTGTGAGTGAAGTATCAAATACCACACTTGTGGTAAGAGGCAACTAAAAGGGCAGGGCGCGTTGGGCATCATGCCCTCGGGGATAAGACTGGAAAAGAACCCTCGTTCTTTGAATCTGTATTTTACTTTTATTTTTGGTTTTCTTTCTTCTTGCAGGTTGCCCTCCAGACTGTAGCAGCTTTTGTTGAATGGGTATCAATTTCACACATCATGGGACAAGATGGACGGCTCCTTCAGATCCTCTGCCTCTTGCTTTGCGACCAAGAATTCCAGATTCCTGCAGCAGAGTGCCTTCTGCAGGTAATTTAGTTTTCTTATTATGTCGTGACCTACCTGGCCTGTGAGACGTTCTGGCAGGTTGACAGGTCTCAGACGATTTTCCCTCCTAGCCGAGCGGTTCACTAGATAAGGGAACTTTAGTTTTGTAGGCTAGTCCCGGAACTTCCAGAATAAAAGATGAACTTCCCTTGAACTACTGCCGATTTATTATGCCTTGGCAGTCGAAGTATATACACTGTATACAAATGATGTGAAGTTACTGCTGGAAGTGCACGCTGGTCTGAATTGGCGCTATTAAGTCTTTACTGTTACTTGACATCTAGCATGTCTTCGCGAGGCTGAGTTCTGCTCGCGTGCGTTACGACGTTACTCTGGCAAGAACTGAGGCGTGAGAACACTGCTCGCCATTTTGGATACCATTATATCCAGCTAGAGATGACCGGAGTCCATCTCTCCCTCCACTGAGGCCTGTGACCATTTCCATCTTCAGCGCCCCAGTAGGTGGCGCGCCCCACAGGGGTGGTAGCCGCCCGTACTAACATTCACATGATTGATAGGTCCAGATTCTGGACTCCTTGTGACTATGAATCACTCTCCCTACAGTACAGAGTACTCGACCAAATGTCCTTCTGTACCAATCAATATTTACAGACCTATGTACACATCCTGGTGCCAACAGTCTTATTCCTTGAGAAATACATTCTGACTTACATCGCTTACTTCCAACCTAGTAATAATAATAATAACTCTATTGCCCTTATATAATGTTCCTCCGAACCGCAGTCCTGGGTTCTGAACCATGGAGGCTCACAGTCACGACAATTATTAGTGATTGAGTTTTAAAATGTTGTTCTATTAAAGGAAGCAAACCAGAGAAATATCAGCCAAAGTGTCACAATCGCTGTGTATATGGGCTCTTCAGTAGAGGTTTGGATTTATTTTTCTTAGTTTTAAAATAGTCTTGTCGGAGTGCCGTTTGATGAAGGGACATTTTCATTGCTTAGTGCTGCATGAGTCTAAAGACTTCCAATGCTACGGGTAGGACGTAAATTGATGTATAATTTTCAATATTTTTATTACATAGTTTCCGAATTCAGCTCCAAAGGGAAAGCTTCAACAATCTTCATGATCTTTGAAAATACAGAGAGGCCAAAAAAAAAGTTGAAATCCTACAGCACCCAGATTTTCAACTGATATAGTTCATAGCTGAAGAGAGGCTATACTATCTGTTTGTATGGATGATGACGATGATGATGTTGTTTTATTTAGGGGCTTGGGACATCTTTGTCATCGTCCCATGTTCTTGGGTGTATGCAGAATTTGTCTGGTAACTTGTATCTGTGATGACTGTAGCAGTGTGTGTATAGCTGTAGTGAACTATACTATCCCTATATGGATCTTTCTTTCTTTCATTCCCCCAGGGGCTCACATCATGTGGGACGTGGGTTGGCGACCACGGGACCCCAGCTGAGTCCGGCATTGCTTCCACTTACTTGTGCCGGGCTCCTCTCTGTCTTCTTTCCTTTCGACCTTCCTTGGTCAACTCTTGTTCTTTTCCGACCCCGACGGTATTAGGGTATCCGAGGCCTAGGGAGTCTTTCACTTTCCCGCCTTAATTGGCCCTTGTTTCATCTTTCCTGATCCCTCCTTCTTCGAGGGGTCAGACCTCTTGTTTTCTTTTCATTATATTTCCTTTTCTCTTTAAGATTCCCGCACTGTTTTTGTTACTTGGTTCCCCGTGTATCTAAATTCCCTTTAGTGATTTTTTTGTAGGTATTTTTAATCTACGTTGCATTTTGTAAGTTTTTTCAATCTAAATTACCTCTCACGATTGTTTTCAACCTCAATTGCATTTTGTAGAGATTGACAATCTAAATTGCTTTTTAGTAAGTCTTTCAATGTAGGTTCAGGGCATTTTAGTGAGTATTTTGAATTTCAATTGCATTTTGTAAGTATTTTCAACCAACACCGCATTTCGCAAGAATTTTAAATATAAATTGCATTTTGTTTGGTGGACATTTTGCAAATATTTTGATTCTAAATTGCATTTTGTGGGTATTTTGAATCTAAATTACATTTTGTCAAGTATTTTCAATCTAAATTGCATTTTGTAAGTATTGTCAATCCACATGAGTCGTTTGAATCTACCGTACATTTTGTAAGCATTTTCAATTTCAATTGCATTTTGTAAGTATTTTGAACTCCAATTGCACTTTGTGAATAATTTGGATTGGAACTGGGATATTTCAATCTGAATTCCATTGTGTATTTTCAATTTCAATTGCATTTTGTAAGTATTTTGAACCTCAATTGCATTTTGTACGTATTTTCGATCTCATTTGCATTTTGTAAGTATTTTGAATTTCAATTGCCTTTTGTAAGTATTTCGGCTCTACGTGGCATTTTGTACGTATTTTGAAACTAGCCCTCATTTTGTGAGTATTTATCAATCTATTCTGTGAATCTTTTAGTTCTAAATTCCCTTTTGTAAGAACATTTTGTGAGGTGTTTCAATCTGAGTTCCTTTTTGTAAGTATTTACCGTCTCACTTAATTTTTGTTCTGGTTTCCATTTCATTAACATTTTCGCTATCACCCAGATCATTAGGGGCCGATAACCTAGATGTTAGGCCCCTTAAAACAACAATTATCATCATCTTTCTTTCATGTACCAGTCATGTTCAATAGGGTTGAGGTCTGGGGATCTGGCAGGACCTTGTAGAGTTTCTCTGGAGTTGTGTGTGGTGTGAACGTGGACATTGTTCTGCTGAAACTTTCTGTTTGCAATATTCGTCCTCATGGGGATAACCACTGAATTGAGTACCCTGTCAACTTACTGATTAGCAGTTATATTGCCCTCAACGATCACTAATTATTGTGATGCCCGGTGTTAGCCGTATGTTTCTCTCGGCAATAAGGTCTGGTGGCCCGTCTCCAATACACTGTCGCACACAGGAATGCATCAATCAATGCGGAGAAGACAGAAGTGCGATTCATCATTAAAGACAACACTACTGTATGTCATCGGTAGACCCATGCTGATCTTTCTCGACACCATGCCAACCATCCTCGTTAATGTTGTGGGGTCAGTGGAACACCTTCTGCAGGAACACAGGCTCATAAGCCACCTGCACACAGATGATTCCCAAAAGTTTATTGTGTAACGTCGGGTGCCAATGTTGCTCAGATTTGCCTTGCTGTAGTGCAGCAGGCCATCCTCCCTCACTGTTGTCCATTGAGTTGGGCCTTTGCTAGATCTACGAGTATGCGTACCTTCATTTCACCACTGCTGCCATATCCGTCGTACCATAGATGCCTGTTGGCCAATACTTGCAGTTACAGTCCGTAGCGATAACCCACCCTCATAGAGACCAATTATCCAAGCTCTCTCAAACTGCACCAATTGTTGGCAGCGTACTCTTCTCTGTCGTCGAGGCATGTTTGACTCTGCACAGACTGCAAGTCCAATATGCTACATTACAGTTCCTCCTCAACCAATCACATGGGGAGATCTGTATGAACAATTTAATGGGCCTGAAAATTTTATCATTTACATACATACTGTACGTGGCATCATTCCATGTCTTGTAAATCAACTTAAACTACCCGAGAGTAATATATCTGAGGTTGCATAAGTAAATCTGGTACATCATTATATACTATATATATTATATATATACATTATATACACGTGTGTGGGTTCTATCTAATTGTCCTGGGTATGTGCTTCAGATTGTAAACCGAAAAGGACGAGTTGAGGAGCGCAAGCCATTGCTAGTCCTCTTCCATATGGATGCGGTAAAATGTATGCAGCAAGCCATAGGATCATTGAGTGTTGCCTCAACTGTTACTCAGCCCGAAAAGTATTTGTTCTTGAAGAAATTGTGCCAGGTATGTACAATATCCAATTTATTTATTTTATTCTTTTTTGTATTCTTGGAGTGCAAAAAAGTGCTAATTTTATCATGCTAGCTTTATACTGTCTATATAGAGTGGGTGAAGTCAGATCCGTTATCCATGAACATACGATTCCCTAGGTCAGGAAGCCCTGAGAGACGTGAAAAACTTACAGTAAGAGGGGCGTGGTTTAGGAGAAAACTGGAGCAAAAGTATGTCACTCTTGGCAATACTGCTTGCTACTGTGTACAAAACTGGATCGAGGAAGTGCCACTGGACTGGCAGTACAGTCAGTATTCACGGGGTAGGTCTCGCAGACAACTGATGAGTGGGTCAGGAAGCACTGAGAGACGTGAAAAACGTACAGTAAAAGGGGCGTGGGTTAGGAGAAAACGGGAGCAAAAGTACGTCACTCTTGGCAACACTGCTTGCTACTGTGTACAAAACTGGATCGAGGAAGTGCCACTGGACTGGCAGTACAGTCAGTATTCACGGGGTCGGTCTCGCAGACAACTGATGAGTGGGTCAGAAAGCACTGAGAGACGTGAAAAACGTACAGTAAAAGGGGCGTGGTTTAGGAGAAAACGGGAGCAAAAGTACGTCACTCTTGGCAACACTGCTTGCTACTGTGTACAAAACTGGATCGAGGAAGTGCCACTGGACTGGGAGTACAGTCGGTATTCACGGGGTCGGTCTCGCAGACAACTGATGAGTGGGTCAGGAAGCACTGAGAGACTTGAAAAACGTACAGTAAAAGGGGCGTGGTTTAGGAGAACATGGGAGCAAAAGTACGTCACTCTTGGCAACACTGCTTGCTACTGTGTACAAAACTGGATCGAGGAAGTGCCACTGGACTGGCAGTACAGTCAGTATTCACGGGGTCGGTCTCGCAGACAACTGATGAGTGGGTCAGAAAGCACTGAGAGACGTGAAAAACGTACAGTAAAAGGGGCGTGGTTTAGGAGAAAACGGGAGCAAAAGTACGTCACTCTTGGCAACACTGCTTGCTACTGTGTACAAAACTGGATCGAGGAAGTGCCACTGGACTGGGAGTACAGTCGGTATTCACGGGGTAGGTCTCGCAGACAACTGATGAGTGGGTCAGGAAGCACTGAGAGACTTGAAAAACGTACAGTAAAAGGGGCGTGGTTTAGGAGAACATGGGAGCAAAAGTACGTCCCTCTTGGCAACACTGCTTGCTACTGTGTACAAAACTGGATCGAGGAAGTGCCACTGGACTGGCAGTACAGTCAGTATTCACGGGGTAGGTCTCGCAGACAACTGATAAGTGGTCAGTTCCACGGAGGGGTGGTAACTTGCCCAACCAGTTCCGACAGACTAGGATCAACAGAGTTCCGAATATGCTTCCCTTCCCCTCTAAGATAAGACATGTACTCGCAACAGCTTATGCGATGTTGCCAGCCTGGACATGGCAAATAGCCTTCCCGAAAGTGATTCTCGTAACATGGAATTGTTTAAGAACCACTCGCCGTATGCAGACCCACACCAGACATAATTTCTTTGTTTTTTTTATGCTGCACAGCATGGTGCAATCCCAAAGTCATAGGACCAACAATTTGCCTGCTCGACATGTTTAAAAAATGTCACTAAACCATTTTTTCCCCGCTAAACCATGCACCTTTCATTATGCGTTTTTCACGTCTTTCGGTGCGTCCTGACCTAGGGAATAATATGCTCCCAGCTGTCCAGTTACACTCGCCCAAGAGTGATGGGTTAATAGTACCAGTTGTTGAGTAGCGCGTGCGTACCCATCGTAACAGACAGTCGATACTGGTAGATAATCAAATTGTATTTAATGCAGGACGTGGTTGATTCTGCAGTTAAGGAACACGTTGGAATAAAAGAACAAAGAGAGAGTTATGAAACATTCTTTTCTTGGTACTGGATGTGTTATATTTAAGACATGTGAGGCATCATAACTAAATGTCCATAAATACCATGTTTGAAAATACTGCAAATTTTATGCTATACTACATTCTGATAGCAAGACGTTGGAGAGGCTTGTGTTCCAAACAGACCCGGCCAGTGGCTGGAAACTGTGCAAGATGATGACTACATTCTGATAGCATGTTGTTCATGCTAATTACAGTACTCAATTTTATAGACACATGGGAAACAATTTTTTTAAAGGGCAAGAAATTTTTTATTCTAATGTTTGTATACAATCTAGTCTCTGACCTTTGTTTTTTAATTATTTCTTTCATACCTGGTAAGGGGACACATTTTTCAATTTTCCCAAGTTTAACAACAATCATAACGAAATCTTTATGGCACATTTAGAACTATATGAGATAGAACATATGCCAGTTTAAGCTAAATGTAATCATTAGTTTTTCAGTTATGATTTATGACCTCTTTTGTGTTCAAGGCAATTACAATACCGACAAATTTCACAATATCCCCTGTGAGTTAAAAATGTACTTGCAAGTTTGAAGATTTGTGAAAATCCTTACTAATTAAAGAAAACTCAAGGATTCGATTTTTAATTCTCACCAGTATGGTCAATCAACACCTATTTCAGATTATGTTATTTCATGAAATTTTCCCCTAATTTTCTGTTGGTTTTTTCTTTTTCTTTTTCCCCTCATAAATTGAAGACATTGCTGAAGAATTCCTTTGTTATGTTGCATAGAAGTTACATACCAAATTTCATAAACATTGGACCAATTTTAGCCAATGATGACTGTTGTTTTAAGGGGTAGAACATCAAGGTCATCTTCCCACTCAGGGCACTAATAATGAAGTTTTGAGTAATATTAGTTTATATTCTCAACATACAGATATTTTCATACTGACCTTCCAAATTCTCTTAAAATTCTCCACCACTACCACCATACCTCTTGCTTCTTGCTGGCTTGCTCTCTGTGCATCTTCAAAATAATTAGTTTTGTCCTGGTTTTTCTTCTTTTGTCGTGTCTAATGCTTCTTTTGTCGTGTCTAATGTTACACTGCCATATTTTTGTGTTTCATCTCTTTGTGTGGCATGTTAGGTGGGTGTTGAAGAAATCATTTTTAGAGCCACTTTTAGTTTCTGTGAGGCATTACATTCCAAATTGTATTTTGCAAGTCATTTTTTAGGCTCAAAGACCTCTTTTTTACACTTTCGTCATGTGGAGCATTGAAGACTTACATGAGCCCCTCTGTTAGCTGCTAATGTACTGCTATGAGCACCCTCTGTGTATGAATTACTTTTGTAAGCTCCTTGGAGAGCAGCATCCAGTGGGCCGTGGATTTAGTTAGGCCATAGCGCTGCGCTGTCTGCAGTCAATTATTGTAAGAAAGCAGCCATTAGCATTGATATGATACAAGGCAATAAACAATAAATAAAGGTCATATTCATAAAAGAGGACAAAAATTCATTAAATCATCAAAATCAACCCCAACTCATTAACACCCTCGTTGACATGTAGAGAGAAATTCTGTCAAGACCAGCCTCTTCCCCCAGGTTAATTTTCTTTATAGGTGAAAGCTGGAAATAAGGAAAATGAATACTGGCTATAAAAATCTATAGTTTTAATTGTCTACTTTTCTATTTGTGTATGCTGACTTGTGTATTTCAGCCACTTATTTTATTTCGTAGAGTCGCTCCATAATAATTCCTTTCTCATCTTTCTCACCCCTGTTTATTATTAGGTTCACTGGCTTCTTAGGTGATGTTGCCCTTTATTGTTTCCCCCTGTTGTTCTCTGCTGAGCTCTACATCATCTTTATTTTATTTTTTTATCACTTTTATTTTATTACAGTAAAATCTGTTATTCCCAGAAGTACTGCTTTCCCTGATTCATCGTCCAAATTGTTCAACTTTGACTAACTCAAATCTCTTCTATCATTCCTCAAAGTGACGTTTTCAGTCATCTGTCATACGGAAATCGTGGCCCCAACAAACATTGAATCCTTATTGAAGTTCTTCAAGAACTAATGTATTGAAATTTCTCACCATTGCAATTCATGCGCAACATGTGATATATTCAGAGCACCCTGTACTAAAGCTGTGAGGTCTTCGCAGTTTGTTTATTCTTGTAAAAATGCATTTCTATGCATGTGGAAAGTGTATGTAAGCATGATTTCTCCCTTTTTAAAACAACTGATTTTATAATACAGTACCGTATTGACTCGGCGATAACAAAACCTTTATTTTTCAGAATTTTCAATTTCAAAAATAGGGGTGGGTGTAATAGGTGAAAATTTCCCTTAATATAGGTTAGGATGGCATGGTATAAAGGCACACAAAGGAGCAACTAGCATCCTTAAATCAACACACAAAATAGTTATTTTAACCTATACTTTATTTTACGAAAAAATTGATAATAGCCTATTTTAAGTTTTGCATCAACCACCCTCTTGCATCATCACAGCTGACTGGTCACAGGATTAAGGCAGAACCAAAGCCGCACAGCAGTTCGTGCGCCGAGTTCAAGGTTACGCAGTGTTGCAATTTCACGTGGCAACTACCTGAAATACGAAATACAGTGGAATCTCGTTAGTACGTTTTTCAAGGGACTGAAAAATTTGGACGTCATACGCGGGAAAACGTACTACCGAAAAATGCCATACTGCATTTACAACGTATAAGAAAGAACGCGGCGTATATATGGACGTTCAATCGCCGACCTTAGTAAGTGATTGTATGCACTACTACAGTCACGACATAAACATAGGTTATCAGTAACTTACACGCAATAAATAACATAAAAATTAATTACTGTACCTCTACACTACAGTATAATACAGGGTCTTTATTTTTGCTCAGCAAGGACATTTTCGCTCTCGCGCTCCGCCAGTGACGGCTCAGTTGCCGGCGACCGCGCACGCATATGTAGGCCTACGGCAGAATACGGTGCTTAAAATCAGTAGCCTACCATGCAGTTTTACTGGCCATGATTTACAGCAGATGCTGAAAATGTTCCCCATCCGCTTCCAAACACATATAATACAGGGTCTTTCTTTATACTTGATCAGCAAGGACATTCTCGCGCTCCGCCAGTGACGGCTCTGTTGGCGGCGACCGCGCACGCATATGTTTGAAGCACTTGCTTGCTTGAACCACTTCAATAAAGAGCTTTCTAGTTCAGGAAACTGTCCCTCTCGCACACGTTTCCTTTTGCCACTCACCCCTTCTTCAAATGCACGATCAATTTCCTTCCTTTTGCCGAGAATCGTGTTCAGTGTAGACGGAGGAATATTCCACTTTCGCGCTATATCCACACGCTTCATGTGAGGATTGCAGTCCACGTCTCGAATGTACCGTATATACTCGAATACCACCCGCACATTTTTAAACAAAATCGGACGTGAAAAATTGGGGTGCGGGTCTTATTTGAGTTATCCTGATTTTAAAGATTTAAATTGCCCGCCACGCGCGATATCGGGTGTTGCGAGTATCCGCTAGATGGTGCTAGCCTTCTTCCAGCTATCACTTTGTTTTACCGTGAGCAGGCGTCGTCGTACGGTGTCGCGCACGTTTTCCGAGTGTAAACATGAGTTGTACGAAGCGTTTGCGGTCGTTCAATGTGAGTGAGAAGCTGGAAGCTGAAGTTATTGGAAATCGTGCCCGGTAGGAAATATGATATTGACGAGTCATGTATTCGTGATTGAGCGGGATGACGTCTATGCTACAACCACTGGATGTCTGCGTGAACCGCCCGTTCAAAGCAGCCTTGAAACAGCTGTATACGGAGCAGATGGCGGCCGATAAGCACACACTGACTCCAACTGGTTGTATTCAGCGCCCGGAAGTTCAGCTGCTATGTTCGTGCATTTTGACGGCATGGAATCGTATCTCCGGAGATCTCATACGGAAGAGCTTCAAGAAATGTAGTATTTCGAATGCTATGGATGTCAGTGATGACGACATTTAGTGGGATGGTGATAAAAGTTCCGAAGTTGGTACTTCTGATGACGATGAATGAAGTGTTTGTGTACTTTTATTTGTATTTTTAATCGTTTGATGTGTGTTATTTTAGGACGACTTCAATACTGTTCGAAACTATTTTGGATAAATGCTATTCTGTTTATTTAGTTAAGATTGTACATAATTTTGAGTATATTTTTTTATTTTGTTCTTTAAAATCAGGTTGCGGGTCTTATTCGGGGGCGGGTCATATTCGAGTAAATACGGTATTTAATCTTCTGATCATTAGTTATCTGCCGTACTTTCTTCTTATCCATTATGAAACACGCAATAAAATAGGTCATAACTGGACGTGAACACAAAGAACTAGAAGTCAATAGTGCGGAACACGAAGACAATAATGTGCCTACGTGAGAAATAAACAAAGGGAAGGGGGTGAAGGGCAGCGGGAGAGAGACACGTCACCTGTGTTGCGTCATAGCTATAGCCACTTCTACGCCGTCAAACACAATAAAATCATCTACACAGTCAATAACTATCAGAGAATATGAGGCAATATCGCGTCGTGTTTTCCAGAAACCGAATTTTAAAATGAAATAAGAATAAAATACGGTTCACTAACAAATAGTTCAACGGAGATTTGATCGTTGTAAGCGGGAATAGAGAACGTATTAAGGGGATATATCAACATGAATTTAGTAGGATAGGGACTTGAGAAAGGAGAGAAAGGGCAGCGGGAGAGACACACGTCACCTGTGTTGCGTCATTGCTATAGCCACTTCTACGCCGTCAAACACAATGAAATCATCTACACTGTCAATAACTATCAGAGAATATGAGGCAATATCGCGTCGTGTTTTCCAGAAGCCGAATTTTATAATGAAATAAGAATAAAATCCGGTTCGCGTACAAATAGTACAACGGAAATTTGATCGTCGTAAGCGGGAATAGAGAACGTATTAAGGGGATATATCAACATGTATTTTGTAGGACTGGGACTTGAGAAAATCATCGCGCTAAGCGGGAAAACGTCGTAACCGAGAACTTGCTAACGAGATTCCACTGTACTTGTTTCTAATACCGACTTACTTTTACAAAGTACTCTAATAATAAATATCGAAGAACAGTGGCGTTTGATCGGCGTTACCAATTTGAGACCAGAGAAACTGTTGCTCTTACCGAAGTCTTTTAACAAAGCGGTGAAATTCGATCACTTTGTCTGTATAATCAATTGAAGCCGCTGGCACAGTGACGTTCTTCTCCGCAAACTTAGTCCATTCTGGTGTAGAAAGCGTTCTGCCCAACCTCTACTAGCTTTAAATTCATTCCCTGCAATTCGTGCGCTTTGAACTGCATCATTTCGTGATTTACAGCGTGGCCATTGTCTCTTGTTTCTCGAACACACTCCAGAACTTTTATGTCCACATTTTCGTACTTTCCTTTTTTCACACCTCGAAGGACTTAGATGTTTTCTTTGTTCCCAATAATTTGTCCTTCTGGTTACACCAATAACGATTCATACACGGCTCCACTTCATATTCACGACTCGCCGCTCTCTCTATATATTTTCTGCAGAAAATTCTAGCTCTTTCAACTTGAAGGATGCCGTAAAACTTGTTCCCTTGTTCATTTTCAGTCCTGCTTGTGTACTGCACACTCTTTTTAATTATACACTACACACGGCCGTGCACGACGCGAGATGCCGAACTCGTAATCTGGAGGGCAGGGGGTAGGGGGAGTGAGTAGCAACAATGCAACAGGTCAACCGTGCACAGGTGGTGCAGGCAGAAGCGTGGGTTTTACCGTTAACTGGAATGTTGTAGGCCTACTTGTTAGATTTTTCCGATTATTCTCCCTCCCAATTTTTTTTTTCCTTACAATTATTTATTTTTTCCCAATAATAATCGAAAATTAAGGGAGAGGGGTGTTATAGGCAAGTAAATACAGTATATGAATATGCAGGCATGGTGATTTTTCTGTTAACTTTTGTCAAATTCCAGCTTACTAATCACTGGGAAATACTATCAAACAATGTGGGCAAAAAAAATACAGTATAACCCCGCTTTTACGTTCCCGTCATTTACAACATTTACCTCGGTCCCTTCAATTTTTCTATGTTTTCAATGCAATCTGATCCCCGCTTTTACGTTAATGAAGTTTAAATTTACCGCAGTTTACACCTAGGAGACCAGCGAACATAAAGAGAAGACAGTGATTTTAAATAATAATAATACAGTGGAATCTCGTTAGCACGTTCTCGGTTACGACGTTTTCCCGCTTAGCGCGATGATTTTCTCAAGTCCCAGTCCCAATTCTACAAAATACATGTTGATATATCCACTTAATACGTTCTCTATTCCCGCTTACGACGATCAAATTTCCGTTGTACTATTTGTACGCGAACCGGATTTTATTCTTATTTCATTATAAAATTCGGCTTCTGGAAAACACGACGCGATATTGCCTCATATTCTCTGATAGTTATTGACAGTGTAGATGATTTCATTGTGTTTGACGGCGTAGAAGTGGCTATAGCAATGACGCAACACAGGTGACGTGTGTCTCTCCCGCTGCCCTTTCTATCCTTTCTCAAGTCCCTATCCTACTAAATTCATGTTGATATATCCCCTTAATACGTTCTCTATTCCCGCTTACAACGATCAAATCTCCGTTGAACTATGTTAGTGAACCGTATTTTATTCTTATTTCATTTTAAAATTCGGCTTCTGGAAAACACGACGCGATATTGCATCATATTCTCTGATAGTTATTGACAGTGTAGATGATTTCATTGTGTTTGACGGCGTAGAAGTGGCTATAGCAATGACGCAACACAGGTGACGTGTGTCTCTCCCGCTGCCCTTTCTATCCTTTCTCAAGTCCCTATCCTACTAAATTCATGTTGATATATCCCCTTAATACGTTCTCTATTCCAGCTTACAACGATCACATTTCCATTTAACTATTTGTTAGTGAACCGGATTTTATTCTTATTTCATTATAAAATTCGGCTTCTGGAAAACACAACACGATATTGCCTCATATTCTCTGATAGTTATTGACAGTGTAGATGATTTTATTGTGTTTGACGGCGTAGAAGTGGCTATAGCTATGACGCAACACAGGTGACGTGTCTCTCTCCCGCTGTCCTTCACCCCCTTCCCTTTGTTTATTTCTCACGTAGGCACATTAATGTCTTCATGTTCCGCACTATTGTCTTCTAGTTCTTAGTGTCCACATCCAGTTATGACCTATTTTATTGCGTGTTTCATAATGGATAAGAAGAAAGTACGGCAGATAACTAATGATGAGAAGATGAAATACATTCGAGACGTGGAATGCAATCCTCACTTGAAGCGTGTGGATATAGCGCGAAAGTGGAACATTCCTCCGTCTACACTGAACACGATTCTCGGCAAAAGGAAGGAAATTGAACGTGCATTTGAAGAAGGGGTGAGTGGCAAAAGGAAACGTGTGCGAGAGGGACAGTTTCCTGAACTAGAAAGCGCTTTATTGAAGTGGTTCAAGCAAGCCCGTGCTTCAAACATATGCGTGCGCGGTCGCCGGCGATTGAGCCGTCACTGGCGGAGCGCGAGTGCGATAATGTCCTTGCTGATCAAATATAAAGAAAGACCCTGTATTATATGTGTTTGGAAGCTGATGGGGAACTTTTTCAGCATCTACTGTAAATCATGGCCAGTAAAACTGCATGGTAGGCTACTGATTTTAAGCACCGTATTCTGCCGTAGGCCTACATATGCGTGCGCGGTCGCCGGTAACTGAGCCGTCACTGGCGGACCGTGAGAGCGAGAATGTCCTTGCTAAGCAGAAATAAAGACCCTGTATTATACTGTAGTGTAGAGGTACAGTAATTCATTTTTATGTTATTTATTGCGTGAAAGTTACTGATAACCTATGTTTATGTCGTGACTAGTAGTGCATACAATCACTTACTAAGGTCGGCGATTTGACGTCCATATATACGCCGCGTTCTTTCTTATACGTTGTAAATGCAGTATGGCGTTTTTCGGTAGTACGTTTTCCCGCATATGACGTCCAAAGTTTTCAGTCCCTTGAAAAACGTACTAACGAGATTCCACTGTAATTACTTGATATAACAAAGCGAACAAAATGCCCACGAGACGACCATAATTGTCTCCAGGCCGTGCCAAGCAGCTTATCGCTACCTCAACGGAAACAAATTGTACGGCGTATTGAATGCAGATGCGGATGAAGCCATGTGTTATTCTTCATCATGTGAGGGCATATGGTAGAGCTACTTTTCCGCTAAAATGTGGCGATTGTCTTAACAGATATCGATATTGGTCGCTGTCACCGAAGAGACATTTTTGTTTGAGAACAAGTCTCAGTTAAACTCCAAAGCACTGGACATGCCGCGTACTATGGAATTCCGGTGACCTTGATCATTCAGCTTCAGCAGGTAGATGCCCAGAATGCGTGCAAAGTGCTGGGAGCAGTGACCGGCACTTTCACCAATAGGTGAAGAGCGAATTACTCTTAAGAGTTAAGTTATGCAGATATAGGTTGGTAATAACTGACTCACTTATATTCTCTTTGCTAACTGACATTCGGCAACATATTCATTGATGCAAATGGCGGTTTGTTTTCTTTTTTTCCTTTTTTTCTTTTTTTTTCTTCTCATTGCGCTTCAAACTGGGCCCTATTTCAACATAAAACTTGACAAGTTTCATGTCAGATGACATAAAAAGACCGACAATTCGATAGTTCGACAAGTTACTGTTTCTCAAAGCATGACAAATATTTTGCGACTATTTTGTAAATACAGTAAAACTTCCTTTATACAATTCACATTTATACGTTTTCTACACTTATACGATTTTTTTCCTGATCCCGGCAAAATCCCTATCCTTTCCGTGTTAATTTATTTCCGATATATATTTTACATTTATTCGTTTTTCACGCTTATACGATCATATTTTAAGTCCCTTGCAATATAAAGCATCATTTATACATTGCGTGTTCTGAGAAAGTACGTATGTTTGAATGCAAACTTTTGGTACAGCCTGTAGGCTACTTCCGCTCGGAAGGATGCACCGCGTGCTATATTACGTTACGATGGCCTTGAGCGACGCCTGTGGTCACGGCGACACGATACTCGCTTGTCAGAGTGTCGCAAACAAGGAAGAACAGCTTGCGGAATAAGCGAGCACTATTATTGTGTTAGCCAAGATGTTGATCGCTCAAAATAACAGGAAGCAGCCAAAGAACACAGACAGCATCTGAAGCTTATGTTAAGATGAGCGAAAGAAAGCGGAAGTGTTTTACGATCGCCGATATATTTAAAAAATTATTATTTCCGCTTATATAATTTTTATTCGTGTTTTTTTTTTAGGACTTCTCGTCAAACCATTAAATATACGCGATTGATTCTGTATAATAATAATCTTGCATCTTCAGACAAATGAAAATCCATAAATTAATTTAGGCCTACACTACGGTATTTTATTAATGACGCGTTGAAGAGCCGCAGCATAATACAGTGGATTTTAATGCTGTCAGTGCTCTATGGACTATCAAACATTTTGTGACACGCCATAACGTTTCTGAGGAAATAATGGCCGAATTATAACGGTTTGAAAATACTGTTCACGCCGTGGCCGCTGCCAACAAAAAACAAGTCAAGATAACAGACTACTTCGTAAAGTGACTCAATTTTCTTTAAGTAAAAATTTAGACTTTCACGACCGGCGTTGAAATAGGAATCTCTGTTTCGCGGCCTATAAGCCCGCGAAACAGAGATTCCTATTTCAATTTTCTTTGTTTTATTATATCTGGGTGCATTTCTCTTGTAGTTGTTTTGTTACATATTGCCGATTATAGTTAAACAATCGTATTATTATTTCTTGTTTTTCACTTCTTAGCGGGAACCCTCGCCCGCCCGCGTTGCTAGCCTGTCTCCCGCCAGGCACTTTGCCGTAATGCGTAGCTCGCGCAGCACTGAATCAACATCATTGAGTAGACTATAGAATAGCCTATAGTTCACAGCTGGTGCTGAAAATGTTCGCCATTCACTGCTACACATCGCTGGCACCTCTTTATGAAATTGTCATTTACGTTCTGAAGTTCCTCAGCACCGATTGACTGTAATATGCTGTAGTCTTTAAGCTCATTTTCGCACAAGATTTTCTGCACTTTCTGAAGGTATTTACACACGTTCACGTAATGAAAAACGCATTGGAACATCACACTGAGCACTAAACACGTGAACAATTGACTTAACTGATACACTGTTAAAGCCGTGGCGCCAAGAAGCGCATTACGGCAAAGTGCTTGGCGAAAACCGGCTCGCGGTGCGAGCGAGGGTCTCCGTTGCATTTAAAACAAAGTCCCGGTATAACTCATATTGTCACATACATTTTGCAGTTTTCATTTACCGACTTTCATTTACACGTTTTTTTCCTTTGGTCCCCTGGAAATCGTATATGTGAAGTTTTACTGTAGTTGTGACATATTGTCGTAAATCTGTCTCATAAAGTAGTAAAGCTGACAAATATGTCACATGTTACCAGTTTTTCTTTATGAAAAACTTGTACAACTACAAATTTGTACAACTGTCAAATTGACATCGAAAACTCGACAGGCGCCTTGTTACATTTCGATTATTGCCATAATCTATCTTTTCGTATTAAGGCGCTTATGGAAGTTTCCCGTTACATTAATAGCGTTGTTAGAATTGTTGGAATGGAACGATTAAACAGCGGCAGCAGTAGAGAGTGATTTAGATCAGTGGTGTATGCAGGATTTCTTTTGGGGGGGGGGGGGGGGGGGGGGTCATTCATACAGTAAGGTAATTGTACATTATTAAAATGATATTTCGATTATTATTCATAAAATTCAATAATTAAATAAACATTCTCTTTGCATGAAAACTGTTTTAATTGTGTTTTCCAGCACAATAAGAATATTGAAAGAATTCATTTTTTTAATAGGCCTATAAAAAACTAGCTTAACATTAAAACTGAAATGATGCAGAAATGAAGCTGTAATGTTCATATGTGACTGCTTACAATATTGATATTATGTGAGAAAAATAATGCTTTGCTCCCATGAGCTTTTTTGTCTCAGAGTGTGTATAAGAATCATCATCATCATCATTTCCCCTTATCCAGCTCCTGCCGGGACAGGGTATTTATGGCACTTCTCCACTTTCCTTCCACCATTCTTCTTCCACGATCTTGTCCCAGTCCAGATTTCTTCTTCTCACGCTGTTCTTCACTGAATCGATCCACCTTGTTCTAGGTCTTCCCCTTGCTCTCTTACCCTTGCACTTGGCCTCCAGCATCTGTCTTGGTATTCTATTTTCCTCCATCCTCTTTACATGTCCAAACCACCTTAGTTTATTCTTCTCAATTCTCTCATTTAGTTTTCCCATCCCAACTTCCTTCCTAACATCTTCATTCCTCACTCTGTCTTTCCTTGTCTTTCCTATCATACTTCTTAGGAATTTCATTTCACTGGCTTGGATTCTACTCTCTTGCCTGCTTGTCAGGGTCCAAGTCTCAGCTGCATAAGTTAATATGGGTACATAGTACACTTTATACATTACCTCCTTGCTTTTCCTTGATACTTCCTTATCGCAAACAAGTTTTCTTACACTTTGATAGAATGCATTGCTCCGCTGTACCCTCCTGCCAATCTCCAAGTCCAACCTACCAGTTTGCATCAATTCACTTCCTAGGTATTTGAACGTGTCCACAATTTCCAAACTCTGACTTCCAATTTTCACAGTGCCCTTTCCTTGTCTTTCCCCTCTTGTCATCACCATGGTCTTGCTTTTCTCTATACTGATTTTCAGAAATGTTACCTAATTATTTCCCACAATTTACACTTTTTCATTCCAGACCCTTAAAAAGTGTAAAAAAAGGGGTTATACTGTACTTGCTTTGTGCAAGTTTGATTATTCTTTGTAGAATTGGCACAGATTACTTGTATCACATGCATATGCATAGGCTACCACAGTTCATGCTTTACCTGACTGCCACTTGCTTTCAGGAGTAATTATAAAATTATGGAAATGTTATTTCCCAACAATAAATTTTCCACAAGTGTATTGGGCCTACAATGTATGGAATGCATATATATTTACCATTTTGTTATGGTAATGGTTATCCATATTGACTATTGATATCATCATCATCAAGTTTCCACTCCAGTTTCCCAGGTGTGGTTTACGAGCGCTCTCCATTTTGGTCGATTCATGTACCACTGCTCCTTCAAGACTTCATCCCAGTTGATTCCCTTGGATGTGATATCTTCCTTCACTTGATCCAGCCATCTCCTCCTAGGTCTTCCAACAGGTCTCTTTCCAGTGATCTCAGTATGTAACCATTGTTTTGCAATTCTTCCTTCTGTCATACGTTTGGCGTGACCAAACCATCGCAAACATGCCCTAGTTACGGTCTCCTTCAGGGACTGATTTATTCCAGTTTGTTCTCTTATCTTCTCATTTCTTACTTTGTCTTTCCTAGTTTTTTGAAGCATGCTTCTTAGAAACTTCATTTCTGAAGCCTGAAGTGTGCTGTCATCTTTTTTGGTAGTTGTGCATGTTTCCAACCCATAAGTCAATATAGGGACAAAGTATGTTCGAAACAGAGTTTGTTTTGATCTTAGTGGCACTTGCTTATTCCAGAGTAGATATCGAACTTGCTAATAGAATTGACTTGATTTCTGAATACGGTTATTTAATTCAAGCTGTATTCTGTTGTCACTTGATATTAAGCATCCAAGGTACTGATACTGGTTTACTGTTTCCAATTGTACACCCTCCAGCATTATATTATCTTTACTTCTCTGTCTGTTAACAGACATTGCAGCAGTTTTTGTAGCACTTACTTTCAGTCCATATTTTTTCAAATGATCATTCCAGACGTTCAGCCTTTCCTGGACTTCCAGCTCACTATTTCCCCAGATAACTATATCATCTGCAAAAGCAAATGCTTGAAGATCCATATTGGTGTTCTGCTTCACTTCCTTTATGATAAATTGATAAATTTAATTTATTTGATGGACATCCGTCTTGTCAACGCTAAAAAGTGGTGTTTATTAAATGAGTAGCCCAGATGCAAAGGCCGCTAAGTGCACTTTTTGTCGATTTTTAGTTGAGCATACCGTCACGTTCGTCTTTTAACTTGCTACACGGTGGAATAAGTTTCAGAGTGCATATTCCGCTCAAAACTGTTGAAAATGGCCAACAAAGATCGCATTCGTTTGCATAAACCGCTAAATGTATGTTGGCTACGGTTGCAAAGCCAGTTTAATGTTCCACGTGTCCAAAGACCGCTAAGTTCCATAAGTATGGCGTCTGCTTTGCCACATACGGCTGCAAAACACGCTAACTGGTACAAGAACTGCCAATATTCCTTCCACAGAATTTCTTTACAATAAATAATTACCGGTATTTATTTCGATAGGGAAGGATAGTTTCGTGTTTCAGATTTGAGTTGGCTGCACTATCGAGGAAGCGTACGCAGCAATGACATGCTGTCTTGTCGAAATATACGGTTTAAAAGCACATTTGATCGACAGGTTGTTTCTTGGTTGTGGGCATTTCAAGCCAGAAAAATGAGTGATCTTGTTGATTTAAGTGAAGTACCGTATTTACTCGAATACGACCCGCACCTGAATAAGACCCGCACCCTGATTTTGAAGAACAAAATTAAAAAAAAAAAAAATACTCAAAACTATTTACAATCTTTACTAAATAAACAAAATAGCATTTCTACAAAATAGTTTCCAACAGTTCTGAAGTCGTCCTAAAATAACACAGAAACAATTAAAAATACAAATAAAAGACACAAACACTTCATTCATCGTCATCCGAAGTACCAACTTCAGAACTTTTTTCACCATCACTTTCCCACAAAATGTCGTCATCACTGCCATCCATAGCATTGGAAATACTACATTTCTTGAAGCTCTTCCGTATGAGATCTCCCGAGATACGATTCCATGCCGTCAAAATCCACGAACAGAGCAGCTGAACTTCCGGGCGCTGAATACGACCAGTTGGGGTCAGTGTGTGCTTATCGGCCGCCATCCACTCCGTATACAGCTGTTTCAAGGCTGCTTTGAACGGTCGGTTCACGCTGACATCCAGTGGCTGTAGCATAGACGTCATCCCACCCGGGATGATTGCTAGGTCGGTTTTCCCATCCTTGACGAATTTCTTCACAGCGTCTGTTGTATGGCCGCGGTAACTGTCCAGAACAAGCAAGCTCTTTCGTCGTAATAAAGCACCAGGGCGATGTTGCCAAACACACTTTAACCAGTCTTTCACCAGTGAACTGTCCATCCAACCAGAGTCCTGAGTTCTAACGATAACACCAGCGGGTATATTTTTTGGAAGAGTCTTTCGCTTGAGAACAACGTACGGCGGAAGTTTGGTTCCGTCAGCGAGTATACACAACATTACCGTGCACCGTTGTTTCTCATTACCACCTGTTCTGATAGTCACACTTTTAGATCCCTTAACATTCACAGTACTGTCCAGTGGCATTTCAAAGTAGACTGGCGTCTGATCTGCATTACCAATTTGGGAAAGCAAATATGAATTTTCCTTCCGCAACTTAATTATGTGCAGGGACCCGGAACAGAACTGAAATGCGTTACGTAACGCTGTGTTCCACGTTACGTTACGTATGCCATACCGCGGCCCCGAGCTGGCTTGCGGTATCGTTCCGGAACTGTAACTTGGAACTCAGTACGAGCATGTGGAACGTTACAGCGCTGGAACGGTACAGTCGGAACTCGACTCCCAACTGTACCGAGCATCAAGGTACGTGTTAGCGGAACGTTACGTATGTAACGGTACATGACTGGAACGATTCCTCAGCGTTACCAGTTGGAAAGTTACTCTGCGTACCGTTCTTGGTTATCGAAATAGAGTAACGTTTCCACCAGTACCCGGTTACACTGTGTACCGTTCCAGGTTATACCAACCAGCCACCCGGTATCTATGCGTAACGTTCCAGGTTCTCATGTTCCAACGGAAAGTGGAACGGTACAGAGCCTGTAACAGTACAGCAGCATTTCCCAAAATGTATGTAGGCCTACAGACTATTACAGGACTGTTACCGGTACTACTGTCCATTAGCTATTAAAACCATTATGGCTATTGCACCGAATTTTTACGTAGACTATTACGGCTATTACACAGTCTATTTAGTTACCACGGCAATTGTAATACTGCGTTTATTACACTGTTACGCTGGTTGTTACAAACTGTCACATAATAGCCTAATTACACAACAACTACATCAATTACATACCTGTTATCTAATCTAGGGGCATTTCTTTCATGATATCGAAATACTCTATCTAGCCTAAGGATATTTTTCAGTATCTACTGTCCTACCTAGAACCCTGATGAAAAGATCCTTTTTTCTGCGTCAACAACTATCCCAGTTTGAACGATGCCATATGCAATTCCAGACAAATAATTTATTCAAACATAGGATAATTACTTCTTGAAATATCAATAAACACAAAAATAAAAATCTGATTTCACTCTGAGTGCGTGCCGCATCAGACAGGGCAAGGCACGTTGCTCGTTTCGATCGCGGTCATACTGTAGCCTACGTTAGAAATATGTTTCCTGAAAACAATACGATGGATCCCATTGATTCGAAATATTTATTGTTGCTCCATATAGAGGTTTGGAACATAGGTTATTGTTCATCGGTCCATGTAGTTGAGGTTTTTATGGAATTTGTCTGATAGGTCTAAACTTTGTTATTGTGATGTCTGTAGTAACGTGTGTATTTGTAATGATGGCATGGCTTGGGAAGGAGTAGGCCGTGGCCTTGACTTAGGAACTATCCACGCATTTTCCTGGAGTAGAAGTGGGAATCCACGGAAAACCAATCTAAGATGGCTTAGATGGGAATCCAACTCACCTTCTCGCAGTGTTGCCATATAAGGCAGAGTGTAACCTACACAGAAAACTTTAGCTCCTTTGTGACCAATAATAGTATTTCTTTTCTAAATTAAACCTCCCGTTCTTGCTTTTCGTTTACATGTTAGCCTATTTTCATTTAATAGTGATAGAAGCCATTTTTCAGTGATGCTTAATTCTAATAATGAAGGCTATTCAGTCGTGTTGACCGACTGAAAAGCTTCCTTTATTATTTACATTTATGAAAGATAGACCTATGACATCACATATAGTCCGTGTGTGTGTACGTATGTGTGTGTTTGCATGTGTCCATCGCCTCGCTCCCCTCCCTAATAGAATCTAAATTGCTGGAGCGATTTCAACGAAACTCGGTAAGGTCATAGTACTATTTTGTCCAACTCCGACTGTGCTCTTCAAATTTTATTAGATCTCACCAATCCAACATGGCAACTGTGCGAAATATTTCACCGGCAATCCATATCCCCGAAACTATTACAGATATCATCCTGACGTTTTGTATGAAGGAAAAAAGCACTAATAGAAGTGTAACGATGGGACTCTCAAAAACCTCTTTACAAAACGAACATGGCAGCCAAGCGAAGTTGTTGTATTTAAATAGCCTTTTCTCGCATTTAAACCAAACGAGCGCCGTCACACATGGTACAGCAAATGGTATACACCTTGTAATGCACTGACATCCTATTCAGCTCAATTGTTTACATAACATCAAGATGGCGGCTGTGCGAAATTTTAAAATTAAGGTTTAATTTCTTGTGTCCTAATCATGCGATCGAAACCAACGTTTGAACAATGAACCTACGCAATAATCATCTAATAGTACATAGCTCTATGGCCTACAAAGTACACACATCAAAAAAAGTTTTGCATCACCTCGGTTCCCAGATCTCCGGCATATAGACGTTGACTGTGTATATTGTATCCAAGATACAGTCCCTTTGACTGTTCATAGATGTCACTAAAACTGCTCAAAGATGTAAACAACCATGCATGAGCAGGGCCTATTAGACGGAGGGGGTACGACAGCCGATCAGTTCCAGTCATTCCACCAGGACGAAGGTACGCTGCTCATGTTGTCTGTAGTTCTACCATGCCTAGAAGGTCAATACCGCAGTTCGATCGCGTCCGCATTGTTACTTTGTGTCAAGAAGGGCTCTCAACAAGGGAAGTTTCCAGGCGTCTCAGAGTGAACCAAAGCGATGTTGTTCGGACATGGAGGAGGTACAGAGATACAGGAACTGTCGATGACAGGCCTCGCTCAGGCCGCCCAAGGGCTACTACTGTAGTGGATGACCGCTACTTACGGATTGCCGCTCGGAGGAACCCTGACAGCAATGCCACCATGTTGAATAATGCGTTTCGTTCAGCCACAGGACGTCGTGTTTCAACTCAAACTGTGCGCAATAGGCTGCATGATGCGCAACTTCACTCCCGACGTCCATGGCGAGGTCCAGCTTTGCAACCCCGACACCATGCAGCGCGGTACAGATGGGCCCAACAACATGCTGAATGGACCCCACGGAATTGGCATCACGTTCTCTTCACCGATGAGTGTCGCATATGCCTTCAACCAGACAATCGTCTGAGACGTGTTTGGAGGCACCCTGGTCAGGCTGAACGTCTTAGACACACTGTCCAGCGAGTGCAGCAAGGTGGTGGTTCCCTGATGTTTTGGGGTGGCATTATGTGGGGCCGACGTACGCCACTGGTGGTCATGGAAGGCTCCGAAACGGCTTTACGATACCTGAATGACATCCTCCGACCCATAGTGCAACCATATCGGCAGAATATTGGAGAGGCATTTGTCTTCATGGACGACAATTCTCGACCTCATCGTGCACATCTTGTGAATGCGTTCCTTCAAGATAACGACATCGCTCGACTACAGTGGCCAGCATGTTCGCCAGACATGAACCCTATCGAACATGCCTGGGATATGTTGAAAAGGGCTGTTTATGGACGTCTTGACCCACCAACCACTCTGAGAGATTTACGCCGAATTGTCGTTGAGGAGTGGGACAATTTGGACCAACAGTGTCTTGATGAACTTGTGGATAGTATGCCACGGCGAATACAGGCATGCATCAATGCAAGAGGACGTGCTACTGGGTATTAGAGGTAGTGGTGTGTACTGCAATCTGGACCACAAATGCTGAAAGTCTAGCTGTATGATGGTACAACATGCAATGTGTGGGTCTCATGAGCAATAAAACGAGCTGAAATGTTGTTTGTGTTGATCTCTATTCCCTTTGTATTTAACGGTTCCGGAACTCTTGGAACCGAGGTGATGCAAAACTTTTTTTGATGTGTGTATATAAAAATCCAATATGGTGGCCATCGGAAATATTTAGACGATTCTCAATGTCAATTAATCTGTGACAGCAATAACATTTAATTGTTTTTTTAACCACGAAATGGCGCCAGCGTCAAATTTTAAAATCTCGCTTTTAGCCTATTTCTATTTATGAAAAAATAGGCTTATGGGATCGCCTTTCATCCGTGTGTGTACGTCCGTGTGTGTGCCCCCCCCCCCCCACTAATAAAATATAAGTGGCTGGATAGATTTCAATTAAATTCGGTAAGGTCATAGTACTATTCAGGCCGACCCCGACCGTTCCCTACAAATTTTATTACGTTTCAAAAATCCAACATGGCGGCTGTGCGAAGTATTTCACGGGCATTCTATATCTCCGAATCTCGGAAGACTTCTGTTACTTAGGAAGCAAAATAACCAGTGATGGTTGGAGGAAAGAGGATATAAAAAGTAGGTTGGATCAGGCAAGAAAAGCATTTCTACAGAAAAGAAATCTGTTGGCATCGAGCGTGGGCTCTATGGAAGTTAAAATTGGACTATTGGTGCAGCAGAAAAGAGGAGATTTGAAGCGTTTGAAATGTGGTGTTACAGGAGAATGATGAAGATCAGATGGGTAGATAGGGTTACAAACGAAGAGGTATTAAGACGAGTGGGAGAGGAGAGATGTTTCTGGCGACTGCTAATGAAGAGAAGAGATAAGTTGGTAGGACCCATACTAAGACACCCAGGAATAGCAAACTTAGTTATGGAAGGAAGGGTCGAGGACAAGAACTGTAGGGGTAGACCGAGATTAGATTATGTTAAACAGTTAGCCTCGAATGTGGGGTGTGGTAGCTGTGTAGAGATGAAACGCTTAGCTCAGGACAGGGAGGCATGGAGAGCGGGATAAAACCAGTCAAAAGACTGAAGACTCAAACAACAACATCAGCCGATATGAATGATAAATATCAAAGACACAAGATAAATGTATACCGGTAGCGTAACACTAAAAAGTCGCTTGATATTAAACCTTATATGGTGCATCATAAAGAAGGATTGAAAATTGAACGCCTAAATCAACATACCGCAACATGTTGTATGAAAATATGATAAAGTAATCATCTGCAACAACTTTCAAACACATATTAAAACCCTAACAAGAAGTTCCGTGACGAACTAAAGAGCCTACTTTTCCTAAAATTAAGTTTCATACCAATGATTAAACTAGTGTATATGAACCTATCTAGAATAATGACGAAATTAAGTTGTTAATATCGAAATGTCTAATTAGTTCGAAATATACCTGGTATAATGTAGCCTAATAGAGCAGTACTGTTGGCAGCCCTGGCGACTTAATATATACATCTTCGTTCCATCTCTTAAGGTACAGAATACACAATTTGGTTGAATTCCAATGAACTTAACATGCAGTTAGACTCTGGATTTATCAGCACGCGTAAAAGCATGTTTGGCAACAATGTCATGCGTGTGCTGGTCAGAAATGATCTGAAATATTATGATATCTTGTTGTGCCAATTATGGATGAAATCCATTTTTAGTATACAAGTTACATGTTTTTTAAAATTGAACCTATCTGCAGGCATAGAATCATGTTGGTAGCACTGTCTTATATTGATTACTCCAAATTTATCTAGAATGCCAGGCGCTATAGGTGTGCAAATTATGGAGCTGTTGGCTTGCATATCTTCTGATTTATTGATATTAGGGAAAAAATATTTAGACAGCATTTATTAACAGTTGGCAGCCCTGATTCCTCTTAAGAATAAGCATAGTCATATCTGTTATGGTACATATAGCACATGCGAAATTTGGTTGAAATCCAACTGATAGTATAGGAGTTACATGTATTTAAAATTTGGTGCTATCAGCAGGCTTAGAATCATGTTGGTAGAACTGACTATATAAGTTACTCCAAATTAATCTAAAATTTAAGGTACTAAACGTGTGCATAGTTTAAAGCTGTCGGCTTGCATACTTTCTGATATTTTGGTATTTGGATACAAAATAGAGAGAGCAATTATTAACAGTTGGCAGCCCTGGTGGTTCTTACGAATACGCTCAGTCATATCTGTCCACATATTACATACAAAATTTGGTTGAAATCCAATTGATAGTGCAGAAGTTATATGCGTTTAAAAACTTGACCTATCAGAAAGCTTAAAATTATTTTGGCAACATTGTCACGCATGGCCTCCTGGAAATTAAACAGAAATAGCATTATCTACTTGTGTGCCAATTTTGGAATAGCTCCCATGCATACCTTGCAAGATATCCAACATGGAGCTCAAATTTCTAGTGCGTTTTTTCAGCAGTTGGTAGCACTGACATCATTTTCAAATTTGGGCTTGAGATATTCCGGTATACATCTTTACTCATACTAAAAATTATTTTCGATTGCTGCAGCCGTTTATGAGTTGATAGGGGGGGGAGGGGGAGGACACCCACAGCCAGCCAGACAGATAGACACACAGACACACACACATTTTCCCGGATCGATCTCAAAAGTCTACTTTTTCCTCATTTTTGCCAAATGTGAAAAGTAGACTAATAATTCCTGATTTTCGCACAGATCACTGCCAGTGGAAGAACGTGGCTAGTATTAAGGGACTTTTTTCAAGAAACATTGTGTGTCTGTGTGTGTATATGTCTGCTCCCCTCTATCAATTGAAACACGACATTTTGTACAGAGGTAGCACTAGAAAAGGGCACCTCAGTGTCATGTTTATTTTGCCGCCATCTTTACCAAATCTCAATTGTGGCTACTCAATTGGTCAAAACTTAACATTAATAAACGACTAAACTAATCATCAGGGACCCGGAACAGAACGAAAATGCGTTATGTACCGCTGTGTATCACGTTACGTAACGTACGCCATACCGCGGCCCCGAGCTGGCTTGCGGTATCGTTCCGTAACTGTAACTTGGAACTCGGTACGAGCAAGTGGAACGTTACAGCCCTGGAACGGTACAGTCGGAACTCGCCTTGTAACTGTACCGAGCATCAAGGTACGTGTTAGCGGAACGTTACGTATGGAACGGTACAGTCGGAACTCGCCTCCTAACTGTACCGAGCATCAAGGTACGTGTTAGCGGAACTTTAGCTCTTTAGTGACCAATAATATTATTTCTTTTCTAACTTAAACATCCCGTTGTTGCTTTTCGATTACTTGTTGTCTTATTTTCATTTAGTATTGATAGAAGCCATTTTTCAGTGATGCTTAATTCTAATAATGAAAGCTATTCAGTCGTGTTGACCGACTGAAAAGCTTCCTTTATTATTTACATTTATGAAAGATAGGCCTATGACATCACATATAGTCCGTGTGTGTGTTCGTATGTGTGTGTTTGCATGTGACCGTCGCCTCGCTCCCCTCCCTAATGAAATCTAAACTGCTGGAGCGATTTCAACGAAACTCGGTAAGGTCATAGTACTATTTTGTCCAACCCCGACTGTGCTCTTCAAATTTTATTACATCTCACCAATCCAACATGGCAACTGCGCGAAATATTTCACCGGCATTCCATATCTCCGAAACTATTACAGATATCACCCTGACGTTTTGTATGGTGGAAAAAAGCACTAATATAATTGTAACTAAGGTACTCTCAAAAACCTCATTACAAAACGAACATGGCGGCCAAGCGAAGTTGTTGTATTTAAATAGACTTTTCTCGCATTTAAACCAACCGAGCGCCGTCACACATGGTACATCAAGAGGTATACACCTTGTAATACACTGACATCCTATTCAGCTCAATTGTTTACATAACTTCAAGATGTCGGCTGTGCGAAATTTTAAGATTAAGGTTTAATTTCTTGTGTCCTAATCATGCGATCGAAACCAACGTTTGAACAATGAACCTACGCAATTATCATCATCTAATAGTGCATAGCTCTATGGCCTACCAAGTATATAAAAATCCAATATGGTGAACATCCGAAATATTTAGACAATTCTCAATGTCAACTAATCTGTGACAGCAATCAAACTTAATTGTTTTCTTAACCACGAGATGGAGCCTGTGTCAAATTTTAAAATCTCGTTTTTAGCCTATTTCTATTTATGAAAAGATAGGCTTATGAGATCACCTTTTGTCCGTGTGTGTCCGTGTGTGTGCCCACACGCCCCACTAATAAAATCTAAGTGGCTGGATGGATTTCAATTAAATTCGGTAAGGTCATAGTACTATTCAGGCCGACCCCGACCGTGCCCTACAAATTTTATTATGTTCTAATAATCCAACATGGCGGATGTGCGATATATTTCACTGGCATTCTATATCTCCGAATCTCAGAAGACGTCTGTTACTTAGGAAGCAAAATAACCAGTGATGGATGGAGGAAAGAGGATATAAGAAGTAGGTTGGCTCAGGCAAGGAAGGCATTTCTACAGAAAAGGAATCTGTTGACATGGTGCGTGGCACTCTATGGAAGTGAAAATTGGACTATCGATGCAGCAGAAAAGAGGAGATTTGAAGCGTTTGAAATGTGGTGTTACAGGAGAATGATGAAGATCAGATGGGAAGAGAGGGTTACAAACGAAGAAGTAATAAGACGAGTAGGAGAGGAGAGATGTATCTGGCGACTGCTAATGAAGAGAAGAGATAGGTTGGTAAGACACATACTAAGACACCCAGGAATAGCAAACTTAGTTATGGAAGGAAGGGTCGAGGACTGGAACTGTAGGGGTAGACCGAGATTAGATTATGTTAAACAGTTAGCCTCGAATGTGGGGTGTGGTAGCTGTGTAGAGATGAAACGCTTAGCTCAGGACAGGGAGGCATGGAGAGCGGGATAAAACCAGTCAAAACACTGAAGACTCAAACAACAACATCAGCCGATATGAATGAATTGATAAATATCAGACACACAAGATAAATGTATAGCGTAACACTAAAAAGTCCCTTGGTATTAAACCTTATATGGTGCACCATAAAGAAGGATGGAAAATTGAACGCCTAAATCATCATACCGTAACATGATGTATGAAAATATGATAAAATGATAATTTGCAACAAATTTGAAACACTTATTAAAACTCTAAAAATCCCTGATTTTCTTACAGATCACTGCCAGTAGAAGAACGTGGCTAATATTAAAGGACTTTTTTCAAAAAACATTATTTGTCTGTGTGTGTACATTGTACCCTTGCACAAGGCCTTCAGAACAGGACTCTGTCGTCGGGGCATGAACGGTACACTAGCTTGAATATGAAACTGTTCTGGATATTATAGGAAGATCACTAGGGCTGAATAAAATTCATCACACACAGATTCTGAATGAGAATAAACAAATTTAATGCACCAACACCAGTACAGCAAAAACAAATAAATGAAATAAAACCAAAATAGTAGAAATGAAATTTAAAATAATAATAATAATAATAATAACTCAAAGGTAAAATAAATCAAATACGGAATCAATAAAATTAAGTCAAAATCAAAAATATAAACAATGGACTAATTAATGTCCAAAAACCACCAATTAAATGCTAATCAGCATCAATTAATACTTATCATAGTAGTTATGATGTATGATTACAATCAAATTTATTGACAAATAAAAACCAATCATATGGCAAAAAAAAAGAAAATGAATCAAAAATGAAATCTGGTTAACACCAATTAGCATTAATTGCCATAATCAAATTTATTAATTACGATGATAAGATATCATCAGAAAGTTAAGTTATTAAGAGATGATGGATCAAGAGGGTCCGGTCAACTGTAACAACAGTATGGATTAAGAAAAAGAAATCCATTTATACGAAATTAATCAATCATTAATCTGAGTAAACATAATAATCATTGAGTCTAATATCATCCAATTACATTTCAGATACATGGTATGTTCAAATATCAGAGACATCCATGGCCATTCCGAAGTATACATTATAGCCTAGTCATTGGCTTATTTAATTATTAATGGCGTTTAATTAACATTTACTAGAATCCCTCCGTTAAATAAAAGTTTACCCTCATATCAAATCTTAACCTTCATGGCATTAATTATGTATTTCTATCTGCGAACATGAATATGATTTATGCATCTTATTTACATACTCTTGTAAATTAATTATGGAAGCCTTTCCGTACGGAATCTTAATGTTCAATCCCGACGTTACTTTGGACGTCTTAGCTTTAAAACAAATTAGCTGAATCAATGAAGCCATTGAATTTACTTAGCCTTGAAACACACTTACAAATTGTCACATATTACATTAACATATTAGCGATATGATAAGCCTGGCTTCGGCCCTTGCGTTCGACGTGATACATTCTCGAACCAAGCACCCGATGCCTTGTCAAATAATTCATGGATATTTAATAAACAAACTAGGAAATATGCCTTAAAAAAAAAAAAAAAAAAGCATCATAAAAATGATGACTAATCATTTGCCTTTCAAACTTGGGTTGGATAGACATGAAAAAGAATGAATAATTCCAACCAAACATTATTAAAGTAATCGTATCGTGTCAGAGTCACGTTAAGCAACGGTGAATGTATTTGAAGCCGCGACCCCTGAAAAAGATAGACATGGCACAGAAGAAATACCTTGTATCAGTGTTATGTTAAGCAACGGTGAATGTATTTGAAGCCGCGACCCCTGAAAAAGATAGGCATGGCACAAACATGTTCTTAGCGGCTTATTCAATAGGGTCAATATGTATTTAGGGGTATTCGCTACCTTCACATTTCTTACCTTGAATGCCTTATCTCGCAGAACGAGGTTACAATAGAACAAAGCATGGTCCGTTCAACAATCATCGAGAAAAAGAAATCTCAAGATAATTTTGAACCAATATTAACTATAAAAAAAAAACTAATAATAATTATTTTCCAGGACCGAAAATACTTATTCATGAACACAGGACTCTAAGGTCACTGTCTAGCTAGTACCCATTTAAAAAGACTGATCGACCAGGTATGAATAAAAGGATTTCGAACACGGGACCGCAAGGTTACTGCCTACCTAGCACCCGTTTAAAATAGTTTCTGGACCAGGCACAACAAAAGGATATCGAACCCGGGACTGTATGATCAGCAGACAAAACCGTCCCTCATATCAAAATGACCAGTAAAAGAAACGCTATCGATTGGAGGCATCAGGGTAGTGACCTAACATACCCTTACGTGAATATTAAACTTGGGACCAAACATAACAAAAATTTAAAAGAATCGCCGCGACAAGCACCCGAGTCCTGAATGGGCTCCTTCTCTTTGTGGAAAGTGACAATGGACTGGCCTCGCCTGCTGGCTGACCTTGACCGTGAAAGGTAGAAATGCAAGTCTTCACCCCTTCCCCCGGGCTAATATTTGACTGTATTCTCACCAGCTGATCGGACTGGATCTTAGTATTCTAAATGTGGAGCGGGACGCTCTCATTTGGATATAGATTAATTATAGCATTATTTTATCTGCGCTTGATGGCCACTACCTTACACATACAACTTATCATACTTTCATCCGACATCTTCCCTCAGGTCTTATTACCTGGCATCATTATCTATTTTATCTTATTTCATCGTAGATTCCTCCTTACAACATCTTACCTGTATGGCCTTAAATATCACACGCGTTCAATAAAAACTAATATAACAATTAGTGAGGCTGGGTCAGCCGTCACTCATATCATTGTAAACTTATCATACTACCTCTCATCTGACATAATTCACGCCTTTGTAAACTGTCCTATAAACTTTACTCATTGCTACACCATAATACTCCATATCATCCATCACAATACACCATGGTCCTTTAAATATCGTCCCAAAAAAAAATCATCGGCTATTAATTCATCCGGTATGTAAATACATAAATTACTATCTCTGGTCAATTACACGAAATAATGAGATTTTGCCTGGAAAGGGCACCTATCGAAATACCATGCTTCGTTCGTTCTATGTGGGTGGAAAACACAGGGGATATTTCTAACACACATCTATAAATAAAATAGGGAATTCTACCATGTGTTTTATGTACGGATACGATTACCTAGCAACATCCTTACGTTAAGTTAGGCACTTTTAATTCATTAAAATAATTATTCTGATCCTTAATCCTTATGAGCGTACCCAGCTCCTTCAGATGCACAACTATGGTCGCCATTGACACGGTCATTGTACACACAAGATAAAACAAATCAAAAGAAAACAAATAACATGCTAACATTATGGCGATAAAATCCATGAATTATTTGACGCTTTAAAATATAATCAAAAGGTACTTATCATATTGAAGACTTCCTTCATCATTTGCAAGAGTTGGACCAGAGGCCCGCAACAGTATAACTTAACACATGACCTCCATGGCCGGTTCGAATCCCATCACGATGATGTAGAACCACTCGATAATATCACTGCAACCCTCCATTATCACTAGGTCGCTATAAGCCAGCACCCTTTTAAAATGCACACACACACATATTTGATTAAATTTATGCACCACTAAAAAAAAAGATTACACATTAGTGGGCTACACACTCATGGCGGATACATTTTTCTGTTATATATTTTCACTCGAATTATATATGATTTCACATCTTTCCTTTCTGTTATACATATTCACAACTTAGTATTCATTTTTAATATTATTTCGCATCAGCCGAACAATGGACTATGCGTCTCGTACATTAATGCCTGGCGTGGTGCTACATATGGCCCGCATCCACTAACGTTGGCTGAAAGATGAACAATGTCCCTGTCACAGACTTCACCCACATATATGACAAAATGGTTGCCAATTCACAGTTTTGCACATACGACACCAAATGCTCCCTTCACAATCATAGGCTACAGTAATCAGGTACCTTAATTCATACATAAAAATATGGCCTTGCTAATCATATGATTCACGACGGAACTCGATCATGGGCTAAATTTATATCATCAGCGCTTGGGTAGAACTAATTTCTTGTTGAAGGACGCTATGTTCTCTCTCTCACACACTCGACGTTGTCAGATTTCCTTGCGCAGGGACTACTTTCATTCGATGAACACAGAGATATTTAATCCGTTACCGCATTCCCAAAATTCTTGATAATAATTAGATTCATCATGGGCGTTTCAGATCATTCCTGTAATGCCTTGATCTCTTGTAACTAACTGAAGCGTACTCTTTAAGGGCGGAGTCAGGCATCTACTGCGTGCTAACTTGAGATAGTTACTGCGTTTTGGCAAGATTCTCAGAAATCGCTGGGGTGCTCCTGCTCTGAAACTTGCAGGCAAGCGACTTGGAATGCACCTGCTCTGTCCATTGTGTGAAAACCATAAATTTCTCCCTGTCAGAACTGCCAAGCCATATACAGTATATGTGGTCTCACTACGGCAGAAAGATCCTAGTTATTTCTTATGATCATTACATAATGATGATTTCATTCTCATTAACATCATGACATTGCCCCATATAAGTACTCCAGTGACATAATGTGTCCATGGCCTAAGACATAGGCCAAGGGCACATCTCCCTCCTTAGTTTGGAAAAACTGCTGAGGTTACGAAGAGTTTTTACAATTCAACAATACTCGGCAACATAATCCATTTTAACAATGTCATGTCTTCCTCATCGACCTTCTTTCGAAGTTTGCTTTCTGAGGGACTCTAAATTAATTCGGATCGTGAAATTCTTCACGCAGCCTCTTATTCTCAGCTTTAAATTCTGCATTTATCCTTAGTTCACTCTCCCTTAGTATTATCAAATTCTTCATGCAGCGTTATCCATTGACAGTCGTGATTATTTGTTCGCTGGATCTCTTCTTCTCCTTCCGATGGTTATTCTACTTGGACCGGATCATCCCCTTCTTCTCTCTTCTCCACTACGTTGACTCGATGTTGGACCTCATCTTCTTCGGCGGGGTAGTATAGTTTTAGATTCTGTGCGTTATAGACAGACTCGACTCCAGTGCGTAGGTGTTTTACTTTATAGGCATTATTTCCAATCACCTTTATGACTCGGTACGGTCCATAGAATATCTCGCAAAATTTTGAGTATATTCGCTTCGCTGGATCGGACACTGCTGGTCGTTTCACCAAGACCAATTCTTCCAATTCCAAAGGACGGTGAAATCTTTTATTACGCACTCTACGTAATCGACGATCAGCTTGTTTCTTCAAATAAGTTGCCGTGGCCTGTATGGTTAATTCATGGCTTGGTCGTGCGTCCAATGGACACGGCAAGATGTTCTTCCACGGTCGATCCGGACATCGATTTAAGTGAAGGACCGTGGGTATCTGTCCTGTGCTCTCATGGATCGTATTGTTTATACAGAATTCCATTACGGGTAATACGTCGACCCACTTCCAATGCTGATCAGAACAGTAAATTCGGCAATATTTTGCGATCTCCCGCATTATTCTTTCTGATGGATTTCCCTCAGGATGGCGCACTGAACTCAACACGTGCCGGACATCTAACCTAACCATCTCACTCCTAAACTCGGCACTAGTGAAATAACTGCCGTGGTCCGTAAGACAGAATTCCATCTTCCCTAACGTTGGAATTACCCTTGCCTTAATTCTGTTCAGTACCTGTTTAGTGTTTAACTTCTGAACTGGACATAACACCACGTATTTTGTAAATACATCGATGCTGACGAGAATGTATTTGCATCCTCTTCTGCCTTTTGGTAACGGACCATAACCGTCCATGGCGACCAGTTCGCACGGCTTCTGTGGCAGTAGAGGTTTGGGATATTGCTTCATGAGGAATGAGTTTGGCTTAACCCTTTGACATTTGTCACAGGTCTTCAAAACACTGCGAATGGTTTCCCTTAATTTGGGCCATACAAATGCTTCTTGAATAAGAGCACTTGTCTTATCGATTCCTCCATGTCCAGATATGCTATGTGCGTGCCAGACTAGACCTCTCTGTAAAGAAGGTGGCACCACAATCCTTGATTTCACGCGATCGGGATCCACGTACTTGTGCAGCAGGTTATTATACCAAATATAACTTGTCGAAATTTTCTCCGCTTCCAAATACGCGGGCGTTCCTCGTTGCAATCTTCCTCTTAAATAATCGATGATCATATTCATCCACGGATCCTTAACTTGTTCAGCCTGAATTTCTCCCAGTTTAACCAAAAATTCCTGATCTGCCTGAGTGAGCTCGACTTGATGTACAGATACTACTCCTTCTCCTCGTTCTGGGTTTCGACTTAATGCGTCGGGTATCACATTGAATCTTCCTGGGCAGTGTTCAATGTCAGTATTGAACTGTTGAACATATAACGACCATCTGTTCACTCGCTCACTAGCCATGGGAGTTTTCAATAGGAAAATAAGGCTCTTGTGGTCGGTTCTTATCAAAATCTCGAAACCATAGACAGTCTTCCTCCATTGTTGTAAAGCAAAAATGATGGATAGAAGTTCCAATTCCGTTACTGTGTAATTTCGCTCGTGTGTCTTTAGCTTACGGCTAGAAAATGCCAAGTAAGATCGTTCTCGAGGGTTGTTTGGATCTTCTTGGTACAGCATGCATCCAATTCCAATCCGTGAGGCGTCGGTTTGAATTATAAATTTTCTTAAGAAATCCGGGTAACCCAATTTAATACTATTGGTTAGTAATTCCTTCGTTTTCCGAAAAGCCGCGTCGCATTCTTCCTTCCATGCCCATTTGCTGTTCTTACGAAGCATATCCTGTAGTGGCGCCACAGCCTCAGTATACCCGGGACAATGATTTGCAAAGAAATTGCAAATGCCCAGAAATTGGCGGACGTGTTTTACCCTGTTTGGTTTAGGAAAGTTCCGAATAGCCTCTAGTTTCGCAGGATTTGGGCGTACTCCTTCACCATCGATGATGTGGCCTAAATAGAGTACCTCCTTCTGGCAAAAATGAGATTTTTGGATGTTAATTTTGAAATTGGCCTTCTTCAAATTATCTAGTAATTTCTCTAAATTCGTGAGGTGATCATCCAAATTATCAGACGCCAAGAGTATGTCATCGACATATCTTACAGTGGCATCCTTGACTTCCGACGTCAGGTTCCGGTCTAACGCTCGTATGAGGGCCGAACCTGCTGTTTTGATACCGAATGGTAATCTTTGAAATGCATAAGTTTGCTGATTAAATAGGAATCCAGTCAACAACCTTGACTTGTCATCCAGTTCCAAATGGTGATAGCTACTAGTCAAGTCTATCGATGAAAAATATATCTTGTTCTGGAATTTGTTTATGACCTCTTTGATCGCTGGAGCTTGGTCATATTCAGGAATCAATCGTTCATTAATTGTCCTGGCGTCCAGACATATTCGAACAGAGCCATTGGGTTTCTTGACAACAACCAACGGACTCACGAATGGGGTAGCCATCTTAACTATGACTCCAGCATCCTCCATTTGCTTGATGGTTTCTTTCACCTCATTCATATGTTTTTCGGCTATCGGATAAGGCTTTTTCCTAAACGGTGACCACTCGTTGACCTGCATTTGGTACTTGAAATGTTCTATCTTACCGGGTTTAGAATTAAAAACCGGTTCGTGTCGCTTTAACATGTCCATCAATTTGATCCTGTTCTCCTCATTTATCTTTGCTTCACGAGCCTTCTCCTCAAAAGCGTCAGTAACTCTGTCTTCCAATTCTTCTAGCGCCATGACCCAGGATTCAGGTTCCATTAAATCATCCTCAATATCCCTTAACCTTTCGTCGATTTTCTCATATGCTTCCATCTCTTCAGTGGTGCACAATGTCCATATCTCTTCGCCATCTCTTGGAATATCCGTATTTAATTGCATGTCCAAATGATTGTCCTCTCCAATATCTTTAAAGCAAATGGTGTTTTCATATAGGTTGATTACTGCTTTATATTCTCGAATGAAGTCCGCTCCCAAGATAATGTTATAATTTATCTTGTTCATTATGATGAACGAATGCGGCATATTATGTCCTTGCAGTGTAATGTCCAACAAAGCTTGGAACTTACAGACTGCGGACTTGTCTGGGATAATGCCCTTGACTGTGATGTTAGAAATTGGCATCACGGGAACCTTCCCCAATCTCTCCAACTCTTTAACTAATGCCTGGGAAGCTATACTGATGCTGGCACCCGTATCTACCATACATCGTACCGTTAGACCTCCCACTCGGGCGTAAATTATGGGTAATTCTCTAATTGTATTAATCTTTGGCCCTCTTGTGTCCTCCGTCAAGTCCTCTTCTTTGATGACCCAGTCACTGATCTGCGCTACTACCATATACTTTGCATTGTGACTGTTTTGTGCACTAGCGACGTTCCCATCTTCTAAAATTGGCGTTTTTTTTCTCGTTGTTGCCATTCCTATCTGGTGTACCTCCGGATGATTGATTGTTGTTCCTCCGGGTATTCTGGAGTTCCAGGCTCTCAGCTCCCTGTTCGATGACATCTGGATCCCTTCGATCATTCATTCCCCTGTTCCATTTGTCTTTCTTACTTTGTTCGGCCGATTCTTTGGCACGTAATTCTGCCAAATACCGCTCCGAATCGCTGTGCCACCTTTCCATTTCCTCTCTGTGGTCATCTGGCAAGTCCCATCTCACTTCTGGCTCTCTGTTTTGGTCCCACGGTGGCCTTCCGCGTTGAAAACGCCCACCTCTCTTGTTATACGGCCTGTATGATCCACGATGTCCTCTCCATGGTTCATTTTGTCTTTGGGACGACCTCCAGTTATTATTACCTCGGTTACTATACCACGGGGGCCTCAGTTCTTGATCTTGGTATTCCCGACGTTCCCAGTTCTGCCTCATGTCCATGGCGTCTGTACTTTGGTCTTTCATGCGTCGTCTAGGTGCTTCTTCTAGGCCGACCACGTTTACATTTTCAGTCGTTCGACCTGATCTTTGCGGACTGTGGATCGTCGTCTCATCGAGGTTTCTTAATATCTCCTCGGCATGTACCGCTGTCCGTACGTTCGCTGCCGCCATGATCTGTTGAACCCCGACTGGCAGTTGCTTCTCAATGGCGGTGATCATCTCTTCTTCTGATGGAGGCATATCCAACTCTTTCATTCGGTGTAGCTGTGTGATGAAATATTCTGAATATTTTGTGGGTGATGTGGTACTATAGCGGCGCGCGTATAGTTCCATCCTCAGGTTCTGTTGCGAGGCAAGGCTCCAATACTTCTTCAGAAATGCTTCACGGAATTCTCCCATAGTGTCAAAGGTATACCTGAAGCTACGGAACCATTGTAACGCGTGTCCAGTCAGCAGTTTCTCTACTGTCCTTAACTGTCGGTCTTCTGAGATCTTGCTTTCCTTGATGTATTCCATCAATTCTCTGAGGAAACTCTTAGGAGTAAAGTTATTGTTCCCTGAAAATTTGTTCGGCCGGTCATCACTCATTTTTATAACGTGAATGACCTGAGCAGCTGCGTTAGACTCGACGGGTGTCGAAGTACGACCCCTGAATTCCTGACTGTGAGGTTCCATCCCCTCATCTATGGTCGTATGCTCCTGAAATCCTACTTTCCCTTCCATACGGGTTTCTGTAATGGACTTGGCCAATCCTTTTTGTAAGTCGGCGATGACCTCTTCTTGGATCAGCATCTTGAGGTCGCTTTTGACTTGTTTATTTTCTTGTCGTTCCATCCTTGCCAACAGCTCCATCTCGACCTTATTCATCTTTAATTTGCTCTCTTCTAATTTACGGAGTACAGCTATCCTTTCTTCCTTAGCCTCCTGGCCCATGTCCTCGTATGCTAATTCGACATCTCTCTTCAATCCTTCCTTATCCTTTTCCCATGATTTCTTACATTCGTCATGTTGGCCATTCATATCATCTCGTATGAGCTGCAATGAATCCTTAATCTCGTCCTTAAATGTAGAAATGTCGGTCTCGATCACTCCTATCTTGGCTTGCGTTGACTTATTCTCATCTCTCAGCTTGTCGACATCTGCCTGAGTTGCTGCAATTCCCACTTCACATTTCGCTACCTGCGCTTGGACTCGAATTTCCATACTAGCCATTCTCTGAGACACGTTCTTGATCTCGTTCTCGATCGTGACCATATGAATTTCTATTTGCTCAGTACTCTGATTGCAAATGTGGCCTACATGTTCTATATTTCTCTGCATCTGTGACAATTGCTGTTCAGTACTAACTCTAAGTTCCTGATTACTGTCTTTTATTTCCTGCATCTGCTTATAACTACTGTCCTTAAATTCTTGCAATACGACCATCAGGTCCTCTGTCGATGACATAATTATCAATAGGAGAATATGCGGGCTTGTCCCAACTCATGCAAATATACACATCAACACACCATGCAATGTAAGTGTATTTCAAAGCTTTCAAGGCTTCCTTCCCCTATCCTTCGAATTTGCAATCACCTACAGTGATATTGCAACAGTAAAACGATTCAAAATTTGATTGTAATCCATTGGTGTCATTAAATATTTGACTTATCACTAAAAGAAAAAATAATTAATTAATTTAATTTAATCAAACATTAATTAAAGTGATTAATGTTTCTCATCAGGCCACTAATGAGCCTTAATTAACTATCTGATGGATGCTCAATGCTATAAAAATTTCAAGGGACTCCTTGAGATTACTGTATAATTTTATTAATGCAGCCAATGGCCATGTATTTTTCTTTTCAGGACGGGTCAGGGAAGGGATTATGAAAGGAAATCGGCCGTGGACCTATTGAAGGAACCGTCCCGGCATTTGCCTGGTAGTGAAAATGGGAAACCACGAAAACCATTTTCAGGACGGCCGAGGTGGGGTTCGAACCCACGCTCTCCCGATGCCAGCGAGACACGAGGTAACGCGTTAGCGCTCTCGGCCACCGCGGCCGGTTGAGATTACTGTATGATACTATAAAAATTTATATAAATGAAAATTTAATTACAGTAACTCTCATTCAATTAATTGAGCTCCATTTCGACCTTATGTTGGGCTGCTATTGTCTCAAGCTTAAGTCACACCGTTGGGCGCCATTTTGCACTTTACACTGGTGGTGGGGAGAACAGGGTTTGGTATTAACTGAATGTGGCAAGCGGAAAAAGGGCAAGGCTGATCCTCACGGAAAAAATAACGGGTATGAAATGAATGGAATACGGTTTGGATTCGGGTTTGAATTGATAAGTGACTTATGGGTATCTTCCAGCGTTTACCCGCTCAGCATAAAGTCAAAAAAATAATTAACATGCCAAACGAGTAGGCAAGCCAAACTTAATCAAACAAGCACAAAACCCGGGTGCATCTGTGTATGTTAACCACTAGGATCTTCCAGAATAGAAAAATCGAAGAAGAATAGAGAATAATCTATCCTTTGCCATGTACCCTTGCACAAGGCCTTCAGAACAGGACTCTGTCGTCGGGGCATGAACGGTACACTAGCTTGAATATGAAACTGTTCTGGATATTATAGGAAGATCACTAGGGCTGAATAAAATTCATCACACACAGATTCTGAATGAGAATAAACAAATTTAATGCACCAACACCAGTACAGCAAAAACAAATAAATGAAATAAAACCAAAATAGTAGAAATGAAATTTAAAATAATAATAATAATAATAACTCAAAGGTAAAATAAATCAAATACGGAATCAATAAAATTAAGTCGAAATCAAAAATATAAACAATGGACTAATTAATGTCCAAAAACCACCAATTAAATGCTAATCAGCATCAATTAATACTTATCATAGTAGTTATGATGTATGATTACAATCAAATTTATTGACAAATAAAAACCAATCATATGGCAAAAAAAAAAAGAAAATGAATCAAAAATGAAATCTGGTTAACACCAATTAGCATTAATTGCCATAATCAAATTTATTAATTACGATGATAAGATATCATCAGAAAGTTAAGTTATTAAGAGATGATGGATCAAGAGGGTCCGGTCAACTGTAACAACAGTATGGATTAAGAAAAAGAAATCCATTTATACGAAATTAATCAATCATTAATCTGAGTAAACATAATAATCATTGAGTCTAATATCATCCAATTACATTTCAGATACATGGTATGTTCAAATATCAGAGACATCCATGGCCATTCCGAAGTATACATTATAGCCTAGCCATTGGCTTATTTAATTATTAATGGCGTTTAATTAACATTTACTAGAATCCCTCCGTTAAATAAAAGTTTACCCTCATATCAAATCTTAACCTTCATGGCATTAATTATGTATTTCTATCTGCGAACATGAATATGATTTATGCATCTTATTTACATACTCTTGTAAATTAATTATGGAAGCCTTTCCGTACGGAATCTTAATGTTCAATCCCGACGTTACTTTGGACGTCTTAGCTTTAAAACAAATTAGCTGAATCAATGAAGCCATTGAATTTACTTAGCCTTGAAACACACTTACAAATTGTCACATATTACATTAACATATTAGCGATATGATAAGCCTGGCTTCGGCCCTTGCGTTCGACGTGATACATTCTCGAACCAAGCACCCGATGCCTTGTCAAATAATTCATGGATATTTAATAAACAAACTAGGAAATATGCCTTAAAAAAAACAAACAAAATAGCATCATAAAAATGATGACTAATCATTTGCCTTTCAAACTTGGGTTGGATAGACATGAAAAAGAATGAATAATTCCAACCAAACATTATTAAAGTAATCGTATCGTGTCAGAGTCACGTTAAGCAACGGTGAATGTATTTGAAGCCGCGACCCCTGAAAAAGATAGACATGGCACAGAAGAAATACCTTGTATCAGTGTTATGTTAAGCAACGGTGAATGTATTTGAAGCCGCGACCCCTGAAAAAGATAGGCATGGCACAAACATGTTCTTAGCGGCTTATTCAATAGGGTCAATATGTATTTAGGGGTATTCGCTACCTTCACATTTCTTACCTTGAATGCCTTATCTCGCAGAACGAGGTTACAATAGAACAAAGCATGGTCCGTTCAACAATCATCGAGAAAAAGAAATCTCAAGATAATTTTGAACCAATATTAACTATAAAAAAAAAAACTAATAATAATTATTTTCCAGGACCGAAAATACTTATTCATGAACACAGGACTCTAAGGTCACTGTCTAGCTAGTACCCATTTAAAAAGACTGATCGACCAGGTATGAATAAAAGGATTTCGAACACGGGACCGCAAGGTTACTGCCTACCTAGCACCCGTTTAAAATAGTTTCTGGACCAGGCACAACAAAAGGATATCGAACCCGGGACTGTATGATCAGCAGACAAAACCGTCCCTCATATCAAAATGACCAGTAAAAGAAACGCTATCGATTGGAGGCATCAGGGTAATGACCTAACATACCCTTACGTGAATATTAAACTTGGGACCAAACATAACAAAAATTTAAAAGAATCGCCGCGACAAGCACCCGAGTCCTGAATGGGCTCCTTCTCTTTGTGGAAAGTGACAATGGACTGGCCTCGCCTGCTGGCTGACCTTGACCGTGAAAGGTAGAAATGCAAGTCTTCACCCCTTCCCCCGGGCTAATATTTGACTGTATTCTCACCAGCTGATCGGACTGGATCTTAGTATTCTAAATGTGGAGCGGGACGCTCTCATTTGGATATAGATTAATTATAGCATTATTTTATCTGCGCTTGATGGCCACTACCTTACACATACAACTTATCATACTTTCATCCGACATCTTCCCTCAGGTCTTATTACCTGGCATCATTATCTATTTTATCTTATTTCATCGTAGATTCCTCCTTACAACATCTTACCTGTATGGCCTTAAATATCACACGCGTTCAATAAAAACTAATATAACAATTAGTGAGGCTGGGTCAGCCGTCACTCATATCATTGTAAACTTATCATACTACCTCTCATCTGACATAATTCACGCCTTTGTAAACTGTCCTATAAACTTTACTCATTGCTACACCATAATACTCCATATCATCCATCACAATACACCATGGTCCTTTAAATATCGTCCCAAAAAAATCATCGGCTATTAATTCATCCGGTATGTAAATACATAAATTACTATCTCTGGTCAATTACACGAAATAATGAGATTTTGCCTGGAAAGGGCACCTATCGAAATACCATGCTTCGTTCGTTCTATTTGGGTGGAAAACACAGGGGATATTTCTAACACACATCTATAAATAAAATAGGGAATTCTACCATGTGTTTTATGTACGGATACGATTACCTAGCAACATCCTTACGTTAAGTTAGGCACTTTTAATTCATTAAAATAATTATTCTGATCCTTAATCCTTATGAGCGTACCCAGCTCCTTCAGATGCACAACTATGGTCGCCATTGACACGGTCATTGTACACACAAGATAAAACAAATCAAAAGAAAACAAATAACATGCTAACATTATGGCGATAAAATCCATGAATTATTTGACGCTTTAAAATATAATCAAAAGGTACTTATCATATTGAAGACTTCCTTCATCATTTGCAAGAGTTGGACCAGAGGCCCGCAACAGTATAACTTAACACATGACCTCCATGGCCGGTTCGAATCCCATCACGATGATGTAGAACCACTCGATAATATCACTGCAACCCTCCATTATCACTAGGTCGCTATAAGCCAGCACCCTTTTAAAATGCACACACACACATATTTGATTAAATTTATGCACCACTAAAAAAAAAGATTACACATTAGTGGGCTACACACTCATGGCGGATACATTTTTCTGTTATATATTTTCACTCGAATTATATATGATTTCACATCTTTCCTTTCTGTTATACATATTCACAACTTAGTATTCATTTTTAATATTATTTCGCATCAGCCGAACAATGGACTATGCGTCTCGTACATTAATGCCTGGCGTGGTGCTACATATGGCCCGCATCCACTAACGTTGGCTGAAAGATGAACAATGTCCCTGTCACAGACTTCACCCACATATATGACAAAATGGTTGCCAATTCACAGTTTTGCACATACGACACCAAATGCTCCCTTCACAATCATAGGCTACAGTAATCAGGTACCTTAATTCATACATAAAAATATGGCCTTGCTAATCATATGATTCACGACGGAACTCGATCATAGGCTAAATTTATATCATCAGCGCTTGGGTAGAACTAATTTCTTGTTGAAGGACGCTATGTTCTCTCTCTCACACACTCGACGTTGTCAGATTTCCTTGCGCAGGGACTACTTTCATTCGATGAACACAGAGATATTTAATCCGTTACCGCATTCCCAAAATTCTTGATAATAATTAGATTCATCATGGGCGTTTCAGATCATTCCTGTAATGCCTTGATCTCTTGTAACTAACTGAAGCGTACTCTTTAAGGGCGGAGTCAGGCATCTACTGCGTGCTAACTTGAGATAGTTACTGCGTTTTGGCAAGATTCTCAGAATTCGCTGGGGTGCTCCTGCTCTGAAACTTGCAGGCAAGCGACTTGGAATGCACCTGCTCTGTCCATTGTGTGAAAACCATAAATTTCTCCCTGTCAGAACTGCCAAGCCATATACAGTATATGTGGTCTCACTACGGCAGAAAGATCCTAGTTATTTCTTATGATCATTACATAATGATGATTTCATTCTCATTAACATCATGACATTGCCCCATATAAGTACTCCAGTGACATAATGTGTCCATGGCCTAAGACATAGGCCAAGGGCACAATATGTCTGCTCCCCCCTTTCAATTGAAACACAAAATTTTGTACAGAGGTAGCACTAGAAACGGGCACCTCAGTGCCATGTTTATTTTGCCGCCATCTTTACCAAATCTCAATTGTGGCTACTCAATTGGTCAAAACGTAACATTAATAAACGACTAAACTAATCATCAGGGACACGGAACAGAACTGAAATGCATTACGTACCGCTGTGTTCCACGTTACGTAACGGATGCCATACCGCGGCCCCGAGCTGGCTTGTGGTATAGTTCCGTAACTGAAACTTGGAACTCGGTACGAGCGTGTGGAACGTTACAGCCCTGGAACGTTACAGTCGGAACTCGACTCCCAACTGTACCGAGAATCAAGGTACGTGTTAGCGGAACTTTAGCTCCTTTGTGACCAATAATAGTATTTCTTTTCTAAATTAAACCCCCCGTTCTTGCTTTTCGATTACTTGTTGGCCTATTTTCATTTAGTAGTGATAGAAGCCATTTTTCAGTGATGCTTTATTCTAATAATGAAAGCTATTCAGTCGTGTTGACCGACTGAAAAGCTTCCTTTATTTTCTACATTTATGAAAGATAGGCCTATGACATCACATATAGTCCGTGTGTGTGTACGTATGTGTGTGTTTGCATGTGACCGTCGCCTCGCTCCTCTCCCTAATAAAATCTAAACTGCTGGAGCGATTTCAACGAAACTCGGTAAGGTCATAGTACTATTTTGTCCGACCCGACTGTGCTCTTCAAATTTTATTACATCGCACCAATCCAACATGGCAACTGTGCAAAATATTTCACCGGCATTCCTTATCTCCGAAACTATTACAGATATCACCCTGACGTTTTGTATGGTGGAAAAAAGCACTAATAGAAGTGTAACGATGGGACTCTCAAAAACCTCTTTACAAAACGAAAATGGCGGTCAAGCGAAGTTGTTGTATTTAAATAGACTTTTCTCGAATTTAAACCATCCGAGTGCCGTCACACATGGTACATCAAATGGTATGCACCTTGTAATGCACTGACATCCTATTCAGCTCAATTGCTTACATAACTTCAAGATGGCGGCTGTGCGAAATTTTAAAATTAAGGTTTAATTTCTTTTGTCCTAATCATGCGATCGAAACCAACGTTTGAACAATGAACCTACGCAATTATCATCATCTAATAATACATAGCTCTATGGCCTACAAATTATATAAAAATCCAATATGGTGATCATCCGAAATATTTAGACGATTCTCAATGTCAACTAATCTGTGACAGCAATCAAACTTAATTGTTTTTTTAACCACGAGATGGTGCCAGTGTCAAATGTTAAAATCTCGCTTTTAGCCTATTTCTATTTATGAAAAAAAACTTATGATTCACCTTTTGTCCGTGTGTGTGCGTCCGTGTGTGAGCCCCCACGCCCCACTAATAAAATCTAAGTGGCTGGATAGATTTCAATTAAATTCGGTAAGGTCATAGTACTATTCTGGCCGACCCCGACCATGCCCTACAAATTTTATTACGTTTCAACAATCCAACGTGGCGGCTGTACGAAATATTTCACTGTCATTCTATATCTCCGAATCTATTACTCATATCAACCTGAAATTTTGTACGGTGATAAAAGGCACTACTACAAAATCGTTCAAGGGACTTTCAGAAAGCTGTTAACTACAAAACGAACATGGCGACCATGCGAATTTGAAACATTTACATAGACTTTTCTGGCGGGTTAAAAATCCGAACGCAGTGAAACTTGGTACAGCAATTCTTTATACACTTTGCAATGCACTGACATATAGTTTATCAAATTGTTTACATAACCTCAAGATGGCAGCTGTGCAAATTTTTTAAATTAAGTTTTAATTTTTTGTGTCGCAATCATGCGATCGAAATCAACGTTTGAATAATGAACCTACGCAATAATAGTCATCTAATAGTACATAACTCTATGGCCTACATATGTTACAATCCAACATGGCGAGCATCCAAAATATTTAGACGGATCACAAAATCTGATAATCTGACAGCAGTCAAACTGACATTTTGGGTGTTGATAGAGGCTATAAACATAAGTTCACCTATGGAACTTTCATAACCTGGTGATCACAAATCCAACCTGCCGGCGACGCGAAATGCGAATATTGAAAAGGATGAGCACAGTGAAACTTGGTATGGTATATGCTTATACAAATTTTAATCCACTGGCATCTAATTTATTTCAATATTTTTTTTTAGAACCAGAAGATGGAGGCTGTGCAAAATTTTAAAATCTCGTTTTTACCATTTATTGTGTCCTAATCATGCAATTGAAGTTTGAATAATACTCTTACACAATAATCTTCATGTAATAGTACATAACTCTAAGGCCTACATATATAACAATCCAACATGTCGACTATCCGATATATTTAGACTGTTCTCAATATCTACGAATCTATTACAGCAATCAAACTGAATTTTGTATGTTGATAGAGGCAATTAACATAAGCAGGATAAATGAAACTGGGCTACACATTTCTTCACGGAAATACTTGTTATTTCTTGTGTCCTAATTATGCGATTGAAGTTTGAATAATACATTTACGCAATAATCTTCATGTTCTTATATTCTATTTTTTAAGCGTATGGCTTTTAATGCCGGGAGTGTCCGAGTACATGTTCGGCTCGCTCAAGTTTGCAGCTACTTCTATGCGGACACCCATGGGGTGAGCTATAAGTACCGTCCCGTGTGGTGGTTGTCTGGCGAGGAAAGTGTGAATGTAAGGATGAGGAATTGGAAGGTAGAGGCTGTGGCCTATAGTTGGGGACTAACCCCGGCATTTGCCTGGAAGGAAGATAGGAAACTACAGAAAACCATCTTCAAGGTTGCCGGTGGAGGGTTTCGAGCCTCCTCGCCTACCGGATGTGTGCGACTGCCTGCAGTCACGCCGTAACGAGCACGACTAACTCAACCGGTATCTTCAAGTAATAGTAGTCTAAAAAACTCTATGGCCTACATACCGAACGGTCCACTGGCCCCTTGCGATCCAGTTTTATGCATTCTGTCACATGTACTACAATTCTGAAAGACATAGGTCCCTCTCCCTAAACCGGGGTAATATAACGAGATGTGTGTTTACGGGCTAGAAGACAGCAGGAATCGTGAGCGCCACTATTAATTCAGTATGGGTACCTCGAATGAACCCGTTAAACGAGCAGAGATACGCAGAACACACACTTGAAAACAAGAGGTGCACGCACACACCGAGAGCAGGTATTGTATAGACCGGGAGGTGCGCGCTGCAGGTCAAATGTCGCAGTAGCTCACATGGCAAGCGCGCGATTGGAGTTGCCTGGCAAGTGGCAAGGTTATATACTGTGCCCAATCGGTCACGGTAGACTGGCATCGAACTCAGGTCCTATCTGAGAAGACCAGGCACGTGATTCTAACGAGAATCGAACCATTGATCTGAGGGGGAACAGTTTATGGAACCCAAAGAGAAATGCGTTAAATAATGAGATATAATAATGTAGCAAGATTTCACGGCCTATATGTGAATATCATAGCAGTTTTAAGGTGAAGAATTGTAAGCAAATGCAAGCAAATATACGTTTTCGAAGCATACAAGAACGAGAGGAGGCCAGTTGACGTTTTACTAATTGCAGTTGGAAAATGGGTGGAGATCGTAGACGCCAAGGGACCTACTTTCGTCTGGAGCGAGGAGACAGCTTAAAATTAATGACTCGGGTATTCACCGCCTGACAACGATGGAAGCTATGGTGGGGAGGACTGCCCACGGAAATTAATTAATTAATTACAGCCAAGTGGAGCATTGAAATGGAGTGAAATGTACACCCAGGTGAATATATTCAAGGAGAGATAATTTAGGGATGATCTTACACCTAAATTAAAGCCTATATCTCCAAATGAACGTGTTACCACCGAGCCTACGCTCGAGAGGAGTAATTTGGTGACCAGTCAGAGGGGAATCACCATTGTGGCGTCCTGACGCGCTGAACTAAGGCAATTAATTGTAATTAATTGGCCGAAGCGATCGCCGGCACGCGAACGTTTATGAAACCTCCACACCTAAATAAACAAGGTGTATATGTCAGTTCGGATGAAAATGTATTATTTCAAGGAAGGAGTCGCACCCATGTGTCCGGTGGACTAGTTTTTACGAGAAACCTTTATAAGGAGGAGTGAGGCAGACCAAGCCAGAGTTGTCGAGAGTTGTCGAGAGTTGTCTTCAGTCTGTTCTCAAGTATACACATAACTAATACGCTGCCAGTAAGCGCGCGAAATGTTAAAGTATCAACGCTCAGCCGTTGAAGAACAAAAGAAGCAAGTTATACAGCTTCATAAGTATAATCATGAAGTGCGTCGAAGTTAATTTAATACAGATAATTATCTATTATCTGACTCAAATATAAATTCGCTACAGCGAAAGAGTAACTTATAGTGTTTTTGAACATTACATATACCAGGAGGTATTGTCAGAGTTGTATATGACATTTTCATCAGGATCACTACAATGATGGGAGATTGGGAAGCATCGCCACTTAATCTTGACAGTGAGCTGAACGATATTGCAGGTGACGAGGATCGAACGTCCGTAAACGCAGTTAAACTTTCACGGAGACCAGCGGTTGGCGTAATTGCATCGCATCTCTGAGATCAGGCGTAGGAGGAATCCAATTAAGGATCAACCTGTGAAATAGTGAATAAGTGTACATAAATTGTGTAATAGTGATTTAAAAGTGTTCATGTGTATAGTGATTAATATGCATTGTGTAAAAGTGAAAGAGGCCACTGATAAGAGTATGTTTATCATGTGGGAAATGTGGGAAATTAAGTGTTGTGAAAAATATAACATGATGGCTTAAATCAAGCGTCATGGTAGACCTGAAGCTGAGGTGCTGGTACCATCCAGCGAAAATAAAAAAGTGAGTACCAATTTACAATGTTATTATAACTAGATAGTTCACCATATAACGATTTATCACCTTGAGACTAAGATGTAACAGTCACTTATTGAACGAGTTTTCACCACTCGTTTTGAATAGAATATGGCTTGGAAGGTGATTTGTTTAGGGCCATTCAGGCCGAAAATAGTGATGGATGTAACGGTAAGGTTAAATGAATAATAATAATAATAATCTGGGGTCGGCAACAGTAAAGTAATAGGCATTATTGGCCTAAATAATGTTCAAAGTGTGTCATGTCTAATATAAAGATACTGTATTTTGGTAAACAGTAAGAATGTAACGTGGAATATAGCGAGATACGTGAGTTTTTCAGTGTCAATGAAATGTTGAATGAATATTTGATATGATCAATCCTTAGGATTATATTTGAGGACCATTAAAGTAATGTAAGCCAGTAAATTTATACATGGTTATTAGGAGCTATTTAAAGCTTTGGCTTAAGTGTTATTACAGAGAGAACGCGGGTGTCTTAATAATTGAGTCATCTATGTGAAGTATTGTTTGAAGCCGCATATAGCGTGCAGAAGTAACGTAGAATCCAGTGATTTACGTAAATAAATAATTGCGGGGACCAAACTAGTATAGCTTGCACGTTAGGTGAGAAGTTGGCTGATCTACGAGTTAGTATCGCCTTTGTGCATACTCTATTATTCGCAGCGAATTGGACAGAGCCTGTCTGTATCCATCGCTTGCATGAATTATGGCCACGAATGATGTCCGTCGAGACTCCGTGAGCATGTGTATAAATGATCTACCCTGAGAGGTAAGGATCATATTCGTCGTTTAGGAAACGCAGATTTCCTTATGTTTATTAAGACAGCTGCTGGTGAGAATCCTGTATTCTCATTATGATGCGCGTCCAAAAGCCACTAGTATTCACCATAGAACGGCAAGGCTATCACCGGAATCATCCCCAGCCATGAATGTTAATAAGGAGCCGAGTTGAGCCCAATGCACTAATTATAGGTGTTAAATAATTAAATGACTCAATTACTTAGGAACAACACTTAGCGTATCTCTGCTGTACTGCAATTGTAAACAAACCTGACCTTGCCAGCAGATGAGGGAAGTGGGTTGGCCCACTGAGACGAGCGGCCATCTTGTGCCGTGGCCGGAACTAATTTTATTGCCTGCTAGGAAGAGGGGACATCGGTCCGCCAGTCCTTTAAATTAGGGTCACAGTAGGACACTGAAGAATCTCGATATTTCAATATGCAATTATGATATGAGTGTTATGATGATGCCAATTGAATTAAATGATGTGTTCCAACACACATACATTGTTGAATCAAAGAAATCGGATAATATTTGGCCCAGTTATTCTCTGAAGAGGAACACTGAACCAAATAAAGTGTTAGGCATCCATTGAGAATGCATCTTGCCAGTTCACGCTAATTTATGCAGACGGGTATGTGATTTCTAAGAACATGACACATTTGTAACGACAATAATCCCGACAAGACCCAGAGAATCGTTGTATGGTGAAACTATAAATATTTCTATCCATGTCTATTTTGGAAGGGAAAAGTACCCCTTTTTAAGCGTTTCATATTGATGGAAAGAAGGAAGATGATTCACACGGCACAACAAATATTTGTTAATTAAAGCAGAAAAATAATTAATTTATGCTAATCAAAGTAAATGACATAAGAAACGGAGTAATGTTTTATTAATGTCATTTTGATGTGATATGTGACTCTTGTGTAGTGATACTCCAGTTAAGTAAAAATTGTGTCACATGATGAACACTATGGAAACCCATGGAAGTCTGAAAATATCATTGATAGGATGCTAGAATTAGATTTGAGTGCACTGTAGCACTATTTTAAGAAGAAAACTCACAAAATAACCCTATTTTTATTTGTGGGAATTAAATATAATTTGTCCTTTATTTGTATTTGTTGTATAGCCATGATTTTATACCAGTAAATATTTTATTTTAGGAATATGTTGTGTAGTTCATGTAGAGTAGTTACCTGGTAGACTCAAATCCTGAGCATGTGGTCGTATGGTGGACAGGAACGTCCCATACCTCGAAAGACCGTGAGTTAGCTGGGGTACGAACACATGTTCCACATGATGACAGTTGGGTACAATACTTAATCGTTTTCACAGACTGATTAGTTTTTTTTCTCGTTATCGTTTTACCCTCCTGGGTTGGCTTTTCCCACGGACTAAGCGAAGGACGGTGTCCCGCAGCTTGAGGCTCTGAAACTGGGGATACAACTGGGGAGTGTGACTAGCAATTCGCCCAGGCTGCCTCACCTGCGAAGTGAACAAGGGCCTGATGAGGGGACGGGAAGAGTGAGAGGGATAGGCAAGGAAAAGGAAAGGAGGCGGTCGTGGCCTTTGGTTAGGTACTGTACCTTTCCAGCATTTGCCCGAAGACGAAGTGGGAAACCACGGAAAACCACTCGAAGATGGCTGAGGTGGGAATCGAACCCACTCTACTCTTCTCCCCGAGGCTGAGTAGACCCCGTTTCAGCCCTCATACCACTTGTCAAATTTCTTGTTAGAGCCGGGTATCGAATCTCAGACCTCCGGGGTGGCATTTATGCACGCTTACCACTACACTACGGAGGCGACACGATTTGTTTATTTGGCTCTGTAAAAGACCATGTCTCTGCGGAGGCCCGGGTTCAAATCTCGGCTCTGTCACGAAATTTTGTTCCTGGCCTGAGGCCTGGAACGGGGTTCTCCCAACCTCGTGAGGCACACAGACTTAGTAGAGGCAGGTTCGCTTCCTGCCTCAGCCATCCTAGAAGTGGTTTTCCGTGGTTTCCCACGTCTCCTCCTGGCGATTGCTGGGATGGTTCCTTTCGACAGGACCACGGCATCTTTCTTCCCACTCCCTTCGCTGCCATTTCCTTCATTAGACCCAAGTTCGTGGTCACTTAGGCGATTGGCTTGTCACCATCCCCAGTTGTATCTGCTGTCAAGGTGTGTTCAGCTCCGAGGCACTGTCCTGGAATTCGACGGTAGAGGACTGATCCCTCGCAAAGTCCGAGGGTAAAGCCGAGCTTGGAGGGTAAGCGATCAAATAAAAAGAAAAAGAAAAGAAGACCGTGTGTATCGTTGCATAAGCTAAGGTGCTGGATTGGACAAGGATGAGGAGGTGATTGTCTCTGGCTAGGGCACAGGCAACCAGTTAGCTACGTCGTACATGTTCCAAGCTTCGTAGACCACAGTTAAGGCAAAGTGTGCCCCATTGGAACGAAAACAACATGCGATGGCAAGTCAGTATGTAGCTGCGCGAACTCGCTCCTTCGACGTAATTCACAACACGAAGCGTATTCACTGCCTCGAGATGAATTCCAGCGAAGAGCATATGAATATGTTCAGGCGCGGATCTAGAGTTTGGCTTTGGGGGGGGTCAGAGAATCGAAATAGTTAAGCAAAATGGTATCACTAAAAACGCAATCACAAAATAACCAAACGTACAAAACCAGACCAATTTTTTGCAAGCTACATGGATAGAAATTTGATGCGTTTAGCGCACCTAAAATATTCGTACAAATTGCAACGGCGTGTTTTGCGACTTTTACATCGAGCTTCGAGAAAAATACCAAAGTACGTTGCAGTTTCGGCAAGTCGGGTTGGTACCGACAAAGGGAAAAAGTCACAGCTTAAATTGCCAACCAAGCTTGCAGTTTGGACGTCGGAAAAATTTTTTGGTGCGAAAAAAGCCCCAAATTTCTATTCGTGCTTTGCTGAACATTCATCGTGACATCACTATAAACATCGATTCAGTAATCACAAGGTTTGCTAAACAAAATCGACGAGTTGATTTTGTTATATAAATACTCGTTTTTATATAACAGGTATGAAGTAGTAAATAAGTACAGTTGTAACAGAACATAATAATTGCAATAAAGAAATTTTCAGTATTGAATAAAATGAAAAAAAAAACTGTTTTTCAGTTAAAATTCATTAAGTTTTATTTGTCTGGTTATTGTGTTTTGTTTTTTTGAGTTTGTAAAAAATTTGTTCTCCGTTTGGGGGGGGGGGAGGTCATGACCCCCGTAACCCCCCCCCCCCCCCTTGAGTCCGCGCCTGAATATGTTATATTAATGGAGGAGCTCGACAGAATGCATACCAGGCGCATCGCCTGTACCAAGAACTCTATCCGGATAGACAACGACCGACAGGCATGGTATTTCGGGGTGTGGAAAGACGCCTGGGAGATACTGGATCCCTGGGAAAAACACGGCCTGTTTGAGATCATCGCGTGACGTCTGCTCACAATGAAGAGGTTGTGTTTGACGCTATCCGGCGTCACCCTCATACTACCACACGGGCCATTGCACTGGAGACGAACATCAGCCGAGCGTCTGTTATGCGGATAATGCACACCCACTGGTCTCACCCGTACCATCTGCACTTACACCTGGATATACATGGTCATGATTTCGAAGCACGGGTGGCGTTCTGTGGAAACTGATCCGGCTTTTCTAGCGACCATCTTATTTACGGACGAAGCACGATTCCACAACAATGGAACCGTTTATCGTCATAATATGCATTACTGGAGTGTGGATAATCCCCATTGTGTGCGACAGACATCCTTTTAGGTACACCCCCTTGTGGGTTGCGGGTTAGAATACACACACGGTATGCTCTGCTTGTCGTAGGAGGACACTAATAGGGCCGACAAGACAGACTGACATGACTGACTTTGATTTTGAAAACTCCCTGTTGATGGGAAGAGAAAATTCATCGACGGTATCCCCAGCCTGTCGTAAAAGGTCTTTTCCGACTTCCGGTCCCATTTTTTGTTTGACCCTTAGAAATAAACGTCATGCTGCCTGGGGAAGGGCCACCAATTTGGCCATCTGACCAGAAAGCCTGGACGGTATTCCCCATCCCGTCAGGTGGGTGCGCCATGTACCCTTGCAGTGGTATCCGCCTCACAACGGAGGTCCCTGCACGGCCGAATAATTTCGCCAAACATATCACTGTGCATGCCGAGGGGGAAGTGCCTATTCAAGGCACTGGGACCCCGGGCAATACCCACTATGCCAGGTAGGTATTGCCTTGGCTGGGTGGCGCCCACAGTGATGACCCTCGTTCGGAGTAGGTTGTATTCGGGGAGGGTTATTTCAGGATGACGCGAAAGCGGCCCAATAAATCATCAGAGGGTGTCCCCCTTAAATAGCCGTCTCTTGAGTGTCGGATCAGGGATAAAACTTTCAATGCACGTTTCCCTGTTGACAAGTCACATCGCTACCTGGTAGCTATCAGGACAGGCGGGGATTATTTCAAAGTGGTGAAATCAATGACTTTTCCGAGGAATTCGAGGGGAAATTTGGAGATCTAAACGGGATTTCCAAGCTCCGGAACGGACAGCTCCTGCTGCATACAATTAGCCGACAGCAAACTGAAACGTTGCTGGAATGCACGCATTTCAGCGAAATTCCCGTTAAGGTCTCAAAACACGAAACGCTAAATGAGGTCCGTGGAGTTATTTTCCATCGTAAATTCATTTTGAATTGCGATGCGGAATTGTTGCGGAATCTGGGGAAGATAGGCGTCACCAAGATTGGGCGCATCACCCGAAAGATTGGAGAGAACAGCGTCGATACCGGCGCTTTTATTCTCCATTTCGAGGGTGATGTTTTACCTAAGCAGATGTAGGTCACATCGAACCACTGCGATGTTCGACCGTACATCCCTCCACCTATGTGATGTTATCAATGCCAGAAATTCGGGCATGTTTCTGCCAGGTGCACTGCCAAGGCCGTGTGTAGAGAGTGTGACAAGGGGACACATGAGGGTGAGAGGTGTACGCCTCCCCCGATTTGTCCTAACTGCCAAGGAAGCCACTCTCCACGATCGAAGCAGTGCCTTGAGTTCTGTAAAGAAGCCACAATCCAAGAAATCAGAACATTGCATCGGCTTTCATATCGCCATGCTCGCAAGAGGTACCGTGATATTAATGCCCCCGAATTTCGGGTGACGTTTGTGGCCGCAGCGACGCCCTCATTCACCCCTGCTGTCACAGTTTCCAGTATAGTACCCTCGACGTCCGGTAATTCAGCAGATTTGAAATCACCCCTCGCTGTACCAGCGAAAATTGTCTGCCGGAAGGAGGTCCCACAACCTTCTTCGGGCAAGGAAACGAAGGCGACAGTTAATCTACACCGGCGAAATCGGAGAAGTCCTATTCTTCTTCGAACCGGTCGGCTAACATGTCTTCCTCAGTAAACAGGGGAAAGAAGAGTTTGCCGACCAGGGCTGGTCCTTCTTCCAGTCCACCCGATATGACAAAAGTAGTAGTGGAGATGAGAGAGAAGGTTCGTCGCCATCTCTCTCGCCCTCCTGACGGAGTGGCTACTGACTCTGCTGGCCTTCCCGCTCCCACGACCATCAAGGGATCGAAGCCGGCTGAAGCCAAACACGTCCGTATGGAGGAACTCCCCTACAAATAGGAAAATACATCAGCGGAGGAGAGAGGAACGGTTCAGCGCCGTTTCTCTTCCTCTCCTAGAGACAGGGCTGCTCAGGTATCTGCTGGCCATTCCACTCCCACCACCACCAGTGGAGCGGTGTCAGCAGGAGCGGCCATGTTTTGTAAGGAACTGGCGTCTGTGGGGAAGCGACCATCTACTTCCCCAAATAGACGTCAGCGCCGATCAAGAAAGAAATCTCTTCGGGGCATGTCGGGGACAGACACCCAGTCTTCGGACCGGGAGAAAGTCCCTCGACACCGCTCTCGCTCTTCCCCAAGAGCGAGACTCGTGAAGTCCGACGAGGACCGCGCGCCATCCAGGGGACTGCCCGCTCCATTTTCTTCGTCATCGGACCGAGATGTGGAGATTGAGGTGCGCTCCCTGCCCCATCATATCCAACTAGAGATGGGGAATGGTGGCTAACGGTCAAGCGTAAGTAGAAGACCCACTTCTACTTACAAGGGAACTGTAATAGCTAATCTGGTCATCTCAATGAGTTACGTCAATTAATATCTTCGTTTTCGGCAACCATTGTCTGTCTTCAGGAATTCAGGTTTCGTCCTGGACGTGAGACAATAATGCGTTACTTCAACCTCTTCTCTGAAGACCCGGTGGATGGAGCTGTGGCCGTCGGTGGCGTCTGCATTCTCGTCCACTCTAGCCTCTTTAGTGAAGAGGTGCCGTTGCGTACTCAGCTAGAGGCAGTTGCAGTTCGTACTTCGTCGCCAGTAATGGCAACAGTATGTAACGTGTACATTCCACCTGATTCTCAACTGGATTGAAACCAGCTGTTGGATCTAGTCTCTCAGCTCCCCCCCCCCCCCCCCCTCCTTTTCTCCTTCTGGGATATGTTAATGCCCACAACACCATCTAGGGCTCCGCTACCACTAGTGATGGAGGGAGAGATTTTGAGAGACTGATCAGGCGCTGGAGCTGTATTTGTTAAACACAGGGGAACCTACGCACTTCTCTATTGCACACGGCACTTATTCAAATGTCGATATCACCTTGTGCTGTCGTGCGCTGGTTCCCCTGCTACAGTGGGGTGTACACGACGACCTTTGTATTAGTGACCATTTCCCGATTATCGTTACTCTTCCGAACCAGAGAGCCATCGAATTACCAAGTCGATGGCTTCTCCGTCGGCCTGATTGGACAACTTTCACAGCACGTGCTGATTTTGCCGAAGATACCTTTGAGAGTGTCTATGATCATACCATTCACATAACGCATGGTATTTCGGCTGCTGCTGAGGAAACAATACCTTCCTCATCCGGCAACTCCCAACGGAAACTTGTCCCTTGGTGGTCAGCCGAGATTGCAGCAGCCTTTAAAGATCGTCGACGTGCTTTCAAATGCTATCGGAGGCAAAATACTATGGCCAACCTTAGCACCTTCAAAAGGATGCGTGCTAGAGCCCGATATCTGATTCGGGAGAGTAATAAAACGACGTGGGAAAAGTATGTGTTGTTTATGACGACACATACTCCTTCATCTCAAGTGTGGACTAAGCTTCGTCGGATCTCCGGACTCCCGATATCATTGATGGCACACGGAGTCTCCATCATCGGAGACATCATCACGGACCAACTCGCCATTGCCAACCGTATTGGATCGCACTTCAATGATGTATCCTGTTCTGGGAGTTACGATCCTACGTTTCTGACTCTGAAGCGGGAGGCGGAGGCTCACCCCTTGTCCTTTGCTACTGCTGCTTTGGAGTCCTACAATGTACCATTCTCTGAAAGGGAACTGCGCAGTGCGCTTTCACTGTGTAGGGATACGTCTCCCGGACCGGATAACATACAGAATCAAATGTTAAAACATCTGTGCGAATCCAGTATAAAGCAATTGTTGGTCCTCTTCAATCGTATATGGATTGATGGGCAGTTTCCATCTCAATGGCGAAAGTGGATCATGATACCGGTTCCCAAGGCTGGAAAGGATCCCAAACTTGTCAGCAGCTACAGGCCTCTCAAATGCCCTATGTAAGCTGCGAGAGAAGATGGTGAACCATCGACTGGTGTGGTTCCTGGAAGAGAGAGGCTTACTGTCAGGGTACCAGTCTAGATTTCGCTCCCATATGTCCACCACCGTCCATCTGGTGCGACTTGTGAGCGCCATACAGGAGGCATTTCTCCGAATTACCTACGACACCATATGGCGCTACGAGATCCTTTCCACCCTTCATGAGTGGGGACTCCGTGGTAATCTACCGACTTTCATTACGAATTTCATGTAGTCCGACTCTTCCGTGTAAGGGTCGGTAGAACATATCGCAATATTATACCCAAGAAAACGAAGTTCCTCAGGGTTCTGTTCTGTCACCTTGTTCGAGGTTGTCATATCTTTTGGCCAAAGATGCTACATTAAGATTGTTATTTTTTTTCTCTATTATCTTTTTTCCACTGTTGTAAAATTAACTGTCATGGCATCCAGAAGTGTCAATAAATGGTTGTTTTGAATTGATATATTTTCCTTAAATATAAAAGAAGAAAGAATCTGCGATACGCCGATGAGTGTAAAAGTTAAAGAGGTTGCCATAAACGGCATTGTTACCGCCACCGGGCCCACGATAGTTCCATCGCTGTATGTAGCCGATTTAGCTCTGCTTTACAGCTCTGGAAGTATGTCAATCGTGGAACGGCAATTGCAGATAGCTATTAACCGGGTCGACAGGTGGGCTCACGACCGGTTTTCATCAGCGAAATCCTCCGTCGTCCATTTTTGTCGGCTCCGAAGGCTACACTTACACCCTGAACTTCATCTCAGGTATGCTGCGTTGCCGCTGGTTGACACTTATCGCTTCCTGGGGCTCCATTTTGACAGCAAATTAACGTGGCAGCCCCATATACGGCAACTAAGAACGACGTGTCTCAGGAAACTGAACATGCTCAAGTTTCTTAGTAGCACTACGTGGGGGGCTGACGGAGCGGTGCTGCTACGGTTCTACCAAGCCCTCGTCGTGTCCCGGCTAGACTATGGTTCTGCGGCTTACGGTTCAGAAAGACCGGCAACCTTGAAAATGCTGGACAGTATCCACCATAGTGGCGTTAGGCTGGCTACTGGTGCCTTCCGGACCAGCCCGATACCCAGCCGACTCGCCGAATCGGGTGTTCCACCTCTAAATTATCGACGCCATCTTATGCTTTTAGCATATACTACTAATGTGCGTCAGTACCCAATACGACCAGAGGTACACCAGCCAGCCTCGAACCACTCGGCCTGTTGGTATTAGACTCGATAGCTCGTGTACTGAAATAGGAGTGGCTGTGGGCCCTAGCCTACTTTTCACATTTTGCAAAAATGAGGAAAAAGTAGACTTATGAGATCGATCCGGGAAAATGTGTGTCTGTCTGGCTGTGTGTGTGTCCCCCCCCCCCCCCCCCATGAACTCCTAAACGGCTGCAGCAATCAAAACCAAATTTGGTATGAGTAAAGATGTGCACCGGAATATCTCACGTCCATATTTGAAAATGATGTCAGTGCTACCAACTGCTGAAAAACGCACTAGAAATTTGAGCTCCATGTTGGATATCTTGCAAGGTATGCATGGGAGCTATTCCAAAATTGGCACACATGTAGATAATACTATTTCAGTTTAATTTCCAGGAGGCCATACATGACAGTGTTGCCAACATAATTTTAAGCCTTCTGATAAGTCCAATGTTTAAATGCATATAACGTCTACACTATCAATGGGATTTCAAACAAATTTTGTATGTAAAATGTGTACATAAACAGATAAGACTGAGCGTATTCTTAAGAGCCACCAGGGCCGCCAAATGTTAATAATTGCTCTCTCTATTTTTTTTAAATCCAAATACCAATATATCAGAAAGTATGCAAGCCGACAGCTTTAAACTATGCACACGTATATTCTGACATTTTAGATTAATTTTGAAAACTTATATACATCAGTTCTACCAACATGATCATAAGCCTGCTGATAGTACCAATTTTTAAATACATGTAACTTCTATACTATCAGTTGGATTTCAACCAAATTTCGTATGTGCTATGTGTAACATAACAGATATGACTATAAGTATTGTTAAGAACAATCAGGGCTGCCAACTGTTAATAAATGCTGTCTATATTTTTGTCACCCTAATATCAATATATCAGAAAGTATGCAAGCCAATAGCTCTAAACTTTGCACATGTATAGTACGTGGCATTCTAGATTAATTTGGAGTAACTAATATACGTCAGTGCTGCCAACATGATTCTAAGCCTGCTGATAGGTCCAATTTTAAAATACATGTAACTTCTATACTAATAAATGGATTTCATCCAAAATTGGCACAACAAGATATCATAAAATTTCAGATTATTTTTGACCAGCACACGCATGGTATTGTTGGCAACATGCTTTTACGCGTGCTGATAGATCCAGTGTCTAACTGCATGTAACGTCCTTCGGACTTCAACCAAATGTTGTATTCTGTACCTTAAGAGATGGAAATAAGAATATATTTAGTCACCATGGCTGCCAACTGTAGTGCGTTATTAGGCTACATTACACCAGGTATGTTTTGAACTAATTAGATATTTCGATATTACCAACTTAATTTCGTCATTATTCTAGATAGGTTCATATACTGTAGAATAATCATTGGCATGAAAAGTAGGCTGTATAGTTCTTCATGGAACTTCTTGTCTTACGTATGAAACCACCCAACAATCTTCTTCTTTCCTGGCGTTTATACCAGTACAGAGTCCGCTGCTCTACCATCCAACCATCAGAATATAATAAATAGGGGCCGGATTTTGGTGGTTTTTAAAATTGTCATTTTAGGTTTTCAAAAACATAAAATTGTTCTTTTTAGGTTTTTATTAGGTTGAATGGGTTTTTACAATAGGTTCTTATGTTTAAAGGGTAGCGAAAGTTGACATACATTACATAAGGCTTAAAATTAATACCTCATTGTTAGTAAACAATCTGATTGCAACGAGAGAGTAAATATTTTACATAATGATGCGTCATCAAATTATCACCGATAACTTTACACTTGCAGGGATTGCAATAAAGCCAAGGATGTCAGAGATGATTTTCACACTCTATCTCGTTCAAATAATGTTGATTCTTTACAATATTGGATTCTTGGGAATAATAAGAGATTTATTCGCTCTTTCCTCTCGGTAAATAACCAAACAATAATATATAAGCTGGTAAGTGCTGAAAATATTTCATTTTTCCTGTAGGTAGGATTGCTTTCAATCAACTGGAGCTAGGAATAAACACTATCTTCACATTTAATTTCAAGGATTATGGACAAAATTTGAAATATACTACAATAAATGGTACAAAACTGCAATTAGTTATTTTTAGGTACTCGCGTTATTATTTAGTTTATTAGGTAGTACGGAATTTCAGTGTGATTCGTAAAAGTATTTAGAAGTATGGGAAAAATAGATAAGAACCTAAGAATCCGGTTCCTCATAATAGGCTAACTGCGCCCCGATAATATAAGGTAGTTTCTCTGTTGCTGGATAGCGAATTTTTGTACAAACTCAATTGTCTAGAATAATGAAAAATATAATAATAATAGTATACTAATAATAATCATTATTGACTAATAATTATGAAAGTAATAATAACATAACTGTCTAATGATGGTAATAATAATAATAACAATAGTCTAATAATAAGTATTTCGCTGTCCTCTTGGAGTGACGATGTGGGTAGTCATAATATAGCCTTATTCTGAAAGCAGAGACATGAAATGATTGTCAATGATATGTAAGCCAACCAAAATTTGATTAAACTACAGAATCGTCTGTACTCCCCTCTCCAACTCCAGGCAGCTTGAAATGTATAAATTTTATATGTGGTCTCAAACCTCATGTCTCGGTGATAATCAACGTTGAAGTACAAACAAACACTACGGTGTTCCCGCAACTTAGATCTACTTAGTTATATACGGAAAATGTGCCACGGAACCGCTTGATAGCACTGTGCTTTGCCCATTGCCCTACCTCACAAATCGTGTACGGTATCCCAAAGAAATTTTGATCAACCGATCACAACGAGGGGACGGAGTCGCGCAGCTTCTTTTGGGGTACAGGATCTCTACATTAGCTGAAACAGAAGGCTGGCGTGCTGTGAGGTGAGCGGGAAAATGGGATTGAGTGAGTAAATGCATGCACGTCGTCCCAATAAAAATAACAGCTACATCGCACGCCTTCTGCTTGACCTTGAGACGTCATAATGCAGCCTTGTAACAATACAATCCTGTTAAATTTGTAACGTTCCGTTCCGTCTGTTTGTTCCGTTATTATAAGTAGAATGTTCCGAACTGTAACGTATCGGATATTCCTCTGTTCATTTCGGTACGGGACAACGTAACGTTCCACCCGTCTCCAATACGCTGTACCGGTACAGGCTCGGCTAACATTCCACTGTTCCAGATACCGGGTACGGTTTCAGAATCAGTTCCGTTCCAGGACGGTAACGTTACGCTTGGAACAGACAGCGGTAACGTTACAACTTGGAAATAACCTTGGAGATAACGGAATTTCTCCGTTCCACATAGACAAGAGTTCCGTTCCGCGTTACGTTCTGTTCCGGGTCCCTGATTATGTGACGCTGAAAGGAAAGTAACTTTTCTTCATAGGCACCAGGAAGACGCTGCGAAATTGAGGTACGCCTTCGTATACTCAACCCATTTCTTTTATAAAAATTTTGAATCCATCCTCGGCTTGCTTTAAACCCTACCGTAGAAAGTTCCTTCGCGATCTGTAATGCCTTTAATTGACACATTTCGGTCGACACCCCATTTCCCAATTCCCGCCTTTCTGTTACGTATTTATAAAGTTGTTTTTCAATTTCCGGAAACTGTACACTCAGTCCGCGGAAAGCTCTACGAGCACCACTACTTGTTAGCAACACGTTTTTCTTCTTTCTCCAATCTCGAATACATGACTCGTCAATATCATATTTCCTACCGGCGGCACGATTTCCAATAATTTCAGCTTCCCTCACAACTTTCAGCTTCTCACTCACAGTAAACGACCGCAAACGCTTCGTAGAACTCATGTTTACACTCGGAAAACGTGCGCTAGCACCATCTAGCGGATACTCGCAACACCCGATATCGCGTATGGCGGGCAATTTCAATCTTTAAAATCAGGATGACTCAAATAAGACCCGCACCCCAATTTTTCACGTCCGATTTTGTTTAAAAATGTGCGGGTGGTATTCGAGTATATACGGTAGTTATTGCATTTGTGAACTGTAATACTATTGTGGATGTTCCAAATACGGAGGGAAGAACAGAAACGGCAGAAGTAGTGGGAGAGATAGTGCAAGTTGAAGTAGTTTAACCCGTTAATATTGGAGTTGAGAACAACTTCTTACGTCTGGTTAGAACATCAACCTGCCAAAGCATCAAACTAAATAGTGTCGACACTTCTTCACAAACTGGCCAGCATAAATGCTTAAGGTGCAAAATATTTCGGTTATTCTCTAATGGCTGTGGGGGTCAGAACAAAAACAAGACTATGATCAGCATGCTATCTCACTGGTTACTGCTAGAAGCTCCCGCATGTCCAGAGGAAATACAGCTATGGTTCCCAATTGTGGGCCGCTCATTTATCTCACCTGACAGAGTTTTTAGAAATATTGAACGGCAACTTCGCAAAGTGAGTGTCTTTGAAAATCCTGCCGGATACATCAAGCACATTGAGAAATTTGCGACAGTAGTTCGCCTGGAACAAGATGAATGTTCTGTTAGGGATTAGAAAGAGTATATGGATGGCATGGTAAAAAAAAATCCATGTAGTAAGCATTTCCAATTCCAAAAAGAGAAGAAATCGTGTTCAGAATTATGGGCAAAACTTAAAAATAACATGTCTGGTCCGAGGGGAGCCGTTCTAAAATTTTGAGGTTGGTGAGGGAAAAGAGCATCATGAAAACTGGAACGAATATTAACAAACATCCGGGTTCCTCACCAATCAAGTAGGTGTTGCACTCAAATAAACTTAACTACAAGACGTCTGCCGGCTTTTAGAGCTGTATTTCGGTGAAAAGTGGCCAACGAATGACAACCCAAAATTCTTCAGTGAGGTCTTCCAGGAGCAAGAAGCCATTCGCAACAATATCGTCCGACCTCAAGAGGAAGAAGACGAAGAACCAGCAGATTTTGAGCTGATGGACGGTGTCGAGGATGACCTGACCTAACTTAAGTGCCGTTTTTTCTTGTTTTGTGCACTTTCATAATTTGTAAATTTTTATGCTGTCTAAATGACATTGCACGGTGTTTAAGATGTATTTTTTAAAAATATTTTTATTTTTATCGCACCCGACGTTGTCTATTTTTTCAAAATATATTTTTCCTAATAAACCAAATTGAAACTAAAATAGTTCTTTATTAAAAATCTCATCCAAATGGAATTCGTAAAAAAATAGCGGGTTTTGCAACCTAAGTTTCGTTAACGACTCTCGCCGTCACGGGTGCAAATGTCGTTAACTGCACAATACGTGTGCAAAAAAACGGTAAGTCAATATTTTAATTTATGTTTTAGGACAGAAGCTCCAACCGTAGATTTCACAGATTTTAACTGTATAATAAATGATTTTATGTTGATTTTCAGGGGTAAGAAATATGGTATTAGCTTAAATAGTTTGGTCGTAGCAGTTTTTCGACATTTACTCGATTTCGTTTATAATGCATTTAGCGGCCTTTGCAAACGGACTACTCAAATGATGTACATGTTTCTGTGTAACAATGATACCTTCTTCAGCATCAGCGTAAATGTATGATGAACTAGGTTAACGATATTGATATTAAGAAAATGGATATCCTTATTCTCTTTGTACAGTAGTTGTTCGAATAGCACCAAAAGAAATATTTATATACTAGCAACCTTCCCCGGCTTCGCCCAGTATCTTTAGCGGTTTACCCAGCGTAAGCTTATAAAGCTTAATACCGTTGTTGCAGACACACAGCTCACATGCTTTCTAACTCCCACTTCTCCACAAATTAGCCAGACTGACTGATGTTTTTAGGTCAGATTACTTGCATTACAAGGTTGTAATAAAATTATGCCACTTGCTTTTGCCATGTTTTTCCCCTTTGATTTTAAGCATTCAGTTTGATGGTGTATTTGCTTGATATGTTGCCTTTGTAGTTGGTTGGTTTTTTTTTTCGTGTAGCCTCCTGAGAGGCCGAGTGCAGGTCTTTCTATTCGACGCCCGTGGGCGACCTGCGCGTCGGGATGAGAGATGGAATGGATGAAGATGAATTGAAACTGGGCAAGGATTTGGAAGGAAGCGGCCGTGGGCTGTCAGAAGGTACTGTCCAGCATTTGCCTGGTGTTGAAAATGGGAAACCATGGAAAACCATTTCAAGGACAGCCGACGGTAGGGCTCAAACCCACGCGTCTACCGAGTCAGCAGAGAGCTTGGCCCCATGGCCTAACGCAGCGCTTTAGCCAGCGTAGCCACTACTGTCGGTACCCTACTTGTAATACCTGGGTACCCTAGGGGCAGATGACCTCGTAGTTCTACCCCTTAAAACAACAACAACTTACTACCTTGGTACCATTTTTTTACATAATAATATTATTGGTTTTACGCCCCTTTTAACTACTGCGGCTTTTAGAGACCCCTACCGTGGTACCGGAATTTTTCCCCATAGGGGATCTTTAACGTGCCAGTAAATCTACTGACACGGACGGCTCCCTCGCATTTGCTCACCCTCAAATACCAACTGACTGCGCCAGGATTCGATCCTGCAACCTTGGGAACAACAGGCAAGAACGTAACCGCTGAGCCACCCAGCCAGTCTTATCTTATATAGACACTGTATTTACTCACATATTGGGTGCACTTTATGTGTCATTTTTAAGGTCCCAAAATATGGAGTTCAGGTAATGTGCAAAAGATTTTCAGGTACAACATTTTAATAGAGGTGTTTATATAAAACATTGATGCAACAGTATCACGAGTTTGGTTTGTAACTGCCGAACATTATATAACAAGCAATTGCCAGTACATGTACTGTCAAATTGATCACGATAAATATTGGGGTAAAATTTAGTGATATTCACAGTGTTTCCAGTAAAACTTCAATTAATTTATTTTCCTCAGTCAAAGATTTATGTTTCTGTATTGCAGCAAATTGGACACCAATCACCTTGGCTAATTTTCAGAGAAATGCGAGTGAAAAATAGTGCTAACTGTAAGCCTGCAACAGCCAACAGAATGCCTAAAGAAACTTTGCATGTTCTCTTTTCTTTAACTTTCAGAATTCGTTCTCAATTTTTAACGTGTTGAAAGTAGTATTTGTCTTTGTTTCTAGGTTTTGTCAGGCTTGGGCATGCAGCTATGCACACTGTGGGGTAAGGATGACGAGAGCATCTGTCGCCCTGCTCACTTCTCCATGTTTCTTTCTATGAGTGTTGAACTTGTTGGTCATGAAAGCCTGACAGTAGTGCATTCTGTTAACTCGATATGGATGGCCTTTTTTAAGCATGATTTGATCTCAAAGGATGAAGTCTTCCTGGAGTATGTGCCATATTGGGTGAAAACAACTTTTCAAAAAATTCTGAAGGTAAGTCGGCAATAATTATGATGCATTATTTCTTAGATCCTCTTAAATTCAAGTGCACAAGAGAGACATCGATATACGGTATTGCTGCCGTGGTCATCCATCCATAGTGGAGAGGTTCGACTTCAGGTCTTGCAGAGATCTTCAATAATTCAGATTAATAAATGGATTAGGCCTAATGGTCCTACCTTGCTTCCGGGAAATAATCTTCCATTTTTTCTGGTTCCATGTATCATTCACTTTCTTCCTTATAGCAGTCTTCATTTTCCGGAGTGTCAAAAGATCAGTGAATTAGAATAAGTTTTGTTGCATACTCTAATGATGAATCGATACATTTCAATGCATCTGTGTGAGTAATGGGTAGGGACCCTGGATTTCAATAATAAGAATTTTAACAGTGGTGGAAAAAACAACAATGAATGGTGTTTAAAGCAGTAAATACAATTCATTTATGGCGATATTTTAGGACCCTTGGCCTCCTTGGAAGATCTTTGGAGTCTACAACTTGTAACTCCATTCCCTCCCAAGGGCTGCCAAGTCTGCCTATAGCTCCGGATAACCAGTGTTTTGCTTGTTCGTTCTCACAGGTCATCCAAAGGATACCCTGTGAGAATTTATTGTCTAGAAATTGTGGTGACACCTGTTCAAGGTTATCATCCAACATTTCCAGAATTTTTCCTTTCACCAGTACTGCTCATTCCTGGTTAAGTTTTTGTTTTTTTGCCATTACGGCCACCTTAATATCTTTAACAGCGTCCCTGTAGCTCAAAGGTTGAGTTGGTTCATTCCTTCGATGCTTAGGTTCTCGCTGTTCAGGGGTACTTGATTCTGAGCGAGGTCTTTTTTGGGTTGAGGTCTTTTCGCTCCTGGACGGTTTGTTTTCCGTCCAGGTTCCTTCTCTCATCTTCCTTTCCATCGTTTGTTTTTTCCTTTGTGCACCAGAGAGTTTCTTAGGTTTAATCCCAGTTCCTGACGTACCTGGTGCTGTAACCCCTCCTGGAGTTACATCAGTCACCTCCATTGTGGAGTCTTCTGATACCGACAAGTCTGTGGATGAGTCCATTCCTTGTATCGTCATAGTTGAGCATTCGCTTGAGGTTTTTTTCTTGGTTCTCCATATTGGTCCCACGAGTATCAGAGAAATGAATAGTCCACTCCGACAGAGCTCCGATTGACCGAGCAAGGCTGCATTCTCAGGGAGGTCGCCCAGTTTCCCTGAGGCTCCGTTAAAGACACATCACCCATGTGCCATGCACCCCTTCGGCACGGATTAAAGCAAGCCACACTTAACACCTTGGGTTGGGGAGGTGGTCCGCGATCTCTTATTCAATATATTCAGAGAAACACCTGTCTGGCTCGTCAGTGGTCAATGTCGCTACCAGACAGGTGCCGGCTATCCGCCACCTGCCGACGCGTTACAATACCCGCTCAAGGTCCAGCATTAGGGTTTGCAGGATGTTGCTCCCTGCCAGGGACCACCCGCTGAGGATGTCGTGAGGTTGGCATCACGAAAGGCATCCGGCCGTAAAAGCTATCCGCCACATAGACTTTCAACGCATCTCATCTTCAACCCCATTGAAAATGGGAATAATAAGTGGTAGACATACAAAAACTTCGGGAATACAAGTAATTGTAGGCCTACTGTCGACCAAAGTATTATGTGCACTCGAGTTTGAAGGTTGTTTGTGAAGTAACCAATAGACCTACATAAAATCCAATAACATCATCATTTTCATCGTTCTATTTTACGTTAGTTCATGTAGGTTTGGAATTTTTAATTTATATTTTAATATTTTTTATCACAGTTGGAACACAAAATGTGCCCGTTTTTAAGCGTGTTTCAACCATGCGTCACATTTAAGAATTATTATCTCAAAACCCCCTCATCGGATCGAATGCAAATTTTAACACAATATACATTGGAATGTTGTACAACTGGTTTATTAATTTCAAAATTTTGTGTGTCCAAGAAACAAAGTTATCATTTTTGTAAGGTAACTTTTTCTCGGCTCGGGGTGGTTGGAAAATATAGCTCTTGGTCGCGTTGTAATCCTTATAGATCAAGACGTTATGCTGTATGACTGTGAAATACGTAAATTAATTCACTTATTTTATATCGGGTTGTATTTGTTCGTGGAAATAAGGCATGATTCACCAGCCAGCCGCTCCGGGGTAAGCTGTACAGCGTTGCTGAGATGGAGCCCATCACTGCCGAGCGAGGCGTGGTCGTATTTCCCCGTTCAAATATAAACCGATATAAAATAAGTGAATTAATTTACGTATTTTAAAGTCATACAGCATAACCTTTTGATGTATAAGGATTACAACGCGACCAAGAACAACATATTCCAACCACCCCAAGCCAAGAAAACGTTACCTTACACAAATGATAACAACTTTGTTTCTTGGACACGCAAAATTTTGAAATTAATAAACCAGTTATACAACATTCCAATGCATATTGTGTTAAAATTTGGATTCGATCTGATGACGGGTTCGTGAGATAATAATTCTTAAATGTGACACATGGTTGAAATACGCTTAAAAACGGGCACTTTTTGTGTTCCAACTGCGATAAAAAATATTAAAATATAAACTAAAAATTCCAAAACTACATGAACTCACGTAAAATAGAACGACGAAAGTGATGATGTTATTGGATTTTATGTATGTCTATTGGTTACGTTACAAACAACCTTCAAACTCGAGTACACATAATACTTTGGTCGACAGTAGTTTTAAGCACAATCACCATGCCAAATGAAAATAATTTACCTGTCCACTGTTCTTAAGGAAATGAGCTGTATTGCCTTTTTCTTGATAGAACACCACAAGATCACCCAGGAATACTCAAAATCTTAGTCCCTACGATGATTCGTGAGAAGGCCTGTTGATGATCCAGCAAGCTCTATAAATATCGGAATTCATGAACATATACAGTAAATAAAACAAAAGAGGAATAACGCCCTACAGAGTTAGCAGCCACCCCTCAAAAAAGAGAATCAATTTCAATAAATAAAAATCCAGTGTGAACAAGACAATTCATTTCTGTTTTCTATCTTCTGCTCTTAGCTCACACGAAAATTCTAAATTAAAATGTTGTACCTGCATATCGCATGTTCACATATTTATGCAACATTTACCATAAGGACAATAGGCCGAGCTGAAAAGTAAATATATATATTGAAGTTGAAATATTAATACAGTTGAACCTGCTTTATACGTAACTCTGTCCTGCGTATTTCGTATTTGTACGTAATTTCTTTTCGGTTCCGGCAAAATGTAATTTAAAAGCGTGTTAATTTAATCTTATTTATACGTAATTCACTGTTATACGTATGAAGTGTCTGTGAAATACATCTGAGTTTTGCGTAGCCTGATTGTAATTTAATGAGCACGTGTTGTTATAAAAGAAACTACAGTACTGTATTTATGTAGTTTCCTCTTTGTCGGCGTAGACAGAGCGGTCGGTTTTCGGTGCTGAAACAGAACACAGAGTTTCTGTCTCATGTGGGACATGCTCTGGATTGTTCACACGAAAATAACTCTCACATTCAAACAAATTTATTTTCTTTTGTTTCCGCGATGAAACCGCCGACTCGGCTGGTAACTTAATCTTTAGCGGCATTGTGAAGGTCAAAAACGACGCAGCAAGAGGAGGAGCGAGATAGAGAGCGAAGGGAACTCGCTCGGTTGGCCTTTATTACGCCGCCAGTAAGTAGGGGTCAACAATATCACTTTGCAAAACTCGGTGTTTTGATTGATATGAGAATTTCATTCGTGGGACCAATGGACAAGTAAAATGTCCTCGGTGCCGGTATCTGGTGTGTACTATTGAACAGTAGTTTTATCATTCAGTTGCTTTCGATTAGCCATGGAGAACACAAAAAGGAAAAGTTACAAACTACATGAGCAAGTAAAATTCATACGAGAAGTGGACGCTAATCCGCACAAAACAAAAACTTAAATTGCTTATACCACGCTATGTACAGTCATCAGTAAAAAAAAAAACGCTATTTTGGATGAGTTATTAAAACTGGGTTCAAAATCAGCAAAGCGCAGCCGTCTGCAAGAAGGGAGGTACATAGATTTGGAGAAAGCACTTTTCACATGGTTCCAGCAAAAGCAGGCTGCAGCTCTACCAATTAGTGGTGACATGTTGAAGGCAAAGGCGATAGATTTAGCTAAAATGATGAGTATCACTGCTTCCTTTCTTAAATATTGGGACAATTAATCCTTTCTTCCAATCTTCTGGGGTCTTTTTCTCCTTCCATATCACCCTCATCACACGGTACAGCCACTGTTTCCCAACCTCCCCTGCTGCCTTCACCATTTCAACACTCCCTTCCTCCTTTCATCTTGTCTATAGCCATCTCCATTTCTCTCCAAGTCAGGTCCTTTTCCATTCCTGTGTTGTTTTCTCCATCTTCCAATGCATTGTCTTCCTCCCTATGACCATTTGGATTCAGCAAATCCTCAAAGTACTCTTTCCACACTGTCTTGAGTGTCTCTTTGTTGTGTCCCTCATTTCCGTTTTTGTCCATCATTACCACATCCTCTCGCAGACCTCTTCTCTTACTTTTGACCATCCCATAAATTGTGATGCAGAAGAAACGACCAAGGGGAAGACCAAGAGATAGATGGCTGAAAAGAGTAGAGGAATGTGTCAAGAAGAGAGGCGAAGACTGGACCAGAGTGACAGCGGAGAGGTGGTGGGAAGAAAGGACTAAGTGGCGAGGCTTATGTTCCAAACAGACCCAGCCTGGGGCTGGAAATCTGTACAAGATGATGATGATGATGATGATGAGTATCACTGCTCATTTCAAGGCTTCATCAGGATGGTTGCAAGGATTTAAAGATCGTCATGGAATCACAGGGAGAACAATTTGCGGTGACTCAAAAGCTGTGGACGACGTCACTGTGCAACACTGGAAAGAAGAGGTTCTGCCGGGTATCATAAGCGATTACCAGCCTACAAACATCTACAATTGTGATGAGACTGGCTTATTCTACAGTCTCCTTCCTAATAAAGCATTAGCTGAAAAAGGTGACTCCTGCCATGGAGGGAAGAAAAGTAAAATTCACGTAACAGTTCTTCTTGCCACCAATGCAGATGGATCAGACAAACTTCCTCCACTTGTGATAGGAAAATCGAAGAATCCGAGGTTTTTTTACCCTTTTGATGCCACGCTATTAATGGGTGGATATGCAAAGAATGCCAAGCCACATTAAGTGAAATTAGAAGGGTTTGATAAAAGTTATCTCCTACCAATAATTACCATGATAGAACGTTGAAATTTTTTTCTGTAGCAGGTAAACATATCTGTAACGTAATGGATGCTAATAAATTGATGTTTCACTTAATTTTGTTCATTAAAATAATACTTTTTTTAATTAATTAATTTCGAAATTTAAATGAAATTTTGACAGCCTTCACAATCTAAATAGTATCTTTTGTTATATACATGTTATTACTCATGGAATGCTACATAAATGTTCCAAATTTGGAGTAGTTCTATCAAATAGTTTTCGAGTACGATCAGTTTCTACAAGTTTCTTGATAAGAGAATGTGTCATTAGGTGGATTGTCAGTGTCACGTGTAACCTCTTCCCAATCACTGGTTGAGGTATCACTTGATTTATCATCGGGATATGTACCTAGTGAATCACTGTCGATATTATTCGGCGTAAATCCTTCCTGTGGCCGAGGTATTCCTGTGTCTCGTCCTTGGCGTTGCCTTGATTTGCGGACTCGTCGGAATACAAATTGTCACTGTCGTCATCAGAATAAATATCTTCATCGTCAGTCAAATATTCACACTCACACACTTCACTCAACGTTAAATCATTATTTATTTCCTCTTCGTTCAAAGAGCTAGTCATATTTATCACCAAGTAACTTAATTAGCTCCAAGCAAGAACCTCAACAATCACGACTTCAAAAGATAAAACACGCGCCAAGCCAGCTGACTACAGCATGCTCAAAGAGTGCTTATTATTAATTCAATTGTTCACGGAACTTAAACACATCGATATATACAGAATGAGAATGCTTCCCGCATTGTATTGTTCACAACAGCAAAATCTCGGCGTTACTGGAAATATCACTAAAATGTTTAGAAAAACGGGCACTTTTAGCAGAAACTCCCTGGGCCGATAGATCGGCCCCCTGGCACTATAAGGGTTAAGGGTGCGAAAACTAAACCTACGGAATATGAATCCAACAGAAATTCTTGGATGACTATGCTTCTGATGGAACAAAAAAAAAAAAAAAGTCAACCCCTGGCACTATCCAGCCCATGACATTAAAATGAAAACGAAACAGAAGAAAATCCTTCTTCTTATGGATAGATGTGCAGCACATCATCATCATTTCCCCTTATCCAGCTCCTGCCGGGTCGGGGTATTTATGGCACTTCTCCACTTTCCTCTTTCCTTCCACCATTCTTCTTCCACATCCACCTCAAATCGTTCTAGAGAATGTCCGAGTAGAACTTTTCCCTCCTAACTGTACCAGTGTTCTACAACCACTTGATTTGGGCATCATTGCAAATTTCAAAGTGCATTATAAAAGAATGCTGGTTCTACATTTAATAACACTGAGTGATGCAGGAAATGAAACTCTCTCCATTAATTTACTACAAGCCATGGACTTTATTTCGGCTGCCTGGAAGCAGGTGTCATCCTCCACAATCAGCAACTGTTTCCGCAAAGCTGGTGTCTTTCTGGAAGAGGCTGCCTCTAATGATGATTATGGGGATGAAATTATGTCTGACAATGAGCTATCGCTACCAGAGGGTGCAGATTTCGATACTTTTGTGCATTACGATGATAATCTGGCTGTATGTGGGGTACAACGGGATGAAGAGATTATTGCTGATGTATGTCAACGCGGTGGTGACGGACCGGCTACAAGCGATAGTGACAGTGATAGAGATGGAGATGACGACTAGAATCTTGAAACACCTGAACTAAGTGAAGTGTTAAGTGCAATCGATGTGTGTAGGCGTTACATCAGTGGGAAAAGTTGTAGTGAAAATGCTTTGAATTCATTACTACGTTTGCAAAAGGAGGTTTATACACGTAATGCAAGAAAATTGAAACAAGCCAAACTATCTGATTTCTTTAAGGCTGGACCAAGTTCAAAATAATACAGTACTATATCTTCTGTCTTAATGTATGTATTGTTTGCTAGGATTTACACATGTAGGTCTATTCCATCGGTTTTTCAATAAATATGTAATGTGTTGTGCAAGTCTGATTTCTAAGTAATTCTGAGTTATGAGTAGTTTTTTTTTTCTTCCCCTTGATATACGTATAAGTCAGGTTCAACTGTAAATGTTTTCAGACTCCTTTGCAGTGTTATAATTATATTTATTTATTTTTTATTTATAACCGCTCTACTTGCACTGGCGGACTAATCCAGCAATGCGACAGTTACTAACCTTACACTCTTGCTATGAGCACATGGTTCTTCAGTGTGTAAATCGAATCTTAGAACACTAGTCTTTAGGAACGTGCTCTTTCTTTCCACTCGAGCGCACACTGGCATAACTTTCTGTCGCTTTCTAGCAGATGTACGTCAAACTATATTACATTTCCTTGTGTAGTTTGATAGTGTGAAACTTAATCTTTCTTGATATGTATGTTTAGGTGATGTGAAAACATCATGTAATGATCAGAACAACAATAACGTACTTCATGTGAAACAGCCAACCATAACACAGCATAATTGAGAGTTTATTTAGAAGTGATAATTTTCCTGTGTACTCAAAAAAGGGAATAATATTGCCAATATTGATGAAAGGAGACAGGAAGGTGTGTGGTAACTACTGAGGGATCACCATAATCTTGAATGTTGCCAAAGTAAAGGAAAGAATCCTAGAAAAAAGAATTACAGTAAAATAGAGCCAAATAGAGGAGGAGCAGTTTGGATTTAGAGGGGGCAGGTCAACAGTGGAACCCATTTTCATTCTGAGACAGAACATTGAAAAGAGTTGGGAATATGGGAAGGATATGGTAATGACTTTCATTGATCTAGAAAAGGCCTATGATAGCATCCCTAGAACAAAAGTTTGGGAAAGCTTAACAAATAGGGGGATAGGCAAGGAACTGAGAGACATGATAAAAGGAATGTGCATGGAGTGCTACAGTAGTGTGAAGACTAGAGTCGGGACATCGGAATGGTTTAAAATTGACACTGGACTAAAGCAAGGAAGTGTGTTGTCACCATTATTGTTCGTAATGGTGATGGATGACATCATGAAGGCAGCAATGAAAGAATATAGTAGGGCAAAGATGAAGGTGATGTCGTTTGCAGACGACGTGATCTGGGGTGAGGATGAGATCGAGGTACAAGAACAGTTAGACGTAATAAATTAAAAGATTGAGCAATGGGGATTGAAGATAAATGTGGAGAAGAGTAAAACAGTGGGGATGAGTAGAGATAAGAAAGAAGGAACAGGAGTAATCAAAGTAGGAGATAAGGAATTGGAAGTGGTGAAACACTTCAAATACTTGGGAAGTGAACTGACTGAAGATGGAAGACTAGATTTGGAAATTAGCAGAAGAATACAACTCGGGAGTGCTTTCTACCAACAGGTACGGGGACTAGTATGGAACAAGGATATACCAATTAAGGCTAAAGAAGTTATTTACAAAGCATATTATGTTCCTATAATGACATATGCAGCAGAAACTTGGACAATGACTAAGAGGGATGAGAGCAGAGTACAAGCGGCTGAGATGAGATTCCTGAGAAGTATGGTCCAGAAAACGAGGAGGGACAGAGTGAGAAATGAAGATATACGGAAAGAACTGGGAGTCCACACAGCCTGCTTCCAGTCTCCGACCGGGTCAGGAATGGAATGAATGAAGCCCCCATCTAGCGGCGAGGATATGAACTGTGCCGGCTGCCGAGGCCTGACGCACTCCTCTGGGGCAATGATTAAATGAATGACAGATGAAAGGAAATGATAGTGGAGAGTGTTGCTGGAATGAAATTTTGACAGGGAAAACCGGAGTACCCGGAGAAAAACCTGTCTGCCTCCGTTCTGTACGGAAAGAACTGGGAGTACAGAAACTAAATGACAAACTGGAGCAAAACAGATTGAGGTGGTTTGGACATGTCAAACAGAGAATGAAGTAAGGCTACCAAGACGAGCACTGGAACGACGGATGACAGGGAAGAGAGGACGAGGAAGACCAAGAATGCGTTGGATGGACTCGGTGGAGAATAGTATTAGAAAATGGAACCTGGATTGGAACACTATGTCGGAAGAGGAATGGTGGAACGACAGAACAAAGTGGAGAGGAACCATATTTGCCCCCACCCAGTGTTAACTGGAAAAGGGGAAATGAAAATGATGATGATGATGATGATGACTGTGATGCAGGGCATTTCATGAAAACTGCAAGCAGTCATTGAACGAGATTTAAATATCGATGATTGTTCAAGTACCGGTAATTCTAAATATTGTTCAGGGTGTGATGACAACAAGATGATTTTTAAATGGAATCGATATTATTTATTTCCACCATTTCAATTGATGTTACACTTAGAATACAACCCAATTTTAATTACCTTTCTAATATACTAGGAGCAGCTGTTTTACGCCCTAAAGATTTCCTGGCATAGAATCTGCTTGAAGTCATGTTCAACTCTAATCCAGTTGTTTTAAAGTTGTCTGTCTTGTACAGGTTGAAGCATTAAGAAGATGCAAAAGTTGGACTGCTCTAAATGATTGTCCTCTTTTTGCAGGTTACCTATCCTTCATCTCGCAATATGAAAGACCTTGAATCATTAACAGCAAGTTATGCATGCCAAGATTATGACAGCGAAGAAGAATTTTCAGCATTCTTTCATCGCTGTCGCACAGACCTATTGGACACATATAGATTGGCCATGCTTGTTGCCCCATTGGACACATTTAACTTCGTTGCTGAACGATTAAAGGACTATCTCTTCAGGTCAGAAGCAACTAATCAACATCCAAACCCACCTACTCTGCTTGAGTGGGAAGGACTATCTCAGGTACTGTAATTAAATCTCTATTCCATTTAAGAATTGCAACCCTATTAAGAAAATGAAAATAAGCCCAGAGCTTAAAGATTATTACTAACTTGTGAAAGGCTTGCTTTATAGGTTATATTGAAATATGTTCATGCCAACTTTTCTCTTTCATCTCACAAATTAGTAACCACGCTAATGTTCTGGGTTCCAGAAGATCCAGACTATTAAGACTCTTCAAAATAAATGTCACTTCTCTGAAGATGATTAAGATAGCCATAAATAAGTAAGATCTTCCTAGGTTTATCACTACACCCTCACTCATGATAGTGTAATTTTCTCTCGGTTTTATGTTATGCTCTCATAGTCCTTGCACCCTGTTTAGCAAAGGAATTGGTTACTTGAAACTCAGCATTTTGGGACTATTTTATATTTTTGTTAGGATCTGTTAAGATTTTATCTTTTACTGGTTTGGCAGGCAGTTTGTTTTAAGAGAGCAATATTTGCATTTCTGAAGTCATTCACTTATGTCCATTTACATTTATGACCAATGAAACATTTGTGCCTTAACTTTAATGGCATTAAAATTTTCATCATAACTTTGCCTATGTTCTCTGTGGATCATAATTTTTGTGGCTTCACCTGTATGCAGTACCAAGTGTTGTGAACAGGAGAGTTGATCTACAAGGAACATACAAGTCGAGTGAAACTGTTGATGAGACTTTCTTGATCCAATATACTAGACATGGGATCAGGGTATAGTGAGAGACATGCAACTTTCAACACTTAACATTTATTTATTCTTGGAAGAAAATTTGTTGACCTTGGTTTTGCTACAGACATGACCATAATAAATTCATTCTGCAATAACATAACAGTAGGCCAGACATATGATGTGCCAATTAAATGGCAATAATATGTACAGTATTAAAATATACAGTTTACATGAAGGGAAAATATATCACTGTTCCTCAGTAAGGTGTTGTGTTATAAGTTATGTTATATGGGGCTGATGACCAAGATGCCCCAAGCCCATCAAATGAATTAACAGCAACATATAAGTTATGTTATGTGCTATTTGGTAATGACGTGAAGTTTGGCAACCATGGATGACATCACAACAAGCAAAATATGATCATCTAATGCTTCCAACTTTCAACTTACAGTGAAACCTCGTTAGTACGTTTTTCAAGGGACTGAAAAATTTGAACGTCAAAAGCCGGAAAACGTACTAATGGAAAATAATAATTAAACCTCATTAATTTGTATCAGTAAGGGAAATGTAAAAAACGCGTCAATCAGAAGTGCCGCGGTGCGATGCGACTGTCTTACTTTTAAGAGTCGCCTATACCTGTTAAGTCGCAACCCTCGCACGCTTGTTGGCAAGGAATGTTATGTCAGAGCGGTCGGTCTCACATTCCACTAGGGGTGGACAAAGAATGCTTTCAGGGCTGACGAAAATGCGATCGTACTACGCGATACGCGGCGCATGCTACTGACTTACTTTTAAGAGTCGCAACCCTCGCCCACTTGTTGGCAAGGAATGTTATGTCAGAGCGGTCGGTCTCACATTCCACTAAGGGTGGACAAAGAATGCTTTCAGGGCTGACGAAAATGCGATAGTAATACGCGTTGCGCGGCGCGTGCTACTGTCTTACTTTTAAGAGTCGCCTATACCTCTTAAGTCGCAACCCTCGCCCGCTTGTTGGCAAGGAATGTTATGTCAGAGCGGTCGGTCTCACATTCCACTAGGGGTGGACAAAGAATGCTTTCAGGGCTGACGAAAATGCGATCGTAATACGCGATGCGCGGCGCGTGCTACTGTCTTACTTTTAAGAGTCGCCTATACCTGTTAAGTCGCAACCCTCGCCCGCTTGTTGGCAAGGAATGTTATGTCAGAGCGGTCGGTCTCACATTCCACTAGGGGTGGACAAAGAATGCTTTCAGGGCTGAGGAAAATGCGATCGTACTACGCGATTCGCTGCGCGGCGGGGCGCGTGATACTGTCTTACTTTTAAGAGTCGCCTATACCTGTTAAGACGCAACTCTCGCCCGCTTTTTAGCAAGGAATGTTATCTCAGAGCGGTCAGTCTCACATTCCACTAGGGGTGGACAAAGAATGCTTTCAGGGCTGACGAAAATGAGATCGTACTAAGCGATGCGCGGGAAAATGTGTGACGTGATAAATGAGGTACTCTTACATTATTGTCATCAGATAAGAATCGGGACTTGAAAATTACGACGTGATATGTGATAAAACGTACTAATGAGGAACGTGTTAACGAGGTTCTACTGTACATATTAAGTGCTAGTTTCAGTGTCTGCAGGTGGTCTTTAAACATAGTGACATGTGACTGGTGACAGTGAATGTAACCCTTCAGAAAAGAAAATTACTATTAATAACCATACTTTAAAGATCAGGGACAAATGTTAAGGTTTTAACCCTAGTAACTTGCTAGGTGCGTGGACTATATTTGCTCTGTAAATTACTAAAAACCGTTGACAATACTGGCCATTCAGTGGAGTGTTTCACCATTGTGTTTTAAATTTATACATTTCCTCAGTTATTCACATTCATACTTTTTAGGCTTGCACTTCTTCTCAGGTACCGGTATTTCCTTTCTTTTCTTTTCGGCTTTAAATTGTCTCCGATTCCTGAAATGATTTTCCATGGCTTCCTCATTCACCTCTAGATATAATCCCAATTACCGTATATACCCGAATGTAAGACGAGGTTTTTTCCCACTGTTTGTGTTATAAAAATTTGGGGTCTTCTTATATTCAGGGTATAAAAAAAAAAAAAAAAATTATTATTATTTGCAAAGTAGTATGTGGTGTTGGCATATTTTAACTCGCAACAAATCAATGTGTTAATGAAGTTTAAAATATGGTTTGTTATGTTTAATTACCATGCATATACGAATAGCGTACATTTTGAGGTTAGGATTTACGCATACACATCATTTAAGGCGGATAAATTATATGTTCGAAAGCATACGGAAATATGTTTTAAAACAATCTTTACAAGAACAACCAGTCAGTTTTACGAGCAGTAATTGAGTGATCAACGTATCTTAATTTAATAACGTCTCCCATTCTTGAACAAAGAAATTATAGAGTATGTCTTGGAAAAGCGGGCAGAGGGATTTCCGATAACACGAGACGGTATAAAAATGAAAGCACGACCTTAAGGGCATATATTGTTCAAGTTATGAGTTAGCGAGTATTTTTTTGAAAAAATCTGTAAGAGGCAGTTGATAACTAGGCCTCGTCTTATATTCGGGGTCGTCTTACATTCGGGTATATACGGTAATTACAAATATGCTTATCAGTGCAACTATGACAGTAACATGGGTTATAAGACAATTTTTACATGCACAGTAAGAACATGGGATTGTTCCAAGCCACTTTAATGAAAGAAAGAAAGAATGAAAGAAAAATCAAGAAAACAAAGTAGTGTAAGGAAGAAACATATGAACTCTAGGGTGGAAGTCGCGTTTAATAAGTGAATTCTTGGGCAAGTAGTCCACTGAAAGGCATCTTAATATCAAAATTGAAGAATAATGCCTTGTTAAGACTGCAATATTTTATTAATCACATGCTGGATACGCTGGAGTTAATATCCCCAAAATAAAGCTTTTACTCAATTTCAGGTGATTCTGAATTTTGTGCAGTACATCCTTACCACACTTGACTAAGAACAAGCATCTTTTTGTTATTTCTCTATGGTATATTACATTTTTCTCAGAAAATATTGTCTATTCTCTATATATCCTCCAAAGACCAAAACGCTGGGCTTGAGAGCCTCTGATTTTATGATAGACGGCATACTTTTGCCTGTAATAATTTATTAAAGATGCATACCGGTATACTGGCCACAACACACATTTCAATTTCTAATGTTTACCATTAAATCATCAGCATTGAGAGACACATTCTGGTAATCTACTGGAATTTCAAATTGTAAGGTCAATAGACATCCTGTTATCACATAGTGCTCACAATGCAACTGGCAATGACACATTAGTAGAGCCATCAGAATTTTGTTTCTTGCAAAATAATGACATTATTGTGTTGATTGCAACAAGCTGTGGCTTAAGTTCTTAAACGACTGACTGGGCGGCACAGCAGTAAATTTCTTGTCTGCTGTGCCCATGGTCCGTTGTCCGTTAGGTAGTCCGCCTGGAGGCTGGTTGGATCCTCAAAAAGCACCACCAGGTTATGTGGTAGAAACCCACAAAACCGAGGCAGCACTACAATGAGGTGTACTAGGCAAGGTGAGGTATGAGGTAGTTTGCCATTGCTTTCCTCACTGAGTCAGTGTAGCTGTACTAACCCTATGAGCAGAACCTTTCACAACACCCACAGGCACTAGCTGTGCCCTGAGTCCATTACTCAGCACCACTCATACCTCAGTAGCTTCCATATAATCACAGCCATGAATGAGACTGAGACATTGGTGAAAAAATGCAAAACCTAATTTCTGGACTAAGATGATACATAACGCTTGTACTCCAGAATACCTTCTATAATGCACAAAGTTAATGGTTTGTCACAGAAATCAAATTGTTCTTTCGTTGACAACAGATTCCTCCAATAACATGGTAAGTTACTTAAAATCACATAATATAAAGTCTCCACATAGGAGAAATTGCAAGCTACTCACCTAATTATCAAGAACATGCATCAGGTCTTGCACCTTTCTGTTCTCCCGTTAGTTTAATTTGATCTGGGAAGTCATTGTATAACTCTACCTCACTTTCTTGAGCCAAGGCATTTTTTGCAATAGTCTGGAATGCCTGTTCTACATTAATTGCTTCCTTGGCAGATGTCTCAAAGTATGGGATGTTGTTCTTACTCTGGCACCACTGGCCAGCTCTCTTAGTAGACACTGCTCTGTTCTCCAGATCAACTTTATTTCCTAACACAACAAACGGGAAGTTCTCAGGATCCCTTGGTGATGCTTGTATCAGGAACTCGTCTCGCCAACTGTCAAGTGATTTGAAAGACTGGGGAGCAGACACATCAAATACCAACACACAGCAGTCTGCACCTCGATAGAAAGCTACACCTAGAGACTGGAATCGTTCTTGACCAGCTGTGTCCCAGATCTGCATTGTCACTATTCGATCATCAACCAAAACTTCCTTAGTCAAAAAATCAGCACCAATAGTAGCTTTGTACTGATTAGAAAATTTCTTGTTGACATACTGGTTCATCAAGGAAGTTTTACCAACTCCAGAATCCCCCAGGATTATAACCTTCAGCAAGACCTTTTTGCGAGATGTCATCTTCCAACCCCTTTCACGTGCATGGTTGCAGGATCGAATCCTGGCACAGTCAGTTGGCATTTGAGGGTGCGCAAATGCGAGACTGTCATGTTAAAGATCCCCTTTGAGGCAAAATTCTGGCACCCCAGCATGTCTAAAAGTCTCGGTAGTTAAAAGGGATGTAAAACCATTAACATAATTATTATTATTATTATTATTAAGTTCTAAGTGCAGTTAGTTATATTAAAGAACATCAATGATTCAACATCGGGAAATATTTTACAATTAGCTGGACTTGTCTAAAAGCAGGGAAATGATCATTACATTTCTTGAAATACGCCTGAAATTTTCTATTTTCTTTATAGGTTTCTCATGTTGGCGTGTGACTAGTAGAAATACTTGGGAATGCTGCTTCTTACAGATTCAATATGTTCTTAGTATGATGTCCATTACATACGAGAAATGTAGTTCTATCTTTTATTTAGTCTATTTTCAATTATGTTTTACCTACAGTAATTTAGACAGTTATTGATTATTGAACCATGGAGAAACTGAGATTTCTGGTGGTCTAACAATAATATTTTAATTTTCTAATCTAATTTTTTTCTTATTATTTTCACAGTTCTAACATTCTATTTGCATGTTGTGCATTACATATTTGGTTGTATTTTCCTTGTTTTGCAGTTATTGTCAATGATAGAAAAAATGTACAAAATGTGCAAAAACAATTTGCATAATTTGTCTCTCAAAATCAATTTATTTTCACTGAAAATCTGCAGCTCTACATATTAGGCATAAATTACTCCTCCCACACTAAATTAAAGCAGTGTAATCAAATTAACATTTCTATATTTTGTTTGTTCTTCCTTGGAGAAGCTTTTACATAATACCACTTATCTTCTGTGTTTTGTGATAATTACAGTATTCATTTATTGTTGGAAATTGTGATAGTTCTGTATTGTTTGCCAGGTGCTGGATTGTGTTCTAAGTCGAATCCTCCAGTGCTCGGTGAGACCTAGTGTGGAAAGTGGCTTACAACTCCTGGAGCAATGTGTTCTGTTTGAATCACCGGACCCCCTTCTTCTGTCGATACTGCTGTCATGCCTCTCTGCATTGTTTGTATTTTTGACGATGGTACAAAACAATGAGCAAGGTACCATTTTGTTGCCTCGAGTGCTGGACAAAATTTTTGCTGCATTAGTGTTCACTCTCCCAGGTCAGACCAAAGACAGTCGCAGCCGAGTCGTAAAGAATGTGCGTCGTCATGCTGCCAGCCTCATGGTGAAGATAAGTCACAAGTACCCATTGCTGCTCTTGCCCTTGTTTCATCAGATCTATAGAACAGTTCAAGGACTCAACCGTGACCCTGGTCAGCTGTCCAAGCTGGAAAGAGTTACTTTGCAGGTGAGCTGTGTTATTGTAACTACCGTATTTGCTCGGCTATAAGACCCCCTTTTTTTTTTCTAAATTTTTAGTTCCGAAATCCATTATTTTGGGAAAGGAAGAGAGTAAAAATAAGCTATTTTATTTTGATGCTACATAGTACGATATATTTAATCAAAATAAATGAAGTTTACATCTTTAATCAGCCCATTATGAGACTGCCAAAGCCTCACTTTCCCGGCTATCCCCCAATGACTTTCACTAATATTCCTTGCTAAGCAAAAATCTTAGTATCAAAGAAATAGAATGGAATGGACAAAGTATCAGACATGGAGATGCAAACTTTATTTTTATTTGAACATAGGGAGGGAGAATGCATCAATTAGGGAATGAGTGATCACATCTCACTAACATTTGTAAACACAACCGAGCACGTATTATTCACATATTTCACATTAATACACCAATAACGTTCCTCACAAACGCCGACGGTTATTGCAACAAATGAAATGTGTTAAAAATAAAACTAAGGAGACTGTTGTAAACACAATCGCATCGCAACATAAATAATACTAAACAGAAGAATGCAGGCAAGATTTGAAACCATAACTTTCATTGGCGGATGGCGCTTCTACACGGCCAATAGTGTGGCATCTTTTATTGGATATCGGGTTAAGCCTATTGGCTACACAATTCGATATCCTGCCCAATCGCGTATGCGGTACACATAATGGCGGTCATATCGTCTGAATAACGAACTAATATACCGTAACAAGAAAAATATTTTTGTCATAATAGAGAATGAATTTCAGTTGTAATTATATATTTTTTTAAGAATTAGTCTATTTCCAAGAATGTTTTATTTTGACTCTCAATAATTAAGGAGGGGAGGGGGGGTACTATAAGCGATTTCCAAGAATTTTTTATTTTGGCTCTCGAAAATTAAGGGGGGTACTATAGGCGAGGGGGGTCTTATAGCCGAGTAAATACAGTATTTTTGATATCTTTGTTAACACTGGGTTCTCACGTTGAAGATCATCAGGTGTCTGGAAATTCACTTTAACAATCAGTGTGCTGATATGTTTTCTACAGAAAATAAATTTATGCAATTGCTGGAATATACATTTTACTTTCTGGTATGGCTTTATTTGCCGATTTTAAATTGTGAAATAATGTGAATGTATGGTTTCACACAAAATAACTTCACTTGAACAAATGTGAAGAAAATGTGATGTAAATTGAAAATAGTTTGCTAGTGTGACTACACTAAAATTTTTTGAGCCTTTGTAGTTTCTCTGAGGTGCCCAAGATTCGCGGCCGGGGGGACCCGATGACTACACATCACCCCACAATCTATATCCAGATAGCTGGGCAACTGTTGCTTGGTAGGCCAGGGGCCCTTCTTGGGCTGTTGTGCCATTGGGTTTGTTTGCATTAGATTAAAATCTTCGTATGTGCGGTATTCAACGGTTGGAAATTAAGACCCTATTCTGATCACAAATTTTCTTATTGATGGAAACTTGGCAGTTTGACCTTTAGTTGTGTACCTGCTACAACCATGGAAAATCCTGAAAACTCACACTTGAACTTGCTGGATTATATCTGTGACCAGTTCCATTAGCCCAAATGGCCTGTGTCCTCACTTGCCTCTCCAAACTCAGCATGCCTTAGCAGACAAACGAAGGCTGACAGCAAGATAGGAGTTCCTTGAGCATGTCAGGAAACAAGAAAGACACGTGACAAACATTTTGGCAGAATGGGGAATGTTGCGAGCTCTGTTCATCAAACTGTAGAATGTTGCTTTTCATTGGTGTCAAATGTATTGAGTAATTAACACCAAAAAAAAAATGCTCGGGGCTGTGTAGGTTTTTTGTGGATATTAAAAATATATTTGGTGGCTATTCCTTATTATAGTAATCCCCAAGAAATTCAAGGTTGCGTTGACTTTCAATTCTTTTGTTACTTGAATGGGGTATGTAGTACATTTAAGTAGTTCAGCAAGTCTTCAGAATTGGTAGCTTGTTGATGATTATTACAAAAGTGTCATCTATGTCCAGTAAGAGAGGCCTTTAAATTTATTGATGATTCGAGTAGTATGGGCAATATACTTGAAGCTAATGCTCCCATTGGGAGATCATTAGTCTGTTTATAAATATTATTGCTAAAATATGTGAAATAATTGGAACCTGAAGACAGATAATGGATTGTCATAAATTCTTCCACTTCCACTAAACTAAGACCACAATATACTGGTGTAGGCTTTCACAGTCAGGCGAAAAATCTTGAGAACGGCTTTTCAGGTTGTTTGGCCATGTTATCTGTTCTTGATATTCCAATTTTTTTTCGGCAAGTACGGCTATCATTTTGAAAGTTTGGTGTTGAATATCAAGAAGCATAAAACACGGTCAGCAACCTGAAAAGTAGTTTTGAATATTCTAAGACCACTATATTGTATTACATTACTGTGGATGATTTTATGGGTTTCCTAAAAGGGATGTTTGAATACATAGTTACATCAAAAGAATGCACCGTGTGGGAAGCTTAAGGCTGGTTCTTTTTTCCTCTGAACGAATTGCGACATTTTATAATTGGGGTTATTACTATAATTTATCATTGGTCGGAGCGGTATATCTGCTTGCTTGAAAGACCTTTTAACTACTGTGGGAAGAAGTGTCTCTTTCATTTACTACAGTAAAACTTCTTTTATACGATTCACACTTATACGTTTTCTACACTTATACGATTTTTTTCTTGGTCCCGGCAAAATCCCTATACTTTTCATGTTAATTTATTTCCGATATACGTTTTACATTTATTCGTTTTTCACGCTTATACGATCATATCTTACGTCCCCGAGAGAAAAATGCGTCGTTTATACGTTTACAACGGTTTCCCTACCTAAAATCTCTAAATATATTGGAGCCAGAAACTTATGACACACACTGTACGTTTCTCGGAAACCATCCCTCGCGCGGCGCTATGTTGGGGCGAGAGCGACCTTGAAGCTACGTTCAGCCGGAGTTGCGTGTGTTGCGAAATACATCACCACTTGCTTCAGTCATTGTTCTGCCTTGTTCGGTGCTTCAGTTGTGGTTAACCTTGATAGCAGTGAACATGGGTGAAAGGAAGAGGAAGTGCATTACGATCGCTGAAAAATTACGTATTTTGAATGTAGTGAAGGAAAGTGGCAACATGAAACGCACTGAAATCGCTAAGAAATTGGGGATTGCTCCGTCCACCTTAAACACAATTGTAGCTAAGGCAGCGGAAATTGAAGAAGGCGCACGTGTTTTAGGTGTTTCTACAAAAAAGCGATCTCGCATTCAGGGCGGAAAATACGAATGTTTGGAAGATTGTTTGTTACAGTGGTTCAGGCAACATAGGGCAGAAGGCATTCCAATCAGCGGACCAATGCTTTGCGAAAAAGCAAGTGAACTGGCAGTCAGACTTCGTGTAGATTTTAGTGCTTCATCAGGCTGGCTACACAAATTTAAGGCTAGGCACGGCATCAGTAGTCACAATGTGTGTGGGGAGAGCAGGAGTGTTGATGCCGAGACTGTACTAGATTGGAAGGAAAACCGTTTGAAAGAACTGACATCCCGATTCGCTCCTCAGGACATTTTCAACGCAGACGAGACAGGCCTCTTTTTTAATTTAATGCCTGATCGAACAATGGCAATGAAAGGGGAAAACTGTCACGGCGGAAAACAAAGCAAACAACGTGTAACAGTACTGTTGTGCGCCAACAGTGACGGATCTGAAAAGCTGCCTCCACTGACAATCGGCAAATTTTCAAAGCCGCGTTGTTTTAAAAACGTTGCTACGCTCCCTACAAAATACACCAATAACAATAAATCTTGGGTCACGACGAAAGTTTTTGAAGCCTGGCTTCGAAGTGTAGATGCCAAAATGGGAGCGAAAGGTCGTAAGATTTTATTATTCGTGGACCGATGCCCAGCTCATCCTCCGATTACTTCTTATTTGAGGAATGTGACTGTGGAATTTTTACCAGCGAACTGCACGAGCGAGCTGCAGCCGCTCGATCTCGGAGTGATACGCAACTTAAAGTTGCATTATCGTAAGATGCTGGTGCAACACGCGATCAGATGTGTAGACATCGGAAAAAAGGACGAAATGAAAATCAACTTGTTACAGGTAAGATTTCTAGTACTGTATTTATTTCCTCTTTTGTAATTTTTATTCGTGTTCTTTTTGGGGAGTTCTCGTCAAACCATTAAAATTACGCGATTGAATCTGTGTTATAATAATCTTGCGTCTTCAGACAAATTAAAATCGATTAATTAATTAACACTATTTTATTTTCTTCTGGTAGGCCATGCATTACATCGCAGCATCATGGCACCGTGTCTCAGCACTTACAATTCGGAACTGTTTTCGAAAAGCCGGATTTGATGTTAGCGGTAGTTGTACTGGTGATATTATTGATGATGATGTTCCTGATAATGACTGCGAATGGAGGAAACTGGAAGAGGAGGCATCATTCGATGACTACGTAAATGTTGACGCCAACCTCGTCACTGCAGAAGCCATGACTATCTCCGAGATAGTTGAAGACTCACAACGGGATCTGAGCGAGGACCGTATTAATGACGATGACGACGATGATACTGAGGATCCGCAGCATAATACAGTGGATTTTAATGATGCTGTCAATGCTCTATGGACTATCAAACATTTTGTGACGCGCCATAACGTTTCTGAGGAAATAATGGCCGAATTGTATCGGTTTGAAAATACTGTTCATTCCGTGGCCGCAGCCCACAAAAAACAAGCCAAGATAACAGACTACTTCGTAAAGTGACTTGTTTTGTTGTTTCTTTCTTTATCTGGGTGCATTTCTCTTGTATTTGTATTGTTACATATTGCCGATTATAGTTAAACAATCGTATTATTATTTCCTGTTGTTCACTTCTTAACGGGGACCATCGCTCGCCGCTCGCCCGCGCTGCAGGCCTGTCTCCCGCCAGGCACTTTTGCCGTAATGCTTAGCTCGCGCGGCCTATAGCCTATACTGTAGTTCACAGCTGCTGCTGAAAATGTTCGCCATTCACTGCTACACATCGCTGGCACCTCTTTATGAAATTGTCATTTACGTTCTGAAGTTCCTCCCCACCGATTGACTTATATTTCAACTGTAATATAGTCTTTAAGCTCATTTTCGCGAAAGATTTCCTGTACTTTATGAAGGTATTTACACACGTTCACGTAATGAAAATCGCATTGGAACATCACACTGAGTACTAAAGACGTGAACAATTGACTAAACTGAACCCCACACTGCTAAAGCACACTGCAAAGGAGGGAAACTTATGGCGCCAAGAAGCGCATTACGGCAAAGTGCTTGACGGGGGACCGGCTTGCGGCGGACGCGAGCGAGGGTCCGCGTCGCATATAACAAGTCCCTGTATAACCCATAATGTCACACACATTTTGCAGTTTTTATTTAGCGTTTTTCACGCTTATACGTTTTTTTCATTTGGTCCCTTGAAAATCGTATAAGTGAAGTTTTACTGTAGATGTTAGGCCCCTTAAAACAACTATTATCATCATCAACATCATCATCTTTTTTTTAAGATCATCATCATCATCATCTTGTACAGTTTCCAGCCCCAGGCTGGGTCTGTTTGGAACATAAGCCTCGCCACAGTCCTTTCTTCCCACCACCTCTCTGCTGTCACTCTGGTCCAGTCCTCGCCTCTCTTCTTGACACATTCCTCCACTCCTTTCAGCGATCTATCTCTTGGTCTTCCCCATGGTCGTTTCTTCTGCATCTGCATCTCATGTATCCTCTTGGGAATCTTCTTCTCTTCAATTCTCTTTAAGTGTCCATACCACCTCAGTCTTGATGTCTCAATCCTACCTTGAAAGGGCTCCTCTTTCACTTTTCCCTGACCTTTTCATTCCTCACCCTGTCTCTTCTTGTTACTCCGATCCTACTTCGCAGGAACTTCATTTCACCTGCCTGTATTCTGCTTATGTCTCTTTTCTTCATTGTCCACGTTTCTGAAGCATAGGTCAGTATCGGGATATAGTAGCTTCTGTATAACACTTCCTTGCTTTTTTGTGGGACATCTTTATTCCACACTAAGCTCCTAATGCTTCTCAGAAATGCTTCTGCCTGTCTGCCACATTCCGTAATCTCTTTGTCATTTCTCCCATTTTCCTCCACTATACTTCCCAAGTACTTGAGACTTTCCACCTTCTTCAGCTGTCCACCTCCAAGTGTTATCCCACTCATTGGTCTGTCCCTTTTCCTGGTTGTTAACAGGATCTCACATTTACTGATGTTGAACTTCCATCCGTACGCTCCCACTGTTTCTTCCCAAGCCTCCAGTTGCTCCTGAATTTCCTCCTCCTTGTTTCCCCAGACCATGAAATCATCTACAGACACCATTGCTTTCATCTTATCTTCTCCTATCTTTCCTGCTACCTGTGTCATTTCCTCGTCAATAACCACAATAAAGAGAAGGGGTGACAGTGCACTACCCTGTTTCAGGCCACTCATTTATCTGAACCAGTCTCTTCTTTCCCCTCCTACTTTCACACAACTCATACTTCCACAATACATCTCCGTCACTCTGCCTACAGTCCCTTTTTCCACTCCCAAGTTTTCCATTGCTTCCCAAACCTTCTCCCAACACACACTATCATAGGCCTTTTCGATGTCCAGGAAGGCCATTAACAGATCCTCTCCAAATTCGTAGTGGTGTTCCTGGAGCTGTCTCACTGAAAAAATGAGATCCACTGTTGATCTACCAGGTCTGAATCCGTACTGCTCCTCTCTCAATTCTCTCTCTACTTTGGCTCGTATTCTACTTTCTAATATCTTTTCATATATCTTGGCACAGTGTGGTATGAGTGTGACTCCCCTGTAATTTCTGCACTCCTTTCTGCTTCCTTTCTTAAATATTGGGACAATTAATCCTTTCTTCCAATCTTCTGGGGTCTTTTTCTCCTTCCATACCACCCTCATCACACGGTACAGCCACTGTTTCCCAACCTCCCTTGCTGCCTTCACCATTTCAACACTTACTTCGTCCACACCTGGTGCCCTTCCTCCTTTCATCTTGTCTATAGCCATTTCCAGTTCTCTCCAAGTCAGGTCCTTTTCCTTTCCTGTGTTGTCATCTCCATCTTCCAATACGTTGTCTTCCTCCCTATGACCATTTGGATTCAGCAAATCCTCAAAGTACTCTTTCCACACTGTCTTGAGTGTCTCTTTGTTGTGTACCTCATTTCCGTTTGTGTCCACCATTATCACATCCTCTCGCAGACCTCTTCTCTTACTTTTGACCATCCCATAAAGTACTTTCTTATTTCCTCTGCTGTCTTCCTCCATCATCTCTGTCCACTTTACCATCCACTTCTTCCTCTCCTCTGCGACAATCTTGTTTGCTTCTTTCTTCTTTATCTTATAATCTTCCCTTGCCAGATCAGTTCTTTCCTGGAACCACACTCTGAAAGCCTTGTTCTTCCTTCCCACAGCTTCTTTTACTCTCTCATTCCACCATGGTGTCTCTTTACACCGCTTTCTGTTGCTTGTTCTTCCACATACTGCCACTGCAGCCTCCTCCATTGTATTTTTGAATTGTTTCCATTCCTCTTCCCCTGTTTTAGGATTGTCTGTTGGCATCCTTTCCCTTATTATCTTCTGAAATTCTACCTTGACTTCCTTTTCCTTCACTTTCCATACTTTGATTCTCCTTTCCTGGTACTCTGTCCTCTTGCTATCCTTAACAACTCCCAGGTTCATTACAAGTATTCTGTGGTCGCTATCTGAGGCCTCTAATGGTATTACCTTTATATCTCTGACACTTCTTTCCCAGTCGTACAGCATGTAATCTACCAAAGATTTCTTTGTTAAATCACTGCTGTACCACGTTACCTTGTGGCTTTCTTTCTTCCGGAACCAGGAGTTGCCTACCATTAAACCGTTTCTCTTGCAAAAATCCAGCAACTTTCTCCCTTCTTCATTCCTGCTGCCCCATCCTTCTGCTCCCATTACATTTTCATATCCTTGCCTTTCACTTCCTACATGTGCATTCAAATCTCCCATGACAAAGATGCTCTGACCATTCAACTGCTGTTGTAGCTCCTCCTCAAAGTCTTCCTTCTCTTGAGCTGTACATCCAACTTGAGGGGCATATACCTGGGCTATCTCCAGGCTTCTTCCCTTTACAGTTACTCTGATCTTCATGATCCTGTCACTTATTCCCTTTACCTCTTCCTTCATTCCATCTCTCACAACTACTCCATTGCTCCTTTGACTGTTGCTGGTAATCACAGAAGTGGTTTTCCTCTTTTCTTTTTCTCCTCTCCTCCTGCCCTCCCCACTGAGCCAAAACTGAAAGTAATAAGTAGTGTACCCTCATTATATACAGTTTAGTTATAATCCCTAACACCACTGTAGAGGTTTTTATGTAAACTTATACCCATGTTGGGACTTGGCCAAAACAGTTACCAAGACTGTGCTCTATCTTTGTACATTTGCCTCCTCATTTCTTGTGTGTTTAGTTAATTAATGTGTGATTTCAGGAAGCCCTCTTGTTGATTAGTAACCACGTCTGTGATTACCAGCAACAGTCAAAGTTTGTGGGAGAAGTCATTCAGTCAGGGGCAGAACAATGGCTTGAAATGGGCACAGAGGCATTCAGAGGTCCACGAGAATTTATGACGTTTGTGGGATTGGATCGTCCCCCTGTAGAACCAAGTAGTGATGATGTAAATGGTAAATATTTTAAAATTCTTTGGTTCTGTTTGCTAGTTTTTTTATACATGTGTTTCTCAGGTATCATAGCTTTCTTATTTGTGGGAATAAAACCAAGGGCACTGATTGGCAGATTCGAGATTATTGTTAAAACTGTTAACCTTTAAATTTAGTCATTATAAATATGGGTATCCTTCAAGTTAATCATCATTGCAAACTACGAAACTTTTAATCGTTACAATAATTCTTAATGATTGTGGTTGTCTGGAATCCAATTAGTGTTGGCTTATAAGCCTAATGGTGGTGCAAAATTTGTATTGTATTTAACTAACCGCAGTGTTGCTGTAACAATTAATTTTTAATGTTGTCTTTCTATTTTTAATCAATGTTCTTTCAGTCTTGATTTGAATATTCATGACATTCTGATATTCTTCAACTGCAACTTTTTACCATGTTAAACTTATCACTTTGATAAGTAAATTATTTAAAAGTTAAACTTTAATCTTAAAGTTCATGTTTTGAGCAATGAACTTCAACTTTAATCACTTTGCATTTCTGAGTAACTTTCCCAAGTGTGCAGATTGGCCATGGCGGGAGGGTGGAGAGACTGGTGCAGATCTTGACTTTGTCATGATCTTGTTCCTCCCCAGGACTCGCATCTTGTGATATGTAGTTGGCATCCACAGGGAGTCTGGCATTGCTTCCCTTTACTTGTGTCAGGCTTCTCTCTCCTTCTCGTTCCTGTTTCTATTTGACCAACCCTTGTTATCTTGCAACCCTATGATAACTAGGCCCTTTTTCTCTCTTCCCTTTGTATCATTTGCTTCCCTAGCTTGTGTGCTAAGGAGAACAGGTTGCTCTACCTGGTGTGTGTTACTGCTAACACCTCTATCAGACGCGCAGTTCCACGTTGCTCGAGCATGCACTCCTCGTACAATAATGGGTCTATGATCTAGATGTTAATTCCCATTAAACTGAAGCATCCTCATTACCGTTTCATTATGGTTTATGGAAGCAATGACATATCTCAACAAAAGTTTTAATAACTCTAATATTAGCACTGTTTTATTCAAACTCGCCTCTATTGCGAGTGGTAAAGTCGCAGTCTACGTGGAGGAATGGGTAGTCGAATGTTTGGAGATCTGAGCGTTGAATTTCAACAATCCATCCTAATTGTGGTTTCTCCCTAATTGTTTGTTCAAGTCTTGCAGCAGATATTCCAATCCTGGGAACAAATAATTTCATACAGGCCTACACACTACTACAGACACCAATATTAAAATTCCATTCACAACTAGAGTACACAGGGCTGATGACCAAAAATGAAGCAACAACATTTTATTCATAATTCAAACACATTTATTCAAATCTTATTTTATTACTGTTTACAAGTAGTACTAGGACTCGGTGTCCTGCTGGTTGTACAGCAAAGCTGCTCTTCTCCTTGTAGAGGTCCAAGTCAAATCTAATTCCATGAGCACAGTTATGTAACTCGTAATTCATGGTGTATTTTCATCATTAACTAACATGATCAATATTTTCCTTCCCATCCCTCTGAGACCCACCCTATTTGGATCCATGCTTTTGGGTGCCTCCATCGGATGATATCCATCCTCTAACCTGTTCTGTGCTATTCTGTGCAGTATGATATTTTACTCGTTTGTTTGCTAGCACTATCTGTTGTTGCATCGTGCAACTTAGTTTCTTATATGTGTGGAGCAGGCTATGAGTCCTTACTTATAGCAGTGTATTGCAATGGTTCTGGATCTTCTCAAGTATTTGTCACTTGCAAAACGGATTGTCCATGTATCGAGCTGCCGATTTTTGAACATGATTCGCACTCTATAATACTGCCTAATTTAGGCCTTGGTTTGTTGAGACTGTGTTACAAAGTACATTCTTCCCGCTTGACATTTTTCCCTTTAATTTTCTTAGCCTGCCTCGCTCGTTATGTTGCTTCCTGTTTGTTGTTGGGAAAGCTGCCTAATAATGTGAATAGGGGTGAGTTCTCTAAAAATGTGTGTTCGTTTAAGTTGGATGGGTCGTTTACCTTAGCTAAGTAGATCACAATGATCTGTTTTATATCAAGTTCCCTACCTTTTGTTTCATAGCATTTGGTTTTTTAGGTCTGTTTCTATATTAGCGCATGCCCTCCAGTATTTATTGTCATAGTCTAATAGAGGATTACACTTGTGAGCAAGATGTGGTACAGAAAATTTTCCTTCCGCTTCCCTTGCAATGACTTGTGATTTTTGAAGTAATTTGACAGTGACTCGTCTGCATCCTCAGTCTTTATTTTTTAGTATGTCAATTCCTGTAATATATTTCCTCGCGCCTTGATCCAATTCTTGCTCTTTGCTTGCAATACTGCTGAGTATTTTACTATTAAAATTAATGCAACGAACGATGGTTTCACATTTGCTGAATGCCGTTGGTATGCAGATTTTCTTGTGGCATAGTGTCACTTGATGGATGGTATTTCCAATGCTTTGACAAGCTCGAGGAAAATGTTTGAGAATATTGAAATCCCTTTGTCTTTCTGATTGTCTCGTCTCACACATTGGTGATAGATTGGGAGCCCAATTCCCTTGGGTAGTCGACTGTCTGGACTAAATCTAGGATCAGAATTTAAACAATTATAAGAGGCCAATAACTAGCAGTTTTAACATCATGATCATCATAAGCAACAGACATTCCGAAACCTGAATGTTTCCTATTGTATCTGTATGGGAAAGTAACAGGGAAGGTAATTTTTTATTTAATTGGGAATTGTTACCATATTTTCACTATCCCAAACTGATCACCTGGACCTTAATACAACAAACCAGAAATATTTTGGACACATGGGAACGCAAAGTCATCATCATCCTCTTCATTTCCCCTTTTCCAGTTGACACTGGGTGGGGGCAAATATGGTTTCTCTCCACTTTGTTCTGTCGTTCCACCATTCCTCTTCCGACACGGTGTTCCAATCCAGGTTCCGTTTTCTAATACTATTCTCCACCGAGTCCATCCAACACATTCTTGGTCTTCCTCGCCCTCTCTTCCCTGTCATCCGTCGTTGCTCGTCTTGGTAGCCTTACTTCATTCATCCGTTTGACATGTCCAAACCATCTCAATCTGTTTTGCTCCAGTTTGTCATTTAATTCTGTACTCCCAGTTCTTTCCGTATATCTTCATTTCTCACTCTGTCCCTCCTCGTTTTCTGGACCGTGCTTCTCAGGAATCTCATCTCAGCTGCTTGTACTGTGCTCTCATCCCTCTTAGTCATTGTCCAAGTTGCTGCTGTATATGTCATTATAGGAACATAATATGCTTTGTACGTAACTTCTTTAGCCTTAATTGGTATATCCTTGTTCCATACTAGTCCCCATACCTGTTGGTAGAAAGCACTCCCAAGTTGTATTCTTCTGCTTATTTCCAAATCTAGTCTTCCATCTTTAGTCAGTTCACTTCCCAAGTATTTGAAGTGTTTCACCACTTCCAATTCCTTATCTCCTACTTTGATTACTCCTTTTCCTTCTTTCTTATCTCTACTCATCACCACTGTTTTACTCTTCTCCACATTATTCTTCAATCCCCATTGCTCAATCTTTTCATTTATTACGTCTAACTGTTCTTGTACCTCCATCTCTTCCTCACCCCTGATCACAACGTCGTCTGCAAACAACATTAACTTCATCTTTGCCCTACTATATTCTTTCATTGCTTCCTTCATGATGTCATCAACCACCATTACAAACAATAATGGCGACAACACACTTCCTTGCTTTAGTATTATGGAAAATATATGGTGCACTATGTGAGAATGGTGCATGGAGAATAAGAACTAACTCAGAGATATACGAACTTTATAAGAATCCATCAATCTCGACAGACATAAAGGCGAGAAGATAACGCTGGCTGGGACATGTGCAGAGAATGGAGGAACAGCGAGTACCAAGGAAGGTGTTATTTACCAAGCCAGAGGGTAGCCGTTCAGTGCGGAGACCAAGATTACGATGGTTGGATGATGTAGAGTTGGATCTGAGAAGGCTGGGAGTCCGGAATTGGAGAAGACTGGCGAACTCAAGGGATGACTGGAGAAGATATGTGGTCGGCAAGGCCCAGGCCCTACATGGGCTGTAGCGCCGGATAAGTAAAGTAAAAGTAAACTGATCACATTATGCAGTGTCTATAATATGGAAACCATAAACAAACCAACCTGAGGTTCCCTGTCTTGCATGATCATTGTAGAAAAGACTGTTAAATCCTAAAGAAAAATACATTAGTGCCTCTTAATGTCACTAACTACTTATCTTTCTAAACATAATTCCTGATATGCATAATGCCTGAAGTATTAAAGCCACATTTTAATCACTGTGTATCAGTATATCACAATATCAGAAGTGGGCTATGCTAGAAAGATTTATGCATGTGAGATTTTCGAAGTGAAATGCCATGTCCTTTGGTCCGGATTCCACGTAAAAAGGAGGTCCCGTGGCTCATGATCTCAAGATTAACGGTCACGTTAAACTACAAGCTTCCATTTCTAGAAAGATTTGAAATTTTCTCATGTGACACTTCTAGAAGCTTCCAGATCTCACTGGCATAATACAGTACATGGAGTAGGCTGTGCAAAGGCAGAGATATCTGACATAAAATGTCAGAAGTATTTTGGAAATAGTTCTAAAATATCACACCCAGATGGCTCTGAGCTTCTGCATGCCAAAATTCATTCATTTCTATTCTCTTAACATTTACATTCTATGATTTACTTTGAACTCCTGGCTGGTTGTACCCTCGCCTCCAGCAGTATTTTCAGAAGCTTTACCTGTGCTGGCAAGAGTGTATAGTTGCCCAAGGAGATTACTTTGAACGTGGTTGTGCATTGGTCACAAGGAACTGTACTCCACGTTCCCAAATTTTCTAACCCTACTTTGTTTACTAAAGGTAATATGGTCACAAATTTGGGAAACATAAAAGTTAAAGTAGTTGAAGTTGTCGTCATCGACTTCTATTACCGCAGAAGGTGAACTACACTCATCAATGGCATTCCACGGCAAGCTGAAAATCTTTATGTAATAAGTCTATGGCCTGGGAAGGTTTAGAAACTGTCTTACTATTGCACATGTATCCAGTATTATTACGGTATACTACTTAACCAGTGGTGGTGGATGACCATGTGTGCTCCTCTTATCAGTGTGAATTTTTCAAGCAATACACAGTGGCTGGAGTTAGTTGGGCTGAGTAGTGGGGAGGTGAGAGAAGAGAGACTATTCCATCCTCTTCTAACTCCTCCTTTTCCCCTCAACTGCCGTGAGCAGGTTCACTTCTGAGGTAAGTGTGTATTAGTGTCAGGAATGTTGTGACGGCACAGTATACGATCTTGGCTGAATAGGTTATACCTATAGTTCATCTACTGTAAGTTTGCACTTTTTTGACAGCTAGGGTTGCCAACCTTCATACGGAAAGACTCAATTTATAACCTGTAGTCCATAACAAATATATACATGTTTTATTCTCATGTAAGATTTTTCAGGTTAATTTTTTGCTTGTCCCAGTAATTGTGAATATATTGGCAATATAAATTCTGTCGGCCAGACTGAAAAGTTGCATTATCAAACTGAACTACCACGTGCTCGTGGGATGGGCGTGCGGTTGGTAATGGACGCTTTACTGTGTTCATCCACCTGAGAAAATAACGTGTTAATTATATTAATTAATAATAATTATAATTGATATTATTGCGCAAAATCGACTGAAAGTATTATTTCCATTTGAACGCGTGTTCATTTTTCAGATAAATATATAGTGGTTATCTTAAATGTTGAGTAAATATGTAGCCTGAGAGGTCTCCAGGTCTGACAGCTTTGTTTTGACTATCGAGTAGGAAGCAGATGCTGAATTTCTTGTTCAAGATATTTATTTTATTTCCTTCTTTTTGAAGGAAAAAAGAAAAGTCAGCAGAACTATTTATTTCCCTAAGGACATTGGCCTAGTGAATAATTTTCATATGGCATGATTTGTGCAAAAAAGTAGGCCTAAAAGTTAACTTACATGGTGAAATGTTTTGTACGTTTTATTTTAATATCAATCCAACAGGTCAAGTAATGATCGTATCGTCTTAAGGATATCTTACACCATACCTTAGTAAGCATTTTCCTCGAGCTGTGAAATGATGGGCCTAAAATAATTCCACTCTTACATGTAAGTTATCAGCTGCTCTGTCATAGCCAAGGTCTTGGTCATAGCGCGTCCAATGATGTAACATTATTCTGTCAGCGAGCGGTCAGTGGGTGTGCTGTTAGAACGATTATTTGATAAATGTCGCAAAGAAATAAAAGTTTCCTTTAAAAAGGGCAATGAAATGATATTGCGAGATGAATGTAGGTTTGGGCAACTCATAACAGCTGTTGACACCTTGACGGAATAAGGCGGCCATTGCTGGCTGCCACGTGGGTGATAGCTCATTGGCTGGATTGCACGTGGTAGAGGCGGATTGATATGTTCTGTAGGAGTATTCATTCCCGCGAGAACTGCCAAAAAAGTGCAAACTTACAGTAGATGAACTATAATACAATCCCAAGAGATCTTTAATGGTAATAGGGAATATGATAAATTCCATACTTGACTCAAGATAGGGGAAATTACTGCCATATATACGACATACAACATCCACTGTGAAATAAGAGGCAGGGCATTGAATAATCAGTCCCACAGTGGCTTACATATAGCAGTAAGCATAGCTTTAAAACATCTCAGCCCCGTGTTATTGGGGCATGCTTGCTTCTCACACGAGGCCACAGGTTTGATTTCCGGCTCTGTCAGGGATTTTTAGAAACTGGTGTGAGAGCTGGAAGGTAATGCATTCAGCCTCGTGAGGACAATTGAGTAGCTGTCTGACAGTGAGGCAGTGCCCCCGGCGAGGAATACCAAGATTAATGGCCAAGGGAACCCAATGTGCTGACCACACATCACCCCGCAATCTGCAGGCCACATGGCTGGTTAGCGGTCGCTTGGTGGGCCAAGGCCCTTCATCAGTTGTGGTGCCAAAGGATGATTTTTCTTGTTTTGTATTTTTGTACTTCTAGAGCAGTGATGACCATCAGGCAACTCTCCTTAACATAATAAGCATGAAGTTCATTTTAATTTTACAGAATTGAAAATGTACCAAGGTATAATATCTGAAGGTTTAGTAACTTTCCTTATAGAAGTGCTCCACTGTTTTGACAATGGAAATGATTAAATCCCACCAAATTAATTGTCTCTGCAATCCTCTTTCCTAGGATGTATTCATTTTATCACCTCCATTGACAATGACTTTGAAGAGTTAGTCCTCATTCATTGACCAAGAGTATAGACTTGGTCAAGGGAGAAATTCCCATTTGTAAAAGGTATGAGGTGGTGATGGGGAATTTTGCTTTTAAGTGATGTAACATCTACTGTAGGTCATCTGATCCTACATCAGATGAGAGATGCTGTTCAAAGAATTAACTCCAGGTCATAGCAATGTCAGTGATAGTAATGTCAGTCTCACAACCAATCATACCACATCTACAAGTCTGCCCAACTGTACTTTGCAAAATGTTGCCTGTTGTCTTTCCTTGTCTCCATTAACTCTCTTTCTAAAAAACATATGACCCCTTCATGGTGCAGCGGCTAGCACTATTGACTGTCGCCCCCAGAGGTCCAGGTTTGATCCCCGGCTCTGCCAAGAATTTTATTCTGGTCGGAGGACTGGAATAGGGTACACTTAGCCAGACAAAACTGAGAAGAGCTGGGTTTGATTCCCACCTCAGCCATCTTATAAGTGGATTTCTGTGATTCCCACTTCTACTCCAGGCAAATGCCAAGATGGTTCCAAACTTTAAGGCCATGGCCACCTCTTTCCCAATCCCCACCTGAATTACAAATGCAGTACACACACAAATACAGCCATCACAATAACACAGGTTATCAGACACATTTTTTATGTATGTACACACACATATACCCCAGTACATAGGGCTGAATGACCACTATGTCCAAGCCCCTTAAATGAAACTACAACAACAGTTTCTAAAATCGCTTATGTAGTTAAAATGTATTAAGTATAACATCACTTTTCCATGACTGTTCTCGTCTCTGATTCAACATTTTATGATATTATTTTTCATCAGTAAAAGAGTTCTGGTGAGCAAACCTGTGAAGGGGCTGGTACTTACACAGTGACTCATCTGAGCTCATTGAATCACTCTCGTGAGTTTGCAATGGGGAGCTGCAGAATGTCTTGAGAGTCATCATCATCATCATCATCATCATCATCATCATCTTGTACAGTTTCCAGCCCCAGGCTGGGTCTGTTTGGAACCTAAGCCTCGCCGCTTAGTCCTGTCTTCCCACCACCTCTCCGCTGTCACTCTGGTCCAGTCCTCGCCTCTCTTCTTGACACATTCCTCCACTCCTTTCAGCCATCTATCTCTTGGTCTTCCCCTTGGTCGTTTCTTCCGCATCTGCATCTCATGTATCCTCTTGGGAATCTTCTTCTCTTCCATTCTCTTTAAGTGTCCATACCACCTCAGTCTTGATGTCTCAATCCTATCCTGCAAGGGCTCCTCTTTCACTATTTCCCTGACCTTTTCATTCCTCACCCTGTCTCTTCTTGTTACTCCGATCCTACTTCGTAGGAACTTCATTTCACTTGCCTGTATTCTGCTTATGTCTCTTTACTTCATTATCCACGTTTCTGATGCATAGGTCAGTATTGGGATATAGTAGCTTCTGTATAACACTTCTTTGCTTTTTTGTGGGACATCTTTATTCCACACTAAGCTCCTAATGCTTCTCAGAAATGCTTCTGCCTGTCTGCCATGTTCCATAATCTCTTTGTCATTTCTCCCATTTTGAGAGTGATGGTTCGAATCTCAGTGCCAGCAGCAGCCATCCTCAGTGTGGTTCTTCCACACTCCCTCAATGCAAATGCAATCCTAGACCCAAATAATTACACACTACCAGAGTCCTTACAAAAACACAGGTACCCCTTAAGTCTACAGGAATGATGATCTGAGATGTCCCAAGCCCCTAATTCAAGCACTTTAAGCTTGTGTAATGGATTTGGCCTTCATTACCTTGAGGGATGTAAGTTGTGGCCATCTGCTCTAAAGAAGTTGACCTTGAATAATCTACTGGATTTTTATTATTATTATTTTATTTTTTAAGAGAGTGCAGAATTTGTGTCTCTCCAGCTAATAGCTTTGTTGTTGTTTCATTTGAGGGTCATGAGACTTCTTAGTAATCAGCCCCATTTACTTGGGTGCGTGTTGAACTTGTCTGATAACCTGTGTCTCTGTATTAGGGACAGGGATGGGGTAGATGCCCCAGAACTGGATATAAGATACTGTCCCGGCATTTGCCTGGAGAGTGTGGAAAAACCCCGGGAGTGAACTACACTCGGGATAGCCCCTGTTAGCGCCAGTTTACGAAACTCCAATCTTCGATCTTGCTGCCATGGTATGCGATTGAATTGTATGCCTATACCACATGGTATCAGCTTATAGCACTAATAACGCAAACTCCAGTGTTGATTTAGGCTCTCATCCTAGCCCCAGTAAACATGGAGAGTATATTTGGTCATTTTGGTGTAAATATTGCATAATATGAGGAGTTTTATTTTCTATGTCATTTATAGTGCATTTGCAGCTTCCTCTTCCGGATTTAATCTCATGATACTATATATTTAAATTAATAAGTACCATGTGCTTTCCTTGCAGGTCAGAATCGATCTCACATCCATTTTTGTGTTAACCTCTTCATGGCTGTAGTGAAGCGCTGTACTTGGCCAGAAGATCCTGACCTTGCTGCACGAGGGGGATTCTGTATCACAGTTACAGAAGACGGAAATCCTATTATACGTAATCCAGCTGCTCCCCACATTGTACCTCTGTTGCCAAATGTACTTGGTCTTCTGCATGTCTTCAACGCCCTATGGACCCCTGAAGCATTGGAACTTCTCTCAGAGGTATTTTGACCCTAGCTTCAATAATCTACAGTATCATATATATAAAACACTAAGGTGTATGTTTCATGAAACTCAAGCTCTTAAACCAGAGGGAGTTAGAAAGTTTGCTTTGTACCAAAATCTTCCAAATCATCTCAATAGTACAGGAAAATTCTTGCATTTCTTGAAAAGTCAACAGAAATATATTTATTTGTTTATGAAGTGCATTTCAACAAATGAACAAGATGTAGCCCTTGCCAGAACTGTGTCGTGTCGAGCCCGCATAGTTTATACTCATGCGAGAGTTCTCGTATGAGTCTGCTAGTATTATTAAATCTGAAAAGCGTTCTCTGTTATTAAATTATGTTATTTTACGAGACATAATGTTGATTGTTGTTGTTGTTGCTTCAATTATGGGTTTGGGACATCTTTGGTCATCAACCCCATGTACTTAAGGTGTACTTGGATAACCTGTGTTGTGATGACTGTGTGGGTGTGTGTAATTAATTATTTGTGTCAAGGGTTGGATAGGTACCTTCCTGGCATTTGTCTGAAGATAGTGTGGAATATCGCATGGAAAAACCTCGTGAGGTTAGCTGCTGTCAATGCTGGTATTAGAATCTTTTTGATTCCTAAAATTGCTGACACTCCTGGAGTCTTGGAGCATGTTATGGTTACAGTAGAAGAAAATTCTACCTGAGGTTATCTACTTGTTTGTTTGACTGGGATTAGTGTCTATAAGACTGCCCTGATCTGAGTGGGTTTATATTATTACTCCCACGCAAATGCTAGGATATTTCATATTTGCAAGCAATGGATAAAGGAACCCAGTATAATGCTACACTATAACAAGGCACAAGTCTCCCCCTCCCCTCTTTCTCTCCAGTACCCTGATTTGAGCCTTGGATCTCTGAATGGTGCAGCTCCTCAATCTATTCATATTATGGGATTTAAAGTTTGACCTATAGCATCTTTTCATTCTGTACCCAATTTTTATTAGATGTAAGGAATGTAACAATTTCTGTATGGATCCATATTTGAAATGACTAAATGGATTCCTTGACAAATGGCATTTGTTTTTTGTAAGGAAACAAATCATATAGAAGGCATTTGTTTCTGCAAAGTCTCTCTCTTAAGAGTCATCATCTGCAGACCTGTATGACATGACTCTTGTGTTCATCTGTTATCTGGCAAGCCACTACAGAATGTTCATGGTGAGGAAGAACAGCAGAATATCAAAGATCATTTAGGTTGTTTTTAATCTCGGTCACTCCAGGTGAGATCTGTGCTGGACAGAACGGAGGCAGACAGGTTTTTCTCCGGGTACTCCGGTTTTCCCTGTCAACATTTCATTCCAGCAACACTCTCCACTATCATTTCATTTCATCTGTCATTCATTTAATCATTGCCCCAGAGGAGTGCGTCAGGCCTCGGCAGCCGGCACAGTTCATATCCTCGCCGCTAGATGGGGGCTTTATTCATTCCATTCCTGACCCGGTCGGAGACTGGAAGCAGGCTGTGGATTTTCATTTCTGTGCAAGAATCTTAAGGTATGCAATTTCATCATGAAGAAAGGGGATCAAATTGGATAATTTCAGATCATTCATGCCAGCAAATAACTCTTCTGGAACTAGACTTAAAACTTTGAGCTCAGCAGCCATAAATTCTTCATTTGTTAGGTTATCATGGACTGGGCCGCCGAGAGTGAGGGGCAAGGGGGTCAAATGCATAGGGGGCCGTAAGCAATGAGGGCCCGTTAATGGTGCACGTTAGTTTCAGTTTATTGGTGCTACTTTAGTACTACGGTATATAAAATGTTGTCTATAACTTGCAACCTGTCCGAGGCTCTTCAGAATAAGGGTATCGATTTGTCTGCAGCTCTGCAGAAGATATCTCATATTACCATCTTTTAACTGTCAAGAGAAAGGAGCCAGAAAAGCACTTCAGTGGTATATATGACAGTGCGAAAGTATTGGCAGGAGCCATTCATTTGGTAAAAGAAGTTCCCCGATTCTGAAAATAAAAAATAAAATAAAAAGACGTTTTTATGTACCTTATCGTACCCCAGAAAAGTATTGAATTCTATATGTGAATGAGTTAGCAGTTATAACAGTTTAGGAATAATCTATTACAATTTAGTGTTGAATCTGCTATCAATGCAATGCAGAGTTTTAAAATGTGGTTTTTTTTTTCCGTTACGTACTATTAATAAACCAAACAAAAGTTTATCAGTTCCGCCTCGTCAATACAATATATTTAAAACTTCATGAAATAATCACATGTCACACTCTCCTAATGGTACATGTTTCAACACCTACATTGGCGTCTTCATCAGCCTTATATCGTATTAGCAGCACTTAAAAAACACTTGGTAAAAACATATGTTACAAGTAAAATATTGACATAAAACACTCAAAACACATATACACTGAACACATTAAAAGTTTCCTTAAAAAGTTTTATAATTATGGTCAGCACTCGTTGCAAAAACCCTTAAGGTTTAAAAGCCCATCTTGAGGTATACACAGTTCAGTTCTTGTTGTTGTCACCTAACTTGCTGAAGGGTTTCCATTCGCAACTGGAAAGAAATATCGCTATGAGAAAGAAAATATTTATAACCCTCGAAAAATTGGAAAATATCCTGACCTACTTGTAACACTTACGTAATTTGTGGCAAGAGTCGCAAATAGCCGTGCTGTGCTACCTGGAGGCTGTGCTACACTGACCTGGCATGTAGCAGCGTAAGCGGCCAGCGAGACCGTACTCAGTAGGGGAAGTGAGGGGTGACTAAAGGAGTGGGGCAAGCTAACTATGACCTTCTGTGCATCAGAAATAATGTGAGGGAGGGGGAGGTGGGGTATGGTACATTGGAAAACAAATCAACCATTGTAGCCTATATCTAGGGTGGTTTGTATTTCGTTCTGTAATTACTCAGTGTTTCATAGAGGACGTTATTGTTTTCAATATGTATCTCATTTAGATTAGTTAGGGGGGCTGTTCTTTGAATTGAATCTATTTCAATTTCTTCGAGAATGTTAATTTTAGTTCCCTTACTTGTGTAATGTAGGGTGACTCTATGAGTCAAAAAGAAGTACTGTTAATAAACCGAAGATTTTACAGAGTTGCAAAATATTTCCCTATGCATGTTAACTGTATTAAAAATCCCAAATAGTTTTGTGCACTTTGCAAAATATGTATATTTCATAGAATAAATACAAAAATATTTTCAATGAAATAAGATTTGTATGTTTATTTTAAAATTATGACTGTGAATCAGATGCTTTTCTCAAAATGGCATTGTGTTTCCAGAATTGCTAGTCGTGGATAGTAATAATTAAAAGTAGCTATTTTAAGAGGGGCCCTTAAATCCTCTCAGTGGCTCTGATCATGGAATCATTCTTGGTTTTTGGTTCAACAGTTCTTCATAAAATAATATATCCAGCCAATGAGACATACATTTTGTTTGAAAGTAGAAAAATGGGCATAAAACCAGTCTGATTCAGCTGATGTCGATAGCATGGAAGAAACAATGCCTTTCTTCCTACCACAAGTAATCTCTTCTTCGTCAAGCTGTACATCTACTTTGGACCAAGAGTTGGTGGTTAACCAGTCACGCCCAACCCACCATCTGGATTCTGACAACTTATTGGCAGTGGAGCCATGGGATGTGAGGTCTGCAGGTTTTCTATCAGAAAGTATGTACCTCCATTCTTGTCTTCAGTCAGTTCCTAGATCTTCTAACTCTATTTGTTACGAATATCAGTATGCCCCATTCAGCTCTTCTTTATATCCAGGCTGACACCAACGTTGCACCACTCCAAAGAAGTTGTTTTAATACTAGGGATTTTAAAATCTTGAACTAAGTTGTAGTACATCCGGAACCAATTGTAGCAGCTAATAATTTCCAACCTGGGAATTGTCATCATCTTGTTAGGCTTACTGATTGGAGAAATTCTGGTTGTTGCGAGGACGAGCTGAACCCAAACATAATTTGGAAATCCTGTACGTAAATAAGCTGCATAAGCATTGACAGCTTGACGTGCATCACAAAAGATATTATGAAGCATACCTGCTAACTTTCCCGATTTAGGCGGGAAACTCCCGATTTTCCATAGTTTTTCCCACCTCACAATTACTCAATTTATCCTCCCGATTTTTGTAAATTATTGACGGACTTCAAATATTTTCCAATATTTTTTTGAAAGTGTTTATAGTAGGCATGTAATGAATGTTATTTGGGTAGCCTACCTGAATTCGTTAATGGGTTTTGTTTCAGTGTAAGCGGTTGTTTATTGACTTTGGTGCAACATTTTTGTCACATTCTAGTTATTTTCTCGGTGTTTGACACTTTCGTATGGCCAAAAAGTACAATTCTGTGTTTTTTTTAAACAGTAGTCCAGTCAAATTAGGATTTTTTGCTGCATTAAATCATGTAGTTCCAAATTTTTCTGGAATGTGTAGAGGGAGGTCCCCTGAACAACGCCTAATAAAGTCCCGTCGATTTCAGGTGCTGCGGGGTGACCAGGGGGGCTCGAAGGCCCCCCTTTTTCGTTTTTGGCGCATAACTTTCAAACAGTGCATCTTAGAGAAATTTTTACACTTTCCTAACTGAAAGGTAATTAAATTCCTTACAAAATGGTACATTCATTTTCACGCCTGTGTGTTACCTTCTTCGAGATATGAGCTGGTGAACATGGAAAATTTGCAGAAAAATATGTAGCGCCTCACGTTTCTCGTCAAACTTGCCCTTCCAATCCGTTTGCCTTCCATTTTACAGGAAAGTCGTGAGGAAAGAAGTTGTAGAGCACGAAGTTGCCTTCAAGAATATATATATACTGTGACCGATCCAGTCAGGGTCAATTACCGGCCCCGGATGACAGGAGACCGGAGGGTCAGTATGACGTCATGGCATGACGCGGCGAGGCAAGCGCGAGAGTAGGGGAATGCTCCAGAAGGTTCCAACCCCTTCCACTTTTTTTTCTCGAAGGAGGACGCAGTTCCGGAATGTTCAGTGAGTCAATAGTGCGTGGACGAGTATGTTATCCAGCGGAGCACGGACGAGTAGCCCATGTCACGTAGACAGTAATTTGCATCGGAAACTTGAATGGTTTTCGTGAGTGGTCAGTGCTCGTGGCCATTTGATACGAGGAGTGATCAGCAGGCCATGAAGCTAGCGTGCATGTGGTGCCAGTGAGTTGTTTACAGTGAAGTATGTCAGTTTGTTTGTCGAACAGTGTGAATTTCAAGACGATATCGGACTCGCTAGTACGTTCATGCCGACAATTTATGTTAATTAAAGATGAATACCAGGAGGTGTTTAACATTACGAGTATCAGGGAAAGAACAATAATAACGATAGTCGAGGCGAAGCATTATCGCGAGGCCCTATATTGTAACAGACATCCATTCGAAAATAGCAGTGCGGCATTTTAAGAGACGCAGTGAGAATGCAACAGGGAAGGCTACATCTACTTTAAGCTTGTGTTGGAAGACTGCAGGCCGCAGGCAACTTGATATGTCGGTCAAGGCCAGGTCGAAATAGCTCCTCGTGGAAGGAAGTGTGTCACTGGTTGAGGAAAGTGAATACATATAATTCAAGTGAACCAGGAACTAGACGCTATAGTGCGTGGGCGTGAAAGTGCTCTGATATAGTGAAATGTAATATTGCCACATGGCGGCCTGAACTTAATAACCATGGACTCAAATATTCTGGGAATCAACATGCATATTAATACGCAAATTATGCTGCACTGAACCTCTAAAGGGGCCATAATGGGGTGAACGGTCGCAACGAGATGGACGAGTGGACCATGGTTGGGACGTCAGGAGACGCCGCTGCTGAAGGTGACCGGGGGCAACCAGTGGGCGGACATGGGCGTCGCCAGGAGATCGAGAGGTGCCGGGGGCGTATACCTCTACCAGTAAGCTGGGAGACCACATCGCGGAGACGCTGGAGGAACAATGCCGCAGACGACGCCGACGCCAGGGGTTTCCGAGGACACCGGATCTAAAGTAAGACGTTTCATTTCCATCCTTGTTCATCAGGAAGAAGAGAACTTCTACCTCGGATAGCCGTGCCATGAGATAACCTGAGATCGTGTAACGTAACGCCATTTATAATCATTTATTCCAGAATGAAAAAGAGCATCATTTTCTCATAGGGTTGTACAGATTTTTTTGTCTTTTCTTTTCGGGTCGTTATTGACTTACATAAATTAACAGTATCAATGGTAGGAGTAAGACATACATTTATTCTCTGAGACATAATAATAATTATAAGTTGAAATGGGTAACGATAATATGAGATGCCCATTTTGCTGGGAGATTCTAGCATCTCGATTTCCGAGGTCATTATACGAATTTAATTCTGAAAGGTTTGTCACGGATTGCATAGATTTTAATAGCAAAATGAATATGGTTGGAGATGTCGAATAAGGTTCCTTGGATAGGATGCCATATTATCATACGACCTCGTGGTCCCGATAAAGTTGATACGCTCTGTTAGTGTGGGTTCTTGAGACATGCTAATAATGCATGATTTTTTGTAATGATGTTGTGTAAAGTTAATGTGATAATTAAATATGGTATTATTCCGTCATATATGACGAGGTTATTCCCGGGGCGACGTATGTCCGTTGAATTGAATTTGTGAGGACAGGGTCCTCTTGACGAACGTGTTACGTTTATCGATGAGTTGTATATTGAATAGCGCGGGGGTGTAATTGATAGTGCGCTCGACAGTCAGATTGTTCGGATCCTCACACAGAGTGTTCGACGGAAGGGTTGCGATTAAATGTTCGTTGTGAGTATGAAATACGCTAGGGTGCCTTATTACGAAGTTCTTAACCTTTCATAAACATTAGACAATGCTATAATTTAATTACAATAACAAATATGACAGTGTGGATCAAGGTTGTTGGAAAGGCGAATATAAATCAGTAATAATAATAAGAATTAGTAGTGTAAATATGTAAGCACAATCTGGGTGTGTTAATAATTTATGATAGGTTATAATTAATTGTTGAAATGCCATATTATGTGATGCTGAGTTGTTGTTTGAGTGCTATTTGATGTAATATGATGCTCTTTAGTTATTAATTTGCAATTTGATAGAGGAGATCCGTCCATTGCTGTATAAGGGTAGACAGTTGTAATATACATAGATATTCGATATTTTCTTAGAGTTTTGCCGCAGGTGAACTTTGTGATAAGTGGCTAGTGATGTTTACATGCGTGTGCACCGATAAATTAAGGTTAATTTAGCTTTTTGAAAGGCGATCTCCTTGTCGGAACTTTAAGAGAGGACACCCACGAGTTTGAATAAGTATAATTTATTTTTTTTGTTTGTTTAGGGACTATGAACTTTATTTTTTTCGGACTTTGTCCCACCCTAACTCTATACTCGTGCGTGGTAGGCAGGTTGCATATTTATTTATCCTTTGGCCAATAAAGGAGCAGATGTGATTTTACGAGGGCTTTTCCTTTCTTCTCTGTTTGTTAATTCAAGTTAGGGAGTTTGCTTTTGAATCCTGGTTCAGTCAATTTGCCATCCCAACCCGTAAACGACCCGAGACCCTTTGTCTCTGGCTCGCTGGAGCATTTCTTTTAGTCTTGTCTGTATGAACCAAGATTCACGCCCTAATCATTTTTTTTACCCACTCCCTTGGCTGTTTTTTCTGATGGGGCCGGGATGTTGGCTGGGTGATCGCCTGTCCCATTGGAGAAACGGGCACAGGGAGGGGGAAGTGGCGCCGCTAACGTGTTGGCTCGACGACGATGGTGCGTTTCGTCTTCGTCATGGGCATGCTTTTTACTCAATCATTTGTTGTTGTGATGGGAGTATACTGTGTGGTCAGATTCGTGCCTTTGATGGGGGCGCGATGCTTGCCATGTGTAATTCTTTTGTGTAAAATTAACCTCGTATCACACTGAGCCTTTAGTGAACCATTTGACAGGGTTGGTACACGATCTCAGGTCATGGCTATACTCGACGACCTACATTCCCCTGTAGGCCCCTATATTTAAGTTGTATTGTAAGATGTCACAAGTAGTAACCGCAGAAAATATAGCTGATATATTAAAACAAATCCAAGATGGATTAAATGGTTTAACCACTGAAATGAATAATGTTAAGGATAGTATTGGGTCAATTAAGACAAACCTGAAGAGCGATATGGATTGCTTACAGACGACACAAGAGGGTGTCGGTACTCAAATAGCAGAGGTACAGAGGGCACAAGAGGGTGTCGGCACTCAAATAGCAGGAATAAAAAAAGATGTTAGTGATAAAGTTGTTGATCTCAGAACCGACTTATTAGAAGTCATGGGATCTAATCTTAAGAGTTTAGAATCTCATTTGCAGAAAAACATTGATGCTGTAGAACGTAATCTTAAGCTATCAGGAAAGGCTATAGATAATAAGATTAATCTACTCGATAAAAAGGTAGAAACTACATTCCAAGTGCTCACCGCGGAGCTCAAAGATTCTATGGCACGGCAAATCAGGGATACTCAGAGTTCGCTTCGGGGGAATATTGAAGGACTTGAGGAGAAGTTGAACAGTAATATTAAAGGCATGGGACAAGTTTTGACGGCAAAAATTGAGCAAATTGGTCAGTCTAACGAGGAAACCCTGGATAAGTTGAAACGGGACGTGTCAGGTTGGAAAGAAGAGGTTGCGAAGGACGTGAAAAACATGCTGATACAGGTTGAATCATTCCAGGACACGTATGACAGGAAAATCACTCATTCACGAACGACATTATTCGAACATGTGAGAGAATCTATCCGCACTTCCATTGTTGAGTTGGAGGAGAAGATCATTATTCAACAGGGAAGGCAACTCACTCGATTAGGCAACTTAGAGGCGGAAATGACTCAGATAAAAGACAAATCGGAGTCAGAAAGGGTTAGATGGTCCGAAATTGAAAACACGCCACCTCTTAACGGGACGGAAAGTGAAAACGCCCCATCTTCTAGAAAGGCGGGAGAGGTAGTTGCAACGCCGAGAATACAGAGTACAAACCCCGCGGGACACCTGACTATCATTAGAAGTATAGACCACCAGCCGAGGAAATTCTCGGGGAACAATGGGACTAATAACGTCACACCCATCGAATTTATGAGGGAGGTCCGTGAATACATGGCGGAAAATAAGATACCACGTGAGAGGGAACTAAGAGTTATTGAGAGGTCCCTGGAATCGACAGCATTAACTTGGTTTCGCGCATTTCGATACACGTTCACGAGCACGGACGAGTTCGAACGATTATTAATCAAACGCTTTTGGAGCCCTGAAGAACAATTGAACATACGGGCGGAACTATACGCTAAACGGTATGCGACGTCCAATCCGACTAGGTATGCGGGGTACTTCGCATCGCAACTCGCCAGGCTGCAGTATTTGACTCCACCAGTGCCGGAGGACGAATTGGTCCAAGCCATTATACGACAGTTACCAGTAGAGGTCCAGAAGAGTGTAATAGCGTCAGGAGCCGAGACTTTAGAGGGATGTGAGGAGATTCTTCGAAAACTTGACCACACTAGCGCACAGTTACAGGCGAGGTCCGGACGACAGGAAAATAGAGATGTAAACACGGTCGTGATTGACAAAATTGCGCAGACGGAAGAGCGAACGCCGCGGGAGACGGACAGGCCAAGAGACACAGGGTACTATCGGAGCCGAGATAGGAGCTACGGTGGAACAGACGAGCGACCCAGGTGGAGGAATAAACCGTACGAAGAGCGTAGGAGATCCCGATTCAACAATACGAAGGGACGATATGGTGAATATCAGCGAAGGCAGTCAAATCAATATTATCAGAGACAGAATGCCTATAGGGATTCTCGTTCGCAGGGGTCGCGGCCGAGCTATACGGAAAGACATCGAGAGAGCCAGGAATATTTACAACAATTACGGAGTAATCCATCCGCACCACCGGGGGAAGCTGACCGACCACCTGACACAAGTCGGTCAGATCAACAAAAAAAAAACTTCAAATTAAGAAATTCCTCAAACCTTGGTCCTCCCGAACTGATTGAAATTCAAGAGATATTTCAGGCTACCGACGAAGACTTGATTCATGAGGAAGACGTTATCCGCCGCGGGAAAGTGTATCCTTTGCCAATCATAACAGTAGAGGTGCTCGGTAAACAAATAAAAACCCTGATTGACACCGGAGCGATGATTAGTGTGGTGTCTCAGTCATGTTTGGACGAGATAATGGAGGCAGGACCCGTATATACTCTTCCAGTAGCGAATGTAAAGGTTAGAGGTGTAATTCCCGATCGCTCAGTGAGATGCAAGCTGCAGGCCCTGTTGATGATCAAGATTGCGGGGAGGTTTTATGAGCACGTGTTCGTGGCCATCTCCAACATCAATTTTCAAATAATTCTGGGTGTTGACTTCATTTCGGAGTACGGCTGGATTATAAATATGCAAGAGGGTGTTATGTATGTCGGAAACGAATCGCCGAGCAGAGGATCGAAAGATGATATCAATGCCAACTCGAGCACGCTCTTCTTGGAGAACACACTTGAGAATATCGTGGAACCTGAAGAAGAGACGATCACCCACATGCCCGTTGGTGTAAAAGAAATTTTGGATCCAACTGTCCAGAAACAGTTTGATGACTTAATACAGGAGTTTCGGGAGGTATTTAGCGACAAACCTGGAGTTATCAAGAACTTTCAGTACGATATCAAGTTGAGTGATGACTCACCATACAGGAAACACATATATCCAGTCCCAGAGAAATGGAAGGAGGAGGTAAAGGCCATGATAAACGCCATGGAGAAGGATGGCATAATAAAGAAGGCTCCGACTTCTTTCCTAAACCCTTTAGCGGTTGTAAGGAAGCCAAATGGTCGCCTGAGGATTTGTCTGGATGCACGTGGAATAAATGCACGCATTTTGCCAGAGTACGACCGCCCACCACAAATTAGAGAGCTGCTGAGGCGCTTTAAAGGAAAAAAATATTTCTCAACCGTAGATCTCACAAATTCCTATTATCATGTCGAGTTAACCAAGAACAGCAAGCAATACACTGGCTTCCTGCATGAGCAGAAGACCCACGTCTTTAACCGCCTTCCCTTCGGTTTGAAAAACAGTGGCCCTGTACTGATTCGAGCGCTGGACTCCAACTTGAGTGAAGAGGTCAAGAAACACGTACTATGTTATGTGGACGATTTGATCTTGGCATCCACGTCAGTGGAGGAGCACCTGAAACACTTCAGATTGTTGTTTGAGAACTTGCTTACGGCCGGATTTAAGGCAAACCTGGAGAAATGCAATTTCTTTCACCGAGAAATTCGGTTTTTGGGACATCTCATTGACGAACATGGATATCGGCCGAACCCGGAGAAAATTGAGGCAATAGCTGAGTTTCCCAGACCAGAAAGGGTGAAACAAGTGAGGCAGTTCCTGGGAATGACTTTATTCTTTTCTAGTCATTGCCCCCGTTACACGGATGTAGTTGCCCCTCTGCAGAGCATGCTCAGGAAAAACAATCGGTGGAAGTGGGATCAGGCGTGTGAAGAGGCCTTCACGCAAGCTAAACACATGCTCCTTAACAACGTTAAACTGGAGTACCCAGACTTCTCCAAAACATTTTATATTGACACCGATGCTTCAAAGGTAGGAGTGAGCGCTGTGTTGTACCAGCTGGATGACGAGAAGAAACAACATTATCTGGCATTTACCAGTAGGAAATTGCGACAGCCTGAGCTTAATTACTTTGCCACGGAATTGGAGGCGCTGGCTATAATTTATGCTCTAAAGATGTGGAAGAAGATTCTTTTAGGGCATAAGGTCGTGATTGTGACGGACCATCGCGCGTTACAGTTTATGTTAAAGTCTGACATTTCAAGCGAAAGAGTCACGCGCTGGACCCTTTTCCTGCAGCAATTCGATGCAGAAGTTATTCATAGGCCCGGAAAGCAAAACTTTCTAGCGGATGTTTTGAGCAGAAACCCACGTGGCGTTTGAAACGCCTGAGCCAAGCGCAACGGCGATATACTCCGTTAAGACGGATATACCGGTATTTGAAGAACCGCATGGGTGCAGATGACCCTGATTATGCTGGAACGGCGAAGATTGCTCACTTTTATCACATTGTTGGTGACGTGATTCACAAGTTTGTCGATAAAGACCACACAAGGCTACGTATTGTAATACCGCCGAAGTTGATTTCAGCAGTGGTTTGGTTGGCTCACCGATCTATTGGGCATGGAGGATGTGATAAAACCTTACATGCCATAAGAGAAACATTTACCTGGGAGTATATGGGAAAAACCATACGAGCGGTAATCAGGACATGCGACATCTGTCAGAGGTGCAAGTTCCCATCGGACGTATCTAAAGAGAAGCCGAGGGCTATTATACCGACCCGTCCGAATGAATTAATGGCTACTGACCTGTATGGCCCCCTTCCGAGGTCCACCAGGGGTAACCAATACATCTTGGTGAAGATGGATGTGTTTACCAAATTAGTCATCTTGCACCCTATACAGAAGGCAACATCCCGGTACGTAATTCGCAGGATTGAAACCGGCATGATTCCAACTGCAGGGAAGCCAGAGTTCCTTCTGAGCGATCACGGAACGCAGTTCACGAGCGCAGAATTTCAAGAAGCTATGGCACGACTCGGCATAAGGCATATCTTGAGCTCCATAAGATACCCAGAAGGAAATCCAGTTGAAAGGGTAAATGCAGAGATTGGAAAATACTGCTGGATTTACTGTCATGAACAGCATCATAGATGGATGGAAGTGGTACCCATAATTGAACGTTGCTTGAACTCTACAACACATGAGAGTACCAGACAAATTCCTTGTCTTCTGCGCCTTGGACGAAAACCAAGTAGACCTTGGCATGCTGTTATACAGGCACCCCCAGAGATTGAGCCGTCGGTGCAAAGGAGAAACGAACTGGCTCGGGAGAGGATGCAGCTACAGGCGCAGAAACGGGAGGGAAGGAAGGCTGGCCACCGTTTTCGCGAACCACTTCGAGTCAATGACCTGGTGCTGATTCGGAAACCTACGTCATCAAACTTACCACTCAGAGTGTATGGGAAATTTGCACGCCCATTTTCGGGACCCCATAGAATTGCCAGAGTGATGGACAACAATTGTTATAGGGTGGTTGACAACGTCACGAATGCACTTGTTGGGAATTTCAACGCCGCGAATCTGCGGAAGTATCACAGGCAAGCCCGTTAGTCAGCATTGAGGAGATGACTGAAAGGATCGTTCACATGCATCATTTGAGGAAAAATATAAGCTATGTTCCCACCGCTTATATTTTTGAAGGCCGCGGGAGAGATGTGACCGATCCAGTCAGGGTCAATTACCGGCCCCGGATGACAGAAGATCGAGAGGAGACCGGAGGGTCAGTATGACGTCATGGCATGACGCGGCGAGGCAAGCGCGAGAGTACGGGAATGCTCCAGAAGGTTCCAACCCCTTCCACTTTTTTTTCTCGAAGGAGGACGCAGTTCCGGAATGTTCAGTGAGTCAATAGTGCGTGGACGAGTATGTTATCCAGCGGAGCACGGACGAGTAGCCCATGTCACGTAGACAGTAATTTGCATCGGGAACTTGAACGGTTTTCGTGAGTGGTCAGTGCTCGTGGCCATTTGATACGAGGAGTGATCAGCAGTCCATGAAGCTAGCGTGCATGTGGTGCCAGTGAGTTGTTTACAGTGAAGTATGTCAGTTTGTTTGTCGAACAGTGTGAATTTCAAGACGATATCGGACTCGCTAGTACGTTCATGCTGACAATTTATGTTAATTAAAGATGAATACCAGGAGGTGTTTAACATTACGAGTATCAGGGAAAGAACAATAATAACGATAGTCGAGGCGAAGCATTATCGCGAGGCCCTATATTGTAACAGACATCCATTCGAAAATAGCATAGCAGTGCGGCATTTTAAGAGACGCGGTGAGAATGCAACAGGGAAGGCTACATCTACTTTAAGCTTGTGTTGGAAGACTGCAGGCCGCAGGCAACTTGATATGTCGGTCAAGGCCAGGTCGAAATAGCTCCTCGTGGAAGGAAGTGTGTCACTGGTTGAGGAAAGTGAATACATATAATTCAAGTGAACCAGGAACTAGACGCTATAGTGCGTGGGCGTGAAAGTGCTCTGATATAGTGAAATGTAATATTGCCACACGGCGGCCTGAACTTAATAACCATGGACTCAAATATTCTGGGAATCAACATGCATATTAATACGCAAATTATGCTGCACTGAACCTCTAAAGGGGCCATAATGGGGTGAACGGTCGCAACGAGATGGACGAGTGGACCATGGTTGGGACGTCAGGAGACGCCGCTGCTGAAGGTGACCGGGGGCAACCAGTGGGCGGACATGGGCGTCGCCAGGAGATCGAGAGGTGCCGGGGGCGTATACCTCTACCAGGAAGCTGGGAGACCACATCGCGGAGACGCTGGAGGAACAATGCCGCAGACGACACCGACGCCGATGCCAGGGGTTTCCGAGGACACCGGATCTAAAGTAAGACGTTTCATTTCCATCCTTGTTCATCAGGAAGAAGAGAACTTCTACCTCGGATAGCTGTGCCATGAGATAACCTGAGATCGTGTAACTTAACGCCATTTATAATCATTTATTCCAGAATGAAAAAGAGCATCATTTTCTCATAGGGTTGTACAGATTTTTTTGTCTTTTCTTTTCGGGTCGTTTTTGACTTACATAAATTAACAGTATCAATGGTAGGAGTAAGACATACATTTATTCTCTGAGACATAATAATAATAATAATTATAAGTTGAAATTGGGTAACGATAATATGAGATGCCCATTTTGCTGGGAGATTCTAGCATCTCGATTTCCGAGGTCATTATACGAATTTAATTCTGAAAGGTTTGTCACGGATTGCATAGATTTTAATAGCAAAATGAATATGGTTGGAGATTGTCGAATAAGGTTCCTTGGATAGGATGCCATATTATCATACGACCTCGTGGTCCCGATAAAGTTGATACGCTCTGTTAGTGTGGGTTCTTGAGACATGCTAATAATGCATGATTTTTTGTAATGATGTTGTGTAAAGTTAATGTGATAATTAAATATGGTATTATTCCGTCATATATGACGAGGTTATTCACGGGGCGACGTATGTCCGTTGAATTGAATTTGTGAGGACAGGGTCCTCTTGACGAACGTGTTACGTTTATCGATGAGTTGTATATTGAATAGCGCAGGGGTGTAATTGATAGTGCGCTCGACAGTCAGATTGTTCGGATCCTCACACAGAGTGTTCGACGGAAGGGTTGCGATTAAATGTTCATTGTGAGTATGAAATACGCTAGGGTGCCTTATTACGAGGTTCTTAACCTTTCATAAACATTAGACAATGCTATAATTTAATTACAATAACAAATATGACAGTGTGGATCAAGGTTGTTGGAAAGGCGAATATAAATCAGTAATAATAATAAGAATTAGTAGTGTAAATATGTAAGCACAATCTGGGTGTGTTAATAATTTATGATAGGTTATAATTAATTGTTGAAATGCCATATTATGTGAAGCTGAGTTGATGTTTGAGTGCTATTTGATGTAATATGATGCTCTTTAGTTATTAATTTGCAGTTCGATAGAGGAGATCCGTCCATAGCTGTATAAGGGTAGACAGTTGTAATATACATAGATATTCGATATTTTCTTAGAGTTTTGCCGCAGGTGAACTTTGTGATAAGTGGCTAGTGATGTTTACATGCATGTGCACCGATAAATTAAGGTTAATTTAGCTTTTTGAAAGGCGATCTCCTTGTCGGAACTTTAAGAGAGGACACCCACGAGTTTGAATAAGTATAATTTTTTTTGTTTGTTTGTTTAGGGACTATGAACTGTATTTTTTTCGGACTTTGTCCCACCCTAACTCTATACTCGTGCGTGGTAGGCAGGTTGCATATTTATTTATCCTTTGGCCAATAAAGGAGCAGATGTGATTTTACGAGGGCTTTTCCTTTCTTCTCTGTTTGTTAATTCAAGTTAGGGAGTTTGCTTTTGAATCCTGGTTAAGTCAATTTGCCATCCCAACCCGTAAACGACCCGAGACCCTTTGTCTCTGGCTCGCTGGAGCATTTCTTTTATTCTTGTCTGTATGAACCAAGATTCACGCCCTAATCATTTTTTTTTACCCACTCCCTTGGCTGTTTCTTCTGATGGGGCCGGGATGTTGGCCGGGTGATCGCCTGTCCCATTGGAGAAACGGGCACAATACTTATGCTAATTTATCTTTATATCTTTAAACGTTATAGCGTTTTGACGTATCGGGGTCGGTTTCGAGATTTCGCTAGTAAATTGCTCATTATTTTACTTATGTTTTCAACGGCTTTAACTCTCTGTAACTCATTATGTATTGATTATGTAAATATAAATGGTATTTATTACCCATATAAATAATGATATATACCTAGAATGTATAAATATATATGAACGCAGTGGCGTATATATGATTGTTTTGGGAGAGCCCAATATTTCGGAATACTATTTCGTTTTTATGGGAATGAAAACATGATCAAAATCTAATAGTTTGCAGTCCAGCCCATCGGAGTATACCGGTATATATATGTTCTGAAGAGTTCGTTATTTTTCGTTGTATATATTCTTTAAAAAATAAGTTATAAATGCCTCTTTTATAGTTAACGCCACAATTACCCTCTTATAATAAAAATAAATTTACTTGTTGGACAAAGAGAAACTTGAATATGTCATTCAACTGTTTAAAATGTTCATAAATTACTGACCAAATTGGGGGGGGGTTGTTGGTTATAAACTGTATATGTTTGAAATGCGTACATGTCCCCAATTACCGGTGTCCACTGTAAATGTAAAGAAACAAAATTAAGCTGATTAGTATGTTAGCGCAGGCCTTGGGTGCAAAAGGTATACAGTTCACTATAGCCAAAGCAGACGCTGACTGCAGCATTGTCAGTTATGGATTACAAAATACCCCTCATTCGACTGTGGTGGTAATTGGCGAGGACGTAGACCTGCTCGTCTTACTCGTGGCACTCACACCACGAGACAAGAATGTCCTTTTCATGAAGTCTGGACGAGGCAACACAGAAGACAGACTGTACTCCTCCCAACAACTTCAGACCTTGCCATTCTGCCAGTACATTCTATTTATCCATGGCTTCATTGGATGTGATACCACTTCTGCCATTTTTTGGGAGAAGTAAAGCAGCCATAATCAAATGTTTCGAGCGGTATTCTAACGAAACCAAAAGCATCGCTGAAGTTTTTTATGACTCCACATCCTCGCCAGGAGATATCGCTGAAGCTGGGGAACAAATGTTCATACTGAAGTATCAAATCATCACAGGTACATTTCATTTTGTATTGCATTTACTAACTTCGTTGCTGTGTGATAAATACATATTCTATTGTATTATGTTCTATTCACAGGTACATGTGCTTCGTCAAATCGTCAGCTAAGATGAAGCAAACTTGTCTTCATTTTCACCTACAAAAGATGCTGCTCTATATCACTCGTGCAGAGTGTTTCTACAGGTTCAGCAGTGGTTTGGAAATGAAACACTCGAACCTGAACGTTGGACAAGGGGAGATGGGGGACATCTGACTCCTATTAAGACCAAGGCCGCTATTGCACCTGACAGCGTGCTCAATTCTATATTTTGCCGTTGTGCCACAGGCTGCGGTATGAGATGTGGATACCGGAAAGCTGGCATCCACTGCTCATCTGTCTGGCAATTGCCACGGCGCTTGCACCAACAGTGCTCCCATTCAATTAGAGTAAGGAGAGTTGGACCATGAGGAGTATGAAATGTTTGATAGTTTATAAAAACGATTGTATTAGAATTATGTTTGGATTGTTACTTATTCCTCTCTGTCTCATTCCTAGGTGGTCACTTTTTTTAAACTGTGGCCTTCTTGTACCTTGGTGTATAGGTTCCAGACATACATTTACAGTGGACACCGGTAATTGGGGACATACCAGGTGACCCATTTTACGCACTAACACGTACTAAACGGGCTAGGTACAGTCTCACAGAAAAATGTATGCATTTCAAACATACACAGTTTATAAACCTTCACTGGTCAGTAATTTATGAACATTTTAAACAATTGAATGATATATTCAAGTTTCTCTTTGTCCAACAAGTAAATTTATTTTTATTATAAGAGGGTAACAGTGGCGTTAACTATAAATGAGGCATTTATAACTTATTTTTTAAAGAATATATACAACGAAAAATAACGAACTCTTCAGAACATATATATACCGGTATACTCCGATGGGCTGGACTGCAAACTATTAGGTTTTGATCATGTTTTCATTCCCATAAAAACGAAATTGTATTCCGAAATATTGGGCTCCCCCAAAACTGCGTTCATATATATTTATACATTCTAGGTATATATATTTATTTATATGGGTAATAAATACCATTTATGTTTACATAATAAATAACGAGTTACAGAGAGTTAAAGCCGTTGAAAACATAAGTAAAATAATGAGCAGTTTACTAGCGAAATCTCGAAACCGACCCCGATATGTCAAAGCGCTATAACATTTAAAAATATAAAGATAAATTAGCATAAGTATATATATTCTTGAAGGCAACTTCGTGCTCTAAAACTTCCTTCCTCAAGACTTTCCTATAAAATGGAAGGCAAACGGATTAAAAGGGCAAGTTTGACGAGAAACGTGAGGCGCTACATATTTTTCTGCAAATATTCCATGTTCACCAGCTCATATCTCGAAGAAGGTAACACACAGGTGTGAAAATGAATATGCCATTTTGTAAGGCATTTAATTACATTTCAGTTAGGAAAGTGTAAAAATTTCTCTAAGATGCACCGTTTGAAAGTTATGCGCCAAAAACGAAAAAGGGGGGCCTTCGAGCCCCCCCTTGGTCCCCCCCCCCCCCCCCCGCAGCACCTGAAATCGACGGGACTTTATTAGGCGTTGTTCAGGGACCTCCCTCTACACATTCCAGAAAAATTTGGAACTACATGATTTAATGCAGCAAAACCATCATTTTTGGTCTAATTTGACTGGACTACAGTATTCGGAACAATTCCGTGCATGATCAAATCCACCAATGGTCAATTATTTTCCATTCTGTATTCTTTATCGGCGTAATGGTTTTTATACCACATGGTGGAAAAAGTGATATTTTGAAACACGTGGGAACAAAGAAGCAAAAGTAATGGGATAATAAATACCGAATTTTAATTTACGTCATTAATATTGAAACAATAGTTTGCCAATTAATTGAGCTAATATGCACTATTTGCATCTCGTGAGTTTTCCTGATTTTCCTATCAAAATCTCCTGATTTTTGGTTTTGTGAGGTTGGCAGGTATGTATAAAGTGACCAGTTTTCTTGTAAATTATATCCTGGTAGGCTCGTCACACAGTAGTCAATGTAATAACTTGGTGTTTCCAATTCTATCAACGCTAGAGAGTAGGACATTGTATCCTCTTTTCATTGTTGCGATACAGTCTGTAAGTGGTGCCTAATTACTGTTCCAAGTAGTTGTGGACTACATGTTGCTCCTAAAACTATTCTCAAAAATCTTGATAAAATTTCGAGTTGCCACAATAATCTCAGAAAGGGCCAGTCTCCTTTGAAAAGGCTGATCTGTATGAAGGCACCATCATATGTCTGCCATTACTCCAATTTTCTTCAGACGGAAGTGAGCCAATACTGAAGTCTATAAAGTGTGGCCCCTCACCAGTGCAGCTTGTTTTCACATGCTGAAGCATCAAACACAAAGCTTGGCACTGTTCTGCTTCCCAACATGATGATCTAAATAATGAGAAGGAAGGTCCACAGTATCTGAAGTTATCTCCTCCATTACTCCTTCCGATATCTTCTCGTCCAATATGACCCGATTTCAATCTCTAGACTGTGGAATAGACACTCTTCAAAGCCAAGTTGTAATTATTTGCCAGTGGAGAATTGAGGTAGGTTCCCTGAGACGTGAAACAAGGTACCATCCCAGTATTTGTCTGGAGGGAGTGTGGAAAAACCCAGGAGACTACCCCTGAGAAAACCACACTCAGGATGGTTACTGTCAACACTGCGATTCAAACCTTCATTCCGGCCTTCCAGCTCCCCCGTGGAGTCATGATGCACTCATTACGACAAACCATATTGAAACACAGGTTATCTGACAAATTAAATTTTCATGCAGATTTTCATTCACCATAAAATAGCATTCCTAATTATTCATTGTCATGTTATTTTCAGGGTTACCAGGCAGCACATGCGATGTTGGGGATGGACCGCACAAATCTTCTTGGTATGGGCACCTCCACCCCAGGGGAAATTGTGGACGAGTCACGACCTCGAGCACAAACACCACTAGATCGAATGCAGCACTTTCTAACAATGGTGCATGACAGCTGCTACCATATCCTGGGAAATTGTGGTCCCAGCCTCCGACGAGACTTCTATTGCCTCCCTGGTTTGGGACAGTCGCTTATAAACTCTGTTTTTTCCAACTTGGAGGTGAGACCATTTTTATTTTAAAATGAATTAAATTGTATGTATACATGGTGTCCACAGGCAGGAAAAGTCAGGAATTTTTTTTTTTTGGTCAGGAAAAGTCAGGAAAAAGTGTGAGAAAATGGCGTGAGTCAGGAAAAAATGGCGAAATGTATTAGAAAGTCAGGAAATTTTATATTAACCATACAGTATTTTGTGTTTTACAGCCATATTTTGATGTTACTAGTTCAACTAATCTCTGAAGATAAAAAGCAATAACTCGCTGGACATTATGGTAAGTTTCCATTTTTACAGTAAATCGTAGTAAAAACCTCTTTAACCTATTTTTTGGCGTTGGCGTAGGGATGTGGCGACCCCATCACTGTAGTTTAGGTTATTAAGTACTTTGATTTACGTATTATTCCATTATAATTTACTTTATTTCGTATTTAACTGAATAAAGAGGCGAATTTTGGGCAGCTATGGGGATGGTGGAGGCTGCAAATAAGAGATAATTATATATACTATATATTTGCTCAATAAACCATTTTTCCGATGTTACGATCGACTTCGCGAGTCAGGAATTTTGTAGAAAAATGGTCAGGAAAAGTCAGGAAAATTGACATTGAAAATTCTGTGGACACCATGGATAGTCCAAAATCATATTAGAGAAAACACCAGAAAGCAAATGTCAGTCACGATCATACCGGTATCATTGATACTCCATGCACACGTTTTCTTGAGCTTTGGGGGTGCAGGCTGCAGGGAACGGTGCATCACATTTCCACCTCTGCTCATGCAGTGCGGCCAACCAACCAAAATTGTAACCAACGTATAAATGATGTAAGTTGGCAACACCAAATGTGGTGGCCATGTTGGATTTTTAGTAACTTATTTTAGGTGGTTTGGACTATAAATGAGTTCTATTTTCATATAGGCCTAATGTTATCCCCAATTGACTCATAGAAGTTTGTATATTTAACATTTTAAGATTCAGTTTATTCATCACTCTGATTTTGTGTCATTCGTATTTCCTGAATTGATAATTAATCCATTCATCATCTTGTTACATTACCTTATGGTGTGATTTTACCAATACATTTTCGAGCAACAGTCTGGGGTAACTTACAACCCCTGGTGGCAAGTAGACTACTTCATGAATAAGCGCAGCAAAATACTTAATTAATAATGATGATGATGATGATTGTTGTTTTAAGGGGCCTAACATCTAGGTTATCGGCCCCAAATGGGTTGGGTGATAGTGAAAGATGAGATGAGAATGAAAACTATAACTAATACTTACAAACTTACATACTAGAAGAAGAAATGGTAAACAAATAAAGGATAAGGCGAATAAAGGACAGGAAGAAAAGAAATGCTCTCAACCCTCGAAGAATAAGGATTGAGGAACTTGGAAGGAAGGAGAGCCATGAAAAGCAGATAGGAAAGGGAAAGAGGAGTGGGCCCACCCCAAGGTCAGAGGAAAAATGGGACAAAACGGACCCAGCTCAGGAATCCCACTGGGTCGCCAACTCACCAGCCGTGAGCCCTTGAGGGTGTAGCACTGTTCAGGGTGCACCAGAAATAGTGGGGCTACATACACCTGGCTCCTTGAGGGCTTTGTGCAGAAGGCAGGAGATAACATGTAAAGAAAAAGAAGGCTGACCCCTCGCAGAAGGTGGGTATGAGGAATGATGAGACAAGGGCCAATTAAGGCAGGAAAAGAAGAGACTTCCTAGGTCTCGGATACCCTAATACCGTTGGGGTCTGAAGGAACAAGAGTTGACCAAGAGAGGTCGACAGGAAAGAAGACGGAGAGGAGCCCAGCACAAGTAAGTGGAAGCAATGCCGGACTCAGCTGGGGTCCCTTGGTCGCCAACCCACGTCCCACTAGATATGAGGCCCTGGGGGAATTAATAAAGACATGAAATGAAGTATCTGATGTCATAATTACATTTATATGAGATAGTTGTACAGTCAATGCATATTAAGAATAGCCTATTAATGTTAAAATGTTTTGCTGAAATTAATGCAACCATTTGTCATGGGGTTATCATGACAAATTTATGAAACTTCTTACAAATGGCCAGAAAATGTAGGAATAAAAACATTACACCGCTGAAAATGGATAGAATTTATGAATGTTCACTATCCCTGTGGCCACCCAGTCATGTTAATGGGAAGCTGCATGATTAGGTCATTTAGCTTTCTTTGTTTCATTCGATACGTGTTGCTCCATTTTAACAGGTGCGATATCTATGTTCTTCCTGAAGGATTAATGAATATTATTGATTAACCTTCTGCGGGCGGAACCATATATATATGCTCCGTTGTATGTCCACCACGGGCGGAAACATATATGTATGTTCTGTTCAAATAGCGCGCTGCAGAGGTCAATGAAGTACACAAAAGTCCTCATAGAAGGCAGGAGCTGCTTATTTCAACCTTACTCGCGTGGGGAATCCCCTCAGCATATCGGTAAGATTATTTTCCTGGTAGTGACAGCTGATAATTACGTATGTTGCGCGACGCAGTATTTTCGTGTCGTGGTAATTGCCGTATTTTGGTGGTTTTGGGATATAATGGCATGTGAAAAACGAGTTAGTGATGTCGAGATAGTCTCAATACTTGATTATTCAGATGAAGATTTATCAGATTTTAGTTATAGTGACTCTGAAACGACAAATTCTTCCAACAGCTCATCTGAGAGCAACAACGACATAAGCGACACAGCTGGTGAGCGAGCAGATAACTGGACAGACGTGAGTAATAGGGATCGCGGACCCACAAATACCATCCCCATACAGAACATTGATCATTGTTTCACAATGACTGCAATTTAGAGTGATATTTCTAAATGTTGTGTATAATATAGCTTTATTTTATAAATCACGTATTTACATACCATTCATTTTTTTTTATATATAAACACTAAAACTCATTCAAAGTATTTCCTTTTACATACGTTTCCTAACCGTGATCAGTGAAATACCGACCGTGCTAAGGCATAAGACCATGAACCCTGCTGCTCTGGACTGAATAGACAAGGGGCTTCGAATCCCTCCGTCGGACATCCTTGAATTACGTTTCCGTGGTTTTCAATTTTCAACCCCGGCAAATGCTAGGACGATACCATCTAATAGGCCACGATTGCTTCCTTCTAACTCCTTGTTCAATTTCACTTATTTTCATCCATTTCACCTTGCATTACCTACTTTTTGTGGTCTGTGTCAGGAAGGGTATCTGGCCGTAAAAACCATTCACCGCGTAAATATTCATTGCATTCCAACCCTGAACCCGTAGAAATGGAGTAGTAAGGAATAGACATACAGTGAGCAGCAAAATATGAGATCTTCAAGTGCAGTGGCCCTTGTGCCGTTCTTCAATTGACAAACAGACACTGCAAATTTTATATTGTCTTCAAACCTCTTCAACGATGGTTCTCCAATCCGGGGAAAGGAATGTAGATACTTTAAAGCATATTTGCATGATTCTAGTAACTTTTGAACAATTTGTATGGAATTTTTGTTTTACAAAATATTGTGCCACCTAAAGCCATAAACTACTGCCGCCCGCGAAGGGATAAATGACTCGCGCTTATTTTTAAGTCTGGAAAAATGAGAATTACTCCTGGAAAATCGTTGACCGATTTGAGTGGCCACCATGGTAGTACCGTATATTGTTTCAAACTTACATGATCGAGAAGAGGTACGTGTTGCTCGCCCTCGTGTAGGCGACTGGCCAAAGTGAAGGCTTGCCCGCTACTAGTCCGTGTCGCACGGTGGAGGCATGGTTAGAGGTGGTTGTGGCATGGCGGTGTGCGCTGTCCTTGATTTGTCTTTGAAATTCGCTACCGTGTTAAATAATACATCGTCACAATATGTGAGGTCATTCAAGTTTTTTATCAGCTCCAATTTTTGGCTGATGTGTATTTCCATCTTTTCCAATATGTTTAGGAATTTGCCTTTGTTCTGCAGGTGTTGGATGTTTAAGTCTTCTTCTATGGAGCCAAAATTGTGTTTTTCCCCCTGCATATGGTTCGCCATGGCGGAAATTTTTTTATATTTTGTTGTGTTGGTGTGTTCAACGTGTCTAATCTTGAATGATCTCCCCATTTGTCTAATATAACTGCAACCGCAATCCTTACACTTCATCTGATATACTCCTGAATTATTGTATTTGTCTGTTTTGTTGACTGAGTTATGATTGATAAAATGTTGCTGTTATGCTTGGTTTGATATGCGACCTTTATGTTGTGTTTCTTGTAGACATTAGTAAGCATTTTGGAGTTGATGTAGGTAAAAGTAGAGAATCTGCCCTTGTCTTTTGTATTTTCTTTGGTTAACGTTGATTTAAATTTATTTTGTATCTTGTTTCTGATCCTGTCCATGTACTCCTGTTTGTATCCATTTTTTCTTGCTATTGTGGATATGATTCTTAACTCTTTGTTGAAACTTTCCTTTTTTAACGGAATATTCACTGCTCTATTTAGTAGGCTGTAGAAAGCCACCCTTTTCTGACTATCCGGGTGATTGGAGTTGTATTGTATGACTACATCTGTTTGAGTCAGTTTTCTATAAATTTCGTATTCAATTTTTTTTTTGTTGATTTTCGGAAATTTTAAGGTCCAAAAAGTTGAGAGAGTGTTCGGTTTCTGATTCCAAAGTAAATTTAATTTTTTCTACATTGTTCAATTTTTCTAGTAGCTGGTCCGCTTTTATTATGTTTTCATCTATGACAGCAAATGCATCATCAACATATCTGCCCCAGTACTTAATGCCGATTATACTGGTGTGCTCCATATGGTCTACATAAATATCTGCGATGATGCCCGAAGCTGGGAAACACATGACCAAACCTCTGCTTTGTTGGTAGATGTTACCATTAAACGTAAAATTGGTGTTTTATAATGAAAATATTACTAAAGACATAAACTCTTCTATTTCGAAGTTACTTAAATTACCGTATTTCTTAACACATTGCTGACCGGATGGATGCCTGGACATGTCACATCCCCTGTGAACCGGACATTTTGCTACTGATAATATTCCAGTGCACTAGATTATAAAAAAGTACATAATTGTGGAAATAACCTAGATATTATCTTTCTAGTTGATATGAGTAAACACATACCCCTAGTAGTGCTCAAGGGGGTGATGTATTTGGAAACATGACACAATGTGCAGTGGCGGCTTACAGAAAGAGCAGATGGAGTATATTTGAGGTTAGATTGGTCAACAATCAAAGTACGGTATGTACTTTGGTTGTTATTACGTCGTCTAGAGACCTGAATATCACTCTCTCATTCAGTTTCCACTAATTCACTATAACTTGTGCCATTTGAACGATAATGTAAACGATAAATCTTATCATCTGATTATACAAGTCCTCCATCTTGTCATTGAATGAACCAACAGAAAGAAGTTCGATGTTTCGAAACAAAATCAAAGAATAAAAGAAGGCTATGAATAGACAGAAGAGGCACATATACATCTACAAATATCATTCTCAATGTGCTAGACCAAAATAGTTCAATACATGGTCAAGAGATGACGCAGGAAGACCGAAAACAATGACGTGTATAAAACCGAGATTTCTCGGGGCCCGTCTTCCATGTGTTAAGATTATTGTGAATGACAGAAATGGCTTTCTTTATAGGAATGTTCGAATACATATACTGGTTGTCAAAGGAATGTAAGGAGTGGTTATCTTCTATGGTTAAATTCTTAATTTTATTACTGAAGTTTACTGAATTTCTTTAGTTGGAATTTGTTTTGAACTGTATATGTTTCTTCAAAAATGTTTGTATATATTTCGCAAGCTTCTAGATGGGGCTTCTTTTGAAGTTTATTATTGGTCTAATGGGGTTGCCAGGTTTGTAAGTTTTCAGAAGTGCTCTTGTCTATCAACTCATAATGGTTCATTGTTTACAGAACAACATCCAAATGTCAAATAGAGAGCTGTCACCGAACAACACAACAATTAGAGCAACATAATGTTTCAAACATTTTAACTACCTTTTTAAAAGGAAATTATTATTATCATCCGTCATCCCAGTGTCATTACATCTTCATTATTTATGTATACAAACGTTTGGTGCTTTTCAGTCGGTCAACACGATTGTACCCAAATGATTGTACCCTAATCCTGAAAAAAATTACATGAGATGAATAAATACATTCGGATGACCAGTTTCGATTGTCAAGCGATCATCATCAGATCCATTACACTTAGGTTATAAAATCTATGTCTGAAAGTATGGGTGAAAATATTTACAATATGTACACCTATTTAGTTGCAGTATTAGTTGAGATGATGCAACTCGTCAGTATTTGTTAGTTGTAGTCTATGTGATGTTTTGTTGAGATACTGGAAGTGGTGATTGACCTCTGGTATTTGCCTGTTTGGAGTGAATATGTTGTTGTTGTAAATTATCAGTTCAGGCAGTATAAAGGTGCCGGGACATTCTCATAGACCGGGCAGCGCTTATATGGCTACTACCCCGCAGGGGCTCACATCTAATGGGACGTGGGTTGGCGACCACGGGACCCCAGCCGAGTCCGGCATTGCTTCCACTTACTTGTGCCGGACTCCTCTCCGTCTTCTTTCCTGTCGACCTCCCTTGGTCAACTCTTGTTCTTTTCCAACCCCGACGGTATTAAGGGTATCCGAGGCCTAGGGAGTCTTTCACTTTCCCGCCTTAATTGGCCCTTGTCTCATCTTTCCTGATCCCTCCTTCTTCGAGGGGTCAGACCTCTTGTTTACTTTTCATTATATTTCCTTTTCTCTTTTAGATACCCGCACTGTTTCTGTTAATTGGCTCCCCATGTATCTAAATTCCCTTTAGCGAATTGTTTGCATCTACACTCCATTTTGTAGGTATTTTCGATCTACGTTGCAGTTTGTATGTCTTTTCGATCTACGTTGCAGTTTGTATGTCTTTTCGATCTAAATTGCATTTTGCGAGTATTTTCAACCTCAATTGCATTTTGTAAGGATTGACAATCGAAATTGCTTTTTAGTAAGTCTTTCAATATAGGGACTGGGATTTTAGTGAGTATTTTGAATTTCAATTGCATTTTGTAAGTATTTTCAACCTAAGCCGCTTTTTGCAAGTATTTTCAATCTAAATTGCATTTTGTATGGTGGGCATTTTGTAAGTATTTTGATTCTCAATTGCATTTTGTGGGTATTTTAAATCTAAATTACATTTTTAAAGTATTTTCAATCTAAATTGCATTTTGTAAGTATTGTCTATCCAAATGGGTAGTTTGAATCCACCATGCACTTTGTATGCATTTTCAATTTCAATCACATTTTGTAAGCAATTTCAATTGCACTTAGTGGGTATTTTGGATCTGAAATGGGCGTTTTTCAATCTAAATTGTATTTTGAATTTCAACTGTATTTTGTAAGTATTTCGACTCTGCATTGCATTTTGTACGTATTTTGAATGTAAACTACATTTTGTGCGTATTCTTCAATCTATTCCTTTTGTGAGTATTTTCCTTCTAAATTCCCTTTTGTAAGTACAGTATTACCACTCTCAATTTTGTGAGTCGTTTCAATCTAAGTTACATTTTGTAAGTATTTTCAGTCTCACTTAATTTTCATTCTGGTTTCCATTTCACTGTCATTTTCGCTATCACCCAGACCGTTAGGGACCGATAACCTAGAGGTTAGGCCTCTTAAAACAACAATTATCATTATATGGCTACTAGGTTATGCGTGGCGAGAATCGAATCCACGGTCTTTAATAGTTGAAGATTATCCTGAATACAGTAACATACACCACATTTGAGAGACTATACTTTGCAACTCACTACAGGTGCACCTGCATAAGGAACACACAGCACATAGGAATGCAGGGAAGGGAAACAGCCCAGCAAGATAACGGACCCTCACACACAGGAATGTCCATTCAGTTGAGTGCAATAAGTGACCTAGTGAACTGCTCTCAACAGGACCGTGCAAGACTCATCCAGATATCACCCTGAAATTTTGTACAGTGTTAAAGGGCACTACTACAAGTTCATCAATGTAACTTTCAAAAACCTGTAAAGTACAAAACTAACATGGCGGCCAAGCAAATTTGGAACATTCTAATAGACTTTTCTCGCGATTTAACCATCTGAGCGCAATGAAATATGGTACAGTAAATGTTTATACATATTGTAATGCACTGGCATCTAATTTAGTTGAATTATTTACTTAACCCAAGATGGCAGCTGTGTGAAATTTCAAAATTAAGTTTCTTGTGTCGTAATTTTTATGGTACATAACTCTATACCAGTGTTTAAGAAGGGGGACAAGAAGGTGTGTGATAACTATAGAGGGATCACCCTCATATCACAGATAGTAAAAATACTGGAAAGGATATTAGAAAGAAGAATGAGAAGAAAGGTGGAAGGAGATTTGCAAGAGGAACAGTATGGCTTCAGGAGTGGAAGATCCACAGTGGACCCAATCTTTAGCTTGAGGCAGGTGATGGAAAAGAACTGGGAATATGGAGAGGATTTGATCATGACTTTCATAGATCTAGAAAAGGCATATGATAGTGTCCCCAGAGAGAAGGTATGGGAAACCATGGTTAAGAGGAGACTGGGAAGAGAAATGTTGGAAATGGTGCAAGCAATGTACAACAACTGTGTTAGCAGGGTACTGACCCCAGTTGGAAAGACAGATTGGTTTAGGAACAAGACTGGACTAAGACAGGGGAGTGTGCTGTCACCTCTCTTGTTCATAATGGTGATGGATGAAATTGTAAAGAAAACGAAGGAAGCATATGGACATAAAGAAATGAAGTTACTGTTATTTGCAGATGATATTGTGGTCTGGGGAAGGAACACCGAAGAAGTGCAAAAACAACTAGATGCACTGAACGAAAATATTCAGAAGTACGGCCTGAAAATCTCACCAAGACAGCTGCTGGAGGCGAAGTGCAAGGGTAAGAGAGCAAGAGGAAGACCTAGAACAAGGTGGATTGATTCAGTGAAGAACAGCGCAAGAAAAATAAATCTGGACTGGGACAAGATCGTGGAAGAAGAATGGTGGAAGGAAAGAGGAAAGTGGAGAAGTGCCATAAATACCTCGACCCGGCAGGAGCTGGATAAGGGGAGATGATGATGATGATGATGAACTCTATGGCCTATACTCCCATATAACAATCCAACATGGCAACCATCCAAAATATTTAGACGGTTCTCAATATCTACGAATCTATTACATCAATCAAACTGAAATTTTGTATGTTGATAGAGGCAATTAACATAAGTAGGATATATGAAAATAGCCTGAATGATGATTATGATAATTGTTGTTTAAAGGGGCCTAACATCTAGGTTATCGTCCCAATAGGCTGTATAGTTCTTCACAGAACTACTTGTTTTGTATGTGACCAGTAATCAGTGTTTGTGGTTTTTAGCTTTATGAAAGGATGTAGAATATGCCTAAAATTCTTATATTGATGTGTCTTCATGGTTTCTACTCGTATATGCAGATTGGAGCAGTTTTGAATTCGCGATAAAATTCAAAATGCAAATTTATTAGTTTTCCACATAATATATGATTTTTTTTCTGCCCACTAATCTTCATAAAATAAAATTCTTAATTTTTTTTTTTTTTTTTTTTTTTAGTTTGTATTTTAAGCTGGTAGCAGAGCTTTTAAACAGGAGGCATTGCTTTTCCACCCACAGACAAAATTACTTAATTTTTAACAAATTAACTGAATTCCCTGTTTCTATGTTTAAGTGTGTAGTGAATTTATATAGCCTACCTGTGCATATGTACATGTGCTTTTCTTGCAACCTTAACACTTCCTTCTGTATCTTGTAAATTGTGTGTGTGTTTATATCATTACTTTTCTTCCTATGTAATATTACATGTAATCCTTTTTTTAAAAGGAATTCTATATAATACTAATTCTGAAGATCTATAAAATGTTAAATGTGTACCGTACTTGAAAATGCTAAATTTTGAATTTTTAATTCCTCTAATCTACATACTCTGCCAATAAAACCTGCCTTATAAATCTATATAAACTTCCATGATATTCTACTTTCAGATGATTCCCGATTACCGTCTCCGACCAATTGTAAGGGTTTTTATGAAGCCCTTTATTAGTTCCTGTCCACCAGCATACTATGAGACTGTGCTGCTGCCTGTTCTTTTTCATTTCTGTCCATACAGTGAGTATGTTTCCAGTCTTACAATATGTTAAGTTTTCCACAAGCAGGATCTGTTTTATTTTCATCCTAACCCTCTGTGGGTGATGCCATTTTATATTTTGTATGTAGTAAACAATTTAGAAAAAAGAAAAACTTCGTTCAAACCTTTTTAAAAAGTTACTTAAGTTTCACAAGTGTACTTCAAAATAGCTTATACCTAAAGATACGAGAAAATAGCATTTTGAAATTGATTTTGTAGCACTTTCATTTTGATAAATAGCATTTTGGAGCATTTTGAAATTTAAAAATTAGCATTTTGTAGCATTTAAAAGTTCGTCACCAGGTACAATAAACAGGTTCAAAATAATATGCACGGAAACTAATTCAAACATGTGCAGGATTGGAAATATGGGCGTTTCTGATAAACGACATAAGCATTTAATATAAGTCTCCTGTTGTGTGTGTGGTTTTTATTTTTACTAAGGGAGTGTTAGAAGTATTAAAATCCTAATATCAGTATTACAGAAATGTAGAAACTTGACATCATACATTTTTCAGAAATGTGAGATCTCTGAAAATAAAGGCATCAGCCTGGCTAATTGGCAAGATTTAGTTCAAGTGCTGTCGGTTGGTTGTATGACGTGAGACGAGGGTACCTAAGCTATGCTCAAAAGATCCAAAGGTCATGTTCACATTATGCAATCAACAATATCAGGTGTTGTGCAGCAACTCAAATATTGAGGGCCGGCGGAGAGTTGTATTAGTTCACTGGTACCAAGGTGCCAATTGTTAGAATAAAGCGAGCTGTGGTCAGGCAACAATGCTTGTCTTACGAAGTTTACTGTGTGGCAGGTGGAATGACGACAATACCAGGCTGTCCTGGACTCGATGGACGAATTGGTTCAAATTCTGAGGATGTCTATGAAATCCTTTTGTGTGGTTTTCCTACTAACTCCTTGCCAAGTTCCATTCATTTCTTTTAATAACTTATCTTATGAAGTAGGATTCGAGAAGTACCATTTGACCATTAAACCACCAGCAAATAGAAATTCAATGCCCCTTATCCATTGCCCTCATTGAAAAGGAAGTAATAATGTGAATCATACATTTACTTACAGGGTGTCTACCGGTAACGAAAGTAACGAAAAAGTAACGAATTTTACAAATGGGTAACGAAAGTAACGAAAAAGTAACGAATTTTACAAACGGGTAACGAAAATTTTCTGAAGGCGGGTTGAATCATTTAAACTCGCGCCGCTAGGCTCAGAGATTGCGAGTTTCACGCAAGCGGCGCCGTGCCTATTGCATAGTACTAAGCTATATGTCTCCGTGCTCGACCTCAAGGAAATACATACCGAGGATACCTTGAGCGGTATTAATCGGTTCAACGTATATTTTAGGCATCAAGAAGTCTTAAGTTTCGTGTGAAATATTTTTGAGGAAACCTGACTTTTCGCGAGACGTTTATTCGCGAATACTTCCGAAACTAAAAAGAAATCTCTCATTTCTGTTATTTGGAAACTATGTCAAATTGAAGTCCAGAAATAACGCGAAACAATTTAATGTCGCAATCTTGCAAAATGTTACCGTTCCGAAAAAAATGCGAAAAATCTTCGAAATACATATAACTTATTTAAAAAATATGTCAAGTAAATTTGCGACATTCAGTATGGTTAAATCGAAATTCCGTTATAAGTCGATTTTTCCTTCGAACTTTCGTTCCATCGGATATATAATCTAACCGATTATTTCGATAACTTGTTGATAATTCGTGGTTCTCAATCGAAATAAAACTTGCCCTCTTGTCGTATTATTCGTGCAATCCTCTCAGAACAATTCGTAATATTCAATATCGTACCTACTTCGAATGTTCATCCTCCAAAATCGCATCCTCAAGACGGCCGGCTGACCGCACGACTTGCCTGCGGGAATCTCGTCAAACGGACCGAGATCGACGTCAGTTTCGTAAAATCATAAAACCCGTCCCCTATCGTGAACTTGTGACCACGAGGACTGCGGGAATCCTGTCAAAGGTGATTGGGCACCCATCACGAAACCTACTTGCCACTTTCCCCATGACCGTATACTTAAAAGCGTGCGGGGAGCGAGAAGTGCATCAACCCACTTAAAAATGGCAGCCTACGTAGCTTCGAAATACTAAATCCTCCTCGTGATCCACCCTGAACTCATGAACTCCCAACTACAGCATAGAGACAAAGGGAATCACGGCGCCGACCGAACAACATGTTCATAACTACGCGTGAATTTTAACCATGCCCAACCTTGAGCTTGCCTCCGCCATTCTATCAGGACAGATATACAGGCTGACAATCGTTGAACGGCCGGGTGCGGCGACGATTGCATAATATCTCGAGGACAACGTAAAACGGCCGAGAGCGATTGCAATACATCGCGACATTTCTCCGCGTTCAATGACGAGGACAACTGTATTCTTGTCAAACGGACAGCAAGTGGCGCCGATTGCGTAATAATGCTATATTTTCTTGTGCCCGAACTCAAGGACAAAGGAAATCTCGTCGAATGACTAAACGTGACGCTGATGATCGAAATCGCGATTTTTCTCCGTGTTCTATCGTGAAAACTACGGGAAGCTCACCAAACAACTGAGACCAGCGCCGATCGTGTAACATCTCGATATTTCTCCGCATTTGACTGCGAAGACAGAATTCGGTAACATCGCATACATTTCTTCGCGACCTACCGCGGGGACGAAGGAAATCTCGCCAAATGGTCAAGAGCTGAGCAACCTCTTGGTACCGTAATAATAACAACATATTGTGGACAAGACGACATATTAGCTGAAACAACTCATTGGATATTAAATATCTAGTATATATTTATTATTTTTTAAATTTTTATAACATCATGTGATTTTCATTTAAAGCGGCTTCGGTGGTGTAGTTGGTAGCATGCTGAACTGCTGTTCCCAATATAGTGGGTTCAAACCCGGCCGAAGTCGTCGGATTTTTTAAAAGCGTTAAAAATCCTTCAGTATGCCTTCCTTCGGAGGGGAAGTAAAGCCAGCGGTCCCATGTCATGGATTTATGGCATGTAAAGGATTCTTCCACAGACAAAACTTGAGTGAAGCTAAATTGTTAGGTTATATTTCGTCGGAACGCTCTATCAAAGTTCCAACGTTCACCACTAGGTATCATTGATATCTGGTAGCAACTTGAAATTGAACGGAACTTGTAGCTCAACCTAAGGGTGTCCGTTGGAAGCAGCTACAGACTCAGATGAGCTGAACATGTCCTCGGACACTCCTGGCACTAAAAGCCATACGATAAATAAAAAAACTTCTTTATAAACAGTTCATTGTTGTTTTTCTTCACCGCGTGATGAGCGCCTATGCTTGTAGACCTAAGACGTAACTTGAATTCAAAGGTAACTAAAATTAACTAAAAGGTAACTAAAAGGTACCTAAAAAGTAACTAATTTTTACTTCATCCTTACAGTAGACACCCTGACTTAACTTTGTGTAAATATCACACAATGGATAATTAACTAAATAATAAAATGTATGTTTACTCCCTCATTATTTCCTGACCACACTGCGACTCTTGACTGACAATCTGTAAAACAGTATCCGAATTCAAGGAGAAATCGCCGGACGACATGTAACATAACCTATAACTCACACATGGTAGAGAATACTTTCATCATATTATACAACATTTCCCAAAGCAAAGAGAACGCCTAACAAAAATTGTCTATTCATATCTCGATACGTACTTGAGAGTTTTCATTTTCATTTCAAATACAAGAAATGAGGGCCGGCGCTATATAAACCTATATAAGCATAACCTTATTGCTCTAATTTTTAAAAAGAATCGGCACAAACGATTGGAATATTCCTTTTATTAGCACAGCCAACTGAAACTACGAAATAATTTCTCCAAAATCATCGTTTTACTGGCGATAAACAGTGGATATTATGCGGCAATAATATCAGCACCATTTTCAAATAAATTTTTACTGTAATCGATTGTTTTCACGACAATAATCGATGTTCGTTCATATCGATTATTACTCGTAAATATCGATTATATAGCCGATATTTTCTTTGCTGGGAACTCGCAAATTTCAAAGTTGCGGCGCGAAAATGTAATAAAACATAATATTCAACATTAATCGGTAAATTCGGCACTTTTCGCATTTATCTCATTTATGGGAATAATTCGCAAGAACCCTTAGTTATCGCACTTTGTCGCACATACAGTTTCGCAAATTTTGGGTATACATAGTCATATTAGTTACCAGGTAGTTGAAAAAAGGAGAAAAAAGTGAAATTCGTATTTATCGCAATTGCGATTTTCCCGTATCTCTACTTATACCTTGTCTGGTTTTGATAGCAAATGGACCATTTAAACCACTTGCTCATGACCCATCTCGATATTCCTGGTATTGTTAGGGAATATCTAAATTGGTGAACAAACGTTTATTGAAACATGAGGCATGTACTGTATATCAGGCTCATCCCCACATATATAATGTGCGTTCAAAAAGTAACGAGCCGGAGGCTGTAATGCGCAAACCGGTGACGACATCGGCTAATCGTGGCCTGTGTAACGAGGTGTGGTTCCAACCAGAGCGTGGAAAGTCACAGCCCGTCGCTAGAAGGCACGCGTGCACGTCACGTGACGATACAAAGCGAGCAGCAGCATGCATCAATCGTCCAACCAAGACAGTAGGCCGTTCGACATGCTTCCTGGTGTGGTTGAAGACTGTGGGGCACCCTTTGGGCACACACTTTCCGTAAGTGCAGTCATTCCTTCATGATGGTGTGCACACATCCGACGCTCAATCTGACCACGGCGGCTATGGCGTTCACTGTCACTCGGCGGTCCTGGGTAATGAGTGCATCAACCAGCTGGACGTTGTCATCGGTAATGCAGGGGGGTGCCCCAGACCGAGCATCATCGACTAACGATACCCGCCCTTCCCTGAAGCACTTGTGCCACACCTTGACCCTTGCAAGGGACATGCAGGGTTCGCCGTACACTAGTGACATTCGGCGATGAATGTCCGTTCCCCCTACTCCTTTCGCTGTCAGAAACCGAACAACATCCCTTTGGTCTTCGTTTGTCGCCTCCATGTCACTGTTTGCAATGCGACTGGCAGTGGTGGACGATTGATTCATGCTGCTGCTCGCTTTCTAACGTCCCGTGACGTGCACGCGTGCCCTCTAGCGACGGGCTGTGACCTTCCTCGCTCTGGTCGGAACCACACCTCGTTATACATGCCACGATTAGCCCATGTCATCACCGATTTGTGCATTACAGCCTCTGGCTCGTTACTTTTTGAACGCACCTTATACTAATCAACTCAATTACACAAGAATATGGTGAGCACTAAGGCTCACAAAAATGGTTAAGTCCAAGACAAGCACGAAGTTAGTAGCGTAGAAGCTGAAATGAAATAATTTGTTGTTCTGTCCTGCAAGATGTCTATAACCATGACCTCAGTCTTATAGCAATGGACAAAGATTCCTCAAAATATCTCCGTTATATATGGATACCTTACTCGTACAGATGCACAAGTTTGTCAGGTAACAGGGTCACTTGACTTACTCCATCAATGCCTGTGTCTTTGACGTCACCACTGCCGAATAACATTCACAAACACACGGGACAGAATTTGTGACTTCTCGGAACACAGCCAAAACTTGCCAAGTCGTGTTTATAGAGCTCAGAGTTTACCTGTTAATCATGCTGGTATGTCTGAACAATAACAGCGATGTTTTCCTCATCCACAATTCCAGCTTTGTTAAATTTATACAATAGTACCATTTAACACAGCCAGGGAATTTTATCAAGCTGCTAAATATAACTATGAAACCCTTACAAAATAATAAAATAGTGAGTGGTTCTGTATGAGTAATCCTTGGACAATTATTAATGCAAAGGGACTTAAGTACAGTGGAATGTTTTACTGTCGGCTGCACTGCTGACGGAAACCATTCTGTCGGGCGACTAGGCTTGTAATTGGTATCGAAAAGTATGAACAGTTTTGCTCACTCGTAGTTTTATAAACAATTAACAGGTAAGATTAGCAATACATTTTTTTATAAGAGTTCAACATACTCTAAAAAATCAGTTAGGAAACTGATATTTACACACGAAATCCTAGAGAAGCCAGAAAGAGAATAAAAAAATGCTGAAAGCCAAAGAAAAGTGGTTACTCCTTGAGTAGTAAAGAATCCACTTTGAGAAACAGATTGAAATTTGTAAGAGAGCACAATAACTAATAATTTGTTTAACAGATTGTGATAGTTAACAATTAATTCAAATAATTAAATATTATTGTTGTTATTATTATTATTATTTAAAAATTAAGTCAAAAACAAAAATATTTTAATACAGTATTGCAGTATTATTCAGGAAGAGTGTTAGAAGCCTGATATGGGGCTAGGATGTCCCTCAAAATAGCAAAATGATTAAATATCAAACATACTATGTTCCAATCCTGATGTATGCCTGGGAGAGAGAGAGAAAGGGAGAGGGAGAAGCAAATTAAATTCTTGGGAAACAGTATTGCAGTGACAAAGATAGACAGGTTAAGAAATGAAAAGATCAGATAATTAGTGAAGGAGGAACCATTATAGGATAGGATAGAGGAATCAAGGATTTAATGGTAAGGACATGCTAAGCGAATGGAGGAGAAGAGGATGCCCAGGAAGATACGGTAAACGATATGAAATTAAGGGAGACAGGGCAGGAAAACTCCTTGCTACAATGGAACTTCAGTAGTGTAACTTAGTTGGTTGACACAACTGTCAAAGAAGAGAAATGGTGTGTTCTTGCTGTGGTGATGAGCATTAAGAACCAATTATTGAAGCCTGGGTACAATGTAGTGGTTGTAAACGGTTGCGGCATGAAAGGTGTTGGAACTATGCAGGCATGGGACTCTTCAAATGTGAATTATGGATGCAGTTACTGCTCTAAGATCAACTTGTCTTCCAAGAATTGAGTACATTTCACCAGAAAGCCACAGTAATTACACACACACAAAGGATGTGGCACAAGTAAAGGGGTGTCTTACAGCTTTCAACTACAGTAAAAGTATAATGACATTGTAAGATGATTTCCCATATCGGTTAAGTTACAAAGAACTGTTTCTGCCATCTCTGAGTATTTTGGGTAGTTCCTTTGTCATGTGCAAGCCTCCGTGGCTTAGGCGGCAGCACGCCGGCCTCTCACCGCTGGGTCCGTGGTTCAAATCCCGGTCACTCCATGTGAGATCTGTGCTGGACAAAACGGAGGCAGACAGGTTTTTCTCCGGGTACTCCGGTTTTCCCTGTCAACATTTCATTCCAGCAACACTCTCCACTATCATTTCATTTCATCTGTCATTCATTTAATCATTGCCCCAGAGGAGTGCGTCAGGCCTCGGCAGCCGGCACAGTTAATATCCTCGCCGCTAGATGGGGGCTTCATTCATTCCATTCCTGACCCGGTCGGAGACTGGAAGCAGGCTGTGGATTTTCATTTTCTTTGTCATGTACAGGTGCAAAATTCAAGTGGAACACATATGTACAGTAAAGACTATGTTTCCAGTCGATGTAAAGAAAAGTGAAGCATATATATGTTTCAGCCCGCTCTAAGGAAACATATAGTAAATCCTCGATTATCCCTCGATTAACCGTTCTGCAGTGTATCCGTCGCCAAAAAAAATGTCTATTTTTTAAAAAGCGATGTACAGTCGTTCCAAAATTGAGTGAGCGTACTCCTGATGTCAATAATAATGTTATTGGTTTTACGTCCCACTAACTACTTTGACGGTTTACGGAGATGCCGAGGTGCCGAAGATGCTATTCAAATTCAACAGTCAGAAACTTTATTATCCATTCCATTATTGAAGAATAATGTACTGTAACATGCCCTCTTCCAGCCCACGGAGGGTAGAGTCCGGTATGCTGATCATTTCACTTCTGAATGATGCCTACAACTTATTTGGTAGCGTGTAACATCGAGTACCGTACGTAGATATTTCATCTAGTTCTCTGTCAAGGTTAAATATTTTCACCACAGGCTACTGCATAAATATTTCACAATGCACAGGGATCAAAAACCAGCCTAGCGGTCCGTCTGTCAACCTCCGCTATTTTTAGACAGGTAGCAGGTAGGCTACATTCTGTCTGCATTCGGTACTGTAGTGCAAAGCAAGGAAGTGAGAGTGACTGATAAAGTTGAACATTTATTTTCCGTTCTAACAGCCGAGAAATGTTGAGATCGAAATCTGCAGTGAAAAGGAAACTTGTAGTTTTAACCATACAAAATAAAGTTAATATAATTGAACGGTTCAAGAAAGGTGAACTAATCTCAAATTTAGCATCAGAGTTCAGTGTGGGTGTGACAATAGTGCGGGACCTAATGGAGAATAAAGACAAAGTGTTACAGTTTGCGGCGAGTTCTGACAGTTCGCATGGACTTGCTAAAAGAAAAACAATGAAAGCATCATCTTTAAAAGAACTGGATGCTGCGTTATTCACGTGGTTTCAGCTAAAGAGAGGCGAAGGTGTACCTATTAGTGGTATGATAACAAGGCAGGCACAAATTTTTCACGAAAAGATGAGGGTCTCAGGGTCCTCACCAGCATCGAATGGTTGGCTACAGAGATTTAAGGACAGACATTGCATTCGAGAATGAAACATCGAAGGAGAAAAACTAAGTGGTGACAACAGTGCAGCAGAAACTTTAGAAACAAGTTTAAGCACATAATTGATGAAACTGGACTTTCTTGGAAGTGCTAACCTAGTAAAACACTAGCAGCTGCTGAAGAGAAATCAGCTCCTGGTATCAAAACTAGTAAAGAGCGCGTTACAGGTCGGACGTTTGTTTTAGACGATTGCCCTTGACCTTGAAGCCTGCGGGTGAGCTTACACACACTCACTCTCTCACCCTATTGCTTCACACTTGTCAACACCGATCTGATTTAATGGAATTCCAGACTTGAGCAGACAGTACAGTCCACGTCGAAGTATTGTGTGACACGGAAGTACACGTTACGTAGTTGCGAACAGAACGTCATTATATTTGCCAATGACTGTACTTGACCAGTAGTGTGAAACAGCGCTGTCAATCATCGGACCGCTTGGGGCAGCTGATAACAACACAGGTACTGTAGTACTCGCCTCCAGGCTTCCATTAAGATCTTTCACTCGTCTAAAACAAACGTCCGGCCTGTACCATCTTGTGCTGTGCGAACACTAGTGGCGACCATAAATAAAAATTAGCTGTTGTTGGTAAAGCAAAAAATCCGCATTCTTTCAAAGGAACAGTGATGAAATATTTTCCAGTAGATTATTCTCATAACAAATCTGCATGGATGACACGCGATATTTTCAGGACTTGGTTCCATAATAAGTTCGTTCTGCAGGTTCGAGGTTTCTTGGCTTAAGGCCGTCCTTTTTCTTGATAATGCACCCTCTCACCCTGTTGATACAGAGTTGAAATCAGAGGATGGAAACATTTTTGTTTCCTATTTGCCACCTAATGTAACTTCATTAATTCAGCCGATGCACCAGGGCGTCTTCTCAACCTTTAAGTCGCATTATAAGCGGGATTTGCTAGGCCTCTTACTTTCTGAAGAAGCTTCGATGGTTGAGTTCTCGAGAAAACTCGATCTTAAGGAGGCGCTTTATCTTGCCCAGAAATCTTGGGATTTAGTAACCGCTCAGAACATCACTCGATCGTGGAGAAAATTGTATGTTGATGTCGAAGAGCTCGCCGACGATTTTCATGGGATTACTGATGAAGATGAAAATGAAGGATTGATGATCAAAGATATCCTGAAGTCTATTGAAAATAACATTCATTTTGGAGAAGTGGATGAAAGTAACATTGAGGAGTGGCTTCATACTGACGATGTATTGCCTGGGCATCGCATTTTAACTGATGACAAAATAGTAAATAAAAGCGCCAACGGGAACACGGCAGTCAGCTGCGAAGTGACGAGTGAAAGTGAGGGGGGTGGGGAAGAAGAGTGCGTCACAAACAATCGCGTACTGCACTGGAGTCGGCTGAAACGCTAATGCATACCTGCCAAGTTTTCCGGTTTTCCCGGAAGGTTTCCGGATTGTTGGGGTGTTTTCCGGTTGTCCGGATTAACATAGTTTTTTTCCGGATTTTCAACTCCCTAGCTTTTTTCCGTTCTCAGCATCCAAATCGCATTTCAGTTTTGATAATAGCTGCTATTCTGAGATGCGAGTGTTTAAATTCGACTGATAATAATAATATCGTATAGCCTCGGTGCCGGGTGCAAGCTTTATAATTTGACACCCAGAGGGTAGCTTGCATGTCGAATTTCGTTGTTCCTTGAATCACTATGAAAGTCAAGGAGGCTAGATAATAGATATCTAAGCTCCTTGAACATTATAGCGCTTCCTAGTAGAGAAATTAGGAACTTTGTGTTGGCGGAAACTCCCGAGATTAATATTGCCATTTTGAACTCTGCCTACTGAATTCAAATGGGTTCTTTGACATGCCAACATCGTATGACATGCGTGTCGTATTTTTGCCGCCTTTCAAAAATCACTTACCACGGCCAGGAGCGAACCTGCAATCTTGGGGTTAGTAGACCGACTGATAAGGCACAGGGTGTCTACCGGTAACGGAAAGTAACGAAAAGTAGCTAATTTTATAAATGTAATGAAAATTAGCTAATTCTTACGTCTGGATAGTTGGAGGTAACGAAAATTCGCCGAGGTCTGTTAAAATCATTTAAACCCGCGCCGCTAGGCTCGCAGATGCGATGCAGCGAGTTTCATGCAACGCCGCCTATTGCGTAAGCTATATTTCCCCGTGCACGACCTCAAGGAAATGCATACTGAGGATACCTTCAGTGGTACTGTATACATCGGTTCAATGTTTATTTCCGGCATCAAGAAGAGTTTAGTTTTGTGTGAAATATTTTTCTGTATTAATCGGAAACCTGACTTTTTGCGAGACGTTTATTCGCGATAACTTCCGAAACTCAACAGAAACCTCTCATTTCTGATATTGGCCTCTAAATTTGTATATCTCAAATTGAAGTCCAGAAATAACGCGAAATAATTTGTCGCAATCTTGCGAAATGATACCGTTTCAAAAAATAATCGCAAAAAGGCTTCGAAATACATAGACTATATTTTAAAAATCTATCCATCTAGTGAATTTGCGACATCAAGTATGGTTAATTCGAATCTCCGTTATATGTCTATTTTTCCTTCGAACTATGGTTCCATTGATATATAATCTAACCGGTTATCTCGAGAACTTGTACAATTTGAATTCGAAAGAAAATGTGCCCTTTTGTCGGATTATTCGTGCAATCCTCTCTGAATAATGGATTATTCGTGCAATCCTCTCTGAATAATTCATAATAACCGATACCTACTTCAAACGTTCATCCTCCAAAGTCACATCCTCAAGACGGATGTCTGACAGCACGACTTGCCTGCGGGAATCTCGTCAAAAGGACCACGATCGACGCCAGTTGCGTGAAATTATAAAACCCGTGCCCGGCCACGAACTTGTGTCCTCGAGGACTGCGGGAATCACGGCGCCGATCATACAACATGTCCCTGCTCGTGAATTTTAACCCTGCCCAACCTCTAGCTCGCCTCCGCCTTTCTGCCAAGACAGATAGACAGGCAGACAATCGTTGAACGGCCGGATGCGGTGCCGATTGCATAATATCGCATTTTCATCGTGCAACCGCGAGGACTACGTGAATCTCGTAAAACGACAGAGAGCGATTGCGATACATCGCAATATTTCTCCGCATTCGATGACGAGTGCAACTTTGGATTCTTGTCAAATGGACAGCAAGCGGTGCCGATTGCGTAATAATAACTTACGGTATTTTTCCATGCCCGACCTCAAGGACAATAGAAATCTCGTTGAACGACTAAAGTGACACCAATTATGTAATTGCGATTTTTCTCCGTGTTCTATCTAAAAAACAACGAAACGCGTCAAATGGCTGAGATCAGCGCTGATCGTGTAACGTCACGATATTTCTCCATACCTGACTGCGAAGACATAATTCGGTGATGATCACGTAATGTCGCATATATTTCTTCGTGGTCTACCGCGGAGACAAAGGAAATCTCCCCAAACGGCCAAGATCAGAGCAACTTCATGGTAATCATAACTTCTTGTACACAAGACGGCATATTTGCTGAATCAACTCATTATTTGTTTTTATCTAAATTTTTATGACACCATAAGTGAATCTTATTCACTGCTTTAAACACAGTTCATTGTTGTTTTCCTTCACCGCGCGATGAGCTTCTATGGTTGCCGATCGCAGACGTATCTTGAATTAACAGGTAACTAAAATTAACTAAAAGGTTGCTAAAAAGTAACTAATTTTTACTTCATCCTTACAGTAGACACCCTGTAAAGTTTATCGATAATCCCGTCTCGCAGATTATCGCTGGGCTTTTGTCATTAATTCCTTGCGTTTGACATTATGCTGAAAAGTCGTCGATAGAACTGTCTATCGATAATCACATCTCGCAGATTATCGCTGCATTTATATTACTCTTTGTGCTTCGACTGTTTGTAAGCGGGAAAGCTTGGTTTTAAGCGGTGCATGCTGTAGTTCTGGTATTCGTGCCATTGTGTGAATTTTTTGTGTGCGATTTAGTGTTTTCGTGATGAATTCAAGTAAGAAACGATATCATCAGTCTTTCAGGGAGGCATATTCTTCAGAATTTTTGGAAACTGGCACAATGAATTAGATAGTCTCACATCACCAAGAGTTTGTAATATGTTTCCCTGTAGTCTTTTCTCGCTATTTTAAAGGCCTTGCGACGTATGTACGTGTTAATTTTTGCGCTTTGGGATCTTCTGGATTTCTATTTTTGAAAGTTGGCAGGTATTCTAATGGAATTCTTTGAGCAAGAGGACGATACGGATTTTTCAGACATTCTAGTAATTAAGAAACTCAGAATTGACATAAAGAAGAAAATAAGCTGTAGGATAGTGCAAGAAAAAGTAATGGAGTTTTTTAAAGCAGTTTAAATGACACCAGGTAAATTAATTCATTTATGGTCTGCTGGTAATTTAGGTGAATATTTAGTTTGTACTGTTGTAGCTTTGACTATATTTCGGTTTTAAAGAGGGTTTAATGCACTGCATTTTATGGTTATACGGTATGTATTTTATTTGCTTTTGGATAGGATCTGTCAATGCGAGACCTCCTTTTTCGGGAAGGACTAGAAGTGAAGCTTCTAGTCTAATAAGCAAATGAACTTTACTAAGTAGGAACAGATTGAACATTGATGAGTAAATAGCAATGGAAACAGTTTGCCAATAACAGTGGTATTTTATTCAAAAACCAACTTTCAAAAGATTAACAATAAATAAATATATAAACATGTAATGGAAATGTGACCTTTGACAGGCCGACAACAAGCGAACAAGATTTCATAAGCTTTAATGCCAACAACCCTGAAAATAAGTAACCACTTTGTGGCCAGTAGTCTAAAGTAGAACTATGCAGGGTAAATTAGCGAGTAACTATAGTACTCAATAATAGCTTAAAATCTAGCCTAGGACTGCACACCGAGAGTAGGCTAGTTTATTTACAGAAAAATCAATATTTACATGCCAGTAGGGATAACATCCCACTAGTCGCCTGATAGTTACAAGACGAGGTTGTTTACAATTGAAATGGGAGCATTCCCAAAAACACCTTGATAGATTAAGTAGAGGACAAGCCATTCACTTCGTCAGAGAGGTGAACTGGTGTTAAGCCCAATAGTTTATATACAAAAATAGAGAAAAGGATGATTTGTTTTGAAGGATAGTTAACATGTGAAAGAGAGAGAACAGTTCTCATAGCCCACAATTTAAAGGCATAATACATGCTTAAACCACTTAATAGAAGGAAATAAGTTTAGTTTGGCATGGTTTGACAAGTTACTTAAGCCATGTGACATAACCCTAAAAAAAAAAGGAAAGATACATTTTTAAGTTTAGAAATGTTTTAGGTTATAATAAACACTTAGCTTGTTGGCGTTGGTGTAGAGGAATTTCCACATAATAGAAATGGAGGAAGAACGTGTTGATCACTTTTTTCCGTCTTGGAAATGTTGAAGACTTCGTGCCCTGCACAAAACTGACGTAGGCCAATCATCGATGTAAACTTATATAGACTTCGTAGAACTCGGTTTTGATCACTTTTTTCCGTCTTGGAAATGTTGAAGACTTCGTGCCCAGCACAGAAGAAAATTTGTTTATCGTTTTTGCTCACGACGAACTGACGTAGGCCAAGTATCGATGTTAACTTATGTAGATTTTAGAATGCACTGCTGGTTTGACTAGAAGCATTTTGCGATGTATTAGCACACAGCGTTGAGACACATTCAAGCGTGAAGACGGCTAAAGATGAGTGACTGGCATTGTGACTTGCTGGAGACAGACTGTTGATGTAGGCCAGGGCAGGCTATATACCGGAGATCACGCGGAATGCGTGATGCGGACAGGTGGCGTCGGCAAATCCGAGAGCATGGAAAATTCTCGAAAACTGCTGAGGCCAATCAGAGCAAGGGGCCAACTGAAAATGAACCTCGTGACCAACATTAGTTCCGGAAATCATTACAGTGTCATGGAACACGTGCTAGCAAGAACAGATTGAAGAAAAATGGAATGACATGACAGGTGAGAGGTTATGTTATAATAAAAATAAGTGAACTTTGTAAATTTCACTGAAAAGTGAACATACTGCCAGAGGGGAAACAGAGAAAAAAAAAAAAAAAAAAACATGAGAGAGAAGAGCTAGAGTGGCAGAGGGCAAATGACTGAAATAGGACGAACACAGTGTCCTGATGAAGTTTTAAGTTTGACCACTCGAACTCTAGCATCTCTGCCATAATAGCATTTTATAACACGACCAGTTTTCCATACAAGAGGAGGACTTGGGTCTTTGAGAAGAACCAAATCACCCTCCTGAAGGTTAGGCTGAGAGAGCTGCCACTTGTTCCTCCTTTGGAGCGAGTGAAAATACTCAAGTCTCCATCTCTTCCAAAATTGAGCCTTAAGGGATTCTATCTTTCTCTACAAGATAGGCAAAGACAGATCAAGTTTACGATCAAGCAACGGAGGAGACGCAGCTAAGGAACTGCCCACCAGAAAATGACCTGGAGTCAAAGGAAGGAAATCACAAGGATCGTTGGAAAGAGGAGAAAGTGGTCGTGAGTTGACAATTCCCTCAATGAGTATAATTAAAGAATTGAATTCTTCGTAAGTTACAATACTAGAGCCTAGAGTTTTCTTTAAATGATTTTTTGTGAGTTTCACACAAGATTCCCATCGTCCGCCATGATGGGGAGCATAAGGAGGGATGAAATGCCATTTGAATTGGTTTAAGTGCGAGTAATTGGAGATTTGTTCTTTCGCACAAGGGGGACAAAGGGCTTTGTACAATTGCTGCGAAGCTCCAACAAAGGTTTTGGCATTATCAGAGAAGACTTCTGAAGGAATGCCTCTTTGTGAAATGAATCTAGAGAGAGCGGAAAGAAAGTATGAGGTGGAGGCACTAGTTACGAGCTCAAGATGAATAGAGCCAGTGACCATACAGACAAATAGAGAAACGTATAGTTTTCCAAGGATTTTCCTTTTAGCACTGGGGTGATTTTGTTGATACATAAACGGACCGGCGTAATCAATGCCGGTGAAGGAAAAAGGCCTGCAGGGAGCTGAACGAAATGGGGGAAGGTCAGCCATGAGTTGCTGATTAGGTTTAGGCTTAGCTTTGAAACAAGTAATACATTTATGTATAACAGAAGTGACTTCGTGTAAACCATTAATAGGCCAGTATTTTTCCCTTATCAAGCATAGAAGGGTTCTAGAACCAACATGCAAGTTTTGATAATGAAACTGACGAATGATTATCCGAGTAACATGATGTTTAGACGGAAGGATAATAGGGTGCTTTTTTTCATCGGAGAAGTCAGAAAGAGAAAGTCTGCCGCCCACTCTTAACAAACCATCGTCACCTAGAAAAGGGCATAAGGCAAAAAGCCTGCTGTGTTTCTTGAGAGTTTTACCTTTAGCCAATATGTTTATTTCGACTGAGAATGCCTCTCTCTGGGTGAGCCAAAGAACTTTGATGGTGGCAATTTGCAGTTCAACAGCCGAAAGAAAAGGCTGAGGGAATAGAGGTTGATCTAGTACTAAAAATTTCCATCTGAGCACATAAGCAGTGATGCGCACTAGTTTTTGGAAAGAAGAGTAACGTTCCAACAAGGAAGGAGTGTTGGCAGTTACAAAGGCAGAAGCTTTTTTGCTGATTTCAGGAATATCCTCTAACGGGAAATTAGAGTTGGAAGGTCGGTTTTGAATTCTTTCAGAAAGCCATGAAGGGCCGTGCCAGTACAAACAGGATTGAGATAGTGACTTAGGTGAACAACCACGAGAAATGAGGTCGGCGGGGTTGTCTTTGCTAGAAACATGGTTCCATTGTTCTGGTTTAGAAACAGTTTGAATTTTCTCAACTCTGTTAGCTACAAAAGTTTGCCAATTAGAAGGAGGTTTAGAAATCCATGCCAAAGCAATAGAGGAATCTGTCCAAAAATATGTGTGCGAGAACTTACAGTTGAGTGTTTGTTTGAGTTTGTTAGCTAATTCGGCAGCAAGTAGTGCGGCACAGAGTTCAAGACGAGGTAATGAAACTGGTTTCAAAGGAGCAACCTTAGATTTAGCACATATCAAATTGGAGAAAAAGGGGGAGCGGCTTACAATGTAAGCACAACATCCGTATGCTTTGGTCGAACTGTCAGCAAAAAGGTGCAAATCCAGGACAAGAGAGCAAGAGAACGGAACTAGCACTCTAGGAATGTCTATTAATGAGAGATCACAAAGACTGTGCCGAAAGGTAAGCCACTTTTGTAAAAGCGAAGGAGGAATGGGATCATCCCAATCCGAGTTCGATGACCATAGCTCTTGCATAAAGATTTTAGCTAGAACAATTACGGGTGCAATGAACTGAAGCGGGTCATATATCTTAGCTATTTCTGATAGCACTTGTCTTTTGGTTTGTGGAGGTGAGGAAGACAAATTTACTTCGTAAAAGAATGAGTCAGCTTTAGGATACCAGTGTATTCCCAAAACTTTAGTAGCATCCTCCAATTGACAAAGCTCTACTGGAGTATTAACAGGATAATGTGGCAAGAGATTGGATAGAAGTTCCTCAGAATTTGAGTTCCAACGATGAAGTAAGAATCCTCCTCTGCTAAGTAAAGTTTTTAAACTTTTAGAGAGTTCGATAGCCTCAGATACATTCTTAAAAGAAAAAAGAAAGTCATCAACGTAGAAGGAATTTTTTAACAAAATAGGAGTTTCAGGAGGAAACAAATGACCATCTTGGTCGGCAAGATGTTTCAAAGTACGAATGGCAAGAAAAGCCGATGGTTTAAGCCCATACGTTACGGTTTTTAATTTAAAGATCTTGATGGTTTTGGTAGGAGCATCACGCCAGAGAATTCGTTGAAGATTTTGTTGTTCGGAATTAATCAGAATTTGTCTATACATTTGTTGTATGTCGGCTATGATTCCAATTGGAAATAGACAGAAATTTAAAAGAATAGACGGGAGATCAGACTGAATGGCAGGTCCAGATAGGAGAGTGTCATTTAAGGAAATGCCATTGGCATCAGGGGCAGAACCATTAAAAACAACTCTTATCTTTTCTTTGGTGGAGGGATTCTTCCAAACGGGATGGTGATTTAAATACACTGAATCTAAAGAAGGGTCGAAATCTTGAACAGTCTCCATATGGTTTGAAGCTTCATAATCCTCCATGAATTCAAGGTATTGTCTGCGAGTGGAAGGATCTTGCTTGAGTTGATTCTCAACTGCAAATAAAGCTTTAAGAGCTTTCGGATAGGAATCACATAAAGGAGGAGGAGAAGAAATGCGTGGCATTGTGACAATGAATCTGCCATCTGGGTTACGAACAGTGGTTTCTAAAAAATGTTGTTCACAAAATTCATCTTCCGATGAAAGAGAAGGAGCAGATTCAATGGACTCGATTTGCCAAAATTTTTCCAGACGCTGATGAAGATCTGCATTAGTGAAATGGCATTGAGAGGAACCTTGAACAGTTTGAAGAGGAATATAACCTGTGATAAGCCAGCCAAATTTTGTATGGTGGGCGTAGATACCAGATGAAATATTAACTCTTGACGGAAGAAGATTTTGCCAAAATGTGTTAGCGCCAAAAAGAATGTCAACGTGAGAGCTTTTATAGAATTGAGGGTCAGCCAGTTTTAGATCAGAGGGAAATTTCCATTCGTCAATGGAAAAAGAGCGACTGGGAGTAGGGCTGCCAATACTCGGAATGGACAGACAGTTTAGATGAAAGTTAGTGCCATATTGGACTGAATCTTTCACCTGCAGCTTGACATAATTTAAGGAAGTAGACTTGCTGTTGTTGATACCAGATATTTCAATATTGGTGGAGAGAGGTTTGAGACCTAACCTTTCAACTAATGATGAGGTTATGAAGTCATGAGTTGCCGCATTGTCGAGCAAGGCTCGTACTAAGTGCCAATTGCCGGAAGAATCTTTAACTTGGACCTGGATCGTAGATAACAAAACTTGAGCACTACGCCATGAGGGGGTTGTTTGATTGTAGGATTGGGCAACGGTATTTACAGTAGAAACAGAAGAGCTAGGTGGAGAAGCATCACTAGTGAGGCTCAACGCAGGTTGGGCACTAGGATTTGAAACTGTTCCAGGAATAGACCGTGGTTTTTCGAAGCGGTGCAAGGTAGAATGATGTCTTAGCTTGCAATGCATGCAAACTCCTTTCGAAGCGCAGTCCGCTAAGATATGCCTTGAAGAAAGGCAGTTAAAACAACATTTGTTTTGCGACACAGCTTTTCTACGATCGTCAACTGAAAGGCCTTTGAAGGTATTGCAGAAATATAAAGGGTGCAAATTATTGCAAAGAATGCATGAGGTTTTGTTACCTTGTATGGAGAAAACATGAGAATGTGAAGCTTTTTCCGAGAAATGCTTGATGGGTTTACTTTTGCTGACATCGGTGGAACCTTCAGCTTTATTGATTAAAGCAGAAAGAATTTGACAACGTTTCTTTATGAAAGAGATCAAAACTTTAAATGTGGGTTCAGGTTTGTCCACTAAATCGGATTCCCATGCTTTACGAGTATTAAGGTCAAATTTGGAGGTAGTGAGATGTATAAGAAAAAGATCCCAATGTTCAACAGGTTGTTTAAGATGTTCTAGGGCTCTTACATGAAGTTCAACGGTGTCTCCCAGACTTCTAAGGGATGATAAATTATCAGGGCGTGAAGCTGGTAAATTAAACAAGGCGTTCATATGGCGTTGAATCCTAAGTTTGGCATTGCCATATCGCTGTTGGATGAGGTCAATAGCTACCGAGTAATTTTCGGTTGTGAGAGGCAAAGCTTCAATTAACTTTAAAGGAGGACCTTGAAGAACAGACTTTAAATAATAAAATTTTTGAATCTCAGGGAATGATCTATTATCATGTATTAGCGAAGAAAAAAGTTCAAAAAAGGAATCCCACTGTTTTTCTTCCCCTGAAAAGGTAGGAAGTTGGATTTTAGGAAGAAACGGTTTGCTAACTTCGGTGTTTTGATGGGTTGCTAATTGCTTAATTAAATCCTTAGCTTCGCCATACATATTGTAATACAGTTCTTCAACAGAACTGCGATCCTGTTCTTGATCAGGTTCGATTGTTTCAATTTCGGTTTGCAACACATCATACTCTTGAAAATGTTGCTGATAAACGTTAAAACGTTGAACTAGAACGTCATAATTGTGATCATCAAAAGATTTGGAACCTAAAAACTGCTGAAAACGAGTAAGTTTATTTTTACAAGCAGTTCTTTTGGCTACAAGCTCCTTAGGAAGAGACATGGCGGAACTTTGAGTACTTTCACTCACCGATCTGCTAGACTGCCGAGCGTCTGAAGTGGTAGTAGTAGTATTGGTACTGGTAGAGGTGGTAACAAGGGACATCTCCGCTCACCCCAACACAGCTTTCATAGCGATAGCTGAAAAATACAATTAGCATTAGTGACAGAAGTGAAAAGCTGCAATAGCTTATCGAATGGCTTGGCAACCTGTTTCATACAATAAACAATTATGAAGGTTATTTAAAGGTCCCGGGTTTCGGCACCAACATGGATAGGATCTGTCAATGCGAGACCTCCTTTTTCGGGAAGGACTAGAAGTGAAGCTTCTAGTCTAATAAGCAAATGAACTTTACTAAGTAGGAACAGATTGAACATTGATGAGTAAATAGCAATGGAAACAGTTTGCCAATAACAGTGGTATTTTATTCAAAAACCAACTTTCAAAAGATTAACAATAAATAAATATATAAACATGTAATGGAAATGTGACCTTTGACAGGCCGACAACAAGCGAACAAGATTTCATAAGCTTTAATGCCAACAACCCTGAAAATAAGTAACCACTTTGTGGCCAGTAGTCTAAAGTAGAACTATGCAGGGTAAATTAGCGAGTAACTATAGTACTCAATAATAGCTTAAAATCTAGCCTAGGACTGCACACCGAGAGTAGGCTAGTTTATTTACAGAAAAATCAATATTTACATGCCAGTAGGGATAACATCCCACTAGTCGCCTGATAGTTACAAGGTGAGGTTGTTTACAATTGAAATGGGAGCATTCCCAAAAACACCTTGATAGATTAAGTAGAGGACAAGCCATTCACTTCGTCAGAGAGGTGAACTGGTGTTAAGCCCAATAGTTTATATACAAAAATAGAGAAAAGGATGATTTGTTTTGAAGGATAGTTAACATGTGAAAGAGAGAGAACAGTTCTCATAGCCCACAATTTAAAGGCATAATACATGCTTAAACCACTTAATAGAAGGAAATAAGTTTAGTTTGGCATGGTTTGACAAGTTACTTAAGCCATGTGACATAACCCTAAAAAAAAAAAGGAAAGATACATTTTTAAGTTTAGAAATGTTTTAGGTTATAATAAACACTTAGCTTGTTGGCGTTGGTGTAGAGGAATTTCCACATAATAGAAATGGAGGAAGAACGTGTTGATCACTTTTTTCCGTCTTGGAAATCTTGAAGACTTCGTGCCCAGCACAAAACTGACGTAGGCCAATCATCGATGTAAACTTATATAGACTTCGTAGAACTCGGTTTTGATCACTTTTTCCGTCTTGGAAATGTTGAAGACTTCGTGCCCAGCACAGAAGAAAATTTGTTTATCGTTTTTGCTCACGACGAACTGACGTAGGCCAAGTATCGATGTTAACTTATGTAGATTTTAGAATGCACTGCTGGTTTGACTAGAAGCATTTTGCGATGTATTAGCACACAGCGTTGAGACACATTCAAGCGTGAAGACGGCTAAAGATGAGTGACTGGCATTGTGACTTGCTGGAGACAGACTGTTGATGTAGGCCAGGGCAGGCTATATACCGGAGATCACGCGGAATGCGTGATGCGGACAGGTGGCGTCGGCCAATCCGAGAGCATGGAAAATTCTCGAAAACTGCTGAGGCCAATCAGAGCAAGGGGCCAACTGAAAATGAACCTCGTGACCAACATTAGTTCCGGAAATCATTACAGTGTCATGGAACACGTGCTAGCAAGAACAGATTGAAGAAAAATGGAATGACATGACAGGTGAGAGGTTATGTTATAATAAAAATAAGTGAACTTTGTAAATTTCACTGAAAAGTGAACAGCTTTAAAGTCCATTAAAATTAGTAGTATGGATTATCCTTTTTTCGATCAACCGTTCACCCCTTCCCGGGTATTAGAATGGATAATCGAGGTTTTACTGTATATATCTTCAGATAACTTGAAGAGACGGTAAAGTCCTTTTTTCTTTTAGCAGAATGAGCTAATTCTCCATTTTGAATTACTCCCTGAAAGTGTAGATTGATATAAAATTTTGCAGTCATTACAGCTAACTTAAGTGTTGATAGTTAAGATCTTTGTGGAATATTTCTTGAAGGTTGATGAGACCCAAGCCCTCAAGCAGAAAGAGAGTTCATCTATTTCTGAAATAAGAGATGTGATGGTACAAACCTATTGAATTTTCAGAAACCTATAAGTACTTGGTATACATGATCCTCAAACCAAATCTTGTATGTGCAAAATAACATGATATTTCGAAAGTGTATCAAACTGTAAAAGTGTATAATTAATTCATGTTATTCATTTCAGGTTAGCGAGTGTTATAGATAATTCCCCACCCAATTTAACTGGGCAAATTAATATGTTGACCAACTGAAAAGCAATTTGTTGATTAGATATTGGTGAAGTGTACCATACACTGTGGCAAAACTCTGCCAACTGAATTGAGATGTCTAAAAAGCACTAATTCTTCTGAATTAATATCTTATCAACAATAGAACCACATATTGCAAATCTGTTATTTACCAAGACTAGTGCGATCCTTGAGCTGACTCACGAGATTCCTGCTTACCTTAATACTTCGAGTTTGTTAGCCTTGTATGTCACACGTAACATCGGTTAATGTGAATATGTCTCCCATTATTTGCTGTTGGTAATGATATGGAGCCAGTTAGCGCTCTTCCCACTGATCCTATGATTTTTAAGTTCATGGGCAATGTACATTGTGCGCAGTGTCTGTCGTTATCAGGCCACAGTATCAGTATGTCTCATATAATGCGCAATTAGTACTGCTCAATAATGGGACTACAATGTAACGAATCAGCTCTATGTTAAGCTCACATAACTTCTATCCGTCTCGCCTTGGCCCAATTCAGATTACACAGGCGGGTATAAATAGATTGAAGAATAAACACTTATGCCACTGTTTAGCTCATTACTTAGCTCCACTATTAGTGTTTGGGTGGTCAGTTGGAGTCCGCACAGGTTCTTTACACTGTATGTGAATAATAGAACTGGTTGGTAAAGTTCGCACTGACTCAACAGTCTTAAGTTGGGGGTACAAGGACACCTTCGGAGGAGGCAGCTAGGTTAGGGATTCATACAACATTGCAATATTTTACTATACAAGGAAGTGTGTTGTCACCATTATTGTTCGTAATGGTGGTTGATGACATCATGAAGGCAGCAATGAAAGAATATAGTAGGGCAAAGATGAAGGTAATGTTGTTTGCAGACGACGTTGTGATCTGGGGTGAGGATGAGATGGAGGTACAAGAACAGATAGACGTAATAAATGAAAAGATTGAGCAATGGGGATTGAAGATAAATGTGGAGAAGAGTAAAACAGTGGTGATAAGTAGAGCTAAGAAAGAAGGAAAAGGAGTAATCAAAGTAGGAGATAAGGAATTGGAAGTGGAGAAACACTTCAAATACTTGGGAAGTGAACTGACAGTGTTTATGGTACAATGTACTAAATTCTGTGCATTTCGATAAAAATCCTACTGTTTGTTTTCAGCATAGATGTTGAGAACATGCAGTAGTACAATTTATACACCAGAGATTATTGTGCGTACTGTTCTGGGTTGTATAGGTACACTAGCTACAAAAAAGTATTGGCACACCCTGTTTCCCCAAAATATGTGTATACAGGAAGCGTGAAAGAAAATAACATGTGTAGTCCTGAATATAATGTACAACCAAACTACAATGCATTCCCATCACAACAATAACACCAAAGAAATATGTAGTTACACAAGGAAATCCACTTAAACACTGCAAAACAAGATTTGGCAGTCTACTACTAAACACTGAAGGTGGTCGTGCGTACAGTACAATATCGTGTATGTAAGCCATTAACACGAATGACAGCCTCCAGACATTTCGGCATTTCCTCGTCGTTTCAGGTGCAATTGCCGACCATCCATCTTATAGAACCCTCTTCAGTTCTAATTTACAAGACTGACAGCGATTTGCCTTGTCTCGTCCAAGATGATCCCACAAATGTTCGATGGGATTTAAATCTGGGCTCTGTGGTGGAGTAAGAAGTCATCTGGGGGCGTTATACAGTAACCACTCGCGAGTTTTTAACACAGTGTGTTTGGGGTCGTTATCTTGTTGGAAATGGAAGACCCCATTCTGCCAAGGATGTGTACACTGGTGGACTAATTATCCCGCAACACACTTATGTATTTGTACTGATCCATATGGCCGTCAATAAAGGCCAGCTTTCCAACTCCCAAGAACGCCATGCAACCCCAAACCATAACATGTCCACCACCCTACTTTACTGTTGGCACCGTGTTTTGTAGGTGTCATTTGGTGTTAGGTTTGCGTCACACTTTCTGTCTTTAGGAATATAATTATTCAGGATTGGTTCTTATTGACAGTTTACTTTACAGTTTATATATTGCCTTAAATTGATGTTTTCTATACAGCAATGTGTATTCATTGCGCTTTGTTATGCGAAGTATTCTTCTGTTAGAGAGTGCAGTTTTCGATTCATTCAGAAATTTCCTGGTGTCCGTCCTCCATATAGGCACACGATACGCAATATTGTAAAACGTTCCTCTCCAACGTCACCCAGGGAGAAATTCGCCGTGTGTCTGAAAACTTGTTTACAAGGTGCCAGGCATGCTTGCAAGCTGACGGACAACACTTTGAGCATTTCCTGTAAAACCAGGTAAGTTTGTAGATAATTATTTTCACTGGAAATTGCTATTAAACGACTGTATGTTGACGCAAAGTCTTGCACTTTTTACCGGCCAGCAAGTGGGTGTCAGTGCGAGAGCTTGCCGCACCTTGATTGGTATCGGAGGGGAGACTTAAATTGATGATCCGGTAGATTGTAATCAATTAACACACTTTCTGTCTAGTCAATACTTTGCGGTTTGTGTACAACCAAACAACAACAAAAGTAAAAATAAAAACAACAAATCAGATATCAAAACCCTTCGCAAAAAATATCAATGATAACTATATCTTCGTCACCAAACATTCATCCAAGTGAACAAATATAAGATGTTCCAACTCGACGATAAGTGAAAGTTTACTTCAAGGATATAAACAAGTGCAGCTGATAGGCGCAAAGAAAAGTTTGTCCTTAATGTTTAATATGTTTTTAGTTTTTAGACCATATTTTAACCCTGTGTGATATGTGCATGTTGTTTGAGTACTTCATTTTCACATTGTCATCCATTTTCATTCACATATCTTTTCATGCCTTTTTTACTATGTACAGTGGAATCTCGTTAGTACGTTTTTCAAGGGACTGAAAAATTTGGACGTCATATGCGGGAAAACGTACTACCGAAAAACGCCATACTGCATTTACAACATATAAGAAAGAACGCGGCGTATATATGGACGTTAAATCGCCGACCTTAGTAAGTGATTGTATGCACTACTACAGTCACGACATAAACATAGGTTATCAGTAACTTACACGCAATAAATAACATAAAAATTAATTACTGTACCTCTACACTACAGTATAATACAGGGTCTTTATTTTTGCTTAGCAAGGACATTCTCGCTCTCACGGTCCGCCAGTGACGGCTCTGTTGGCGGCGACCGCGCACGCATATGTAGGCCTACGGCAGAATACGGTGCTTAAAATCAGTAGCCTACCATGCAGTTTTACTGGCCATGATTTACAGTAGATGCTGAAAATGTTCCCCATCCGCTTCCAAACACATATAATACTGGGTCTTTCTTTATATTTGATCAGCAAGGACATTCTCGCTCTCGCGCTTCGCCAGTGACGGCTCTGTTGCCGGCGACCGCGTACGCATATGTTTGAAGCACGGGCTTGCTTGAACCTCTTCAATAAAGCCCTTTCTAGTTCAGGAAACTGTCCCTCTCGCACACATTTCCTTTTGCCACTCACCCCTTCTTCAAATGCACGTTCGATTTCCTTCCCTTTGCCGAGAATCGTGTTCAGTGTAGACGGAGGAATGTTCCACTTTCGCGCTATATCCACACGCTTCATGTGAGGATTGCAGCCCACGTCTCGAATGTATTTCATCTTCTCATCATTAGTTATCTGCCATGCTTTCTTCTTATCCATTATGAAACACGCAATAAAATAGGTCATAACTGGACGTGAACACTAAGAACTAGAAGACAATAATGCGCCTACGTGAGAAATAAACAAAAGGAAGGGGGTGAAGGGCAGCGGGAGAGAGACACGTCACCTGTGTTGCGTCATAGCTATAGCCAGTTCTATGCCGTCAAACACAATAAAATCATCTACACTGTCAATAACCATCAGAGAATATGAGGCAATATTGCGTCGTGTTTTCCAGAAGCCGAATTTTATAATGAAATAAGAATAAAATACGGTTTACTAACAAATAGTTCCACGGAAATTTGATCGTTGTAAGCGGGAATAGAGAACTTATTAAGGGGATATATCAACATGAATTTAGTAGGATAGGGACTTGAGAAAGGAGAGAAAGGGCAGCGGGAGAGACACCCGTCAAACACAATGAAATCATCTACTTTGTCAATAACTATCAGAGAATATGAGGCAATATCGCGTCGTGTTTTCCAGAAGCCGAATTTTATAATGTAATAAGAATAAAATCCGGTTCGCTTACAAACAGTACAACGGAAATTTGATCGTCGTAAGCGGGAATAGAGAACGTATTAAGGGGATATATCAACATGTATTTTGTAGAATTGGACTGGGACTTGAGAAAATCATCACGCTAAACGGGAAAACGTCGTAACCGAGAACGTGCTAACGAGATTCCACTGTATTGGTTTCAATGTCTTAATTTGATTGGCTGCGCAGAGACATGGGCTGAAATCTTTTTTTTTTTCCAATGCTTCGAAACATGTACTGTATAATGTGTAAATGAACACAAACCACGAAGTGTTGACTAGACGGAAAGTATGCTAATTGATTATAATCTAGAACACTTTCTGTCGTCCGTCTGAACCAAACAGATTGAACTTCGACTCATCTGAGAATATGACAGTGCCCCAGAATTCCAACGGTTTTCCACAATATTCCTTGGCAAACGTAAGGTGTTTCTTCCTATTTATCTCTGAGATATATGGTTTCCTTCTAGGGGATCTGCCATGCAAGACATTCCATACTGTCTGTGCACTTACCGTCTGGTTAGATGTTGTCGCGACGTCCACCGCTAACGATCAGCACTTCTTGCTGGATCCTTTTGGACTAAACGTACGATGCACCGTCCCTCTCGGTGTGTGAATATTCGTGGGTGACCTGATCTGGTTTTGTTTCCTGTAGATCCATTCTCCTTATATCTGTGTATAATAGATTGCACAGTGGAGAAGCTGTTAGTAAGCATTCTACCGATCTCTCTGTAACTTCTGCCTTGTGTGTGCAGTAATATAATTTTCTCTCACATGGCGACGGAATGTTCTCCTTCTTTGATCCTATGTTGACATTACTGAGCACTACCACATCTATCATCAGACTGACTTGTCAACAAGCCTTCGTGACGATACACACACATAACCATGTACAGTATAACCCCGATTTTGCGTGACCACGATTTAGCGTAAACCCGCATTTAACGGAAGAAATTTCGAGTCCCGAAAATTATCCCACAAGTGCTATGCAATTTTATATTCGATTTAACGTAATTCGCATTACGGCAAAACCCGCATTTAGCGTTAGGAAATGTTAAAATTCTCAAGTATTTATTTCTATTCGTTATGGTTATGTGATATTAAGAACCTATGAAAAAGATGTCATAAGCTCGTTATGGATGATTCAAGGCAGAATTTAGAGCGCAGACGCGTAGTGATCGATACGATCGATAATCTTCCATATCGATTCCTCACTACATGCACGAGCGAATCGACCGCGTCCGAAGCCAACTAACCTCACGCCGCACCACTTTGCATTCTTGCACGCGGCCGAGCTCTGATGGGACGAAATACATAAAGACGAAATCATTGAGATTCGAGAAGACTGAACTGCGTTTCTCTGCGATGTAACAGTAGGCCTACTTTCGCAATCTTCGAAACATAGAGCATGTTGGCGCGAGTGGTATAGCACAGATTTCCTTATCTTCGAAGCCCAAACAATACAAGAGGAATGCACTTCACTCGGAACCTACCCTCCCTTTGCCAACAGCCACACTGCAAGGTCGCTGATCTGTGGGTTGTGAAGGATGGATGCGCGGACAGCGTATTGTAAACAGCATATTGTTTAGTGGCGCAAACTTGCGTGACACCGAGAGCGTGTTTGTTTGACTTGATGCAGTCAACAAGTCATGGGAGTAAAATACAGCTACTACGCTAGTACAAAAGCAAGCGCATGCCGACTTCTGTAACGACGATATTTCGAACGGGCAAGTTAGACATCGATAAAGACGATTATGATTTAAGACATGAAAGCAAAGAAGAAATAGCACGGAATTTGACTGTTGGTGAGGAAAACGGAAATCCAATTGATATCGAGTGCGGGAGTGATGCAACGGAAATCCCGAAAATTTCCTACATTCAAGCTAGTGTCTCTAGTCACACTTATCTCTCGATAGAAAAGCTAGATGAATTTTCGTTCTCATATAATGTTTTCTTCTGAAATGTGCAATCAAAAATTAGAATAAACGATCTAAGAAACAGTTTTGTTTTTACTAGGCTTAACAAAAATAACTGCGGATAATTCGCGGAAGTTCGTGCATTAATTACCGCGAATTGACGAGAGTACACTGACTCTTTTTTGGTGTTAAATATTAATATAGGCATAATCCACATAGGCCTTCCTCTACCCTAGCATGTCTTATAGGACACTACAATCAAGTGTTAATTATTATTTTGCGTGTTCAATCCTATTTCAATATTTTAACCAATAGTTGTTTTTTTTAGTAGGCTTAACAAAAATAACTGAGGATAATTCGCGGAAGTTCGTGCATTGATTACCGCGAATTAACGAGAGTGCTCTGACTTTTTGTTGTTGTAGGCATAATCCACATAGGCCTACCTCTAGCCTAGCATGTCTTATAGGACACTACAATCAGGTGTTATAATTATTATTTTGCATGTTCAAGCCTATTTTAATTTTTTAATCAATAGTTTTGTCTTTACTAGGCTTAACAAAAATAACTGCGGATAATTCGCGGTTTTCGATAATTCGCGGAAGTCCGTGCATTAATTACCGCGAATTAACGAGAGTGCACTGTATGTGGAGAGAGTGCTGCAGTTAGTGATAAAACCTATCGAAACCTCGATTTAAGGTAAACCCCCATTTTAGGTTAAAAAATACCTGTCCCGAGAAAAACGTTAAATAGGGGTTCTACTGTATTCCATGTTGTTTACACTACCGAGAGAGAACAACAGAATCCTCTCTTCTTAGTCTTTTATGACTTGGAAAAGGCATTTGATTCGGTTCCAAGACCAGCCATGTGGGCGGTGCTGAAGCGGTTTGGTTGCCCTCAGCATTTTGTAGATCTAATTAAGGCTCTCCATGATGGCATGACAGGTCAGGTTTGCCATCAGAATAAGATGTCCGATGAATTTCCCATTACCCATGGACTGAAACAAGGATGTGTACTGGCTCCAACGCTTTTTGCGCTGTACTCGGCTGCAATGCTTTATGATTCACCCACAAACATCCCAGGTGTGGAGGTCAAGTATCGTTTTGATGGAGGGCTTTTCAAACTAACTCGTCTCCGCTCCTCGAGGAAAACTCAGGTTACTAAGGTTACTAACATGTTGTATGCAGATGATGCTGCGTCGCCAACTCTCACACCAGAAGAGCTGCAAGAGTCAGTTAATTGTTACAAAAGTGCATGTGATCGCTTTGGTCTTACTATAAATGTCAATAAGACTAAAGTCTTGGCATAACCTTCACCAGGCACACCTCTTCCTCAGTTCAATATCTCCATCTCAAATTTGCCATTAGAACAGGTAGATCACTTCTCGTACCTGGGCAGTACCATTTCTGTGAGCTGTACCTGTGAGCAGGATGTGGATAAGAGAATTGGCGCAGCCCATGCAGCATATGGACGATTAGCGCACCGGGTCTTCATGAATAAAGATCTGTCCATGAGTACAAAGCTTATGGTGTACAAAGCAGTAGTCATTTCTACATTGTTGTATGGCTGTGAAACATGGACCCTTTACCGACGTGATCTTAGGAAGCTTGAGCGTTTCCACCTACAAAAACTTCGATCAATCCTGAGGATTAAATGGGAAGACCGCATTACCAATATTGCTGTTCTGGAAAAGACTCAAATCAACAGCATAGAATCATCCATAATAGGTCACCAATTTAGATGGATTGGTCATGTCCATCGGATGGATGATGTGAGATTACCTCGTCAAATGCTATATGGTGAGTTATGCTATGGCACCAGACCTCATGGTGGTCCTAAGAGGCGCTACAAGGACCAATTTAAGCAGACCCTGAAATTGACAGGTCTTGATTCACAAACCTGGGACATGCTGGCTGAAGACCGCTCAACTTGGCGCCGTACCATCTCAGATACTGTAAAGACGTTTGAAAGGGATCGATGCACACATGAAGAGGCCAAGCGTCAAGCTAGGAAACTTCGAGCAGCCCATCCACGTCCTCCTCCAGCAATACTATGTGACTTGTGTGGACGCTTGTTCCATGCCAGGATTGGACTCTTTAGTCACCGTAAACACATCCACAAACTGGACTGAAGGAAGAAGATTTATACTCGGATTCGAGTTAAAGCCGATGATGACACTACCGAGGCATACGAGGGCTTCACTGTGTCAATACTTATTTGGCAGTTTGAATAGTGTAGTTTCCTTTCGAAACCGCTCGTTGCTCGTGTCCCTGCATAATATTGTACATAATAATGTGTACATAATAATGTGCATCTACCGTATCCGTAGCGACGTGTATAATTATCTTGCATGTAACATTGTCGTTCATTGCTCCCAATACTACAACAAGGGGTGTGCCAATACTTTTTGTAGCAAGTGTATATGGGCCTCAGATAAAGCAAGTCCGATGTCATTTAGTATGTTTGTGTTTCCAACAGTGTTTAACCGACTTCTGTGCAAGTGGGAATACATCTCACAGTTGTACGAGACGGGCAGCATTGAAGACGAGAACTCTGATACACAGGTATGTAGCCATTTCCAAGAGATATGCAAAATGTGTTAATTTGGTAGAATAACTGAGCATTACAATTAAATATACCCTTTAGGATCTCGATTAATGTACTCATTACTGCAATTGTTGCATGGAAATAGTGATATTACATACTTTTTGTAAATAATAACCTTATCAGCCCCCATAGAAAGAAAATTATTCTTAAATCGAAGCAATTTTTTGTATGCAACTCATGTGGGGTGGTTTCTATTTATTCCATTTTACTTCTTTAAGACATAATTGGAACACAAATTAGGGCCCCTTGTGCATGGTCTATGGTTAAGCACAGTATCTCCCCATCCTGATGGTTTGGGTTTGATCCGCAGCTCTGTAAGGGAGGATTGCAATCCTAGTGTATGAGTTGGAACAAGCTGTTGTTTTGTCTGAGAAGAGAGGTGGGTTCAAATCTCATTCTTAAGACATTCTATGGCTTCCTACTGACGGTTAACTCAAGGCCATGGTACCCTACTTCCCAATCTTAGCCCCAATTCCAAGTGTAGGTGTTGTTCAAATGAAATATAAACTGACGAACACCATATATATTTGACAATATATATCATATTTGCTCGCATATAACTCACACTTTTAAACCGAGAATAAATGTGAAAATTTTCGGTGGATGGTATGTGCAGGGATTTGTATGCGAAAGACCGTATTCCCGAAAAACGCGTAAAAATTTGCATTATTGAAACAAGATAACTGGAATTGTCAACTGCTATCACTGCTGCCAACCTCCGAGACCATGAATTCTCCGCGATTGATTACGACCTTAAAATCCTGCATTACGGCAACAAAGGCTCCTTATTGAACAGTTAAGAACAAATAGAAATTGAGTTGGTTCAAAAATTAAACCCTGACCATAATTTAAATGAAATGTATTTCGACAGCAGTATTCTATACGGCATCTTAACGAATTATGTTAAGAGTACGATATCGAACAAACCTCCATGAATGGATTATTGCTGTAATACAGATAAAGAACGTCATTGCCATTTTCTTTCCTCAAACCACCCACCCCCTTTCCTCATCATTATCTTTTGTTTCGCCTCCCTCCCTCCTACGTCACATGGCCTTCGCGAAGCACGCTTGACTCCACGCTGGTTGCTCACAGTCTATTTTCACTCGGCAACACGCACATCTGTCTTCGATGAAGGTAAGACCCTTGCTCGTCAACTGGATAGTTTCTCATTTCACATTTTGCAACATTTTTACGCATACTTTTTTTTTCCTTCCTTAGTTTACCACGTAATATGTCAGCTCTCTTCTGTACACTGCATCCAGGGACTGAGACCCGGTTCACGTTCTCCTTTCAAATGGGAACATATGTAAGTTTCTTATTTCCTATGTTATGAATAAGTGTAATGAGCCTATCTTTGTTACTGATTTGGGTTTTCTCTCTCTTTATTTCTCGGCTCACAGTAATCTCTGCATGGGGAGGCATACTGTCCGCGATCTTGCCGCACTCCCGCATTGGTCCGGACTACGCAAGTCTGTCGCAACATGTAATTCAGTAAATCTAATATGTAACATAACTACTACAATAATAACAGAACAACAACTGAGCATGATTTAAATGAACTTGGACAACATGAACTTTTAATGGCAACAGTGTAATTTTAATTCACAGTAACGCATGCGTATAATTTTTAATGTTTATGTGTTGTTAATATTTTAATCTTAAATGTTATATGAAGATAGGTTTTTAATCTCACACCAGATATATTGTGAATATCTATGCATGTTTTGTTTTTTTTAATTTCTTTGGAGCAAATGACAACCGTATGATTCCAAAACTAGTGGCTGAAGAAGGGAGCAGTTAAAGCCCCGAAACATATCCCACCGCATAATGTGAGTGGATTTAATGACATATTCATGTATCGATGGACGAGAATTTTGTCGCAATAATAGTGTGTACAATTATAATTGTCAATACGGACCAATGATGGAGTCTGAGTTTTCCAAACCTGGTAGAGAGCGGCTCTGATTGCGTAATATATTTTTCTATTACCGGCCACAAACTTAACCCTTTCCGAGCGCATGCTTTTATGGCTGTGAGCGGATTTATTTTTCAAAAATTCAAAATATGTAGTTTATATTTTTCATGCACTAAATTTAATTAGAACTCGCATATATTTTGCTTACCTGATGATACTTGAAGTTTGAGTAGCATCTGAAGGTTGTAAAGTTAATTTTATTAATAATTATCGTAAGTGTGGAACACTTCAAACCATCGCACAAATCCAAAGCAGACACTATCTTCATCATTTCATACCCTTTTCCGTGACATTATGTTCACATCACCAAATAAACACTACAAAAGTGCACTCACTTCACCAACTACGCAATGGCACGTGTGTTCATCTGAAGCAACAACTGCCTGCAGGTATTAGCGAAGTCAAAGAGGTCTCTAGGGTGATATAATTAACTATCAAACATGGGTCTGCATAGTGGTGCCATCTCCTGGGTTTAAGATCAACTATTTTTATGGAAAACGGTGCCATATTTAAATGTAGGAATTTTCCGGATATGTCTGCTTCCCGGTCGCGGATGAAAAGTATGGTTCGGATATATCCATATTTCACTTGGGAAGGGTTAAAACTGTAAGGACACCGAGTTTCTCGCTAAATGAGCCGGAGAAAGGTGCAATCGTTATCGGTAGGTGTTTCCACTCACTTTGCCCCAAAACGGGCGCACGCAGATACTACCCGCAGCTCATTGCTTCCTTTGGCAGCCAAGATGTTTCGCTCTTCTTTCTGACTTTTCACTGTAATGTCCGAAGTAGTCTGTCTTGATTATTTTATCATGCTCATATAAAATAGAATTACCCATTGTTATTGTCTACAGGACTGCCCTTTGTGCTTGCTACACGTTAACACAGAGGCCAGACTATATCCACAGTGAGTGGGTTCAAACCCAACTTTGATCGTCCTGGAAAGTTTTCCACGATATCTCATTTTTAAACTCCAGGCAAATGCCTTTTAATGATCTACAGCCACCTCCTTCCAACTCTTGTGATGTTGGCTTGTCTATGAATGGAAGTGTGCTCTCATAGCCTATCTGTGTTTTGTTTGTAGGAGGTTGTTGACGATATGCTGAATCGTACTGTCACCCGAGAATACCTGGATGTGCTGAAGGTTGCATTGATTGGATCTAGCCCAGAGGCTGGAACAGTCAATAATGATTGCATGGAACAAGACGACCGTGGTGACTGTCCCCGACTGAATTCCATGTTGCAGTCAGAACTGAGCGAGCTAGGTGTACTCATCCTACACAATGAAATGGCTTGTCAGCCTATTGTGCTCTGCATCATTCGGTGAGTTTCCATTTGTCCTATTGTTGTGGACCTTGCAGTTTGAGGAATTCAAAACTAGCTTGTGAATCCAATGTATGCTGCTCTAAATAGAAGCCCATCTTGACCTGTGAAGAAATTGTTTTAAAATTTTCATACTCATTATTAGCCTTTACATTTTTGTAAACCTCTGACCCTTCATGAACAATTAAAAACCATATGAATGGAAATGGGTTGAACAGTTCCATCACTATGTGAGAATAGAAATACAGTAAACCTTCGTTTATACGTTTCACATTTATACGTTTTCTACACTTATACTTTTTTTTTTCCCTTCTCGCTTATTCGATCATATTTTAAGTCCTATCATCCCGCATGGGCCTTTTGCGATGTTTTCACGGAAGTGGCTGATGCTAAAAATAGACTTGGCAAGACTGGCACGAGGTGTCCCTTGCGTAAGATTCCGCCAATAGCAGTCGGGCCTGTCTTAAAATCGGCGAACTGGGGCTAGCAGCGCTTTGTACGGCAGCTTATTGAATCTCATCATTCCGAGTCCAACTCACGGAAGGGATGGGTCCACATAAGTTTCACTCCCCTGGACCAGAAGTTGCGTTGAGTGCGATCGTTAGTTAGCATGCCGTGGGCCTTGTTCGTGTAGCGTGTGTTTGGCGTGAGTCATAGCCTGCAGTCAGAGAGACGGGCTTCTTTCTCCTGACAAGGTCACGACAGGTTAAAGCCCACGGAATGTGCTGATGAAGCTCACGTCGTGGTTCATAGCCCGCAGGCATAAGGATGAGATTACTTTCTCCTGACAAGATCACACCAGATTATAAGCTCGTGGAATGTACTAAGTAACGAAGCTTGCCGCTCGCGTCACAGTTCATAGCCCGCAGGCATAAAGATGAGATTACCGTATATACCCGAATGTAAGACGAGGTTTTTTCCCACTTTTTGTGTTATAAAAATTTGGGGTCGTCTTATATTCAGTTTTTTTTTCTCCAAATTGTTATTATTATTTGCAAAGTAGTATGTGGTGTTGGCATCTTGTAACTCGCAACGAATCAATGCATTAATGAAGATTAAAATATGGTTTGTTATGTTTAATTACCATGCATATACGAATAGCGTACATTTTGAGGTTAGGATTTACGCATACACGTCATTTTAAGCGGATAAATTATATGTCCGAAAGCATATGGAAATATGTTTTAAAACAATCTTAATAGAACAACCAGTCAGTTTTACGAGCAGTAATTGAGTGATCAACGTATCTTAATGTAATAACGTCTCTCATTCTTGAACAAAGAGATTATAGAGTATATCTTGGAAAAGTGGACAGAGGGATTTCCGATAACACGAGACATTATAAAAATGAAGGCACGACCTTAAGGGCATATATTGTGCAAGTTATAAGTTAGCGAGTATTTTTTTGAAAAAATCTGTAAGAGGCAGTTGATAACTAGGCCTCGTCTTATATTCGGGGTCGTCTTACATTCGGGTATATACGGTACTTTCTCCTGACAAGATCACACCCGATTATAAGCTCGCGGAATGTACTAAGTGACGAAGCTTGCCGCTCGCGTCACAGTTCATAGCCCGCAGGCATAAAGACGAGATATTTTTCTTCTGACAAAGTCGTGCCAGGTTATAAAGTCACGGCAGCATGTGCAACTGACTGGCGCACGAATATGCTATGCAACGATTATGCGTTGAAATTTTATAACTCTACTTTAGTGTTTGAAAAGTGAGGTGCGACGATTATGCAAGGAAATACGGTACATTTTGCAGTTTTTATTTACAGACTTTCAGTTATCGTTATTGTTGTTTTAAAGGGCGGAACTACGAGGTCATCTGCCCTTATTACCGACTTTCATTGATGCGTTTTTCACACGGATACGATTTTTTCCTTTTGTCCCCTGGAAAACGTATAAGTGAAGTTTTACTGCATTTAATAGCATATGTTTCTCTGGACACCAAATTCGAGGGTTGGGGAAAAAGTCTTTGGCAACTTTTTTTTCATGAAGAACCAGTCCGGTTGGAAAATGTGACGTATACAGACGAACGGACAAGGTGTTAACTACATGTGTGGACAATGAATAGCACTGAAATATTGTAACACACTAATTTCATTTATTCCGTGTGATGAGGGTGGTATGGAAGGGGAAAAAGACCCCAGAAGATTGGAAGAAAGGATTAATTGTCCCAATATTTAAGAAAGGAAGCAGAAAGGAGTGCAGAAATTACAGGGGAGTCACACTCATACCACACTGTGCCAAGATATATGAAAAGATATTAGAAAGTAGAATACGAGCCAAAGTGGAGAGAGAATTGAGAGAGGAGCAATATGGATTCAGACCTGGGAGATCAACAGTGGATCTCATATTTTCAGGGAGACAGCTCCAGGAACACCACTACGAATTTGGAGAGGATCTGTTGATGGCCTTCCTGGACATATTGGAAATATCTGTTCCCAAGGGAAACAGGATGTAATCGAAAAGGCCTATGATAGTGTGTGTAGGGAGAAGGTTTGGAAAGCAATGGAAAACATGGGAGTGGAAAAAGAGACTGTAGGCAGAGTGAAGGAGATGTATTGTGGAAGTGTGAGTTGTGTGAAACTTGGAGGGGAAAGAACAGACTGGTTCAGACAAATAAGTGGCCTGAAACAGAGTAGTGCACTGTCACCCCTTCTCTTTATTATGGTTATGGACGAGGTAATGACACGGGTAGCAGGAATGATAGGAGAAGATAAGATGAAAGTAATGGTGTTTGCAGATGATCTCATGGTCTGGGGAAACAAGGAGGAGGTAATTCAGGAGCAACTGAAGGCTTGGGAAGAAACAGTGGGAGAGTACGGATGGAAGTTCAACATCAGTAAATGTGAGATCCTGTTAACAACCAGGAAAAGGGACAGACCAATGAGTGGGATAACACTTGGAGGTGGACAGCTGAAGAAGGTGGAAAGTCTCAAGTACTTGGGAAGTATAGTGGAGGAAAATGGGAGAAATGACAAAGAGATTACGGAACGTGGCAGACAGGCAGAAGCATTTCTGAGAAGCATTAGGAGCTCAGTGTGGAATAAAGATGTCCCACAAAAAAGCAAGGAAGTGTTATACAGAAGCTACTATATCCCGATACTGACTTATGCATCAGAAACGTGGATAATGAAGTAAGGAGACATAAGCAGAATACAGGCAAGTGAAATGAAGTTCCTGCGAAGTAGGATCGGAGTAACAGGAAGAGACAGGGCGAGGAATGAAAAGGTCAGGGAAAAGTGAAAGAGGAGCCCTTGCAAGGTAGGATTGAGACATCAAGACTGAGGTGGTATGGACACTTAAAGAGAATTGAAGAGAAGAAGATTCCCAAGAGGATACATGAGATGCAGATGCAGAAGAAACGACCATGGGGAAGACCAAGAGATAGATAGCTGAAAGGAGTGGAGGAATGTGTCAAGAAGAGAGGCGAGGACTGGACCAGAGTGACAGTAGAGAGGTGGTGGGAAGAAAGGACTGTGGCGAGGCTTATGTTCCAAACAGACCCAGCCTGGGGCTGGAAACTGTACAAGATGATGACGGTAGTATACAGGGCAATATGGCCTTCACGGTGCATAAGAATGACAACACAGTACACATACAGTTGACATGACAAACCTGGGCCTAAAGACCCTCAAAGTAGTCCCCTGCTACTGTCACCACACGCTGCCGGCGAGGTGGGAGGCCCTGAATACCCTCTGCCTCAGCATTTGCCGCACCATGTATGAATCGGGTCACCTGTTGGCGCACAGCATTAGCAATGTCCTCTCGTGTTGCAAATCGCCTACCATGTAGTGGTTCCTTAATCTTTCGAATGAGATCAAAGTCACAGGGTGAAATGTCGGGAGAGTACGGTGGGTGCTCTAATTCTTCCCAACCCCAACGTCGCAGTAGCTGCCCTACACACCGTGCTTTATGTGGCCTTGCATTGTCGTGCAGGATTATTGCACTGTCCACCAGATCCGGACGTTTCTCCAGAACGCCACGTCGTACCTGTCGCACTAGGAAGTCCCTGTAGTACTGTGCGGTCACTGTTCTGCCATGTGAAACAAAGTGGCAAACAATGACTTCCCTGACGTCATATGCGACGATCACCATCAATTTGACTGGGGAAGGATTCTGACGGAACTTCTGCCTCCTTGGTGATCCAGCATGTCGCCACTCCGCGGACTGACGTTTCAGTTCTGGTTCGTATGCCCTGGCCCAAAATTCATCGATGGCGATTATTTGTGACAAGAATTGATCACCGTCCTGTTACCAGCGTGCAAGGTGGTCGGAGCATATTGCATAGCGCACCCACTTTTGAACTTCCGTCAGTGCATTCGGTACCCACCGAGATGCGATTTTGCGTAGTTGCAGCTCATTACGCAATATCCTGTGGCCGGTGCGTTTCTCAATGCCACTTGCCCTCTCTAACTCCAGTAGCGTCCATCGTCTGTCTTCATCCAGGAGCTGCTCGATGACGGCACGTGCCACGCCGGTCCCCACACTGACAGGTCGTCCCGAACCTTGCTCATCACTGGTTGACACACGTCCTTGTTGAAACTTTCCTACCCACCGTGCTACTGTACGGTATGGTAGGGAATTATTCCCAAGGGCTTCCACTAATTTACTGTGACATTCCATCGCATTTCTCCCTTGGAGAACAGCTATTTTGATGTAAGCGCGCTGCTCAACACGGGTGACTTCCATCTCGCACGACCCTCCCCAACTGACTGATTTCACAGCCCTCGCTGCACTACTACCAGCTGTCACAGAGCCATCTGTTGTTCTGCATACACACTATGCCTGCAGAACTTCCTCATGACACATATACGTTTGTGATCCATTCACATATCTACATGAAAAAAAAAAAAGTTTCCATGACTTTTGCCCCAACCATCGTAATTTACTATATTTTTTCAAGGTGAAGGCTTATATTGGACTGAAATTCTAAAGTATACAGTAAAAACTCGACTAACCGTCATCGTCGGGACTGTGGTCGTTACGGTTGAGCGAATAGATGGATAACAGAAACACTGTATTATTCCTCCAAAACATGACCTCAATCAATTATATTATAGAGAAATATCACTCTCACAGTAATGTAATATATTTCGGAACGAAAATAAATTAAACACGATTGTAATAGCAAATAAAACTATTTGTTACATGATAAAAACATCTGTACAGTAGCTACAAATTTGGCAAAATCATGTACAGTACAGTAATATAAACTTACAGGTGAAATAGTTCATGTAGCTTGAAAATAGTCAGTCATTTTCTTCTGCCTCTTTGATGCTGAAGCATTTACCGCGCCAATATTTCGTATTTTTTGGAGCATTAGTGTCTGCATTGCATTGGCCTCTTCTTGACTTTCAAACCATTCTATACACTTGGACAGCATTGTTTCAGCCTCTGAGTGGTTAATAGTTAGTTTTTCATCATGGTTTGAACACTATGGTGGGCAGATACACTCATTTCCCACTAAAATAGAGTAAGTAAACAAAGCGAACACGTCACTGCATCTTAAAGCACATTGTTTTTACAGTATTATTATGCTATTACAGCGTGCGTCAGGCCTCGGCAGCCGGCACAGTTCATATCCTCGCCGCTAGATAGGGGCTCCATTCATTCCATTCCTGACCCGGTCGGAGACTGGAAGCAGGCTGTGGATTTTCATTTTCATTTCATTATGCTATTACAGCAATGACGGTTAACAGAAACTGACGTTTTAAAGAGTGATGGTTAAACGAAGTTTTACTATACCACGTTAAGTCACAGCACATCAGTCCCACTCTTCCACTGAAGTGGCTCTCCAAGTGATTCCTAGATAAATTTCTCATTTCAAATCGACAATTTGTTTGAAGGATTTGACTAGGACAAAGGAAGCAGCTGTGCTGGATGTTGTCCAAGGAGACTTGTTCCTTTTAGATTGTGTTGTGTACATGGGTACAAGTCATGTAGATGTTAAGTAGAGATTGAAAACATCATGATGCTTTAGCTGTATTTAAACTAATAGCCTGTACAATGTTTACAATGCACGACCTAATGTGGTCTTGAAAATCCCATTCTTGAAATGTTGTGATTCCTGCCTCCTGGGCCTGGTGCCTAATTGGGAATTAATGCTAAGAAAAAGAATTATCTTTGTTCACAGAGCTTTGTCTTGGAACGACACCATTGCAAGTCTGAAGGCTACTTTCCTGGCAGCACCCATAGTGAGATTCCTGGCAAATAATGGCAGTTTAACATCGATAGCAGCAACTGTTATTATGACATCAGTGCTTCAAGGACTGCAGCTGCATGGACAACATGAAGCTAATAATGGTTCACTCTTGACTCTGGGCGTCCAAGTATATGAAATGTTGCGACCAAAATTTCATTGCCTGGGTGAGGTAAGAAGAAAATGGATAATGTTTATTCCCTTATTATATAAGTTGTGATATCACTATCATGTTTCATGTGTTTCTTCAGTCAAGAGCTCTCTTACTTTGTAGCTCCAGCAATCTCGTCTCACATCTCTAATTTATGTAAGAAGTATCTTATCTTCCACTTCTTTTTATCTTGAACTGCTTCCTCACATGGCACATGATTCTGGTCCTAATTCTAGAAACCGCTAAGGTATTCATTAGCCTGTATTTTTCAAAATTGATAAACAATTTGTTGACCAAGGAGGTTGTGTTATGTACATGGGTACAAGTCATGTAAAGTAGAGATTGAAAATGCCATGACGCTTTAGTTTTGGGGAAAGTTATGAAAAATTTGCCCAGGTGTTTGTTCTCCAATAAAATTTATGGAGTCTATGGTACATTTAGTGAACATGAAATTTGTTTCAAACAAAATAACACCATTATTTGTCAATTTAATTTGGTTAATGAGGCACTGATGAGCAGCGAGTTTCCTTTCACGTTTCTCTATGCGAAACCGTAAGAATAAAGCTCCTATTGGACCCAACTACAGCCCTTAACTGAGATAATACATGGTGGCGACAGAACCAGGAAATCAGGGAAATATCAGGGAAATTTTTCTCTCTGGAAATATCTGGGAAATGTCAGGGAATTTTGCAAAGGTGTAGAAAAATTCAGGGAAATTTGAAGAAACTTAAAAAAAAAAAAAACTAAAATACAACAAATTTTGCATCAAGCGAATGAGAATTATTTTACGGCCGTAACCTGGCGCGGCAAAAGACGTAGCGCGATTCCCCTTGCTGACTACCAGCTTCGTATCTGTGTGCTTCATTCGCGCCCTGCGACTAACTCGCTCGTGTGGCTGAAGGGAGGGGAGAAGGAACTTCTGATTCTACTCGAGAAAAATTGGCTTACCGGAATCGAAATGGACGAAGCTGAACGAGATCTTATCGAAATTATTTGTAGAGATCATGTAAGCCAGGCCCTAAAGGAGTACAGAAGTAGACCATTTATGGTTCAAAATCCTATAACAGGATGAACAAGATAAGTGTGAGAAAACAATCAAAGTTATGAAAATTGTGATGATACAGTGAAACCACTCATATCCGAACCCCGGAAATCCGAAATCCCGGGTAATCCGAACGAGGATCTTTCGACAATTTGAAGTTTGAAAAAATACACGCCAAAAAAGAAACTTATTTATTTAGTCATAAAACAATCATATACTCTGCATTATGGCTGCATTTTACATAATTATTTGAAAAATTAACAAGTACAGTTAGCATGGTGTAAAAGTGCTTACATAGACTACTTATCCCATCCAGGATTGAGAAACGGAAACGTTGGTTATTATTATTCCGTAGGTAATCACTTTGCTAAAACAATGAAATAGCAATAGAAACACACAAAATATCACTTAATCTTTCACTTGAAATCAGTTATCTTCAATATTGCAGAAGTGACGAAAACCTTCCCGCGGAGGCAATTGCGCGCCAGCGTCGCACTAAGATGACATAGTTTGGCGTGGCTGCTGCGTGTTGTTCTACGAAGCGCAATGCGATATCAACAGCAGATGCAGCTTCAGTATAAGACACATTGTCTGCCGAAGTTTCTTCTTCCTCACTGTTAGCTACATTGCCGTCATGTTGACTTTGGACCAGACTCACGATTTCATGTTCGCTGTTTGCGCCAAACCAGCCCAGCCTGCCTCTCGCAATATAGGCTACAGTCCTATACCGTAACGAGGGCTGGTCATTATGTTATGGATATCTTTCGGCTAATCCGAACAAATTGAAATCCGAACAGGCTACAGCCCCAATTAGTTCGGATTTGAGGGGTTATACTGTATTATGTCATTAATCAGAAAAGCATAAAATGTATTTTTCACGTTTTCGCAGGAAGCCATCTCGTAGCCACTGCTTTCTGTTATTTTAATCAATGCCTCTATTAAATCTTTGTCGAAGTGCAGGGAATTTCCGTGTTTCTTTTAAACTATAAATCATCTCTAAATGTATCGTTAGGCAAGAGGGGAGGTACCATATAAGCAAGATTATATACTAATTAATACATTATCCACTAAATTAATATCGGGGAATTTTGTGGCAGTATCAAGGAAAAATCGGGGAAATTTGTCAGACCAAGTCTGTCGCCACCATGTAATACTTCATTTACAAAATCCCCCTACAATAAAAATTAATACCAGGGAGCAAAGGCAACTGAGCTTGGAACCGACAACTCTATATCATGTAAGGTCGTTGTCACAACAATGTGGAAGCCTCTATTACCTACTTGGTCAGCAGCGGTAGGGTAGAAAGAATGCTGTGCCTACTGCATGCCCAAGCAAAAGCTGGTGTCTTTAGAAGCAACAGTTTGACATTAATCGTGCTATATGCAGACAATGTTATCCCCTAAAAGTGTGCCTTCTACTATATGTATGTTGTACTACAGAAGAATTTGGGCAGTGTGTAAACTTCGAGTTCATTCTGCACAGGGACGGCTCCTGCTTAAAATTTCAGTGTGGGCCAGATGATATTATTGTTGTTTCATATTAAATATTAAATTAAATTAATATTTTGAAGAACTCCTGAACCCAAATGGAAACCACGGCGAGGAGGAAGAAATCGGGGAAGAGGAAGATGAACTGCAAACAGAAAAGGACTTGACGTGGAAAGAAGTGGAAGATGCAGTGAGGAAGATGAAAGGAGGGAAGGCACCAGGTGTGGATGAGTTGAGTGTGGAGATGGTGAGAGCAGCAGGAGAGGTGGGGATACAATGGTTGTACCGAGTGATGAGGACAGCATGGAAGGAAAGGAAAACCCCAGAGGACTGGAAAAAGGGAATAATTGTCCCGATCTTCAAGAAAGGTAGTAGAATGCAGAAACTATCGGGGAATAACACTGATGAGTAGAGGTGTTAGAAAGTGTTGTTATTTTTTTGAAGATTTGTTGATTTAAAATTCAAAAGGTGGTGTTTTGTGTTTTTATTATTTTTTCGGGGGATGACATGTTAAAATTTGGAAAGCGATAAGGTTTGTACAATAAGTGCATTTAAAAATATAAACAATTAATAAAACAAAGTAAAAAACAAAACAGCAGGGTAAAACGTTAAACATGGCTATGGAAGAATGAGATAATACTTATATGGAAGTCACATTTTTATTTTACATTCACCATCTCGAAACACATTTCAGTGAATACCTTTTTCAGTTTTATCCAAATACTGCGGTTTATTTATTTAATCGTATGGTGAATTACATAAAAACAAATCACAAATCCAAGTTCAAGTTTTGGAGCCATTCCACAGTACATTCTCGAAGATGAAACAGATCACTAGGGCTCCCGGAGTAGGCGTGTAGAGGGCAGCGCTTGATGATATGGTCCATGGTCTGTTCCTCCTCATTGCATTGACACAATAGGGAATCTATCCAACCCCACTTATGGCATAGGTAATTGCAACGGCCGTGCCTGGTTCTCAGTCTATTGAGGCGACACCATAATTTTCTAGGAAGGTCAAATCCTTGTATTTTCACCGTTGGGTTGATCTCCTGGGCACTAGTTCCAGACCTATAAATTGCCCTGCACGTGTCCCCTGGGTGGTGCTAAGCGAGCAACAACGACATACGGTGAAACTGAACAAAATACTGCAGTGAAATCACTGGAAGTAGATCATGGTTAAAGTCTCAGCATTTGCAGCTGTCAATTTTCGCCTCCTATCACTTACTATGAGACTGTATTTCAAAAATGACCTTTCAGAATCCACATTTGAACAAGGATACCACACACACTTTAATGCCGCTGTTGCATAGTCTCGATGAGCAGGCGTTAATCCCATGAGGATCTCTGGAACATTCACATTATCTTCACGACGCAGTTGGTTCTTGATTGCAGTCAGGTAAATGCTGTGAGCCTCTAAAAACTGTTGAGACTCCATCTTCGTAAGAAATGGGGCATTCTTCTTAAATTGGAGCAGTTCTGTGGGAGATACGTTCTTAGGTGCATGCCGAGGATCAAACAATGACCCGATGGCTTCTACAGTCTTCCTGGCTGGATCCGTGGTCCTTAAAGTCCTGACTTTCACTAGAGCTGACTGGGCAACACACGTAAGCTTGGACTTAACCTTTATCTGCATCTTTTGAGGAAGCTGTTCCAAGTTCTGGAGGATCGTATAATTGAACATTCCACCATCGCCTAATAGCTTGAGCTTTACCTCAAGGTCATCTAGCTTCCCAGCCAGTAAGTGAATTGTTGGGTACTTAGATCCCTCCAAGAAATTAAGCAAGTCCATAAGAGAGGCACCAACAACAGAAACATACAATGCTTGTAATTGTATAAATTGTATTGTTGAAGTCGATGCTTGTTGGAAAAATTGACCCCAGAATTTGAATCTTCCAATGTTTTGAAAAATTCTACCAGATCTTCCACATGCGTGGCCATATACATTGCAGCCTTAAACCATGAATTCCATCTTGTACATACAGGCATTGGGATAGCTAGAATTTCATTCTCTTTTTCTGTGTTTTCATATTTCTCCCTTAGAAATGCAACGTAAATGCTTTTTCTTTTTCGCGTATTTAAAAAGGCATTCTTTGTCTTTACTATAGACATGTTCAATTCGTCCAGCTCGTTTTCAAATACGCAGCCGATAAGATTGACTTTATGAGCCCAGCACTGGACATGACTTAATTCTTCAATCAATCCTTGAAGAGTAGTTACACATTTTGTTATGTAGCGTGCTGAGTCCGTAACTACTGCCACTACACGCTCCCGTTCAATTTCATAGGAATTCAAGGTGTCTAATATCGCATTGGAGCAATTTACGCTATTGGCAGAATCTAGAACAACAGAGGCAGCCAGATGAGTGTTCATTTCAGTTGATGGTACTGATGGACGAAAAGGAATGTTGAAAACACACCTACCATTCTTGTCAGTTGTTTCGTCACATAGCAGAAACACGTCTTTGTTTTTTATATCTTCCCTAATTTCTTCCCTCCTTCTTTCGCCAATCATGGGGATGTATTTCTGACGAATCTGATTTGCTGATGGTAAATCTCCACTTCCGCGAACGTACTTATTAAACCAAGTACGGATAGCAGGATTGTCTAGTTTCTATACTGGTATATTAGCTTTCACAAACGCAGTAGTAGTGTCCAAAATAAACTCTTCTTTCATATCCTTCACACGACTAGCATTTGATAATGTTTCTTTCAAGGTGGCCACTCTAGGAACACTAACTTCAAGATGCGAATTTTCTCGGCGTTTTGAATGCTTCTTCGATTTGCAATGTTTGTCTAATGCATCTTTCCTGCGATAATCTAACCGACAATCACAATATTTGCACATAAGAATGCCACCAGAAATTATAAATCCTTCATTCTTATATTCTTTAAGTCTGTCTGTGGCAGAAACAGCTACCTTCGGCATTTTTAAACTCAACTGAGCGATGCCCAGTAACAAACACTTATCACACGGTTGACTGAAGTCACACGCCAGTATAAATTCGTAACCACACGCAAAATGTATTTCTGAATTCGTGTCATAATATTTAAATTACGTCGCGTCTCATCTTCCTGTACTGCTAAGTTCGGAACTAATACGACGAACACGTGGTCGCCAACTGATTCACGCAAATAACACACTAGCTTCGATGATAACGCACAATTTGCGCACTTTTTATTAAATTATATAGAATTCTCTACTATAATTTACACTCGCTACCGATGTAACAGGAGGCAAACGTAGTTTACATTCTGAACAACTATCACATAACCTTTTGGAGGTAGTCGGCCAAACTATTCACGCCGCGATATAACAGCTGTTTACCACAGCGCTAAAATCCAACGAGTAACGAGAATATCGACTGTATATCGTAATATGACGTATATCGTAGTATTACCCCTCGCGAAACTATACAATCGATCATTCTCTCGAATTGAACACCAACCAAATTCGATTATCGGCTTGTGGACAAAAATGTTCGGATTGGTGTGGGGAAAAAATATGAAAATTTGTTTTTATTTCGCAGATAGCGGTATTTGTGGTGTTATTCACAAAATTCGCGTTATTTCGCGATTTAATTTCACTCCTGGGCGGCACGAAACATGTGAATACGTGAAAATAAAACATCCTAACCTCTAAATATGACTTCGTTTTATCGCGAATTAACAAAAACTAACACCTCTACTGATGAGTCATTGTGCAAAAATGTTTGATAAAGTTTTGGAAAGGAGAATTAGGACAAGGATAGAAGGAGGGATGAGGGAAGAACAACATGGCTTCAGAGCAAGAAGGTCCACAGTGGATTTGATTTTTGCTGTAAGGCAGTTACAAGAACAGCACTATGAGTATGGAACAGATCTACTGATGGCCTTCCTGGATATTGAGAAAGCATATGACAGTGTATGCAGAAACAAAGTATGGAAGCCCCTGGAGGATAGAGGAGTAGAAAAATGAACTATAAGGAGGATAAAGGAGATGTACAAGGGAAGCGTGAGCTGTGTGAAAGTGGGAGGAGAGAGATCGGACTGGTTGGAACAGAGAAACGGCCTGAATCAAGGAAGTGCACTGTCACCATTACTTTTCATTGTGGTGATGGATGACATAATGACCTGAGTGGCACAAGTAATTGGGGAAGGAAAGATGAAAGCAATGGTGTTTGCAGATGATTTGATGATTTGGGGAAACCAGGAGGAGGAGGTACAGGAACAGTTGGACGTGTGGGAAGGAATAATACAAGGGTATGGGATGAAATTTAGCATAAATAAGAGTGAGATGGTGATCACAACAAGGAAGAAGGAAAGAACCACAACGGGAATAACAATTGGTGGGGAACAGCTGAAGAAAGTGGAGAGTTTCAAGTATCTGGGAAGCCTGATACAAGATAATGGAAGAAACGATAGAGAAATAAATGAGCGGAGGAGACAGGCAGAAGCATTCCGGAGGAGTGTGAGAAGCATGTTATGGAGCAAGGATGTCCCCTCAGAACAGCAAAAAGATCATATATCGGACGTACTATGTCCCTATCCTGACTTATGCCTCGGAGACCTGGGTTATGAAAGGAAGGGAGAAGAGCAAAATACAGGCCAGTGAGATGAGGTTCTTGAGAAGCAGTATTGGAGCTACAAAGATGGACAGAATAAGAAATGAGAGGACCAGAGAATTAATGAAGGAGGAACCATTACAGGATGGTATAGAGAAATCTAGACTTAGATGGTATGGACATGTAAAACGAATGGAGGAGAAGAGGATACCCAGGAGGGTACACGAGATGAAGTGGGAAGGAAAGAGACCGAGAGGGAGACCAAGAGACAGGTGGCTGAAGGGGGTGGAAGAAAGCGTGAAGGAGAGAGGAGAAGACTGGACAAAGGTGGTTGCTGAGAGATGGTGGGAAGACAGAAGTCGTTGGAGAGGCTTGTGTTCCAAACAGACCCGGCCAGTGGCTGGAAACTGTGCAAGATGATGATGATGATTAAATATTATTTTATATTTGGCATTCATTGTTGCCAATATTGCCATTATCAACATTCCACACAACACAACGTTTGAATCAAGTTTTAATAAATAGTTGATGCATTAAAAACTGTACTCACATGGCTCTTTATTTATATTCTCTCCTGTGCTTGGATGAAGCAAATTTATCTATCAGCTTGGTTGATGCGGTCATAATTATTTAATTTCTAACTTTGTGTTCAGAGCTATAGAAGAAAATGGATTTGTTAATAAAAATTCCACTTTCATTTTCCTATGTCGCATACAATCGACATATTAAATAACTACGTACCGTGCCACATAAGTTAAAAACACATTTATACAGTAGAAATTAACTTCAGACAACTGAAAATGTATATATATATATATATAGTTTTGTCTAATGTCAGAAAGCTGCGAACAATGGCTTAATACCTGTTTAAGGGGGTGGGGTGGACCCTTCTCCCGTATTTAACAGAGACAGAAGCAGGAAGTGAAATGCAGAGATCTTCTGTTTCGCTCCAAAGCAACACTATGGGCCCAATCTGCTGGCCCTTGAAGAGAGAGAAAATTCCCTTCATAGCACTGAAGAATTCGCATGCAAGACAGTGCTATGTCCACTGTTTCCTCACCTGGCCCATCAAGCCATATACTTTATATGGGACTTTCTGTGGACCAGCCCTCGCTATGATGATACACCGTTCAAGACTGTCAGGATCTTAACCTAGGGATAGTTAATTCTCTTTAGAGATTCTACAAGGGTAAAACACTTATTTTAAGGTCAGTATCTGCAATATAAAGTAATTTAAAAAAACATTAATTAAACAAATTCTTTGCAATGCTGCCTAACGGCCTTGGGTGGGCAGGGCCCATTCGGCCCTTAATTTTTTAGCCACTTTGTGTCATATCAGGTAGCTGGAGTTGAGAATAGGGTTTTGGTTTTGCTTTTTGTGGATAAATCTACAGTTTACTCTTTTAATTACCGATGCCACGTATGTAAATTCCTTAGATATGAGTGCCTTTGACTCGTCACCTATGTCAAACCTTCTGTAATGAACCGATGCTTGGCGTAAAACATTCTTTGACGATTATTTCTACAACAACATTTGTTACTCACTGTCTTAGAACTGACTACACCAAAAGATGACAAATCAATATGTCCCTCATATACGGATACATGAATCTTTCAAAATGATCTTCATAAAATGTAAATAGTGTGCTAATGTCTAAAAATATATTTTTACATCATATGTCCTATTGAAGTAATTGTTGAAAGCCACCCTCAATTTTTTTCAACCAAAGTATTTCGTCAATAGAAACTCACATGCACAGTTTTAGCTGCCAATATTCCATTGTGCTTATGAGGACATCATTACTGTATAAGATGATAAAACTCGGTACCTGTACCATTGTAGCAACAGCTGTCATAGGTGAATGGTTAACATAGCAATTCTTTTTAAGCAGGGTTTAAGGTTCAAATCCCAGTGTGTCCTTGCATTTTTACTTTTCATCTCTTTTGTGCCAGTACTCGTTAGTTTTGCTAAAGGGATATAAGATAATATTTACATTTGTATTTATTTGCTCTTTTCTTTTGCAAGAAATCATTTTACTTTTATTAATTCTGTTAGTGACTCTGACATGACAAATATAAATGTGGAACTGCATACTGGAATGGGATCAGTAGGCTGTGAACACCACGGCCACTTGTATTTCTGGAAGTAGTAGTTTTATTTGTAAAATCCACTACCTGGATGGGAATCGAACTCACTTCCTTCCAATTTGAAGCACAGCACCTCTACAGACTGAGCTACACAGCCTCCATAGATTTATGCATAGTCCCTTAAAAAATTGTCCATATGGTATTTTGTGTTTCTTGCAGGCACATCTATTCATGCAGGAGTTTATAAACTGCTCCTGAAAACAGTTTGGCTGTATGGCTAACGTTATTAGATTATTCTGGGCAATGAAATGACTGAATATAATGAATTAAAGTTCATGTTTGATCTTTTTAACCCATTAAATTAAATTGGGGCCTGGCCAAAACCATTATTAAAAGTGTGATAATTCTTTGTTTGAGCAACTGTACCTGTAGATTTAGTTTATATAAGGAGTGTTCAAAAAGTTTTCTTTGACGGCCGTATGGTCCAGAATCGGTATGTCAATCAGGCAAAATCACTGTGATCATTAAGACACTTATCCAACCAACGCACCAGGTTGAAGATCCCCGTGTGGTAAAACACTGTGTTCTGCTGTGTGAAGAAGTACCTAACCGCCTGATGCACGTCCTCGTCCAACAGGAATCGTCGACCCATCAAGGTCATTTCTTTAAAGGACCGAAGGTGTGATAATCGCATGGGGAGAGATAATGACTATAGGGCAGATGCTCCAGTGTCTCCCACTTGAGTTAGTGTACCTTCTGCGCTACAACCTTTGCAGTATTTGGACGTGCATTATCATGAAGCAGCAGCACCCCTTGTCGCAGTTCTCCCAGACGTTTCGCCTTAATTGCACACCGTAATTTCTCCACTCATTCCCCAGTTATGGAGACACCAGGTTCCTTAAAATCAATAAGCAATAGGCCCAGTAATCAAAGAACAGGGTGAGCATTACCTTTCCAGCGGATGGTTGGCTCTTTAACTTCTTGGGACGAGGGGACGATGGATGACACTACTGCATCGTCGACGCCTTCGATTCTGGTTCCCAATTGTGGTATCAGTAAAAACGTCACCATAGTTCCCGTTCCCGTTGCCGCATTTAACACACACACACCTCAGCAAGACATGACTCCCTTGCCTACATATCCGTGCTTATATACCCACATCGGAGCTGCGCTACATTGCATATACGGTGCAGCAATGCCCTCAAACAGAAACTTGTTGACCACGCGTTATACCTAATCTTACCATAAATACTTTCACAACTTTTGAGGGTGGCTGTACTTTCCCCCTTGTAAGGGCCTCCACATTCCTGTGTAGTAGCACCAACTATGATTCATTCTGAGTACAGTTGCAGTAGTGGAAAGTTCTGTGTGTTCATTTTTAAGATGGAATGGGGCGATCACGAAAATCGTGTAGGTGTGGTCGCGTTGCACAAGGTAGGCAAACCCCCAGGTGAGATTTTCAAAATTCTCCAAAAACTCAAAATAAGCAAAAGATTCGTGTACCGCACTATCCTGCGCTTCCTCCAGACTGGAACTGTGAAAGACCGAGACAGAGTAGAAAGACCACACTCTGTGCAGACTCCGGAATTGGTGAAAGCGGTGGCAGCTCGTGTGTGAAGAAATCCGGTGCGGATACAGTTTATGATGGCTTATGAGCTGAAAATGTCCAAAATGTCTTTGTCTCGCACATTGAGCAGTGAGTGACCTGGGACTTCGTGCTTACAAACGACAGAAAAGACACCTCCTCACAAATGCGCTGAAGGAACAGAGGCTATTAAAATCAAAACGCTTACTGTCGCGTTACGCAGCAAATGGTCACCGAAAAATCCTTTTTACTGATGGAAAGATTTTCAGTGTTGAGGAGACATTTAATGCCCAAAATGATGGGGTATATGCCACATGCTCTGCAAAAGCTGCTGAAAAGGCTCCAAGGATCCTTCATCTGTCATGGTGTGGTGTGGCATGAGCTACGAAGGTACCACGGACCTCCATTTCTGTGAGAAAGGGGTCAAAACTTCAGCCAGAGTGTATCAGGAGACAGTGTTGGAGCTACTGGTCAAGAAATTCAATAACACCCTCTTCCATGGAGAACGCTGGAGCTTCCAGCAGGGTTCGGCCCCAGCACATAAGGCTCGCACATCTCCAAGTTCCGGACTTTATTTTGACCTCGGATTGGCTTTCTGCAAGTCCGGACCTAAACCCCTGGACTACAAATTGTGGTCCAAGCTTCAGGAGATGGCTTGCATGAAGAGACATCCAAATATTGAAAGTTTAAAGTGTGCTCTTTTGAAGGCAGCAGCAGATTTACCGTGGAAGTGGTGCGTAATTCAATTGATGAGTGGCCACAAAGACTTAAGGACTGTGTTCGTGCCAAAGGTGGCCATTTTGAATGACATGTGATTTTGATTTGTTACACGTCCATCATTCATTAGGATATTAAAATATCTCAAACCATTTAGTGTAAATTTATTGGAAACTTTGTGACAGTATTTATGGTAAAACTAGGTAGTAATGATTCGCTATACCACATTTCACAGACATCAGATTATTAGAGAAATTCTTCTGTAGTTCATCTGTAATGTACAAATTTTTGTGGAACTGGTTAAGAAGTTGATTATTTTGTTAGCAATAAGAAAGTCTTGACTTGCACTCAATTCACTTTACAAAACACAGTTTGAAAAATCTTTGCAAAGGAAGCTAGAATTTTTACATTCCTATTGAGAGAATTAATAGTAATTCAGAAGATCTAGCAGTAAAATATAGAATAAGGCAAAAAAGAAATTGCAAACCTTTTGAAATTCAGCCAGACTTTAATTTTTTTCTACAAGAAGTTCGTACATTTGGAGTCATGATAAAGCAACAGTGATAATGGCATCATGCATATTCAACATTATAGGAAACAAGCTTTGCTCAAGTGGACAATAATCAGGGGCTCAAATCTGACTTGAATGTACTGTAAGAACCAATTGTAGTTTTCTTCTTCCCAAACTGCTTCTAAAACTTCTTCAAATTTAGATGGATTTCTAGAGCCGCTGGGTCTGTTTTTAATACTATCCATGGATGTTTTTCCTATGCAAATATTGAAATGCCTCTACAGTCCAACAGTAGGTGGCTGAAGGCAAGTGTTCTAAAAACCACAAACACACATTAAAGGTTATTCAGTGTGTGAGCTCATTACAACCGAAGTACCTCATTCAAATATATGTCACTCATCTTGTTACAGGTATTGATGCAAATTCCTGGTTGTACTCCAAATGAACTAAAGAAGTTGGATGAGAAGGTTTTTGCGCACAACCAGAAAGGCAATAAGATAGAAAAGGCAAAGAAAGAGGTGTTTAAGCGTGTCACTAGTCAGGTAAGTGAAAATTACAGTTCCATTCAGGCATGTTTTCCCACTGTTCTTGAAGTGAGATTAGAAATTATGGAACATTTATGTATGCTCTAAAAGGCAAACTTCTTTCAAACTTTGAAGTGATGTTTACTGAATTATTAAATTTTGTTCTTTTGTATTGAGAAGGTGGGAAAACTGCTCCATGGGGTTCATTGGAAGTCCTTTTTTGATTTTATGTAAATTTTTGAGTTGTTGTTTGAGTCTTCAGTCTTTTGACTGGTTTGATGCAGTCTCCAAGCCCCTCTGTCCTGAGCTAATCATTTCATCTCTACATAACAACCACACCCTACGTCCGAGGCAATCTGTTTAACATATTCAAACCTTGGTCTACCCCTACAGTTCTTGTCCTCGACCCTTCCTTCCTTAACTAAGCTTGCTAGTCCTGGGTGTCTTAGTATGTGTCCTACCAACCTATCTCTTCTCTTCATTAGCAGTCGCCAGAAACATCTCTCCTCTCCCACTAGTCGTAATACCTCTTCGTTTGTAACCCTATCTACCCATCTGATCTTCATCATTCTCCTGTAACACCACATTTCAAACGCTTCAATTCTCCTCTTTTCTGCTGCACCAATAGTCCAAGTTTCACTTCCATAGAGTGCCACGCTCCAGACAAAGGCCTTCAAAAATTACTTCCTAACACCTAAATCTATATTCGATGTCAACAGATTCCTTTTCTGTAGAAATGCTCTCCTTGCCTGAGCTAACCTACTTTTTATATCCTCTTTGCTTCGTCCATCACTGGTTATTTTGCTTCCTAAGTAACAGAATTCCCCTACTTCCTTTAGCTTTTCACCTGCCAATTTGATGTCCATAGAGGTTTCTGATTTATGTCGGCTGCATTCCAATATTTTTATTTTATATTTATTAATATTCATCATGAATTCTTTCCTCAAGACGGAGTCCATACCATTCAAAAATTCATTCAAATCCTCAGGCGTGTCGGCCAAGATGACTATGTCATCGGCAAATGTCAGAGTTGAAATTATTTCTCCTTGAATCTTCACTCCCACTTTAAATTTTTCTACAATTTCCTTCATTGCTTGTTCAATGTAAAGATTGAAAAGTATGGGTGATAAGTTGCAGCCTTGCATTACACCATCCTAAATACCAGCGTCTCTCTTGTCCTTCAGCTCGAATGACTGCTGTCTGGTTTCTGTATAGATTGTAGATCACCCTTCTATCCCTGTACTTGATTCTAATCGTTTTCAAAATGCCAAACAATTTAGTCCAATCAACGTTATCAAAAGCCTTTTCTAAGTCTAGAAATGCCACGAACGTTCTCTTATCTTTCTTTATTCTACCTTCCAGAATCAGCCTAAGACCTAGTACAGCTTCCCTTGTTCCTACATTTCTCCTGAAACCAAACTGGTCTTCACCAAACTCCGTTTCTATCTGGCTTTCCATCCTCTTGTAAATTATTCTTGACAGGATCTTTGAAGCATGAGTAATCAAGCTGATTGTACGGTAATCTTCACATCTGTCAGCTCCCACTTTCTTTGGTATAGGGATGATAACATTCTTCTTGAAATCAGAGGGTATCTTACCTGTCTCATAAATCCTACACACCAAGTGAAATAACCTGATCCAAGACAGACTACAATATCTCAGACCGTAACATCAAAACCAAGATGGCGGAAATCGTAGGGGAACAGCTGTAGCAACTGGCGGGCATGGCGCCATCGAAATAGCGGCAAATTCGAAGACAAACATTCGCATATTTGATTAAATTCCGCCCGAAATTACAGGTTTTTATGTAATAAGGCACAAATTCAATATGAAACCCTGACGTATTTCGCTACAAGCAACGAGAACAGACAGTAGCTAAAAATACAGACATAAATAAAGCAGAGGTAAGACATTATGTTAAAAAAATGCAAATATTTCTAAATGGAACTACAAGAATAGTCAACCAACAACAAAGTCAACCCCTGACACTATACAGCCCATGAAGGGCCTAGGCAAATATAAAATGCAAATTTAAATGGTTGTTGCTTATATTAGGGGCTACGACATCGTGGTCTTGTAGCCCCATGTATTTGTGTGTGGAATTTGTGTGATAACCTGTGTTATTGTTATGGCTGAACTAGTGTGTTTGTAAATTGGGTATTGTAGTGGGAAGGAAGCGGCCATGGCCTTAAGTTAGGAACCATCCTGGCATTCGCCTGGATTAGAAGTGGGGAAACCATGGAAAACCACTTCCAGGATGACTGAGGTGGGAATTGAACCCTCCTCTACTAAGTTGCTTCATGAGGCTGAGTGCACCCCATCCCAGCCCTCACATGAGAATTAAATTTCTTGGCAGAGCCGGAGAATCAAACCCGGACCTCCGGGACGACAGCCAAGAATGCTAGGCACTACACAACGAGGTGGTCTAAAACAGAATGGTACTACTGAACGAAAGTAGAACGAGCGATAATATTCTCTATAGTACATTAATTAGCCAAAATACCTTATCAAACAACGAGAAATGAATCAGGGAATGATGTTTTAAAAGATGCTTCCTCCTCCGCTGTATGTGACCCACCCAGCCATCCCAAATAGCATTGTGACTCACAATTTGGCTTCAGGAGAGAAAGATGCACAATCCAGGCAATTTGAAGTCTTCAAACTGAGATTGCGTCTACCCTGTCAGTACCGAAGGGAAAGTTACAATCCATATTCATTGACTTCTCTAAAGCTTTTGACTCGATTAGCAGGAAGAAAATATTGGAAAAACTAGACAGACTATTGAGAGGTAACAGCTACACTAAACATCTTGTCAAAAGTATTTTAGGCTCTAACAATATAGTCATTAACGATGGCATTACAACATCAAGCCCAATTGAGCAGACTACAGGCATGCTGCTACAAGGAGACCCATTAAGCCCTCGTGTTATTTATCACTGCTATGGCAGATAATATCACAGATATATTATCAGAGCGGGTAATCTCATTTATATACGCAGATGACATGGTGCTCGCTTCAAGTTCACAGGTCGAATTGCAATCTGCTCTCGATCCCTTTGAATTATGGGTGTTACACAATGACCTTAGGTTAAACAGAAACAAGACTAAATCTATGACCTTTAGGAAAGGGGGAAAGCCAGCAATTTTCCACATTGCAGGAAAACTGCTTGAGGGTGTACCACATTACAAGTAGTCCTACTTAGGTCCTACATTAGTCAACTGGCAATGTTTTCACACTGCAAATAAGGATAGACCCAGCGTCACTACCAAAGCCTTCAACGACATAAAACATTTGACTAAGCTATATATAAAAACAGCCTTAAAACTTTTGCGGTTAAATGTTACCCGTATTGTGACTTATGGACTGGAGAGCATTTGGACACATTTAAATATGAAGTATTTGGAACAATATGGAGAAACTGAAGGAGACTTACATAAAGAAGGCCTTGGGTTTATCAAAGTATACACCTTCAAGACCGGTGTAAGAGGTGACTCGCGAGGTTTATAATGTAGAAGAACTCAGACTTCAAATGCTGCTACCTTCTACTCCAGGATATGTAAAACTCATGGACACACTAGAGCCAAAGAACATTGGTAGGATTTTTGCGCCACGGACGCTATGATTTTTGACGATTGGAAGAGTGGGGGGGGGGGTGCGAGCTGAGACCATTGAACTGTCGGTACTATTGGAACAACTCCTCCCATGGTAACCCTCGCTGAAAACTGCTTCCTGGTGCACTGCCAGGCGTAACTAGTCGCACCAAAAACTGTCATACCATTTAACTCTAGGTTGCATGTCAGCTGATATGTCGTGATTCTTTTCATATATTTGAACGTACGTACCTCTGTGCAACGTTATATGTATGGTATTTTCCAATAATACGGTAGGTTTACGGTCTACTTTATTTCGAAGTAGCCTATTCTGCGTTTATGGATATGTCTTACATCAAATTTTGACATAGGCCTAAATAGCACGTATGACAAATACACGTAGGCCCTATTGTAGGTTATAAGTTATTAAGTTAGTCACAGAATTATAACCTACGTCTAGCTTATATTACAGATTTCCATGGAAACGCCCAGATGTAGGCCTATTAAAGAAATGGGTTATAGCTGTGAAAACTTTTATAAACATGCTACTTGTTTCATTCAAATAGAAACAAACCACTGCTTAAAGATGATGCGGTACCTGCAATTTGCAATTTCCCACAGCATCGGCTTCAGCCACCCAAGAAAAGACCGAGAGTTATTGAACGACAAGTAGCCTAATATTTACTGTTACTTTCTTCATCAGCATAGGCATAAAATTTCACATTTTCCAGTATACTTTTATGATGTCAGTCTTGGAGACGATAAAAATAATTCGGCTTAAGGGATCTTCCCTGCAGGACCTGTTCGTTTGCTGTATGACTTATGTGAGGTCGAAGTTTCGACCTGCTTTGAAGAAAAAGAAGCTTGTAGTTTTTACGTGACCGTTAATCTTGTGATCATGAGCCAAGGGACCTCCATTTTACGTGGAATCCGAACCACAGGACATGGCATTTCACTTCCAAAATCTCACTTGCAATGACCGTGAATCAAACCTGGTCCACCTTGGTGAGAGGTGAATAGCTTGACCACTGCGCCACCATGCCCCATTGCTTTGAAGAATATTGAACATGTGGTTGTTTTGTATAAATAAAGCAGGCTATGTATTTTTGTTCACCAAGCATCTATTTAATTGTTTAGTTATAGGCTTATGCATATTCACACACATATGAATGTTGAATACCAATTAACATACTTTTTCTTCTTTATTGTTAGTCATTACCAGCCTAACCTTATTTTTATTTTATTTTAATGTATGTACGACTTGTATTTTTTGCCAGTAGGCCTATAACTTAGTTGTTGTGTATGCTGCCTTTGATCTAAGGATAAAATGATGAACAATCAGGCTGCAATATAATATTTAATGTTGGCATATATTCCTAGCCATTTTAAGTATCAAATTACTATGATATTTTGAAATATGTATTTCGGCATAAGTTCAGTTTAGTTTACCATTCACCTAAATGTTCAAAAGTACCTCTTTTACTTGTATCTCGTCGTACATATGTACATCATCCTTTTGTTCGTATACGTCAAACTCTCCTCCTTATAAAATGTGTCGCACCAAAAAGTTCCATCATCCGTGTGACGAATGTTTGTGTGAGCGCTGTGGTGAACAATGTGGAAGATACCATGCTATATTCTGCACATTAAGACATGAATCTTTGATATTCCTAGGGAATAACAATTAGTTTACTGTATGATTTTAGATTTTATTCATTATATGCATGGGCATTGGCTGCAATAAATCCCTTATTATTATAGGCTATAGGTGAATTTCCAGCTGTGGATGCCATTATTCACATCAACTATCGTCAGAACAGTACTGCCAACCTCACCATTACGGTACTAGCCGCACCAACACTCGACCATTCTAACCTACGTTTTGTCCAATCCAATGGTTACAGCCTAACACGTCCAGATCAATGGTTTTGTATCAATCTGCCCCGATAGCTGCGCGCAATCAAAGCCGCAGCCTTCGATTTGTCCAATCCAATGGTTTTTTTACAATTGTTACAGCTTAACGCATCCAGAACAATGGTTTTTGACAATGGTTACAGCCTAACGCGTTCCGATAACTGCCTTTTTTTTAACAACAGTGATCTGCTAATAGATGTAGTCTCCTCCGCTGTCTATAACCCACCCACCATCCCAATTTATAACACGACTTAGGCCTATATAGTGAAATTTCAGTTGTGTCGGCCAGTGGGCGTGGCTTATTTGACAAATAAGATATTGCCAACCCGGAAGTATAGGTAAACACGGCCGTAGGTTGTTTGTTTTGAGCGTAGAGAGCTGTGAGATCGCACTCGCTTCTATCTGTATCGGGACATCCTGAACTAACTCCAACAGATGGCGCATAAGTACTCTCATTAGTACTTTATTTCAAATAGCATTTGCCAATAACACACAATTGATGTTACAAACTCTTTAAAATGAAAATTTACTGTATTATGGACTTGTCATTCTTCAAATTCGATGTGTATAGAATTCCAACGGACATACATTCTATCTTATTAATGTTTTTAATACAAAAACAAACCTAACCAGCGACTAACGCCCCAGTCCCCCTTGCTTGTGGTAGCCTACTAACAGTAATTTTCGGCCAGGCAGTAGGCCTACCTAACCTAGTAACAGACAAATGTATACACAAAAACAAACCTAATCTGGGGATAACTCCCCAGGCCCCCTAGCTTGTGATACTAACAGGAGCATAATTCTATTTACATACCTGTTGCATTTAAAATCACTGCTTCCATCAGATTACAGTACCCACTTGAATTTTTTCCACAAGCACACAAAGATTATTGATTCATGATTCTTATAGAATATATTTACACTTAAAGAACTTGACACTTTAGAAGACACTGACACTGCTGGTATGTCATTAAAACTACCATCATCTACTTTAACAAACAGGAGTTGTGTAGGACGGTTGATTTGGGAAAATTGTCGAAATGGTATCAGGGGTTAGTATGGCAATTTTCATAACCACAAATTTAGGTTCGAAATGTTTAAGTTAACAAATACAACTGTTTTAACTTCGAAAATGATCCCGGTGAATATTTCTCATCCACTTCTCTTTCAAAGATTTGTCTTTAGGAAATTTAAAAGTTGAAGTATCTTCAGCAGTATTAAATTTACAGGCAGGTACACAGTAATGACAATAAACAGTCAATGCTTCTCACATTACGTATCTTCGGCATTTATAATTATTCACAGTGCACTTCACTACTTAAGGTACACTATTACAATTTATAACAGCTCGAAATCACTTGAAACATGCGACATTTGAATGAAATTCTCGCAGCAGACCCACTTAAATGTTGGTTGACCAAATGTAAACAATCCCCTACGATTTCCGCCATTTTCTACGATATCGATAGTGGCATTATGGTCTGATTTATTGTAGTCGGTCTTGCCTGATCAGACCTTCATCTCCTATGCAGCGTAGCAACTCAATCGGTATATCATCTATGCCTGGTGCTTTGTTCCTGCTTAAGTTTTCCAATGCTCTTGTCAAATTCTGATCTCAATATTAAATCTCCTTTTGCACCCTTATCAATTTCCTCCTCCCTTTCCATTACATGATTCTCAATCTCCTTTCCCTTGTACAAACACTCTATGTAAGCTTTCCATCTCTCAACCTTTTCTTCCATATCTGTTAGATGCTTTCCATTTGTGTCCTTAATTTTTCAGCACTTAGTCTTCTTTTCCCCAAAAGTATTCTTAATCCTTTGATAAGCCTTGTCTACATTTTCTAATTTCAGACAATTTTCTATACCTGCACATTTCTCTATCGACCATTCTTCTTTCGCTTCCTTGCACTTCTTGTTAACCTCATTTCTCAGACGTTAATATTCTACTTTCCCCTTTTCGTCTCTTACATTCTTGTGTTTCCGCCTTTCATCCATCAATTCTAGTATATCCTGAGTGATCCACTGTTTTCTACCTAGTCTTTCTTTCCTACCAATGTTTTCTTCTGTGGATTTTGTTATTTCATTCTTCAAATGTGCCCATTTGACTGCAATTGAAGTTTGTTTAGGGATTTTCATTAGTCCTTCCTTTATACTCTTCTTGAATCTTTCGTTTATATCCTTCTCTTTCAGTCTGTCTATTGCCCATCTTTTTGGCTTTTGACTTTTCCTCAGTTTCTTCAACTTTAATCTGCATTTCATAACAACCAGATTGTGGTCAGAGTTTATGTCAGCACCGGGATATGTTTTACAATCCAAAATCTGGTTTCGAAACCTCTGCTTGACCATAATGAAGTCAATTTGGTAACGCCCTGTATCTCCTGGTCTCATCCATGTGTATATTCTTCTATTGTGGTTATTGAATAAGGTGTTAGCTATGACTAGGGACGGGAAAACTTCGCATTTGCGATAAATGCGAATTTTTGTAATATGTGTTTAAACCATTTTTTGAATAGTTTTAAGGTGTTCTGAAGTTCAAAATGCGAATTTTGACCAAAATGCGAAATTAGTAGAAATATGCAATTTTAGTGTAAATTCTGCAAAAATGTGTTATTTTACTGGCGAAAACCACATATTTCGGCGAAATCATGAGGAATACTGCAAATATGACGCATAAATCTTTCGACCGCTCTGATCGATATACAGTGGAATCTCGTTAGTACGTTTTTCAAGGGACTGAAAAATTTGGACGTCATATGCGGGAAAACGTACTACCGAAAAACGCCATACTGCATTTACAACGTATAAGAAAGAACGCGGCGTATATATGGACGTTCAATCGCCGACCTTAGTAAGTGATTGTATGCACTACTACAGTCACGACATAAACATAGGTTATCAGTAACTTACACGCAATAAATAACATAAAAATTAATTACTGTACCTCTACACTACAGTATAATACAGGGTCTTTATTTTTGCTCAGCAAGGACATTTTCGCTCTCACGGTCCGCCAGTGACGGCTCTGTTGGCGGCGACCGCGCACGCATATGTAGGCCTACGGCTGAATACGGTGCTTAAAATCAGTAGCCTACCATGCAGTTTTACTGGCCATGATTTACAGTAGATGCTGAAAATGTTCCCCATCCACTTCCAAACACATATAATACAGGGTCTTTCTTTATACTTGATCAGCAAGGACATTCTCGCACTCGCGCTCCGCCAGTGACGGCTCTATCGCCGGCGACCGCGCACGCATATGTTTGAAGCACGGGCTTGCTTGAACCACTTCAATAAAGCGCTTTCTAGTTCAGGAAACTGTCCCTCTCTCACACGTTTCCTTTTGCCACTCACCCCTTCTTCAAATGCACGTTCAATTTCCTTCCTTTTGCCGAGAATCGTGTTCAGTGTAGACGGAGGAATGTTCCACTTTCGCGCTATATCCACACGCTTCGAATGTATTTAATCTTCTCGTCATTAGTTATCTGCCGTACTTTCTTCTTATCCATTATGAAACACGCAATAAAATAGGTCATAACTGGACGTGGACACTAAGATCTAGAAGACAATAGTGCGGAACAGGAAGACAATAATGTGCCTACGTGAGAAATAAACAAAGGGAAGGGGTTGAAGGGCAGCGGGAGAGAGACACGTCACCTGTGTTGCGTCATAGCTATAGCCACTTCTACGCCGTCAAACACAATAAAATCATCTACACTGTCAATAACTATCAGAGAATATGAGACAATATCGCGTCGTATTTTCCAGAAGCCGAATTTTAAAATGAAATAAGAATAAAATACGGTTCACTAACAAATAGTTCAACGGAGATTTGATCGTTGTAAGCGGGAATAGAGAACGTATTAAGGGGATATATCAACATGAATTTAGTAGGATAGGGACTTGAGAAAGGAGAGAAAGGGCTGCGGGAGAGACACGTCACCTGTGTTGCGTCATTGCTATAGCCACTTCTACGCCGTCAAACACAATGAAATCATCTACACTGTCAATAACTATCAGAGAATATGAGGCAATATCGCGTCGTGTTTTCCAGAAGCCGAATTTTAAAATGAAATAAGAATAAAATACGGTTCACTAACAAATAGTACAACGGAAATTTGATCGTCGTAAGCGGGAATAGAGAACGTATTAAGGGGATATATCAACATGTATTTTGTAGAATTGGGACTGGGACTTGAGAAAATCATCGCGCTAAGCGGGAAAACGTCGTAACCGAGAACGTGCTAACGAGATTCCACTGTATATAGAAAAGTAGTCGATCAATCGCTGCTTGCTGACTTTAATCGATATTTACAATGGGAATAGGATGTATTGATTATTCTCGAAAAGTAAATCGAGTGCCACGGAAATAACGAAATAGACGCAGCGTTGTTTTCCTGTTGTTCATACTCTTTGTTCAAAGTTGAAACTGTTTTCGTGTAAGGTGCGTGTGAATTGTGGAGAGAAGAAAATCAAGCAATTGTTTAGGTTATGGGACGCACGACGATAACTGCGTGCGAAAGGGCTCAGCAGTATGCAAAGGATGGTTTATATGCCACAGATTCAGTGACAGTGTTTTGTAAATATTGTAATTGCCGAGTTGCGTGGGGAAAAGAGGAGAGCATTGCGAAACATGTTAAGTCGGAAAAACCTGTGGGTAAGCGACGCGATAACAAAAGTTCAACCCTTGCTGCTAGTACGTCTCAAGGAATGCAACTTCTGTGCTTACACAGTTGGATAGTTGTAAACGACGAAAAATTTCCAGAGATAACTTTTCAAAACGCACAGTTGAAGTATTTGCCAAAGCAAATATACCTCTGGTAAAGCTCGAAAACAAAGAGCTAAGAGCCTGGATTACTGAGTTTTCAAATGAAGAGCTACCATGTGTGAAAACTCTATGTGAATTATATTTACCAGATTAGTTTCGACTTCATTGATCGGGTACGGTTTAAATATTACGACATCGAAACACCGAATTTGAGCGCGATTTCTGTATCGAACTATCTTACCCGTACCCAATTGATCCAGTAATTTTAAATTATTTTGTTATAATTTGAGGTCTTTCTTCCTTTCTAGAAGTTGCATCTTACCACCAGAAAAGAACAGCAGAGGCTCTGATGGGGAAGAACATCAACATACTCTGTGATGAAACTACAGATAGAATGGGCCGTTGTGTTTTTATCATCATATTCCAAGTCTCAGCCGGATCGAAAAGAGAGCTGCACGTTGTTTCTGTGAACTACCTTGATGCAGGAAATGCTATAAACTGCTCCCGTGCGGTTTTAGAAGCTCTGTGGAGTTATAGTGTACAATATGATGCTGTTAAAGTGTTCGTTAGTGACAGTGCCCCATGACCCGATGTTATGAAACATTAAGAGTGGTCATAAGGGATCATTTAATGCATGTACAATGCTGGGCACATAAGATCAGCTTGGTTGGCAATTATTGGGTCGCATTGATGACAGATTTAAATCATGTGGTTGCGATGGTAAAGTCTGCATTTTTTAACGCAAGAAAGCGAAAATATAATTATTTACATTTCTTAAAATCAAAGTATAAGGCTTCAAAGGAAGCAAAGCTTTTTCCTGCACCTGTCATAACCCGATGGAATAGCTGGTTTCAGGCTGTCTTCTATTTAAGTGCTTACTTTACAGATGTTGTTACATTTTTCAAGATGTCTGACATGAAAGACATCAACAACTGTGGTATTAAGTACCTGACCGATCTGACTGACCGAGAAGTGAATAGACTTCACTCCCACATGGTTTTTGTCACATATCATGCAGCTGGATTGGTTGACCTCCTTACTGAACTTGAAGGGTCTCTGTATCCTACCTCTCATCTCCTTTACCCCAAATTGCATAACCTTGACACCAGTCTTACCTTAATTTGTGCAGGGAATTTTTATGCAGCAACTAAAAGTGCTTTGATTAAGCTCACTCCTCTAGAGCAGGCTGCATGTAGGGACACATTTGTCAAAGCTGCTCATTCTTCAATGTGCAAGCTAGCCACATTGAAAGCTAAAGACTCCAACCATAAGCATTTTTTGTCAATTTCTCAAGCTCTGTATCCAAAAAATATAATTTTGAATAACATTGATAAATTAGCTGAGCTTGAGAAATTGTTTGGAGTGCTCTCACAAAACGAAATCTGGTCAGGTTACTGTTCTCTGAAAAAATGCAATTCAAACCCAGATGAAAGAAAGTGGAAAATGTGATATCATGCTTGCATTAACTGCAGTTCAGACAGAGTTCAGCATATTTGCTAAATACTGTTTCGAATTTTTGTGGACCCCAATGAACAATGTAGATAGCGAGTGTGTGTTGTCCCATTACAACACAGTGGTTACAGACAGACTGTGCAATTTGAAAGAAAGCAATGCTGAACTACTGACAATGCTTTCGTTTGAGGACTATAACTGCACTTCATAAACTTGGAGTCGTTAAAATAATATTACAATGTGATGATTTTTAACTTATGCTAATTTTGAAACAAATAGATGCTAATTTTTCCGGTTCCTAGCTATGATCAACTCGTGCTCGGTGCAGTATTCCATCAGCCTGCTTCCTCGATCATTCCTTTCACCTAATCCGAAATCTCCTACTATCTTCCCTTCACTTCCTTTTCCTACCACAGCATTCCAATCTCCCATTACTATAACATTTTCATCACCCTTGATATACCTCCGAATTTCATCTATTTCTTCGTAGACCTTTTCAACATCTTCATCATCAGCTTGACTGGTAGGCATATAGACTTGTACCACTGTGGTGCACTTAGGTTTTGTAGTGATTTTTGCTACAATAATCCGTTCACTATATTGCTCATAATATTCCACCCGCTGTCCAAGTTTCCTACTCAATATGAGACCAACCCCTGCTTGCCCATTGTTTGCTTTAATGCTAATGACCCTATAGTCTCCTGACCAAAAGTCCTTTTCTTCCTGCCAGCGCATTTCACTAATCCCAACCAAATCCAACCTCAACCTATCCATTTCCCTTTCTAAGTTTTCTAACCTTCCACTTCCTAGCAGACTTCTAATATTCCACGCTCCGATCCGTAGAATGTCAGATTTCCTCTTTGTCACTTCTGTGATGTTAACCTCCTCTCGAGTAGTCCCCACCCAGAGATCCGAACGGGGGACTAGTTTACCTCCGGATTGGAATTTTACAAGGGAGGAGGCCATCATCACATGTAATTATGCATAGAGAGGTGCATATCCTCGGGAAGAGCATTATGGCTGTAGTTTCCCGTTGCTTTCAGCCGAGTAGTACTCTATATTGGTGAATGAATGGCTAGAGCAGTTCAAGGGCACACAATGCCTCAAATACAGTATTTACTGGAAACCGTCAATTAAAAGAGCATTTCTCTCTACAACAGAAATTAGCAATATGACAACAAATTGCACTGGGACCAACAGGTTGAGCACGACCCAAATCTGGGTTACACCTTGCAGCATGGACACAAGTAGAACATGAAGGCTCAGAAACATCATGCGCAAAACCTGAAAACGTCATGCATAGATACACCGGGGAAAGACACTCGGCATGGTCATTTCACAAGCAAGCCCACTCAAAACAAGAGCAACATGTGATGAAAAACAAGGAGAGCACTGGTTCAGACAACAACGCATAACACTTAAATCAACCGAGCCAATAGGAGACGTCAAAGAATGAGAAAAGGAAGAAGAAACGTTTGGCTCAGCTCCACTAGATTGAGGTAGGGCACACACTACATTACCAACATCACATGATGTATACTGCATTTCAGACCTGCATGCTGTCACTGAGACAGAATTAACAGAAAACACAGGTAGGCCAGACATGGAAGCATTAAAAGTGGAAGAAACAGATTCGTACCACACATTGATTCGAGACAGAGTTACTAGCTCCAGCTACATAAGAAAAAACTAAGAGCACTATCGACCATAGGATTTTGAGTCAATACAGGTACGACAGTTCACACAGTTTCACCATCATGCTCGTACGCTACTTGCTTACAAGCGTACACTGCGCTAGTACGCTCTGAAAGAGTAGATAGCATATTCACCAATTCTTCCAACAAGACAGAGTTACAATCGTCAGCTACCAGAAGCATGTCCGATATCCGGTAAAACAAATGCTAAATTTGGACATAGGAGTCGGGTAACTTCACTTGTAACATGTTCACCAAGTTAAAAATTTGATTAATTATTAGTATAATTATCCAACTCTTCCTCATTGAGGGCATACAGGCATTTCAGGAGCTTTCACCTGGGCATTCTGGTCCACACTCAGCTCTCTGGAAGACTTCAATCTTCAGATATTTAACACGTAGTCCACTTCCATTCTTGTCAGCCATGTATAGTTATGTCCACTTTTTCTCGCAGTCATTGTGCATGAAACAGTTTACCAAAATACTCGTATTTGGAACACAAATTTTTACAATACCAAAACAAGAGGAATTTTCTTAACCTATCCTACTTTGTGGTGTGGAAAACCGCAGAAACCACTTTATGTCGCAAGATGGCGGCCAGCAGGTGTGGCTGTTAGAGTGCTCCAACTTTTCCTTGTATTTTACCTCGTAAGAAGTTCAGTGTACGCCTCCAAATTGATCCTCGATCATTCTAAAACAATTGACAACTTGTGTGTGGACTCTGACCTAAAGGAACACCAACAAAATATCATCTCTCACATAGTGTGGAAGCAAGGGGTTGATGCTAGTTGTAGCAGCAGGCAGAGGGCGCCCAGCGGTGCACAGGGTTGCCAAACCGCCAACTACATTATTACATCTCGTGGTGTTGTCCGTGGTGGCACTCGGTGAACCCAGGACCGAATCAGGTGTGAATGCTTTGTGATTCGGAGGGTCGTGTGAATCAGTTATTTGTGACGTGTACATCTTCCCTCTGTCGAGCGCACAGAACATGTGCTAAAGTTAGAGCTACAAAACATAAAATAATAATTTCTGGAAAACAACCCTGGCTGTGTTGGAACTGATCTTGATCCCAGTTCTCTGACTCATTTTTTCTAATATGTCATCACAGTGTAAATAGTGTAGATAGTGACATAACACTCAAGGATGGCAAGACACTGTACATTTTATCCGTCAATGCCCAAAGTGTAGCGTGTCCCTCCAAACAACCGGTCCTGCGTTCTTGCCTCATTGCTCTTAATCCAATAATTGTGTGTTCAGGGGAGACATGGCAGAAGGAATCCACTAATGCTCAGACATATGGTATTTCCAGAAATGTACACCATGTCTGCAAAGACCAGACTTGGACATCAGGAGGAGGGGTACTAATAGCCATGAAACCTGAGTTAGGGCTTGTTCACACCTACGGGAGCTTGAAACTGATGCTGAGGCTGTGTGGGCGGAATTCACCACACAACAGAGGAGTAATTCCTAAGTAAGGATGTCCTTGTCTCCTTCAACAAGCATTTTACCATATTGGTGACAATAGAACAAGAAACATCATATATGGCTTTTAAAAAGAATAGAGATTGTCCCTTTTTGCCCCAAATAAGTTCTGTATCATGGTGATGGTTCATAAGTAGGGACCCTGATTTATGGCAATGTAAAAAGCTCCAAAAGTGGGGATATAAAATTTTCAAAGCGGTGAAATAAAATATCCATAGCGGTGAAATAAAATATCCATAGCGGTGAAATAAGAAAGTGATGTGTGAGTGTGCTAAATAACTATTTGTGTAAGTCCCTCGGAACAAATTGGCCCATGCGTGAGAAAGTGAAGCTGGCCACCGGGCCTACCTCAAGTTCAATGACAGCTTGCTCCATTACACTTAATAGTGTCATTTAATTGGGCTAATCAACTCTAATATATCAGTAGTTTGTAACAAGTGAAATAAATAATGGTTGTTATCGTGTGAGTGAGTGACAGTTGCTGAGGGAACAGAATGTACTTCTGACGCCTGACGGGTGATGCAGCGGACACCACCTAGCAGGCTGCGAAAAGAAGACTCTCTCTTCAGCTTCCTACTAGATTTTCACAAGGGTCAATTAGTTCTGAGGCAGTTATACAGTGCACGGATTTGCTTCAATAATGGACACTATAAATACATTTGAAGAAATAACAATTTATTCTAGTTATTTCTACACCATAGAACTGAAACTCAAATGAAATATGCTTCTCGCACGTGTCTTCTCTCTCCCAGTTTATTCTAACATTGCTGAATTTGCACATTAAGAATGTATCTAAAACATAGAAACCTTCGTTCCGATACTCCTCAGCCCTCGTAAAAACAGACACAAACCACGAAAAATATCCTGCGCACCATTAAAACACGACGCGACAGAACAACAAGGCACGACACCAAATGGAGAAACCAGGAGAATCTGTAGCGTTAGATATGATAACAAATGTGGAGTAACGCGTATTGGTGTGCGCAGTGCCTGGTAATCGAAAGTTGTTTCCGGTGCAGGGTGCATGCTTTGTGTCGATCAATTGAATACTTCAATGGCCGAACATTTGGTGGTTATGTTTGAATTTTCGTAACGCGTAAGAACATTATACAGATGGCAAAGCTTAAATTTAGCTTCTATGCCTGAAATTTGACAATACTCTCTTCTGGGCTAATAGTTTGTTGTATAATGTGCGTAACGCGTACGTGTGGTATTCGACAGTAGAAAGCTTGAATCAAACAATATGAAAGATCCACAAATCGATTGGCTGAATGTTCTGTGCAGTCGATGGTGAAAATAATTCGATTTTGTCCATAACGCGAGCTATCACGAGTCGATTCATAAACGTGATTGGCTTGCCCCTTCAGCCAATCAGGCTCAAGAAGGCAATTAGTTATCCCATATCTTATGAAACATATTTAAGTTTTTATTTTCATTTTCATCAAACGACAGACAGTAAAACTATTTCAATAAAGTAAATATTTAAAACAAAAAATCTTAATTCCAGCATTTCATTGGTATTTCGCATTTTAGGGCGAAAATGAAATATTTCGTAAAATAATTATATTTCGTGGCTTCAAAATCCAGAAAAATAGACATATTGGGGGTCAATATATTGTTGTGATAACATATATATGTTCACTGAAAAATTTTGCGAATATCACTAAAACCAAAAATCTGGGACTTTATTCATAAGACAGTATTTTTTTGGATCACCTAAAAGAAAGACTTAAATAGGAGAAGTGAGTGTTAAAACATTCCTGATGTCGAAGAGGATTGGGCTTCTGAGTGCGAAAAGCTAAAAAACGTTCATTTAAAGGATTTTATATTTATAGACAGGGGACTGTGACTTCAGAAGTTTTCGATGGAGTTGACATCATTGAAAATCACGCTGCAGTTGAGGAAGACAAATTAATAGACAAACCAGTTCTCGTGTGGAATGAATTTCTTGCAGCAACTAGGGTGATAGTGCTTCTTGTGATGAAATGTCAGTTGGTATAAATTCATACTTCAATCGGGTGGAAAATGTAGTTATTCATTGCATGGGTACACATACAAGACAAACAAAAAATCAACTTTTTTTCTAAAGTGAAAGACTTGCTAGGCCTATTCTGGCAAATTCATCCTTCTTTAAAATATTTTGCACTAGCAGGCGGCTTCGCCCAGGAACAGGTATGAATGCATTACGTAATAAGCTTTTTTTTTTTTTTCCAATGTCTATGAACTACGACCTATATCCGTGTTACGTCTGGGCATGATGGGTTAAAAAACTGACTGGACTATTAATTATCATGGAGATGCATGTGCAACGAATTCTTGTCAGACTTAATTTAAGAATGGCGAGGTGCATGAAACACAAATCCCCCTTCCGTCCAATCTTAACTTGACTGTATTTTGCAGAATGAAAAGTTCACAGGCGAAATGAAGAAAAGCCGAGTTGCACTTCCAGGGAAACTCCAAACACAACCACTCTTCTCTGAAGTCTTAACTCAACACGACTCAACAGTTTGCTGCTGGCTGTATCTGGGGTAATAGGCTCGCCAGCTAGCTAGGCTGTAACGGGGGTGATAGGCTTGCCCCTAGCTAGCTCGTAAAGTGTCGCCTCAGTAATTGAATGGAGATTGTTGGAAGAAATGAAAACGCAAAAGCATTTATAGTGGGCGATGTATTGAAGATAGAGATATGCTCTCGCGGACCTTTTTTAGAACTTTTCATGCTGAACAATTCTTACACTCGTAGTATACAGATATTTTTAACAGTTTGCCCAGCATAAGCTAAAAGAGGGCACAGACGCCATGTTTTTATTTCAACTTTTTCACTGAAATCATTACTGCTTGGCTTCCTTTGATCATAAATAAATTATTTTCTAAAGAAACCTTCCTCTAGATATCCTTTACAGAATGGTGAAAACCGCATCAAAATCCATCCAGTGGTCCTCGAGATCACCCGTGACATCCATAAATTGGGAACTTTGTATTATACTAAGTAGAGATGTATTGTGTTTTTAAATGAAATGCTAGTGTATATATGTGGAATGATTATGATTAATTACAACTTGTATTCATTTAATTCATGCTGTGCCTTGATCAGCATCTTTAACAGGTTTTCCTGTATTTTAATCTCTCAATTTTCTGTTGTTATCGTTGGTATTTAAAAGTTGAACTTTGTAATTTTTTTGTTTCAGTTAGTTGGACGTAGTGTCGGCCAACTCTTCCGTAAGGAGGTGCAAATCGCAAACCTTCCTCGATTGCAAGTACCCTTCCGTGTTAAACCTTGTCCGATGGATGAACAACATCATGAGAATGAAACTCTGTGTGAATTCATCACAACTAGTCCCACCAATACTACATGAGTTGGTGTTTTATAGTCCATTGCATATTGCTGTACAATTTATTAATAATCGAGAGAATTTTATTTAGCCAGATAAGATACTTTGATGAGCATGTAATGTCAATGAGCATCATCATAAGTAAGGCCCAGATATGTATATTCAGTGTATGAATTTGTACTTGTTTATATATTGAAAGCTCAAACAAAGTTTCATAGTGAATAATTCTAGAAAAATGTGTGTTGTTATGGGAAACTGAAGTTTGATTTTAAATAAACCATGGGCTCCACCGTGCTTCCTGTCAGCCTCTGTTGGTCAGTGGTATTAGGTTTCCCATTCTTAGTTGTTGTTATTGTTTCATTTGAGGGGCTTGGACATCATGGCCATTTAAGCCCGTATACTTGGGTTTGTGTAGGATTTGTCTGATAACCTACGTTATCGTGGTGTCTGTAGTAGAGTGTGTATTTGTAATTCAAGTAAGGATTGGGAAGGAGGTGGCCGTGGCCTTAATTTAGGATCCATCCCAGCATTTTCCTGGAGTAGAAGTGGAGAAACCACGGAAAACCATGTCCGGGATGGCTGAGGTTGGAATCGAACCCACTTCTTCTCAGTTTTGCCTCACTAGGCTGAGGGTATGCCGTTCCAGTGCTCAGACCAGAATTAAATTTCTTGGCTGAGCCGGGAATCTAACCTCGGGTGAGAGCTAAGAATGGTAGCCACTGTGCCACAAGGCGCTATATGGCTTGCACTGTTCGTGCTCTACATGGCCTAATAACTTAAAGCCTTCATTTGTCATAATTGGCTATGAAAATCCAATCCTTGAGATCTTAAGTTATTAATTGAAGGGTCAACGGGAAGAGTGGGGGGGAATGTAAAATGTTCAGGAGACCAGTTTTTGAGTCTCATTACTTATATGTACTTATAAGTACGCGTCAACTTGAAACATCATTTTCTCACGAGCCTCATTGTTCTTAGCCAGACACAATTGTGCCTTCAATACGTCGCAAAGAGGCCTACCAGATCACGCTGATATCTCGATTTTACATTTTGAGTGACATTCCCCCTTCTTCGTATGGACCCTTCAATTGTTTCCCTTACAGGCAGTAGGGTTCCATAATTGTTTTCTTATTGTGTATTTTGTTACGCCCTTAGAGCATATCCTGTGTCTATGTGTTGACCAACCGATGGCTGAAAACACACTAGTAACTAATTTGGCAACTATGGAAACAATCGAGTCAGGTTAGAAGACTAGGGAAGAGACAGCTAAGGCAAGCAAATGAAGATAGCCAAGACCACAAAATAATGGGTCATAAGAGGAGTTGACCGGGGGGGGGGGGGGGGGGGGTTGGTGAAAATACTAAAAGATAAGTTAGACTTGAACAAGCATAAGCAGTGCTCAGCTCAATTCAGGGTTCAATGGTTAATTTACATTAGAACTTCATTTTTTTTATAAAACTGTACATATTGTATGTAGTTTTGTTGTATATTTCATACATAGTTACTATATTAAACACCAAGCCCTCATAAGAAATATTAAGGTTGAATATTTCTTTCTGTTATGATATCCACACGCACACTGTCTAAGACTCGGGGATGAAACTGGCTGCGTGGAGTAGCAGTAACATTGTTACCAGCCATGCCCAAGGTTGCGGGATCAAAGCCTGGTGCTGTCAGTTGACATTGGAGAGTGCACAAATGCGAGGGAGTCGCATCAGTAGATTTACTAAAACGTTAAAGATATCCTTCAGGGCAAAATTCGAGCACCCCGGCATCTCTAAAGGCCACAGTAGTTATAAGGCACGTTAAACTAATGAAAATGAAAATCCACAGCCTGCTTCCAGTCTCCGACCGGGTCAGGAATGGAATGAATGATGCCCCCATCTAGCGGCGAGGATATGAACTGTGCCAGCTGCCGAGGCCTGACGCACTCCTCTGGGGCAATGATCAAGTTCATTTGTTAGAAGCCTCTTTCACATACACTGTCGAAATTGGGATGCTCTCATAGTGTTAGTAAGGGACAGGAGAGACAATGGGCATTTCTTCTCAGCAAGATATTCAAGGAGACCTCTTAAGATTTGTCTTTCATGGAGCTTAAAACGTTTACACAAGTTTCTTATTTCTGCTTCTCCACAAGTTACATCAGGATTTTCCGGCCAAGTGGTGCTGTCCAAAACCGTAGCCATTTGCTGGGATTTCAATGTCTTCTGATGTTAAAAGGTGTTTCTCCATACACCTGTCCAGGCACTCATAGAACTTAACAGCATCAATATGATTGCTTTTATTTCTTGCTCCTTTTTCGAGATTCACACCTTTAAACATTAACAGTGCTTCTGCTTCCAAGGCTTCAGTGTAGTATGGGCCATGTTTTTTCTTTCATTCAGAAAACACCTTAATTTGCTGACATATCTTCTTATGGGCCGAAGAAATTGTAATGTCACGAGCTTGCAAGTCAACACTAAGTTCTGCCAACTCCTGAAGAGCATCACACATCAATTAAAGGTCTAATATAAAGATGACATTGGTTATACGGTTAAGGAGTCCTCCTCACATGACTTGCTCAGTTTTCTCTCTTTTGGGATCATCTTTCGCACTTTTGAAATGTGCCACTAAAACTTAGACATTTTTCCACACAGCTCAGACTGCTCTAAAACTTTAAAAAAAACTCATCTTGTATCTAGAATCCTTCCAATTTTAAAGAGTACAATTACAAGTTTCCTCTGCATGAGCTTTCAATTCCCTGGCATTTTTAGGTGACTGGTGGTAAACTGTATATAGTTTATCAAGGAAAGATTTGAAGTGGTTTACATCTGAGGGGAAATCTTTACTCACAACATCACCTACCGAAAGCTCTATCTTGTGATTGGCCAGAACAAAACATTGGGAAACTGTTGCTTTATTAAAGTAATTACACCCTTCTTTTTTTCCTAGCATTACTGCAGCCCCATCAGTTGAGACTGCAACAAGATTCTGTTTCATAAACTCATCATTGAACCCCAATGCTCCCAAATAAGTCATCAATGCACTAAATATACCTTCAGCAGTGACATCTTGCAATTCAATAATTCCCAAAAATGTTGCTGACTGATCCATTTCTGGAAGTGTTTTCCTCAGGTACACTATCAGTGATGACAGCTGACTGAGTGTGGTACTTTCATCTATAAGGAAGGCAATTTTACTATTCCCATGCTCTATCATGTTTGCTACCATTTTTCTCATTTCTGTCGCGATATGAGAAGCAATATTTTATGCATGCATTTGTTGAATGAAGAATGCGGCCTATATTAACGCCGTTCAACCCCTGCACATCAATTTCAGTTTCGAAATCGTGGAAGACTACATTTTTCTTAACTACTTTATATGCTGTTCGGAATACATTGGCAGTTATTTCCTTTCCTTTTTCGAAAGCCTTAGTGCATGCAGTTTCCAAAGTTTTCAGTTTTGTGGTTTTCAGTATTTTAACTGCAGCCTGATGAGCTGAACTCAGTTTATTTTTAAATATTTTCTTGCGGAGAGAAAGCATTTGCTGAGATTTCTTTTCAGTTTCACCACTTGCCCAAATAGAAACTGAAACCCACTGCTGTTAAATGTTCATCCCTCGTGATGTGCTTTCAGTTCCCAAGTCGCCAACTTCTTTACAAATTTTGCAGCCAAGTTTCTTATTTCTTACCACCAACCATTCGTACTTACTGAACAAATCCTGCTTTTTCTCCAAATCCCAGCATTCGGGAATGTCTTCCGTCCCACTGTTACTCGCGGTTGAAAGCTCTTTGTTGTGATCTTTTGCATCACGACACGACACTGTTGGCGTTTCTCCGTCATTGTTTATGTTCGAATCATTAACTTTCAGCTTTTTCAATGCCTGGGGGGGGATGTTAAATAGTTCGTTATTTTCTTCATCCTTCAAAAGGCGACAAAAATCTCGACTCGCATGTCGTAGGTTGTTGTCATGTTAATGAACCCATTTGAATTCAGTAGGCTGTGTTCATAATGACAAAATTAATCTCGGTATTTTCCACCAACACAAAGTTCCTCCTTTCTCTACTAGAAAGCGCTGTAGTGTCAAGGAGCTTAGATATCTAACCTCCTTGACTTTATATTGCTCAAGGAACGACAAAATTTGACATGCAAGCTGCCCTCTGGGTGCAAATAATAAAGCTTGCACCTGGCACCGAGGCCATACGATATTATTATTATTATTATTATTTATCCTTCAAAACTAACCACACGCACAAAATAACAACCTACCCCGCCTCCAAATACTGCGTGCTTATAAGAACCGAGTGCCGAGTTGCCGACCAAAAGAAACTGATTCGATAGATCGATTTAAATCGAGGATTACTCCAAATCTGCTCCAGCTGTTGTGAACAGAGCGTTGACGCCAGCTGATCGATGAACTTTCAAGTCGGAAGTTATATTGGCCAGACTAGATACAAATGTACCAATATTTTTTCAACAGTTTTCAAATGTTTAAGGGGTACGCATACCCCTGCGCTTTCCCTGAAAAAATGCACTGCTGCTAACCATTAATTTTTCCCCTTCTTACTGGCAACTGATGTATGCAACAGGCTCCCAATACATAGGCTAATAGTTTACTTCTCAGTGTATTTTCCAAACTTTTAAATGTTCATTGTTTCCCACCAGATGTTTCTGGACCCTATTTGTGCATGGGAAGTGGCACAGTTTGTAACCAGCATCTGTTTTGTAAGTGTTTTTTTCCAATGGATAATTGTTACAGATTAAGTGTTTGGCTGACTGCATAATGCGTGTTGGTTATTTTGCCATAGGGGACATGTGTATCTATTTGTATCAAGGAAATAGTAGTGAAAAGGTAAAATACTGGAAAGATTATCAAGTTAGAATGGGAAAAAATAGAGAGGAAGAGCTACTTACTGTGGTAAATAGACAGTGGATACACCCCATAAATAAACACTTACTACCCTTAGCCTGAGCATGTTCTGTACTCTCACGAGCCTCACAGAGCTCGGCCGCAAACGTAGGCCTGTGCAAGTAGCTAGGTAGGAGGAGTGCTTCCAAGTGCTCCCCCAGGGGCTCACGACGTGGGTTGACGACCACAGGATCCCAGCTGAGTCCAGCAGTGCTACCACTTACTTGTGCCAGGCTCCTCTCTGTCCTCTTTCCAGTCGACCTCCCGTGGTCAACTCTTATTCTCTTCCGACTCCGACGGTATTAAGGTATCTAAGGCCTAGGCCTTAATTGGCCCTTGTCTCATCTTTCCTGATCCTTCATTCTTCGAGGGGTGCAAATGCACAGCTGTAATACACACATAATGGACCAAAGCAGGGGCGGCCACACCTTATGTGCTGAAGTGCTGCAGCACATTGTTTTATTTGAAAATAAATTACTTTAATAATATTATCGCATTAAAATATATGTCAGCCAATAGCCACTCCCCTCACAACGATGTATCGAGTGGTGCGCTCCACTCTGCGTCGGGCACTGGCTGTGCAGATCACAGCTCAGCGAGAATTTCTAAGTTTATTGCCAGCAAACACGAGCTCAGCCTTTTGCGCATGCATGCTAAACCCTTCCGTTGTGCTGTTGGGACAACAGCCAAGACGAGAACCAAGTGATTCCTTGCTTAAAAACAGAGAAGCAGCACTGGTCACACGAAATGGCAATGCGGCAGGTGACTCCCTCTAGAGCCTGCGGTAGCATTTAAGAGGGAATCGCTCAAAGCAAACTGGAAAATATTAGATGTAGGCATCAGGTGTTCGCGCCAGAAGGACTTATAATTTCACAACCTACTTATTCTATAGCCACATTTTGTTAATCGATGCACTATAAAAATTATAATTGTGTTTCTAAGTTTTATTTTTTGGAGGGGGTATGGATTACAGCACACGATTAATTTTCTGCACCAGCCGCCACTGGACCAAAGAGTACAGTTTACCTTCTCTCTCTTTCTCCATCACTGACAATGACTTTATATTTGTTATCCTTCTCTACTATCTGAAATACTTTTATCAAATGGCAGACTAGGTAACCCTGAAGCTCATAGAGACTGAATACCTTTGGATCAATTTGAGGAGGTCATTGTTGCTGAGAAAACAAGGCCACAAGTCATCAGATCCAGGGCTTGAAAATCGTGAAAGTGTTGGGAGGATCATATTGCGACCTGTCAACTGTCAAAGTTAGACTTGAGGAACTGTTTTGACTGGGATAATAATTTGAAATCTTGTATTAATGTAGTATTCTTGTCAATATATTACCCCGACAAGTTGTTCTTCCTCTCTTTCTCCGTTTGTATCAAAGAAATGTATTGGAGAATTTTATTGGCTGTTCAATGCAGAAACGAATTTTAAAGTAAAATTGGTGTTGTGTGCATGATCATGAGGTGTGAAGATGTCTTGTCATGTTAATGGGAACCCTATTATCGACAATATTAATATAGTAGAAACACTTATGAATATAAATATATGAAGAAAAGAACTTGAAATTTAAAAATGTCTCTTATATAACTTAAACTGACATGTTTAAAACAGATCATTATTTTAAAAAAACTGCAAAAGTATGAATTTTCCTCTTTGCATAATTAGGGCAATCTGTTCTTTGAGAGCATAACTTATTGTGTCAATTTTGCTAGATGAAGAGAATGTTAATTACTGTAATCATATCAGACTGTCAGTTTTCTTGTGATTGTATTTCTAAAGTCTGATGCTTTTCAGTCGGTCAACATGATTGTACCCAAATGAGATGGGTTATTCCCTAATCCTGAAAATAATTACATGAGATTAATAAATACACTTGGATGACCAGTTTCAATCGTCAAGCGATCATCATCAGATCCATTACACTTAGGCTATAAAATCTATGTCTAAAAATATGTACAATATATACACTTATTTAGTTGCAGTATTGGTTAGTTGTGGTCTATGTGATGTTTTGTTGAGATACTGGAAGTGGTGATTGACTTCCGGAATTTGCTTTTTTGGAGTGAATATGTGGGTATTGTTAATGGTCAATTCAGATTGTATTGTACAGGCTACTTAACATGGTCACTGTATGCACTCGACTGACGGGTAATTCCTGTGTGAGAGGATCCCTTATCTCGTTGGGATATTCCCCCTCTCGCATTCCTAAGTGCTATGTGTTCCTCATATAAATGTACCTGTAAGTTGCCAAGTCTAGTCTCTCTAATGTGGTGTATATTACTGTATTCAGGATAATCTTCAACTATTAAAGACCTGGTTTCAAACTCTCCATGCATAAGCTAAAAAGTGCAAACGGACTAATGAGAATGTCCCGGCAGTATTAAAGGTGTAAATATTTTCAGACATAGATTTTATAGCCTAAGTGTAAAGGATCTGATGATGATCTCTTGACGATCGAAATTGGTCATCCAAGGACATTTATTAATCTCATGCAATTTTTTTCAGGATTAGGGAATAACCCATCTCATTTGGGTACAACCGTGTTGAACGACTGAAAAGCAACAAACTTTTGTTTACTATGGCAACATTGAAAAATGGCTTCAAACACCATAATGATTGTATTTCTGTTTAGACCCTCAAATGTATGTCATGAATGGACAACGAACTGAATATATAATGTGATATTTGTATTGTTTGTATTAATAGACAATACTTTTTCTAAATAAATCAGTCAGTTGGTACAATAAATTTGGTACTGAGTTCAGTTTGAACTGTCCTCAATTTCTTAATGTGTATGGACTCTAACAGGAGGGGACATTATTTCCAGGTCAGTGGAGCTGTGGCAAACATAATGGCAGGTAGGATGATCTTCTTACAGTATTCGATAATGATTTCTGTATCTCAGCAGGGACTATTATTTAACTTGAAACTTGTCTGTCAATGAATCAAATCATAAAAACTTGAATTGTCTGGAAAATTTAATGCCTGTTTACTGTATATAGATGGCTCAGAGACCAACTAGTATATGTCAACCACATGAACTGAGAACGATGATGTACTGTATGGTTTGGTGTCAGATATTTGAGCACAGATTTAATATGAACATATTGTTAGAAAGAGAGAAAACACCAGAAACAGAAGACCAATCTTCTTCTGTTATCATTATACCTAGTCTTACCATAAATACTGTCACAACTTTTAAGGGTGGCTGTACTTTCCCCCTTCTAAGGGCCCCCATATTCCTGTGTTGTAGCACCAGCTACAAGTCATTCAGAGTGCAGCTGCAGTAGTGGAAAGTCCTGTGTGTTCGATTTTAAGTCACGAAAATCGTGTAGCTATGGTCGCCTTGCATAAGGTAGGCAAACCCCCAGGTGAGATTTTCAAAATTCTCCAAAAACTCAAAATAAGCAAAAGGTTTGTGTATTGCACTGTCCACAAGACTGGATCTGTGAAAGACCGAGACAGAGTAGGAAGACCACACTCTGTGTAGACTCCAGAATTGGCGAAAGCAGTGGCGGCTTGTGTGCGAAGAAATCCGGTGCGGATACAGTCTATGATGGCTTATGAGCTGAAAATGTCCAAAATGTCTTTGTCTCGCAAATTGAGCAGTGACCTGGGACTTCCGTGCTTACAAAACGACGGAAAGTACACCACCTCACAAATGCGCTGAAGGAACAGAGGCTCTTAAAATCAAAACGCTTACTGTCGCATTATGCAGCAAATGATCACTGAAAAATCTTTTTACTGATGAAAAATTATTCAGTGGTGAGGAGACCTTTAATGCCCAAAATGACGGGATATATGCCACGTGCTCTGCAAAAGCTGCTGATAAGGCTCCAAGTACCCAGAGTTCATCCTTCATCTGTCATGGTGTGATGGGGCGTGAGCTACGAAGGTACAGTACCATGGACCTCCATTTCTGTGAGAAAGAGGTCAAAACGTCGGCCAGGGTGTATCAGGAGACAGTGTTGGAGCCACTGGTCAAGAAACTCAATAACACAGTCTTCCATGGAGAATGCTGGACCTTCGAATGGGATTTGGCCCCAGCACATAAGACTCGCACATCTCAGGAGTGGCTTGGGGCCAATGTTCCGGACTTTTATTTTTACCTCGGATTGGCCTTCTGCAAGTCCGGACCTAAACCCCTGGACTACAAATTGTGGTTCAAGCTTCAGGAGATGGCTTGCACGAAGAGACAACCAAAATATTGAAAGTTTAAAGTGTTCTCTTTTGAATGCAGCAGCAGATTTACCGATGGAAGTGGTGCGTAATTCAATTGATGAGTGGCCACAAAGACTTAAGGACTGTGTTCGTACCAAAAAAACACTCATGTAGTCTATGAACATTTTTTAACTGATGTAAAGCTCAATTGCATATGTGCCCATCTGAGCTGATAAGACACGGATTATACTTGGTATGTTTCAAGAACGGTATTGAAGTTTCTTGTCTCGCCATGTAGTCTGAGAACGAGGTTGCCAAACTACTCACTCTGCGCCACACGTGTAAATATGATTGTTCATTCAACTCGTTATAGTACTTACAATAGTTATTTCAGTAGTTGGTAAGATTAAAATTGTGTTACTGCGGTAAATAACTGGACGAATTTAAAGGAAATCCCCAGTAGACCCGACAACTACAGGCCTTGCTGTGCTTGACTCTTAAACGCTAGAATGGTGGTTAAAAAATGTAGAGCATACAATATCTCCTCTTTTTCTAGTATGAAGGGCTGCAAAGACAATGCTGATAAGTTCAATTACTGTACTTATGTTAATAGTTTCTATGGTTATCTTGTGCTTTGAGTTTGATAGACCGATAATCATATGCTGTATATGAAATATGGAGGCAAGTATCATTTCCTTCCAAATATAAAACAAAAGCTTGATTTTGTTCAAGATATTTTGAGTCAAGCACAGCAAGGCCTGTAGTTGTCCGGTCTACTGGGGATTTCCTTTAAATTCGTCCAGTTATTTATCGCAGTAACACAATTTTAATCTTTCACTCGTGCATACATTTGCACTTATTGCTGTGCACTGCAATGGCGCACGCTAATTCACAAGCCTGGCCTTGAAGTTGGATACCCTTTCCTAGTGCATGATGTTTTTACTTTAGTTCCATAGATAAAACAATTCATTGAAACAAAGATGCACTCAAATAAAGGAAAGTTTAAAGTAAACACATATTACATGAAAGAGAAGTATCTCAAACACACAACACTGCAAATGCAAACTGATCGCCTACAGGGAGCTGCTGTACTGCTGTGCATAGGAGCAATCGCAATGCTAGCCGTTCCACAGCTTTCACCACATGACTCTAAGTTAGTGGCTATTGGTCAAGAGCACGTCAACCCACAAAGGGTCGATCACAAACTAATAGAAATCGTGTTGAGCATACTACATTACAATAACATCATCAACTGTGTCTGCCTCATAATTTCATAAATTGGGAAATCCCTTTCATCGAAGGTGTTCAATAATTTCTTAATTTGGGCGTTCTCTTTTATTGTTTCGTACCACCATCTAGTTCTCAATCAATCATTTGCAGTTTGAATTAACAGTGAGATGGATCGTGGTGTGCTTGTACAAACCACTATGTGTACAAGCACAGTGTGTTTAGTTATATATTGATATTCATTGAAGACTTTAACATTATTACAACATTATGAATCAGAATTTGAAGTTGATGGTTCTTTAAACTGACAAAGATATTATTTTGTAATTTGTGTCAGTATAGAGTGACATATACTCAAAGGTTCCTGGTGCAATCATCAGGCTAACAAACAACAAAATTCTAAGCTGAGACAATTGTTTCTGACACAACCAGCAACTTGGAGCATAAGGTCCAAGTCTACACTGATGTCTGCTGACATCCCTCTCTTCAAACTTAATAATTAGTCCTTCAGGGGATTCCTCAAGAAATACACTGGAACTATCGTGGATGAGTCTGTTCATAAAAGCCTATTATCCAACCATATATGATGTAACTGTTGTGAAGATAGTGGAAGAAATTAAAGATGGTTTAATTTAGATTTCCATTGACAAGACCACAGATAAAGAAGGTAGGCTTGTTGGCAACATAATCATTGGTTTGTGAAGTGAGCAATTATTTTTCACTGTGATGTTCTAGAAAAGTGCAACAACAAAACCATATCAAAATTCTTCAATGCAGCTATGGCTATCCTGTGGCCATAGGGTGTTAGGTGTCATAAAATGTTAATTTTTATTAGCAATACCACACCAATGATAAAATTTGTGGAAGAATCATCTGTTATATGTTCTTAAATCACTCATTCGACTTGTGTAGCACAAGCTTTTTATCTCGTAGAAGTGGTTACGTTAGCAGTTATATTCAAGTAGATTTGTTGATTTCCTCAATACCAAAGGTTTTTCTCAAAGCTCACAGAGGAGAAGAAAATGTACCCTGAAATCCCAGTGCCACTCAAGCCAATTCTAACTAGGTGGGGTGTGTGGCTGCAAGTGATTGAATATATGGAATCTGTTAAGAACATTCCAGTGGCATTTTCTCCAATACAACGGGGTAAGCACCGCTTACCTTTCATATTGTTACGTGTTGCCCCTAGTGGCAAGTTCGTTAACTGGATTACGGTGGGTAAAGCACAACACAATTGTTCCTTTAAAGAAATGTTAGGTATATTGCAGGTCAGAAATAAGTTACAGTAGGCTACACCATAAACACTTGGAAACCAATGGGCAGTCTCAGTCAGGTTCCTCCCTTATGGAGTTCACTCACCTCCTGTTCTCGACTAGAAGTAACGGCACTCTCCCTCAAGTAAACAAGCCACACTCGCTTGTTCTGAATGTACACTGTCTCGCCGTCCGCTGGCTAGGAAAACAGTCCACTGCGTTTTGCAATCCACACAGCACTTCACCGCACTGCAATAGCCTCACTTGGGTTTCGTAATTTCACACGTCACGTTGGTGTATTCTTTGGAATACACGGTAAGACAGAGTAAGCTTTTGCTTCTCTTTGCTTTAGTTCATCCCTTCCTTTTTTCGCAAACACCAACAGTGATCTCCTGGTTTCTCTTTGTTGGTATATTTTGCTTACACTACCTGTGAATCTGTTCTAGATATATATCTTCCATGACCCACCTTGCGTCATCTAGCAGCGAATCTCTGAAGTTCCTCAATTTTTCCCTGTACAAGAGGACTTCCTTACCAATCTGGCCACCAGATCTCGTTGCTATCGCCAGCTATCATCTCCGTGATCAAGAGGACTTCGTCTACTTTTTCATCCACCAGGCTTCGCTAGTGGCGCCTGCTATCAACTCTTTGAAGACCATTTCATCAAAAGAATTTATTGTTACAATGTTGGTTATTCTTTTGTGTATTCCTTTTGTCTCCTACCCCCACTCTTTTCCCTTCCGTGGTCTCTCCGCGCTTCGTTGAGCTGGCCTCACTTGTGCTACAGTCGTCTAGATTTTCAGTCGGAGCTTACCTAGAGCTCGTCTCCTCACCTCGAGAGACAAACTTTCAAGTCTTCGCCATGTTGTGAATTCCTGACTAACGGTCAACAAGGAATCGCCGTTCTTCAGAAATGAGCTAAGTACTACTTCAACGTTCTTCAACTAATTTTAATTGATTTTAAATAGCTTCATGCTTTTAACCATCATTTTACAGACAGTGTGATATATCTAAATGTGGGCAATAGCCATCTTTGCGGGATTTTCGAGGTTGGGCTTTGTCTATCCAAGCTAATCTTAATATGAAGCAGCATTTCTTATGCTTATTAACTGAGATAATTTCTCACAACGTGGGACATCGTTAAATTACCCACTGTAGAAAACTTAGCTCGTTCCACCGCTGGACTTCTTCTGTTAATTTCAACCGTCATGATTGTTGTGGAATTTTCCTTGCCAAGCAATTCATCTATAAGTTAAACCTTCTAGTATTTTCCACTCACATATGGGAATACTTTTTCAAACCAAGGAATCTTCCTTATGAACTGCCAATCAACACCTAATTTTTCTTCCTCCGTTGGAATTTTTCTGCTGCATTCAACTATAACTTGGAAGTATTTCAACTCAATAGACTCTCGCAAATCTAGTGCAACTAGTTATTTTTCACCATCGCAATAACTTTCCTTGCTACAATAGTGAACTTTTCAGCCACGTCAATAGACTATAGTGAAACATTGCTCGTTCGATTTCTCATCCGCGTCGCGCTCGTCCGAAATGAAATAAAATAGGCCAAAAACTTTCTCTACAAAGTTCCTATTTCCTCGTCCTCAACCCCTCTTTATTAACAAATTAGGTTAATCTTTAAATTTATGTATTTTGCAACGAGGCCTCGCCAAACCATAGGCGCCCTCCCAATTTTCTCCATGTATCATTTATTCAATCTGTATAAATATCAGCAGTTAGAAACTGCTTATTAATCTATTTCTTTTCTTGCTAGCACAAGAATTGGTTATTGTCTACCAAGCCTTTTATTAATCTCTTCAATCCAGGTTTCACGAAAGAGTAACTTACCCCATTTTTTCCTCGTGATCCTGTTGAAATATAGAAGTTCTAGAAACTTCCTTTTAATTTTTCTCTTCAGGTTTCACAATAAGTGACCTGCCCTGTTTTGTATAACCTCTAAACGTAATTCTGTATTAATACAAGAAGTTATAGAAACTTCTATTTCATTCCTCTCTGTTTTTTTTTTTTTTGTTACTTTCGAAGTTGTTATTTGTTCATATTTCTAAGACACCCTTCTAGAAATCCTTAAAGTACTCTTCTTGTACTTGCTTTATTATTTAACTTTAATTACGTTAATTATCTTTAAATTTCCAATTTGTTAATCTTAACACCATTTCAAAATCTTAATGAAGATTTTAGCACATATAAAAGGTTTAAAACCAAAAAATTGTCAATTGCCTGGTGCAAGCTTTAAATGGTTTCGGAGGTCTGCGACCCCAATTGTTCATAAAATAAAATTGTATATTTGTTAAATTAATTACTCCTTTTTGCATTGTTAAATAAATCAAGATTTATTCCTTTGCTTTATCATTTCTCTTCCTATGGCCTTAACTTTAAAAACCTCACAAATAAAATTAATAACGGTTCCACTTTTTGTTGCATTTGAGCAAGAACTCTTAGTTATAAACTTATTAAAGCCTCTCTTAGCTTTGATAGCTAATTCTAACTGGCCAGTAGGGCAAGCACAGCTCGCTACGCCAGCTTCCTGCTTGTTGAGATTTTCTCTACAACTTATGGTTGGTTTTTAAAATTTAAGTTTTTCTCATTGTCTAAACTTTTAGTCGGCTCTTTGCTGGGTAAAAGCTTAGTCATTCCCAAATGCAACTATTAGTGCTCTTACCAAAATTATTCTCAAGGGTATAATTGCTTCATCCCTATCCTTCTTGGAAACATTCGGTCGCTTTTTAGAAATTCTACAATTTCAAGAATTAAGACATCACGGCCAATTCACACTATTTGTATTCTTCAAAATATTTGTTTAAAACAAACTCCTTTGAAAAGATACAAAGGAAACTCATTATTTCTTTCTTTGCCAGACTGCCATCCTTCCCCCTAGTAGCTGAATCTTGGCTTGGAAGGGAAGGTACCTCCTCCTCTCGCCTGCAAATAGCCCAAGCTCTAGCTGTGTTTCCCGTTAGCTGTGTTTGGGTCCCCACTCACTTTAGTGATTTCAAGGGCTTTGAGGTGACACTCTTCTCTAAAGATTATTTGTATTTAGTGTTGGACTTTCTTCCTATTATCCACACTTGTTCCTCTGTCCGAAACCCACTTCCCTTTACTTCTTTATTCATCTTCCCTCGTGGGTAAGGTTAATTCTTAGCAAAAACCTATCCACACGTCACCAACTATTGTCGCACTCGCTCAAGAACACTGTTCGTCCCTCGCTGGTGAGGCCACTTTATATATAGCGAGGCTGGTGACTCGATGGATGTTTCCAGAATTGACCAGGGTTCAAACCTTCTCGAGAATTCCAACACCAGTAGGGCCACGAATATTCGAGACGGTCTCTTTTGTACTGCCTGTCTTCAATGTTGCGCAAATCGCTGGTAACTCACAGTCAGGATAGCCGGAGGCGGCCTGTGTCAAGCGCGGGGCGACGAAGCTGTCTAGCATTCGTAACACCACCCCTTCCTAAGAAGGCTGATCGTCCCGATCAGTCATTGGTCCGTCTGTGTCCCTCCTTAGGCTGCCAGGCGATCTCTATGCACGATCTTCTTCTTCGCCCTCGGGCTCCGCTGGATCCTGTAGACGACATCGTTGATCCGTTTCACGACTCGGTACGGGCCCTCCCAGGACTTCTGCAGTTTCAGTGACAAGCCTTTCTTCCGTAATGGGTTGAAGAGCCAGACCAGGTCGTCCTCGTGGAATCCGCCGGCATCCGTCTGCTGGTCGTATCGGGTCTTCATTCGGTCGGTCTCGATCCGCAGTCTCCCAGCATCTGGCATAGGTTCTGGAACACCTGCGAATCGAAGTTCCTCCCTTGGTCGGAATGCAGCTCCAAGTGTACTCCGTACCGGCTGACGAATTCCTTCACCAGGGTCTCTGCGATCGTCGCGGCTTCTTGGTTAGGGAGTGCATACGCGTCTGGCCATTCGGTGAAGTAGTCGCTGACGACCAATATGTAACGGTTCCCTGCCTCGCTCAACGGGAATGGCCCAGCAACATCGATGGCCACTCTCTCCATGGGGCCGCCCACGTTGTAGGTCTTCAGTGGGCCCCGTCGTCTTTGTCCTGGGCCCTTGCTGGCTGGGCAATCGTGGCACCTCGCGCAGTGGTTCTCCACGTCTGCATGGCATCCGATCCAGTAGAACCGCTCTCTCAGCTTCTCCAGAGTCTTCTTTATCCCTAGGTGTCCACCAGATGATCCTCCATGGACTTCCTTCAGGACTTCCTCCGTCATAGCCTTTGGAACGACGACTTGTTCCCGAGATGTCTTCCCGTCAGTGCTCTCCCAGGAACGGCAGATGAGGCCATCCCTTACAACCATCGAGTCCCACTGCGCCCAGTAGGACTTAAATTTGGGCTGCAGTTGCTCACAGTGTTCCACCCGGGTCTGGGAACACAGGCCCTCTTCCATTCGGCTATCAGTCCCAGGTCATCATCATCTGCTTGTGCCCGCGTGAAAGATTCGCGGTTCCAGCTCCCTTGAAGTTCCACGGTAGTTCTTCGGCACTGTATCCCGGTGTTCTCCTCCCTTCTGGCACACAAGGTGCAGTCTTCGGGGCAGGGTCTTCGCGATAGGGCGTCGGCGTTCGAATACAGTTGACCTTTCCTGTGTTGGATCTCAAACGTGTACTGTTCGAGCCTCTCTAACCACCGCGCGAGTTGTCCCTCGGGCTGCTTGAAGTTCAGGAGCCACCGCAGGGATGCATGGTCGGTCCTGATGAGAAATTCTTGCCCGTACAGGTACTTATGGAAGTGTTGAATGGTCTTCACGATGGCGAGCAGTTTCTTCCTGGTGACGCAGTAGTTCCTCTCTGGCTTTGACAAGGCCTTGCTGAAATATGCCACTACTCTCTCCTCGCCGTCAACTACTTGCGACAGGATTCCCCCTATACCAAAGTCGCTGGCATCGGTATCGATGATGAACCTTATTCCAGGTGTGGGGTAGGCCAGAATAGGTGCGGTGCACAGAGCCTGCTTGAGTTGTTCGAAGGCACTGTGGCATTCTGCTGTCCACGTGAAGAGTTGGTCCTTCTCAGTCAGTCGATGCAATGGTTTGGCGATGTCGGCAAATCCTCTCACGAAGCGACGGTAATAGGTGAAGAGTCCCAGGAAGCTTCGTAGTTGGGACTTGTCCTTCGGAACTGGCCACTCCCTCAGAGCTGCGGTCTTCTCTGGGTCGGTGCGCACCCCTTCCTCGGAGATGATATGCCCAAGGGATTGGACCTGCTTCTGGAAGAGCTGACACTTCTTGGGGCTCAACTTCAGCTGGGCAGCCCGTAGCTTCATCAAGATCTCCTTCAGGTTGCTGTCGTGCTCCTCGAAGCTTCTCCCTAGAACGATGACGTCGTCTAGGTAGACCAGGCAGGTCTTCCAGTGTAGTCCCCTCAGAATAGACTCCATTAGCCTTTCGAAGGTCGCAGGTGCGTTGCACAAACCGAATGGCATGACGGTGAACTGCCAGAGTCCGCTGCCCACAGAGAACGTCGTTTTCTCGCGGTCCTTAGGGTGGACCTCCACCTGCCAGTAGCCACTCTTCAAATCTAAGGTGGAGAACCATCTTGATCCTGATATGGTATCCAGCGTGTCGTCGATCCGGGGTAGAGGGTAGCTGTCCTTCGTGACGTGGTTCACCCGCCTGTAGTCCACGCAGAACCTGGTGGGGCCGTCCTTCTTCTTCACATAAATCTTTACTTCGTTTCAAACTGTACAAAAAACATTATTCATATTCATTCATTTATTTGCAATGGGGGGTGTGTCCCCCGGTGACAAATTGTATATACATAACAAATAAATAATTATACATAACAATTCAATAACAATTATACAACAATTAAACTGGAATATTTACACAAATAGTCAGTCTTTTCTTAAACACACCTATATGTTTGGGAAAAGGCTCTAAGACTGCGGCAGGTAGAGAGTTCCAGTTAACAATGGCACGGTTTACAAAAGAATATTTACCATAATTTGTTCGCTGTGGTCGGCCCTTAACTTTGAAAGGATGATCGCTCCTACCCATGTAAGTGGGCTTTCCCAATCGTTTGCTAAGCTCACCCCATGCTGGTTGATTTGTATACGTGTTGTACATAGTGCAGAGTCTAGATTTCATCCTCCTAGCCTCCAGTGATTCCCACCCAAGTTTCTTTAACATACGGCTCACACTGCTCCTGGGATTAAAGTCACTGAGCACAAATCTAGCGGCCTTTCTTTGTACCATTTCCAACTCATTGATGAGCCCTACTTGATATGGATCCCAAACCGCCGAGGCATATTCCAGAATAGGTCTTACAAGTGACAAATAGCCTAATTCTTTAGCAGAGGTACTACTTCCTTTTAATACCCTCATTACAAAGTGCAGGGATTTGTAAGCTTTTGAAACCACATCCTACATGACTACTCCATTTCATATCATTCCTTACGTGAACGCCCAAATATTTGCAAGAATCTTCTTCTACAAGTATTTCCGAGCCAATGTTATATTGAAAATCCTGCTTTCGCACTTTCCCTATTTTTAAGAGACTACATTTTCTTGTGTTTATTTTCATTTTATTTACAATCGCCCACTTATAGACCAGGTTCAGGTCCTCTTGAAGCACTGCATTGTCTTGTGAGTCATGTATCTTTCGATATATTACACAATCATCCGCAAACAATCGACAGTCACTGCGAATCCCATTTGGTAAGTCATTTATAAACGCCAAAAATAACAAAGTTCCGATTACGCTGCCCTGAGGGATACCCGACGTTACGGTAATTTCATCCGAGAATATGCCTACGAGCACGACCGAAGAGCTCCAAGGACTAGGTGATGGCTCGATCACCCCCTGCTCCTTCATTTCTTCCACCATCCGGTCGACTTCAGCTTGCTTGGCGAGCGGGACACGTCGGAATGGCGCCCTAATCAGTTCGCTGCCCCCAACGTCGATTCTGTGCTGGACCAAGCTTGTCCTGCCGAAGTCTTTGCTCCCCACCGAGAAGACATCCTGGGATTCACGTAGCAGGTCCCGAAGTTGACGTGATTGTTCCTCGTCTAGATGGTCCTGGGATCCTTGGTACAGCTTCTGTACTTCTTCTGGCAGGGCGCGTCTTCTTCGGTTGTCCGTCTGCAGGTGTCCGTCCGTCATGTCTGTGATGCGGGCAATCCAGGTAACGGGCTCGCAGACTCCTAGGTTGGTGTCCTGGTGAACCGTAATGTCGTAGTCGTTCAGGTTGGACAGGCGTCGTGTTGATGAGGGTCTTGGCAATTATCATTCCTTTTGTCTGGATGTCTTCATATTTTGGCTCGATGACAGCCGCCACTCCCTCAGCAGTTCCGTCGACAATTACGGCAGCGCTGACCTCCGTCCTGGCGGGAACGATGACGTCCTCTCTCAGCCTTACTCGTCGTGCGGTGACGGCCTCGTGTACTGGTTGCAAAGCAAGTTCTTCATCTCCGTAGCGGAGAGTGTTGGTGCTCAGGTCCAAGATGATGATGTTCTAGTCCAGGAAGTCCAGTCCGATGATCACATCGTTTGCTACATCAGCCACGAGCACTGGATGCTTCACCGCCCGCCGACCAATGACGAACTCCAGTGATGCTTCGCCATGTACCGGTGCGGTCTCTCCAGTCGCGGTTAATAGCTGGAGGTTCTTTTGTGTGGGTTGCACTCTCCACTTCGGGATCACGGTGGGATTGACGATGGTCCTCGACGCTCCCGTGTCGATCAGCATGGGCCAGCTGACTCCGTCGACCATCAGGCTGCTATTGTCCCTTCGTAACTTCGTCACACGAACTTGGACTGCCGGGGCTTGACGACTGTCGCAAGCCAACCTTTGTCCCTCAAAGCTGGCTAATACTCGTTTCCCTGGGCCGCGCGGTTTTCAGACGACTGATTTCCCGCCGGATACCCTCGGCGGCGGCGATTGCAGGAGTCCTCTTCCGGACCGCCTCTCCGGGAGTCTTTCGGCTGCGTCGTTGTTGGTGGCGCTGCGACTATTGAAGAAATGGCCTAGCGCCTCCATCAATTCATCGGCCAGGGGCTTAGTCTCGTTGGTTTTGGCCGGTTCGTCGACGTCCAATTGACGCATCCGCGCGTGCATTCTAGATGCCTGTTTTGCCGTCTCGAAGTCAAGTCCGTGGCTCAGCGCATCTACCAGGGTCTTATTGCGCGCGAGTCGCAGCGCCTGTTGAGTGTCCGAGTCCCGTAGCCCGTCGGTGAAGGTCTGCGTCGCAATCTGTTCCAGAAAAGCGGCCGGCGCTGTTGGATAGGTGAGCCTTACGAGGCGTGCGATGTCCATCTCGAACTCCTGCAGGGTTTCCGCGTTCTTTTGTACCCGGGTCCGGAGCTGCATCTGGTAGGCCTGCTGAGGATGGCTATCTCCATATCGGGACTCCATATGGGCGATTAGTGAAGCGTAGTCCTGAGATTCTTTCGGGATGGCCTGAAGGACATTAAGGGCGTCCCCTCTCAGCGCTACAGTGAGAGCTGTAGCCTTTTCCGTGCTGTTCCAGTTGTTCATGGAAGATGCTGCCTCGAACTGACGTAAGTAGATGCTCCACTGGACCTTTCCGTCGAAGGTTGGGGGCGTCACTCTGCTCTGTCCCGTTCCTGATATTCCCGGTGTAACTGTGGGCGGGCGTTGGCGCAGCTCGGCAACTTTTTCTTTTAGAGCTTTGATTCTCTCATCCACCCCCGTCGGCGGGCGTCGGCGCAGCTCGGCAACTTCCTCTTGTAGAGCTTTGATTCTCTCATCCACCCCCGTCGGCGCAGTTCGGCAACTTCCTCTTGTAGAGCTTTGATTCTCGAACTAACGTAAGTAGATGCTCCACGGGACCTTTCCGTCGAAGGTTGGGGGCGTCACTCTGCTTTGTCCCGTTCCTGATATTCCCGGTGTAACTGTGGGCGGGCGTTGGCGCAGCTCGGCAACTTCCTCTTGTAGAGCTTTGATTCTCTCATCCACCCCCGTCGGCGGGCGTCGGCGCAGTTCGGCAACTTCCTCTTGTAGAGCGTTGGATCTCTCTTCCACCCCCGTCGGCGCAGCTTGGCGAATTCCTCCTGTAAGGCGTCGAACTTCTTTTCCACTGCCGTGACTTCCTCACGTAGGCCCTGGCAGACGGTGTTGACTTCCTCCCGCAGACCCTGTTCCAATTTCTTCAGGTCCTGTGCTAACTTATTTTGACCGTCTTCTAATTTGGCAGTTAGGTCCTCTGCTAAATTCTTCTGGCCGTCTTCTAATTTGGAAGTTAGGTACTCTGTTAAAGTCTTCTGGCCGGCCTTTCGCCCCAAGAGAAAGTTCTGAACATCAGACCCGACCTTTGCTGGGTGCGGTAGTTGCAATTCTGATTCGTTCGGTTAACTCACAACTGTATGTTTTTGAATGCAATTAGCAACATTTAGTATATAGTAGACATTCTTGTGTTGAAGTGTACAGTGCGTTGGAATATTCAGAGTGGTCCATCAACCCGATAAGTTGCTTTGATTATTATTTCAAATTATATTCAAAGAGTAGGTGTAAAAGATATATAATTTTAAATGTAAGTACGTCCGTGTAATTTGAATAATATTTTAAAAACCTATCACATTATTTTAAAAGATAGTTGGTAATTGCGGTATCAAGTGCATTCTGTTATCATTTGTACAAAATTAATTAATGTCACTATTTACTGTACGTTGGTGGATCACTTGTAGCGAAGTTCAATTCGTGAAAATCAGTGTTCCCCTGCGGGCTGCCCAATAACTCCTTTCAAATGGAAAGAAGCGCGAGATGTGAAAGTCTTTCTTGATGCATTGAGTTTCGGGTGAAGGTTTTTACCTACGTTTCATGGTAGAAAACGTTCTTTCCACTGATGCACTAGACGCCGGAATTGCTAGTACTACAGTATTTTGCATAGGTTAAAGACTTCCTCTTTCGCCCCAATTAAGTCATTCAAAATAATGAAGCCGTGAAAGCCTACATCAGTACAATTTGAGTGATATTTGCAAAGAAATATTAATGAACATGCAATTCAATGCCATAAGATTATCTGTTACTAGTAGCATGTTTATTAATTTAATGTTCACTTAGGTCTCATAATAGAATATAATAAAAAAAATTGGTTTTACGTCCCTGTTAACTACTGAGGCTTTTAGAGACGCTTTTTTGCCGGAATTTTGCCCCGAAGGGGATCTTAAACGTGCCAGTAAATCTACTGACACGGTTCCCTCGCCTTTGCGCACCCTCAAATGCCGACTGACTGCGACGGGATTCCATCCCGCAATCTTTAACTCAGCAAACGAGAACGCAGCCAGTCATAATAGAAAATTTACGGGTAATAACCTAAACGTTTAGCTCCATTGACCAAGAAATGCGAACAACAAAAACACAAATTGCCACACTGTTCAATCGTCAATTTGTTGTTTTTTTTATTTCGTATGGCCTCCTTGGTGTATTCTTTGGAATACACGGTAAGACAGAGTTAGCTTTTGCTGCTCTTTGCTTTAATTCATTCCTTCCTTTTTCGCAAACACCAACAGTGATTTCTTACTTCTTCTTTTATTTGTGCACCTTGCTTACTTCGTTTGTAAGTCTGTTATAGATATATATCTTCCATGATCAACCTAGCGGCATCTAGCAGCTAACCACTGAAGTTCTTCAACATTTTCACTCTCAAGAGGACTTCCTTACAAGTCAAGCCACCAGATGTCGTCGTCATAGTCAGCTAACATCTCCATGCTGAAGAGGACTTCTTCTCAATCCCATCCACCAGGCTTCGCTATTGACGCCTGCTATCAACTACTTGAAGACCACTTCATCCAGATACTTAATTTTTGTCATGTTTGTAATTCTTATGTATGCTCCTTTGTCTGTTTCCCCCACCCTCCTCTCTCCTTGGTACCTTCGAGCATCGTTGAGTGGCTCACACTTGTGTGTTAGACATCAAAGCTTACAGTTGGAGCCTAACTAAGGCTTGTCTCCTGTCCATGCGAGACATGTTTTAAATATCTACGCCATGATGTGGATTTAAGTTAACGGTTGCCTGGATCGCCTACTCTTCAGAAATGAGCTAAGTACAACTTCAATGGTTTTCACCGCATTTTAATTGGTTTCAAACAGGTAAATGCTTTTTAATTCTTGTTTTATAGACAGTGTGAAATTGCTAAATGTAGTGCAATAACTACCTTCGAGGGATTTTTCTAGTCATGCTCTAACTATCTAATCTGACTTTCCACTTAAAAATTTAGTGCTTCTTGCACAAATTAACTGAGAATGAGTTCTCACACCGCGGGATTCATATTAAACGAAATACTGTCTATAAAAACTTAGCTTTTTCTCCGTGGGACCTATTGCCCAATTCAACTGTTATCATAACTCCAGAACTTTCTACTTCGAACTATCTTTCTACAAGTAAAATAACCTAGCATTTCTTCAAATATGGGAATACATTTTCCTCACTGAGAAATTTATGTTGCATAAACCTTTCATCAACATAATTTGTCTTCCTTCGTTGGAGATTTTCCGCTGCATTCAACTGCAACCTACAAAAGCTACGACGCAATAAACTCTCTCAAACTAAAATTTAACAAGTGATTTACATAATTGCAATAACTTTTCTCCTTGTGAACTTTCTGTGCTGCAATAGTGAACTTTTCAGAATACATCAATAGACTATAGTGAAAACAGTGCCCGTTAAACCACCAACAGCGTCGCGTTTGTGAGAGCAATAAATATGGCCAAAACTTTTTCCTAAAGTTCCCAATTCTTCCTCCCTAAACACCTTACTAACTTAATCTAATTAAGTTCTAAATTTAAGTCAATTGATGTACCTAGCTATTAATCAATGAGGCCTCACTTGCCAAAAAGTGCCCTCCCAACTTAGTTTCGCATTTCACGAATTAACTTCTGCATAATCAGTGGCTAGTCCACATTCTAATTCTTTTCCCTTCTAAATGGGGGAATTCTATTTTTTTTTTCTGCTCATAATTGAGTAAACTAATTTTTCTCTTCAGGTTTCACAAATAGTGACCTGTCCTATTTGCATTTAACACGGCCGTAATTACTGTATAAACATAAGAAGTTATAGAAACTTCTTAATTTCTCTTTCATTTGTTATAATTTCGAATTTGTTATTTGTTCTTACTTTCAAGATTTCCATATAGGAATTCTTAAATGCCCACATTGTACCTTATTTATTGTTAAAGCTTTAATTGCGTTAATTGTTGTTAAACTTCGAATTTGTTAATCTTAGCACCATTTTAAAATCTTATGCAGATTTAATTCTTATAAGAGGTTCCAAACCTAAAAATTGTTAACTGACGAGTGCAACCTCAACATTCTAGAGGTCTGAGACTTCAAAGGTTAAAACCTAAATTGTACCTTTATATTTGTCAAAATTATTATATCTCCACGCATTGTTAAATAAATCAGATTATATTTTTTCGCTTTATCCTTGTCTTAGAATAACGATTAGGCAGGACCCTATTTTTCCTGACTCTTCCCAAAAGCTTATGCCCTTTTTAAGAAAACCACGTACTCAATTAATAAAGTTTTCACTATTTGTTGCATTTAAACAAAACCTCCTAGTATCATCTTTTCCAAAGCATCTTTTAGCTGCTATAGCTAATTCTAATGAGCCAGTAAGGCAAGTAAATATGGCAAGCTTCCTGCTTGTTGAGATTTTCTCTATAACTTGTGGTTCGTTTTCAAAATTTAAGTTTTTCTTCTGGTCTAAACTTTTAGTCGGCACTTTGCTGGGTAAAACCTTAGTTATTCTTAAATGCAACTATTGTTTTTCTTACCTTAATTCTCCAAGAAAACAACAAAATTATCCCCAAAAGCATAACTGCTTCATCGCTACCCTTTCTGGGAATACTCGGCCATTCTCGGGAAATCCTACAGTTCCAAGAACTAAAATCATCACGGCAAATTCAAATTATTTGCGCCTTTCAAAACATTCTTTTAAACTTAACTCCTTTGAAAGGATATACAGTAAATCTGTCATTCTTTGGCTTGCCAGACTACCACCCTTCCCCATAGTAGCCAAATACAGGCTGGGAAGGGAAAGTACGATCGCCGCTTGCTTGCAAATACACTGACCGGCAAAAAAAGTGGAACACTTCATTTTTTTTTTGTAATTTCTTAATTTATGCCACTAAAATGTATCGGTTTTCCAATATTTGGATTATTCATGTAAATTTTAGATGGTTGGCTACAGAAAATACCGAAACATGTTTTACAACACGCTTTAACTCACAAATTTCGTTACATTTTGCAAATCTTACAATTTTCTATTTTTTAGTAATGTTCTTTTGGGCTGGTTTTTATCAAACGTATTGCCAAACAAAACAGTATTAATGTTTGCACTGCACTGCATAAGAACACTGGTCACTAAAAACGAGTGTTTCCATCCTTAGCGTCTATGACAGCTTGTAAACGCTCAGGCATACTGTTCACAACTCGTCGAATGGCATCTGGCGGGGTGCGATCCCATTCCTCCAGCAGCGATGTTCTCAGTTGTGCCAAGGTGGTGTGGTCACGCTGTCGGACGTTCCTTCCAAGCATATCCCATACATGTTCGATGGGGTTCAAGTCAGAACTACGAGCTGGCTAGTCCAGGGTTTGAATCCCCACTTCCTGCAGATAATGTAAAACACAGCGAGCAGTATGAGGGCGGGCATTATCCTGCATCTGCATGAAATTCTGGCCTATGAAAGGTGCAAAGGGCATCACATGGTTCATCAGAATCTCTTCGATGTACCTTTGGGAATTGAGCGTCGCGTGATCGATGCACATCAACTCAGTGCGGGCCATAACGTTGATGCCATCCCACACCATAACCGAGCCACCTCCAAATGGAGTCCTGGAGGAGAAAGCAACAGGGCTGTACCTCTCCCCGCGCCTTCTCCACACTCTTTCTCTTCCATCAGGAGATCTAAGGTTAAAGCAACTCTCGTCAGTGAAGTGAACAGAGGCCCACTGCTCGTGGGTCCATCCCAGATGCTGCCTTGCGAAGCGAAGACGCGCCTCTCTGTGATGTCGTTCGAGTGCTGGTCCACGTGCAGGTCTCCTGGACGAAAGATGAGCTTCTTCAAACCTTCTTCATACTGTTCGCTCACTCACTCTAACATTTCTGACATTTTCCAGTTGATTTCGTGCCTGGACTGCTGTGGTATGGCGATCACGCAGAACTTGCAGGGTGAGAAATATGTAATCCCTGGCACTTGTGTATCTTCAACGGTCTGACCCTAGTCTCCTGTCGTAAGTTTGGAGTTCTCTGTAACGTTGCACTGCACGGTGAATGCTACCGAGAGATGATCCAATGACCTCAGAAACATAACGGAAGCTGCGGCCATCCTCCACCAATGCAACTGCCTGTGCAGCTCCTTCACGGCTAAGAGGCCTGTTTTAGTGTGAACTGCATATGGATAACCTACTAAAATGTATGACAATGGTTCCCAGGTGTTCAACAAATGCCAGTTGTTATCCCTAGAACAACAATAAGCGAGCGGCAGCACTCATAAACCGTAAACGCTTACAGTGCACTTCCCGCCATAAAACCATTAAGATAGGCTCATCGAAGATTGGGGGTAATTGGTGGTTATAAACGACCCAAATGTCATATTATCAATTTCTATTCACGGATGTTTCAGATGTTTGTTCTAATGCGTGAAAAGCTTTTAAAATGTGATTAAATCTTTTTCATGGCTATTTATATTACTTGTTTGACTGTTCCACTTTTTTTTGCCGGTCAGTGTAGCTCCAGCCGCATTTCCCGTTAGCTGTGTCCAAGTCCATACCCACTTTAGGTATACCGCAGGCTCGCGCAGTGAAAATGGTGATTAAACGTTTACTTTAGTTTAAGTTTATGAGTTATATTGGACTCTTCGTCCCATCTATCTATACTTTTTCTCCATTCCGAAACCCGCTTCCTTTTTTCAACTTCCCTCGGGTAGAGTTTCCCCAGCTATACCTACCACTCCTGAGAGGCTGAGTGCCGGTCTTTCTAGTCGACGCCCGTGGGTGACCTGCGCGTCGGGATGAGAGATGGAATGGATGAAGATGAATGAAACTGGGCAAGGATGTGGAAGGAAGCGGCCGTGGCCTGTCAGAAGGGACCGTCCCAGCATTTGCCTGGTGTTGAAAATGGAAAACCACGGTAAACCATTTCGAGGTCGGCCGACGGTGGGGCTCGAACCGACGCATCTACCGAGTCAGCAGAGAGCTTGGCCCCATGGCATAACGTGCGTAGCCACTGCTGTCGGTAATATTCAAATGATACACGATAAGAAAAACTCGCCAACCCTGTTGTTGAATAATTTATTCCGCACTTGATATAGTTATATGGATTGGCATGCCTGAAATTGAAAAGGGAAAAATAAGCTGTGCTGTATTACAAATTTTTCTATTTTTTATAATGTGAAAGACTCCTAATTATGTGTGCATAGTAATTGTTGCTACTTCAGACATCAACCTCTACATTGTCAAGGGCGTAGTTGGAAACGGGTGCTGAAGTTGCTTTATGGTGTAAGCCTATACTTTGAGTCTTCTTAACAGCTTACCCTCGAAAAAAATCCACGCCACGCCACTGGAACATTCTATATACCATAGGCCATCAGGACAGCAACTATTCAGCAGAAGTTTGGCTGGGATCATCATCCTCATCTTGCTCCCTGCGATTTCCACCTTTTCTTGCAACTCAAGAAATTTCTGTTCTCCGGTCAGCATTTTCACACTGATGAAGAGCTGAAGACAAATATCACACGCTGGCTCCATTCGCAGGCTGCAGACTTCAATGACACGGGACTACAAAAGTTGATACCATGCTATGACAGTGTCTCAATTCGTTTGGTGCCTATATCGAAAAATAGCCGACACATTGCTGTACCTTTTGCCAATAAGGTTTTGCATGTTTTTTTTTATGGCAAAACTTACTTTCTGGATGCGCCTTGTAATAATACTACATAGAACCTTTCGGACTTAATATTTGCTTTGAAGAAATGTGTAGAACCTGCAAGCAAATGACGACTGTCTTGATCGTAAAAGCACTGCCAGTAGATTATTGATGGTTGTGAGTTGACCAGGATGTTGGTTCTATGCCGTCAGTCTTCCTGTGTAAACCTGCTATTAGCGTAGATTTATGTACAATACGCAACGTGGATTCGAACGGCCAGTGGACGTGATCTCGCCTGGGTGCAAGGGTACGGAATTGAATCTCGTTACTGGAGGGTGCTTAAATACAAGATAGTCCCGAGTCGTAGACAAGCTCGTTGAACGTGCACCACGGCCGCGAGGGCAGCTGCAGCAGGTTCGAGTCCCGGTGCTGACAGCGGTTATCTTGAATGTGGTTCCCCACACTCCAGGAAAATGCTGGGATAGTACCTTACACTAAGTCCCGGGGAACCTATCCACTCTGTCCCTAATACAGTTACACACGCTATTACATTATTACAGGTTATCGGAAAAGATCAACACACACTCAAATACGTGGGGCTGATGACCAAGATATCCTGAGCCCCTAAAATGAATTAACAACTAAATACAAGATATCTGCAAAAGTAATTTACAGGCACATTTTAAAAGTCCGCCTAGTTGCGTAGTGGCTAGCATTCTTGGCTGTCACCGCGGAGGCCCGGGTTTGATTCTCGGCTCTGCCAAGAAATTTAATTCTGGTCTGAGGGCCTCGTGAGGCAAAACTGAGAAGAGGCGGGTTCGATTCCTATCTCAGCCATACTGGAAGTGGTTTCCCACTTCTACTCCAGGCAAATGCCGGAATTGTAGCTAACTTAAGGCCACGGCCGCCTCCTTCCCAATCCTCATCTGCATTACAAATACACACACTAATACAGCCATCACAAAAACACTCATCCAAGTACACGGGGCTAAATGACCACGATGTCTACGCCCCTCGAATGAAGCAGCAACATCAACATTATAGAAACACTCTTGATAAAAGTATGGCACTGTAGTTGGTCTTATCAGTTAAATAGGTGTTAACCGAGTATTATTATTATTAATATTACTTCATAAATAATAATTTATTATTATTATGTTGTAGTACCCTCGGTAGGAGGAAAATCAAGAAGTATTCTTAAGATCTAGAACAAATTCCGTAATTGGCAAAAGTTTAATCGATTACTATTTTAATGTTTCTGTTTTCTATTACACTCCAAATCGCAAACAACAGAAGTTTTATAAGGATGAATTTATAGCCTATTTCTCGCTATGTAGGCCTACTATAAAGTCTGTGGTCTCTGCTAGCTGCGCCGCTTTAACATTCTGTCAGGAAAACTGCTTTTCTTGTTGTTGGTTGCTTTTTTAGGGGCTTTGATATCGTGGTACTCAGTCTGATGTACGTGGATGTGTGTGGAATTTGTCTGATGGCCCGAGCTATTATGGTGGCTCTAGTAGTGTGTGTATTTGTTATTGAGGTTAGTATTTTGAAGGAGTTGGCTCTGTGGCATTATCCAGATATTTTACTGGAGTAGAAGTGGGAAATCACGAAAAACAACTGCTACGATGGGTAAGGTGAGACCCACCTCTTCTCAGTTTTGCTTCATGAGGTTGAATGTACCTCGTTCCAATCCTAAAGACAGAATTCAATTTCTCAGCAGAGCCGAGAATCGAACTCAGGACCTTTGAACCGGAGTCTCAATACGCATCCACTGACCACAGAAGGCGGCTAATGGCGTTCTCTTTTTTTTTTTTTCTACAATGTAAGTTTCCAGAGCATCAAGTTATCTCACGAAATTATCAGATTAAATAATCAACAGGACGGCGAAGGGTTAGCCTACTGTTCACTGAGGAATAATACGTTCGCGAAATGTAATTTTCGCTGTTTCAGCGAATCTATTTCGTTTACGGAAAACAAGCAAAAACCGCCCGTTCTTCTGAAGGTAACGTGTCCAGCCAATGTTGGTTATTCTTGGAATATTGGGACACACTCCCAACTGACCATTCACTCCCATTGTCAGCAGCACGCCTACGGCCAAAGACGTGCATTCATCCCCTGGTTTACCGTTACTCAACACTTGGTGAATAATAGGCTAATAGCACACTGCGAACAATACCATCATAAACCAAGGAAGGTGCAAACTCTCTCAGCCCATTTCCTCGCTGTACGAGTACCGTATACAGAATTGAAAATCCACAGCCTGCTTCCGCTCCCACAGCCTGCTTCCAATCTATACAGATTTATAAGCTTCAACCGGGTGAGTTAGCCGTGGTCGTTGCGGCATGACTGTTGGCAGTCGCTCACATCCGGGAGGCGAGGAGGTTCGAATCCCCCCGCCGGCAACCTTAAAGATGGTCTTCTGTGGTTTCCCATCTTCCTTCCAGGCAAATGCCGGGGTTGGTCCCTAACTATAGGCCACAGCCGCTACCTTCCAACTCATCGACCCTCCCTTCCAACTTTCCTCCCCAACGGTACTTGTAGCTCACCCATTGGGTGTCCGTCTCGAAGCAGCTACAAAAACTGGCGAGCCGAACATGTCCTCGGACACTCCCGGCACTGAAAGTCATACGCTAAAGAAATATATATATATATATATAAGCTTCAAATAACTTAGTATAGCCAATTTCCGTTCGTGGTTGTAACACTAATATGTTACTAGGTTACAATACACAGTAGCATTATTAATATCAACTTAAAGCCGTTGATGTCTCCTTGGCATGGCAATAATCATAAACCCTAATTTCATGCACGCTCCTAGCACAATAAAATAGATTCTTAAACAGATTACTCACACAATCAAATGCACGATTCTGATGCCCACGATATCCCAAGCCCCAAAGTAATAATAACAATAATGAAAATAATAATAATAATAATCTGGATGAAACGGAAGTCTCGGGAAGTTATTCAGCGTTCTGAAAAGATCACTGCCAGCTCATCAAATAGTGCAGTAGAAATACAGGTAAGTGAAAAAACGCCTTGAGGTGGAACTAATTGTCAAAAAGGGCAGGCTATTTTTGTTGTAAATGGCAGGTAACACGCTCCTAATCAACATACTGAAAATATACATCCATACTGTTGCGTCAAATGCGATTTTTAGCCGCCATATTGAAAAAATATTATATTAAAAAAACATGTGTGGTATCGAATAACAGGAAAATTCATGCTGAGAAAGAGTGTGATATTGGTTTAAAATTAAAAGGAAATAACAAAATGGTGGCCAAGGACTGAAAGCTTCTGCAGTGTTGAAAAATATATATTTAATAATCCCAGCGGCTTAAAATTGTCTAGGTACTGTACCCAATCGTCATCATATGGAACATGTGTTCGTATCCCAGCTAACTCACGGTCTTTCGAGGTATGGGGCGTTCAACCCACTATACGAGCACATATTCAGGATTTGAGTCTGTCAGGTGACTACTCTACTTGAAAGAAACAACATATTCCTAAGTATAACATTTAATGATAGTAATTCATGGCAAAACAACATAAAACACAAAAAAAATACTTTACATTTATTTCCCACAACAAAAATCAAAATTATCTGTGAGTCTCTTCTCCTCAAAATTAGTGCTTCACCGCACTCAAGTCTATCCAAAACATCCTATTGTTGATACGCTTTGACATTTGCGAGTGTCCATATTGTTCTTCACGTGGCACAATTTAACACAAATTGGAATATCACAACACAATAAACACAAATTATATTTAAATGACATTAAATCTGCAATTATTAAACATTTATCCGTTTTACACGGGACACTTACTTTAAATAACATTAATTCATTAGCTTATGCCTTGTTTAATAAGTGTTGTCTCGTGCGAATCGCATTCTTTTCCCATAGGTTTCAAACGCTGAAGTGGTACACTTTCCCCTCCAAAATACACATAGATATAAATATTTTATAGCTTCACCATACAAAGATTTTCTGGGTCTGGTCAAAACATTATCGTTACAAACGTTTCATCTCATTCAAATTACGCTACCCGTATGAATAAATTAGTGTGAACTGGGCAAATACACTTTACAGAAATGCCTCTATTTATTTGGTGCAGTTAATTCCTCCTCAGAGAATACCTGGGCCAAATGTTATCCGATTACTTCATTCCAACATTGCATGTGTAAGGAAACAGTGCATCTAATTCAATTGATATCATCATATCAAGCACATCTTAATTACTTTTCGAAATATCGAGATTCTTCAGTGTCCCACTACAATCTTCAAATAAAAGGATCAGGTCTATTGACTTCCTTTCGTGCGAACAATGAATTAGTCATGGGCTGGCCTCGGCAAGATGGCCGCCGGGTTAGTGGACTATACCTGCTACCCCGTCTGACTCCCCGCACGGTCAAGTTCACTCAACGGTGCAGCTGTGCTAGAGGTACCCTGAATGGGTCGTGTCCTTACGAATTGAGACAATCTAATTATTTAATACCTACATTTAGAGTATTTAATGGGCTCATCTCGGCTCCTAATTACTATTCATGGCAAGGGATGGATCACGAAATAGTTTTGCCGTTCTGTGGTCGACATCAGTGGCTTTTGCGCGCGTCTCAGGTGAGTTTCAGTATTATCTAACTGGACGGCATGCATATAACAAGAGGAAATCGACGTTTCCTACACGAAGAACCATTTATCTTACCTCCAAGGGCAGATAAATTAATATATCGGCCTACCTAGGGTGTCTAGCAGTTATCCCTGGTGGCGAAGACTCTGCGAACAGTGGATACAGACAGACTCTGTTCCAAATCTGTTGCGAATACACATGTATGCTCTAAGAACCATGCGTGTCATATCTAGCGTAAGAATAATGTGTTATTGTGAAAAGTAAGAAAGAAAGTTAAATATCGAGATAAAGAGAGCTTTTCAGTGTTATTGAAATGTTAAATGCTTCATTGTATGGTGAGCTATTAAATCATATCAACATATTAAATTTGTACTCACTTTCATTTTAGCTGGGTTGGTCCAGCATGCCAGCCCCTCGCCTGCCATAATGCTTGTTTTAAGCCATCATGATATTTTTCCCACGACACATTGCATAAACTTTACACATGGTAATTATATTTTTCACTACTGGCATTTTCACTTTGACACAATACACATTCTTTTACCATATAAACATAAACACTTTTAAAGATCACTGTAATATAACTTTATACATAATTTTCGCACAATTTTCACACACGGATCCTTGATCGGATTCCCACTATCGCCTGACCTCAGAGATGCGATGCAGCTAACTCCTGACAACCGCTGGTCTCCTTGAAAGTCTATCTTGCGTGTGTGTGTTCGTCTCCCGTCACCTACAGTTTATGTCTCCTCTACTGCAAGTTTGTTCAATCCTAGGTCGCAACTACTTGTGACGCCTTCCAGGCTCCCGTAACTGTAGTGTTCATTACAATAGTATGTTTTATATTACCCATGATAACAGTTCCTGGTTATGTTCATTGTTTGTAAACATCATCCTAAATTATCTCTACGCTGTACGGATTATATACTCGCGTATACTGTTGCTTATACGTCTGCTGTAGACTAATTATTATATGATGCAGAATTACTGTTATTAAGCTGCCTGATGCGCATTTCATTGTTCACCGCTAGTACATTTGAGCGTCAATACTTTATAAATTCCGCGCGCTTTCTTTCGTGATCCGACAACGTGTTACCCCACGGGTTGAGTCAAGACGAACTGAACTCCTCTCCAGCTTCTCCCCATATAAAGCTTCCTGATGAAAAATAGTTCACTGGATTTCCAGGAGCGACTCTCTTTTTAAAATAATGCATTTTCAGACAAAGTGAAGTATGATCCGTATTCGTCTATTCATGGAGGTTCCAAATTCACTCGCGTGCAGGCAATCGCTTCGGCCAATTAATTATAATTAATTGCTTTCTTCCACGGCGTCATGATGCTACCCTGGCACTTCCCCTCTGGCTCCTTCAGAAATCCTGACTCTGCCGCGGATTAGGTCTGTGCATAAGTTCCTTTATAGATGCAGGCTTTAATTTAGGCGTGAGAACACTCCTAAATTATCTTCCCTAGAATACATGCATCTGGGTGTAAGTTTCATCTCAATTCATTGCTCCATTTGGCCGTAATTAATTAATTTCCGTGGGCGACCACCCCCACTCCACTGTTTCGCCTTGTTGAAGGGGGAATTTCTTGGTCGTTAATCACGGCCTTCAGCCTCCAGCCACTCCGAAAGTAGTGCCTAGGCGCCAGGTCTACTCCGCCCACATTCACTTTCGCTTTGTCAAAATGTCAAGCTGGCTCGCTTTCTTGAGCTCTAGCATCTTAAACGTACATAGGCTTGTATTTTCTGCAATAATCCACCTTTAAAGCTATAATATTCCCGTTCTGGCCGTGAAATCCTGCTATTATAATTATATGCAGTTATAACTCATTGTTCCTCGGGTTCACTGTGGCTGTTCCCCCTCAGAGATCAATGATTCGATTCTGTGCAGAATCATGGGCCTGGTCTCCATTGTAATAAAGACCCCGGTTCGATGCCAGTCAGCCGTGTCTAATTGGGCACACCTTTCCCCCGCTAAGTTCGAAAAATTCATTTTACAAGTGAATTCTTTCGATCCTCCAGACTGCATCGACTCTGTAGACAGTGTTTACGTTAGGCGGTCAGTGCTCCCGGGCAGTGGGTCGTCTCGTTCCCCCACTCCTCTATATCTGCCGTCTCGTATTTCGTTGTTTTCTGTCCTTAGCCGTTCATTCATCGCTTGGAGCTCTCTCGCTGCCTCCCGTAACTGGTTGTAAAACTCTTCCAACTGACAGCAGCATTCTCCCCTCGTCCCCCTTGGGTCTACGAGCTGGCTGTCTTGTTTCCTTACAACCTGGTATAGGCTTTTCTGAGGACTCTCTGCGTGCATATATAATGACTCCCCATACATTTGGGTGTGCATGGCTTGCTCTCCTGTGGTTTCATACTCCTCCGGTGGACTATACAATTTGAGGTTGGCAGCGTTTACTACTACTTCTCTGCCTGTTTCTTCATCTTTAATTCTGTAGGCATTATTTTGCAAGTCCCTTATAATCAGATAGGGCCCGTGATAATTATGTTGAAACTTTTGTATTTCCTGTTCTCTGGGTCTGAACTAGCTGGTTTTTTCAATAAGACGTACTCTCCCACGAGTAGTGGCCTGTGAACCTTTCATTGACTTTCGGGTATCTCCTTCTCTCCGAGTCATAATTGGCTGGTTTTTCTTATGGCTCCATTTCTTGTGGAGTTATTCTGTCTGTCTTCGTGCTGTTGCATCTCCAGACTCTTGGCTCCGTCATCATCCTTATAGATGTCGGGTGACCTTCTATTTTTAATTGCTTCATCCCAATGCACTTGCGGTTTTCTGTTATCGTCTCCACGCTCCTCCATATATCTTAGTGATGCGTGATAACGTTCTTCTGCTTCTTCGTCGAACCCGCGACTCTGTTCTTGGGATCTCCAGTCTCAATTATTCCCATCTCGGCCGTAATTTCTCCTGTTATCAGGCTGTTGATTTCTTGTATCGCGCTGATTCCAGGTTTTCCTTCCTCTGTGTCCGCGGTTCGATCTCCCTCTGTACGCTGGCCTCCAATTCTGGTTTTCCCTTTCTTCTCGTTGACAGTCTGACTTCTCAGTTTCTGTGCTAGTAGATTGACTTTTGGTCTGCACCCTAGTCGGTTCGGTTGGTGCACTAGTCATGTGGACTTGTTCCGTGTTCCGACTCTGCCTTGTATGCTGCGTTGTGGTGAGATCGAGCTGTCTGAGTACTTCCTCCATTTCAATCGCTGTCTTGGCGTTTGCCGAGATTAATAGTCTTTGCACTTCGTATGGTAATTGCTTGGCTATCGCTATACAAAGGTCTAGTTCTCTAGGGGTCAAGCTCTTTAAAACGGCATAATTGTGCTATGAAGAATTCAGCATATTTCGTTGGATTATTCGTACTATAGCGTCTGGAGTACAAGTCCAATCTTAGATTCTGCTGGATATTTGCATCCCAGTATCTTCTTAAAAACGCCTGGCGGAATTCTTCTACGGTGTCAAGCGTGTAACGAAAACTTCTGAACCATAAGGCGCATTCACCTTCAGACAGTTTTTCGATAGCTCTTAATCTTCGCTCTGGCGGTACCTTTGCGTTATTTAAGTATTCGGAAACCTCTTTGAGCCAGTATTTGGTTGTCATATTTGAGTTACTCCCAGAATACTTTCTCGGTTTCTCGTCACTAGCCCTTACAACAGTGACTATCTGATTTTGTACAGCATTTTCATGCGGTGTGGACGTAGCGATAGGTATACCAGGTGTGGTATACGGGCTGTCACTTGGCATGGCTGTATTTTTCGGAGTGGGCTGTACCTCTATATCTGCCCATCTATTTCTCCTATTTTCATCTATGCTTCCTTCATTAGATCTAGGATTTCGCAATATGGACTCCTCATGTGCGATCATTCTGGTTTCCATTTGGCTGTGCCTGTTTTCCGCTCTTTCTAAACGAGCTAATACTTCTCGTTCTATTTTCTTCAGGCGATCACGGTTATCTTTTGCCATAGAAAAGACTTTCTCCTTGTCATCTTTAAGGCTCTCTTTTATATGAGAAATTTCCCCCGCTAAATCTTGTCTTACCTCGGCAAGCGTTTTATCACTGGCTTCATTTTTCAAGCCCTCTCGAAGTTCCAACTCTTCTCGTAAACCTGTAACCTCTTTCTGGATGTGACCGTGCATATTGGAGATTTCGGTCCTTATTTTGGTAATTTCTCCCTGGTCCTCATCTTGCCTTTTATGAATGACTGCTAGATCGTTTTGAGTTTGTTCTAACTCTTTTTGAACTTTTCCAACCTGCGTCTTCATATTTAGGATTATTCCCTTATTTTCTTTAGCGGAAGTTTTTATTTCACCGATCTCCTTGCATTGGTCTAGGATATTCTGATCCTGCTTCCTTAATGCTTCATCTACAGCTTTTGCGTAGCCCGCCATACGTTTACTCCATTTCTCGTCGCTGTCTTCAAGCCTTTGATCAACGGTCTGAGTGAACGTATTAAATTGCTCTTGCTGCCGCTTAGTGTTCGCTTCGTTCTGATTCTGAATATCTTTAAGCTCTACGGACATATCGTTTAATCTATCATTGACCACACGTTGCGATTCTCTGCACGCTTGCAGATTATTCTCGAGCTTTACTTCTATTGACTCAAAGCGTTTGTCGTTATTTGCTTGCATCTCTGAAACCACGCTAACAATCTTTTTAGTTACCTCTTGTTTAATAGATTCTTTAACATCATCAATTTTTTTATTGACCTCTAATAACTTTGAATCTAACTGAGCATTTACCGTAGCCAACATCTGGCTCACCTCGGTTTGATTAGCGTCCAACCTATTGTTCATTTCAGTTTGGTTAGTATCTAGCTGATTGTTTACTGTATCCAATCTACCCGTTATTTCATCTTGAAATGCCTTAGCATCTTCCCTACTCTTGGCATGAGTAGTATCGAAATGTTCCTTCAACTCTGCGATACATCTGCGTATTCCCTCAGTGCCGGCCATCCTGTATTTCTTATCTTTGAGATATAGGCAGGGCTTTGCTGTGCATGCTGGTGCGTTATATTGGGAAAAGAATTCCGATGTCGCGAGAACAACAACATTCATTTTAGCACAGTGCTGTGACCACCTATGGAATGGGTTTAGACCCTCGTACCCGTTTGTACATTCACTCGTCTGACAACAATGTCTAATGTCTGAGTATCACCTAAAAAGACTCACAATCGCTCAAACACAGTTTGAGGAAAAATATACTATTATGGTTTTCCCCATGGAAACCATACTATTATTATGGGGTTTTCTGAATCCCATAAGCCTATGGTGACCTGTATTTCCAACTGGCCCCACTCACGGGCGACATGATAAATAGAAGAGATCATTGCTTTTACATTTACATTTAAGCATGTCTTATGGAGGATTATCAACATTTATTTCAAACGTGAAGGCTTATTAACTATGGGACGCGGCCTTTTGCTAATATACCCTAGCTTTGCTGCTATACTTGTCTCTACCATTTAATACCTTGGCCGACTTTTAATAGTACCTGCGACTCAATCCTAGTACAATATCATGTCCTCCACGTACCCAATCGTCATCATATGGAACATGTGTTCGTATCCCAGCTAACTCACGATCTTTCGAGGTATGGGGCGTTCAACCCACTATACGAGCACATATTCAGGATTTGAGTCTGTCAGGTGACTACTCTACTTGAAAGAAACAACATATTCCTAAGTATAACATTTAATGATAGTAATTCATGGCAAAACAACATAAAACACAAAAAAATACTTTACATTTATTTCCCACAACAAAAATCAAAATTATCTGTGAGTCTCTTCTCCTCAAAATTAGTGCTTCACCGCACTCAAGTCTATCCAAAACATCCTATTGTTGATACGCTTTGACATTTGCGAGTGTCCATATTGTTCTTCACGTGGCACAATTTAACACAAATTGGAATATCACAACACAATAAACACAAATTATATTTAAATGACATTAAATCTGCAATTATTAAACATTTATCCGTTTTACACGGGACACTTACTTTAAATAACATTAATTCATTAGCTTATGCCTTGTTTAATAAGTGTTGTCTCGTGCGAATCGCATTCTTTTCCCATAGGTTTCAAACGCTGAAGTGGTACACTTTCCCCTCCAAAATACACATAGATATAAATATTTTATAGCTTCACCATACAAAGATTTTCTGGGTCTGGTCAAAACATTATCGTTACAAACGTTTCATCTCATTCAAATTACGCTACCCGTATGAATAAATTAGTGTGAACTGGGCAAATACACTTTACAAAAATGCCTCTATTTATTTGGTGCAGTTAATTCCTCCTCAGAGAATAACTGGGCCAAATGTTATCCGATTACTTCATTCCAACATTGCATGTGTATGGAAACAGTGCATCTAATTCAATTGATATCATCATATCAAGCACATCTTAATTACTTTTCGAAATATCGAGATTCTTCAGTGTCCCACTACAATCTTCAAATAAAAGGATCAGGTCTATTGACTTCCTTTCGTGCGAACAATGAATTAGTCATGGGCTGGCCTCGGCAAGATGGCCGCCGGGTTAGTGGACTATACCTGCTACCCCGTCTGACTCCCCGCACGGTCACGTTCACTCAACGGTGCAGCTGTGCTAGAGGTACCCTGAATGGGTCATGTCCTTACGAATTGAGTCAATCTAATTATTTAATACCTACATTTAGAGTATTTAATAGGCTCATCTCGGCTCCTAATTACTATTCATGGCAAGGGATGGATCACGAAATAGTTTTGCCGTTCTGTGGTCGACATCAGTGGCTTTTGCGCGCGTCTCAGGTGAGTTTCAGTGTTATCTCACTGGACGGCATGCATATAACAAGAGGAAATCGACGTTTCCTACACGAAGAACCATTTATCTTACCTCCAAGGGCAGATAAATTAATATATCGGCCTACCTAGGGTGTCTAGCAGTTATCCCTGGTGGCGAAGACTCTGCGAACAGTGGATACGACAGACTCTGTTCCAACTCTGTTGCGAATACACAGGTATGCTCTAAGGCAATACTATATCGTAGCTTCGAAGATTAGCCGACTAGATTCGACAACGCGCAAACTATTTTCGGATGATCCCCGCAACTTATTGACGTAAATCTCTTGATTCTACGTTACATGCTCGCTGATCGCGGCTCAAACAATATTTCTTACAGATGACTCAATTCTTAAAGCACTCACGTCCTCTATGCATTTACTCATAAGCCAAAATTCTACGTAGCTCCAAAACATGTATAAATTTACTGGCATACATTAACTATCTTAATGGCTCTCGAATACAACCCTGTAGAATATCCCATAATAAAACATTTATTTAACATTTCAATGACAATGAAAAGCTCTCTTTATCTCGATATTTAACTTTCTCTCTTGCTTTTCACAATAACACATTATTCTTACGCTAGATATGACACACTTTGCACGTACTATAGGCCTGACATGCCCATTATTTATTCATTATTGTTACCGACCCCAGATTATTATTATTATTACTATTTAACGTTACCGTTACATTCATCAATGTCTTACGCCTAATTGGCCGTAAGCATGTCATCCTCAAAGCCATATTTTTACCAAAATACGAGGGATGTGATCTCGTAGACAAATGACTGTTAATTCTTAATCATTGAGGGAATGCTTCGTTGTATGGTGAGCTATTAAATCATATCAACATATTAAATTTGTACTCACTTTCATTTTAGCTGGGTTGGTCCAGCATGCCAGCCCCTCGCCTGCCATAATGCTTGTTTTAAGCCATCATGGTATTTTTCACACGACACATTGCATAAACTTTACACATGGTAATTATATTTTTCACTACTGGCATTTTCTCTTTGACACAATACACATTCTTTTACCATATGAACATAAACACTTTTAAAGATCACTGTAATATAACTTTATACATAATTTTCGCACAATTTTCACACACGGATCCTTGATCGGATTCCCACTATCGCCTGACCTCAGAGATGCGATGCAGCTAACTCCTGACAACCGCTGGTCTCCTTGAAAGTCTATCTTGCGTGTGTGTGTTCGTCTCCCGTACCTACAGTTTATGTCTCCTCTACTGCAAATTTGTTCAATCCTAGGTCGCAACTACTTGTGACGCCTCCCAGGCACCCGTAACTGTAGTGTTCATTACAATAGTATGTTTTATATTACCCATGATAACAGTTCCTGGTTATGTTCATTGTTTGTAAACATCATCCTAAATTATCTCTACGCTGTACTGATTCTATACTCGCGTATACCGTTGCGTATATGTCTGCTGTAGACTAATTATTATATGATGCAGAATTACTGTTATTAAGCTGCCTGATGCGCATTTCATTGTTCACCGCCAGTGGCGGCTCGCACATATCGCAGTTGGTGGGGCTGCATGCACATGCATTAACTTACCTTATTTGTAGATCAGTTCCAGGCGTCGAGTCTTGAACGCGACGAATTTTTCGATGACGAGGTTATTGAAATTCGGTATGCTGTTAATCAAACCATTCTCAATAGACAGCATTCCAAGTGCAGTAAGTCTTTCTTGTCCTATGGCTAAAGCCCTGCGCGGATAAAGAAAACATTATCCACATCCGCCTTGCATCCGCACGACTGTTATCCGCATGTTTGTTATTCGAATCTACTGGCATTACAAAAATATTTTTATTTTTTATTAAAGCAACACATCCATCTGGCCGTAAAAACCATCCGCCACAAAGACTTACATCGCATCTCATCCTCGACCCCTTTGGAGAACGGGAATAATAAGGGGTAGACATACATTAAAGCAACACATTTAGACATTTGAGGAGAAAGTCATTCCCTTAGGCTATGTATGTCATGTGCTATGTTTAAAATGAATGTTATACAGCCAGAATTGCAACCCTTTTCAGTTTGGAGAGTTAATTATGCTTAATGACATAATTTGAATGAGATAAGCTTAATCACCATTTTACATTTGTCATAAAAAACATAACAATAAACATCCGGGTCCTAGTAATGATATTCAACAAGTTCGGATTGTACTGTATTCTAAAATCTATCCGCAAATTTACTCCAAACATTACCGGTATCCGCTATCCGCACATCCATGACAACTATATCCGTATGACGACAAATGTTGCGGATATCCGCGCAGGGCTTTACGGCCATGGCAGTCCTGAGGTACACTTTGATCCTCTTGAGGCACGAAAAGCAGCGTTCGGGTTCAGCGGTAGCCATAGGCAGGGTGATAGCGATACGTAACAGTTTAACAACCTCTGTAGATGACGGGCCTAAGAACCAGTGAGAAGGAAACTCGAAGGTTTTACAGCTCCACCGATATTTCGAAATTCTTCTCTTCGATATAAACATTTTCTTGTGATAGTATTTAGCCTGTTTGCCATCTCTTGATGAATGCAGTACATTTGCATTTGTCTGTTGGCACAGGCTAGAGTAAAATGTGGCTTTTCACCGATGTCTCAGTCTCACTCATGGCTGTGATTATATGGAAGCTACTGAGGTATGGGTGGTGCTTTGTAATAACAACCAGGGCACAGTTAGTGCCTGTGAATGCTGTGAAAGGTTCTACTCATAGGGTTAGTACTGCTGTTCTGACTCAGTGAGGAGAGCCATGGCAAACTACCTCACTCTTCTTCTTGCATAGTACGCCTCAATATAGCACTGCCTTTGGTTTTTGTGGGTATCAACCCACATAACCTAACGGCGGTACTTTTTGGGGATCCAACCAGCCTTCGGACTGACTACCTAACAGACAGTCATAGTATTATGATTCTATTTATATATTTCCTTGTTTCTAGTTACTTCATTGTTATGACGCTCAACCGATTGTTGATACGCTGAACTTAAGCGTAACACTGCAAAATTTTACATGTTATTTAAATGAGTTCCGGAAGATGCGTGCTTCTGAATTTCTTCGCTCAGTTTTCTAAGATCTGTCACTCTCTTTTGAGTTCAGCTAAATTCTCCACCGACTATACTGTGAAATAATATACAAGTATTTGTTAATATCACGCAAGCATACTACATTAGAATATTGATCTATAATTCGCATGTTGGCAAGACTGATCGTACAAGTGTTTGAAGAAAATGCACAAATCATGAAGATGGTGGAATGCCTCCCTTTCATTGGCTAAGGGTTGATAATGGACATGGTTTTTCTAGTACCCACTAGATGCCGTGAGCGCCTACTTGAGTTCTATCCACAGGTCGGAAGGCTGAGACTTGGCAACATGTTCATCAGTCATACCCTTGTCAGGCGGGAACATGAGGGAACGTTCAGTCTGGCAGGTGTTCTAGTTTATCTCATAGGGATATTTCCTTCTATATTGTGTTTCTTACGCTTTGTACGTTTATACGCTTTATAGTAGCGTTTATACTACCCTTCCAGATGAGTTTTTTTAAAACTGTAATCCCTAATTGAGAACACATTGACGAGTGTGCTTTGTATCTGGCAAATATGGTATTTTTAAATGCCTACGGTACATGGAATTATCACATATCGTACTTCATGTTTTAAACTTTGATTTTCCTGGAATGTTTCGGCACCGTAACAGTGCCAGATACATGTTGTATCCCCAACTGTAATGCAAATTAACCAAGTAAGGTTCCCAAGTGACGAAAAGCTGCGCCAGGCCTGGATTAGGGAACCTTAGAAATGGTTCGTAGATTGCATAAATTAGTCAATTAAGTGAAAAAATACTTTCAGTTATTGCAACTGTATTGCTAAACAATTATTCACAGCAAGGAATGATGCTGTTGATGTCAGCAAACTTGGTTATGGGAAGAGAAAGTTGCAGCACTTTAGGAAGGAAACAGAAGTAATCTGATACAGTTATGGAATACCAGCAGCAACAGACTATTTCTCTAATGGTAGTAAATTATCTACATACATGTGCGGCGGAATCGAGGGTTTATAGACCTACAGTGTGAAGATGTTATGGGAGATAGCCTACATTTTTGCATCACGTAACCCACAATAGCATCTACTCACTCCATATTATTATTATCATAACACCGCCAATTGTTTTATTACCATACTTCAGAGTAGTAGCCTAAAATACGAAAAGAAACCAAAATAATTTTCTTTATTTTGCCAAACACTTTTATGTTGGTAAATTATTTCCGTGTCACTCATGCCTAATATCAGCTGCTTGGCTCTTATAACAACTTTTCACGATCATATGCACGTTATTCATTTATTTCCGATTGTAACACTTGTCATGTGTAAATAAAAATCAACAGATGTTTTGCTAAACATGTACATTATGTTTGTCCAATATTAATTCCGTAGTTTTGTCGCCTCTCGTGCTAGCAAACAGCTGTTTCAGTTCAGGTGCTCGTGACGAAGTATGACTGACAATAGCCGTAGCTACAGTGTTGTCAGGTTGAACCTTCCGACCTTTCTAGAGTCGACCGTGGTTCTATCCTTCTTCTACTCATGATTCTCATTGCCATTCAGTTCTACTAACATAGCCATGTTGCAGCAAACGTTTTTCCCATTTAAACATTTTCTTGCGTTATTATTATGATTATATTTATAATTTAGTGCATTAGAATATAAGTCGTAAATTTTCTGAATACGAATTAGGGGCTGTTAGCCGCTGCCAGTATAATATTTGAGCTGTTTGCAAACTGTATACTCTATTGTTTCCAAAGATGAGTTGGCACTCTGTGGCGAAGCTGCAATGATTGCAGCACCCAAAGAGGCTTTCATAGGACAACTTGGCAATGGGGGAAGTGGATTCAGGAAGTGCAAAGTTAAGATCCTAAGGTGCTGCGGAGAATGCAGCAGCCGTGGGGGAAGCGGATTTACGAGCCAGACTGGCCTATACTTGTGAATAATTTAAAGAGATCTATTTAATTACACCGTTACCCCATTACTTTCAAAGTGTAAATTGATATTGTCTAATACCCTGGGGGGGCTGCAGCTCTGCAGCACCCTTTCACGAGCCGCCGCTGTTCACCGCTAGTACATTTGAACGTCAATACTTTATAAATTCCGCGCGCTTTCTTGCGTGATCCGACAACGTGTTACCCCACGGGTAGAGTCAAGACGAACTGAACTCCTCTCCAACGTCTCCCCATATAAAGCTTCCTGATGAAAAATAGTTCACCGGATTTCCAGGAGCGACTCTCTTTTTTAAAATAATGCATTTTCAGACAAAGTGAAGTATGATCCGTATTCGTTATTCATGGAGGTTCCAAATTCACTCTCGTGCAGGCAATCGCTTCGGGCATTTAATTATAATTAATTGCTTTCTTCCACGGCGTCATGATGCTACCCCGGTACTTCCCCTCTGGCTCCTTCAGAAATCCTGACTCTGCCGCGGATTAGGTCTGTGCATAAGTTCCTTTATAGATGCAGGCTTTAATTTAGGCGTGAGAACACTCCTAAATTATCTTCCCTAGAATACATGCATCTGGGTGTAAGTTTCATCTCAATTCATTGCTCCATTTGGCCGTAATTAATTAATTTCCGTGGGCGACCACCCCCACTCCACTGTTTCGCCTTGTTGAAGGGGGAATTTCTTGGTCGTTAATCACGGCCTTCAGCCTCCAGCCACGCCGAAAGTAGTGCCTAGGCGCCAGGTCTACTCCGCCCACATTCAACTTCGCTTTGTCAAAATGTCAAGCTGGCTCGCTTTCTTGAGCTCTAGCACCTTAAACGTACATAGGCTTGTATTTTCTGCAATAATCCACCTTTAAAGCTATTATATTCCCGTTATGGCCGTGAAATCCTGCTATTATAATTATATGCAGTTATAACTCATTGTTCCTTGGGTTCACTGTGGCTGTTCCCCCTCATAGATCAATGATTCGATTCTGTGCAGAATCATGGGCCTGGTCTCCTTTGTAATAAAGACCCCGGTTCGATGCCAGTCAGCCGTGTCTAGTTGGAATTTTTTTAAATGTTAAATTTAAAAAAAAGTTTTTGATTATTTAATGTTTAAATTTTACATTAAACAGAATCTGAAATTTGAAAATGTTATACAGAACAATCAAAAGGGTTTTTATAATATAAAAACATATTTATTTCTTCAAAATCACATCTCGTCTTCGTCTAAATCAAAATTTTTCTGATTTTGTAGCGTCCTTTCCACAACAGGTTTTGCAAACTACTGAATATCGAAGTCCATATCGGTGACATGTGTATTGCACGGTGTTACATGGTTCTTCAACTGTAGTTTGGCAGGCACAGTTTAATTATAATTTAGGAGTTTGTCTGGTGCTGGGCTCAAGTTAGTTAATATCGGCTGAAATTCTCCGCCAACCAACTGCTAACCACATAGTGTAGGATAAGGGGTTGGCATATTAAGATTTTCTCAAATAAAACACTGCAAATGCACTCGAAGTAGAACATATTTCACTGCATTTTATGTTGGGAAGCAAACAAGCTATATCTAATTGTCTTTAGCCGAAGCCATTTTCCTAATTTATTCTTCATAATGAAGCTTGTGTCGATGTTACCTCCATAGAGTGACACAATAACTTTTCAGCCAATTTCTTAGGATGATCCAAAATGGAAATACATTTCGCATAAGATTTTGGATTTTATGACATTCTTGAAAGCAGAAGATTTACGTTTCCCAAATAACGTACTGGGGATGTAACACTCTGTTAATGCGTGAACAGTCAAGTTTTGCTAGCCACGTCTCCAATAGCTCTTTGCATGCCTTGAATGTCACGAACTTTATCAGATTGTGTGGCGGACTGCATTAAAATGTTCTTAGCAGAATGATGTAGTAGAAAGAATTAAAACATCAGTATCATCAGCTATTACAGTGATTTTTTTTCTGGGCTCTGTTTAAAGCTTCCTTGACGATTAGTGTGTCTACATCTCCTCTGCATGAATGACGGAATGACCTCTTCATTGAAAATAACTCCTCAGTATATTGATGAAGCGTTGTTTGTTTGTCGAATTGGAATGAAATTTGTTTTTCTTGATGATCACAGGCGAATTTTCATCAAAGACTACTTCAACAACAGACGTCTGCTTCATGCGCAATCTGTGCTCCATATCTTGGTTTTTCATACCCATCCAAAACTATTGTCACTTTTCCATACCTTCTGTTGACACACGATTTGTGTAGTCTTATGGCATCGCCAAATGTTGCAGAAGCGGATCATGGTAACTAGTGAATTAATGCACCACCATCAAGAACGTACGAAGTACTTTGCAGGGAACGAGACCGTTGCATTTCATTGACATTCATGCTATCTTATGAGTTTGCCAATTATGATTTATCAGTTTTTCTCGCTTGCTGGGTACTATGGTCAAACAATGAAGTTGGTAGAGTGAATAACTCGTAATTGAAAACTCCCTTGTATCTTACTATCCAAGGAAGTACAAGCAAGCATCTTGGGTGTTAAAAGACGTGAATCTACATGGTGAGTCTCACCAGTAATAGCAATTCCTTTTTTCAATCCTTTCATGGTTACTGCAGTGCTTGGGCTGATTTCAATGAAGTTTTATCTTTAAACAGTTTGCCAGTAAGTTTATCTTGAATGCTTCTTCCAATGATGTCAGCATTTTCTGCAGTAACTTTGTATTCACTATCCGTAATTACGTTAGAAATATCCCATAAATCACTTGAAGAAGCTGTTAATGGATTGTGGTCTATAAAAGATTGTTTTTCATATCTTCGAAATCTCTGGTCATCCTTGCATCAGTTAAATCAGTACCTATGTTGTTCAGTACCAATACGTGAAACACTGGTCAACAAACGCATTGCACATGTTACTTCACTATATCTAGAATGGCTCAAAATCAAAGTTTCACGGTGACTTTCAGTCATTCCTCCTCCATGAATTATACCAGAACGACTTTTAGTGCATTTCATGAGCGTTTGTTGAATGTAGGCCTACATATCGGTCCAAACAGCAGATCACTTCCTGCCCTTTCATCGCACAGTAAAATTGTCTTCATTCAACATTTTGAATATTTATGGATTCGTTGATTTTAGTTCCCACATTTGTTGAAGGTATATTCTTGTGAATTTAGCATAATTATTATGAACTGAACTCGCAAAAGAAAAGAAAAGAAAAGTAGCATATGCTCATCCGCCTGTAAGTGCATTTCGAAATTACCTGATCGCTCAGTCGAAATAAATGTTTTTACAATATCCATCATGGTCAGATACAACTACCAGTATTTGGCAGTACGGTTTTGTGATTTGAAGAGGTTCTTCCTTTCATCTATCAGTGACGAAAGTTATTGAGATCAGGTTTTGAAATATAACTTCCTCTGGCTTGATATCACGTCTGAGCACGTTTTTGAAAAGGTGAATACCTTTTTCAAGATTAATCGTTTGTTTCCACTTCCATTGCATGACCGGTAATGCATTATCGCTCAAATATGCTGGTAGGTTGCACTTCAATACATCTGCTACAATTAAAGCAGTGAGAGCTGAAGAAATGAGATAATGCCCGCGAAGAGCACGTGAATATGTTTTAACTTTTAACATGTGGAGTAATGAATTTTCAGCATGCACTGACTGCAAATCATTTTCTATGCCCGAGCCTGCCACCATTCCTCCAATAGCCCCAAGAAAGGACATCAGTGTATGAAACCCACCAAGCCATCAAATTCTCTCTTCGTGATGAGCGCATATAACTTCCATTCGGGGTGAATGGAAGTAAATATTTTACTTTTAAAAACCAATATTATATTCTTTTTCAGCATGAAATTTCCTGTAATTTGATACCATATATGATTTTTTTTTCAATATTTGGTGGGTTTTCAAGACGACGTCCAAAAAACTCATTTAGCGCGACGCTACGGATGTATATTTTTAGTATGTTGATTAGGAGTGTGTAACCTACCATTTACAACAAGAATCATTTTTGTTGCAATTATAAGGTGCGTTCAAAAAGTAACGAGCCGGAGGCATAATTACAGAAACCAGTACCTGTATGTTAGAAGTATTGGCCCTGGCTGTTGAGGCACTTGTCCCACTGTGATACGAGGCGGTGAATGGCCGTCTCATAAAATTCCCTGGGCTGCGATGTGAACCAGTTCCGCACGTACAGCTGGACGTCGGCGTCCGAGGTGAATCGTTGGCCCCGCAGAGCCCTTTTCAGGGGACCTAACATGGCGTAATCACAGGGAGAGAGGTCTGGACTGTATGAAGGGTGGCCGAGAACCTCCCATTTGAATTTCTGCAGGAGTGCCACGACTGTGTTCGCCGTATGAGGTCGTGCATTGTCGTGGAGCGACCACGGCGGCTATGGCGTTCACTGTCACTCGGCGGTCATGGTTAATGAGTGCATCAACCAGCTGGACGTTGTCATCGGTAATGCAGGGGGGTGCCCCAGACTGGGCATCACCGGCTAACGACACCCGTCCTTCCCTGAAGCGCTTGTGCCACGCCTTCACCCTTGCAAGGGACATGCAGTGTTCGCCGTACACTTGTGACATTCGGCGATAAATGTCCGTTCCCCCTACTCCTTCCGCTGTCAGAACCCGAACAACACCTCTTTGCTCTTCGGTTGACGCCTCCATGTCACTGTTTGCAATGCGACTGGCAGCGATGGACGATTGATGCATGCTGCTGCTCGCTTTGTATCGTCACGTGACGTGCACGCGTGCCCTCTAACGACGGGCTGTGACCTTCCACGCTCTGGTCGGAACCACACTTCGTTACACACGCCACGATTAGCCGATGTAGTCACCGGTTTGCGCATTCCAGCCTCCGGCTCGTTACTTTTTGAACGCACCTTATAGTTCTACCTCTCACACTATTTCTACTGCACTAAAAAGGATTCTCTAACTTGCTCTCTCAATGAAAGCCATGAACAACTGGCTCACTGAAATATAAAAAGATCTTCAAGAAATTAGCATCACAGAGAAAATTATACAAGATCGATTCCAGTTCAAAACAGTAATCAACAACCATAATTATACTGAGAAAATGAATACCAGGACCAATAAATCATGGACTGAAGAACGGAGGAAGGTTGTCAGGGCCCAGATGAAGACATTTTGGGAGAAGAAAAAGTCAACATCATCAGCTAAATAAATTCAATCGCGCTTCTCAGATGGGCATAAATATAAGGTGCGTTCAAAAAGTAACGAGCCGGAGGCTGGAATGCGCAAACCGGTGACGACATCGGCTAATCGTGGCGTGTGTAACGACGTGTGGTTCCGACCAGAGCGTGGAAGGAGGTATTGAAGGCTGCATCAAACCAGTCAAAAGACCGAAGACTCCAACAACAACAACAATGAATCCTTCTCGACATTAGTGCCTCCTGAGTTAGTACCGTTTCCTGCCAACCTCTGCATTTTCCTCGTCCCTCCGAATATTGAAGACAGAGTAACGCCCATGGGCTCGAAACAACTTAACCAGTGTTTCCGTGTAACTTGCAGCAGTCACAGTGGCCCTCGTGCAGAACACAGTCATGCATTTTTTGTTTCTTTACCGGGTAAGGTTAGCTTTCATTCCAGAGAGCTCTGCTTACTCTCAGGTGTGTAGTGATACGCCCAGGACTTACCACCAGTTACGATTTCTTGCAGAAAGTCATTTTCTACGGCAGCATAACGCCTTAAATAGTCTAATTCCTTGGCCGTGAAAGCTAATATACCATCGTTTTGGAAGCCTTTATAGGGAGGTGAAAAGCTGCTTGAGTGTTTTTTTAAGCTCTCGCAGTAAAGAAGCGCAGGTGCGCTTAATAAGAAGGGAGTCAGCGCTCAGTTCGCTACTCCTGTTGGGGTTCAGGCACGGACACCAAGAGCCCGCTGATGAGCATATCTTGGTGTTCCTAGGCGAAGCCTCGCACAAGACACGGCAATAAACCTAGAAAAATTGCTGAGTTTAAGGAGTGTTTTCCTAGCTCCGCATTTTGAGCGGAGCGCACTGCGCACTGCGGACTGCTCTCCGCACATCCCAATGCGCTGCGCGGTAGTGTTTTTCCTAGCTCAGCAATGCGCTGCGTCTATTTCAAGTTTTCATTTGTTTGAGAAGTGAGTGAACATGAGCTCTCGTGCTCTGAGCAAGAAAAAAAATTAGCGTTATTGATGTTCTTAGAAGAGGAAGAAGAGATCGAAGATGAAATTTACTCATTGTTGGTCGTCTTTATAAAGTGCGAAAATCTGTCAGTTCCATGTACACATCTAGAGAGCAAGAAAGAGTGTTTAATCATTTAATCCACAGACATTTGCTCGACGACGAAGTGAAGTTCAAATCTTACTTCAGAGTTACTAGGTGTCAGTTTGAATACTTGCTTAGTTTGGTAGAAAATGATCTTGCAAGCGAGTCCTGCATCAGGATTAGAAGACCGATATCAGCGGCAGAGAAGCTGGCGCTTACATTGAGGTAAGTTTGTAGAATTTATTTATTGGAAAATTTAAACAAGCTAATTTATTAGGCCTACGTCTAATCAATTAACTAAATTGGTCTAATTAAATTAAATTGATGTATCCTTCTATGAAAAATAGTTAACATAGCGAATCATTCTAGAAAATATTTCTTTATTATTTTAATAAAAATCGATTGTAAAATTTAAAAAATATAAAATGGGTAAAAAATGTAGTTTCTTTGGACAATGTTACTGAACTTAACTTAGAATTACTGTACACACTCAATTAGTTCTTTTTGAATTTTGTGGCAAAGAAAGAAATCTACCGTACACAAGAGAAAACTGCCCAAATACGCGTCTGTTGCGTAGCGCGCTCCACACTTGACTGCTCTCAAATGAGTCGTCCAGTTGCGCAGAGCGTACTGCGCACCACGGAGGGGTGTAGGAAAACGATGCCGTCTGATTCCGTGTTGTTGAGAAGGCTCCGCACTGCGGACTGCGCATTGCGCAGTGCGCTCCGCACAAAATGCGGAGCTAGGAAAACCCTGCTTTAGTCTAAGCTTGTCACCATGCGCTTACCTTTGTGGTCGTCTGTCAGGTTCTTAGGTACCCATCGTGCACAGACTTCACGAAATATCAGTGTGTCATGCGCAATATCGTACACAGTACCATAAGAGATGCTTTTTTTTTTTTTTTTTTTTTTTTTTTTTTTTTTTTTTAGCGTTTGGCTTTTTAGTGCCGGGAGTGTCCGAGGACATGTTCGGCTCGCCAGTTTTGTAGCTGCTTCGAGACGGACACCCAATGGGTGAGCTACAAGTACCGTTGAGGAGGGAAGTTGGAATGTAAGAACGAGGAGTTGGAAGGTAGCGGCTGTGGCCTATAGTTAGGGACCAACCCCGGCATTTGCCTGGAAGGAAGATGGGAAACCACAGAAGACCATCTTCAAGGTTGCCGGCGGGGGGATTCGAACCTCCTCGCCTCCCGGATGTGAGCGACTGCCATCAGTCATGCCGTAACCACCACGGCTAACTCACCCGGTATAAGAGATGCTAAAGCTGTTAGACAAGGTTTGCAGATGGATTCGCCGGTCGGCAAGAATCAATGCTTGTGACATGCTGGTGTGTTGCAGGGTTGCAGCTATTATCGCAACGAGGTTATCGCGTCCTCCTGCGAAGAATGTGCACCACCTGGAAATGTTGCTTCTGTGCACTGTCTTCCTCAAACACGCCACACATTTCCCCTTGAATTTCAAACGGCTTATGCCCTTTTGCCCACAAAAAAGGAAGAAAAATAAGCACTACATCTCGCTGCTCTTCATTAGTGGACGCCAATAACATTCACGCTATTGCTGTTACCTAGCTCACACTTCAAATATTGGAAGCCATTTTTCAGTGTTGCCTAGCACTACAGCCCGTGAAAGGCCTTGGCAGCCCACTCTCCTCGATCCATTGCCTTACTTCTCCATCTTCCACATCATCTAGCCACCTTCTTCTTGGTCTTCCTTTCAATGGTCTCCTGCCTGGCTTTCCCTGATATACCTTCTTAACCAGTCTCTCTAATTTAGGCATTCTTCCCACATGTCCTAACCATCTATTACCGTACCGTATGTGTGTGATACCGGTATGAATTCTATATTCACTAGTGGTATGAAGCACCTCTCGCAATGCTTTTAACCTCAAAATTGTGAATCGCATTCGTATGCTTAATTACGGTACGGTATTGGTGCATATGTCAACGATATAAAGAAAGGTTACAATACCATCACTGATTTAAAAAACAGTTTGAAGTGCAAACATAAATTTTTATCAAATGTGAACACGTATTTCGTCCTATAGCCTTTAGGCCTAATAATCCTCGACTTGTACAGGAAAGAACAACATGGTTTATAGGTGACCTAATACAATGAAATGTTAAAAAAAAACGGCCGTGTTTTGAAATTTATTTAAAACGGAAGAACGGCATTCTTTCTCCTCAAACTCCAAAATCACTCTGACTAAAATGCATCATCGTTGAGAGCGAGCACGCACAAATTAGGGCTAGTCCAGAAAGAAATAGTACCTTCGTATAACCTACTAATGCACAAGCTTTCTAACATATTTATCTTTTAATACAGCCTAGAACTGGAATCTAAGCGCTAAAATGTTTCACGGACAACAGCTGTGAACTAAGGTCAACATGGCTGAACCGAGAACTGTCGCCGGTTAAATATGAACTCAGATCAAGACGCGGTGATCTTAGATTAACGTTTATACAACATAAATTCTGAGTTCAGCACGCGCTAAGATCAGCTGAACCTGGTGAACTGAGATCAAATGCTTTATAAAATCGGCCCTAAGTGCACGAATACTTTAAAAGTGTAAAGCAGCGTGAAAGAGACGGCTCGATGAGGTAAGCGGCGGTGTTGCCACAACGCAGGAACTCACTGCAGCAGCTTGCGGTGTGGGACTCCGACCTGGTGGACCTGTTGCAACAGTGGACTTATATCTCCTCTATCTCTCTATGCGCAGTTCCCAGAGAGCCGGCCGCCTCCCCGGCTGACCCGAGCCGTGGTGGAACTTCCATATGACCATGACTCAATGGTTAAGTTGAAGTAGTTCTAAATTTTAACACCACGCGCCGCGCCGAGCCTGTGGTCTCAGCAGATGACGGCAGTCAAGCAGTGATACATTACCGTGCGCAAATTTTACTTACAATACAAGTAAGTTTTAACTGCAAAATTAAATCAAGACCCTGCTGAGAGACATTTTGTACTTATATATGGTTTAAGCAGTGACGATCATCCTAATTATACCAACTTCTTTCACCACCATTTGCTCCAGTCTAAATACTGTAGCCTACATACTGTAGGCCTGCCAGTGAAAGAGGCCCTTTCTTCTCAAGCTAATTATGAGAACGTTATTGCCAATAAGCTTTCTTCACTTAATGAATACGGTCAATAGCGAGAAATGAAATACATAAGAGCAGAGAGGTGAAGGATAACATTTGTCAGCAGATTAAAGAAACAATTACACTGACAGAAATTGAACCCGAACTGGATTCCATAAACCTGACAGTTAATTGTGACAGTTCTGAGAGAGCAGGCGATAACGTTGTTTATTATTTGTATGGCTAGCTGATTCACACACCAGCAAAGAAGATTGTGAAATGTACTTCCTGCATTAGGTCATTGGAAAGTGATTCCAAAACATGTAATGCTATAGTGATGTATGTATCCTCACCAATCTGAGAGACTTTGGCGGAAGTGAATCTAAATTTCTCAAATACCCGTCCTTATCTTTTTTTCACGTGATGAAACGTGTAGATGCAGTAGTGGGGGCAAAGTTGAAGCAAGAAGGCGCGTTGTGGGGCGATGTAATTTCAGATTATGTGGATATGAGCTGTGAACTTCCTGTGTTCCGAAATGTGTGCTGCTCCGAGGATCACCTGTTATTATATTTCCCTGGGATAGTGTTTCATTGCATTAAATGCCGGTACATTTTCCGAGTGAAAGAAATGTCCAGGGAACTGAGATCGAGATCGTCTTCAAAATCAGCGAGAAAAATAATGAAGGTTTAGAGGAAAGGTCTAGGCTACTCTTCTTACGTAGAAATGTATTTTAGTGTGTTCTGGATAGTATGTTAATATGTTCGTATGTCCTTGAAGATTCTTTTTTGTTATTCACAACTTGCTTCGTATTTAGTGCAATACATCTTTTAATAAACAACGAGCCAATCTAGCCGCCCACCTGCACATCCAGGCCAAAGAACGCTAGTACCATCTAGTGGCGGAAACGGTCAACTACCGGACCCGAGCTATAATAGACTTAAGTAACTATATCTCGGGCTTGCCTATGCATAACCTGTCGTTTACTTCCCACTGCTTCCATAGCACTCAAAATGTGCACAGTCGCTTCCACTGGATCTTTACATATTATGATATAATCACTTCACTTTCCTGCCAACACACAGCTCAGATTCTCAAGACAGACTGACTGTGATTGGTGGGATGGAAGTGAGGCATGACGTAATGGTAGCGTTGTGTTCTGCGCACCGCCTTCCCGGCTGACTCGAGCTCTACCAGCTGCTATTCTAGATTTTACCTCCAGTTGGAAGCTGTAATTTATTAATATTTCCAATGTCGAGGAACAGAACGAGCCACATGATTTCGAAAAGAAAACTGGACTTTATAATATAATATCAACGAAATTGTTAATTTTCGAGCATTTGCCCACACTTCATACAACGTATCAAACGCTAATGAAATCAAACGCGAAAAGAATATAGATGAGAGGTTTTGTAATTTCTGATAATGTCTCATCATGTAGGAGTAAAGATTGAAGGAGAAATAATTTCAACTCTGAGATTTGCTGATGACATCGTCATCTTAGCCGACACACCACAGGATTTGAATGAGTTTTTAAATGGTATGGATTCTGTCTTGAGGAAATAATTCATGATGAAAATTAATAAATATTCAAGTAAAACAAATATATTGAAATGCAGCCGAAATAAATCAGAAACCCCTATGGAAGTCGAATTGGCACGTGAAAAGCTAAAGGAAGTAGGAGACTTCTGTTACTTAAGAAGCAAAATAACCCGTGATGGACGAAGCAAAGAGGATATAGAAAGTAGTTTAGCACAGGCAAGGAAAGCATTTCTACAGAAAAGGAATCTATTGATATCAAATAGCCTATATATTTACTGTAGGTATTAGGAAGTCATTTTTGAAAGCCTTTGTCTAGAGCGTGGCACTCTACGGAAGTGAAACTTGGACTATTGGAGCAGCCGAAAAGAGGAGAAATTATGCGTTTGAAATGTGGTGTTACAGGAGAATGATGAAGATCAGATGGGTAGATAGGGTTACGAATGAAGAGGTATTAAGACGATTGGGAGAGGAGAGATGTTTGTGGCGACTGCTAATGAAGAGAAGAGATAGGTTGGTAGACACATACTAAGACAGCAAGGAATAGCAAAGTTAGTTATGGAAGCGAGGGTCGAGGATAAGAACTGTAGGGGTAGACCAAGGTTAGAATATGTTAAACAGATTGCCTCGGATGTAGGGTGTGGTAGCTATATAGAGGTGAAACGATTAGCTCAGGACAGGGAAGCTGGAGGGCTGCATCAAACCAGTCAAATGACTGAAGACTCAAACAACAACATTATTTCCGATCCCCCTCCCCTAAATGTAATTTTAACTCAGCTCATCCCCCTTCAGAGGCAAACTCTAGTTACGTCACTTTTCCAGGTCCCGTACTTGCTCACACTTCATTCTTGTATTGAAGCCGTTATGAAACACGAGCTACAGAAGAGTCTATTGTTCTAGTTCGCACAAAAACTGTCACGTTTCTGGAGTCAGTACCAGCTGTCCATTGTGTACGTGCCTATCATACAGTATTTTTATTTTTAAACTAGCAGAAGTACCCATTCTTCGAACGGTCTTTGGTATTAATAGCCAGACGTAATCAATTGAGCTACTGTTGCAATGGTTAGAGGCTTGGAACCTGTTTGTCGACAAAGATAAATGATTAGTTAAAATATGCTCAGAAAATAAATTTAGCCTACCTAACGTATACTTCCGGACGTGAAAATAAAATTGAAAACCTCGTAGACGAAACGCAATACACGTCATGTTGCTGTTTGGAGATATAATATACCTTCTGTACGACATATCGCACGTTTAAGTCGTGTGAAAAGAATCTATGGTAACCCCTGACCCCCGTAAGTGCATTGATGAATTTTAAAGTTTTAGTTGGTTCTGTGATAACCTTATTGCCATTTGCAAACGTTCAAAGAAATTTAATAAATGGAGTGTCATTACTTCTTGCAGAAATAGATGGAAAGTTGGATGTCATCTTTTGAGATGCTTTTGTCATGGCTATTGGCGTGCATTCCTTCATTAGTTTATTAAATGAAATTAGTTTTCTTGGAATATCAGAAACTGTTATAATTAGAGGCTTAAAATGTAGTTTTCGGGGACCCATTCCGGCTATTTCGGGTCCCCGAGTTTTGTTTCTGACACCAAGGGGCAGAAAATAAGCTTTTTCTCGTCGTTGTAGGCCGTAGTATAATAATAATAATAATAATAATAATAATAATAATAATAATAATAATAATAATAATAATATAACAATATAGAGATAGGGACGTAATAGACCTTCCGTACCACACCCGCACGTGTAAATCGCGTGAAAAAATTCTAGAGTACCCCTTGACCCCCTTAAGCGCGTTATATGTATTGATGAATTTTACAGCTTGATTTTGTTCCGTTATAACCTTATAACCGTTTGCAAACTATCTCAGTAATGTAATAAATGGAATTGTATTGCGTCTTACAGCAATCGATGGACCTGTGAGTTTCTGTTGCCATGGTTACCGGATTGCATTCTTTCATTATTGTATTAAATGAAATTAGTTTTCTGGGAATATCTCAAAAACGGTTGCATTTAGGGCCTAAAAAGGTGGTTCCGAGTTTCGTTTCTCACATCGAGGGGCTGAAAATGAGCTTTGTCTCGCCCTTCTACGCCTATTTCAGCAAGTGTTTTAAGGGGGTGGGCCCCCTTTTATTGGAGCTACAGAGAAGAGTTACATCAATGATTAGTGTCGTGCCTCTGAAGGATATCTGTACCAAATTTTACGTTGATCCACCGAGCCGTTCTCGAGTTATAAGGGAACATACTTGTCCACAGACAAACAGACACAGACAGACAGACAGACAAAAAAATTATTTTCGCGCGCATCCGTCATAAAACAGTCTGAAACGCGTAAATAACGCAAATTTCCGTAGAAATACAGAAAAAATAGACAAACTTTCATTTTTATATATATAGAGAGATAGTGATAATTGTTATTTTTAAATAATTTCTTCACAGCCAGAGGCGCTTGGTGACGCACAATTATATAAAATATATAAATTATATAAAAGGAGTTTGGACATCATGGCCATCAGCCTCGTGTACTTGAGTGTGTGCAGGATAACCTGTGTTATCGTAATGTCTGAGAGTGTGTTAGTTTTTGTAATTGAGGGCAGTGTCGGCCGGTAATAAGATTTCAGTGTTGCACAACGACCAAATTAATTCAAGAAAAACAATAATAATACCGTAATTATAGTTTTAGTAATAGAAGATATACGTTTCCTGTTTAATTTTGTTCTTTAATATTCAGGAAATCTTATAGTCGGTTACTGTGAACTGTCTGAGAAAGCGAAGCACGCCAACTGTCTGGAGCGCTCTTCCGTTTGGACGTTGCCAGGCCCGAGCACCGACCAGATCTCAATAGTGAAGAGTATGGCAGAGATGCTAGAACGAGTAAGTTAGTCTTATCCAGGGGTGGATCTAGGGGAGGGCGAGGAGGGCGACCGTCCAGGGCCCCGCGCCCCAAGGGGCCCCGCGCCATGGTTTTTTAAATTTAATTAATTAATTAATTAATTAATTATACATTCCAAACTAATTTATTATTCATATTCCTTTTTTTTTCAGTGCAGCCATGACCTCCCTTGACCGTTTAGCAAGTTTAGATTTCAGTGAAATAATAGAAGACTTCAGCAGGGAAAAAGTCACAAAGTAATATTTTAATGTTTCATAGTTTACATAATCTCCTTCAAGGGGACTTTAAGGTTTCATTCATATTATTAAAAAAATGTACTGTAGTGTATTCTTTATTTTATTATTATTACCAAACTATTTTCCACTTGATTTGATATTTTTTAATTTCCTATTGTTATGGGCCCCACCTTATCATATCGCCCAGGGCCCCGTAAGGCCTGGATCCGCCACTGGTCTTATCCCAACAGTTAATTTGGCTGGTCGTTGCCCGCAGATTGAAACAAGGGAGCCGAGGCGCGGACGGAGATATCCGAGATGCTCCGTCAACTGCCGATGTATTGCAATATAACTTGCGCGTACTTGGGTTACTCGCGGTTCCTTCTCGTCCTCGTATATAACTTACGTTGTTTTGTTCTCGTGAAGGTTCTCATGTAGACTAACTTATAATCTATTTAATCCGACGACAATGTGATGTTCTCTGAAATGAGGCATTAGGCCGGTATTACACTATCAAAGAAATTTGTCAAAGAAATTTTATCAAATATTTTATAAAACTGAACTTTTATAAAAGTTATACAAAGAAATTATCACACCATTACACTACATCAAATATTTTATAATAGTTCACTTTACTGTACATTACGGTACCGGTAGTTGAAATTCTGTAATGGCAATACCGATATGTAAAAGAAACGGAAAGATAAACTAAACGTCTATGTGTTAAACCATAGTTCGCCCACGTGACAAGAAAGGTATTTAGGCCTATAAGAGTAAAATCTTGGTGAACGTACTGCAGTACGAGGACTTTAAAAATTATATTAATATTTAATTATTAATAATTATGTTTTTTTTTTCGTGTGGCCTCCTGAGAGGCCGAGTGCAGGTCTTTCTAGGTGACGCCCGTGGGCGACCTGCGCGTCGGGATGAGAGATGGAATTGATGAAGGCGAATGAAACTGGGCAAGGATGTGGAAGGAAGCGGCCGTGGCCTGTCAGTAGGAACCGTCCCAGCATTTGCCTGGTGTTGAAAATGGGGAAACCACGGAAAACCATTTCAAGGACGGCCGACGGTGGGGCTCGAACCCACGCGTCTACCGAGTCAGCAGAGAGCTTGGCCCCATGGCCTAACGCTGCGCTTTAGCGCGCGTAGCCACTACTGTCGGTAATAATTATGATGAAATGAATGATCGTAACGTTCGAAAAAAAACTCTGCCCGAGCAAATAAAATTGAAACATACGAAGTAAAAAAAAACACGTCTTAAGTGGGATTTGATTCCAGGTCCCCTCGAACGAGAGTCAAGCGCTCTACTCATTCCGCTAACTAAACAATGGTGCATTATGATTGGTTAGATGCATTACGTCTACCGGTAAGGATAACGTGCTTATTTACACTCGTTTGTAATACCATAAGTGTAATTGAAAAATGATAATACAAATATTATAACATAAAATGCACTACTATTCGCGGCTTATTTCAGCCTATTTAACTATTTAATTCCTCTTTATATCCTGAAATGCGCGTCCTTTATGTGCAGCGCTTATAGCCTCGGCTATTTTTACCTACAGATTCTATCTGTTATTTATGTTTTACGTTGTATACCATTCGTTATGTAACATATTATGTAACATTTCATACATTTCACACTCTGATATGAGCATATTTGCTGTGATAATATTTCAGCTGTTATGATCCGCCATTTTGGTTCGAATCTTTTATCAAAGATAGCATGGTGCTCGTACATTTTATAAAATAAATTTTATAAAACCACCTTTTATAAAAGATTTCCCCATTACACTGTCATAGGCTATCTTTTATAAAAGTTCTTTTATCAAAGATCTTTGACAATTTTCTTTGATAGTGTAATACCGGCCTTAGTGATGAATGAGGTACATCAGTTTTACCGCGCAATTGAATACAGTTTTCTCTGATTTCAAGCAGTCTTTTACCCTAATCCCCCTTAATAAAAATAGTGCAACACCCAGAACATTTAGCTGCCAACCGCCACTGATTGAAGGTAATATTGGAAAGGAAGTGGTCATGGCTTTAAGTTAGGAACCAATACGGAATTTTCCTGGAGTACCCTCCTCTTCTACCCCTCGGCATAGCCGTGCACCACGGCCGCAAGGGCAGCTGCATCAAGTCCGGAGATCGTAGGTTCAAATCTCGACGCTGACAGCGGCTATCTTGATTGTGTTTTTTCTCGCGTTTTCCCACACTTCCTCCAGTCAAATGCCGGGATAGTATCTTACTTCAAGTTCTGGCGCACGTAACCCATCCCTGGTCCTACTACAGCTACATACACGACTACAGTCATCGCAGAAATACAGGTTTTCAGACAAACTCAACGCTCACCCACCTACCTGGGGCTGATGACCAAGATATCCCGGTCAATGTATGTGAGATTTTCAAAGTGAAATGCCATGTCCTGTGGTTCGGATTCCACGTAAAAAGGAGGTCCCGTGGCTCATATCTTGAGATTAACGGTCACGTAAAACTACAATCTTCCTTTCTTTGAATTTAAACAACCCCTTCTTCTGAGTACTGGCTCTGTAGGTTGAGTGTTACCCCGTTCCAACCCTCAGACCAGTATTAAATTTGTTGGCAGAGACCACATAGGGACTCGAACCTGAATTGCCTGTATTCCGGGCTGGTGCGCGGACCAATAGTACCACAAACGGTCCAAGCTCGAGGCAGGTAATGTAATATATAAAAGTCAATGGGCCTCATCCCTTGTAAAATTCCAATCCGGAGGTAAACTAGTCCCCCGTTCGGATTTCCAGGTGGGGACTACTCGAGAGGGGGTTAACATCACAGAAGTGACAATTAGGAAATCTGACATTCTGCAGATCAGAGCGTGGAATGTTAGAAGTCTGCTAGGAAGTGGAAGGTTAGAAAACTTAGAAAGGGAAATGGATAAGTTGAGGTTGGATTTGGTTGGGATTAGCGAAATGCGCTGGCAGGAATAACAGGACTTCTGGTCAGGAGACTATAGGGTCATTAGCACTAAATCAAACAATGGCCAATCAGGGGTTGGTCTCATATTGAGTAGGAAACTTGGACAGCGGGTGGAATATTATGAGCAATATAGTGAACGGATTATTGTAGCAAAAATCAATACAAAACTACGTGCACCACGGTGGTACAAGTCTATATGCCTACCAGTCAAAATGATGATGAAGACGTTGAAAAGGTCTACAAAGAAGTAGATGAAATTCTGAGGTATATCAAGGGTGATATAAATGTTATAGTAATGGGAGATTGGAATGCTGTGGTAGGAAAGGGAAGAGAAGGGAAGATAGTAGATTTCGGATTAGGTGAAAGGAATGATCGAGGAAGCAGGCTGATGGGTTTCTGCACCGAGCATGAGTTGGTCATAGTTAACACCTTATTCAGTAACCAAAATAGAAGAATCTACACATGGATGAGACCAGGAGATACAGAGCGTTACCAAATTGACTTCATTATGGTCAAGCAGAGGTTTCGAAACCAGATTTTGGATTGTAAAACATATCCCGATGCTGACATAAACTCTGACCACAATCCGGTTGTTATGAAATGCAGATTAAAGTTGAAGAAAAGACAAAAGCCAAAAAGGTGGGCAATAGACAGACTGAAAGAGAAGGATGTAAACGAAAGATTCAAGAAGAGTATAAAGGAAGGACTAATGAAAAACCCTAAACAAACTTCAATTGCAGACGAATGGACACTTTTGAATAATGAAATAACAAAATCCGCTAAGAAAACATTGGTAGGAAAGAAAGAATAGGTAGAAAACCGTGGATCACTCAGGATATACTAGAATAAATTGATGGATGAAAGGCGGAAACACAATAATGTAAGAGATGGAAAGGGGAAAGCAGAATACAGACGTCTGAGAAATGAGGTTAACAAGAAGTGCAAGGAAGCGAAAGAAGAATGGTTGAAAGAGAAATGTGCAGGTATAGAAAATTGTCTGAAATTAGGGAAAGTAGACACAGCTTATCGAAGGATTAAGAATACTTTTGGGGAAAAGAAGACTAAGTGCTGTAATATTAAGGACACAAATGGAAAGCCTCTAACAGGTAGGGAAGAAAAGGTTGAGAGATGGAATGCTTACATAGTGTGTTTGTATAAGGGAAAGGAGGTTGAGAATCATGTAATGGAAAGAGAGGAGGAAATTGATGAGGATGCAAAAGGAGATGTAATACTGAGATCAGAATTTGACAGAGCATTGGAAGACTTATTCATTCATTCATTCATTCATTCATTCATTCATTCATTCGTTTATTTGCAATTGGGGGTGTGTCCCCCGGTGGCAAATTAGATATACATAACAAATAAATAACTGTACATAAAAATTCACTAACAATTAAACTGGTGTATTTACACAAATAGTCAGTCTTTTCTTAAACACACCTATATGTTTGGGAAACGGCTCTAAGACTGCGGCAGGTAGAGAGTTCCAATTATCAATGGCACGGTTTACGAAAGAATATTTACCATAATTTTTTCGCTGTGGTCGGCCCTTAACTTTGAAAGGATGATCGCTCCTACCCATGTAAGTAGGCGTTTCCATACGTTTGCTAAGCTCACCCCATGCTGGTTGATATGTATCCGTGTTGTACATAGCGCAGAGTCTAGATTTCATCCTCCTAGCCTCAAGTGATTCCCACCCGAGTTTCTTTAACATACGGCTCACACTGCTCCTGGGATTAAAGTCACTGAGCACAAATCTAGCGGCTTTTCTTTGTACCATTACCAACTCATTTATGAGCCCTACTTGATATGGATCCCAAACCGCCGAGGCGTATTCCAGAATAGGTCTTACAAGTGACAAATATCCTAATTCATTAGCAGAGGTACTACTTCCTTTTAATACCCTCATTACAAAGTGCAGGGATTTGTAAGCTTTAGAAACTACACATCCTATATGACTACTCCATTTCATATCATTTCATACGTGAACGCCCAAATATTTGCAAGAATCCCGACGTTACGGTAACAATCGACAGTCACTGCGAATCCCATTTGGTAAGTCATTTATAAACACCAAAAGTAACAAAGTTCCGATTACGCTGCCCTGAGGGATACCCGACGTTACGGTAATTTCATCCGAGAATCGGCCTTCAATTTCCGAGCCAATGTTATATTGAAAATCTTGCCTTCGCACTTTCCCTATTTTTATTAGACTACATTTTCTTGTGTTTATTTTCATTTTATTTTCAATCGCCCACTTATAGACCAGGTTCAGGCCATCTTGAAGTACTGCATTGTCTTGTGAGTCATGTATCTTTCGATATATTACACAATCATCCGCAAACAATCGACAGTCACTGCGAATCCCATTTGGTAAGTCATTTATAAACGCCAAAAGTAACAAAGTTCCGATTACGCTGCCCTGAGGGATACCCGACGTTACGGTAATTTCATCCGAGAATCGGCCTTCAACTTTCACTTTCTGGGAACGACCCGTCAAAAATTCTTGGATCCATAAATTACTCTTCTATCAATCTTCGTCGAAGCTAATTTATGGAGTAGTATGTCATGCGGCACGACATCAAATGCCTTCGTAAAATCTATAACTACGGCGTCGACTGAAACTCCATCGTCTAACGATTCGCTTATATTTTGAAAAAGTGATTGCATCTGACTCTCGCATGAGTAACCTTTCCGAAATCCATGTTGCCTATCATTAAACCATGATAATGTTTCCCACTGTTCCCTCAAGTAGTCGCAAATGAGATGCCCCATCTGTTTACAAACGATGGACGTAAGCCTAACCGGCCTGTAGTTGCCCAATTCAAGTCTGCTCCCTCCCTTAAATATTGGGACTGCCGTAGCTCTTTTCCAGTCATCCGGGATTTGCGCATTGTTTATGGACACATTAAACATCACCTCTAAGTATCGTGCCACTGCCCTACCTCCTAGTTTAAGTACTTCACTAACAATATTATCAGGACCCTTCCATATATTGTAACGTAATTTTTGTATTAGCTTTACAATTGCTGACTGGTTTATTTGGAGAAGTGGAACCCCTGATTCACCGTTAAGGTCCAACACACAGCTATTGGATTTATTGAACACACTACCATAAAATACATTTAATTCATTAGCAATGGCCTGCTTCTCAGTAATTAATTTACCGTCACCGGACATTATCATCGACAAATTATTTGAATTTCCCTTTCTTCTCCTAACATAACTGTAATTTTTTTTCCACCCATCGCCTCCCGAACCAAGTAAACCTTGCATATAATTGTCATGAGCAGCCCTCTCTTTTATGACGAGCTCTCTTGATAAGGACTTAAATTTCAACATATACTTGTCACTATCATGTCTTTTATTGTATAATTTCCTAATTTTCCGTTTAAGACTCCTGATTTCCCGTGTGTAATACTCAGGATCTGGGTTTTGTTTCAGTAATTTAAATGGAACAAATTTATCAATAGCGCTAATTAAGATTTTCAAAAAGTTAGTCCACAGGATATTAATGTGATTTCCTTCCGATGCCCATCCTACAAATAGCTCATTCAAATGCCCCTGAAATTTGCCCTGATCCGCCTTGCGATACTGGAATATGATCTTATTTGCTACATCAGAGTCTAATTTTGTAATGTCACCGTATCTAATATTTAATTCAACCCCAGAATGGTCACTAATTCCTGGTACTTTCAGACAGTTAATATACAGCTCTACAGGCCTTACGAGATAAACATCTAAGGTATTATTGCCTCTAGTTGGGAAGTCAACTACTTGGGAAAATCCCCCCTCCCTTAAGAATTTGTTTGCAGCGCTCTGAGCTTGACCACAGCTAGTTGACTCACCAGACCAGTCTACTTTGGGGAGGTTTAAATCTCCGGCAATTATTATGCTCTTTTTCATAGCATTACCCGTACAAGTTTTATCATACAATGTGTCGAGAAGCGAAAAGTTATCTTTCGGTGCTCTATACGCCCCTATCACCCGAAGAGGGAATTTATTCCCTTTATCCGAAATTTGTACACATAACATTTCATGATCCGTATCAGCCCACTTTAAGAAACTAGCTATATTTTTGCGCACACAAATAAATAGCCCACCACCTCGCTTCCCCCGATCCCTTCTGTACATTTTGTAGGTCCCTTAAATTATGTCATTACTATTTATATCCTCATATAACCAAGATTCAGTAGCAATGACAATGTCCGGAGAATACGTCTCTACAAGATTCCAAAATTCAATTAATTTATTTCCTAAACTCTGACAATTAACCTGCAGTAATCTTAGAGTCTTACCTCCGCAGCAAATATCCCGAAGTAGCTCCTTCTGTTCCCGTCGGCTGGCAACCTCTGGACCTGCTCCTCCTCACAATGGCCGGCACGAACCGATGACCCTGTCATGTAGGCTCCCTAGGTTGAAAGCGCCCCGTCGATTTAAATGCAGCCCGTCTCGGGCGAAGTCACGGCCACCAATCCAGCAGTCAGCATCTACGTACACTAATCCCAGTTGTGCACAAACCCAGTCCATGCGGTCATTTACAGTCTTAACTCGCCTTAACGGAACATCTCCCCGCCGAACAATGCCACTCATTATAATTTTTGCATTTCTAAACTTGCTTTTAGCTTTTCTGCCTAGTTCGTAGAGCTCCCCCATGATGTAATCAGCTGTAGCCCTCTTCTTCAAATCGTTCGTCCCAACATGGAGCAACAACACTTTAACTTTGTCACAGTCCTCTACATTTGCTTCTTCCACTTGTTGGGTAAGCTGGTCAATTTTAATCCCCGGATAACACCGCACTTTCGCACCTGATTTCCTCGAGATATTTGCACTCCATCGTATCATAGAATCACCCATTATGATAACGTCATCCTCAGTTTGCTCCTGCACGCCCTCTTCCACACCGATCCCAGTAGAAAGCCGTTCAGTCACATCCTTCACCGTTTCCTCTGATTCACGAAGCTTTGTTCTATGTTCCTGTATTATTTGATCCCTTGCTTTGATTTGCACCCTCAAACAGTCCGGCGTATCGCATACCTTACAATACCAATTCCTGACATCACAATCCTCCTTCTTGACCTTAATACAGCCGAAGTGAAACCATTTCTCACATAGTCCACAATGAACACCGTTCTTCAATGTTTTACTGCACGTCGAACACTTTAATGCTGCCACTGGATCATTTGCCTGATTCACATTTGTAGTAACAGGGCCTGGATTCACTTCCACTCCACCAATAACTAACAACGCAGCTATCACTAGGGCTATAAACCACAAGTTACTAGGTCCCGTACGCACACACAAACACCGGAAATCCCGACTACCCTTCGCATACCACAGTCCGATCATCGCGCGATAACACTCCTGAGAACAACCCATTTCAGCACACCTGAGAGTTCGGAAAAAACACGACCTTTCACTTTGACTGCCAACTTGGAACTTCAAGCAGGAACAAAGCTCCAGGCATAGATGATATACCGATTGAGTTGTTACGCGGCATAGGTGATGAGGTTCTGATCAGTTTATTTCACTTGGTGTGTAGGATTTATGAGACAGGTGAGGTACCCTCTGATTTCAAGAAGAATGTTATCATCCCTATACCGAAGAAAGTGGGAGCTGACAGATGTGTAGATTACCGTACCGTACAATTAGCTTGATAACTCATGCTTAAAAGATCCTGTCTAGAATAATTTACAAGAGGATGGAAAGCCAGATAGAAATGGAGTTGGGTGAAGATCAGTTTGGTTTCAGGAGAAATGTAGGAACAAGGGAAGCTGTACTAACTCTTAGGCTGATTTTGGAAGGTAGAATAAGGAAAGATAAGAGAACGTTCATGGCATTTTTAGACTTAGAAAAGGCTTTTGATAACGTTGATTGGACTAAATTGTTTGACATTTTGAAAACGATTGGAATAAAGTACAGGGATAGGAGGGTGATCTACAATCTATACAGAAACCAGACAGCAGTTATTCGAGCTGAAGGACATGAGAGAGAAGCTGGTATTCAGAGAGGTCTAAGGCAAGGCTGCAACTTATCACCCATGCTTTTCAATCTTTACATTGAACAAGCAATGAAGGAAATTCGAGAAAAAATTTAAAGTGGGAGTGAAGATTCAAGGAGAAATAATTTCAACTCTGACATTTGCCGATGACATCGTCATCTTAGCCGACACGCCTGAGGATTTGAATGAGTTTTTGAATAGGATGGACTCCGTCTTGAGGAAAGAATTCATGATGAAAATTAATAAATGTAAAACAAAAATATTGGAATGCAGCCGAAAAAAATCAGAAACCTCTATGGACGTCAAATTGGCAGGTGAAAAGCTGAAGGAAGTAGGAGACTTCTGTTACAAAGGAAGCAACATAACCAGTGATGGACGAAGCAAAGAGGATATAAAAAGTAGGTTAGCTCAGGCAAGGAATGCATTTCTACTAACAAAAAGGAATCTGTTGACATCGAATGTAGATTTAGCTATTAGGAAGTCATTTTTGAAAGCCTTTGTCTGGAGCGTGGCACTTTATAGAAGTGAACCTTGGACTATTGGTGCAGCAGAAAAAAGGAGAATTGAAGCGTTTGAAATGTGGTGTTACAGGAGAATGATGAAGATCAGATGGGTAGATAGGGTTACGAATGAAGGGGCATTAAGACGAGTGGGAGAGGAGAGATGTTTCTGGCGATTGCTAATGAAGAGAAGAGTTTTTTTTTTTTGTCGTGTGGTGTTCTGAGAGGCCGATTGCAGGTCTTTCTATTCGACGCCCGTGGGCGACCTGCGCGTCGAGATGAAAGATGGAATGGGTGAAGATGAATGAAACTGGTCAAGGATGTGGAAGGAAGCGGCCGTGGCCTGTCAGAAGGTGCCGTCCCAGCATTTGCCTGGTGTTGAAAATGGGAAACCACGGAAAACCATTTCAAGGACGGCTGACGGTGGGGCTCGAACCCACGCGTGTACCGAGTCAGCAGAGAGCTTTGCCCCATGACCTAACGCTGCGCTTTAGCCAGCGTAGCCACTGCTGTCGGTAGAGAAGAGATTAGTAGGACACATACTAAGACAGGCCGGCCCCGTGGTGTTGGGGTAGCGCGCCTGCCTCTCACCCGGAGGCCCCGGGTTCGATCCCCGGCTCCGTCAGGGATTTTAAAACTGACGTGAGGGTTGGAACGGGGTGCACTCAGCCTCGTGAGGACAATTGAGTGGCTGTCTGACAGTGAGACAGCGCCCCGATCACGAATACCAAGATTAACGGCCGAGGGGACCCGACGCGCTGATCACGCGTCACCCCAATATCTGCAGGCCAAATGGCTGGGCAGTGGTCGCTTGGTCGGCCTTAGCCCCTCATGGGCTGTATAGTGCCAGGGGTTGACTTGACATACTAAGACACCCAGGAATAGCTAGCTTAGTTATGGAAGGAAGGGTCGAGGACAAGAACTGTAGTGGTAGATCAAGGTTAGAATATGTAAAACAGATTGCCTCGGATGTAGGGTGTGGTAGCTATGTAGAGATGAAACGATTAGCTCAGGACAGGGAGGCATGGACAGCTGCATCTAATCAGTCAAAAGACTGAAGACGCTGTATTTAGCGTACGGGCATAGAAGCCAGTCGCGAGGCAATCCCCACAGGGGATTCTCGTGTGGTTAATTCACTTTTGGGACTTGGGACGTCTTGGTCATCAACCCTGTGCGCTTAGGTGTGTGTTTAATTTGTGTAATAACCTGTGTTTCCGTGATAACTTTAGCGGTATGTGTAACTGTAATTACAGTATTAGGATCGAGAATGAGGTAGGTGCCCCGGGACTTGAAATAAGGTACTATCCCGGTATTTATCCTGGAGGGAGTGTGGAAAAACCCGGGGAAAGCCACACTGAGGATAGCCGCTGTCAGCGCCGAGATTCGAACCTCCAATCTCCGGACTTGCTGCAGTGCCCCATCGTAGTCATGGTGGACAAGTTAACGCGCACGGTTAGAATGGCTCAAAATCCATGTTGCACGGTGACTTTCAGTCATTCCTCCTCCATGAATTATACCAGAATGACTTTTAGTGCATTTCATGAGCGTTTGCTGAATGTAGGCCTACATGTCTGTCCAAACACCAGACCACTTCCTGCCCTTTCTTCGCACAGTAAAATGGTCTTTATTCAGTATTTTGTAAATTTCTGGATTCGGCTACAGGTGATTCGCAGAATATAATGAACGTTTAAAATATATTCACAGACGTTACGTTCACGACTGCCAACGTTACTGTGCAATTCCATAGCAAGCGGGGACAGATGGCATGAAGTCGCTGAGAAGAGATCTCGACTTCCCTGATGTAATGGCTGAATCTATGGAAAGCAATAAGGTAACTGATTCAAGCTTCTTTTGGATTTTCATGGCGATAATCGGTAGTAGAGGCGCTGCGGTCGCCCAAAATGACCGTTATAAGTAGGCCAGGAAGAATGCCGTGCAATGTGAAGTTTCGGTAGCAGCGGCGCGCCGCCTTTTCTTCCCGATTTTTTCCCGGGACTTTCTTCCCGATTCTTTTCTTTTAATTTCTTCTGGAAAATTTCCTGGCCTTTCCCGGGATTTTTCCGAGACCTACCTTGGGATTGTTCCAGCCTTTCTTCCAGGGATTGTTTTCCTGCAATTTTTCCGAGAATTTGGTTCCGATCGTCATTTTTGACCCAATCCATGTGTCATCTTAGATCCAGCCCACCACTAACCTAGCCTAACCTCTCTAGGGACTTCTACATTTTAGGAAAACTGGTCAAGGGAACAGGATCGTTCGGCAGCGCCTGGCTTCTGACAGATTCTACAGAGATTGTCGATTGTGCTCAGGATTGCGCTACTTGTGAAATGATATAAGTTATAGCCGATATTTTTTCAACTGTCTAAGTTATTGCTCAAAAAATAGTGAACGCGATTTTATGGCTCTTACTAAGGCATTTAACTATAAATACCAAAAATGACGGTTTAGAGTAAGACAGTCAGTGTTATTTGGGACCGGCTACTCAGCACAGCTACCCTCGGAAGGTAGCTCCTTTAGGATTTAGGTTGACATCCCTCGGTCTCTGTGTGTTTTAAGGCTTATTCGACTGGCCTTTGGTGCATTCTGAAAGCAGTGATTCAGTCGTTCGGCTCTATGCTACAGCCTCCCTCGGCAAGTGCGAGCTCCTTGACCGAGGGCTTAGGCTCACATCTTTTGGACCCTAGGGACCAACTCGAGCGCTCTAGCTTTGGTAATTTTCGATTTTTGTTTGTATTGAGGCTCATTCAATTGGGCTTTGATGCATTCTGAAAGCAGTGACGCAGTCGTCCGGCCCTATTCTACAGCCCCTGCCCCCCAGGTGAGAGCTCTTTAACCAAGAGCTTAGGCTCACATATCTCGGACTTTTGGGACCAGCTCTACCGCTCTAGGGTTTGGTACTGTTTGATTTTTGTGTGTTTTGACTTTTGAGGCTCGTACAACTGCGCTTTGGGGCATACTGGGTACAGTGCAGCAGTCACCCTCCGTGACCAAGGGCTTAGGTTGACATCCCCCGGATTCAGTCACCCCGCTCTAGTGCCCTAGGCATTGCCACTTTTAGTTTTCTGTGTGCTTTGAGGCTCATTCGACTTGGATATCCTACTTTCTAGGCACTGTTCATCAGTCGCCTGGCTCTGATCTACCGCCAGCCTCCTTGACCGAGGGCTTAGACTCACATCCCCCGCGCCCTGTCTAGTACAGGATAGCTGCACAGAAAAAAAAAACCTTTTGTTCCAAAAACTGTGCTATGGTTGGCTTTTTGTAAATCGTTAGAAAAGCGCAAAAAAAGCTTAACTCTGAATTTTAGAATAATTTGCACGATAATTTTGTCGGAAAACTCAAAAAAACATTGCAAAGCGTTTTTCTCTGAATCGACGTATTTTAAAGAAATGTTTTTTAAACAAAAAATGTAGAGGACATTGTCACCTACAATTCGTCTCATTGAGCTCATGTCATACGTTTTGAAATGCAGAAGCTAGGTGGCGCCAAAGTTTCCAAAAAAGTGTTTTTTCACTTTTTGTCCTAGAAAAAAATGTTTTGTTCACAAAAGAGCGAATTAGAAATTGGTTCCTCTCAAAATTGTCTACAACATTTATTGAAACATTTTTTTCCTCCGCCTTACCGTTCCAATGTTATAGTCTGCCGAAGTGTGAAAATTGTACTATTCAGATGGCACAAAGGTTAATACGTGTACAGTATTGATACGTTGCGATTGAAATAGATATGATTGTTTGAGCTAATTAACAAACACAGCCCGCGTCCTGTTTGACCGAGCCTTAGGCAGCTGTCCGACACCGGTCCCTGTCTAAATTATGCCCACCGCTCTCTCCGCAGTAACAATAGTAGCCTTGACTACACAGCGTTGCATTTGCTGCACTATAACTTTGGAACGGTAAGTCGGAGGAAACAAACGTTTAAATAAATGTTGCAGACAATTTTGAGACGAACAAATTTCTGATTCACTCCTTTGTGAAAAAACTATTTTTCTAGGACAAAAAGTGAAAAAACACTTTTTTGGAAATTTTGGCGCCACCTAGCTTCTGCATTTCAAAACGTATGACATGACCTCAATGAGACGAATTGTAGGTGACTATGTCCTCTACATTTTGTGTTTAAAAAACTTTTCTTTAAAATACTGAACCCATGGGCCATAGGGTCCATGACGGTCGAATCCATGTCCTTAAGGAAGAAATGAAAGAAACGTATAGTTTCTTGAAGGAACGGAGAGAGATTTTAAGCCAGGAATATAGCTTAACATTGTGCAAGCGACTAGGGACAGATGTTCCTTAGATGAGATCACCCCACTCGACATTTCAGAGAGGGCTGGTCACGAGTATTAATAACTGAGTGGAAATTTCCACCGTGATAGAAAGAGAAGCCTGAATCGGAATTCAAGCTGACGTTGCTGGATTTTGACAACGCCGCATATGCACCAGAAGAGGAATAATTAAAATTAACACGTTTACGAGCATAATAATGAGTAAACAAGCACAGCACAGTGAATCATTTTGAATGAGAGATTTTTCAGTATAGAGAAACCATGTAATAATTGTGCAGAAATAAACTGCCGACGTAAGACGACGTCATAGGGGAATTACCTAAGCCTCTGTGGAGGGGAGAGAGCAAAAAGAATGCAACACCCACACAATTGAGGACGAGAAATTAATTAATATCTCCGAATTGCACGATCGATTCTTAGGTGCAATAAGATCATTTGACATTGAAAAAAAAAGGAAGGAAGCTTGTAGTTTAACGTGACCGTTAATCGGTAGATCATGAGCCACGGGACCTCCTTTTTACGTGGAATCCGAACCACAGGACATGGCATTTCACTTCGAAAATCTCACATGCATTGACCGGGAATCGAACCCGGACCGCCTTGGTGAGAGGCATACAGCTAGACCGCTGAGCCACCACGCCCCCATTGACATTGAGAAGACGAGCTTTCGGAAGGTATAATTTTTATATTTGTGGCACCATTATTTTAGAAGTTGACCACAGGAAAGGCTTGAGTCTTATTTTTTTGTAGTAAAACAGTATAAAGCTTCGGGCGTTTCCAAGCCAATCATGCAGTTCACGACAGACTCCGTGAGGGGAGGTGCTGTATCACATCACACCGAATGCAGTATTCAGACAGCCAGAGGGCACGTCACTGTGTCACATCGCATGCAGTCCTACGAGCATTCCGTGAGGGGAAGTGCTGCTCCACGACGTAGAAGAAGTCATTCCGACAGTCCGTGAAGGGACGTAACTCTGCGTTACATCGATAACAGCTACCAGTACTCCTTGAGGGGAGAAACGCTGTTTTACACCGCCGAAGTAAGATCCAATAGCCACAGGCGTCACAGTAGTAACGACTTGCTTGCCTCCATAAGGAGCATTCAAGGCGAAATTTTAAAGTATCGCCGTAGTGAAATATTAGGAAAATCCTAATTATAGGATTTAGGCCCAACTGTATACAAGTTAAAGTGAAAATTCATAAGATATAGTCAGAGCAGGCTACGAACGTCGGACTTAAAGGCGATAGGTCGCTAAATGTACGAACGAATAGATCATAACGTACGGAAGTATCGTACCAGACAGATAAACTGTTATTTAAATTGAAGAAACCTAAAAAGGAAGAACAGAATAAGGTTCGAACGTAGGAGTGTTAAAACAGTTCAAATAAATAGGATAGGAGACTATAAACATTAGCTCCTGAAAGCAGGCGAACAATTCTAATAGTACTAGAATCGAGAAGTGCTAGCTGCTATAAACTGAATCTATAGGTCTTAGAGGAGACCTCGATCCATATAGACTTTCGTTAGGATCGATAGACAGATCTACAGAGAAGCCGTTCAAGCTAGATAAATAGCCGGTTATCCAGGATAGGAATAGCAGAATTGAACTCCAGGGAACAGTAGATGTTTCGGGACTTTCGCATTCTTCAGAATAGGAAGCCGACATCGGATAAATTCCACCCTTGGAAACGGGAATTTAAGAAGATCACGTGTGAGAGGCTCAGAAATACGGCCTAGTGATCGTTGTGAAGTGTAAAATAATCAAGATTGTGTGTTAAATAATATTTTTAGTGTTTATTATGTGTTCAAAAGGGACACATCAGTATATAAAAATGTCGTCAATATTAAGTGTGTTAGATATATGTTTATTTGTGTTTTTACGTAAGATGAATACCTTTAATATGGTGTAAAAAGTTCAAAGTGGGCCCAAAAATGAAACACCGCACCAGATTTAAGATCAGGGGATGATCTGAAAAATATGTGAGTACAAAATTCATTTTTATTTTGGTGTCAGAAATTGATTGTGTACAAAACCCACCGGAGTTTTGGAGTGAAAGGGATGTGTTTTAATAAATAAATGCTGAATAATCAAGAATACGGTCTGAACAATAATAAAATAAATAGAGAAGTTATGAATAATTATGTAAAGAATAAATCCCGTAGAGGAAATAGGTGAATAAAGGGTTAATGTATTTAACAAATGTAATAAGAGCAAGCGAAATATCATTTAATTATCATGAAAGACATTGAAATAAAGTAAAGTTGAGATATGAAAGAAATAGCTTTTGAGCTTGTATAAAGAATAAAGATAATAATAATAATTAAATATGGAAATGTTAAATAAAAATCAAATAAATTGATATGAACATAGAACGTTAAGCCTTAACGTATGTGTAAAAGATGAGGTTCAATGGAATATTTTAAAACAGGGAGCGATTTATCGACCATGGAAAGATTAATATGTGAATAAAAATAATATGAATTGTTACTAAAGAGATTTTATCAGTTCTTGGGAAGACATTTTCGGCTTAAAATAATGCATAGCGCATAATGAGCGCAAATATAATATTAAAGTGTCACGCTAGGAACGCGTAGTGGTTAAATACTTGGTACATTACTTATGGAGGGTAGTTGATTGCAGTGAATTGATAATTGTGTAAGTCCTCTATTTGTGACATTAGTATCACGAGGCATTGTGTATGTATTTAAAAAGGGAGCTAATATATGGTATTATTGAGCGTATGTCATATGGGCCACGGCCGACTCTAAATCGCATTTTGTATAAGTCCTCTGTAGGGATTGGTTCCCGAGGCACCTGAAGAGATTCGAATGCAGGATCTTCTAATGATAAAAGCCCCTGAAATTCTCCGTCGTCGTATGTGTATTTAATCTTCCCAATCAATGAGGACCCTCTCATAATTAATAAATGCCAAGGATATGAAAATGGTCTTTGGACCAAAGAATAGTTGTTTGAATGTTACGGTACAGTAAAGCCCGGTCTCCCCAGAACTGGATAGAATGAGAAGGTTTGTTTTGAAAGCCTTGAAAATAAGCTACTAATGTTGGGTCAGACGGGATGTCTCCGCCACCCTAACAGGTCATAAATCGCACCCCATGTAGTAGAGACTAGCTCTTTTAAAAGCGAGGGGGAACAGAGACCGTCTCGTAAGCTGTTGGAAAGAGAAATAAATACACCAGGAGTGTTTAAAGTTGTTAACGACCCGGGCGTTGAACCGAGGTCCTTAAAGATGGATATTTCGTTTGCCGGTTCAGATCGTAGTTTCTTATATGAGAATGGTCTATTAAGACATAAGAGATAAATAACAATCCTTATTGTAATAATGTATGGACGTGGGATTCCACGAGTTGATTGAAGGCAACTGAGTTCGGGAGTAACTATAGTTTTTTTGACTGTGTCAAGTACCTTCACGCTCTGGAGTACACAATTGATTTTCTGATTACCTTAATATATTTGTGAAATAAAGAGAGATGATAACAACTGGATGTGTGGACGTGCCCAAAATATTGAATTAGATAATTCACATAGATTTTAAATATAATTATATATTTGTTTTTGAGAAATAAGAAAATATAAAAGCTAGTGTTTGAGGTGTACAAGGATGACACCATAATAATGTAAATGCATGGAGCCAAAGAGCTCGGAGTTATGTAAACTTAATGTTAGTGCTTTATGGAAGTGAGACTAAGTAAGAATTGTTGGTTTATGTGGAAACCACAGGTTTTGAATACAATATTTGTTTATTTTATTTTGTGATCCCTTGTTCATTTGGAACAAGCAGTTGATATTTGGGTCAGTAATTAAATTGTTATAATGTTTGTAGCGCCATTAATTTTATTAATTAAATGTGTTTAAATAGGAGTTGATTTTGTTGTTATTTTTGCAAGTGTATCCTCTAATTAATCCAAATATGTGGGTCACAGAGTGGGGGAACTTACCGCTGCCCCGAAATCCCGAATTGAGCTACGCTGGTATACTGTGATTGGCATATTTCTTGCTAAATGGGCACAATACGTCGATTCAGAGAAAAACGCTTTTTAATGTTTTTTTGAGTTTTCCGACAAAATGATCGTGCAAATTATTCTAAAATTCAGAGTTAAGCTTTTTTTGTGCTTTTCTAACGATTTACAAAAAGCCAACCATAGCACAGTTTTTGGAACAAAACCATTCCAGCTGTACTGTACTAGTCATCTGACTCTGGGCCTCAGCCACCCTCAGGGACTCATTTTTTAATGATCACTCCCGGTCTTACTGACTCATAACATTTGTTGAGTGTGCAAGCTCGTGGTTTTAGTCGTACTCATTTTTAATTATCGCTCCCTATCTTAGAGGCTCATTAAATTTGTTGAGTACGTTAGCTCATGGTCTCCATATCGGTTTAGGCATTTGTCGCTGTTGTGATGAGTTTGAATATTCTCTCATGGTCAAAATCCTGTCCATGCGTGTTCAGCCACTTTGTCGCGAAGTGTTTCAACTCCTCGTCTGCTCCCTCGAGTGAAGAAACAGGTGAAAGTCGCTTGGAGTGAGGTCCGGGCTGTAGGGAGGGTGGTTAATCATGTCTCAGCGAAACCACTTCAATAGCGTGGTGTCTTCGGAGCTGAATATTGTGCCCCTGTGTGGTTAAACAGCCCAAACTTAGGGAAGATCGATGTTGAAATCAACAAGACCATGCGATTGATATCTGGTACAATTAAATGCACCCCCAACTTTTCCTCGGCTCGGGATGGTTGGAAAATGTAGTTCTTGGTCGCGTTGTAATCCTTATAGATCAAAAGGTTATATGCTGTATGACTGTGAAATACGTAAATTAATTCACTTATTTTATATCGGTTTGTATTTGTGCGGGGAAATAAGACATGGTTCAGCAGGTAGCCGATACTGAGAAAGCTGTACAGCGTTGCAAGGATGGAGCCCATCACGCGTCATGGCGCGTCTCGCTCGGAAGTAATGGGCTCAATCTCAGCAACACTGTACAGCTCTACCCGTATCGCCTAGCTGCGGAACCATGTCTTATTTTCCCGTACAAATACAAACCGATATAAAATAAGTGAATTAATTTATGCATTTCACAGTCATACAGCATAACCTTTTGATGTATAAGGATTACAACGCGACCAAGAACTACATTTTCCAACCACCCGAGCCGAGAAAAAGTTACCTTACAAAAATGATAACAACTTTGTTTCTTGGACACACATAATTTTGAAATTAATAAACCAGTTATAAAACACTCCAATGTATATGGTGTTAAAATTAGGATTCGATCTGATGACGGGTTTTTGAGATAATAATTCTTAAATGTGACACATGGTTGAAACACGCTTAAAAATGGGCACTTTTGTGTTCCAACTGCGATAAAAAATATTAAAATATAAATTAAAAATTCCAAACCTACATGAACTTATATACAATAGAACAAGAAAAATGATGATTTTATTGAATTTTATGTAGGTCTATTGGTTACTTCACAAACAACCTTCAAACTCGAGTGCACATAATATTTTGGTCGACAGTAGACTAAATTGTAATGTGACATAATATCTGAAAACTGTAAGTCACATTGACAGTAATAGTGATTGTCAGTGGCTGCTATCCCTGAGGTCTTGGGCACAATTCTTGGTTCTGCCAAGAAACTATCAATTGATAGTTTGTACAGGCAACACTGAAAAAGGAAGTTTCAAAACGTCACATTTCTGCCAAGATTTTTGCCAAGAAATGTAATTCTGGTGTGAGTGCTGGAATGGGGCACGGTACAGTCAACCTCATGAGGATAACTAATGAGAGATGGGTTTGATTCCTACTTGTGGTTGCTGTGGTTTCACACTTCTACTCCAGGCAAATGACAAGCCATGACCACCTCTTTCCAAATCCTACCCACTTACAAATGCACACTTGTATGGATCCGCATTAACACTGGTTATGAGAAAGATTCTCTCTCTCGATATATATTGTCTACGACAGGACGGCATAGCTCTACCCCTCAATGGTGTGTAAATATTGCAGCTCATACAGCTAGGGCTGAAGAGGAATCGCCGATATGAAAACCTGCTCTTGCGCAGTACAGTGTCACATTAACATATGGTTAGTTATAGAATATTAACATTCCATATACGGGAATCGTTGTATCCTAAAACTATTTGAGTCTGTGCACTATAAGATTGCCTACATTCACAAGCGATGTATGGCCTATTGTTCAAGACATGCTACCATGCAAGGTAAATGCTTCATACAGCAACAAGAGACCACATCAGGTTAGAAGTGTACTATAAGCACTAAATAAATGTGGTAGTTATTTGTTCTTTTATAAATACAATCTCTGTTCATTTATGTACTGTGTGTGACATCCAAGTCCATAGAAAGAAATGCCAACATCGGCCAGATCTCCATGTACATGGGTTGGTTTTTTAGTTTTGGCACCTTAGTTATAACTGGATTAATAACTCACTTAGATGGTTCCAAGTTTCACAGGTCCTCGATGTAGTCCCCACCGTTGCGTACAACGTGTTCCCAGCGATGTGGAAGTCGTTGGATCCCGTTGGCACTGCCCAATCTATTGATGGTACGAAGAGAGCGCTCGGCAGCCTGCTTAACGTCATTGTCATCTTCATCTTCGGGATGAGATCATAGTCGCAGGGACTGATGTCGGGAGAATATGGGGGGTGATAGAGGACCTCCCAGCCCCAGTGATCCAACAATGCCGACACAACGCCTGCTGTGTGTGTCCTAGCATTGTCATGCAAAACGATGGGCGGTGTAACCTTGTGGTGGAGCCATTTCCTTCTCAGAGCTCCTCGGAGATAATCTTGCAGAAACGAACAATAGTACGCCGCATTAACGGTTTGCCCTCGGGGAACAGTATGGCAGCGCTTCCGTACCATTGAAGACGTTAAGCAGGCTGCCGAGTGCTCTCTTCGTACCATCAATAGATTGGGCAGTGCCAACGGGATCCAACGACTTCCGCATCGCTGGGAACACGTACTCAACGGTGGGGACTATATCGAGGGCCTGTGAAACTTGGAACCATCTAAGTGAGTTATTAATCCAGTTATAACTAAGGTGCCAACACTAAAAAACCAACCCATGTATAATAAGCAGCTGGCACAGAGATGTATATGCATCAGACTGGGCATATGCAATTCTATTACTGACCACCACTAACATCAAATATACAGTCCACTATTGTCTCCAATACCCGAGCTACCTAAGGAAGTTACGGTCATCCGCTACCTGTAATGGTCCGAAGCGGGCGGCATACGCATCATGAAAAGGTCCACCGGGCCAGGATCTATTAACAGCAATACGCTACACATAATGGTCCTCCTAGGCTGGACCGCAACATGAAAAGGTCCTCAACAAGCCGGATCATGAATTTGGTCATCTCCGGGCTCGGATATGAATACGCAGCTGTGGAAATTCCGGTCCGTAACAGTAACAACGTTCTTATGTCAAGGTAGTGGTATACATAGTACTACACATCTCATACGTGAAATGTACTACGCTCGGTAATCACCAGATAATACAGAAACTACAAAGGTCAAGTAGGCAGTGTACATATCAAGTTACGGTCAATAGTGTTGCTGCTGTATCCACATCATGGAGCAGGCTCAGCGCCAACTATTACTAAAGAAAACAGCTGCAGCTAAGGCTAGCTTAAAACGTATGCACAAGTCCGTAAAGAATTTTCAGAGTGAGCAAGATCTAGAACACATTCGTTGCAGGTTAGATCAGTTAACAGGTGTATGGCAAAAATACGACAGTGTTCAGTCAGAACTGGAATGTTGTGACGACAGTCCAGATCGTAGTAAAGACAGGGACGATTTTGAAAGTGTATTCCTTGCTCTCAAGGTACAAATGATTGCTCTTGTCAAGCCAGCATCATTTGAGGTCAACGCAAACAGTGACAATCGATCGGTTCAAGGTAGTGCTAGTTGTCATTCAAATAGCATACGCTTACCTACCATAAACCTTCCTGGGTTTGATGGCGACTACAGGATATGAGTTCAATTCCGTGATACCTTTGTCAGTTTAGTCATTTCGAATTAATCCTTATCAGAAGTGCAAAGGCTTCATTACTTGTTATCATCACTTAAGGTGAACCATATCAGCTGTTGCAAAATCTTGCTATATCCAATGACAATTTCTCAATTGCTTGGAGGTTATTAAACCAACACTATATATAACAATCCAAGGTTAAAAGTGGCTCAACATGCTACAGAATTACTATCGCCTCCTCGGGTTAGTAAAGATTGTGCGCCAGAATTATGTCACCTTGTCAATCACATGAGACGTAATATTAACGCTGTAGACACATTCTGCACTAAGATTCAACTCCATGAAGTACTGTTAGCTCAACTCAACAGTGTTGACTCTGATACACGAAAATCGTGAGAATTAGGAACTAGGTCTCAAGACATTCCTAAAATTGATGAGCTTCTGTCGTTTCCTGAAAGTAGATGCCAGGCACTAGAACTCAGTCAAACTACTCACTCATCTCAGGCACACTACGGTGCTAATCATACGTCTGGTACGGCCAGGGTGTCAAGGTATAATAAGGTAAACAAGCATGCTTGTGCATTTGTTGCCATAACTGACAGTACATGCTCCTATTGTCAACAAGGCCACACTATATATGTGTCCTTCACTCAATTAAGTGTCCGTGAGCGACACAAGTTTGTGAAGCACAACAAACTCTGTTTTAATTGCTTAAGGTCTTCACATGAGCACAAAGCTTGCCAATCTGGAAACTGTAGGAAATGTGGTAACAAACATCACACACTTATCCATCAGGGTCACCAAGAACATGGAGGCACCAGTCCGCTCAGTCATAACACATCGATACCACAACAATCAGCAGACACTAGTCATGTTCCAGCTCCTTCTCACAACAACCAATTACCTACTAGCAGCTACTGCACGTTAAAGATGAATCCTAACACTCACTCAGATTCTTCTGTCAACTGCTGTAGTAAAAGTGAAAGACTACAAGGGCATGCTACACCCTTGTCGAGCCCTGTTAGACAGTGGTTCTCAAACGAACTTCATTAATGATCCCATGGCAAGGATTCTCAATCTAGAACGAAGTAGAGATGTCATTCCAATTCATGGCATAAGCAATGTGGAATCTCAAACCACCCACAGTGTTATGGTCGAAATACACTCCAACGTGTCTAATTTCAAGGCGAATATCAGTTGTTCAATACTACAAAGAATAACTGGGGATATTCCGTCAACATTCATCAGCACTGAAGGCTGGAACCTACCTAATGATGTAGAATTTGCAGATGATATAACATAACTCATTGGTGCAGAACTATTCGGATGTCTGTTGAGTGCAGTTAAACGTACGAGACCAGGTCATTGTCCAGTTCTACAAGATACAGAGCTCGGATACATCCTCTCTGGTCGAGTACAAATGCAGAACGCAACCTAATATCCACGACAACCTCAACGAACCTTCTTGGTTAGGAATCATGATGAGTTAGACAAGCAACTGCAGAAATTTTGGGAAGTTGAAGAACTAAACCATTCTCCTTCAACAAGAGAAGAACGCCAATGTGAGCGACATTTTCAACAAAATGTCAACAGAGATGAGACAGGCAGATATATAGTTCGCCTACCAATTCGAAATTATGACAGGCAACTAGGAGATTCATATTGCCATGCCAGCGGTCGATTGTTACAATTAGAGCATCGGGTACAAAGACAGCCTACTCTGCGTGCCGCATACAATGAATTCCTTCAGCAGTATGAGGATCTAGGACACTTGAAAGAAGTAGAAAGAGGTCAAGACAAGGCAGGACAAGTCTACTACTTACCTCATCATGCAGTCGTCAATCCCTCAAGTACCACCACAAAGACGAGTAGTCTTTGATGCGTCAGCAAAGACAACTACTGGTTTGTCCCTCAATGACAATCTTCTTGTGGGACCAACAGTACAACACGACTTGCAATCCATTATTCTGTGCTTCAGAACGCACAAAGTCATATTCACTACTGACATAACTAAGATGTACAGACAAGTGAAGGTACACTCAGAGCATTCCAGAGAATATTGTGGAGAAATTCGCCTGAACAGCCAATGACTATGTATGAAATTACTACAGGTACGTATGGTACGGCATCAGCACCTTATCTTGCAACTAGGTGTCTCCGGCAATTAGCTGATGATGAGAATCAAAGGTTTCCGCAAGCTGCAGAGATATTAAGGCGAGACTTCTATGTGGATGACATGCTTAATTCATTGGTGTATGCACTACGCATTTTAAAAATATTATATTTACACACGATTTCAATTGTGTGTTTAAATTACAAATAATAAAATAAATAAATCTTGAAATTGAAAGATAAATTAACATAATTAAATGCATTAGTTCGTTTTATATCAGATAAATTATATCTGTAAATTATTAATTTATTTAGTAATCAAGGAAATTTAAAATAATTATTTCACTAAAACTGGGGGGGGGGGGGCCCTCCCGGCCCAGGGCTAGAACCGCCTCTGATAAGTGCCGATAAATTCAACACCAGAAGTAGGAGAATCTTCGTAGCCAAGGAGGGGAAAATTCGAACGAGACTGTCATTATCCAAATAGGAATTAGGAGGCAGCGGTTGAAACTTGCACCCCTAGTATCTGGATCGAACGAATTCACGTGTGTAAGGCAGTGCTAGATGCCACAAAGTGAAATTCATTGTGTAAATATAATTATTAGTGAAATTTATATTTTAGTGATTCTTTTTAGTGTATGTGAAATAATGTGTGTAATCCCTCAAATCTATTTAAGTGTGTTAAATATGTGTAAACTAGAGGGAAATTTAATTAGTGATAATATGAGTGTCAACATGGTGTGAGAAATTTGCGTGGGCAAAATGTCGCTCCACTGGGATCCGGACAGTTTGGCCGGATAAATCATGTAAGTAGAACCAAATTTTATTATGTGTTTTGGACTCGGGAAGCTTGTGAAACAATAGTAACCATGGAGAAAGTATTCTCCAACACTGAAAATCAGGGATGTAAAACTGTGTAATAATGAGAAATGCAGGATCTAATAATTAAAGTAATAATTACTTAAATGAAAAATGTGTAATCAAAGAAATAGTATTCAGTGAAATACCAGTTAATGGAAAGGAATAATGTTATTTAAAGGCAAGCAGGATAATAATAATGTAATGAATGAACAAATTGTTGAATTAATATTCAAGTATGAGCCGTTATGTGCTGAAATAATAATAATAATAAGGAAATGAATTAATAAGATATTGAATTAATATTCAAATATGAGCCGTTATGTGCTGAAATAATAATGATAATTATTAAACCAGTTGTGTTCTTGTAAATGAAAAGTCAAGATTGCGTTAAAGGCAAAACTATTATTTTTCGACGGAGAAATTAATTATGTTGGAATAAATATTTGGCTTTGAAAGGCATCACGAATGTATTGATTGTCGCCAATGAGCGTTTATATTATTAATTGTCACGCTAATAAATGCGGTGAAATAATACCAGGAGATTATGATTGTGGGGATCAGCTGGACAGAGTAAATGATTATGTGTGTGTTTGCCATGACAAACTTTGAAGGGTGCTAAGTTTACTGTTGTTAAGCGCGGGGATGAGTGCGAATACCTCCCCAAAAGCCGCTATTATTATTCGGACGAGTGGTCAGATACCATCGCTCCATGTGTTAGCCCTTAGTCCTCGAGAATGGAGATGTCCTAGAGGCAGGCCAGTGAATCGAACCGGTGTTCTCTTATGCCGAAGCCCCTTAATTATTATTGGTTTTATTGAGTTCTTACCTGCCAGTGATAAACCTCTGCAATTATAATTATACCTGAGCCAAGGAAATAGGTCTTTAGAATCTCATATGTTTTGTTAAATGAATGTGACTTGTGCCTTTCCAAGTCTTAAGAAGTCACGCTTGTGTGAAAGCAGTTGTAGTGTCCCGTCCAGGAGGGAGGAAGGTATTGACTCTCCCTCGCTCGTCATAAATCAAAGCCACAAGGGTCTTGACTTTAATGAAGACCACTGTTGAGATAGGCTAGTAACAGAGCCAGACACTGTCTGCGGTCTGTCACTATATAAACCTTTTAATGGACCGGTAATCTGTACAGAGTTTTGCTATGATTATTTATCCTTACTATTGCAGTTTGGGTCTGCATTTCATGAATAATTAAATTGTCATTTGAGACAATAATGGAAATCCCTTTGGTATTGTTACATTTTATATGTTATTGTTCCCAAGTATTTATGGAAATATTCGGACAGCTGGGAGTCTGTCTTGATTTGATTTTATCAGTAATTTCCATAACTTGTGGTACACGAGTTTTCCCTAGGACAAATACAGTTTGCTAGTTTGGAAAGAGAAATGATACAGTGTGAATATCATGTGGTACCCAATAGATGGTAATTGTTGACACCATTTTTAAACATTAACTCAAATTTATAATAATATTCAAGTTAAGAATATTTAGTGTGTTTTGAATAGATAATTTTATGTAATGATTTTACCGAGACTTTAAGAGCTCGTTTTGAATAATTTTTGTATTGATGCTAAATGGAAGTGAGAGCAGTTTTGATATTTTTATTAGGTTCAGTAAATACTGATTTTTATAGATTAATGTTGTATTTGTTCCTTGTTCATTAGAACAAGTGTGAAGCTGATTCAGTTTATTATGTTGGTTTGTAGTGCCTAATTTTGATTAATTAAATAGTTTTATAGTAGGATTTTGAATTTTATTTTATTGAAGTGTTATCCTAAGCTTGATCCTATAATGTGTGAATCACTCAGTGGGAGGACGTTCTATGCCCCGAATATATAAGACTGAGCAGTTGGACAGTGATTTGCATATTTCTTGTACGCAAGGGCACATTATGCACGAAGTGTGTTGGTTTTGTGCTTGTGAAATGTGCTTAGCTTTGTGAGCTGTTATTACCTTTTCTTTCAGCAGGGTTAAGTTCCATTCCACTGGGTTGTATTTTCTGTTATGTAATGTTGTTGTTTGAGTCTTCAGTCATTTGACAGGTGTGATGAAGATCTCCATGTTTCCCTGTCCTGAGCAAATCGTTTCATCTCTATATAGCTACCACACCCTATATCCGAGGCAAACTGTTTAACATTTTCTAACCTTGGTCTACCCTTACGGTTCATCCTGTTTGAGTCTTCCAATGCTCTGTCCAATTCTGATCTCAATATTAAATCTCCTTTCTCATCCTCATCAATTTCCTCTTCCCTTTCCATTACATGATTCTCAATCGAAACCAGATTTTGGATTGTAAAACATATCCCGGTGCTGACATAAAGTCCGACCACAATCTGGTTGTTATGAAATGCACATTTACGTTGAAGAAACTGAAGAAAATCAAAAGCCAAAAAGATGGGCAACAGACAGACTGAAAGAGAAGGATGCAAATGAAAGATTCAAGAGGAGTATACAGGAAGGACTAAAGAAAAACCCTACACGAACTTCAATTGCAGACGAATGGGCACTTTTGAAGAATGAAATAACAAAATCCGCAGAAGAAAACATTGGTAGGAAAGAGAGAATAGGTAGAAAATCGTGAACCACTCAGGATATACTAGAATTGATGAATGAAAGGCGGAAACACAAGAATGTAAGAGATGAAAAGGGGAAAGCAGAATACAGACGTCTGAGAAATGAGATTAACAAGAAGTGCAAGAAAGCGAAAGAAGAATGGTTGAAAGAGAAATGTGCAGGTATAGAAAATTGTCTGAAATTAGGAAAAGTTGACACAGCTTATCGAAGGATTAAGAATACTTTTGGAGAAAAGAAGACTAAGTGCTGTAATATTAAGGACACAGATGGAAAGCCTCTAACAGATAGGGAAGAAAAGGTTGAGAGATGGAAAGCTTACATAGAGTGTTTGTATAAGGGAAATGAGTTTGAGAATCAAGTAATGGAAAGGGAAGAGGAAATTTATGAGGATGCAAAAGGGGATTTAATAATGAGATCAGAATTTGACAGAACATTGGAAGGCTTAAGCAGGAACAAAGCACCAGGCATAGATGATATACCGATTGAGTTGCTACGCTGCATAGGAGATGAAGGTCTGATCAGGTTATTTCACTTGGTGTGTAGAATTTATGAGACAGGTGAGGTACCCTCTGGTTTCAAGAAGAATGTTATCATCCCTATACCAAAGAAAGTGGGAGCTGACAGATGTGACGATTACCGTACAATCAGCTTGATTACTCATGCTTCAAACATCATGTCTAGAATAATTTACAAGAGGATGGAAAGCCAGATAGGAATGGAGTTGGGTGAAGACCAGTTTGGTTTCAGGAGAAATGTAGGAACAAGGGAAGCTGTAATAAGTCTTAGGCTGATTTTGGAAGGTAGAATAAGGAAAGATAAGGGAACGTTCATGGCATTTGTAGACTTAGAAAAAGCTTTTGATAACGTTGATTGGACTAAATTGTTTGACATTTTGAAAACAACTGGAATAAAGTACAGGGATAGGTGGGTGATCTACAATCTACACAGAAACCAGACAGCAGTCATTCGAGCTGAAGGACATGAGAGAGAAGATGGTATTCAGAAAGGTGTAAGGCAAGGCTGCAACTTATCACCCATACTTTTCAATCTTTACATTGAACAAGCAATGAAGGAAATTCGAGAAAAAATTACAGTCGGAGTGAGGATTCAAGGAGAAATAGTTTCAACTCTGAGATTTGCTGATGACATAGTCATCTTGGCCAACACGCCTGAGGATTTGAATGAGTTTTTGAATGGTATGGACTCTGTCTTGAGGAAAGAATTCATGATGAAAGTTAATGAAAGTAAAACAAAAATATTGGAATGCACCAAAATATTTCAGAAACCTCTATGTACATCAAATTGGCAGGTGAAAAGCTGAAGGAAGTAGGAGACTTCTGTTACTCAGGAAGCAAAATAACCAGTGATGGACGAAGCAAAGGATATAAAATGTAGGTTGGCTCAGGCAAGGAAAGCATTTCTACAAAAAAGGAACCTGTTGACTTCGAATATAGATTTAGGTATTAGGAAGTCATTTTTGAAAGCCTTTGTCTGGAGCATAGCACTCTATGGAAGTGAAACTTGGACTATTGGTGCAGCAGAAAAGAGGAGAATTGAAGCGTTTGAAATGTGGTGTTACAGGAGACTGATGAAGATGAGATGGGTAGATAGGGTTACAAACGAAGAGGTATTAAGACGAGTGGGAGAGGAGAGATGTTTCTGCCAACTGCTAATGAAGAGAAGAGATAGGTTGGTAGGACACATACTAAGACACCCAAGAATAGCAAGCATAGTTATGGAAGAAAGGGTCGAGGATAAGAACTGTAGGGGTAGACCAAGGTTAGAATATGTTTAACAGATTGCCTTGGATGTAGGGTGTGGTAGCTATGTAGAGATGAAACGATTAGCTCAGGACAGGGAGGCATGGAGGGCTGCATCAAACCAGTCAAAAGACTGAAGACTCAAACAACAACAACAATCTCCTTTCCTTTATACAAACACTCTATGTAAGCTTTCCATCTCTCAACCTATTCTTCCCGATCTGTTAGAGGTTTGCCATCTGAGTCCTTAATATTACAGTACTTAGTCTTCCTTTCCCCAAAAGTACTCGTAATCCTTCGATAAGCTGTATCTACTTTTCCTAATTTCAGACAATTTTCTATATCTGCACATTTCTCTTTCAACCATTCTTCTTTTGCTTCCTTGCACTTCTTGTTATTCTCATTTCTCAGACGTCTGTATTCTGCTTTTCCTCGGTTTTCTACCTAGTCTTTCTTTCCTACCAATGTTTTCTTCTGCGGATTTTGTTATTTTATTTTTCAAAAGTGCCCATTCCTCTGCAATTGAAGCTTGTTCAGGGTTTTTCATTAGTTCTTCCTTTATACTCGTTGTGAATCGTTTGTTCACGTCCTTCTATTTCAGTCTGTTTATTGTCCACCTTTTTGGCTTTCAACTTTTCTTCAATTTCTTCAACTTAAGTCTGCATTTCATAACAACCAGATCGTGGTCAGAGTTAATGTCAGCACCCGGATATGTTTTGAAATCCAAAATCTGGTTTCGAAATCTCTGTTTGACCATAACGAAGACGATTTGGTAACGCCCTGTATCTCCTGGTCTCATCCATGTGTATATTCTTCTATTGTGGTTAATGAATAAGGTGTTAGCTATGACCAACTGCATTATTAATCTGTACTGTATAAGATGGAAGGCAAAGAACTGGTCAACCTACCCATTTATCTCCTGGCTTAGTATACCTTTTGTGTGGTGCCTAGGATTTTTTGTTTTACTATTGTCACATTGCATTTAGAAGATCCAATCAGCCAACTGACATAAAAGGATGTGCCACACCATGATATGGTTCAACATTAGGTAATGCTAGCAAGGCCCTTATTGCAGAGACCTTTAAATTTATATGTAACCCAACACCAATATATTAAAAGAAAAAAACATAAATACAGTACTCAAATAGGAAAGGAACCAAGGAGCAGTTTAATGAAAACATATGATTAACAGCTGGAGAGCAGCGACCTACCAGGTAAGAACACTGAACAAACGAACAAAAAAAGATGTTGCAAGTTGTCCAAAATTTTGGATCATCCTTCATCAATGTACAAGAGGACAAGAGTGAAGATGACAGATAATGTTCCTGATGTGCAGTCGTAGCAACCTGTTATGGCGTAGGTTCTGTTAGTGGCAATACTGAAGAATGTGATAATCGATATGTGCAAGGGGTATGCCTTGCAGCTTTTGTGCTCACAAGGAAAAGATCTCGGGGGAGGGGGCAGATTGATGGAGTTCTTAAAGAGCTTTTTCCTGTGAGAACACAAACACTGCAAGATGTGCCCCTTGCACTTTCACCAGTACCATCATCAACAGAATGTATCCTATACAACGTCACTGACTGCACATTATCTACCAGTTCTAGTGCAAGTTGTGGCCTGCTTTCCACATTGGCCTAAACTCCAGTTCATTAACCATGCAGATGTGCGGCCACCATAGCAACTCAAAATCTATTAACTTTTACCTTCTTATACCTATCCACACCTGCAACCACTAGACCACTTTCACCAAGTGTTTCATCATCAAAATCGTAAACCACCTCTCCCCCTCCTCCCATCCCCTTGCCCTGAGGGACTCTAACTCTAACTAATATTCAAATACTGGGAAGCTCCAGGACTAAACATCATATCATTCTCCCATCCCTCACCCCTCTCTCCCTGTCCCCCCTCCCACCTAACCTTCCAACAGTAGCACCTAGGTAAGCATTCTTTCCAGGGACCATTCTTGTCTTCTTCTCCATTGATAAAGGATGATGTGAAAATTCTAAACAACTTGTTGACTAACGTTCTTGTTCCTATGGTGTTCTTAACTGGTGAGTTGCTATTTTCCATCTGCTTAATCATATGCTTGAATTAAAAAAAAAAGCTTATATGTTCTTCCCTGAATCATTCCATTGTTGACATCCTCAAATGTCATTACATTCACTATATTAATTAAAACAGACAGAGAGCAACATATTTGTAATAAATATAGTGAACCTTCATAATAGAGGCAACATGAAAGAAGAACAAACCATGGATGAGGGAAAATGATAGATGTGGAACTATGTTGAAAAGCACATAGCACATGACAATAAACTACACGTCAATTTGGATTTATTTATTTTGTTACTTAACATCATCACTTGCCTACACACATAAATAAACACCACACTTATTTACAGTTTTAACATTTACAAAACATTGTCCCTCTCTTTAAAAAAATGTCTTCAACCAACATTTTTTTTTTCCTACCTCATTTTGTATGAAGCGAAGCAATGGAACTTGTTGCTCTTTAACATTGGCATCATGTGCATAGATGTTATTTGAATGTTTCTTGAATGTACTTTTAGCTTTGCTAAATAATGGAATCTTCCTCCTTATTTGCTCACCAATACTCATGGACCCCCAGGATATCAGTGCTAGGCAAGCCTCAATTTGTGTGCATGCTACCAGTTCCCAGCTTCTAATTGGGGAACTGACAAATCTTTAGATCTACTTATCATGCATATTTGCAGCCTTTTGACCCAAATCAAAATAAATGCTAACACACAAAACTAAGGTATCTAATTTATCCTTTCTAGCACATTTTCTAAGTTGTAAGTTCCTTTTTTCTAGGCGATGAATAACCTTAAATTCTGAAAACTACTTAGATACAGGTGAAATGGTGTAAACCCAATACCAGACAATTGGGCATTTTTCATGCACACATTTAAAACTATAATTAAGCCATTATTACATCACTAAATTGAGGAGAGAGTTGCAGAAACAGAGTGTACAATGTACTTTTAAACCACGGTTTCTGGCCGACTGTGAGAACACATTTTAAACAAGGTCTGGCATGATTTCAATAAAGCCATGGATCAAAACAAGCAAATGGGGTGCAGTCGTCCACTGTTCTACAAGCACTAGGTTAAAACTCATTGCGACTGAAAATGTCAGCTGAGACGAGCTGGGATCAACTCAAAAACAAGTTTAACTAAACATGCGGTTTTTTCATTTGGATTTGTGCAGGACTTGTCTGGTAACCTGTGTTATTGTGGTACCTGTAGTAGTGCGTAAGGTGGTGACCGTAAGTTAGAACTTAAATCATATTTTGACTGAAGCATTTAATGAAGCATTTAATGATGCTTCTATATTCCTTGAAAATGAACTCACTTATGTTCAAAACATCTATAGATACAGTACATCAATAACTAAGCCATTTATTGTACAATCAAGATGCATTTTCACATTGTGCCTTTCCTTCAAGGCAAAAACCGTTCTACTAGAGAAGAGGGAAACCACACATATCCATTTCTAGGATGGCTGAGGTGGGAAACATGAGGCTGACACTCAAAACTAGAATTGGATTCCTTCTCCTTAGACAAATGTTAGCCACAACACCTCAAAATGGTTTAACTAAACATAATTTGTAAACAGTTGGTTTATTTATCTCTCAATAACTTTGTTACTGCAACAGTCCACCTAGGTCTTGCTCTTGATCTCTGGTTACCATTAAGCAGTGACTTGCAAAGGAAGTGTTGCGCGGTCAGTGAAATTGTACTGTAGTTAGAAAACTAAAACATAGCGATTCTCTGAGCTTGGCATTGTTTAGTGTGGCCTGTCCTCGCTTATTCAGAATGCTTGGTTGGCTCTCCGTTTTGCCCAACCAAATTGAGTTGGAGCTATAATCTGCAGCCTGTATTATTTTGCACATGTTGTGTAACTCTGACCAAAGCATGCAATTCACAACGAGTAGGGCGCCCCTTTCACCCAGGCGCAGAGGTGTTGGAAGAGCGACACTCACCAATGCCTAATACAGCAAAACCATGCCTTCATTCCAATTGCTTTGTCCACATTTATAATGGGTTATCCAATCAGTACAAAATTGTTATGATGTCGTTAACATCGCCTTCATAATTGTTTTGTTGCTTCCTTAGCCAGTCATAATTTTTAGTGCTTATCTGCCATGTCCTACTTGTACAGTGTATTCAGGAAGTCCATATATCCCTGTACCTTATAAGTGCCATCTCCTTTGTAGGTGAATTGGGAGGGGTGTGATGGTGCAGTGGTCAAGCTGCTTGCCTCTCATCAAGGCGGACTGGGTATGATTCCCGGTCAATGCAAGTGAGATTTTTATTTTCTAGAACTTAAAAAGGCAAAGCTTCTTTTATTTCCATTCTTGGTCTAGCTGCTGCGAGCAATAGCAAGCTCCAGAGGTAGTTTGACCAATAGGCAAGTGATCCAATTACAGTGATCTCTCGGCTATCCACCCTAATGTGGCGGAAGGCCAAACCGGATGGGCCGGAGTTCTATATTCTCTCTTCCGATTCAAGCCGTACCATTATGCTTACCTTTCAACATCGTTCTTCTTACTTTCATTCAACTTCCACTACTTTGGGCAGCACACCCCTTTTCAATTTCTGCTCGATTTTTTTCCAGTCTCCAACTGTATTTTATCCTACCCCTAACTCCAAAGCAATAGTTTTGGCCGTTACCCCAGAATCTACTGTCGACCAAAATATTATGTGGTCTCGAGTTTGAAGGTTGTTTGTGAAGTAACCAATAGACCTACATAAAATCCAATGACATCATTTTCGTCGTTCTATTGTACGTGAGTTCATGTAGGTTTGGAATTTTTAATTTATATTTTAATATTTTTTATCGCAGTTGGAACACGAAAAGTGCCCATTTTTAAGTGTGTTTCAACCATGCGTCATATTTAAGAATTATTATCTCAAAAACCCGTCATCAGATCGAATCTACATTTTAACACCATATACATTGGAATGTCTTATAACTGGTTTATTAATTTCAAAATTGTGTGTGTCCAAGAAACAAAGTTGTTATCATTTTTGTAAGGTAACTTTTTCTCGGCTCGGGGTGGTTGGAAAATGTAGTTCTTGGTCGCGTTGTAATCCTTATAGATCAAAAGGTTATGCTGTATGACTGTGAAATACGTAAATTAATTCACTTATTTTATATCGGTTTGTATTTGTACGGGAAAATAAGACATGGTTCAGCAGGTAGCCGATACGGAGAAAGCTGTACAGTGTTGCAAGGATGGAGCCCATCACGCGTCATGGCGCGTCTCGCTCGGAAGTGATGGGCTCAATCTTGGCAACGCTGTACAGCTCTACCCGTACTGGCTAGCTGCGGAACCATGTCTTATTTCCCCGTACAAATACAAACCGATATAAAATAAGTGAATTAATTTATGCATTTCACAGTCATACAGCACAACCTTCTGATGTATAAGGATTACAACGTGACCAAGAACTATATTTTCCAATCCCCCCCCCCCCGAGCCGAGAAAAAGTTACCTTACAAAAATGATAACTTTGTTTTTTGGACACACATAATTTCGAAATTAATAAACCAGTTATATAACATTCCAATGTATATGGTGTTAAAATTAGGATTCGATCTGATGACGGGTTTTTGAGATAATAATTCTTAAATGTGACGCATGGTTGAAACACGCTTAAAAATGGGCACTTTTTGTGTTCCAACTGCGATAAAAAATATTAAAATATAACTTAAAAATTCCAAACCTACATGAACTTACGTACAATAGAACAACAAAAATGATGCTGATATTGAATTTTATGTAGGTCTATTGGTTACTTCACAAACAACCTTCAAACTCGAGTGCACATAATATTTTGGTCGATAGTAATTGCTTTATAGCACGTAGTTTCTCATCTATAGTCACTATAACTTTTTTTGTTTATCACCCATTCCACAATTTTTCATTAAAATACTGTACTGTACAACGGAGCGCACAAAACAACAATTTACGAATGTACGCACTTTGAACATTCCGATAAACAACTGACGGAACAAAGAACACCGAGTTGCCAACAGAGCTGCTCTCTACGTGCGTTCATTGTTGTTTCAGGGCGCTGAAAGAGGGCTTCTGTGTCCCATTTGTTAAAGAGTTTTTTTCCGATAATGTATTAACAATACCGTACTGTACCTTATAATTGTGGCTCCACATGTGCCAGAAATACAAGATATGCATAAAATATTTTGAAACACGACATAGTGTTCTAGCAGGAGCCTGCTTCTTAAAGCTTTGGAAAAGTATTGGTACAGTATTAAGTAGGCCGGATAGTCACTAGTCGGATAGCCGAGAGTCTACTGTATCGTATAATTCAGATGAAAGTTTAGTCGGAAGTGATGATGATGATAATTGTTGTTTTAAGGGGCCTAACATCTAGGTTATCGGCTCATTAGTCGGGAGTAGTAGTGACAGTATTGGCAGCAGTGATAATGAAATACATGATGTGGCTGTGGTGGATGCAGTGATAAATGACGAGAGTGGTGATGAGGAGGATTTAATACTTCAAACTCTATCACACAAAACTTAACGACTACGGTAATGTGAAAAAAATATGTTTATGCATGTTCATAACGTTATCAAACGGAATTCCAAATTTTGTGAATGTCGGGTTATTCTTATACTTGTAGTACAATTTTAAGTGAAGAGTGTATTTCATTCACATACAGCTGTAATCTACACCGGCCACTGAGGAGGAAGCTTTATAAATGGCTGCATCACTGGGGGCTTAAGTGAGAACAGGTACTGGACTGTGGCAGAATTATAACTGAATACAGGATACAGAATGACCTACAGATGCAGAAACTTAGTGTAACGTGGGTGCGACAACACTTCACTGAGGTACAAAAGTGGACTCACTACAAAACATGTCATATCAATCTGGAGAGGTTTCAACGAGAATTACATAATTGTATTCGATGACCGCAAACTCAAGTGATGGTCTAGTGAATGCCATCATCCAGGAATACCACGAATTTGGCACACTGTGAATGCAGTGTATTACAGTTCATTATTGGTGCCACAATTGTGCTGTGCAGCACAAACCAAATCTCAAGAACGTTAGGACAATAACGATAACACGACAGCTTACACAGCAAACTTTGTTAAGCATCGCTTACAGTGGAGAGGATGGGAGTTGGTCCGTGTGACTATCATCTCATCCCTTGAGTGAAAACTGTTTGCTAACAAAGAAGTCATTTAACAGCATTTCGGGATGAGGCGGCACATGATAGCATTTCGCATCCGGTGGATAGCATTGCTGGCAATGAACAGTGGATAGCCCAGATGAATCCTTCAAAGATTATTGTTAACTAGTGTGTACGTGGTCTCTTATACTTACTGTCTATGCCATGATAAAACACTGTTGTCCAGTATCCTGTGTTCTTCGTCTTCCCTACAAGAGTCTCCTGCATCCAGACTATATTCAGGCTCAGGAAACAGGAAGTGTGCAATAATAACAACGTGATTTGTATGACTAATTAAAATCCATAAATTAATCCAACTTGCAAACTGTTTACATGCCACAAATTTCGAAATTCTAGGCTTTAAAATAACTCAAGTTAGACCACACTTCCATCAATGTAACCAGAACACTTTTGGGTGACCTGTGGCTGAGATGTAATTAATTTTGTCTTGTAATCACCATACATGATACAAGAAATATTTTTTGTATGTATTGGAGTGGATTTTTTCCTTGCAATCTTGGGATCATGAAGCAGACACTTTACAACAGATCCACCATGGAAATATGGAAATAATAAAGGGTAGAAATACACGTACACAAATCACACTTCCTTTTAGCATGTATTTCCTTTTAGAGATCAAATTGTGTCGAGTGATATTGAGCACATCTCTATCAAGAATTAACGATGATGATGATGATAGTTAGGGACAATGCGATGCTAGGATTTGGCCTGGAATGGCTCTTTATGTGACAATAAATTTGAGACCCACGTCTGTCACATTTAAGTGCTCTAACTGCCGGTGACAGCGTCTCTCTCACCCGGAGGTCCCAGGTTTGATTCTCAGCTCCATTAGGAATTTTAGAAACTGACGTGAGGGCTGGAATGGGGTGCACTCAGCCTCGTGAGTAGCTGTCCGACAGTGAGGTAGCGCCCCGGTTAGGGTAACCAAAATTAATGGCTGAGGGGATTCAATGTGCTCACCACACATCACCCTGCAATCTGTAGGCCAAATGGCTAGGCAGCGGTCGTTTGGTATGCCAAGGCCCTTCATTGGTTGTGGTGCCAAGGGGGGGGGGTCAATTCCCACTAATTGTGCTAGAATTCAATCCCACAACTTCTGGCACAGTGAGCAATCATCTAATCTAACCCATTTCACCACACAATGTCAAGAATTACCTTATCTAATGAAGATACAACAGTTTTTGAACCCTTTGATCACATATATATTTGGGAATTCATGAAAATATCCACTTTATACATCAGTTGATGTTCATATATACATCATGAAACTCTATGGGACGTACGTACACAAATCAGGATTTATGAGAAACTTACATGCATTACTGCATTTCATATTGTGTAACATTATCTTCATTCACTGGATTCTACGAGTATAACTCCCCATTCTTTGCATCATATTGGATACTGAGGAATTGAAAGCTCCGTTACTTCAGCTTTCTCTTTTTTTTATCGTTACTTTTCTGTACAGGTTAATTACAACACATTTATGAACATTAACTATTACGATTTTTTTCTTTTCAAAGCATTTTCAATAATTTTCTAGAAACTGGAAGCAGAAGGGAAGGTTTATGCAAAGACTTCTGCCCCTAGTATGATAACGAGCTCACAATGCTACAGAATGGAATTCTGCATGAAGATAGGCACCTATATGATTATATGCATTCCAAGGCACAGACTACCTTTACATACAGATCGAGTATTATACATCAGACTTTCTGACCTGTATGTACCATAACTTCACTACATCTTCCTCAATGGATCAGTGGTAGAGTGTTCGACTCATGATACCAAGATTGTGGGTTCATTTGCTGGAAATGAAAGTTAAATTCTTGAAGGGTGGGGAAATTTTACGCCCCCTGAGTTGTGAGATGTTGGCTCGTTTAAGCTTTTTCTTATCACATTTGGTTATACAAGACAAAATTAAATCTTGGCCAAAGATGCCCACATAGCTTTCAAGCTTTCTCTGCTAGATGACAGTGGGAAAGAAAAAAAAATCATTGCTGAGTTGGCACCACCTCAGTATATCTGTGCCAGATACAATAAGACAAATACAACACTTCTTAAGTTCAGCCTTCTGGGTGTTAAGATTTGAGAATTGTGTCACTCAAAAATCCTATACGAAATATTACTTTATAAAAGATGATGGAAGTGTCTTCCTTCTGGCTGACTCGAGTGAGTTCTGCCACTGTAATGTTTCTGATCTTTTACTTTATGTCTTCTATTATTGGGCACTGAGTCAGTAGTGTCAAACTTATTTTCAATTACATGAATCTGTGCTAGTAAAGGTGGCACTTCATCAGGACATTGCTGAACAAATGCATCACATACCCGCCGAGCCGAGTCGTACTTAAAATAAGTTTTACATACAAAAATACGATGTTGTAATGATAACTGTCTCACCATGTTAGCATCTGAGGTAGTGGCTTCGGTGGCATAGTCGGTAGCATGATGAACTGCTGTGCCCAAGATAGCGGGTTCAAACCCGGCCGAAGTCGTCGGATTTTTAAGAGCGTTAAAATCCTTCAGTATGCCTTCCTTTGGAGGGGAAGTAAAGCCGGTGGTCCCATGTCATAGATTTATGGCATGTAAAAGATCCTTCCACAGACAAAACTTGTGTAGAGCTCAATTTCTAGGTTAGATTTCGTTGTAACGCTCTATCAAACTTCCAATGTTCACCACTAGGCCAGGCGACAGGTAGTTCAATACGGAATTAATTAGTGGAAAGCTGGAAATTGCTTTAATCGCTTTATTTCGACCCAGATATTACTCTCCCAAGTTTTCCCCCTCGAGCGAAGTTGGCGTTGGCCCTTCTGGCCCTGAGAAGGTACCATTTTTCGTTTTTTTGCAAATATCTCCCATACCATCAACTTAATCAACAAAATACCTATTATAGAAAATAATCTAGAGTAAATTTACTACAAAAATGTTCCCTACCTTTTGTCTCTAATGTGAATCGTTACGATGCTACGACCATTCAAAGTGGAGCCCTTTTTGATTCTTGCGGAAAATCTATGGAAATGATAGGCCATATCAAAGTTTCTTCATGTTATAAATATTTTTCAGCATTCCAGGAGCACAAGCTGTTAACTTGTTACAAGTATAACAGCTTTTCTATGTAAACAGCTGTGGCAAAGTACCTACCATTAGTATTATTATTGCGTAGTATTGGCATAAAATCACTCTTTTCCACACCACCTGGCGGTAGAGTAAATGGCGCGTTTCTTTTAAAGTGGTGTCCCCAGGAGGACTAATCCACAGTTCAAATGTCAAAGTTAGTCGATTTAAAACCGTTTTGATGAAGGCTGGCAGTCTTGATCGTCTGCCTCGATTACTCCGTCATCGCTTTCATTGTCTGTATCGGTACATTTGTCCGACGTCACAGGGCGCTCAGGATTAACATCGATGTCTCCGTCACAATCATCCATATCATCTTCCTCGGCAGCATTTGTACATGACCATCCCATACAATTCATGCTGATTCAGGAGCATCGGAGGCCCGTTTTCCTGCAACCACACGCTGCATTACATCCTTTCGAACATTTGCAGGACACTGTGTTTAGAAGCGTTTGTGGCGCCGGATCCCTCGTCGTAGGTATGGGAGCCAAACCACATTGAGCTTTTTTCCAGCCACAATCCAGTGGATTTGTATCATTTCCATACCATGTTTGGGTTTGATGGTATGTTCTTAAAGAGTGCTCACTTGCCGCTGATTCGGTGGGAGGTAAGTTTGCGAGATTAAATCGATGTTTGCTTAGAGATTTTGCAAACAGTTGGAACCGCAACTCATTCAGGGTATTTCCCGTGGTTTTGTTGTCATAAAGCCTAGCCAAAACCAACTGGCCCGCTTTGTCAATTTCATCGGGGTTTGCGTTCACGTCTCGGAAAACCCTAACAGCTGTTTGCAGTTCCTCATTACTCTTCAGCAGTGTTACGAATTTCATTTTGCCCTGCCTGTGAAACGAAGACGTTGTATCGCACCCACTAAACGCATGCAAAAAGAGGAAGTTTTCTTGCACACACGGCGGGAGATTGAAACTTGTTGTGCAAAATAGTTGTTGTTTGGTTGAACCTTTGCCGGGTTTCATAAAATACATTTTCGTGGAGGGTGGCACACAAGCCGCCAAGATGACCAGGATATCTATATCTTCAGCCACTATAATGACCGAATTGTCTGGCCGAGATAACTCGAGTGCGGTGGTAACGATGAGCACATCTGCATCTTCTGGAGCTTGTCTGGTTTTGATTCCTTCGCTTTCGAATTTGACGAGCAACAAGTGGATCAATCTTCGTTTGTTTGTGTCATTAGACAAAAATTTTGCTTGTGGCATAGGTGCCGTCATGGACTCGTCAAAAAAAACAGCATCATGCTTGTGCGATCGTCGAAGACGTTCAGCGGACTTGATACTGCGAGCTGCTGGGTCGTCAGGATACCCATCGAAAATAATGACACTGTTTTTGAAGTATCTTTTAACGTAATTCACATATTTGGCACTAATGTCGACAAAAGTATCGATTTGGTGCCAAATTACACGGTGCAGAAGATATTCTCCGTCGAAAACATGATGTAGATCCTCAAATGTGGGGTCATCGGTAACAGGATGGAATAATTTATAGAACACAGACTTTTGCGTCTTACGCATTCCCGCTTCATCAATGATCGCAACCGGATACGGAGCTAGTTCAAGCTGGAAATATTGTTTCAATTGTGCATCGGATTTCTTTGCAAGGCAAATGCGTTAGAAAAGCACAAGAGGGTCAACAGGAATATCCGTGTTGCGGATTTTTATTGTCAAATTTACCGCGCGGAGAGGCATCACGAGACTGTGGTTACCAGCTGTATGGGAGGTCGAGCGCGGCAAGCCAGCTGCATCTGTACACATTGTTGCCAACGCCCTTGGTGAGAAAGTAATGAAGTCTGCATGAAAAATGTACTGAATCAGGACTGAATGTACTTACTGACCATTTTTTATTGATACTTGTAACAAGTTAACAGCTTGTGCACCTGGAATGCTGACAAATATTTATAACATGAAGAAACTTTGATATGGCATATCATTTCCATAGATTTTCCGCAAGAATCAAAAAGGGCTCCACTTTGAATGGTCGTAGCATCGTAACGGTTCACATTAGAGACAAAAGGTAGGGAACATTTTTGTAGTAAATTTACTCTAGATTATTTTTTATAATAGGCATATTGTTGATAAAGTTGATGGTATGGGAGATATTTGCACAAAAACGAAAAATGGTACCTTCTTAGGGCCAGAAGGGCCAACGCCGACTTTGCTCGAGGGGGAAAACTTGGGAGAGTAATATCTGGGTCGAAATAAAGCGATTAAAGCAATTTCCAGCTTTCCACTAATTAATTCCTTATTGAGGCTTTTTTTCTGACCTGTCGCCTGGCCTACACTAGGTATCATTGATATCTGGTAGCGAAAGTTGGAACTACTTGAAATTGGACGGAACTTGTAGCTCAGCCTAGTGGTGTCCGCTTGAAGCAGCTACAGCCTCTGGCGAGCCGAACATGTCTTCGGTCACTCCCGGCACTAAAAGCCATACGATAAATAAAATAAATAAGCATCTGAGGTTCAGACTGGTGACTGAACACCTGCATGTTTATTGCCAGGACAAGTATATACAGTACTATGCTCGCGATTGCAGTACTAGAGTAGGGGACCGCGGCGCGCCACAAGCTCGGCCAAAGCCACTGCAGCAGCGGATAACAAATCCGCCGCTCGCCGTTCTTACTTTATATGAAAGACCCTGTATGTGTTGAGGACCATTTCATGTTGCGTTCCAGCCTAGGAGGACCATTATGTGTAGCGTATTGCTGTTAATAGATCCTGGCCCGGTGGACCTTTTCATGATGCGTATGCCGCCCGCTTCGGTCCATTACAGGTAACGGATGACCGTAACTTCCTTAGGTAGCTCGAGTATTGGAGACAATAGTGGACTGTATATTTGATGTTAGTGGTGGTCAGTAATAGAATTGCATATGCCCAGTCTGATGCAGATACATCTCTGTGCCAGCTGCTATGGACTTGGATGTCACACACACTACGTAAATGAACAGAGATTGTATTTATAAAAGAACAAATAACTACCACATTTATTTAGTGCTTATAGTACACTTCTAACCTGAAGTGGTCTCTTGTTGCTGTATGAAGCATTTACCATGCATGGTAGCATGTCTTGAACAATAGGCCGTACATCGCTTGTGAATGTAGGCAATCTTATAGTGCACAGACTCAAATAGTTTTAGGATACAATGATTCCCGTATATGGAATGTTAATATTCTATAACTAACCGTATGTTAGTGTGAGCCTGTACTGCGTAAGAACAGGTTTTCATATTGGCGATTTCTCTTCTGCTTTAGGAAGCCATGTCTTCTTGTACAACAATCATAATCTCAACTCTGTCTCGGAATGCATACAATTCTCTTGTACTCACAGCCTACCTGATCCTAACCACACCGGCCTGTATGGGAATAAGGAGTGCTGCGATCTTGCGGCTAATGTTGAATTAGCCTTCTGGCCTGCACAACATATTGTACCATTAACACAAACATGAACAGCTGGCCCTAGCCATATGAGCTGCAATATTTACACACCATTGAGGGGTAGAGCTATGTCATCCTGTCGTAGACATAACTCCCCCCGTTGAAACAGTTAAATGTTTCAAATATATACAAGGCCATAATAAACCTTACGTGCTAACACTGAATGCCTTAACCTACTGTTATCGCGGCAGGAGATGGCAGTTGAACACGCTATGACGAGGTGCGGGGGGGTCCTGCAGTACGCATGCGCGGTCCGCCTATTCCAAACTTAAATATATCGGCTTCCCGCTTGCCAATGGTTATTATTGCAGCAGATGACATGCAGCCAGTGAAAGAAGGAATGTGCTGAGTGAGTGAAGCAAGTGGTGACCAACTGAATGTTTTTGGAATGTGTGATATGCAGTGAGCGGGAAGTCCTATGCAGTTCAAACCCAACTGCCATCTCCTCGCGCGATAAGAAGTACAATGATGATGCCTTACATATTAACCCTAAATGCATACCTGGTAAGATCATAATTCACACTTATTCTTGCTGTGGTAACACAACAAGTTTAGTTAGTGCCCACTTCGTAGAGGCTCCTGTAGCTGTCCTCACGTTTACCTCTCGAACAAGTCCATCTCTTCCTGGGAAAACTTCTTCAATTATTCCAAGTTTCCAGGTTAGAGGAGGCAGGTTTAGTGGTCCGGCTTCTGGGAGAACCGACCTTGATTTGCATTGGACCATCATAATCCACTGCCGTATGGAGGAAAGTCCTAGAAGGTGTAACTCTTGCCACAGGTAATTGGCCCATGAGTTGCTGAGTAGCAGCTGCTTTCAATTTGTAGCAAGGCAGGCATTTGTGAATGACTCCAATGACTACTTGTCTAATGCGAGGTATCCAAAATTTTTTGCCGTAATGACGCAATGAGTAATTGGGGTCCTGCATGCAAAAGACGAATGTGCTCATACCTTGTGATGAGTTTCGTAAAGTGATGACTTGGAGGTAAGATTAATTGATGTCATAATCTAGCTGAGAATGGCATAGCCGGCCACCGACTCGAAGAGAACCATTTTCGTCAACAAAAGGATCAAGATCCCGAAGGTCACTCTTTGAAGTGATCCCTCTTTGCTCTTGAAGCGAGACAATTTTTTTGTTGTAGACTTCCTGCTGTGTCATCTTTGAGCACCAATGCAGCGAAGTTTGGATTTCTTGTGCAGTTAATTCACCACACCTTTTGTCAGCTTGATGTCGCGTATTGTGAACAAATCTCAAGCAATAACTGACGACCCTCAGTAGACGAGTTAATGATGAGTATTTGGTTAGTATGTTTTCATTGTTACGTAACAGGGATAATGCAACAATGCGATGTGATCGTTGTTCTGCGCCTGTTACATTTGGAATGAATGTAGGCCAGTCTGATGAATGAAGAGTTAGCCATGATGGCCCATTTCACCACAGTTGAAGATTCTGTAGTGTCTCAGGAGTAGTTCCTCGTGATATCAAGTCTGCAGGGTTACCCTGTGATGATACATGGTAATCTTGGATTTCAGCCACTCGATTTGCTAAAAATGTTTTCATTCGTGTAGGTGGTGATGATAACCATGCCAGAACAATGGTTGAATCAGTCCACAACCTGACTTCAGATAATAAAATAATAATGTTATTGGTTTTACGTCCCTTTTAACTACACTGGCTTTTAGAGACGCCGGGGTGCCGGAATTTTGTCCCGAAGGGGATCTTTAACGTGCCAGTAAATCTACTGACACGGCTCCCTCGCATTTGCGCACCCTCAAATGACTTCAGATAGATCCAATTTTAAGATAGGTACTATCTTGTACACTAGTCTTGCGAGTAACAAAGCTCCACAGAGTTCCAATCTTGGTAGTGTTACTGATTTTATAGGGGCTACGCAAGATTTTGAGCACAGCAATCTCGTCTGAGTCTCTCCTTGTTGTGATGTGGAGCGAAGGTAGAGGCAGGCTCCATATGCCTTTTCGCTTGCATCACAGAAAACCGTGAAGTTGTATGTTCGATGATATACCTTTGACTAATACATGTCTATCAACCTTAATTCTTCTGAGCATAGACGATTGCGAATTAAGTTGACGCCAACGTGCATTGAGTTTGGTATCCAGTTTACTATCCCAGCCTATGTTGTGTAGCCATAGATGTTGTAGGAATATTTTGTAGTTGATTACCACCGGACTGACAAATCCCAATGAATCAAAGACTGATGCGACTGTAGAAGCCACATCTCTTTTAGTGACTGGCAAATCCCTTGAATTCCCATCACTATTACAAGAAGATGATGTTGGTTTGGTACCAATCACGAAAGTGTCTTCTGTGGGATGCCACAGTAATCCCAATGTCTTCACTTCAGTTGCCGTGTCCAGTTGAAGAGGGAAATCGGTTTGTTTCAATGCCGAAGGGATGGCGTCCAGCACAGCTAGATGATTTGAAGAAAACTTCGTTAGTGGAAATCCTCCATTCTTGAGAAGTTCAATAAGCTCATGTAGAAGATGTTGAGCCTCAGTTATAGTGCTTGATCCACTAAGAGAATTAAACTCTTTTCCCAACTTTATGACATGCAAGTTCAGAAGTTTCCAATGTAGGCAAACCTGCATCGATATCTCCCCAACTCTATGACAAAAATGTGAGTGCAACTGTTTCTAATATATACTTGTGCCGGGCTCCTCTCTGTCTTCTTTCCTGTCAACCTCACTCGGTCAACTCTTGTTCTCTTCTGACCCCGACGGTATTAGGGTATCCGAGGCCTAGGGAGTCTCTTCCTTTCCCGCCTTAATTGGCCCTTGTCTCATCTTTTCTGATACCCTCCTTCTGCGAGGGGTCAGCCTTCTTTTTCTCTTCCTTTTACCTCCTGCCTTGTGCTCTAGGCCCTTAAGGAGGCAGGGTGTATGTAGCCCCACCACTTCTGGTGCACCCTAGATAATGCTACACCCTCAGGGGCTCACGGCTGGTGAGTTCGGGAGTTGGCGACCCCGAGGGATTCCTGAGCTGGGTCCGTTTTCCCCTTTTGTCCCTTACCTTTGGGGCGGACCCTCTCCTCTTTCACTTTCCTATATGCCTTTCATGGCTCTCCTTCCTTCCAAGTCCCTCAATCCGCCTTCTCCGAGGGTTGAGGGCATTTCTTTTCCTTCTGTCCTTTTATTTGCCTTATTCTCCTTTAATTTTCCATTTCTTCTTCTAGTATGTAGGTTAGTAGTTAGTTTTAGTTTTAAGTTCGCTTTTCATTTTCATCTTCACGATCACCCAAACCATCAGGGGCCGATAACCTAGATGTTAGGCCCCTTAAAACAACAATTATCATCATCATCATCATGTTTCTAATATAGACGAACCAGTACCATTTTATATCAGTGCATCGATCTATGATGGTTCATGCCAACCACGTAAATCAGTTTATAAACAAACGTTACTATACAATAAGAACAGAAGTAAATGGTTTGATAGGTATACATTTATTGAATACTCTGAGAAGAAAGATGCTGTTTTCTGTGTCGTCATTTCGTTCAATCTGATTCAAGCAATGCTGAACATGTTTGCACTAAATCTGGATTTTGCAATTGGAAAAGAATATCAGAAAAAAGTGCAAAGCATGCTGATAGTGAATGTTATAAATCTTCAATAGTAAAGTGAAACAGTTTTCTGGAAAGTGAACGTAGCGGCACAGTGATTTCGAAGCTAAGCGTGAAACCTCTGGTTATATTGCGTAACCACTCAGCTGTGGCAACAATGTCCCGAGTCGCATTACTTTGTGCTCGGCAAGACATTGGGCTTGGAGGTCATCGCCAAACAGTTTCGGATGATGATAGTGTTAATAATAAAGGGAATTTTGATGAAATTTTAAATGTAATTAAACTAGAAAGTGAAAACACAAGGGAGAATGTAAACAGTTTACCAAAGAATGCAACTTACTCATCTAAAGATTCTCAAAATGAATTTCATGATATCTCAGCTAATATAATAGTTGAACATATTGGAGGAGAGACGAAAAAATATAACATTGGTTATGTTTCCTTAATCCTGGATGAAGCTAGAGTTGTTAGTAAAGTGGAGCAGATGTCCGTATGTGTCAGATATGTAGGACAAAATTCTATAGAGGAGCGTTTCATTGGTTTTATACACTTGTCTCAACTGAATGCGGAAAGTATAGGTAATTCAGCTTTAGAGTACCTTGTTTCAGTGGATTTCGATTCATGTAAGTGCATTGAACAAACATATGATGGAGCCGCGGTTATGTCAGGGAAGATAAACGGTGTGCAACGTTTATTGCGACAAAAGGTCAATAACCCGTGTGTTTACGTGCATCCTTATGCACATCGCTTGGATTTAGTTTTGATCGACGTTTCATAGCCCGTTTGTAGACGTGGTAGGGGACACTTTTGGTTTACTGGAAGCAATTTATGCTTTTCAGTCTGTATCTACTGTAAGACACCAAAAGTTAGTTGAGATACAGAGTGATCTTCATCCAGGAGAACGTGTTTTAGAGATACCTCTTCAAAGTGACACGCGATGGGTATGTAACTAAATATAGAGGAGTAATGTATTTTCAGAAACGTTTTGCCTCAGTTAAAGCAGCTCTAGAGTATTCTTCAAAGTCAGCTAACAAGAAAGAGGCAGCAGAAGCAAAAGGTTTGTTGAAACAGCTTTATAAGTGAAGGTGATGTGTGTGTTACAAATCTTTTCTGATATTCTCGAGCTTGCCAATGGAGCCTCTATGTTTTTACAACAAAAACATGTGGACTTCAGAGGGGCACATAGATTGATCTATGGTCTTGTAAAATCGTTGCAAGAAAAACGAAATGATGAGTATTTTAAGGAACTATGGGCGGTTATATGTGACTCTGTTCAGTCGTTAGGCGTGAAAGTTTATAAACAATCTAGAGTCTCAAGTATTCCAAATAACTTTTCAGATTACGTTTTATTAATGCCAGTCTCTGCGGAGAAAGAAGAGGAAAATGCCACATTATCAGAGACATGTAAAAGAAATCTTTTTGAAATATTAGAAAACATGGTAGAAGAGTTATGCGTAGATTTAATGAAAATGATTTTGTGTGCAATACAATGGATGCCTGTAATCCAAGAAGTGAAAACTTTTCAAATTTTGAATATATATATTCTCACGTTCTGTGAAAAGTATAATCTAATCTTCACAGACCGTAAGGTGCTACAGACTGAAATCAGTTTAACTAAGAATGTATTTAGAGGCAAATATCCAAACACTTCCTCATTGGTTTTTTTCTGAACTTCTGAAAATGGAAGTTGCTTTTCCACAGCTACTATTATTTTTCAAGTTGATGCTGACTCTTCCTGTGTCATCTGCTTCTGCTGAGCGCAGTTTATCTATCGCGAAACGAATAAAATCCTATTTAAGAGCAACAATGGCAACAAAGAGGCTTTCCAATCCCACAATTCTTTCAATTGAAAGAGAATTAAGTGGAAAATTACTTCACGACCCTTCTGATATAGTGAACCAGTTTGCCCAGAGTGGAAACAGAAGAATAAATTTATGTGACAGTGAAATATGCTATTTTTTTACCAATGATAGTTTTTAGCCTACTTTTCTCATTTTGCAAAAATGTGGAAAAAGTAGACTAATGAGAACGATCCAGGAAAATGTCCGCCCCCCCCTCCCCCCAGATTTAAGCTTCTAGAACCGCCACTGGCACTTATAGTTACTGCACGATAATAATGTCTCTTTCGGTATGCAATTGTTTATATGATAAACGTTCTATGGTTTAACGTTTACCCCTGGAGTCGCGGTACTCACTTTACTGCGCTCTACATTTGTCTTTAGTACTTCGCGTCTGAACTGAATTCTGACGACTATTGTCTTTACTTGGTGGACTACTTCCCTGTAATTCCACGTGGCTACTGATGCCTATTTTGTAGACTTCTAACTCTATCGCCACTTATCACGCTAACCTCCTCAATTCAGGAAAATTAGGTGCTTGCTATATTCGACCCTACCGTGGTTATTTAACGCACTGGGTAAAATGTTTAGAGTATCACTTCTCTAATGATGTCTCGTATACTTTCGAGATACTACGATGTAACTTCAAATACTGGTGTCTGGGCTTCGAATACCCTCGCCGGCTAATGTCTTTTGCTCAAAGTATAAAACTTGGCCTAAGTCCGTAGACTATTAACTGTTCGAAGTTTGACAATACTATTCCTTTTGTCAAGGACTTCGATGTTTTAATGCACAGCGACAATGATGAATGCAGGAACAGTACTTCTCTCAGGAGTACTTCCCTGTCGTGATACAGATTCAAGTCCCACCGGGCTGAATAAGACTGCCTGTGCTATGAAGCAGCACGACCGTACGTAGTCTCATGGATGATTACTGCATGTACTATTGAATACTTGTTGCACAGTATGACCTCCCCTGAGGTTCATACGTCTGAATACTTCGCGATGCAGCAACTCCCCTTAGGAGTGCTCTGAAGACTGTATGTTGGTGAAACAGCGTGCAGCGCCTCTGCGCTCACTGATACTGAATGTATTCGTTGAAATAGCAATACGCCCTTCTCGGACGCTGAAGACTGAATGAATTTCCTGGCGCTTCCAGGGTTTATATTGAAATCTGCCAAAAATAAATCAATTTCTCTTCTTCTCCACCACCATTTTCCAAAATAATCGTCATATGATGTTATAAAAAATATCTCTGAAAAGCTGAGGTTTTAAATGTCTCAAAAATATCTAAGTTTCCAAAAATCGATCGTACAAATCTTTAATATTAATTAAAATGAGCTCCTCAATTACGTGGGTGGTGTCTTTGTTTTGTCCCCTACCACAAGCTCCTGGTTCGGGAATTCACCGACTACGTAATGCTGATTTGACACTTCTTTCTTGTACAATTACTATTAACTTTTTCCACTCTAAAAAATCTCTTTCCCTGGATAATTAACATTGACGGAGTCCTTTCTTTAGTTTAATGCCCGCAAATGGCTAAATTTTAATTATTTCTCTGATTTCATGACTCCTCCCTTGCTGCGGCATTGCCATTTTAGTGTCGACTAAGGGCTTTATCCGAGAACTTCTTCTCTCTCTAAAGAACGGAAAATTTCCAATGCTATTTTAATCCGTTGTGTCACTTGGTTTCCGCTGAGTCGTCAGTGACATCATCTTGCAGCTGTGGTCCTGCTTCGTTGAGTTGCACAACTTATCCATGCGTCACGCAATATGATGCTGTATTACTCCTCAACTAACTTCAGAACTCCGTTCTAAAACCTGCATTAATTCTTTCTTTTTGAAATAAAAGGATAAGGGTTCGATACTGTACCTCTCCCATGGGTACAATAATAAATTATCATACCCTGATCACACAAAACCCAAAATAACAACAATTTTCTAAAACATACACCCAAATGGTAACAAATAAAAAGCATGACATTGTTCTGTTTGCCCTGCCATGTGGCAAGTGAAATAATTTATTTCCCGAAGAGTTTACGTATTAATGTTGATTGTTCCAAAACAAAGAAACACACACACTCAGACATTTATGCGATGATTAGTCCTTTCATGATTTAAATGATTTCACACTCGGTTTTATATTTAATTACAGGTCGAAACATTGCCTTGTATTGTCCAACACTACACCTCTGGAGTCCGAGGTCTCCGGAGAGATTTCAGGTGATAGCTGTACCCTCGTGATCAGTCAAGTGCGGGCGAGTTATGCTTGCACTCCACTCACATAAGATCCGCCAAGCAGGAAGCAGAGACAGTCCTACCAACTTAAATTTTGTGATGTTCTGATGTCGCTTGCATTTGCCAATGGCAGTGTCAACACTCTATTGTCGTGGGTTGGCACTTGTGAATTTGCACTTAGAGTAACACACATGTATTTAATTAATTTAATTCGAAATCCGATAGTTTTTATTCTTCATAAAACACGGTTGATAGACATTTTTAAGTTATTAAATTTGAATGCCACACTTTTGGGTTCTTCTTTTGTAGAAACTGCTGCTGACTTGGGGGTTTCTTGTTTTCTCTGCTGACGTCATTGGGAAATTTACCGTTGGGCAACGGAACCAAGGCGCCAGGCTGGCGGTGGTAACTAAAGCGGAGCTCATTGCTACAGTTTGTTCAACAAGTTGGTTCGCCATTACGTCTTTGTTGGGGGGGGTGGAGAGACAATATGGCAATGATGTTCCCCAAAGGTTGATGTTGGAATAGAGGAAGAAATGTGAAGGATATTGACAAATCTCTTTGAGAAGACATGAGGTCTTCAAATGATTTAGCCAGCTGGCATTTTGTGGGGGGAGGGGGTGATATTTCAATATTGTGACGCCAACATCACGGATAGAATGGCAGAGCACAGATTGTAGTTAAAAATAGCTTAAGGTTGAAACATGAACTCCGTTGCCACTCTAGAATAAACACTATTCCCAAATTCTTTCAAATTTCCCTAATATTCAACAGTGTGTGTAAAAAGAAAATTACAGCTTAAATCCAATTTTCATTTTCATATTTGTCATCAGCACAACAAAACTGATACAAAATGGCTACTTTCCTCACTTTACAGAGTAGTTGCTGGAAATGCTGTTCATCTTCTAAACACACATAGCACCGATGTAGGAAGTTTTGGTACACTCGCTATATGATATTTCTTATCGGTGCAGTTATTTAGTTCTCGAGAGCCTCCAGAGTACGTGGATTGTTTCTGTATACCTTTTGTTTGAGGTTCCCTCACAAGTAAAAATTGCACGGTGCTGAAACTTATGATCACATTTACTGGAAGACTTCTTCTTGAGAAGAAGTGGTGTAAGTTACCACTAGGAATATTCAATGTTTTGTTCTATAACTAACCATGTTCGTGGGATATGAGATAGACTACAGTACTTCACAACACATCCTAATTATATCAACTAAGGTATCTTGCCATCTGCATAGGTAATAATTGCCATGACAGCATCCGGAGCTTCCCGACCCCTGTTGTAATCGGTACATTCTATAAATGTGGTGGTGACTTGTTGCGACCTGTGCGAAGGCAAGGACCCTCACTGTATAATCAATATTGTTTGTGGACATTCAGTAGCAAAAAAATAATAGGTGTTTTAATTCATCTGTCCCTCTATATTTGTATAACTTACCTGTGCTTATAATAATAATGAAAATGAAAATCCACAGCCTGCTTCCAGTCTCCGACCGGGTCAGGAATGGAATGAATGAAGCCCCAATCTAGCGGCGAGGATATGGACTGTGCCGGCTGCAGAGGCCTGACGCACTCCTCTGGGGCAATGATTAAATGAATGACAGATGAAATGAAATGATAGTGGAGAGTGTTGCTGGAATGAAATTTTGACAGGGAAAACCGGAGTACCCGGAGAAAAACCTGTCTGCCTCCGTTTTGTCCAGCACAGATCTCACATGGAGTGACCGGGATTTGAACCACGGACCCAGCGGTGAGAGGCCGACGTGCTGCCGCCTAAGCCACGGAGGCTTATATAATAATAATAATAATGCTGAAAGGTATTTTTGGTAGACAGGGTTACAATTTTAGCAACTTCAGTAGATTTTATTCTTCTTTCCCTAAGATCTCTGAAATCCCAGAAACCCTGAGGGGTGCCAGGAAGAAACACTATGCTTGTACAGTATAGTGCCAGTAGTGGAAATATACAGAGTGAACAAACTCTGAGGATGTACAGAGATGCCCTCGGAGTGTTTAGTGTGGGGGAGTGGTCTCCAGTGGCTCATTACAGAGTAATAATGTAATTATGATTTATTCGGTAGTCATCCTTGTTTCCGTGAAAATATCTTTACAACAGTGAAAAAGCCTGTAATATGCAATAACCAAAACATACATTACAAAAAATGGAGTACTGCAACAACCCTCCGACAAAATCCAAGAATGTTCCCTTATAGGTACAGAAACAAGGATAACTGGGGCAACAAACTGAATAATTCATTATTACATTATTACTCTGTAACGAGCCACCGAAAACCACGGGTCTCCCACATCAAAACACTTCAAGGGCATCCCTGGGCATCCTCCGAGAGTTTGTCGGTGGAGTTCTGGTTTACCCTGTATAATGGGCCAAGCACCAAAACAAAACAAGTTCTGGGTGTCATTGTATAGCCCACCATAACTGAAAATGAGGATCATGTTCCATCTTTCTGGGAAAATTTAAACTATTTGGAGGTAATTTTTCACACGACTTGTTTTATCTTGTTATCAATGGTGTTTCAAATCACACAATGCAACAAATATGTGAAGTTCAAAAACATGTTGCTTGGCCATTTTTTTTCTTTTCCACTTTTCAATTGATAATGTTTTGGTAAAAGGTTTTGTGAATATGCAGAACATCTTGAGCGGAAATTGTGACTCCTTTGAGTGATCGTCATTCTGGTATTTCAAAGAGGTCAAGTCCCAGTTCCCTTGTGACTAATGAGGATTTGTATTATGTGTCCAGGTTCGCAAACAGCACAACAAGGAGAAGCCATTCATTCGAAGGAAGTCGGAGCTGCCTCATGATACCTACACGATGAAGGCACCGAGCGACCACAAGCGAGCGGATGAGTTCCTTCCTACCCCAGCAGATGTCAACAAATGCTAATGAATGGGTTGGCATTGCACGAAGGCTCATCTAGAAGAACATAGATATGAGTTTGCATAGAAATGAGTTTGCTTCAGCTGACTGATATTAACTGCTGGTTGCTTCAAACTGATTGTGCTTAGGTCATGAAGCATGTTGTGGTATTGCATTCCCACTAGGTGTGTTGTTGGACACACTAGCAAAGTTGCAGCAAGTGCATCTTAAGCATTGGATTTGAGAAAAGTTGCAACAACTGCATCATGATGATTGTTTTAATGGATGGAACATTGTGGTCATCTGCCCCTGCTTGCATCATGATGATAGAGTAAAGATTTGCATAAAAGAATATATGTAGGTTAGTCGAGAATTCACTGGTTTGTATATTTTTCAGACATTTAGTCTTGTACGTTACAGAGAGAGAGCCTGTAGTGTGTTTCAGACCATTTCTCTCATCTTCTCCTGAGCAGGTGCTATAATAATGTCATGATGAATTTTTGTGTATTGAAAATTGAATTTCTTTACTTGTATATATGAACAGTATTCAAAGATACAAACAAATTATTGAGAAAAGCTCCTCGAGTCAGTCTGGATTGTAAGAAACACTTTCACAGCCCGGAATACTGACATGGTATTACGTAGATTGTAGGCTTTCGCGGCCGGTGTCTAGTTTATAATCTCGGCTTACAGGATGGAGCCGCGTCGTGTATTGGTGATTGTTTCGCGATGTTTCGGCTGTCATTGCAGCAGCTTGAGTTTGAGTATGGACACCAACTCGTACCTACCCCATGATTAAGGCTGCTGCAATGACAGCCGAAACGTCGGAAAACAATCACCGATACAAGACGCATTTCCATCCTGTAAGCCTAGATGATAAAATGGTATTATTTGTTTAGGGCATAACCCAAAAGTATACCATGTCTAATTTTACTATGAGTTTATTTGTCTTAAAACTCATTATGTGCAGCCATTTCATTTCTGCCTTCCCAATATACTTCATCACATTTGGCAAAATTTCATCTAGCCGACTAAATAAATTATTCATTGAGGCATTTAAGTAAATAGATTAAAATTTAATTTCTGAAAATGTTTTCCATGGAATATTGTAGTCCAAATTACTGCAAGATGACTTTAGTTTGAAACCAAAATCAATACAGACAAAAGGATAAAATGTCATAAGAACCAAAGAAACCTGTTTGCTCAAAATTAGATCATGTTTGCTTAATATAAATTTTCTCAAAACTGTGATATGTAATATTTTGATTGCTGTTATTCTCATTCGTATAATGTTTAATTACTTTAAACAAGCTTAACCAGTAAGATTTCTATTTTAGTTGCTACCAATTCTTTCAGTGCATCACTCACCAGAGGCTCTGTCCTTGATAATTAGTTTTATAGCACATTCTGCTAACTACCCTATCAGAACTCATTTCATTGTCATAATTACAGGAGGGTAAATTCAAGTATAGGGGGAGGGGTGGGGAGAGAAGTTATGAAACATTATATGTAGTTTGCCTTTAGTGTTTTTATGTAACACAAGAACAGAAGATGTATGTATGAATATACTGTAATTCTCCCCAACAATTGCTATGATTATTATGTGAGTATTATGTGGGAATATTCATTGTTGTACCACTAGTATTGGTTCCAAATAGCACCACAGTAACATTGATGATAATTGTTGTTTTTAAGGAGTCGAACTTCTCGGTTAGCCGGCCCCGTGGTGTTGGGGTAGCGTGCCTGCCTCTCACCCGGAGGGCCCGGGTTCGATTCCCGGTTCCGTCAAAGATTTTAGAAACTGACATGAGGGCTGGAACTGGGTGCACTCAGCCTCTTGAAGATAATTGAGTAGCTGTCTGACAGTGAGGCAGCACCCCGATCACGAAAACCGACATTAACGGCCGAGGGGACCCGATGCGCTGATCACGCGTCACCCCAATATCTACAAGCCAAATGGCTGGGCAGTGGTCGCTTAGTAGGCCTAGGCCCTTCACGGGCTGTAGTGCCAGAGGTTATTATTATATAACTTCTCGGTTATAAAGGAAATGAGAGTAAATGCCAAAATTGAAGAAAGGTTGATTGTGGCAGGAGAAGAGATTGAGGAGGTTAAAACATTTCCTTATTTGGGAAGTGTAGTGACAAGAGAAGGAGGAGCAGTAGAAGATGTGGAAGCGAGAATAAGGAAAGAAAATGGAGCATTTATGCAGCTGTATGTGGTGTGGAAGAATAAAAACATTACTAGGAAGACGAAAATTAAAATTTTCTTTACAAATGTTAAGTCAGTCCCTCTATATGCTTGAGGAACTTGGAAGGTTGCATGAACTATCCTAATCTTCTGCAAACATTTATAAACCGTTGTTTACGACGCATCATAAACATCAGATGGCCTGAAATAATATCAAGTTCCAGTTGAAGTGGAAAGCAAGAGGAGAAAATGGAAATGGATAGGTCATACCTTGAGGAAGCAAGTGGGATCTGTAGAAAGAAAAGCATCTGAATTGAATTCGCAAAGTGCACGGAGGAGAGGTCATCCTAGGAAGACCTGGAGGAAGGAGGAGGCGCTTAATATTGGGAAGACGTGGAAGGAAGTTAAAGCATTGGCAAGTCGACGACCGCAATGGAGACGTTTCACGGATGCCCTATGTTCCAGTGGGAACAAGAGGAATTAGGTCAAGTCAAGTAAGTCTCAGTTATAGACTTCTCGCAGTGCAAGCCGGAGCGAGATTTATTTTTCTTATGATCAACAGCTAGTGTATTCTCAATATGAATTCTGTCCCATACGCAGGGCTTCAAATATCAGCATCTGTAAGCACATGAATGTCTATGGGTGCAAAAAAAAGGCCATTATTGCCTCAGATTTAATTGTAAAATTACTATTAGGAATATTTAGCTTTAGTGACATTTTAAATGTTAAGGACATATTGTTTCAGGGAATTTTTGTTATGTTTTTGTCGCAGTGCCTGTCTTCCGCCTCCGCATTTTCAGATTTTATTTTGTGAGCGAGTATTGGCAGTTGGTGTCGGTGTATGACAGGATGTACTGTTTGAGTTTGGATGTTTAGAAAAATTGTGTAACTGGAGGCATCAGTAAAATGAATTGTGTCTTAAGCTCAGTAATTATTGTATTTCCAGAAAGAATAATTTTGTAAGTTCATATATATTTGTTTGAATCTGAGTGTGTGAGATTCTGTTCACTGATATCATACCTTCTATCAATGTACAGCTTTGTGAAGAAAGTCTTTTTATGAGTGAATGGTTGCATGCAGCATGCAGAGGAAGAATGCTGAGAATACTTTTGATTGGTGTTACCTACTGGAGTATAATATTGAGCTTTAGTCTTTAGTATATTAATGATGATTGTTGGCTAGGGATATCCATGAAGCTAATGGAATTACTGCAACGATAGCAGCTAGGTTCTCTCTCAAAAATAAATGTCTGACAGATAACATAGCCTTTATGAAACAAAGTGTATAAAGAAGAACAGTTCCAGTAAATATAACTAGCATTATGACATTGATCATGTGCTTGTAATAATCCTTTGTATATAATTAATGCATGTAGGGTTAGCTCTACCCTCAAGACTGGAAAACAGTGAAGTAATTAATGTACACATGAGCCAAAAGGTTTTGTTATTACATTTGTGTGTTACATCTTTTTGAAGGTTGTTGATTGTTCGTTCAGTCTGACTTGCAGAGATATAGAGTCACTTTGTTTTGGATTTGGCATGAAAATAAGAAACAAGTGTCCTCATGGAAACTAAACAGCCATTGGACTGCCTTACATGGTTTGTTTCTGCTGTAGAGTCCAATAAAAAGCATTATTTAGGCCTATTCCCATGTAAAAAGAAAATCATATTTTGTACTCATCAGTTATATATATGGTTTATTTACTTGTATGTTATCCTATCCACAAGACGCTGCTTTGAAGTATGGCTTATTTGCTGTACTTGTTAGTGCCTGAGCAGGAACTCAAGCATTCTAGAATAATTGTTTTTGTTCATAATTAGGACATTTATATTGAAGATTGAAAAACAGTCAGTTACCATATAGATTTCTTAGTAAAATGTATATACACTATTAGTTTTCTTGCATAGAAGCTATAATTTACATCCATTGCTCAATATTTTTGTGAACCATACTCCTGAGCAGTGTTCATGTTTGTTTATTTGGTTAAGAGTATCTTTTATATAATTCTTCCATTTATGTATGAAAATAATGTAGAAATTCCAGCCATTTCTTCTTAGTTCTTGTTTACTTAAAGAGACTTTATTTTGAAGATAAGCTTCATTATAAAACTCAAGTCTTTTTAATTTTGCTGAGAAAATTGCAATTTTGTCAGAAGCTCGTAAATACACTGTTTTATTGTTTCTTGTGTTTTTTGATATGCTGAAATAGTTTTTTCCTTTACTGATCTTGTTTACATCTGCACACAAATACTCCCTTATAAGGGGAAATTTTCTCTCAGATTGCAGCCTGGCTCTCATATTTCAGCAACAAGCTGTCTCTCTCATCTAGTTTTACTTGTAGTCATGTGCAGGACCAACTAATCCTGTTCACTTGTGTTTTTTTAATATTGGTCGCCAGCAGAGATTCTTTTCTATTTTCGTGTCAGAAGTACCAACTCACAAACATCTATAGGTTAATGCAGAGGTCCTCATGGTGGGGGGCTCAGAGAGTGATAAAGGGGGCACCAACTCTGATTGAAATATTTATGTTTCATATTCTGTAACAAATATTGCTATCCTCATATCCATGAACCTATCATAGGCAGGAAGCTCCCACGACCATTCAAGACTAATAAGCACTCGTACTTTTGCTGTCTTTTTTCATAAGAACTGACCAGTAAATCCTGCCAGCAGGAATTCTAAGAAGTAGAAGGTGTAGAGTAACATTTCCCACACAGCACCCTTTCATCCATCACTCCCAAACAACCACTAATGACAATAAGCCACTTGATAATGTGACCGTCACTTCCTTGCAAAAATACAGTAGATTCTTCTATTTCTGCCATTGTCGACTCAAAATCAGCCAGGCCTTTGCAGTCCATTCAAAGACAGTGAGTGAACAGGTGAATTCTAGTGCGTGTTTAGTGGAAGTGGTTAGCCTGATTTACAGTAAACTGATACAAGTAACGCCATTACCCATGGATAAGTGGCTTATTAGCAGCGGTAAAAAGAGACCCCATGAAAGTGATAGTGCTTGCCCTCCTAGGGAAATATTCAGTCCTAATAAAGAACAAAAAGAATAGGGCGGGCACTAGATATTTTATGTTTCAGAAGGGGGGCGCGTGACAGGAAAATTTGAGAACCCCTGGGTTGATGTACTGAGTTAGCTCTACAGGATTGTGAACACCACACCAAGCAAACAGGAGATCATGAGCATAAAGGTTGAATATAAACCAAAATAAAATGTGGAGTTATAAACAAAAACAGAGTTGAACAAAACTATTTACAGACACAACTTAGAATTAAGTATGTAGATAGAATATAAATGAAAAAACAAGAAGTTCCGTGAAGAACTATACAGCCTACTTTTCATGCCAATGATTATTCTACAGAATATGAACCTATCTAGAATAATGACGAAATTAAGTTGGTAATATCGAAATATCTAATTAGTTCAAAATATACCTGGTATAATGTAGCCTAATAGAGCACTACAGTTGGCAGCCCTGGTGACTGAATATATTCTTAGTTCCATATTCATTTTCGTAGTCTTAAGGTACAGAATACAAAATTTGGTTGAAGTCCAATGGACGTTACATGCAGTTAGACATTGGATCTATCAGCACGCGTAAAAGCATGCTACCAACAATGTCATGCGTGTGCTGGTCAGAAATAATCTGAAATATTATGATATCTTGTTGTGCCAAATTTGGATGAAATACATTTGTTAGTATAGAAGTTACATGTATTTTAAAATTGGACATATCAGCAGGCATAGAATCATGTTGGCAGCACTGCCTTGTATTAATTACTCCAAATTAATCTAGAATGTCAGGTGCTTAACGTGTGCAAAGTATAGAGCTGTTGGCTTGCATACTTTCTGATATATTGATATTAGGGTAAAAAAAAATATAGACAGCATTTATTAACAGTTGGCAGCCATGATTGCTCTTAACAATACTAATAGTAATATCTGTTATGGTACACATAGCACATACGAAATTTGGTTGAAATCCAACTGATAGTGTAGAAGTTATATGCATTTAAACATTGGACCTATCAGAAGGCTTAAAATTAGTTTGGCAACACTGTCATGGTTGGCCTCCTGGAAATTAAACTGAAATAGTCTTATCTACATGTGTGCCAATTTTGGAATAGCTCCCATGCATACCTTGCAGGATATCCAACATGGAGCTCAAATTTCTAGTGCGTTTTTTCAGCAGTTGGTAGCACTGACATCATTTTCAAATATGGACGTGAGATATTCCGGTGCACATCTTTACTCATACTAAATTTGGTTTTGATTGCTGCTGCCGTTTAGGAGTTGATAGGGGGGGACACACACACAGCCAGACAGACAAGACAGACAGACAGAAGGACAGACAGACAGACAGACACACATTTTCCCGGATCGATCTCATAAGTCTACTTTTTCCTCATTTTTGCAAAATGTGAAAAGTAGGCTAATAAATCAAGATAACATTTAATGATTTGTGTACATCTAACAAGGGAACTGTCCATACGGCCATATCGAAACCGACAATGATATTTCGTAGAGATGATGAGGAAACCATAAATTAGCGATGTACAAAAAATTAGCTGCCATTTTGAAATGGAAGGTCCTGAAATCGGCATGGAGATTTCGAATAGGACTGCACGCGCTAGCATATAGGTCAACGTGGACAGCCCTGCGGACCAGCTGAAGCGTGCGCGTAACCTTGAGTGCTCTGTGCTAGGCCTTTAACACATGTTCCTTTGAGAGAGCAGTCATGAATCTGGCTGATGTTCTAGAGTGTGCATTACGTTATTTCCGTGAAAAAGGTTTCTCTTCTTCCCATAAAGTAACTTCGGAAGAAAGGGAGATGGGTCGATATGTGATCAAACTAATTGAAAATCATCCCATGGGTGCCGAGTCGTGTCTGGAGAGAAATAGTGACAGTGAAAGTGATAATGGAAGCAGTGACACCTCATCTGCATTATATATAAAAAATTACGAGCCTTACAGTAGTTGCATATGATGTGTAACATCTGACATAGAAGAAACCTCACGTTAAATTGTTGATACACCAGTATTTAAGGTTTTGAATATTCCCGAAGGGAATATGATGTAGTTTCCATTTGAGCGGATGAATTATCAATAAATGATAAAAATGGTCCGGTTAGCTCAAACAATGCCAGCGTTTCGCCCCAGTGTGCCGTTGGGCTCGTCAGTTGGTACAGATACACCTACCAATACGCGTGGCTAGCACATACTGAGAAGGCCATGCAAGACACAAAATACAAGCAGTATTGACGTCACGAGCATGCCAATGTGCTACGGGAGTAAAACTCCCATTCATAAAAACAAAAGCCTTACCTTGGCAATCCAAATAAGGTTTTGAATATTCCCGAAGGGAATATGATGTAGTTTCCATTTGAGCGGATGAATTATCAATAAATGATAAAAATGGTCCGGTTAGCTCAAACAATGCCAGCGTTTCGCCCCAGTGTGCCGTTGGGCTCGTCAGTTGGTACAGACACACCTACCAATACGCGTGGCTAGCACATACTGAGAAGGCCATGCAAGACACAAAATACAAGCAGTATTGACGTCACGAGCATGCCAATGTGCTACGGGAGTAAAACTCCCACGCGTATTGGTAGGTGTGTCTGTACCAACTGACGAGCCCAACGGCACACTGGGGCGAAACGCTGGCATTGTTTGAGCTAACCGGACCATTTTTATCATTTATTGATAATTCATCCGCTCAAATGGAAACTACATCATATTCCCTTCGGGAATATTCAAAACCTTATTTGGATTGCCAAGGTAAGGCTTTTGTTTTTATGAATGGGAGTTTTACTCCCGTAGCACATTGGCATGCTCGTGACGTCAATACTGCTTGTATTTTGTGTCTTGCATGGCCTTCTCAGTATGTGCTAGCCACGCGTATTGTTAGGTGTGTCTGTACGAACTGACGAGCCCAACGGCACACTGGGGCGAAACGCTGGCATTGTTTGAGCTAACCGGACCATTTTTATCATTTATTGATAACACCAGTATTTTATACTATTATTGGCACAAATATTAATCTATTGTAAAAGGGAGTGATTTACAGATATTGTAGTTTATAATACGATATGGATCAACTAGATTAATAGACGCGACACCGCTCATAACCTTAAATTCCTTATAAACAGGTCCTCTTGATTCACAGACCAACACGTAATTTCATATGGATTCTGTTAAAATGAGTCATATTGATATGATAAATATCGTTTCAGATTATAATCTGGTAGCAAAAATATCTACCCCGTCCGGGATTCGAACCCAAGATCTCTAGATTCACAATCATAAGCACTAACCCCACGGCTATTTTGACTACACAAATTTTGTGCACAAGATGGTGACTTATTTCCACGTTCCAATAATACTGCATTACAGAATTAAGTTTAATTTATATTTTGCTTGTTTCGATAATGTTCCTGCTTGAAATTGAGTTTAAAATGCCTTATGAATAGGCCCTCTTGTGAGTAAAGAGAATGTATACAGTAATAGTTCTCGTATAACCACAACGATTATACAGTATTATATTGATGACTGCATTACCGTTATGTGGGTTAATATTTGAATAGCCATTGCGCAGAAACATAATACCGGCAATGCCGACTACTTACAATGTTTGATATTAAGGCATTTTACCATTTAAATACTGATACGAAGATTTCGAACATGTACCATGTCATTTGTTTCAATCACTTGACACCAGAGTTCGCATGAGCGTTTTCCGTTGAGTATGTCATATACATTTCACATGGCCGAGAGTACGTCGTGGTATCAATTTCCGACACCGCGCGCTCATTGTTTCTCGTACCACTGCCAGCTGGGTCTTACCACTGCCCGCTGGATCGATCGATCGAGTGGGCAGTGCATACTTCCGTTTTCCACCACTGCCAGCTAGTACACTTCCGTTCGATCGATCGGGCAGTGCATACTTTCTTTTTCCACCACTGCCAGCTAGTACACTTCCGTTCAATTGATCGAGCGGGCAGTGCATACTTCCGTTTTCCACCACTGCCAGCTAGTACACTTCCGTTCGATCAAGCGGGAAGTGCATACTTCCGTTCGATCCACCACAGCCAGCTCGATCATTCCGATCCACTTCCATCCCCAATTTTCAAAATCACTCCCACAAATCTATCTAGCAGCCGAGCGGAAAGATGTTACACATCAATAACCCCAGGCACTACAGCCCATGAAGGGACTAGGCCTACCAAGCGACCGCTGCCCAGCCATTTGGCCTGCAGATATTGGGGTGACGGGTGATCAGCGCATCGGGTCCCCTCGGCCGTTAATCTTGGTTTTCATGATCGGGTTGCTGCCTCACTGTCAGAGGCTGAGTGCAACCAGTTCCAGCCCTCACAACAGTTTCTAAAATCCCTGACGGAGCCGGGAATCGAACCCGTGGCCTCCGGGTGGGAGGCAGGTGCGCTACCCCAACACCACGGGGCCAGCTTCATCTGCATTAGCCTACCAGAAATAGAAGGCAGCCCACCATTGCCAGGTAGAAGAGGAGTTACGGATCCGAGTTTGAGCCCCGAGTCTGATTCCTGTCAATCCAGTGAAGAGACACCGCAGTCACCTGACAAATCTTCTAGTTCAAGCTATGCTTCCAGTCCACAGATGAAAGTGAAACAAACTGTAGATCTTGCGTACAAGAAGAAAGCTGTAAATTTGTGGTTAAATAAGGGGGGGTAAGAAGCGGCTTTCATTCACCACTGTTCACAAAACTTGTCGTAAGGTGACGTCACTACGACAAGTGTACAAGTGCAAGAACCAATTAGAATCTGAATCAGTAAGTCCTATTGAACACAGGAAATTGATGCTACAAAATTATTTTCTCGCTTTGCAGAAGCAAGAAGGCTGAAGCGGAATGAAAGAAATGTTTCATGTCAGAAATATAACAGCAGCCACAAAATCAGGCAAATGGGCAAAAAGGAATTAAATGATTGGTTTAAAGAATACCATACTTTTCCCCATTTGCGGAAGAGAAGTGTTTGCTACTGTTAGATTCCTGATTCCTCCCGGCACTACAAGAAAAATACAGCCCTTGGATAAGTTTTTCTTCCGGCAATGGAAAGCTTTGTATCGCCGTTTAACAGACATTGCGTCGGCTTGTGAAGACGTTCAATTTGATGTACAGTATATCAGAGAAACAGCGTACTGAAAATGCAATCCTTTATTCATTTTCAATTTTCTTCCCCACGGTTCAAGGACATGATTAAATATTCGTGGTTCACAACCAAATACACAACGGAGAGACCTTCCGAGTTCGAAGTGCCTGCGAAATATTGCCTTCAAATAAGTACGGAAAACTGAACAACAATGTGGCCTCAAAGTGCGATTAACGAACCTCATTTATGTTTCACATTAGTTCCCTAACAATGAACTGTCCTTGGCGCGTGATAGCCTGCCAGTTCGTTCTCTCTCTCTCTCCAGCACAACTGCAACTCCACTGTGCGCCGCACGAGCCAGCAAGATGCAGGGGTTGTCCAGTAGTTGCATTGTCACACGAATTTTGTATCAAGATTTCGATACCTTCCAGTTCGAAATGGCAGCTAATTTTTTGTACATCGCCAATTTATGGTTTCCTCATCATCTCTACGAAATATCATTGTCGGTTTCGATATGACCATATGGACAGTTCCCTTGTAAGAGGCAGATAAAAGATAGGTTGTTGCCCAGTAGCAAGCTTTGTCAACAGCATTAGGGGAGGCTAAAATTAGATCTTCCATTGTGCATGTTGATGGGCACAAGAGACATTGGCAAACTGCCTGCTGCTGGGGATGAATCAGTTGAAAACCCCAGTTCTGTATATTCAGCTTAGGTCTTTCCACTCCTGTTAGAAGTCTATTCAGTGGCTTCCATGTAACCCATTCCTCCTTGTGATGAGAGCAGAGCCCTTTGGAACCATCAAGCTTAAGAGATAGTCAATTCTTCCTCATGTTGATGCTGGCAGTGTCTGCTTTCCCTTCAAGGTCGACTATATTTCAAAAGAAGATTTTCCTAGATTTAAGTCTGGGTGGGGCAGGGGGGTATCTTCTTCTGATGTAGACACGTTAAATCTTCCTTTGTTTGCTGCTATCTCCCTACAGATGTCACCAGCTAAACAATGGATCTTCTCATTGGGAGTAGGTTCCAGGCAGCCGGTGATAATTTTCTTAAGAGCAATGCCAACCTGCTTTGTATGTGCTGATTTATACCAGACTGGATTGACATATTTGCCCGCAGAGTAGCACAGTGCCAATTTTGATGTTCTAAGAGTTAGTGGCTGTATTTCCTAACTGGTACCCGATAATGATTTGCGGAGAGTATTATTTCGTGCGGATACCATTTGCCAGATGTTTTGGCAATGCCTCTTGTAGGTTAGTGTATGATCTTGAGTAGTTCCTAGATATGAAGTTTCTGAGATGTAGTGGTTAATATTAAAGGTTCGTTGCAGTCTGGTTGGGGTATGGTCAAGGGTAGCCTACACTACTGCATTATTATTAATTAACTCTCCCTATTCTATATGATACTGTTTGTATTTTATGTTAATAATGCTACTCAAGTTCAATTTCTTTGTCTTTATACATTAATTACAGTAGTAGACAACATTACCAAGCCAGAAAAGGAAAGAAAGAAGGAATTACAAAAACAAGCACATGGTAGATGTATACACTTAAGTCAGATGGACTTAAATAATATGAATTAAAAAAATAAAATCCATCAGCAGGGGAAGTGATCAAGGTACTACACTCAAATCATGAGGGAACTTGGCAGAAAGGTAGTTGAGATACCTTATATTACTGAGGTGAAAAACACATCAAATAAAATTCAAGACCATTTTATAACATGAAGCCAGAGAAAATTTGGCATATTCAGTGAGAGCACAGCAGGAAGTGGACACAGGCAGTTGGCTCGAGTTAGACTCTGGTTGTGTTGGACCTGGGAAACTGTGGTAAGGTCAGTTGGGGTATCTGGGCCATGGTTTTACAATGTGGGTGTGTAGGTTATAACTTTGTACTTGCCTGAGAACCACCAATAAATTATATTAATATCAAAAATATTTTTTATTTATAATTCAATATGTAGTCTTCAAATATTTATTGTCAAATTCAAAGTTGAATTTAATTTTAATTGCATTTAAAAATCGAAGAAGAAAACAACTTGATGGACCCAGTTGCCCCTCGAAATTGGGGCAACTGGACCATAAGGGCCTTGGTTTCATACAAACTATTGTTATTTTAATTGGGGTAATTGGGCCTGTTGGCAAACATGTAAACCCCATAAAAAATTACATCAAGTCATTAGAACCACCCCATAGTCGAGTTATGCACGATGTAAGAGAACTCCGACATTAACATTGGGGCTGAAAATAAGTCAAATTTTGGAATCACACAAATAAAATTAAGGAACAAGAGGTAAAATACAGAAGAAGAATCCTATGATGCCATAGGAAGAATAAGTAGTTAATCATATATATTATTTCAGTAGTATAAATCCCTCCTGTGGCACTCACAAGCGACCGATCGTGAAGAATGGGCATTCAATTGAAAGAGTATATACATTACCAGTGACGCATTGCACCCTAATTTCTCAAATCTCTATAATTGCTTTAAAAAATGACTTTAAAAAAAATGTATGAAGTGTGCGATTTGCAAATACTATAGCTGTCTGAAAATACGCGACACCATTGCTGGTCAGTTCGTATTTTGGCGTAAGGGATGCCTGAAATGTAAATAGTGTTCTATAATCATTCGGTTCAAATAAAAACTTAACAACCTTTGTCCTTATAAACCTATTGGGGAAAGTGTGGCTCATGAATATGCGGGATTTCTTGCACGGGTCCGCTAGTAAACTCTTAATAAATGTTCGATAAGTCACTCAAATCATCAGTAAAGCTGATCATATCTTTAAATCTAGCAGAGCTGCTTTTAAGGGGCTTTGACAGCTTTATAACTCTATCTTTTTTGGCAACATAGGAGTCTTCTTCTCTTTCCATAAACTTCATTGTTTAAAATACACGACATCATATCCAGCGTCCGAATGGTTTGTCACTTTTGCGATGTACAACCGGACATTTTGTTTTGATTTCCCATAAACTTTAACAACACAATATTCCCCCACTTGTATTGTGTTCACATCATGTTCATCTATTTCTTCGGCAGAAGAACACATAAAATCCAAATCGTCATCACTGTCACGTATGGATAACTGATCACTTTCTTCACTTGTCTCATCAGTATTAATATGTTTCTTCTTTTTTCTGGCATCGATCTTAGAAATGTTCACCTTTTCCATCTCTTTCTTCTTTTCTTTTGCTGCCTGGTTGAGTTTCTTCCTGTTTGCTTCCTCCAGTTTTTCTTTGATTTCATTTTCTTTCATTGCCAGATAATCTTTGGATGTAATAATCTCACAATTAGTCACAAGTCTCATATGCTTTTTGTCAACTGTTTGATGTGTTTTTCCTTTCTTAATCATGCCCATGTTGATGTACTAGGTTGCTCATCTGAGGGAACAGCTACTTCTGGTACTACTGCATCCAGTGCCGGCCCTAGGTCTTTTTGTAGTGTAAGCAAAGATCATTTTGGCGCCCATAAAAACTTAACAACCATACTCGTCAAAGTACCTTTACTATTTTTACTAAACGTGTTATATGGCCAAGAGGTAAAAGGCAAAGGGGTACACAAAAAATAACTTATAACCAAACATTTATTTACAGGTCATTATTATTACATAGAATGACAATTACTGTTGATTTTTTGCACACTGTTGTAATCTTTTAAAAATAAAACGATATTTTCCTGGCTTTCACTTTAGAAAACTCATTCAGCAGCAAATCTGTTTCCATTTCATTTAACAAATCATTTTCAATGGCCAAAGTAGCTAGTTCACTCAAGTGCTCTTGGCTTAAAGTTGATCGCAAGTATGTTTTTATAAGTTTTAACTTCGAAAAACTTCTTTCTCCGCTGGCCACTGGTACCGGGAGCGTTAGCAACAAAAACATTTGGAAAAATGTCCACATAACCTCGTTTGGTTATAAAAGACAAGGCTCCAGCTGGTGAAAAAATTTGCAGTTCTTCGAACAGATCATCTCCGTTCACATCACAGTCTCCTCCATCACTCAAAACGGTTGGAAGGTGCTTACAGGAGTTCTTCAACTCTTGTTCGTTCAAATTCTTCTCAAAGCTAGCAATGTCATAACGAAATTTGAAACTTTCACTATGGTGTTCCATTAGCTCAAATCTCTCCCTTAATGAGGCTATTGCTGTGTCAAGTACGACAAAGAAGAAGTTAACTTTAAATGCATTTTTTCCAGAACGTACAGCTTCATCCTCACTCTCATAAGAGAAATGTTTTTTTTTATACTTTGCTTGGCCGAAGTAGGGGTTCTTTTTCAAAGTTAGCATCAACCTCGATTTTTCTGCAAGTTCTTTTGCATCTGTAATAATGCTGTTTAGTCCTTGATCTGATCTCATCTTTTCCAGAAATGATTTTACACTTTATATGAGATCCATTGAACTTTGTAGGTCATTTGTGACTTTTTGCAACAGTTTACTAACCATATTGGTTTTATGCAGGATCTCATGCCATGTCCCTAAGCAGCATAGAAACTTGAAGTTTTGCAGTTTTTTTAGTCCTACGGCAGTGTTCCTACCAAATGCATCAAGTTTCTGATCTTGAGAAGCTTCATATAAGGCATCATACACTTCTTCAATGTGGTACCTTAACGGCAACAATGCTTCAATTCTACTTTCCCATCTAGTATTGCAGAGTGGTTATACTGTCAGACTTGAAACATGTTTCAGCAAAATATTCCATCTTTGAGTAGAACTGGAAAAAAAACAAACTTGTATAGTGCTGAAACAGTCCACAGCAATGTTGCACGACAGAGCTGCATCATTAATGACCAAGTTCAAGGAGTGGTTCCCACACGGTACATAAAAAGCTCTTGGATTTAAATCAAGGATTCTCTTCTGGACTCCAACATGTTTTCCCTTCATTGCGGAACCATTGTCGTACCCCTGGCCTCTCATGGCTTTTAAAGGAATGCCTCGTGCTTCTAACTCTTTGAGCAATACCTCTGTGAGGCCTTCAACTGAAGAATCTATAATGGGAACAAAATCCAAAAAATGTTCCTTAATTGAAATATCCTCATTTGCTAACATTTTTACAAATCTTACAAGAGCCATTTGCTCGGAGTGGCTAATTTCTGGAGTACAGTCTAATATAATAGAATAGTACGTTGCTTGCTGTATCTGTTGTAAAATGTTTGCTTGAATCTTGGCCGACAAGAAACTAACAAGCTCATTTTGGATACTCTTGTTCAAGTAGTGTACGTGTGTTTCTTTTGAACTTACTCTTCTCACATCTTCAGCCATAAAACCATCAAATTTAGCTATGTGTTCTACCAGCTTTAAGAAATGTCCATTATTACGTTCAAATAGGGTGTCTTTTTCCCTTCTAAAGGCCAATCCTTGAATTTCCAACAATTGTACAATACATAGAAGGCGTTTTAGAACTTGATTCCAATGTTCAGTTTGAGCACGAATAAGTCTTTCATTTTCCTCGTCAATAGTTTTTTTTAAACGTAAACGTAAAGAGAGTTCGCGCCAACATTTGCAGTTTTGAATATGAATAGGGGATTTCTCATGACTGGTCAAAGTTTTGCTCAAGTTTTGCCAGTCAGAATACCCTTGGCCACCAGCAAGAAGAGCATTATAATTTCGAAAAAGTTTGCAAGCAAAACAAAAAACTGTGTTTTTCAATATGGAGCTTTGCAACGGAGATCCATTGCAAAGCTTCCTTGTGTAATGCTTTGGGGAAAATCGCCTACCTTTAAGGTCCACAGCAAATTCTTGGTCTGTGACCTGCTGTGGTCCTCGCCAACAAGAATTTTTCGTACATCATCGTTTATTTTAGGTGGCCATTCTCCTCAGTCATTTGAAAAACCTGATGACGTTTCTGCGCTCAGTTTCTGCAAATAAACCACCGACCTTAAAACTTTTATTTTTAGCTATACATAGTTTAAAAGCCGTAATACATAGAGACCTTAAACTTTGCATTCATAATTATGGGTACTTGATGAGTACATTAAACCACAATTTTATGAATATTAATAAATATTTCTATTTTCAAAAACAAGTTTCATTTATCAGGAACATATGGATGTAGTAAGTTAATAAGTAGGCTATAAAAGATTTTGGAATAGTAGGTTCAGTGGTTTTATTTGATATGTACTTAAACTTTGAAGAAATCTTCATTAAAAAGCATTGAATCGGAAAAGGTACAGTCTCCCCTTAATACAAAAAAATATAAGGTGCCCCTTTTCCTTCTCTGCCTTCTATCCTCCCTCAACCTAACAGAGGCTAAACTAACTATGGACTACTAGGCCTAGTTATATTTTAACAAAACCTGTACCCCATTAACTAAGATTCAATTTACACCATTGTAAATTGTAATTCTTAAAGAAATACCTAATAAATAACCCATTGTATTGTATCAACATATAATTACAGTTTCAGTTTCAATGGCTTGTTGACTTGTAGATGCCAGGTCTGTAAGTTCTGATGAATCCTCGTCAACACCTTCGGTCCCAGTTATGTCATAGCCAATTGGTAGTGCCAATGGTGTTCCTGTAGTCAGTATCAGATCCTCATCCTGCAATAAAAATAGCTGTTGGCCAAGTATACTTAAGCAGCAATATATCTTCTAAAGCTACCCTCAATTCCTAAATTTATTTTCTAAATATACAACTTAAGTATAAATTAATACTACTTAATGATTAGTGCTATAATACTTTAAATAAATTACGACAGTATTCAGAAAAGTAAGGCTATTAAATCAATAATTTTATTATAATTTACGTTATAAGTAGGGCTCGGATTCGAGCATATTTGCATATTTTTTTCCTGAATAGTACACATTGAAAGAAGCCTTTTGGTGGTATTTTCACCTCTCTGGGACCAACAGAATTGAAATTTATCGAGCATATAAATGCATAAAACCGCGGTTTTCAGAATAGAAGCATATAAATGCATATTCTTGTGGTTGTCGTCTAAATAGTTTGTTTTCCTTCGAATTCCTCCATCCCCCCACCCCTTCCCCGAATTCGAGCCCTGACCATCCTTAAGGTTCGAAAACAGAAATAATTACTGAAAAGCCTATCTGGTGCGAATAATAAAACCGCAGGCTTTTAACCTTTAGTGAGGTCGTTTTCGTCATTGAAACTTTTATTGACTGATTTAAGAAAATCATTCAAAACTGAAAACATAGACAAAATTCTTGTTGTACAGACCAATGCAGATCTATTTCATTTTGTAAATGAACTTTCAAACTGTAACTTTTATAAGAAATCTTCTCTTATATATACTTGAAACTTGAATGCGAGTATATCGCAGTGTATCATACATACAATTAGAAAATAAAGCCCGTATATTAAGATATGTTATTGGTTTTTATGTTTCACTTTCCTTTCTATAGTCTTTAACGGTGTTTTACGAGCATATTCTGCATAGTTAACCACATATACTGTAATGGTGTTTTTTTCTCGAGCATATCTATCGAGCATATAATGGATTTTCGAGCATATCTATCGAGCATAAAACACATGGTTTTCGAGCATATCTGGAGATTTTATCGAGCATATCGTTCCGAGCCCTAGTTATAAGGGTAAATTGTTTATACAAATGCTTATCAATTTAGATTAAATTAATTTAGACATTTAGAGTCATTAGCAAAAATATATAACCGACAATTATTTACAGTTACACTTACTTTTTTTGAGTGAGTCTTCACTCATTGATGGTCCAGGCAGCTCTGATATTGGTAACTTGTCGTCATCCTCATCGTTATGAACGGATTAAGCTCTGGCCTTTATTAAGGTCCCTGATGTATTTAGCAAGCAACTCGCATACAGCACTATAGTGCGACCAGTCATGGAGTATGGCTGTCCAGCATGGGGGTTCGCAGCCCCCATTTCGATCAAGAAACTTCAGGTTATTCAGAACAGGGCCTTGCGTACGATATCAGGCGCCCCTTGGTACGTACGTAACACCCAACTACACCAGGACTATCACCTCGAGACCTTCAGTCAGAGGATTAGGAAGCAGGCAGTCAACCTTTACAAATCAAGTACAAGAAGCACCAACCCTCTTATAAACAGGTTGGGCGATTACCAAGCCACTAGGTGCCGTCATAAGCGCCCCCGAATTATCATTGAGTAAACTCTGTAACTCAACTTTTAGCTACTATAGCTAACCAGATTTCTTTCCTTTCACTCTCTTATTTCATAAGAACTGTCTATCCTATTTCTTATCTTCCATATTAAGTATGTTTCAGTGCCCTAGTGCACTTAGCCATATCCTGGCTAATTAAGAATCAAAATGGTATTCACCCAACACCGCTAACCAATGCTGTCAGGTCACTCGTATTAGGGATATAGCTCTAAAGGCCTTCGGGCCGAAAGGCTATAATTTCACGCAAAGTCAGTTTGCGCGCTGGGCTCGATTCGATTCGATTCAGTTAACATAGTTGTTTCGTCGATCATTTTTGCACATGAAGATGAAGCCGAAGGCGCAAAAAACCTTTTCAGCGTTTTATATTGCTTCTCATCTTCTTTAGAATGCTGCAACTTCCTTTTACGGTGAAATGCACCTGATGGCTTTTTATTACTGGACATTCCATGTGTCTAAAAAAACATCTCCTCATGTAAGAAGGGGCAATAATACAGTGCAGCTTACGTCAACACATCAACACACTACAAACTACAACGATGAGTGAAAGCTGTCAGCTAGCTGGCATTACTGAGCCACTGAGCGGATAAAGACAAGAGTCACGCGGACGAGTCGAAGTCATTAGTGGAAGGGGTGTTCTCCCTTTCGTGAATGGCGAGCGGTCATATGGCTCCAGGCACTCCGTAATAGTTCTAAGTTTGTTTCATAAGTAGCATCACCCGTAAAGCGGCGACTCTTTAAAGTGGTTATGCTGAATTTTTCAAATATTATTTCGGTTTGTTTGTTAGTGAAATAGTAAAGTAAAACTGAAAAGACGAAACATAAACTGATTGGTTATGTTATCCGGTTACATTGTTTATAATGTAAACATTACAGTTTGTTAATGTTGTAAAAATTAGAATTCGTAATGTTAACAACATTACAAACTAGCTCCGGGCGCCCCTAACTTGATATTTCGCCGCGCCACGGCGCCCCCCGTCTCACGGCGCCACCCGCGGCCGCGTAGTTCGCTTATATCTCGCGCCGCCCCTGACTGCATCTGTTAAGGAAGAGACTTCTTGTGATGCTGTGTCTGAAGGGTTAACAGCCATTTCCGAAGGCACCGTGTCTGTTGAGTGTGAGCTAATTTCTTGTGGTACCATGGCTACTTCTGGTGGCACAGCATTAGGGTTTGGGCAATTTTTTTTTGTACCTCTCCAGGTCAGTTGTCTTAAATACTGAAGTTGGGATTGCTTCTTTGTTGACCCCCTGTACTTCCAAATCATAAATTCCTGTTGTCTTAAATCCATTGATAATATTTGTTCTGGGCACGTCTTGGACAAGTCTGGTTAGAAGTGAGACAAATTCCTGTTTAGGGATTTTTTTGTGTGGATTTGCTCTTTGCCATTTACACAATTCACTGTCCCATTTGGTCTTGAGGCTTTTGAAAACAGCCACATCCAAAGGTTGTAAAAGGTATGGGGTGGTAGCTTCATAATTGTGACTTAATTTTCCTGGGCTAATCTAATCAGTTGAGTAGAAATATGACTAGTATGACCATCATAGATTAACAGCACTGGCCTTTCTTCACCTATATTTGGTAAAAACACATCACAAAACCAATTGAAAAATAATGTGGTTTCCATCCACCCCCGTGAACTTACTTAAACCGCAGTTTGTGATGTAGCATCTTGATTGGTCCAATTCTCCATGACATATTTCCCTTTAAATACACACAGTAGTGGAAGAATTTGTCCTGCTGCAGAACAGCATAACAGCACTGATGTGTTTTCACACCCAGATGTACTCGTTTTGCACTTGCTTTTTGCACCAATGGCTCCAACAACTCTGGTTTTTGACGGATCATGACAGAATGAGGTCTCGTCACAATTGAAGATTCTTTCTGGTTTTCCGTCAAGATTAAGCTCTTTTAAAGTTTTTTTCTAAAACTTCAAAGAAGTTGTACACTACCCACGGGTTGATTTGATCGCACCGTACATGTTCAATGCTTTGTGCTTTCTTGATTGACAAGCGATGCCTACTTCTAAAAGCAATAAACCAATCTACACCTGGCCTCTGGTCTTTGAATCTGCATATAATGTTGTTTTGTCTAATGTACAGTTGAACAAGATCCAAAACTTTATGCTGAGATAAGCCAAACCCATTTTTATCCATTACATTCAAACAGTTCACTATCTCTTCTTCTTCTTCAGCAGCAGACAAGAATGATTCAACACCTCCACTGCCCTTACCATTTCTGGAAGTGAATCCTTTACCACGTGTGCCTAGAATACGGTGTTTTAGCGTAGACCTAGGAATATTGTAGAATGTGGCTGCACCCCTGGTGGTCCTATTGCCATTCCTAACATCATTGATGGCTTTTCCATGTCCTCATCTGAGTAACTTACGCCAGCTCCTCTCTGAGGTTTTCTGATGTATGTCCTCACCATTTTCTGGGGGAAAAAAGTAATTTAACATAGTAAATCACAAGGGAAATATAAACAAAATTAAAAAAGATTTTGGGGGTAACTGGGCCACCCACTTTAGCTCATAACCTAAAAGTGAACACTTGCTGACAGTAACATCTCAATATTCTATTATATTTCTAATTTAAGCTAAAGTAACTATAATATTGATAATACTTACAGTGAACCTGTAGATAATTCATAAACTCAAGATGACACCACGTTGTTATGGAAACCATTAACTAAAAAATTCACAAAATTCTTACATGCAAGCCACAACACAGAGAGACATGAGGCAGGTTGCTGAAGGAGACGCCATTGTCCTTCAGTGCTGCCAACCGTTTGAAATTAAATTCTCCTCACAAGTTTTATGAAAACAAACCATGGCCAAGTTACCCCCTGGGTCCAGATACCCCAACTCACCTTACTTTGCACGACCGACTAATGGCAGCCCGTATGCTACTACCGTATGGGGTGCAGTTTTATTATAAACTAGTGACAGAGCAATATAAGGTTAATGGTCGTAAAGTTGAGATACAGTGAGAAGGTAAGGGAAAAGGATAAATAAGAGTGTAGTTAATGGATCAGTAATGAGGTCACTCAAACAGTAATAACTTTGAAAGTGAGGCTAGTTTCCCAATAGGTCTCTGAAACGGCAACTGAAATTGTCAGTTGTAATGTAACGTGAAGCCTCTGTGGCTTAGGCGGCAGCACGCCAGACTCTCACCGCTGGGTCAGTGGTTCAAATCCCGGTCACTCCATGTGAGATTTGTACTGGACAAATTGGCGGCAGACAGGTTTTTCTCCGGGTACTCCGGTTTTCCCTGTCACAATTTCATTCCAGCAACACTCTCCACTCTCTTTTCATTTCATCTGTCATTCATTTAATAATTGTCCCAGGGGAGTGCGACAGGTTTCGGCAGCCGGCACAGTTTATATCCTTGCCGCTAGATGGGGGCTCCATTCATTCCATTCCCTCACCCTGTTGGTCAACTGGAAGCAGGCTGTGGATTTTCATTTTTAATGTAACGTGAGCGAGATGATACCTGTCCCAAACCAAAGCTAGAATTAATTAGCTAGAAAAAGAAGAAAGCTTGTAGTTTTATGTGACCATTAATCTCGCAATCATGAGCCCCGCATTCTCCATATTTATGTGGAATCTGAACCACAGGACGTGATATTTCACTTCAAAAATCTTGCATGCATTGACCGGGAATGGAACCCGGTCTACCTTGGTGAGAGGCAAGCAGTTACAATCAATGACCTGGAAGGCAACCAAGTCTACTCATAAACTATTGAGAGTATTATAGTTGACAACCAGTTATGGTGAGATATTCATTTCATTATAACCATTGATACTTGTTAAATGATCTTATACAGGGTGTTTCAGGAGGAATAGTAAATATTTTAGGACGTGGTAGTATAGATGCTTTACTTATTTCCTTTCGCTCCGTGCGGAGCATAGGGCATCCAAGAATGATTTCCATCGGGCTCTGTTTGTTGCCAAGTTCTTCACTTCCCTCCAAGTCTTTCCCGCTTTTCTGGCCTCCTCTTCAATGGTGCGTTTCCAGGTGTTCCTTGGTCTTCCCCGTCTCCGAGCCCCTTGAGGATTCCAGTCCAGAGCTCCCCTTTCTACTGCATCATTCTGTTTCCGCAGAGTATGCCCAATCCAGCCCCATTTCCTCCGTTTAATTTGGACTTCTATAGGTTGTTAGTTAGCCCTTTGCCACAGCACTTCGTTTGGGATTATATCTGGCCATCGTATACCCAGAATTCGATGCAGACAACGATTGATGAATACTTGAAGTTGGTGGCTGATGGGATTGGTAACTTTCCATGTTTCACATGCATACAATAGGACAGCTTTCACATTGGTATTAAAAAGTCTGATTTTCGTCTTCCTGGATATGTTACGGTTTCTCCATACTGGATAGAGCTGCACAAAAGCCCCATTTGCCTTTCTTATTCTGCTCTTTACGTCCTCCTCAGCCCCTCCACTTCTCGTTACCACGCTTCCCAAGTAAACAAATGTATCCACCTGTTCTACATCTACTCCTCCCACAGTGAGACCAGCCTGTACCGTGGAGTTCACTCTTAGCTCCTTTGGATTTATCTTAAGTCCAACCTTAGCAGCTTCAAGTTCTAAGTTTGCCAGTTAGTATAGATGAATGGCAATAAAAAATTCCTAATAACATGTCCCATTTGTATTGCGTACAGAGATACAGCTGGTAGTGTTTAACCCAAATAAATGTAAAGCCAAGGCAAATGAGGACGCTCAAAGTTAATTTTCAAAAATTCCACCACCAACTTCAATGCATTTTGCACCTCTCTTGATAACACCCCGTGTAGCTCTTCAGAGGGCGTCTTGGCGTTCTTTGACGAGGGCTGCACTATGCATAATCCAAACGACCATCTCGGCTCTTGTGCTAACGTTTTCCTTGTAGACTTCGCCTTTCAACCATCCCCACAGGCCAAAATCCAAAGGGGTAAGGTCCGGGGACCTTTGTTGCCAAGAAATGTGCCCATAGCAACTGGTGCGCCAACACTCGAAACAACAACAACCAACATCTGTATCTCGGTATCCAATACAAATGGGACACATGTTATATGGATTTCTTTATTGCAATTCATCTATTCTACCACCTCCTAAAATATTTACTATTCCTCCCGAAACACCCTGTATATTAAAACAGTCAGGTAGAAATTTAACCTTTTGCAAAAACTGAAATATCTTGAGAAGTTGGTATATTGGCTTTCACGGCCAGTGAATTAAAACTCAGCAATTTTTCTAGGTTTGTGCCATGTCTTGTGTGGGGTTACACCCAGGACACCAAGTTGGCTCATCAGTGGGCTCTTGGTGTCCCCGCCCAGACTCCCCACAGGAGTAGCGAAGTGCGCGCTACCTCCAATCTTTTTGAGAGCCTTCATAGGGAGGTTGAGGCTGCTTGAGCTTTTAGTTCTCGCAGTAAAGTGGTGCAGTTGCCCCATGCCCGGTCAGCTATGCATGTACAGTCACATTATTTGACAAGTTGACCTACCACCATCCCTCCCAGCTTGTTTATTCTGTGGGGCCGTGACATATATTTCACATTTGTGAAGTTCATTTATACAACGTAGAAAACAAGGTATTTGTGTGCCAAGGAGCCAGTAATAAGTTAATAACAGTAACCGATATTTTAAAAAATACTTTGACTAAGACGTGGGCTATATGAAAAGGCTTTTGTTGTTTATTTTAGGGGCTGCAGCATCGTTGTCATATAGCCCCATGTATTTCAGGTGTGTGTGTGGGGTATTTGCGTGACAACCTGTGCTATTGTGATAGCTGCACTAGTGTGTGTATTTGTAAATTGGCGGTAGGATTGGGAAGGAGGCAGCCGTGGCCTTAAGTTAAGAACCATCCCAGCATTTGCCTGAGGTAGAAGTGGGAATCCACGGAGAACCACTTCTAGGATGGCCGAGGTGGGAATCGAACCCAGACCTCCGTGGCGAAAGCCAAGAACGCTACCCGCTACACCACACAGCTTTTATGATTAAACAATGAGCATTGTAAATAGGGAATGAAGTACTAAGTGCAAATATCACTATGTAGTTCACAACCCATGTACTGAACACAAAAAATTATTTATTCACATTATCACAGTATTATCCCCCAGGGGTTCAAACTAGGGCTGTTACTTTTAATCGATTAATTTCAGATTTCGATTAATCGATTAATCGAAATCGAATAATCGATTAATTATCGTAAATAACGATTAATCGGTTTTTGATTTGTTTTGTCGATTAATCAATGTATTTCGCATTTTTATCTACGCTCTCACAGAATCAACCAACTATGACACAACTTGGTTTCTTAATGCAATCACTCGACATGGTTGGCTGGGGCAGTCCCATGATGGATGATGTTTTTGATTCTTTTAGGGGCTTTGCAACATCGTGGTCACGTATCCCCGCGTACTGGGGTGTGTTTAAGACTTGTCTGATAACATGTGTCACTGCGATGTCTGTACCAGTGTGTGTATTTGTAATTCAGGTAGAATATGGGTAGGAACCGACCGTGGCCTTGAATTAGGTACCATCCCGGCATTTGCCTGGAGTAGAAGTGAGAAACCATGGAAAATCATTTCCAGGATGACTGAGGTAAGAATCAAAGCCTCATCTTATCAGTTTTGCCTCACGAGGCTGAGTGTACGCGTTCCAGCCCCCACACTAGAATTAAATTTCTTGGCAGAGCCGGGAATCGAACCCAAACCTCTGTGGTGACAGCTAAGAATGCTAGCCACTGCTCAACGCCTGCTTTGAGGTTTCATTTAACTTCACTCCAAGGATTACCTTGTTGGAAGCCCTTTTTCAGGCTTGCCTTAGAAATCAAAATTTGTTCGCTAATCCTGAAAAAATACTACATGATGTTAATAAATACACTTGGATAACTAGTTTCGATCGTCAAGTGATCATCATCAGATCATCATCAGATCATTTACACGCAGGCTATTAAATCTACTGTATATGGAGAAGTATGGAATGATAATTACAATATATACACTTATTTATTTGCAGTGGCAATTAAACTACCAAACTAAAGATATGTGCTTTTTGTTGAGATACTGTACTGATAGTTATTAAATGGTGCACTTCGCAGTTTGAGCGATGTGTGGTCCGTTTTTGTGCACAGCGTGAGGACGATTATGCTGACACAATAACCTGACCATTTAATAACAATCACATAATGGCACTAAGCAAGCAAACTTGAAGATCAAACACAACTATCAGTATCACAACAAAAAATAACATATCTTTACTATTTGTGCTAGATTAATTACTACTGCAACTAAAAAAGTGTATGTATTGTAAATATCATAACCCATACTTGTCGACACAGATTAATAGCCGAAGTGTAAAGATCTGATGATCGCTTGACGATCGAAACTGGTCATCTAATTGTATTTATTAATTTCATGTAAAAAGTCTTTGGCCGTCCGAAAAACATTACATTTCGACTCCAAAGATAAAAATGTGACGTCTTACGAACGAAGGTATGTCTAAAGTCAACACGTAGGCAAGTTCGATAAAAACTCAATGATCTCATGGTAGGGCAGTTATAAAAAGCGCGGTAAAAATAGGAAATCTTGTAGATGTTGCGTAAATATTGCAATCATTGCAAAAGACGAGCTGGACGTCTATCTTGGGAATTCACCGCCTGACTTGCATACTCACCCTTTTTCACAGGTGGACAATGAATAAACAATATATCAAAGGCCCACTAAACTAGCGACAAAATACTTGATATTCCCCGCTTGAAACATTGTGACTGCAAAGCGGAGCTGCCTCGTCCCAGAAAATGAGTACTTGCTAGTATTTTTGCACCAAAACAGACCGTCTATTGAAATATATTGTCACATTTATTTTTAAATAATGCATCTTGTTTGTGAACTTTTGAAGCCATTGTTTCAGTGTTGCCTATACAAAAACTGTCAGTTGTAACTCTTCAGTCGGTCAACATGAATTTGTCCATTGACTGTGCGGGGTGCAATGTATATAAAATATGAGTAATAAGTAAATGAACTCCTTGAAGAATTACACGTATTAGTTATGATCACAATGACCCCGGCGGGAGTAGGCAGGCTAAAGCGTAACAACTGTACGACCAAGGCTATGCTGAGATATGTAAACTTATGCATAATAGAATTAAAGTGCATGCTCTAATTTTATTTATTATATTGTGTTATTCTTATTTGTATACACGATCATAATACTCATAAATAATTCACAAACCCTTATTAAACAAACTAAACTTATACAATGCTCAAAAAAGGTCTCGCATATTGTGATTCAGTAACTTGTTCATTTTGCTATGTGTATGTTATCATATTATACACAATATAGGGTACATACTAAGAAAAAAACACACACAATCTGCTTTGCAAAAGAGACAGAAACACACGACGAATAACAAAAGTGATAACGTGGGACTGAGCACACAACCGTCATCTTCATGTTGGGGCATATCAATACCATGTATGGCCACCACGAGCTCTAATCCATGCTTGCAGATGACGAGGCATACTGGGGCCGATTCCCCCACTCTTGGAAAGCAGCTTCAATCAGTTGCTCTTTGTTGGTTGGAGGATTGGGACGGTGCGAAATTGCCCTCTTGGGCTCTTTCCAGGCATGTTCATTACAGTTCATGTCCGCAGAATAGGTAGGCCACTCCATTCTCTGTATGACTTGCATCTGAAGGAACTGATTGTCCACCCTAGCTCGATGGGCACGAGCATTATAGTCCACTAGTGTAAAGCCCTCACCCATTTAGGCAGCAAATCCTGTAACGACAGGTTCAAGGATGTTGTCTCCATACGCCAGACCAGTCATGTTACCGTGGATAGGAATTAGAGGCGTACATTGACCGAACATGGTTCCACCCCAAAACATGACTGAACATCATTGCTGTTGGTGGATTTCCTGGATGAAGGGCTCGTAAAATCTCTTACCCACTCGGAGCATTCGAGTGTGGGGACGTAATAGTGATAGTGATTGTAATAGCGATCATAACTAACACATGTAATGTTCCTAGGAGTGTTATTTACTTATAATTCATGTGTTATACATTGGACTCCGCCCAGTCTTTGGACAAATTCAAGTTGACCGCCTGAAGAGTTACAACCTACAGGTCTTTGTGGAAAATAGGCTCAACCAGAATGAAACAAAAATGTTCCTGTCCTAAATTGTAAACAGCCTTTCCAACAAAAATTTAACAAGATTCAAAAGCATTGCTGAAAACTCCTTGTTTTCTTTTCCTGGAACCCTTCCCAATTTGATTGACGTTTGTCCTTCCACGGTCACTGACTGTTATTTGGTTATTGTTAACATAAACAAGGAAGGACACGTATCTTTACGCAGAATTTAACTTTTATAGATTTCTATACATCATTCCGAAAATAAGCCTAACTTAACTTAAGCGATGACTTCTCATTTATCGATTATTAATCGATTAATTGAAAATCGATTATTACCAGCTCTAGTTCAAACCCATACAATCTTAGTATTATCACTACAATACAATTTAGCAAAGAAACGACGGAATCCATTATTTACAGTCCGTCCAAAGGCAACTCTTCCACTCCCGATAAATCACCATCTGAATCTCCACTCTCATCTTCTTCTTCCTCCTCTTCTCCTTCGCTACTGTCTTCACCTAACTTAATAATAAAGTTTTCCACGACTTCTTCAATTAGAGGCTGCTGCTTCAGGTACTCAGCTTCATACGTTTTGGCTTTCTCACACTTCTTCATCCAAGACTGTTGTGAGATTTCATCAAACTTCTGCATTGCCAATGCTCTGACGTCCTCCATTTTGAATGTGGTGTTGTTTGCAGCAATCCAATTTTTTAGTTCGGCCCAGACAAGTTCTATGGGGTTGAGTTCTGGGTGATACGGTGGAAGGCGTAGAACCGTGTGACCATGTTGTTTCAGCAGAGAGTCTATCACATATTCTTTATGCAGTGGTTTATTCAGCCTTACTAACTCAAGTAACTGAACTTTCACCATGTTGTCGGTAAATGGGATGTTATTACACCTTAACCACTCCTGCAGGACAGTCTTTCTGGAGTTGCTTGTGGGATATTTGTTAGATTGAACGTTGTGATATGGGGCTTATCTATCACAAGCACACTGTTTTTAGGGAGATTAGGGATTAGCTTCTCTTCGAGCCACTTGCTGTAATTATTGTAATTCATCTCGTTATGGTAATCTCCTGTCGATTGTGACGATTGCCACATTGTCAAACAATTTTCAATAAACCCCATCTCCCCTCCAGCATGTATTACGATGAGTCTTCCTCCTTTAGAAATGGGTGTAAATAAGCCTTCAGTCGAGTCATCTGACCACGATTTTGAAATGACGTGGGTAGACTGAATATACGTTTCATCCATATACACCACAGATCGGCCTTCTGATCTGAATCTTGTGACGTTATGCAGATAATTATACCTTTGAAAAGCGATGTGTTGCCTTTCAACGAGCACGTGCCTATTGTTCCGAGTTTTCTTCCATTTGTAGCCTAACTCTTTGAGAATTGTTCTCAGGCTTGTTTTGCCGCCTGGAAACCCTAAATCCTTCACAAGCCTCGCATGCAGTTTAGGTATTGTCGGTACACATTTCTCGGTTAGATAAAAGTTATTGATCACTCTCCTTACAACACCTTTATCAAAACCATCCAGGCCTGTGACCGACTTGTTTTTTTTCCGTTTTTTATTAGGAGTTTCGAACAGTGGTTCACCTTCATTTCTTTTCCTCTTGGCCTCACGACTTATCCTCGTTAAAGTCATTTTAGAACATCCAACTGCAGCCCTCGCACCTTTTTCACATCTATCACAAATCCTCCTGCTTCACTCTTCTTTTTCATGAATTCCATCACATTATGAATAACCTCACGAGTTTGACTCTTGATAACTTTGCGCGGTAATTTACTACAACTCATCGTAACACAGCAAAACACAACAACAAATAATTCTCGTAAAGAAATTAATTTCTTTCCAGTTCACTCAGAGACAGAGACAACATAAACCACTTGGCTCAACAGAATGACTTACTACTTAGCTGCGGAAACGAACTGTACCGTTAGGTGGCTGCCAACAGCACTCTTGGCGGGGGACACACTTTGTGTGCGCATGGGCGAACCAGGCAGCTTGCTATCTTGATGCCTCTGTATATATATATTATCACTTAATGGCTTGAATATTAAATTATTCATTCATGATGGACTAAGGTAGGTACAAAACAATATATTTTCGATTCTTCAAGTTTTTCAAATAGTTTTCTTTGACAATTAAGGTAAATATCTTACATAATATGAAAAATGTCATCCTATGTTATGTTACGCTTATTTTTCTTTGAAGATTCTGTACGTACAGTAAAAGATTTAACGATTTATATTTACTGGAAAAGGAACTTAAGTGCTATTTTGACTGCTTTGGAATGAATTAGCTTTAATTTTAACTGTAGAATTCAAATCATTTTTGCGGCAGCTTAAGTAGTCACGCATCAATTATCTTTCTCTAGACCAATGGGTTTTGCCTAGACCAATGGGTTTTGCCTAGACCAATAATTAATAGGTAGCGGGGCAGCATTAGCCATATATGCACCCCTGGTTTTGTCACGCATATGACGACCTTATGTGGTAGTGTATTTTGTGTCTTACCTGTTGGCAACAGTAATTTGACATCAATGTGTGCGCCTAGGTAACAGTTGAAGAGACCTCATGTGCCTGGCAAACATGGCAGCTGTAATTGAATGAGCAAGAAACAAGAACACATATTTATGTAATTTATCACATGCTTCCAGTGAGTACTGATAATGGACAGTATAACTGCCTCAGAACAAATCGACCCTTGAATGAGTAACTGAAGCTGGCCAGCAGGCCTACCTGAAGTTCATTGACACTTGCAATGCAGAAGCGGGTTGGGAAGGGGGAAGAGGGGGGAAGGAAGAAGGGATGCTTCTTGTGACAGATTTATAACTGAGAGGTACAGTCAGTTTGGTTCGGCTCGTTGTCAGTGCAAGTTTCTATCGTTCGTATTTTTGTATTCGCAAAGGAAGTGATGCGGCCTGTGAATTCTAAATTGAAGTTTACGACAAAGAGAGGGTAAACGCGAGAGATTGTTTTCAATGTTTATAGGGTTATGAAGAAGGAAGCTGATGAGTGTAAGAATAAGACACAAGACGAGTACAGAAGAAAATTGTTGAAAGTACAACAAAGAGTATCAGAGGCTACACAAGTATCGTTGAAGACGGTCAAGAGAATCTTAGCAGAACAGAGGCAACATGAGGCTGAAGGGACTTCATTTGATACGCCAGGAAAAACACGGAAAGGGAAGAAACGTGTGACGGACATTGACGATTTCGATAAGTGTGTTATTCGACGTACAATCCATGAATTTTACATTCATCAGAAAACTTCTCCATTAATATCCAAATTACTGCCTGTGTTACGAGAGAAGATTGGCTTCCAAGGAGGCTGCACCAGTTTGAGAGGCATTGTAAAAGAGTTAGGCTTCAAGTGGAAGAAGACTAGAAATAATAGAGGTTTTAATAGAGAAACATGACATAAGAAACATGAGAGTATCTTATCTGACAGCCATAAAAAAATACAGAGAAGAAGGTCGTCCCATCATATATGAAGACGAAACTTATATACATAGTAGCCATTCTACGCCTAAAGCCTGGACTGACGATAGCACATCGGGAGTGTTCTATCCCGTCTCGAGAGGAGAACGACTGATTATACTCCATGCCGGTGGTCGGAGAGGTTTTGTTCCCAACGCGCTACTTATTTACCAGTCGCATAAAAAAGTGAGGACTATCACAAAGACATGAACAGTGAATATTATATTCGTTGGTTAAAAGAGAAGTTGATCCCTAATTTGGAACGCAACTCAGTGCTTGTTATTGACAACGCATCATATCACAACACGCAGAAAGACAAGGCCCCAACATCAAATTCTAATAAGGATACAATGAAACACTGGTTGCGAGCTAATAAAATCCCTGTTAACGATTCAATGCTGAAAGTTCACCTTTATGAACTTAAAGTCCATAAGCCGCGACACAAAAACTACATAATAGATGATTATAATGGCTGCTAGTGGACACACAGTATTGAGACTGCCTCCATACCATGCGGATCTAAATCCCATAGAACTTGTCTGGTCTGATGTAAAACAGTGGGTCGGTGCACATAATGTCACCTTTAAAATTAATGATGTCAAAAGCCTTTGCGAACAGAGGTTTTCAGAGTTTCAGGAAAGTAATTGGATTAGCGTTTGCGATCACGTAGAGAAAATAGAAAATAAGTATTATGAACGAGAGGGAATAATAGAGGAGAGAATAAAATTGCTCATAATAACTAGTGCAAACAATGGCTGCAGCAGTGACAGTGACATTGAAAGTGAATCTGATGAAAGTGATAGTGAAATGTCTGGAATCGAACCATTAGATGATTAATGACTACCCGGTGATTACTTTTAAGGTGAAGATTGAAAGTGCATTGCCATTTGCTGGGTTCATTAATTATTATAATTATAATTATTAATAATTATAATTAATAATGGTTCAAAGGAAGGAAGCTTTTAGTTTTGTGTGACCATTAATCTTGTGATCACGAGCCACGGTACCTCCTTTTTACGTGGAATCCGAACCATAGGACATGGCATTTCACTTCGAAAATCTCACATGCATTGACCGGGAATCGAATCCGGTTCACCTTGGAGAGGCCAAACAGCTTGACCACTGCGGCACCACGCACCCTAATAATGGTTGATTATTAATAGTACATTACTGAACTATATAGTCATAATAATATTTTCGTAACTTAACTATATTGTTCCATTACACCTATTAGTGTCATTTAATTATTCCAATCACCCCAAATACAGTTTATAAGAAGCGAAATTAATAATGGTGGTTTTCGTGTGAGTGAGTGAGTGACAGTTGAAGCGGGAACAGAGTGTACTTTTGACGGCTGACGAGTGACGTAGCAGACAACATCCAGCAGGCTGAGGTAAGCAGACTCTCTCTTGAGCTCCCCACTAGATTTTCTCAAGGGTCTGAGGCAGTTATAATTTCAATTATGTTGCCCAGAATATGAAACAAGGTATGAAAATCATCTATTGTCCATTTTAACCAAGTTGTGAATGTCAAAGGCAGGTTCTCTTCTCATGCAGTTTTTATGAGGCGGGTTCGATTTCCACCTCAGCTGTCCTAGAAGTGTATATTCGTGTTTTCCTACTTTTACTCCAGGTTCCTAACTTAAAGCCATGGCTGCTACCTTCCAAATCCCAGTCTAGATTACAAATACACACACTTCTGTATCATAGCCATCATGATGACACATGTAATATGACAATGGCCATTGCTGCCTGCCATAGAGGTGAATATTTTCAGCTTTGTCTTTTTCCTGCTCCTGCTGCTAATATTCTTTGGGTATTTACACAGTGTGGGTGGCCTAATTTTGAGTTACTGTGTTGGCTTCATCAATAAAGTTTACACCCCTGATTTTGGCCGGTCAGCCCCTGTTGCTCAGTCGTACAGAGGTCAGCCTGCCAGCCTCAGTCATGTGCAATTGATATGCGAGTTGTCAGTAGCGTGATAAGCTGGACTGTTATACTGGTAATCGTGCTGTGTGCTCTGTGGATGAATAAATTAAATACAGTAGTAGACTGATATTTATCTTAGTTACTTCTAGTTCATTGTGTTCGTGTTGTGTTACTTATAGTGGAGATTGTGTTAGTATGCTGAGCGAAAACTTTGTGGCGAACCTCTAAACGGCCAAACTTGTGAGGTTATAAATAATGTGCATTTGTTTGTGAAAAGTGAAGGAGCGTTAGGTGAGGTCTTAATTTCTCTGGAAAAAAAAGTGCAGGATAGAGGGGCAGCTGCAACACAAGTGCCCGAGAGGACCGTTAGGAGGATTATTAAAGAACAAAGTACATTGTGAGGAACAGGGTAGATCGTTTTGAACACCAGGTAAGGCCCATCGGGTACCCAGTCGCATCACTGATATGGATGATTTTGATAAATGTGTTATTCGTCCACAACAGATGCTGAGGAATGGAGAGTTATCATAGTCCAACAATCTAAAAATGCCAATGATTAAAGTCTCGCTCGAACCTACTATCTCCTGGTGTGTGGAAACTGCCTGCAATATGTGTCATATCACATGCAATAACATCATTCACTGACGAAGTAATCAGTGATGAATTGATCTATACAAGAGGCATGAAAAAGTCAGCTGTTGGCTCACGTCAACTGCTGATTGCTCTGGCTGTCAAACTCCGGTCTAACTAGTGAAATATGAGGATCATTTTGAGGGTTTCGTTATGCAGGTCAATCGAATTAACATACACTTGTATAATTTGCTGAGTATGGTAACTTTAGATTGACAGAAGATAAAATTCCGATCAGCCGGCGAGACTGCAGACTACCAGTGCAGCACGTCCTCTAAGCATATCCTGTCAGCTGCTATTACTAAACTTGCTTCAATGAGCAAACTCTGACGGCTATAAATGGTGGCGTAAACTGTAATGATGTGTGCAGCATAAGTAGGCCTACTTCAGGGTTATTTGCCTAAGCTGGGTAATAAATGAGATTATTAATCTTTAAACTGAAGATGGTTCATACTTTGCATAAAATGAGGTTAGGCTTTCCGTAGTGTGGTATCCATTTCCGACAGTAGGGTCTGATAAGTGATTACATTAATTGGTTCTTCTCAGTGGTATAAAAAGTTGGCAGTTTTCTCATTATGTCCCCATTTCTTGAGAGAATTTCTAGGCTCTTCCCAGCGTAGATATTTTCCAAAACGCCTAAAGACTGCTCTTCAAAAAAAAAAAATCTTCTTCTTGTTTTCTCTATAGGATGTAGCCGGTTTAAATTATTTTGTTATACTATCGTGGCCAACTGATGCCTAAGAATGTAGCGTAGCATAAAAATGTGTAGGCTACATGAGCACATTTCCAGGTCATGATACAAGAATAAATCTAGAAAGCTCCTCCCTCCTGTGTAGAATTTTGAAGGAGCACTTGACTTATTGTGAATATTACATGTGCTCTCCTCAACAATTGCCCTGTGTACATCATCATCATCTTGCACAGTTTCCAGCCACTGGCCGGGTCTGTTTGGAACACAAGCCTCTCCAACGTCTTCTGTCTTCCCACCATCTCTCAGCCTCCACCCTTGTCCAGTCTTCTCCTCTCTTCTTCACGCTTTCTTCCTCCCCCTTCAGCCACCTGTCTCTCGGTCTTCCTCTCAGTCTCTTTGCTTCCCACTTCGTCTTGTGTATCCTCCTGGGTATCCTCTTCTCCTCCATTCGCTTGACATGTCCATACCATCTAAGTCTAGATTTCTCTATACCATCCTGTAATGGTTCCTCCTTCATTAATTCTCTGGTCCTCTCATTTCTTATTCTGTCCATCTTTGTAGCTCCAATACTGCTTCTCAAGAACCTCATCTCACTGGCCTGTATTTTGCTCTTCTCCCTTCCTTTCATAACCCAGGTCTCCGAGGCATACGTCAGGATAGGGACATAGTACGTCCGATATATGATCTGTTGGCTGTTCTGAGGGACATCCTTGCTCCATAACATGCTTCTCACACTCCTCTGGAATGCTTCAGCCTGTCCGCCGCTCATTTATTTCTCTATCGTTTCTTCCATTATCTTGTATCAGGGCTTCCCAGATACTTGAAACTCTCCACTTTCTTCAGCTGTTCCCCACCAATTGTTATTCCCGTTGTGGTTCTTTCCTTCTTCCTTGTTTTGATCACCACCTCACTCTTATTTATGCTAAATTTCATCCCATATCCTTGTATTATTCCTTCCCACATGTCCAACTGTTCCTGTACCTCCTCCTCCTTGTTTCCCCAAATCATCTGCAAACACCATTGCTTTCATCTTTCCTTCCCCAATTACTTGTGCCACTCGGGTCATTATGTCATCCATTACCACAATGAAAAGTAACGGTGACAGTGCACTTCCTTGTTTCAGGCCGTTTCTCTGTTCCAACCAGTCCGATCTCTCTCCTCCCACTTTCACACAGCTCACGCTTCCCTTGTACATCTCCTTTATCCTCCTTATAGTCCATTTTTCTACTCCTCTATCCTCCAAGGACTTCCATACTTTGTTTCTGCATACACTGTCATATGCTTTCTCATTGTCCAGGAAGGCCATCAGTAGATCTGTTCCATACTCATAGTGCTGTTCTTGTAACTGCCTTACAGCAAAAAACAAATCCACTGTGGACCTACCTGCTCTGAAGCCATGTTGTTCTTCCCTCATCCCTCCTTGAATCCTTGTCCTAATTCTCCTTTCCAAAACTTTCTCAAACATCTTTGCACAATGACCCCGATAGTTTCTGCATTCTGTTGTACTACCTTTCTTGAAGATCGGGACAATTATTCCCTTTTCCTAGTCCTCTGGGGTCTTCCTTTCCTTCCATGCTGTCTTCATCACTCGGTACAACCATTGTATCCCCACCTCTCCTGCTGCTCTCACCATCTCCACACTCAACTCGTCCACACCCGGTGGCTTCCCTCCTTTCATCTTCCTCACTGCATCTTCCACTTCCTTCCATGTATAGAGCCAAAAGAAGAAAGGATTTGCTAGGTAGATTTTTTATTTTTTTATAGGCTAATAAATCACTTAATCTGAAAAAAAGAAATGCAATACATTCTATTAAGTGGTAAATATTGTTAAAATATGGAATGTAGTTCTGTTCTGGGATAAGGATTTGGAAGTATGTCAATGGCCTACTGATACTTCCTTTCTACTGAAGTGCAAACTTGTGACTTAACATGTAGGCCTATGCTTGCTAATAGTTCTCCTAGGCTTAGAATTGACAATCGTAAGAGCTTGTGTGGGTGGTTCCAGTGGCATGAGCTCTTTATCATTCCAGGCACAACAGATCTACATAATGCACCCAGACGCACTTCTTTCTGCTCTGAATTTTTAATGTTACAATTATGAATTGCTTAGTGGGCACTTGCTCTGGTTTCTTATAGATAGTTGACATTGTATGGTCTGAAAATCAGTACAGAGAAAAGCAAGACCATGGTGATGACAAGAGGGGAAAGACAAGGAAAGGGCACTGTGAAAATTGGAAGTCAGAGTTTGGAAATTGTGGACACGGTCAAATACCTAGGAAGTGAATTGATGCAAACTGGTAGGTTGGACATGGAGATTGGCAGGAGGGTACAGCAGAGCAATGCATTCTATCAAAGTGTAAGAAAACTTGTTTGGGATAAGGAAGTACCAAGGAAAAGCAAGGAGGTAATGTATAAAATGTACTATGTACCCATATTAACGTATGCAGCTGAGACTTGGACCCTGACGAGCAGGCAAGAGAGTAGAATCCAAGCCAGTGAAATGAAATTCCTAAGAAGTATGATAGGTAAGACAAGGAAAGACAGAGTGAGGAATGAAGATGTTAGGAAAGAAGTTGGGATGGGAAAACTAAATGAGAGAATTGAGAAGAATAAACTAAGGTGGTTTGGACATGTAAAGAGGATGGAGGAAAATAGAATACCAAGACAGATGCTGGAGGCAAAGTGCAAGGGTAAGAGAGCAAGGGGAAGACCTAGAAAAAGGTGGATTGATTCAGTGAAGAACAGCGTGAGAAAAAGAAATCTGGACTGGGACAAGATCGTGGAAGAAGAATGGTGGAAGGAAAGAGGAAAGTGGAGAAGTGCCATAAATACCCCGACCCGGCAGGAGCTGGATAAGGGGAAATGATGATTATGATGATGATGAGTTGACATTGTGATGGATCATTAAAGCACCATTCTTTGACTTTCTTCACTGCAGCCTGAGGTGGTGTTCTGGCTAGAACACTAGGTGCTTTCATATTAATAAAACTACAGTATGAAGAAAAACTGGCAAACTAGATTGGATCCATCACCACGAAAACTTCCGCTGTGTTACTGCCCAAAGAGTAGGCCTACATACACTAACCCCATCCTTGGAGATTTTTCCTATATTTTATACACCTATTTTCCTAACAATATAAATATTTGCGTGTGATTACCTCCTCTCAGTATTCAATTAAATATAGAAACTAAGTCAAACAAGAAAACCAATGCATTACGGGTAGGTGCCTAATAGTTTAGCTCACTGGCTTTATACATTTATCTTAACGTAAGTTCTGATACAGTTCATGTCGTCGTACTGGTTGCGTGACTCAGCGGTAACGTTCTCGCCTACTGATCCAAGATAGCAGGATCGAATCCCGACGCAGTCACTTTTACATTTGAGGGTGTTCTTCTTCTTCTCAGGGATTTTTTTGGGCCTGAGATAACTCTTCACCCAGTCACCAGGTAAAAAGAAAAAGCACACACTTCAACACGAGATCCAAACAACGGTGTGGTTGAAAGCATGAAGGAAAATAACAAACCTGACGGGCTACACTAGGGGTGGGATGTAGGCAATGTGTTATCGACGACAAAATGAAACAGGGGAAAAGGAAAACAAACACAAGGTACAATAGCTTCACGCCTAGTGATCCACCAAGGCGACTAAGATACTAACGGGGATAGACCGGGTCAACATATAAAGGAAACATAGAGTAAGTTATGATTGCAATTTACAATCATCTAAAAAGGAAATTATTGCACTAACAGTGGGAACTGTCGGAGCGTGAATCAAGCATGCGGCATGTAAGGGAAGAAAGGAGTGAGTTTAAATAACTGGCGATAGAAAGTTAGTCTGGTGCAATCGTATTGAGGACATTGGAAGAATAAATGGTGAATAGTACTGACTGCCAGACCACAATCGCAACGATCAGTGGCGCAAATTTTAAATTTGAACAATCGAGACGGAGTGAGGGAATGATAAAATCGGAGGCGATTGATTGTCGTGATATGAAGGCGCGTGTAATGACCAGCAGAAAACCAGGGCGAGGAAGGGATGCGGGGTTGAAGGCGATGATAAAAACTACCCTTGGTCCTGGAGGAGATATCCCATTGAGCCTGCCAAGATTGACGGAAATGCTGTTTTGCTTTGAGAAGTAGATCGCTCGAAGGGATAGAAAAGTGATAAGGAGTACCTTGTCCGAGAGTGGCGGATTTAGCGAGAGTCGGCTGCTTCGTTACCCGAAATAGAAACGTGTCCGGGAATCCAGACAAAGTGGACGTCGAAGTTATGTTGGGATAAGTCGTAAGACAAGTTTTGAATGGCATGAACATACCAATGATGGGAGGAATAGAAAGTGAGGTGCCAATAAAACACTGCGAGAGTCAGATAAAATTATAACAATTTTAAGGGACCACTGCCGAATGAGCAATAATGCGTGTCTAATGGCGAAAGCTTCAGCAGTGAAAATAGAGATGTCAGTCGGTAAGGGAAATGACAACGATCAATGCAGTGAAGGGACGTAGATGGAAGCTGCCGTAAAAGGGGCCTGAGATCGTTTAGAGCCGTCAGTATAGACGGAAACATGGTGGGGGAAATGATGTAAAAATCTTGAAGGTGTTTAGCATAAAAGCTGGGGTGACTGCGGGCAGGGGTAGGGAAGGATTGAAAAACATTGAGGAGAACGGAAGGGGTGAAGGATTGAGCGGAAAGGGAACAGTTATGAAGCAAATAGGTACGGGTTTCTAAGACATGGTGTTTAAAGGGCAAATGGAATTGGTAAGCAAGAAGCAACGCAGGCGAATGAACGGGATGAAAAAGATGACTAGTGCGATATTCGTGCAAAAGTTGGGAATAAGTGGGTGATTGGACAGCTAGAGAATTTTCAATAGATAGGCCTAGGCCTACTTACTGGAGAGGAATGACCTGCGCACTGAGAGGGGAAACTCTCCTGTCTCAACCAACAGAGCATTGGTGGGGGAAGAGGATAAAGCTCCTATGATAATGCGAAGGGCTTGATATTGAAGGGTATCCAGTTGTTGCAACGAACGACTCGGGGCCAAATCAAAAAAATGACTGCCACAATCTAAAACCGAGCGAATAATATGTTGAAAGGCAAGGAGAAGGACAACAGGGTCGGCGGGTAAGAGGTCGGAGAATATTGAGTTTTGGTTGAAACCTGGTGTGTAAGGCAGTAAAGGGGATTGAGGGTGTTGAAATGCGAGGGAGCCGTGGAAGTACATTTACTGGCATGTTCAAGATCCCCTCGAGGCAAAATTACGGCACCCCGGCGTTTCTATAAGCCTCAGTAGTTAACAGGGACATAAAACCAATAACATTAGTTATTAGTTCATGTTGTAATGAACCAGAGAAAACTTTATTTCATTCCTACAATAGTCAACAACAATAAATATGAATGTGGACAGGCAGCATAGTTCTTTTTCGAAAGAGTTTAGGTGTATAAAGTTAACTTAATGCGATCCGCAGGAATATTCGTTGAATACTATGAATAAAATATACCATTATAAGAGAAAGTATGAATTAAGTCAATAGGGAACATTATATATAGCTAAAAAGAACTCAACGGATATTATTCACGAGGGCAGGCAGGGTAAATTATTTCGCAAATGGGGTTAGGTGTACCAAGAAAATCATCCCGCAAAAATTCTCGTTGCATACTATAAGTAAAATATACCATAATGGGACAAAGCATGAATTAAGGCAATACGGAACATAGGAATCATCTAAAAATATCTCAATTGATATTAATATTCATGTGGTCAGCCAGAGTAAATTATTTTGCAAGTGAGGTTAGGTGTATCATATTGACGCAGGAATGTTCGTTGAATGCTATGGATAACATATACGAAAATAAGAGTATGAATTAAGGCAGTAGGGAACATAAGAAATAATTAAAAGAAAACAATAAAACACATTTTGGTACAGAATTAAGCGACAATCGAATTGCCCGCTATCGGGAGGGTTGTTATGGAGCATGGAGTGAATTTATACAATCGGGCTGTTAAGCAGCCTTAATGCCAACTGACTGCACAAGGATTAGATCCTGCCACCTCGAGTTCAGCAGGCGAGAACGTTCAGTGTTTTATTTTGCTTTTTAACTTCAAACTCCCATCTCAGGATTCAGATTTAGGATATGAGAAAGAGTACAAAGGGGTTTCCATCTTATTATCAAGTCGTCTTCAATGCATTCGACATCTCCCTTTATCCACTGTACACCACAGCTTAATCTTCGAGATCGCAGATGAAAATTTTGTTTCATTACCTTCAATGCCACTGAAATGAGAGGAAAATTGAGAGTACTATATTAAAATGTTGTTTATACAACTCGTACGCATAATTCATTGTGAACTTTACAATGGTATTGATCCTAATTTACAAAATTAACACACTTCCAATTAGTTAGATAGGAGAGCCATCTATGATGATTTACTGTCACTACAGAACGCTCTTCTTCTTTTCTTTTCCTTGTTGGAAATTGTTGGGCGCAGCTGGGGAGGCTACAATTCGTGAATTCGACCGACGGTGCTGCCGTTATCAACCGTTGGAGTGATGGAAACATAATCAAACAGATGCTGTGACATGTGATTTGAGTTGATGGGTGTGCCCTTCTCTCGTTATTCAGTTATTTTCATAATAATTGAGGATAAAAGATGAGTAATATAATTGCTCAGTTTCGCTGTGCTCTTCAAAGTCAACAATTGCCATACCAATGCTTTACTTCCACAAGAAGAAAGCTTTTCAGAAGGAATGGAGTTGATTACTTCACGTCGCAAAGCCGATTTCGAAGTATATGATCGTATTTTACAAAGGAGAATTATTTATTATAAATACTAACGAATTTCATACAATAACCAGTACCCCACATTCTACCCTGCACTACAAACTAGGCGACTTAGCAAGGACGATTTGACAGCTGTTCTTCCCATGTGGCAAAAATTACTTTTACCCCAATACTTTGCTAACAGGATCCATTAATCGACTAATGAAACATACAAAGATCATTGGTATCTTGAAACCATGTAAACCCAACGACGAAGCCCGAAGTTATCGTCCTATCTCTCTTTTGAGCATGATGTACAAACTACTTGAGAGGCTGCTGTATAACAGAATACGTGATGAATTACTTGAAAAGATTCCTGTTGAACAGGCTGGATTTCGCCCAAACCGAAGCTGTGTGGATCAAGTTGGCATTGTTCATACGTTTCTCCGTCTCATACCCTGCTGAAGAACCACAAACTCCTGAACAATATGCTGACTGATAGACCTTTCCAGGTAACCATAGGCTACTGTAGGCAATGCCATTAGTGACCAGAAAACTCTTAAGAACGGACTACCCCAAGCTCAGTGCCAGCCCCGCTATTATTCAGTCTCTATATAGCAGATATGCTAAACACCCAGTCCAGGAAAGTTTGGCTATGCTGATGACTGGGTGTTAGCAACTCAGCACAAACAAATCGAGGTCACCGAAGAAATATTAATGCAGGACTTAAGTGCAATACTTCCGTAAATGGGGACTTCAACCGAACCCTAACAAAACTGAATCCACATGCTTTCATCTGAGCAAATCCTAGACAACCATGAAATAAACATACTCGTGTATTTTGAAAGTAAACGTCTGTTCCATAAGAAATCCCCAAAGTACCTTGGAGTTACACTTGACAGAACTCTGTCATTTAAACAGCATTTAACAAAGACTTCAGCCAACCTGAGATCAAGAAATAACATCCTACAAAAGCTGTGTGGTGCAACATGGGGTTCGACTGCTTCTACCCTTCGTTCAACTGCCATAGGTCTTGTATACTCAGCAGCAGAATATTGCAGCCTTGTTTGGCTAAGCAGTAGCCACACGAAGCTAGTAGATGTACAGCTAAGCCAAACTATGTGGATTATTACTGGTACAATCAGGTCCACACCTGTTTTCTGGCTACCTGTTCTGGGGCGTATTCCATCTCCTACGCTGAGAAGAAGGAATATTCTCCTGAGAGAATATAACAAAATCAGCAACAACCAACAATTGCAAACCCATGAGGACATACCTACCATCCAAATTAACAGACTCCCTTTCAGACATCCTACAATCAGAACAGCAATCAACCTGGCAGACCATAACTTCAATCTTCATGAAGCCTGGGCACAATAATGGTATAATAACACTCCACCAGAGCTAGTTTTCTTCAAAGCAACAACAAATTATGGGAACTTGATTTGCCACGTAGGACATGGTGTACTCTGAATAGGATACGTACCGATACCAACCATGGGAGATGTGGTGATCTTTTTCACAAATGGGGAAAGATAATGTATCTGTAAATTTGTAAATCTTGTATATATTTTTCTTTGTGTTCCAAAAGTGATGTGTAAATGCTATACGATTAATAATAAAATTAGGGTTCACTTTATCGTAGGCCTACATATGGTTGCCTTTCTTTAACTTGCCCCATTGCTGCTTCAAATCTGTGAAGATAGATAGATAGATAGATTTTTATTAATTCCATTTGAACAAATACATGCATTCAATACATTTTTGATATAGGACACGTCAGAATTTACATGCATATAATAAAAGAACTAACAGGTATATATTACTAAGATTATAACTATTTATAACTTATTATAATAGCAAATCTTAATAGATACAATCTTATTGTACAACTATTTACACCTCACTCTATTATCATAATATGAAAACTTAATTCTATAAATACAACAACATACAGCTAGGTATTAAAATTAAATTAAAAAGTAAAATATAGTTATAGATTCCATCACTCCTATACGCTAAAATATTCAACTACTGAGTAAAAACAATGGCACTGCAGATAAGCTTTCAACATTCTATCAAAGGTTTTTATTTTTGGGGCCAGTTTTATATACTGGGGTAGTTTATTGTATGATTTAACTCCAGTGTGAAAAGTTCCTTTTTGATATATGCTTGTGTGTGTGTGTGAAATATGAATGTTTTGATTTTGTCTTGTGTTATGCCTATGAACATCATTGTTTGTTTTAAGAAAAACATCTTTATTCATTAAATTCTTTTTAAAAAACATAGTACTTTCAAAGATATATATGCAGGGCAGTGGGAGAATGTTTAAATCTTTAAACAGAGGTCTACATGATTCTCTAGAGTTTACATTTGCCATAATTCTAATCGCCCTCTTTTGTATCCTAAACGTGCTTAGTACATCTGGCGACATACCCCAAAATATGATCCCATATCTTAAGTATGAATGGAAATAAGCAAAATAAGTATTTCTTAATGTGTGCATGCTAGTGCAGGTTTTCAAAATACGTAACGCAAAGCACATCGAGTTCAGTTTAGTATTCAAATATTGTATATGTTTATTCCATTTCAAGTCTTGTTGTATCCATAGTCCTAAAAACTTTGTTTCTGATTTATTTTCTATTTGATGACCATTTAATGTTATATTGGGCATCGCAGGATTCCTATTCTGTATAGTGTGGACATTTAGACATACTGTCATTTTATAGTTTATTATGAGGTGATTATCTTGTGACCATTTGGTTAACTCTCCTGTAACGGAGTCAGCAGACTGCTGTATGACCTGTTTAGTTTCACCTTTTATTACGAGTGTTGTATCGTCCGCAAACAAAATGTCTTTACGTGAATGAACGTTCTGTGTTATATCATTGATATATAGAAGAAAGAGTAGTGGGCCCAAAACCGATCCCTGGGGTACTCCAAATTCAATAATTCCCTCATTGGACAATGTTTCATTAAGTAATTTGGTTCCATCATCCTTGTGTCTCAAGCTTACTATTTGTTTACGCCTTGTTAAGTAAGACTCTATCCATTTATTAGCTAGACCTCTAACACCATATTGATTTAGTTTGGTAAGGAGGATTTTATGGTCAACAACATCAAATGCTTTCGATAAATCCAAGAATAGGCCAGTTACATGTTCCTTATTGTCAATTAATTTCAGTATACTATTACTACATTCGTAAATTGCTGTCTGTGTAGATTTTTCCGTTCTAAATCCATGTTGTGAGTTTGATAATATTTTATTTTTTTCTATGAAACTTATCAGTTTCTTATACATAATTTTTTCCACAATTTTTGCAATACCAGTTGGTAAGGTAATAGGACGATAGTTATCTAATTCATCTTTTGAACCGTTTTTGTGCACTGGAATTACTTTTGATAACTTCAAAATATCCGGGTAAGTTCCTGAGAGAATTGAACTGTTTATTAAGTGCGTAAGTGGATTTATTATATTTTCTGCACATTTCTTTAAAATTGCATCAGGGATGCCATCAATGCCAGCACAGAATTTATTTTTAGCTCTTTTATAACTATTCTTACCTCTTCACTTGTGACATGATTTATAAATAAAGAATCACTGCATATATTTACTTTATTATTAGAATTTAGTGTATTTACCTGTGATTTATTTATTAATTTTTGTGGAATTTCCAGAAAATAGTCATTAAAAGTGTTTGCTATTTCCTCTGGATTATTAATCACTTTATTATTTCTGGTCAGTGTAATGTTCCTTTGTATTTTAGCAGATTTTCCAGTTTCTTTCTTTATCATGGACCACATAGCCCTGTTTTTATTAGATGATTGGGAAATAAAATTATCATTATGCATTTTCTTTGCTAGTCTTATTACCTTATTTAATATGCTAGTGTATTTTTTGTAGTATAAATTGAATTCAGGTGTTGTGTGGTATTGTTTATATAATTTGTGTAGAAATTTCTTTCTTTGACATGAATTTATAATCCCTGTTGTTATCCAATTGCTAGTTTTGTTATTTTGAACAGTTCTTCGTTTAAAGGGGAATGCTATTTCAAAATAGTGTTTTAGGGTACTGTTAAATGCATTAAATTTATCATTTACATTTTCTAGTTCATAAATTTCTGACCATGTTTCCTTATTTAATAAGTCATTGAAATATGTAACATTTGATTCAGTGAATGACCTGCACTTTGATTTTACTCCATTATCATTATTATTGATTACTTCGGATACTTCAAAACTCAGTATTTGTCCATGGTGGTCACTAAAACCCGGACAATAGACTTCTACTGAATGGTGATGTTTATCTGTATTTATAAAAATTTGATCAGGAGTGGTTTTACTAAATTTTGTTATTCTTGTTGGTGTATTTACTGTAGGTTTCAGTCCATAGGAAATTAGTAACTGTGTTAATAATTCACAATTTCTATCAAGTTTTAAGAAATCCACATTTACATCCCCACAAATTATTATATCGAAATTTACTTTGCTCATGTTATTGAGTAACAATTCTAATTTATCTATAAATTGTGCCCTTTCAGCAAGAAATATGCAAATCACAGTATGCCAGCATTGCTCAATTCGGGATTTTCGGGGTTGTAGTATGTTCTCCCACTCTGTGACTTACACATTTTGGATTAAATAGAGGATACACTTGCAAAAATAACAACAAAATCAACTCCTATTTTGAAACATTTAATTAACCAAAATTATGGCGCTACAAACAATAAAACAAATAAACTACTGACCAATATCATTCTATTTGTTCAAAGTGAACAAGGAATAACAAAAGAATTAAACAAATATTATATTAAAACACATGGTTTCCTTTAAAACCAACAATTCATAATTATTTTTACTTCCATAAAGTATCTATCTTAAAGTTCCATATAACTACGAGCTCCTTTGGCTCGATACTTTCTAATAATAACGGTGTCATTCTTTTGTACACCTCAAATACTATTTTTATATTTTCTTATCATCAAAACAAATATATAATTACATTTAAAGTACATGTTAATTCTTTACTTAAATATTTGGTCACTTCACATGTTCTCAGCATTTATCATCTCTCTCAAGTTTTACAAATTCACCATAGTGATCGGGAAAATACTTGTGTACTCCAGAGTTATAAAGATTACTTGACAAAGTCAAAAACTATGATTACTCCCGGAATCTAGTTACCTTCATTTAACTCGTGGAATCCTACTTCCATACAACATTACAATAGGGATTGTTATTTATTTTATTTGTCTTATAAGACCATTATCACATAAGAAAACTACGATCTGAACTGGCAAGCGATAATTTCATCTACAAGGACCTCGGTTCAATTCCCGGGTCATTAACAACTTTAAACACTCACGGTGTATTCCTTCCTTCTTACAGACGGCCTTCACCAACCCTCCTGCTATTAGGGTCAGACCGTATACTTGAGCGAGATTTATGACTGGGGGGGGGGGGGGGGTGACTTCCCGTCTAGTCTGCGGTTGGAGCTTTCCTCAATGCTTTTAAAACAAATCTTCCTTTCTTTTCAGTTCTATGGAGAGACCTGGCATTTTACTTCTCCTTTTACTTTCAACAATATTATTGGGCTCATAAACCACCTTCGTAACCTTGGCATTTATTAATTATGAAAGGTCCTCATTGATTGGGAAGAGTAATACACATTATACGACGAATAAAAAAGGAAAGGAAGCTTGTAGTTTAACGTGACCGTTAATCTTGAGATCATGAGCCACGGGACCTCCTTTTTACGTGGAATCCGAACCACAGGACATGGCATTTCACTTCGAAAATCTCACATGCATTGACCGGGAATCGAACCCGGATACGACGAATAATTAGGGGCCTCAATAACAAGAGGAGTCTAGGTTCGACTCTCTGAACATGCCTCGGGAACCATTCCCACATTGGAGGACTTATACAAAATGCGATTTAGGGTCGGCCGTGGCCTACATGACCTACGCTCAATAATACCATACATTTGCTCCCTTTTACAACATAAATAACACACACATGGCCTCGTGATCTCTGTCACTATTGGAGGACTTACAACATATCTCAATTACCGCAATCAACTACCCCTCATAAGTAATTTACCAAGTACATTTAAATTCTACGCGTTCCTAGCGTGACATTTTATTTTAATTGCGCTCCATTGCGCCATACATTATTTTACAGCCTAGCGTCTTCCAAAGAACTGATAAATTCCATATTTAACAATTGATACATATCTCAATTTTGATATTAATCTTTCCCTTTGACAATAACCGCTCTATTTTTAAGAACATGCATTAACATCATGTCTTATACTTTTATTAAGGCTCCATCGCTCTTATTTTTGTATCATTCAATTTAATCTTTATTTATATTTCCTTTATATTATTATTATTATTAATACGCTTGCTTTTATAACATTCGTCAAGTACACTGACATTTTATTCATACATTTCCTCTACAGGATTTTATTCTTTCACATAATTATTTATAATTTCTCAAATTCTATTTTTGTTCAGACCGCGTTCTTATTCTGTAATTAGTTATTTAGAAACATCCCTTTTACTCAAAAACTCCGGTGGATTTGTACACAATCATTTCCCCGACACCAAAACATAATGAAAATCTTTACTCACATGCTTTAGGTCGTTTCTTGACCTTCCTTCTCGTGCGATGCGTCATTTGGCCCACTCTTTTAAATTACTCCATCTTGTACAAATTCATTGCATGTACAGACATATCTTGACACATATTTAACACGTATACATTTAACACTGATAACATTTTAAATACACTGGTGTATCCGTTTAGAATACACAATAAAAACACTAAAAATATATTACTTTTAACACAAAATCTTGATATATTTACACTTCACAAATTTTGATCACTAGGCCGCTATTTAAGCCTATCACACGTGACCTCTTGACCTCCCGTCTCCAAGGGTGAAATTTAGTAATGTCGGCTTCCTATCCTCTCTGAATATGAAAGTCTCGAATCATCTACTTCCTCCCTGCAATAGCACTTCTTCGAATCTCGTTCCTGACGATCTGCTATTTCTCTAACTTGAACGGCTCCCCTTTTAGATCCTATTTATTGATCTTAGCGAAAGTCTGTTCTGTTCACGGTCCCCTTGATAATCTATCGGTGACCTATGGATTTTTAGCAACTAATACTTCTCGAGTCTTAGTGCTTTTGAATAGTTCGTCTGCTTACTTGAAACAACGTCTATAGTTTCCTTTCTTCTTCGCTTATTCGGTTCTCGCACTTCTAATCTTCTAGAGTATTTTACGAACCTTATTCTGTCTTTCCCTGCTCGGGTTCTTTAAATTTGATAATATGTTTATCTCGTTGTTCCGGTACTTCCGTACGTTATGATACTTTTGGTCGTTTACTTAAAGACCTATCGCCCTGAGTCCTAAGTTCGCAGCCTGCTCTGACTGTATTTTATGAACTTTTCACTGTAAATTTTATACTGTCGGACCTAAATCCTGTAACTAGGATTTTCCTAATTTTTCAACATGACGATACTGTAATTTTACTTCTTTACAACTCCTTACGGATCACGTAAGTTATTGATACCGCGACGCCCGTGGCTGTCGGATATTGTCTATGCGATGTGATGCAGCGTTTTTCCCCTCAAGGAAAGCTTGTATACTGTCTTCGGTGTGTTACAGCGTGACGCCCCCTCACGGACTGTCGGAATTCGGTGTCTGATGTATCACAGTGACGCGCCCTCAGGCCGTTTGATAACTGCATGTACTGATACAGCGTGACGCCCCCCTGGGCTATCGGAAACTGCATGATTGGTCTGGCTTGGCCTGGACTTTTATACTATTTAGTCACAAAAAGATAAAACTCTAGTCCTTTTCGTGACCAACTTTTGAAATAATTGTCGTACAATTATAAAAATTATATCTCCAGAAAGCTCGTCTTCCAAACGTCAAATGATCTCACTGCGCATTAGAATCGATCGTGCATTTCGGAGATATTAATTAATTAATTTGTAGTCTTCAGCTGCGTGGGTGTTGCTGTTCATTTTTAAATTCCCCACTCCTCTGGTATCAGTGAATCCCCAATGACGTATACTGCGTTTGCAGTTCTTTCCTGTGCAATTATTACAAGTTTTTTCTTTACACAAAAATCTCTAATCCGAAATGATTCACAGTACTGTATTTATTTACTTATTTTTATTCCTGCAAATGGGTTAAATTTAATTATTCTTCTACTGGCACAGCGGCGCTGTTGCCATTTTACTGCAAGCTAAGCTGGATTTCCGAGTCACGCTTCTCTGCCTTACAGTGAAAACTTTCCACTCGTTTTATTAATATCCATGACCCGCTCCTCTCAAGGAGTCAAGAGGCATGATCTCATCTCCTGAACACCTGGTCCTGCGGCTTGCGCAACGTTATGCTAAAATCCTTGCTTGAAATTTCTCTATGTTACATTAGAAACTGTATGTATCTTTCCTTCCTTTCACAAATATACATGGATTCGACCCCTTTTGAGCCAATGGTACATGGGTTCATCTCACCCCTCCTTAGGTAAATAAATTTTCGAAAAATTTTGAGGAAATTTATTTTAATTATTCATAAAAATCTTATTTTCCTTTATATGTCGAAGCCATCATAACGTTCATCCGTACCTTCTGATTTTTATTCCCTAAAAATCCCACGATAATTTGTTTTTTTTAATCTTTTTAAGTCATATCCGGTAATTGTGTAGGTTGGGTACGCTCTGTCCCTACCCTTTCTTTCCTTTTCCTTTATTTGTCTGGTTTTTAGGTTTCCAGAACCTCATTCTTCTTTACGGGTGTGGTCTATCCCTACCCGTTTCCTTATTTCATCATTCTCCTTTCTTAAATTGAAATTTTCTTCTTCAACAAAATCAATTATTTCTTTGATTTCCCAATACAATTTTTCCAATTCGCATTCGCACTCGAATGTTTGAGCTCTGTTTCCCTTTTCTACCTTATTCTCGTTTCTATCAAAAGTGGATTCCTCATCTCTAAATCGTTCCATAACCAGGGCTTGTTCATTGGCTTCATCGAAGTCTTCGGGAGGGTAATACACTTTTAAATTCGCTGAGTTCATGGTCACTTCGTGATTCGTTTCACAGTGCCGAATTCTATAGGCATTATTTCTCAAATCCCTTATTATTTGATATGGTCCGTGGTACATTTTCTGGAACTTTTTGTACACGCGGTTCCCTGGATCCGAAATGGCTGGTCTTTTTACTAACACCATTTCCCCTGCTAATAATGGCCGATGATACCTCTTGTGCCTATTTCTTCTTTGCCTCCTGTCGGCTTGAGCTTTTAGATGCTCAAAGGCTCTTCTAATACGTACATCTCTTCCAGGTTGAGCGTCGGCTGGCCTAGGAATTACCAGACTCCAAGGTCTCTCTGGTTGCTCATTCCGATGTAACGTTATTGGTATCTCTCCCGTAGATTCATGGATTGTGTTGTTTATACAAAATTCGATAATATCCAAGATATCTATCCACTTCCAATTTTCATCGGCACAGTATATTCTACAATACTTGGCCGTCTCCCTCATCACTCATTATACAGGATTTGCCTCAGGATGGCGAATACTCGACAAAATCTGACGTATTCCAAGTCTTTCTAATTCTTGTCTGAACTCTACACTGGTGAAACAACTACCGTGATCCGACAACAAATTCTCAGGTTTTCCCAGAATCGGTATCACTTTTTCTTTGAGTCGTTTTAACACCTGTTTGGTACTAGTCTTCTGTATGGGAGCAAGGACAACCATTTTAGTGAAGCCATCCATAGCCACCATTATGTGTCGATTTCCTCTTCTTGCCTTGGGCAAAGGTCCGAAATTATCAATAGAAATGATTTGACCTGGCCTCTCGGGTAACAATGGTATAGGCTTTTGTCTCATCAGATAGGCATTTGGTTTAATCCTTTGACATAGATCACATGTCTTTAACGTGTCCCTTACAGTTTCTCTCAGTCTCGGCCATACAAATGCTTCTTTCAGCATCGAGACTGTTTTGTCGACTCCCATATGTCCGAACGATCTATGGGCTAACCATACTATTTTCCTCTGCAAAATTGCAGGTACAGCAATCCTTAATCGTGTATGGTCAGAGTCCACAAACTTATATAACGATCCATTATAAAATGTGTAATCTTGAGCTATCTTATTAGCTTCCGTGTACGCCGGTGTTCCCCTTATCAAACTTCCCTCAAGGAAAGATATGAGCATGTTCATCCATGGATCCTCACGTTGCCGTTGACTAATGCTTCTTAACTCATTTAGAGTACGCTGATCCCTGTCTTCCAAATCAATAGCCATTACTTCCTCTTCTGTGGACTCTGGCTGTCTACTTAAATAGTCTGGAACTATATTTTCTTTTCCTGGGCAGTATTCTATCTTGACATCAAACTGTTGAATGTATAAAGCCCAACGCATCAACCTTTGACTGGATAGATCAGTCTTCATCAAAAAGGTTAAGGCTTTATGATCCGTCCTTAAAGTGACTTGAAACCCATATACGATCTTTCGCCAATATTGCAACGCCTGCAATATCGCTAACAGCTCGATTTCGCTGATCGTATAATTTTTCTCGTGTGGTTTCAGTCTCCGACTTGTGAAAGCTAGATAATTTTTCTTATCAGGGTTATCCGGGTTTTCCTGATATAGCATTGCCCCTATTCCAATCTGGGATGCATCTGTTTGAATGATAAATTTCTGATTAAAATCAGGATATCCTAGCTTCACATAGTTTAAGAGCATTTCCTTGGCCTCCACAAATGCTTTTTCTGTTTCCTCCGTCCATTTCCACTTGCCCCCCTTCTTCAGAAGGTCCTGTAGTGGTGCAACAGTTTTTGTGTATGATGGACAATGTCCTGAGAAAAATCCAATCAATCCCAAAAACTGGCGAACGTTCTTCACCTTCAAAGGCCTTGGAAAATCTCTTATCGATTCTAATTTGCATGGATTTGGTTTAACACCATCCTTGTCAAACACATGCCCTAAAAATGTTACTTGTCTTTGACAAAAATTTGACTTCTTTAAATTTATTTTAAAATTAGCCCTTCTTAAATCTTCCAATAATTTCTTCAACTTTTCTAAATGTTCCTCAATGTTCTCCGAGGTAAGCAAAATATCATCCACATAACGGATAGTGCACTCTTTCACTTCCTCTGACAGGTTTCGATCAAGCGCTCTTATTAAGGCAGATCCCGCGGTCTTCAATCCGAACGGACATCTCCTGAAGCAGTAGGTTTGTTGATCGAACTGAAATCCAGTCAACAGGCTGGGTTTCTCTTCCAGTTCGAGATGATGATACGAAGAAGTCATGTCAATATTTGTAAAAATCTTCTTGCCTTTGAACTTCCTCAGTATTTCTTTTATGGGTGGTGCCGAATCACTTTCTGGTATGATTTTTGCATTCAAATTTCTGGCATCTAAACACACCCTTACTGAGCCATCCGGTTTACTCACAATCACTAATGGACTAACATATGGTGTCGCCATTTTTTCTATAACCCCTGCATTCATCATCTCCTGCAGTGTTTTCTTCGTTTGTGGGTAATGTTTTTCCGCAACCGGGTATGGTTTTTGTCTGAACGGTGCCCAATCATTGACTTGGAATGCGTATTTAAAATTTTCAATCTTCCCTGGCTTGGAATCAAATACGTCCCTAAAATTTAATAATAATTCCTTTAATTGTTCCTTATTTTCGAGGTTAATTTTAGCTTCCTCTATTTTTCCTGACAGGTTGGTCTCGAACTCAGTTTCCAAATTATCTTCGAGTTCTATGTTGAGGACTTCAAATATCTTTTCTATGTCCTTATAACCTTCCTCAGTTACTTCTTCCACATGCCATACCTGTTCTCCTATTTTCGCATCCTGTTCCTGTAGGTTAATGTTTTGTTCATCCACATCCTCTCTTTGAATTCTAATGCAATTTTGCGCTAGGTCTATGATGACCTTGTTCTCACGGATAAAATCAATACCTAATATGACATTATACGGTAATTGATTTACCAGCAAAAAGCATTGCGAAATTTCAGCGTTACCCATGATCAAATCGATGTATACCTGAAATTTACATGTTAAAGATTTTTCAGGAATAATCCCCTTAATCTTTACACTTGATGTGGGAATTTTTAATACGCGGCCTCTTGTTTCCAATTCATTTAGAAGGGTTTGCGTAATTAAACTTATTGTGGATCCTGTATCAATTAATGCCCTGACCAGTAATCCTTCTATCCTTAGCATAATTATGGGTAGTTCTCTTTTAATAGGTGGGATTCCTTCCACATCCTCGTTAATCAGCTCATCTGGTCTTGCTATCCAATTTACAATCTCTATCTCCTCCCACCTCCTGGTATGTTTCCACTTTTGACGATTTAAATTTGAAGTTTTTTTTATCCTGAGGGCTTCCTTTCCCCTCATTCTTCAATTGAGCTTGTAGCTCCAGGCTTTGAGCTCCGTCTAGTCGGTCGGGTGATTTCCGGTTCTTTATTGCCTCACCCCAACGGACTTTTTGCCTTTCAGGTTCGTCTGGTCGTTCATTCATGTAACGAAGACTTTCCTGATATCTTTCTTCTATTTCGGCCCGATATTCATCATCCCTATCCTCTGGCCTTACGTTCCTTCTGGGATAATTCTCCCATTTCTTTCGGTTTTCTTGCCTCTGATGGTTATTGTTATAGGGTCGGCTCTCTTGTTGCCTATAACCCGTATTCCTAGGATTTCTTCCTCGATATCCTCCTCTATAGTATGGCTGTATTCCTCTAGGCTCTTGGTGCCCATACTCTCGACCCAGTCCTTGAGTATCAGTACTAGTGGACCGATTTCTGGTCGATGGTTTCTCTCTGTTTTCCTGACTGCTGGCCATATGTACCTGCTCAGTCTGTCTTTGATGCCTAGGAGTTACGTGCGAAGTCGTCATATCTAATTGACGTAATACACTCTCCACTTCCACCGCACTTCTGGCTTTGGATGAGATTAACAGCCTCTGGACCTCATATGGAAGTTGTCTTGCAATGGCGGCACACAGGTCGTTCTCAGCTGGAGCAATGTCAAGTTCCCGGAATTTACACAGCTGAGCGGTGAAAAATTCTGAGTACTTAGTTGGTGCATTTGTGCTGTACTTCCTAGAGTACAGATCTAGCCTCAAATTCTCTTGGACGTCTGCTGCCCAGTATCGTTTTAGAAATGCTTCTCTAAAGCCTTCCACCGTATCAAAGGTGTACCTGAAGCTTCTGAACCAGGTGAGACAATCACCTGCCAACAGCTTTTCAATAGCTCTCAGTCTCCGATCCTGAGGAACCTTCATTTCGTTCAAGTACTCCGCGACTTCCTTTAACCAGTATTTCGGAGTAATTGACATGTTATTACCCGTAAACTTCACCGGTCTGTCCTCATTCGACTTGATGATATTTATTATCTGGCCATTTGCCTGATTCATGTACGGGGTTGACATCGCCATCGGATATCCTGGGTTCTTATAAGGGCTCTCCCCTCCTAAGTCCCTATCTGTATCTGTGCCTTGTTCACGAGGATCTACCCATCCTGTCTTTGGAAACTCATCCTGACTCTCAAATTCTAATTTCCTTTCCCTTCGGGCACTTTCTTCATTAGCCATGAGTTGAATTTCCATTTGACTGTTCTTATGTTCAGTCCTCTCCAACCGGGATCCTAATTCATTTTGAATTCTTTCCTGGTTTTTCTTACTGGTTTCCATTTCTCGTTTGAGTTGGTTTTTCTCGTCTCTGAAGCTATCCCTGATTTCATTTAAGTGTTCTTCTACCTCTTTCTTGATGACCCTGACCTGTTCTGTTATAATTTCTGGTTTAACATCCCCTATGGTATCGAGGTCTTCTCGTATCTCTTTTATCTTTTTCTCCATCTCTCCCTTAATTCCTTCCAGCTTTTCCTCAGTTTTCCCTTGACTCTTATACAATCTCCTCAAGTGGTCTTGGACCTGATTTACTTCAGTATTGGTTTTTCCTACATGGACCTTTAATGTTCCGATGGTTTCCTGAACCTCATTAATACCCTTACTTATTTCATCTATCTTATGGGTATTTTCCTTATTTTCTTCATTTCGTTGTTTTCTTTCTATCTGGAGATGCTCTTCGTATGTACTTAAATTTTTATTTATTTCCGCTTCGTACGTCCTCCAGTTATCATCTACCTGCCTAGTAAAATGATCAATCTGCTCTTTCATACCCTGTACATCTTTGTGATTCTGATTTTTTTATCTCAGTTACTTCATTCTGAACTCCATCGACCTTTCCCTCGAGTATTTCTACTTGGTTCTTTACCCCTTCAAATTAGTCTCCTAATATCTTAAAACTTTCTTTTATCTCTCCCCGGGAACTTTCACAAATCTTCATGTTAGATTTTATCTGATCTTCTAATTTTTCCTGCACACCTTGGATCTGGGTTACAAGTTCATTTTTACATCCGTCTACATTCTCTTTACAGGCCTTTTCCATGCTATTTAATTTAGTTTCTATAGAACCAAAATTACCTTCAAAATTTTCAAAATTTTCTTGACATTTAATTTGGGATTTTTCCATACTTTCACTCAAGGTATCTATTTGGGCTTGCAATCCTGACTGAAGTGCTTTATTTTCCCTTTGAATTTCACTTGCGATTTCTCCTTTTAACTCAGTTAACTTGTCCCCAAACTTAGTGTCAAACCCTTGAAATTTGTTATTCATTGTTTCTTCTAAACTTTCTCGGAGTTCATTTGAACCCTTTTTCATTCCCTCAATTTACGCCTTCACTTCATCGTTCATTCTTACACAGTTAGCCTCGATATCTTCTAATTTAGTCCCCATGTTATCACTATTAGTTTTTAGTGATTCTAAGCTTTGCTTCATGGATCCTAAATCCTTTTTATTTTCACTCTGTTGGCTGTCCAACTTATTCAAGCTTTCATTTATGGATTTAAACTCTTCTTTATTTTCAGTCTGTTGGCTGTCCAACTTATTCTCTATCTTAACACTGTCAGTTTTAAGAGCTGTTAAATTATCATTTATAGATTCGAACTCTTTTTTATTTTCATCCTTTTGGAGGCCCAATGTATTGTCTATGGTTCCCAATTTATTGTTCATGGCCTCCCACTTTTCATTACTATCGGCTTTTATAGCCTCCAACTTCTCATTACTATCGGCTTTTATCGCCTCCCAAAGCCCCTGCAATTCCTCACTCAATACCATCTTATTAGAATACAGTGGGCTACTCATGCCACATCGCTGGTACATGCTTGAGAGATGGTAATCTGAATTATTGTGTCCCAATTTCTTCAAAAATTTTCTTTAGTACGGGTATTTACTACAACGTACCCTTTTGATATCTTTATTCAATCTCATAAACCTTTATGGAAGTATTTAAAAATTCAAAATTTCGAAAAACCATTTTTTTTTAAAAATTTTGATTTTTCGAGAAAACTCGGGTTTTCCCTAGGAAAACTCAGCCCTGCGTACTGGGCGCCATGTATTAGTTCTGCTGGGGGGTTGTTTACATTATTATTCAGGGCTGCTCGGTATGAGTTTCTAGGGACCCATGCGGTCAGTTAACATTATACGTTGTAGCTATTCCTATCATTATTCTACATTGCCTGAAATGACCGTCTTTAGTGTTCCTCTAGTTATTAATCCAAGCACATTACTTTATATACCCCCATGTGCCCTTTCAGCAAGAAATATGCAAATCACAGTATGCCAGCATTGCTCAATTCGGGATTTTCGGGGTTGTAGTATGTTCTCCCACTCTGTGACTTACACATTTTGGATTAAATAGAGGATACACTTGCAAAAATAACAACAAAATCAACTCCTATTTTGAAACATTTAATTAACCAAAATTATGGCGCTACAAACAATAAAACAAATAAACTACTGACCAATATCATTCTATTTGTTCAAAGTGAACAAGGAATAACAAAAGAATTAAACAAATATTATATTAAAACACATGGTTTCCTTTAAAACCAACAATTCTTAATTATTTTTACTTCCATAAAGTATCTATCTTAAAGTTCCATATAACTACGAGCTCCTTTGGCTCTATACTTTCTAATAATAACGGTGTCATTCTTTTGTACACCTCAAATACTATTTTTATATTTTCTTATCATCAAAACAAATATATAATTACATTTAAAGTACATGTTAATTCTTTACTTAAATATTTGGGCACTTCACATGTTCTCAGCATGTATCATCTCTCTCAAGTTTTACAAATTCACCATAGTGATCGGGAAAATACTTGTGTACTCCAGAGTTATAAAGATTACTTGACAAAGTCAAAAACTATGATTACTCCCGGAATCTAGTTACCTTCATTTAACTCGTGGAATCCTACTTCCATACAACATTACAATAGGGATTGTTATTTATTTTATTTGTCTTATAAGACCATTATCACATAAGAAAACTACGATCTGAACTGGCAAGCGATAATTTCATCTACAAGGACCTCGGTTCAATTCCCGGGTCATTAACAACTTTAAACACTCACGGTGTATTCCTTCCTTCTTACAGACGGCCTTCACCAACCCTCCTGCTATTAGGGTCAGACCGTATACTTGAGCGAGATTTATGACGGGGGGGGGGGGGGGGTGACTTCCCGTCTAGTCTGCGGTTGGAGCTCTCCTCAATGCTTTTAAAACAAATCTTCCTTTCTTTTCAGTTCTATGGAGAGACCTGGCATTTTACTTCTCCTTTTACTTTCAACAATATTATTGGGCTCATAAACCACCTTCGTAACCTTGGCATTTATTAATTATGAAAGGTCCTCATTGATTGGGAAGAGTAATACACATTATACGACGAATAATTAGGGGCCTCAATAACAAGAGGAGTCTAGGTTCGACTCTCTGAACATGCCTCGGGAACCATTCCCAAATTGGAGGACTTATACAAAATGCGATTTAGGGTCGGCCGTGGCCTACATGACCTACGCTCAATAATACCATACATTTGCTCCCTTTTACAACATAAATAACACACACATGGCCTCGTGATCTCTGTCACTATTGGAGGACTTACAACATATCTCAATTACCGCAATCAACTACCCCTCATAAGTAATTTACCAAGTACTTTTAAATTCTACGCGTTCCTAGCGTGACATTTTATTTTAATTGCGCTCCATTGCGCCATACATTATTTTACAGCCTAGCGTCTTCCAAAGAACTGATAAATTCCATATTTAACAATTGATACATATCTCAATTTTGATATTAATCTTTCCCTTTGACAATAACCGCTCTATTTTTAAGAACATGCATTAACATCATGTCTTATACTTTTATTAAGGCTCCATCGCTCTTATTTTTGTATCATTCAATTTAATCTTTATTTATATTTCCTTTATATTATTATTATTATTATTATTAATACGCTTGCTTTTATAACATTCGTCAAGTACACTGACATTTTATTCATACATTTCCTCTACAGGATTTTATTCTTTCACATAATTATTTATAATTTCTCAAATTCTATTTTTGTTCAGACCGCGTTCTTATTCTGTAATTAGTTATTTAGAAACATCCCTTTTACTCAAAAACTCCGGTGGATTTGTACACAATCATTTCCCCGACACCAAAACATAATGAAAATCTTTACTCACATGCTTTAGGTCGTTTCTTGACCTTCCTTCTCGTGCGATGCGTCATTTGGCCCACTCTTTTAAATTACTCCATCTTGTACAAATTCATTGCATGTACAGACATATCTTGACACATATTTAACACGTATACATTTAACACTGATAACATTTTAAATACACTGGTGTATCCGTTTAGAACACACAATAAAAACACTAAAAATATATTACTTTTAACACAAAATCTTGATATATTTACACTTCACAAATTTTGATCACTAGGCCGCTATTTAAGCCTATCACACGTGACCTCTTGACCTCCCGTCTCCAAGGGTGAAATTTAGTAATGTCGGCTTCCTATCCTCTCTGAATATGAAAGTCTCGAATCATCTACTTCCTCCCTGCAATAGCACTTCTTCGAATCTCGTTCCTGACGATCTGCTATTTCTCTAACTTGAACGGCTCCCCTTTTAGATCCTATTTATTGATCTTAGCGAAAGTCTGTTCTGTTCACGGTCCCCTTGATAATCTATCGGTGACCTATGGATTTTTAGCAACTAATACTTCTCGAGTCTTAGTGCTTTTGATTAGTTCGTCTGCTTACTTGAAACAACGTCTATAGTTTCCTTTCTTCTTCGCTTATTCGGTTCTCGCACTTCTAATCTTCTAGAGTATTTTACGAACCTTATTCTGTCTTTCCCTGCTCGGGTTCTTTAAATTTGATAATATGTTTATCTCGTTGTTCCGGTACTTCCGTACGTTATGATACTTTTGGTCGTTTACTTAAAGACCTATCGCCCTGAGTCCTAAGTTCGCAGCCTGCTCTGACTGTATTTTATGAACTTTTCACTGTAAATTTTATACTGTCGGACCTAAATCCTGTAACTAGGATTTTCCTAATTTTTCAACATGACGATACTGTAATTTTACTTCTTTACAACTCCTTACGGATCACGTAAGTTATTGATACCGCGACGCCCGTGGCTGTCGGATATTGTCTATGCGATGTGATGCAGCGTTTTTCCCCTCAAGGAAAGCTTGTATACTGTCTTCGGTGTGTTACAGCGTGACGCCCCCTCACGGACTGTCGGAATTCGGTGTCTGATGTATCACAGTGACGCGCCCTCAGGCCGTTTGATAACTGCATGTACTGATACAGCGTGACGCCCCCCTGGGCTATCGGAAACTGCATGATTGGTCTGGCTTGGCCTGGACTTTTATACTATTTAGTCACAAAAAGATAAAACTCTAGTCCTTTTCGTGACCAACTTTTGAAATAATTGTCGTACAATTATAAAAATTATATCTCCAGAAAGCTCGTCTTCCAAACGTCAAATGATCTCACTGCGCATAAGAATCGATCGTGCATTTCGGAGATATTAATTAATTTGTAGTCTTTAGCTGCGTGGGTGTTGCTGTTCATTTTTAAATTCCCCACTCCTCTGGTATCAGTGAATCCCCAATGACGTATACTGCGTTTGCAGTTCTTTCCTGTGCAATTATTACAAGTTTTTTCTTTACACAAAAATCTCTAATCCGAAATGATTCACAGTACTGTATTTATTTACTTATTTTTATTCCTGCAAATGGGTTAAATTTAATTATTCTTCTACTGGCACAGCGGCGCTGTTGCCATTTTACTGCAAGCTAAGCTGGATTTCCGAGTCACGCTTCTCTGTCTTACAGTGAAAACTTTCCACTCGTTCTATTAATATCCATGACCCGCTCCTCTCAAGGAGTCAAGAGGCATGATCTCATCTCCTGAACACCTGGTCCTGCGGCTTGCGCAACGTTATGCTAGAATCCTTGCTTGAAATTTCTCTATGTTACATTAGAAACTGTATGTATCTTTCCTTCCTTTCACAAATATACATGGATTCGACCCCTTTTGAGCCAATGGTACATGGGTTCAAAATAGAGGAAACTTTCCTGACGGAGAACGGTATACGCATACAATTATTAACTTAAACTGCTGAATTTTTACGGCAGAGAATTCAAAATCCTGTTCCATAATTAGATAATCATAAGCTGTTATCTGTTCATAATCTAAATTATTTCTTAAGAAGATGCAAGTACCACCATGGCTAATATTAGATCTAGAGTATTTACTAGCTTGTATAAACCCTGGGAATTGAATTAATTCGAGTTGTTCCTCTTTCAGCCAATGTTCTGAAATACATAGTGCTGAGATGTCTTTAAGTTCATTTTTAAGCATTAGATTTATGTAATCAATTTTATTATAAAGAGACTGGACATTCTGGTGGTAAATTTTAAATTTGTTACTTTTGCAAGTTTGTGTTGGTGATTTATTTACATTATTATTATCATAATTGTTATTATTATTGTTGCTAGACAAATCCGAAGTCTAAGTTTATAAGTTTATAATAAGATGCCTATTAAAAATTGTAAAATTCTTTATAGTCAACTTGTAGGCTACAGTCGTTAATTTATCGACTTCAACAGTATTAGGCTATATCTTCCAAATTTAAATGTATATACTTACTGAAGTACCGTATATAAAACAATGTACCGACTACACGCTTATTACATATTCATGAACATATTATTTTTTTTCTCGGCAACTGGTGACCGAATTTCATTTTTAATCTGACGAGTTACTCCTTTCAAATTACCAGTTTGTAAGCATAAAGCTTCCAGTCTCATAAAAGCATCTATTTCTAACACTTTTCGCACATATGTATTTGGCTTCTAAAAAGGCATGTCTTTCAACAAGAGCCCGCCTAGAATTGCCAACAACATTCAACACATATATGAAGTCTATCACCCTTGCGTCCGCCATTTTATCGCAACCGACCTGCCATCTACATTCGATTGAGTTCGCGAATACGGGTATCAAACAAACTATATTGCCATTACGTATGTGGGATGAACAAGTGGATTGGAATACTGGTATCATAACTTATACAGGGTCATAGAGGTCGTTCCTGTCTTCTTCAGCCTGTCTTATTTGCAACCTATCTTCTGCTGCCAAGCTGACAGCATTTTCAAAATCTCGCTACAGTTTCGTAAGTTACACTTCAATTTACCCATTTCATTATGCCAACTGAAAAGGTAGAAACTCTCATTGCCAGACGTTCTTCCTACAAAGGGCAACTCACCAGATTTAGAAATTTCATTAATAATATAATTCCCGCCGATTGTGATCTAAACGTCTTGACACAACGCCTTAAGTTGTACGAACGGTCCTACGATTACTATGATCAAATTCAAACCAACATTGAATCCGCTTGCCCAGAACCTCAATCGGATCGGGACGAGGTTGAACCCTTGTATTTTGAAGGGATCGCCAAGGCCCACCAACTGATCCGCAGTATCTCAGAACCGGACTCTAGGGTCATCAATCCGGCCCAGTTCGCACCCTCTTCAGTTCATAAGGACAAACCGAAACCGTTACTTCCTAAGATAACTCTACCTCACTTCTCAGGCCAGGAAGGTGAATGGTATTCCTTTTACGAACTTGACTACTCTCTTATTCATGAAAACACAGTCATTCTCGATATCCACAAGTTCTATTTCTTGCGTTCGTCCTTGGAAGGCCAGGCCTTGGCCTTGGTTGAGTCACTGCCTTTAAGCGCAGATAACTACCACATCGCCTATAATCTCCTTAAAGAGAGATATGGTAATGTACGTTTGTGTGTTGCTCGCCACATTCGCTGCCTGTTCAACTTGCCAGTCGTAAAACCTAATGACGTCACCTCTTTAAGAGACCTGTTAGACTCCATGCAATTGCAGGTGAGAGCATTATATCATCTCAAGCAGCCAGTCCAAACTTGGGACACCGTCCTTATTCAGCTAGCTACATCCAGATTCGACTTTTCAACATTAAAGGCTTGGGAAATCGAACTCACTCGCAAGGATGAGCATTCTTTAGAGCATCTCATCTCAGAGTAGATGGCATTGAGACAAGTAATTTGATATAGGACACTTAGGGTCACAAGTGTCCAGAAATACCTTAAAAGTGAACCACAACTGTTAAACATATGACGTCATCAGGTGACGGCTCAGCTCGAGCGGTCAGGCCCGTGCACTCGTACGCACACCAAAGCATCCAAAGCAAATGTTGAATGTCATATCACTCTGGCTCCGTGTCTGCGTGTGTGACTCGGGCACGTGGGCTTGGAGGTTCGATTCCGGGCCCTATCCATCAGCTTTTTTTTCTCTCTCTCTCTCTCTTCGCCTTTCAAGTGGAAACAACGCTTTTTTTGTGCATATATCACCGAACTTTCTTGTTGGTAAACATTACAACCCACAAACGGCTTTGGGCAGAAAAAGGAAAACACGTGTTACTGAAGGGAGACGTCTCTGAAGATGAGACAAAGTTATTAAAGGGGGGAAGGCTGCGGTGTTGAGACAATGACCAGCGTTAGGTGGCAAGTTATTCAAGGGGGCATGGCTCTGATGTTGAGAACAATCACCACCACCAGAGTTATCGAAGGGGGAATGACTCCGATGTTGAGAACAATCACCACCACCAGATGGCAAGATAATTAATACATTTCTTCAAATTGAGTATTAAGACTACTCTTGTCCTCATTCCATTATATAAATAACCATGCTTTTAAATTTTCTGGTCAGTTACAGTAATCAATCATATGAACTGACAAGCTCCAGAGCATTAAAATAAGTACCGGTAGGCTACCATACGGAACCATTATCGTATCTATCAAGTCTAACAGAATTCCCTGAGCCTCTTTAACTATTAGCCTTGCCGTAAACTTCTTTCAAGTCATCCACACATGACCACATAATCTGTAATTATTATTCCTTAGCATTGTTTCATCTATCTCACTTGTTCCTAGGAACTCATCTTGCTGGTACTTCCCTGGTACGTTATTTACTGGTATCTCATCTTTTACTGTAGTTTCCTGTATCACGATTTTGAGCTTTCTTGGGATTTATTCATTACCGTACGTAACCTAGCTGTGATATAGGCTACATGTTTTAGTTAATATAATTTTCTTTTTCAATCAGTTTATATGCCAAAATTATTTTGAAATACTGCAAGAATATAAATCAGATTGCCCCTACCTCTCAACTAGAGGTATTTTTCGGAGTCATTACCCCTCTCCCCTCTAATAGGGGCTAATGACCTCAAGGTTCCACCCTTTAAAACTATCACTAGCATCTAGAAAAAAATATTATCTGGAACACTCGTCTCAACTGAAGGAAATCCTGATATGAGATTGTATTATCCTTGTTGTAGGCCTACCTCGCTCATTTATCCCTCTCAATATAAGTATGGTACGGTACCTAATGACAAGGGACAACATCAACTGTTGATGAACTAATTGATTTTCTTTACTTGGCAGTTCATTTTCTTCAGCTTATCCATAGGCAACTGGTCTCACCATACTATAAGCCTATCCCTTATACTGCTTATCAAACCGAGAAGGCCACAGAGGTTTTTGGGTGAAAATAGTTGTCTGAAAATTGGTCCAGTTCCACAGGAAAAAATAAGGAGTTTTTTTTTTAAATTATTACTGCACAAGTGCAGGAAGAGACATACCTTTGTGGACATAAATCCTTCATTTCTCAACATATACCTGGTCGAGTGATGGTTGGTGTATGAATTGCCAAATCAAATATTAAGAGATGTAGTATCTGCCATGTAGGCCAGTTTTCAGACTGAAGACAAATGAAATTAAAATAGAGCAGGCCAAATTGCAATAGATTTAGTTTTATATACTGTATTTTGAACAAAAATGGTGAGCAAAAATAACAGGTCTTGTGTGGTCAGCAGCAAATACTACTGTATGTGTGATAGAATCCACAGATTTTAAAGGAAAGTTGGCCTATGCTACATCATTGAACTGTAGTGAAGTGGTAATAGTCAGTCTTGAGATAAGGGAAGGAAATAATATGCAAAGAGGGTAAGTGCTGTGTTAAAAAGCACAGTTCCTTTTCTCTGGTGGTGTAAGACGAGAAATGTATGTGTCTTGAATTCCAGTACATAATCATTATAAAAATAACAGCTGATTAATGCACTGGTACTGAAGTACCATAAATTGGTTAGTGGCTCGCCCATTACATACTGTAGGCAACATTCATGACTCACTGCAGGTACTTCCTTAAAGTTATCAATGCTTACTAACAAAGTCCTTTATAGGCTACTAAGCTTGTGGGGTTGTAACGTTGAGATGGTACCTATCCTAATGACGCTTCCCAATCCTATCCTATCCTACTGCAGTGAAGCTTGGTTAGTAGGCTCGGCCAATACATACTGTAGGTAACATTCATGACTCACTGCAGGTACTTCTTTAAAGTTATCGATGCTTACTAACAAAGCCCTTTATAGGCTACTAAGCTTGTGGGGTTGTAACGTTGGGATGGTACCTATCTTAATGACTCCTTCCAAATCCTAGCCTATCCTACTGCAGTGAAGCTTGGTTAGTAGGCTCGGCCAATACATACTGTAGGTAACATTCATGACTCACTGCAGGTACTTCTTTAAAGTTATCGATGCTTACTAACAAAGCCCTTTTTAGGCTACTAAGCTTGTGGGGTTGTAACGTTGGGATGGTACCTATCTTAATGACACCTTCCCAATCGTAGCCACAGTTAAAAAAATATGCACTAGGCTGCTGCAGTCACCCCATTATTAAAATAGAGTACCGGTACTGTTAAAATAGTCAGGAATATGTAGCAAACACATGAATGTGACTTTAATATAAAATAAGCCCTATGTCCATAAATCCAAATGCATTTTATTTTAATAGGAACAACATATCAAGACATTAGTCTGCTCTTGTTTGAGTATATATACCCAGCCATATCTCACCTGACCTGTCCTCCGAGAGAAATTCATCACTCGTTTGATAACAGGAAGTAATGGGTGGAAATTATGGTGCTGGATTAATTGAAGAACGTACAAAAGACATGCAAACAGTAGTTCTTACAGAATCGAATGTAGATTAGATATTTGGAATGATCACCAAAGAAAGTTGGTTTCTTTCAAACATAGAAATACATTCATGTGTAAGTCCAAATTAATTCAGTCCAAGTTCAAAGCCAGAGGAAGATGGAATTAATGCTCACCCTGCCTAGGATTGTCAAAAAGAGCTGTGTGGACTAAAAATACAAATTTTTAAAGCACTTAGGGTTCTTTCAAGACTCAAGGTACCAAGCCTAGGTCTACACTGTTGGTGTAAGTATGAGTTTTGTTCTCTCTATATGTCTAATACTTGAGCTTCTAGTGGCAATTCAAGAATAATTTGTGGTATGGTACCGGTAGGGTATAGTCAGGCATACCAATGAAGGACACCTACAAGTGCAACATCAGGATTCTTAAGACACCAATGGTACAAGACAACTAATTTTCCCCTAAGGGCAGATAACCTCGGAAGTTCCAACCACCAAAACCACAATTATCATCATCTGAAATCTTGAACTAAATCACAACTGACAAATCCTACTTAAATAAATGGTTTATTTATTTCAATCATATCACATGGGACTATTGGAATAGTTAGGTGCATCTGGATTCCTCCCATGAATCGGCATTTTGTGTTCACTTTAAAACTTCGCTATGAGGTCTTAAATGTTCCGTTTATTTTATTTCATTCTTCAAGAATCAATACTGTTATGAAATATTTTCATTTTCACGAACCAACAGCTTGAAATTATATTACTGCACATTACTACTGAAATTTTACCAACATTCAACTGATATTTTGTTACCGCACCTAAAATTTTGGTAACCTACACAAATTTACAGCAATGAATGTACAGTTATTTCAAACAAAATGTTTGAATTCCAATTAAGTTATCTTGGTCATTACAACATTACTATCGTACCATATTCGTAAATACCAAAACGTGCTTTTGTTTACATACAAATTGTCTAATATGCCTAATCGTCTTCAACTTTTTTGTTTCCAACCTCTGCTGCGACACTTAAATGTGTCAGATTAGTTTCGGATAGATATCTGAGGGGGAAAAAAGGTTTGTAGAACGCATCAGCAACTTATCAGCCTGTTGACTGAGGGAATAAAATATCTGTCAGATATCTATCTGCCACATTATCTGGACATTGTAAAACCGGCATTTCAGGGGTGTACAAACTCCTCACTTTTTGTAGCGTAGAGGTCAGCATGGTTAGCTGCCGCCCCGGAGGTCCTGGGTTCGATTCCCGGCTCTGCCACTAAATTTGAAAAGTGGTATGAGGACTGGAACGGGGTCTACTCAGCCTCGGTTGGCCTAAATGAGTAGAGGGGGTTCGATTCCCACCTCAGCCATCCTCGAAGTGGTTTTCTGTGGTTTCCCACTTCGTCTTTGGGCAAATGCCGGGATGGTGCCTACTGAAAGGCCACGGCCACCTCCTTCCCCCTTCCTTGCCTATCTATCCTAATTTTCCCCTCCACCCTTCCCTCATGAGGCCCCTGCTCGCTTTGCAGGTGAGGCCGCCTGGGCGAGGCGCTGATCACACCTCACCAGCTGTATCCCCTCCGACAGATGTTCCCAGCTCTAGGACACTGCCTGTAAAGGCGGTAGAGGTGCGTTCCGTCGCTGAGTCCGTGGGAGCCACCAACCTGGAGGGTAAAATTGACTAAATAAAATAAGTAAATAAATAAATAAATAAATAAATAAATCGTCACTTTTGCCGCCGTGCATGTACGCAATGTTCAGCAATTACGACTTTCTTTCGTCATCTTATTTCATTGTAAAATTTGAAGAGACAAAAGGAAAATTAAACAAGGAAAACGTGCGTTTTGTGCCATAAAACGGAATTGTAATCGTGCGCAGTCTAACACTGTTCTTTTTACAGAAAAACAGCAAAATAACATCTCAGTTGATGTTTTAAGTAGATTTCATTACAAAGCTAACTATTTTTTAAAATAAAAACTATGAATTACGAACTGGACAGCTTCATTCTGTAGATTAACGCTAAGTTACATTACGTCCTGCACCCTTATACCTGGAATGATCCACCAAAATCCGCAGCTGTAAAATGGATTGTAGCATCCAGGGCTATGTGGTCCGTGATAAAGAAAGAAACTGGAAAATCTGCTAAAATACAAAGGAACATTACACTGACCAGAAATAATAAAGTGATTAATAATCCAGAGGAAATAGCAAACACTTTTAATGACTATTTTCTGGAAATTCCACAAAAATTATTAAATAAATCACAGGTAAATACACTAAATTCTAATAATAAAATAAATATATGCAGTGATTCTTTATTTATAAATCATGTCACAAGTGAAGAGGTAAGAATAGTTATAAAAGAGCTAAAAAATAAATTCTGTGCTGGCATTGATGGCATCCCTGATGCAATTTTAAAGAAATGTGCAGAAAATATAATAAATCCACTTACGCGCTTAATAAACAGTTCAATTCTCTCAGGAACTTACCCGGATATTTTGAAGTTATCAAAAGTAATTCCAGTGCACAAAAACGGTTCAAAAGATGAATTAGATAACTATCGTCCTATTACCTTACCAACTGGTATTGCAAAAATTGTGGAAAAAATTATGTATAAGAGACTGATAAGTTTCATAGAAAAAAATAAAATATTATCAAACTCACAACATGGATTCAGAACGGAAGAATCTACACAGACAGCAATTTACGAATGTAGTAATTGTATACTGAAATTAATTGACAATAAGGAACATGTAACTGGCCTATTCTTGGATTTATCGAAAGCATTTGATGTTGTTGACTATAAAATCCTCCTTACCAAACTAAATCAATATGGTATTAGAGGTCTAGCTAATAAATGGATCGAGTCTTACTTAACAAGGCGTAAACAAATAGTAAGCTTGAGACACAAGGATGATGGAACCAAATTACTTAATGAAACATTGTCCAATGAGGGAATTATTGAATTTGGAGTACCCCTGGGATCGGTTTTGGGCCCACTACTCTTTCTTCTATATATCAATGATATAACACAGAACGTTCATTCACATAAGGAAATTTTGTTTGCGGACGATACAACACTCGTAATAAAAGGTGAAACTAAACAGGTCATACAGCAGTCTGCTGACTCCGTTACAGGAGAGTTAACCTAATGGTCACAAGATAATCGCCTCATAATAAACTATAAAAAAACAATATGTCTAAATTTCCACACTATACAGAATAGGAATCCTGCGAAACCCAATATAACATTAAATGGTCATCAAATAGAAAATAAATCAGAAACAAAGTTTTTAGGACTATGGATACAACAAGACTTGAAATGGAATAAACATATACAATATCTGAATACTAAACTGAAGTCGATGTGCTTTGCGTTACGTATTTTGAAAACCTGCACTAGCATGCACACATTAAGAAATACTTATTTTGCTTATTTCCATTCATACTTAAGATATGGGATCATATTTTGGGGTATGTCGCCAGATGTACTAAGCACGTTTAGGATACAAAAGAGGGCGATTAGAATTATGGCAAATGAAAACTCTAGAGAATCATGTAGACCTCTGTTTAAAGATTTAAACATTCTCCCACTGCCCTGCATATATATCTTTGAAAGTATTATGTTTTTTAAAATGAATTTAATGAATAAAGATGTTTTTCTTAAAACAAACAATGATATTCATAGGCATAACACAAGACAAAATCAAAACATTCATATTTCACACACACACACAAGCATATATCAAAAAGGAACTTTTCACACTGGAGTTAAATTATACAATAAACTACCCCAGTATATAAAACTGGCCCCAAAAATAAAAACCTTTGATAGAATGTTGAAAGCTTATCTGCAGTGCCATTGTTTTTACTCAGTAGTTGAATATCTTAAGCGTATAGGAGCGATGAAATCTATAAATATATTTTACTTTTTTAATTTAATTGTAATACCTAGCTATATGTTGTTGTATATCCTATATCAATGCATGTATTTGATCAAATGGAATTAATAAAAATCTATCTATCTATCTATCTACCTATCTATCATCTTGAAGTTCCCGGCTAAAAAGCACATAATGCTACTTGGCGAAAACGCTCAGGATAAGGAACAGGGATTTACAACTGAATGTGCTATAGTAACTAACTACATCACAAAAGGGTATCTATACTACTCAGGAGTACGAGAATCAAAGAAAATCTCGGGCGTAAGGACATGGATCAGGTCCCTGGGAATACCTCCACCCTATAGCACATTCCACTACCATTAAACTATAAAATGCCAACTTTCTATAAAAAGATCAGGAAAACGTAAGCACGGGCCTGTCATTTATTAACGACATATAAAAGCGCACACAAAATTTAAACATAAAATATTTAAGTAACTTACGTCCATAAAACATTTAACATTATATAATCGTGTTAAAACTGAAATAATTCCATCAGTGTTTCATAAAGACACCATGAACAACTATAAACGGTGCTTTTATAAGCTCAAATAAGTTTAAATAAATTAAGTAAAGATAAACAGCTGCTGTGCCCTGGATAACGGGAGTTTAACAACAACAAAATAAATTAATGTTATTAAATTTACAAAATCCCCACAAAATAAAGTTAATCTACCCATGACGTGGATCTCCGTCATTACAAATACTATTCGTTACTCTATATATTCTAACTCCTGCCTCCTATCTTCTAAAAATACTTCCGTAGAAGCGATAAAAATCCTACTCTAAGTTTAACTAAAATTACGCACAAAATCTGACTCTGAACAATTTTCCTAAAAATATTATACACGGTTTATATACAGAAATGATGAAGTTCGTCAACTAACATCTTCAAGAAAATATATACATTTGGCAAAATGCCTATTTTCAACATGAAATAATGATACTGTCTTATAACTGCTTCTTTCAATTATATTTCTTTAGAATCAAGAAAATCCTGCACCTAACTATGTCTTCATCGATAATAATGACGCAATCTGGGATTCTATAATCCGTACAATAAAGTATAGATATAGTTTATCTTTTCCTCCACTCTGGTCTATCATAAAATTAAAAATACTTAATAAAATACATTTTCTCCACAATGAATAACTACCTTAAATATCAGTGTCTACTTAGAACCATTTGAATAGATTTCTGCTTACTCTCAGCTTCAACAAAGATCCATTGTTCCTATAATTTCTTTCAGAATCAATTTCAACAAGTATCCGCTTTCCTGTTAATTTTAAGGAATTTCAGTTGCTTCACCTATGCCGATAACTTCAAATAATCCTATTTCAAAGATACTACTGCTTCTCAACAATACTTTCCTTCACTTACAAAAATCTTATACGCGTTTGCCTCAACAGACTTTCCTTCACAAATGACACACTTCCATAGCTGTGCTCATTGTCATATATTCAACATGTGCCTCCGTCAATACGGGAATAATAATAAATATCTTGCTTAAATATACTTCATAGTTACTTCTCCACATAAATTGTATTGTCCACAATACATTCCTTTCTCAATACAAAATTCTTATAGCAGTTTCAACTTATTTAATAAAAATACTAGTTCTTTCGATAACTCAATTTAACAGGTAATGCAATAAAATATGATTACTTCGATAACAATTACCTTCTGCATGTTAATAGCACTCAGCTAATGTACTTCTCACAAATATTTCTTAAACTTTTCGACCATATAACTATCATGTCGTAGCTTGCATTACTTCTATTCATCTTACAATATTGTTTCCATTCTTTCTCTGCTTTAATTCTTATACATTTTCATATCTTAATATTCGCAAACAATGTGAATACACATTTCCATTAGATTTTCATCATTATTAAAATTATCCAATTTAAAATATAATATACTTCAAACTATATAATTCGTGCTGTACAATAAAATTCGATCCAAACTATAAAGTTTGATCTCGACAATACAATTCTGACTAAACTATAAAATTCGAGCTAAACCATAATATCTCCATCAAATGAATTCGAAATCGCATAAAGTTCTACATTCCAACTAGCGTTTCTAAATTGTCACACAAAATCTCACTTAAAATTCAAAAATCGATCAAAATCGAGAATGGAAATTCTACCAGAAATTAAAATGTAACAATTCGTAGATCTAGAAAAATGGCATTAAAATACAAAGTTGTCGGATATTCTCAAAAGTTTCTACAATTCTACAAAATGGGATACTTCGTTGGTCTTAGACTACCTGGTGCAGCGTTGCTGGAAGTTGCTTTCCCGCGTTGCTCATCAGAAAACGGAGAGTTTCTGAGAGATCGTCCCTCAAGATGTCGTGTGGAATTCTGCTCGGTCTCCTTCGGAAGTCTGCAAACTGCCAGGAACGGGATGCGAACTCTAACATCATCGTGCAGTCATCCTTTCAGCTTGGCTATCTTCTTTGTGTGATGGGAAAGCCCTTTCTCTCTTGACAGCGCCGGGTCCACCCTGGCCACTCTCGTTCGAGAAAAACTTCTTTCTTCTGCACAGCAGTTCTGGTAAAATGTATTCATCATTGAAGTCGGTGAAATGACTTTGTAGTTGTAGAATTATTTGGCGTAGGAGAGATGAGATGTTTATCTCCCCCACGGTATTTATATCATATTATTTCAAATATTCTCGTTATCATAGTAGCTATGTTCCCTTAAGCATTTTAACAGTATATCTTCAACATTGTAGATTTAACTGTTTCTTCCCCTCTCAATTTCAGAATGTCTGACATGGTGATAACTGTAGAATATAGTTTTCTATCACTTTGAAACGTCGCTCTCAATATTTCCACGTAGTTTTCTTCAATAGTTTGATCGTAGTTACAGATACAATTGTAGATATTAATTACTGAGATTAATATTCTGTATATCTTGCTATAAATTCTTCTGCGAAGTCATTTTTTACTATCAGGCTTTGTTCTCTAATAATGTAGCAGAGTTTTGTAGACACCTCCACTCTCGTCGAAGTCTAGATTGATAAGAAGCCTCAATCCCTCTGGCTTGTCTCCCACATTGACAAAAAGTTGGCGTCACCTCATAAAAAATCTTCCTAAAAGGCGCGTTAATGGTGAATATAATATTATTCCTTAATTGAGCGTTCAATTAGCTGCAATTATTTATAAATTTTCATTAATTATTAATTAACAACTTTTCTGAAAGTGTTAAAATCTTGCTGGTAATTATATACTCTAATTGCGCTCATTACTTTCTTCTTTATAACGCCTATTTTGATTGGCAGTTTGCCAATCTATTCCAACGCTAAAATGAATTATGTCAGCGTTAATAATATTATTTTCCATACGAATTTAAGAATACATGTTACTTAAAAATATGTTTTAGTCCTTCTACATAGCCTAATTTCTAAAACTATAACATAATACAAATTCAGAAATGCAACAAAAACACTTTCATATCAGTACATTATTAACGAGTCTGCCAAGAAATCTATGTAAATTTGTACATCAAGATTACGTGGTGTGAGTTGTTTTAGAGAAGTTTGTATATTTTTCAACAAATAAACCAGTAATTAACTACATTCTGTGTAATTTAATTTTACCGTGTAGGACAACTTAATTACCATTGAACACAGTTCTTCAATTACGAAAAAGATAGTCATTAGTATTAAAATATAAAAATATGTGTAAAATAGTGATCACGGATCTCCAAGAACAAATTAATTAATGAAGTTTCAAACCCCTTTCATTTTTTAACGAATCTTAAAAGAAGTAAAAAAAGTAGATAGCTACAGTAATTTCATTATATAATTAATTACGTAAAGCGTTAACATTGTAGTTTTATATAAACTAAATGAACTTCATGTATAAAAAAGTTGAAAACGCCAATGAACTCTATCCCTTTGTTGTATAAAACAAATGTGTTAAGCAAATATCAACTATAGAGGGGGAGGCTAATTTACTTTAGCCCATAGGTGGCATAATCTTAAATCCGGCCCTGCTTCTAAAAGGTCGTCAGTTTGTGGTAGGAATTTCAAAGAAGACAATTACAGTGTGAGCACAACTAGAAGATTTCTTCTACCTAAATCCGTACCGTCAGTATGTATAGACTTCCCTCAGCACAAACAAGTGACAACTACAGCTAGGAAACCACCAAAACGACGACAGTGTCAAACTGACGACACTCTTTCATCTAGGGAGTTCTTTGTAAATGGCAACAATGTGACAAGTGATCATTTGATGATCCGTTATATTCTTCAGAAAACTCTGGTGATAAAACCTGTCAGGAAACTCTCCAGGAAGTTGGTTTATCCTAGTAATTTGGAAAAGTTGAATGTTTCCAGGGCCAAAGTTGTGTTTTCACCTGAAGTTGTCGCAGGCTTAAAAGTATGGAAGTCGTATGCTCAGGGAAAATTAATGACAAAGGCAGTTTACTTGAGACTACTAATTTTATGGAACATTTTCAGAAATGGTTTGACATCCATGATGTCTGTAACACATCCCATGGCACGCACTCCAGAAAAAATGACAATAAGATGATTTTTGTGAGATGGACGATGAAAGACTGCACTGGTTAACGGACGTATTTCTGCCATACATTGAGGACATTCAGCAACATCCCGAAAAGTTCAGGAAATTTACTAAAGAGACTTACCACGCTCTGGAGTTGACAACTCTCTCTTCAGTGGCATGCATACGATATTTAATAAGCATCAATTCCCACTATGTCCTAATGAGGAATTTATCGAGTGACGATGTCGAGCTCTTTTTCAGTCACCTCAGACGAGGGGGGGGGGGGGGGGTAGGAAGTGGGGGGGTCAATAATATGATGGATATGAGAACTTGTATCCATGCTATTTAATCTACCCTTCACACAGGAATTATCGCAGCTTCGAGTCATGGGCACGTTGAACTAAGGAATGAAGACTTAGTATCAAGCGTAAGGTCCAGGTTCTTTTCTAGGAAACAACTTCAAGAGCCAGGTGAAGAAGGACATGTCACGGATTCTGCCTTCGTACCGGAGCTTCCCGAACACGTCCTGGCTATAATTGGAAACCCCGTTGAAGGTATATTTTTAACCTACCCATTTATTTTCATAGCATTGTGTTTTATCTAAACACGATTACGGTATTTAACAATTTGGTTTTATTTTTAGGAACTCCAGCTACTGCATCCAACATACCAGTAGCAATGGTGGCAGGCTACCTAGTGCGCGTAGCAGAATAAAATACCAGCTGTGAAGTTTGTTTGCAACATATTTCTCTTCCTGCGAGTGAAAGCCCGGTCCTCAGCCTCATACGATTTCAAGATCGTGGAGGACTGAGGTATCCTAAAACATAATTTGTGGTGTTACTAGAGCAAATTATGCAATGCGTATCACGTGCTGTCCAGTGTCTGCCACAGAAGAACTTACTGACAAACTGCACACTTTTATTAAAATACAAGTTCTGTCAAACAATTAAGTGTGACCAATGCAACGATTCAGAACTTCTGATTCTCCTTTTGAAGAAGTTCCTGAAGCCACTCCTGGACAACGTAAACAACCTAGCCTTCAATCACACGAGCAGGAATGAACGATTTTTACAGCTTTACAATAAGCCTCTGAACAGAAAAGTACTGAAGCTCTAAGAAAAGACTGCTTGTTTATGATATTCCAGTGAGTTATAGATATGAATGATGAACCACACTTTTGTAAATGTGCGTGTAATAGCCCGGGTATTCGCTCATCTCAATACTAAATTCATATAGTGCGTTCCTATTGAGGGTGTTACAATGCGATCCTAGCGGCAGAATGCTGAACTCAGTTGTCCCCCAGTCGCGGTGAGGCATCTCCCGGCCTTGTATTATAACGTAGGCAACGGTCGTTACACATGGCTACTGATCTACTATTATACATCCTTCAAATCTTCAAATGAAACTTCCAATAATAATGAACGATATTAGACTGCCGTGATTGACCTCCTAAAGTTTACTACACAAAAAGATAATTAACTGTTAACTCGTCTGTCACAAATACATGTAATAAAAATAATAACTCTGTCTCACCTCACTTATGAAGCTTTAAATCGCATATCGTTGCAATATCAGGTCTACATTATGACGTGATATTACACAAATAGTGTAAAATAACACACATGTTATTTATAGTGTCAAATCGAATTCAATCTTGACCGGGATAAACTAGCTTTGAATTCCTAGCCAAAGATTTGAATAATCTTCTATCAAAAGATATTTCCTCCAACAATTAAATGAACAAAGCTTTCAGCTTTACAAATAATGAAAAGGTTTGTCAATTTCGTAATGTCTTTCCACTCTACACAAAGAATGTCTATAGGGATTAAGACTTCGGTCATATCAAACGACTAGTATTTCCTAGATCGCCGAAAGTTTATGTACAATAATGATATGACAATATCATTCGATGTTTCTTCTGCTCTTGACGTTGAAGTTGTTACATTAAAGTGCTCAAATTAAATTTAAAAGAATTTAATTTGCAACTATGACACAATGTGTGAATTCTTGGTTCAAATAAAATTATTGAAATTCGATAGTCGAAACGATTCGTCTTCTATGAGGCAATATGATTCCTCAAAAAATGTTTAAAAAAATGTCAGTTCAACAACTGATTCGTAGAATAAAATTGAAAAATAGATGAAAGGCAATCATCTCTAATAATCTTGAAGCATAAAAACTTAACACACATCTGAAGCTTTTTGACTTTAAAGTCGCACATTTTTCCGTATTGACAGAATGTAATAATAAACAAAGTTTTTATGGTTCCGCCTAGTCAATACTTGTTTTATTAGAGATTTTATCGTGACATAATCACTTGTCTTAATAGAGATTTTAGCATTCGATGTACATACGTAAAGACAAGTGATTATGTCACGATAAAATCTCTAATAAAACAAGTATTGACTAGGCGGAACCATAAAAACTTTGTTTATTATCACATCTGAAGTGTAAAATACATGAGAACACTGAATTACATAAAATGTGAAATATGGAGTAAGAACGTCGGCTCAGAATGTCACTAATCAAGCTCTATACTATAAGTAAATGACACTGCTACCTAATTTGGACGATATCTTGAAGATCTGGGTAAGTTTACACAATACTTTAAGTGTTTCCTCAGTTCAAGATACTGAGATGGATCTCCATTCGAACCTCGGACCTGCGACCTCAGAGATAGGAAAACGTTCCCTCTCCGGTATTCACTAACCTCCGTTTGGGCTCGAACGACATCCTTCTGGCAAATTCTTCTGTTGTTGCTGGGATACCCTAGCATCTTGACAATCATCTTCTGTAGAATCTTCATTCTCCGTCGCAAATATATCAGCATCATCGTTGAATGTATAGAAATATTCATGTAGGTGGTGAATGAATTATTTCTATTGCTAATTGATGTTACATTAGTGTTCCAAGACTAACGAAAATGTACAAGGTGGAACGTACACTACGTCTGTATTCTGCAATACATTGTCTATCGAAGCTCCATTGTTGTATCTTAACTCTGCATTAAATATGTCTCTGGCGCATGACTATTTAGTTCATCATTTCAACAATGTTAACAATGTCGAATGAAACTAATCGAAGAATAATAATAGTAATTATGATAATGTTTGTTTGCTGCGCCAATGTTTAAAGTTCTCCGCTACTGTTCACTAGAACTGCGTTCGCCAACTTCATGCTGCAACTAAAATGATATTCAGCTTATATTTCCAACACTTTTGAAAAACTTTCTTAACAGGCTTATTTCGTCGAAAAGGTGTGACTTAGAACGCTCGACTTTCAATAAAATACAGTATTCGATCTGTACTTTCTATATATTCACTTGGCTGAAGTCTAGTCTCAAATATATATCAGATATTCTACTTACAATATTCCTCTCAACTTCGCTTATAATGCTAGTGTGGTAATCTCCAATGTTCTACTCTGCTAACCTAGCGTCTCCACGAGTCGACAATCGCAGCACTCGGACAAAGCTTTGGGATCTCCGTTAACCCAATAAAAACACTTCCTCAATCTTCAAAGACTGCTGGAATAAGAACCTCGAAATTTTGGCGGCCATATCAATCTCCCACCATAATTTTAGCGCGTAGATTACTAATGCTTATTACTGCGTAGATTAACCGATCTGCGGTTTTTAAAGTATCAGATGTATTTTCTTTTAATTTTCTCTTCATTACCAATTAAGAAAATCTTCTTCTAAGGGTCCAAATGCATAATTTCACCAAATTATATAGTTGAAGTTAATCCCGTCTTCAATAAGACCTCTTCTCATTGGCTCTGGGCTGGGATCCAATAGCATAATTTACAACAATATTTATTATATTTCATGGCTAAATCACTGTTGCTATGCCGATTTCAACCTTCTAGAAGCGTCTATTGTGCAATATATCACGTGATCGGGCTCTCCCACTGCCTCGAGCTTGCAACACGACTCTCTTGTGTCACACTTCCAGGATTTATATTTGCAGGTTAAATTTCATCATGGGGACGGAAAATACTCTCATTTTGTCCCAAAATAATTCAATTTTCGGGGGAAGTACTGAGCCTGGATTAGAAATTATTTCGGGTGAATTTTATGATATATTTTGGAGCCTATGATAAGTAAATTGCATGTTAAATAAGATACTGAAAATACACACAGGGCTGGTTTTAACGACGAGTTGGAAGTCAGGCACGGGTTTCTGTGAGCGATTCTGGGAGTTCTGCCAAGGTCATTTCGCCTGGTAACAAGAGATTGCCGCAGATCCGAGAGCTGGATTGATATAAATAATTCTATTGGTTATTGCTACCTGGAAGGATTGATCATCCCAGGCTAATTAATATAATTAGAGTATGATAATTAGAGCCCATGTATGCCATTATTTAATATGAGAAGATGCTGAAATTAAGAAGAAAATTTTATCATGACATTGAAAGTCTATATAGATCCGCAGTACGCTGTATTATGTTTCATACAGGTAGCCGCGTAAATTTACCACGGATTTCTGAATGGCGGCAATTATAGCTGTGGAGCAGGATTGCAGACTCGAAAGAGTGTCTTATTCTACTGGAAATTTGTCGGGGACAGATGTGCTGCAGGAGCTCGATTCCCAGCCAACCCAAAGCGAAGTGCGGCGATAGCTGACTATCAAATGTCCAGCCATCACGGGCACGATTAATGTACAGACAGACTCTGTAGCAAGTCAAATATGTAGAAACTTCTAGACCTATCCATGGGTTTCTATACACGGGATAAACGGATTGATACACACGAACACTTGTTGACATGGATGTACTTAACAAGACACTGTGACACATGACACCGAGTACAGTCTATATACAAAAAAAGGCAAAGAACATAAAGGTCAAAGAACATACATGTGACAAAAGACAAACGACATGTAGAGCGAGATTAGAAATTTCGAAAAGTATTCATTCTCTTCAACACTCTCCCTTAATCGAACAATGCTACATTATGCTGCAATTAGGATAATCCAATGCCAGTAACACATTTCACATGACCATGAACTGGCAGACCTTTTGTCAATACATCAGCAATCATTTCAGCAGTAGGCACATAGGATAACTTTACTTTGCATTTCTTTAAGATGTCCCTAATGAAATGATAGCGCACATCTATGTGTTTTGTTCTCTGATGAAAACCTTCATTTTCAGCCAACTTCTGAGCACTCTGACTGTCATTACACAACTGAATTGGACCTCCTCTTACACAATTCAAAGAATAAACCTCTAAGGAACAGTGCTTCTTTACATGCTAGAGTCAGACCTATGTATTCTGCTTCAGTGCTAGACAATGCCACAACTGGCTGCTTCTTACTTTCCCAACTTATTGGGCCTTCTGCATATTTGAACACAAAACCACTCACAGATTTCCTGTCAGTTAAATCGTTTCCAAAAGAAGCATCAACAAAACCCTTGACGTCACATTCTGATTTTTTATACACGATACCAAGATCCATCGTACCTTTCAAGTATCTGAACACTCTCTGGACACATGTCCAATGTTCCTTACCATAACAATTATTGAATTGACTCAAATAATTAGTTACATATGCAATATCTACCCTGGTACAAATGGAAAGGTATAACAAAGCACCAATGGCCTGTTGATAGGGATAGGATTTATCACAGGATGTGGATTTCTCCAACAACAAACCTGTTTCCATTGGAGTTTTCACAGGAGTACAATCTGACATGTTAAACCTATACAACACATCTAACAGATAACACTTCTGATCCAATTTAATACAATCTTTGCTTCTTTGAACTCTCATCCCCAGACATTCAGAGACTTGTCCCAAATCTTTGATCTTAAAATGAGAATGCAACACAGACTTCAGTTTCTCCACTTGGACATGATCATTAAAAAATACAAAAAAATCATCAACATAGAGGGCAATAACAACAAAAGATGATGAATCTTTACAGTAATATACACATGGTTCATACAGAGACTTCTTATAACCAATTTCAGTAAGAATTTCATGAACCCTCTCATACCAAGTGCGAGATGCTTGCTTCAAGCCATAAACTGCTTTTCGAAGCTTACAAACTTTAGAACTGTCGCACTCATAGCCTTCTGGGGGGTACATATAAATATCATTTTTAAGAACGCCATTCAAAAAAGCTGTTGAAACATCTAGGTGATGAACTTCCGGATCCATATTTACAGCAAGAGCAAAAAATAGTCTCAATGTACTATACCGCACTACAGGTGCAAAAGTTTCCAGATAATCAACTGCATACCGTTGAGAACAACCTTTAGCCACTAAGCGTGCTTTAAATTTAGACACATTGCCTTCAGTATTATGTTTCACTTTAAACACCCATTTGCATCTTACAATATTTGTTCCCTCAGGTTCCTCAACTAATGTCCATACATCATTATCATGAAATGACTTGAGTTCTTCCTCCATCGCCTTTTTCCATTGCATGCCATCCTTACCGCTAAGTGCTTCAGACACAGTGGTCGGTTCCACATAACCACCACATTCAGCAAAATAGACTTCATAATCAGGAAATTGTTTTGGAAGTCTCTCCCTTAAAGGGTACCTCCTATCTGCATCTTCTGGAACACCAACCTGGTTAATCTCATCATTTTCATTATCATCATTATCATGAATTACAACAATGTCTTCATTAACCTGAGCAATACCTGGACTATCAATGTTGTCCCTAACCTGGCAAGCAACCGAAACTTCAACGACTGGCAGGTTATCATCCTGTCCAATTCTGTTTTCATCATCATTTACTATGTCATGCAACGGACAATACATTACATCACCCATTTCAACATTTTTCTCAGCACACCTGGTGAATTTATGTTCTACAAATTTAACACTGTGCTCTACAAAAATTTCTTTAGGCTTACTGGGATCAAACAGACGTTAACCTTTCTTTTCCCCATCATACCCAACAAACACAAAACATTTGCTTCTGGGTTCCAATTTGCCACTACGCACCTGTTTTGGAACATGGGCATAAGCATCGCAACCGAATATTTTCATATTCTCATGACTTACAGCTTTACCAGTCCACAATTCCTCTGGTATGGAATTATCAACTTTACTATGAGGACACCTGTTCAAAATATATACTGCCGTATTGGCTGCTTCCGCCCACAGTTTTTTAGAACATCCTGCTGTAAGCAACATGCATCTAACCCTTTCCATAATAGTACGATTGTGACGTTCAGCTACACCATTTTGTTCAGCTGTATACCTTACAGTTCTCTGTTGCACAATCCCTTTTTCCTTGAAATATTTGTTCAGGTCAGAATTGACAAATTCCTTACCATTGTCTGATCGAAAAATCTTTGGTGTCTTACCTTTCTGAGTTTCACAATATGCAACAAAATACTTGACTTTTTCCTTGGCTTCAGATTTTTGTTTCAAAAAATAAACAAAAATCCTCCTGGAAAAATCGTCAATTATTGTCATCATATATTTAACACCATTCCAGGTCTCAGGGAGCGGCCCACACAAATCAGAGTGCACCAAGTCCAAAAGACTTTCACTCCTCGAGTGACTTACTTGTGGAAATGACTGCCTTTGCTGCTTCCCGAGAACACATGGTTCACACAATCCCTTTGAGATTTCATTAAATTTAACAACATCAGACATTTCACTTAAGACCTGTAACTTCTGTCGCCCAACGTGACCCAACCGCTCATGCCACAAATTGTAATCAGAAACATCACTAACAAGGGCAGACATATCTTGGTTAACATTCAGATAATACAGACCATTCAGAACTGAACCAGTAGCTAGCACGCTACCATTCACTAAGCAATTCTCTGAATCCAAGATTTCACATCCAATTTTGTTAAATACAACAACAGCATCCCTTGTAACCATCTGACTAACCAACAGCAAGTTAACATTTAGTCCTGGAACATGCAACACATCTGACAGATTATTAATACTGTCGCTTACGTTCAGTGCAATGTCACCAACTCCTTGTACAGACAACTTGTCATTATTACCAATTACAATCTTAATATCTGAATCATCATTGCATTTATAATTTGACATAGGTTTAACATTAGGAGACATGTGAGCACTACTACGAGAATCAATGACGAAACAATTCTTTGGTACGTGAGCAGTTAAAGCACAAAACAGACTTTTATTGGATTTTGGACACTTCGGCGCACTTTGAACTCTTGTCTTCTGTGGACAAGTGTCTCTTCCGTGACCCTTTTCACCACAAACCCAACACTTCCAACGACATTTGTCAACCGCTTTTTCACTACCGGTAGAGCTCTTTGGTTTCTTGACATACCTGAATTCCTTCTTGGTGTTGCTGTACAGGGCTGCCCCATCAGCTGACTTCTCACCTTGACTTCGGCGAAAGCTTTCGTCCAACAAGATAGACTTGATGCGGTCCAACTGTAGTTCCTCCGATGTTGAAGTTACGGCCATAACCAAGTTATCGTATTCATCAGGAAGACCTCGAAGTATCATAGCAGCAACAAACTTATCAGCGACAGGCTCATCAACAGCTGCTATCTTCTGTGTAACAGACATAACCTCACCAATATACTTGTCCATGGAATCGAAATCTGATAACTTGAGCGAGCACAGATTTCGCATCAGCGTGATATACCTCCACTTTCCTTTATCTTCAAAAGCCTTTTCAAGGGCATGCCAGGCATCCTTAGCTTTTGCACAGCCTCGAACATGGGGATAATTGTGAACAGCCACCATGATACATATATCCGCCAGACTCTCTCGTCACGCCGTTCATGTCCCTCCGACACATCTGTGCCTCGGACACTGGCCCACAATCCATGCTTTTTGAGATAATTTGACATCCCAAAAGACCAGTTCGAATAATCCTCCCGACCACTCAATTTCGGAAACCCATAGGCACAAGGACTCGAAGCATGTTCACTCATTTTGCCTTCTCACTTTGAAGTTCACTGAAGAAAAAAATGATAGCAGAATACCGTTATGACTGGGCCACATAACCTGTAGAAACTTCTAGACCTATCCATGGGTTTCTATACACGGGATAAACGGATTGATACACACGAACACTTGTTGACATGGATGTATTTAACAAGACACTGTGACACATGATACCGAGTACAGTCTATATACAAAAAAGGCAAAGAACATAAAGGTCAAAGAACATACATGTGACAAAAGACATACGACATGTAGAGCGAGATTAGAAATTACGAAAAGTATTCATTCTCTTCAACAAAATATAGTATCACAATTCAGCGCCGATACGAGTTCGCGTCATATAAACTATTATACAAGCATAATTGTATTGAAATAAGAATTGCATAACATAGTGAGCAGCTACGGACATATCCTTTGAACATTTAAGAAGCTGATAGTAATTTTATACGAGTGCGGAACATTTATTCGAATCCAGACGTGGGACATTAACATCGTATTCTACAGTGAAAAGAATGAACATTTTAAAGTTGAGTTGCGGTCTGTGATTCTACAAAAGCAACGTGAGTTGAAGAACATTAAGGTGATCTACATGAACATTGAAATCTTTGATCATTCGAATTTTACAAAGAAGGCTATCATTAAATTAGTAGAAATGCTGTATTACGCTATGATAGATGGTGTCGTTATGGAGTATTTTAACCATGCCAATGGAGCACATCTAAACTGGGAATTTGGTGGACGACAGAGAGCGACTATGACAATAGTTTCGACTTTGAAATCATGTACAACTTCATCATGTACATCCACAAATAACCATGTACATCTACGTAATAACTACGAGCAATGACGATTTTTCACTTACCATCTATGTGAACATTTCAACATACAACTTCATCGTATTCTACAAAAATCGTAATTATCTGCCATTATGGATAATCAACAACGATATTGCTCATTAATGATTTTGTACTTCAAACGAAGGCGTCGAAAAGAAGAATTATCATCTCTGAAAGCAAGAAGCAGATACAGTTATCCCATCTAGCACATGAAGCTTGGTAGATGTCGTGGAACTACAGGGGAGCAGAGCCGTTCGTATCCCGGAGGAGTCGATTGCAGTTCGCTTGAAGCGAGGAGACCATGGTTCATGATTTTCATCAGGGATCTGGAACATCGGGGTATTCCATATACCTTATTGAGTCGACGCAAGGTAAACCAGCAAGATTTATCACTGTAGTTTTGAGTAGTTGACAACATATTTGAGCACCTATTTCTCCATGTTTTATGTGATTGTATTTTCCACTTTGAAATTCATCGACATTTATTCTTCGAATTTATGTTCGAGGGTTGTTTCCTTCTTTTTACATAAATTAGGATTCTACATTTTCTACTTTGATATTTTAAATTTTATGGAACTTAGTTTTCCTATATTTAAGGATTTTCCTTAGATTTTATTTTCATGTATTCTTGGATTTCTATTTCATCGATGTCAAATATTAAATCCATTTGATGTAAATGAATTGGGCATCTTAAATGTGAGAAGTTATTTAGATAAGAAGATTACAGCGTTTGACAGTATTTCAAACATCATTAAGTTATTATAATGACTTTACGGCGATCTAGCAAGAAATATTCCTCGTATAATATATTGTAATGAAAACATAGGAATGGAACTATATTCACGTTATGTTGAGACTATTTTATTTGGGAAATTTATCTTCTTGAAAGATAATATATTTAACTACTGAGACTTAGGGAAATGCTAAATCCAATCGTAAACGAGATTAACTGGACACATGATAAATACTTTGAGTATTTAAAACAATTTTCTACGTGACGTATTATTGTTATCGTGATTTTGCAATATTGTAATTCTCAAGATAGATCAGTGTGGTGAAACGAACAATTGTATTTTTATTAAATAATTAATAGCAATGTTGAACGACATGGTAGTTTTCGAAGTAAACCGATAGAAGGGCTATCAACATAAACTTCAATAATCGTTAATGTAAGGAAAAGCTGGTATAAATAACAAGTTATGTGGTAATAATAAACAGCGGTTTTGACTAGTAAGTTCAATGGTAATAAAGAGGTAATACAAATATTACGTAAATATGTAAAGGAAAGTCTGCGATGATATACAATGGTTATAATGAATTGATAGTGAGGTATACGAGGTGATGTAAAGCCGTATACAAGTATTTACGATATAATGGAATTCTACGATGATATAAGAAATGCAAATGCGAGGAAACTTCCGTATTTTGGAGTATTAACGTATTATTATGCTGGTATAAGGAACTTGAAGCTTGTTGTAGCATGTTTATGGGAAAGTGAGATGTTGAAACTCTAATATACTTGTTTGTGAACGGTATTGAGGGATAGGTAAGAGGAGATATTAGCGGAAAAGTTAGCGAAGTGGAGTTTAACCTTGTATATTGATTCCTATTAAACTATTAAATCGGATTGTGAGTAATAATCGTATGAGCTAACTTAAATGCTTAGTCATATTTTAGCCTAGAATTGACAATAAACCCTATAAAAACCCGATGGTAAAGTTATCTTAATAAAGTCAACAGTAATAATATTTACTAATTTAATATTAATAATAAAGGTGGTTAACAGCCAGTTAAACTACTACATTTTGAATAAGTAAAGCAATGTAAATGTTGCATATAATTATTTAAACATTTTTAAAGTTCGGTGTAATAATTATTATTCTAATAATAATTTATTTTGCGTGTATTAAATGTTTGGGAAACTTTGAACGTGTAGTCATATTGTGAAGAGGAATATGTACAGTATGTGAAACAGTGTGTGTATATAGAAGCTACGTGTAGTATGGCAACAATGATTAGTTGTATTTACGTAAAGATTTCGTTAAATCAGTGAAGATTTCACTTTAGTAATGATAAATATTACGTTATAGAGAAGTTATAACTAGTGAGTGAAGACAGGCAATGCTTATTTCTGTTGAGAAATAACCTTGCACTTTTTGTATGGTTGGAAGTCACGTATAGGCCAGCTGTACGCATTCATCCCTCCCCCTGCCCATGAAAATTTTTTCTTTAGGTATGTTTACCCACACCAGATTGTGAAAGCCATCAAATCAATTCGTACCAAAGCAAAAGGCCCTGATAGTATCCCAATTCCTCTTATTTCTAACTGTCTTGAAGTATTTCTACCCCCAATTATCCATCTATTTAATTTCTCTCTACAAAGTGGACTATACCCGTCTCTTTGGAAGTGTGCTATCATACGTCCAGTGCCAAAAAATAAAAACCCCACTAGCTGTAGTGACTTTAGACCAATAAATATCCTTTGTGCCCTTAGTAAAGCGCTTGAGAAGATCGTTCATGAACTAGTATGTGAATACCTAACTAAATTTAATATCTTCAATCCTTACCAATCTGGGTTTAAAAAGGGGCATAGTACCACCACTGCATTGTTAAAGGTCAGCGATGATATACGCTCAGCTATGGACAAGCGTCAGCTTACAATCCTATGTCTTTTCGATTTCAGTAAAGCTTTTGACTGGGTGAATCACAATATACTTCTTGTAAAGCTGAAATCTTTTGGCTTCACTCAGAGTGCTCTTTCCTGGTTCAAATCCTACCTTTCCATGCGTACACAGAGAGTGGTCCTCGTGGATGGCTCCTCCTCAGACTGGAAATCGGTTAAAAGTGGAGTACCTCAGGGATCTGTCTTAGGTCCACTATGCTTCTCGATATATATAAACGATGTTTCTAATGAATTCCGAAATAGTTCTGTTCATATATACGCTGATGACCTCCAAGCCTATTTTCACCTCACGCCTAACACTGCATGTGATCGTATAAATCTGTTTAATGAAGACATTGATAGGCTTTGTGAATGGGCCCTAAATCATAATCTTAACTTGAGCATATCTAAAACACAACTTATATCCATTGGATATACAAAGCTTCTAAATTCAGTACATTTTAGTTCACTACCACCCATCAAGATACTAGATAATAATATTAAATATAGCAACACTGTCGATAATCTCGGAGTGATATTTGATAGAACACTGTCGTGGGCAGAGCATACGTCTAATGTGGTAAGGAAGGTTGTATCAACTATGCATCTCCTGAAAAGAACTGTTTCTTACACCCCTCCTAACATACGTAAGCTCTTCGTCCAAACTCTCATTCTTCCAATCATTGATTATGACTCTGCTGTATACAATGATTTACCAGAAACACAGAACATCAAATTACAAAGAGTCCAGAATGCATGTGTTCGGTACATTCTGGATGTAAGGCGAGATGAACATATCACACCTTATTACGTGCAGCTGAAATGGCTGAAACTCCACGAGCGCAGGCAGTTATCTGTTGTCATTCTGACACATAAAATATTACATACCAAGACCCCGTTATATCTCTACAATGCTTTTACACCAATGCATTCAGTTCATAATCGAGAAAATAGATACACAAAATTAACACTCCAGATTCCTATACACCGAACCATGAAGTTCAATAAATCTTTTGTTTGCACCGCCTCACGCCTCTTCAACACCTTCGATTTATATAAGTTCGTCAACATTGCAAGCACTGCAGCTTTCAAAAGACATCTTTCATCCTGCTTCTTGGAGCAGTATACCTCTCACATTTGATTACTGTATTATGTTAAAAATACTTTTTTTTAAGTTCAATTATAACACAAGGACAATAGCTGACAACCTGTCTACTTTAATAGCTTTTCTTGTACAGTATATGGTGTTTGTTTTTCGGGCTGATAGTCTGTATGCACTCTCACTCTTTTGTATATAATTTTTCCATTATTATTAGTATTACTATTATTATTGTATTGTTACTATCTTTTTGTTACTACTGTTAGACTATGATTATTTATATTGTGAATGTAAACAAGAGTTTAGTGCTTTTAAGTCGGTCAACACGAATGTACCCAAAAGAGATGGGTTATGCCCTAATCCTGAAATAAATTACATGAGATTAATAAAACACTAGGATGACCAGTTTCGATCGTCAAGCGATCATCGTCAGATCCATTACACTTAGGCTATAAAATCTATGTTTGAAATACAGGTGAAAATATTTACAATTGTACAATTATTTAGTTGCAGTATTGGTACTGCAACTGTCGGTGTATGCTAAATGTAGTATATATGATGTTAGGTGAAATGCTAAATGGTGATATCTATCCGGAGTTTGTACTTTGGAGAGATTATATGGTTGTAAAAATCAACTATGGTTAAACTATAAAATTATAGGCTAACTACTTATCTGATTGTCTGCCTTACTACATCTACTCGCAGTTTTCGTGCTCACTGTAACTCATGGTGCGGTCGACTGCGGTGGTTATCTTAACGACTGGTTTTTCCCTGCCTTCTACCCCCTGCCCATACGTGCTGTGCGGAGTCATAGCGATGTGTTTATGTGAGGTGTTGCCAACCTAGATAAGATGTATGTTATTGAATGAGGTGGGTCTACAACTATTAAAGACCGTGGATTAGCCCTCGCCACGCGTGGACCATAAGCCATTCGAACTAAGCGTTGACGGTCTTATGAGGACGTCCCGGCACCTTTAATACTGCCGCGAATATGGGCCTTGGTTTATTGCAGAAGAAAAGTACTTCGTACACCTGATCCAGATAACAATTACCTATTAAAAAAAACCTAATTCCCCCCCCCCCCTCTTTTTATCTAGCTTGGCTGAGTCGCTTAATTGTGTCTTGTTTCCGACAGGGTGTGTTTTTTTAGTAGCGTGAAGAGGGGTGTGCTCTCCATGAACGTGTGTTCATTTAGATTGTTGGGATTGTTTCGTTTGGCTTGGTGTATCTCGATTGCTTCCTTTATGTCAAGAGCTCTGCCTTTCGATTCGTGATGGATTATTTTAAGGTCCGACTCTATGTTGGTAAAGATGTGCACGTTCATGGAGAGCTCACCCCTCTTCACGCTACTAAAAACACACCCTGTCGGAAACAAGACACAATTTAGCGACACAGCCAAGCTAGATAAAAAAGGGGGGAAATTAGGAGTTTTAATAGGTAAATGTTATCTGGATCTGGTGTACGATGTACTTTTATTCTGCAATAAACCAAGGCCCATATTCGCGGCAGTATTAAAGGTGCCGGGACGTCCTCATAAGACCGTCAACGCTTAGTTCGAATGGCTTATGGTCCACGTGTGGCGAGGGCTAATCCACGATCTTTAATAGTTGTAGACCCACCTCATTCAATAACATACATCTTATCTAGGTTGGCAACACCTCACATAAACACATCGCTATGACTCCGCACAGCACGTATGGGCAGGGGGTAGAAGGCAGGGAAAAACCAGTCGTTAAGATAACCACCGCAGTCGACCGCACTGTGAGTTACAGTGAGCACGAAATCTGCGAGTAGCTGTAGTAAGGAAGACAATCAGATAAGTAGTCAGCCTATAATTTTATAGTTTAACCATAGTTGATTTTTACAACCATATAATCTCTCCAAAGTACAAACTCCGGATAGCTATCACCATTTAGCATTTCACCTAACATCATATATACTACATTTAGCATACACTGACAGTTGCATTACCAATACTGCAACTAAATAATTGTACATATTGTAAATATTTTCACCTGTATTTCAAACATAGATTTTATAGCCTAAGTGTAATGGATCTGATGATGATCGCTTGACGATCGAAACTGGTCATCCTAGTGTTTTATTAATCTCATGTAATTTATTTCAGGATTAGGGCATAACCCATCTCTTTTGGGTACATTCGTGTTGACCGACTGAAAAGCACTAAACTCTTGTTTACTAAGGCAACACTGAAAATATGGCTTCAAACACCACAATTGTGAATGTAAGTGAAATGTTTTATTTTTTAAGCCCTAATCTTAATTTTATGTAGGGCGCTACTGTAAAGGAGCTCTTAAGCTCTAAGTGTATCCGTGAAAATAAAATCAATCAATCAATCAATCTAATTCTGGGGTTCGGTAGTCTTGTCTCTCAGCTGACCTTAATGGTATTAAGTCTGGTTGAACATCTCTACTATCGCCTCTTACACTACATCTTCTTCTTATTTTTCTCTCTACTTTTTCTTCTTCCTCTTCTTCCCTTTCTTCAAAATCTCCTACGATTTCTTTAAGACGCTCCCCCATTTCTTTCTTCAAATCTTCTTTCAGAGCTTCTAAACCTGCGGTATCGCCAATACTCAAGTTCTGTACTTGTTTTCTAAGTTCTATCTTCGTACATTTTCCTTCTCCTATTGTTCTCACGTCATTGACTATTTCATTTAACTGATCTTTTAAATTTTTCATTTCCTTCTATAAATTCAATTTTATTTGAGATGAATCGTCCACAAGTGTTTTCTGAAGAGAATCAATGCGTTTTCACAAATCCTCTCTTATACTACTAACATCTCTGTTAATTTTTAATTCGTATTAGCTAATTTCTTATCAAGTTCACCTTGAATTTCCTTGATATGACTACTACTAGCTTTTGCCCATTCCTTCTTCCATACAACTACACGAGCTTTCAACATTTCCTCCATATCAAGTTCGATATCATCCAATAAAATCATATTATGGTCTCTAACCTGAGTACTTAAAGAATCTACATTGTTCTAAAGATCATTTAATGTTGTTTGTGTTTGTAGATTATCATTAAAAAATGGTACATTTATTGCATCTAAATTTCCCTTAGTTTGATTGTTAGTGCTTTCCATTTCATTCCTTTCTTCGATCTGGAAATTGATATTACTCACCTCTATACTCTCGAGTTTATTCTGTACATCGGTAGAACTATTCCGTAATTTATTAACTCTTTCTTTCAACCTCGATGCCTCCGTTTGCATCTTACCTTGTTCTACACGCATACCATTAACATCCATGTACACATTTTCTACGTTCCTTTTAACCTTATTTACTTCTGTTTGAGTATTGTTTACATCTATGAAAACATTATTGACCTCAGTCTGTATTTTAGTTACATCGGTCTGTAAACCATTTACATCTGTTTGTATATTCTTAACGTTTACTTGTACATTTCTAACATCGGTTTGTATATCTCCAACTTTCTCCTTCATCTGGGTAGAACTTTCTTGCAATCGCGACATGTTATCATTTACTGAAGTGGCACTAGTTTGCAGTCCGTCAAAAGAGGTTTGAACAGCACTAATTTCCTCTTTCAGACTGTCTTTGACGCATTCAGTTACCTTATCGGTGATATTCTCAACAACATTAAGTACGACAGTGTCTTTAACACTATCAACATTTTTAGTAACATTTTCAGCACTTTTAGTTACACCATCAATACTTTGAATATTGTACGTTCGGACTCCTTCTATGTCCTTAGTGATATAATCCATCTTTTCCTTCAACTCCTCAATACGATTCTGCACGTCCACCACCAACATCGCCATCGTTGCTAAATACACTGAAAATTGCTGGAGGAACACATCCAAAACAGAGCATGGTGACAACATTATGAGAGCGACCAATTTCTACCATGTATTGGGCATCTTTAATGTCTGTATAAGTCCTTATTCTAACTTAATATTAGACTTACCCAGTACCTGTGGCTTCAATAACCAGTATCTATCGTGCGTGTGTGCGATTTAAATTAATTATACTACCTCAAATAAATTTAATTTTACCAACAACAAATAAGTTACAATTTAAATTTAAATGTCTAATATTGGCCATGAGCCGGTCTGAAATGAAATAGCTTCAGATCATATGGTTCAGTTTCCGAATTTCTAATCCATATTAAATTTTCTCAAGCTTTCATTGGATCTGACCTGTACATGAGTGCAGCTCGGTCTTAATTTAACTCAAAAATATGGCTAACAGATCTTCGAATGCACTTTCATACTTTTTTCGAATGCCTTTCGAATGCACCTCGATCGCCCCATTTACGGGCCTGCCATTTTACCGACTGTACCCCTCCAAATCATGATGCTCACCTGTCGTAAATCCTAAGATGGAGTGGATCGTAGAATCTTGAGATTCCCGGCTAGAAAGTCTGAAAATCCTACCGACAAAGACATCATGACCCTACAACAGTCTCTGCGATTGTGTTATGGATCAATTACACTCATCTGGGATGGTGAATACCTGTGGAGAGTGAGAATCTTACCACTTCTCGGGTCGGATGGGTTAAGGATGCCTAAAATATGATCCAATTCCACAATACAACCTCCTTATAATTAAAATAAATCCACACGAAACGCCTTGTAGAAAAATAACGAAGTGAAAATTTATTAAATAAACAATTAAAGATATAATACAACAATTAACAATTAAAGCAGGGTCGCTTGCATCTTAAAAAGATTAAATTAAATCCAGACATGACTTCACTATATGCACATCAGCTGAATAGAATAAACAGCTGTGATCTAATTCACACCAATCAACGTTTAATTTGATATAAAACACACTTGAGATTGTTTATAAACATCGCGCAGTCTTGGAGAAAAGAACGGGACTGGTATTTACATAATACAGAACAGTATTCCTTTGCTCCTACAAGTTAGACTCCACTGCGTCAACATGTTATATAATTCTCCACTCCATTGATATAACTGGATTCTACAACACCGTACAGCTGGCCTATACGTGACTTCCAACCATACAAAAAGTGCAAGGTTATTTCTCAACAGAAATAAGCATTGCCTGTCTTCACTCACTTGTTATAACTTCTCTATAACGTAATATTTATCATTACTAAAGTGAAATCTTCACTGATTTAACGAAATCTTTACGTAAATACAACTAATCATTGTTGCCATACTACACGTAGCTTCTATATACACACACTGTTTCACATACTGTACATATTCCTCTTCACAGTATTACTACACGTTCAAAGTTTCCCAAACATTTAATACACGCAAAATAAATTATTATTAGAATAATAATTATTACACCGAACTTTAAAAATGTTTAAATAATTATATGCAACATTTACATTGCTTGACTTACTCAAAATGTAGTAGTTTAACTGGCTGTTAACCACCCTTATTATTAATATTAAATTTTTAAATATTATTACTGTTGACTTTATTAAGATAACTTTTATAGGCTTTATTGTCAATTCTAGGCTAAAATATGACTTAAGCATTTAAGTTAGCTCATACGATTATTACTCACAATCCGATTTAATAGTTTAATAGGAATCAATATACAAGGTTAAACTCCACTTCGCTAACTTTTCCGCTAATATCTCCTCTTACCTATCCCTCAATACCGTTCACAAACAAGTATATTAGAGTTTCAACATCTTAATACATCACCAATTGACGCAACATTTGAGTAATGTTCATTTAATTGTGATGCAGAGACAGGCATCTCAACATCAGTGACTGAACTGGTACCAACTCCCAATGATTTTGCAGCACCCCATCTGGCAGAGGTGGTTTTGCAGTCACTGAAGAGGTTGTACATTTTGTGTTCCTGATTGTTCGCTTTGTCTTATTACGCAGAATTCTGTACTCTTCATAGTCAATGGTAAGTTTAGATTTAATAAATGTTCTACGTGCTTTATCACGTTTTTTTTAAAGCGTTTTGATTTCTTTACTGATCCACGGAGCAGAGTTATGTTTTATATCCACTTTCTTTTGCGGTGCATGCATATTGTGACATGCAAAGCCTGTCTCAAACATTATTATTATGCATCTATTTCGATGTCTTGGTACCATCTGCCATTTAAAGTGCCCGCTAAGATGCCTTGGTTTGGCTAATGAACTCGAGATGGCAGCGCCTGTCGGCACTACAAGCTGGGGGTTGTGTCTTCTACCACTATAGCGAGACATAGGTGTCTTCCGGAACCGCCTCTAATCGAGACATATTTGAAAATGTATATTATTCTACGTCATTAAATAAAAGACTATATATGCATCATGCCGCCAAATTATTTTAATGGTGTCGTGTGAATATTATTTTGATGTGCACATTGTCGCAGTATGTGGCTCATTTGGATTGGTCAAATTTAAATAAACTTGGTGCATGATGGGAGTCCTTCTTCGCTCTTGTCCTCCATCTTGTGAATTGGGACTTGTAACTGATTGCTGTTTGGAGAAAGACGCAAATTTTGGATCTCGTCTGGGACGAGGGCTATGGCCATCGTCTCCGCTAACTTGGGGATATATCCCATTATTTTGATGAATATGAAGAAAATGGTGTACAACTATCATCTGTGATATTCGTGAACGTGTTTTTTTCAGCCTTAATATGGAGATACGATGTTTTTGTTTGCATCTCAACGTGTTCCGCTGGCAGTCATCCTTTTTTGGTGATATAAATCCTTTAAGGATATCTCATTAGTGTTTTAAATATTAGTGTCTCCCCAAAAGGCTTTATTAAGGTATGTTTTGATGTTTTATTTATTTTAAATTGTTGGAGCTCCATATTATTCATTGTGTACTTGTGTTAAAGTTTTTTTTTCTGAAGGTTGGCTAGGCCTAAAAATGTCACATCTGAATATGTAAAATTTTGTTAAATAATATTAGTCCGGGGAACACTTCTATGTTTTTCTTTTAATTTTATTATTTGGTGTCTTGCTAAGGCGTTTTCTTCTTGTTATATTCTGGTACTGACCAGACTAGTCAATTGAATAGTAGGCCTAATTTTGATCATTAGTCAATCGGTTTTTATTTTGATCCGTTGCCTTTTAAAATACTAATTGATCTCGTCATGTCTAGAGTTTTTTATTTCTTCCTGTTTTCTCACTGGAGAAGATTTTATTTTAATGTAAAATTCTGCGTTTGATGTAAATTCGTACTTATATACCATCAACTGTTCTGGTCGCCATGGTAACTTGTTGACAGTAGTGCATTGTGGGTTTTTGTTTCTGGCGTGTGTTTGAAGTGCACGTTCATGGGTTATTGTGATGTTGTTTAACTTGATTTGGTTTTAAATTATCCTTTGGTTTTCCTTATTTGGAGTTTTCTATTTTAGTACTCCTGCTTGTATCTTTCGGTACCTTGTTTATGGTAAAGTTTGCACTATTTACTTCTTTTTTGATTCTCCGTGAATCTCATGGTTCAGTTGAAAGTATGTCAGGTACATGTTAAGTATTTAAGTTTTTTTAGGCTTTTCCTTCCCTTACTTCAGGTAATACCTCATGGTAGTATGTTACCTTTTATGTATCAAACTTCCTGCCAAAATAATTATAGTTTTTATAAATTTTGTTTGGGTCTCTTAACTAAATGTTTCGTTAGTACCCCTGGTGTATATTTGGAAATACTCGGAAAGAAAGAATTAGCTTTCGCTGATCTTCATTACTTTATATCAGTCCATTTATTTACATTTCTTTCCCGCACACACCAACATCGAACTGTTACCGCCCGTTGGCCCCGTGCATTTGTTCATTTTTTCTGTATTTTTTTTTACAGAAACGCATATTCCGCTGAACCAACCTGACAGCGTCCCATCGCTGCCTTCTGAACTTCCATGGCTTCAAGCCATGAAGACTTCTACATTAATCCGCAGGGCGTCGTGTTCTTCACCAACCAACTACTCCATGAAGACACCGCTCCAAGAAGAATTTTGTTTTTGTAAAGTTTTTTCATGTTTATGTATAACCTCTTTGTTTCCTCCCCTTACTCGCCCGCTTCCCCCTCTTCTTGCCTCCTCCTACTGCTCTCTTCTCCGCGCGCGCTGCTCGCTCGCTCGTTCACTCTTCGTCTCGACTTGTCTCCGTGTCGTGAGCAACCGCTCACACTCTCAGTGCACTCAACTTCTTGTTGGACATGCCGTCTAGGCTAGTGTGCTTTCGCTGCGTCTAACAGCCCTCACTTGTACGTCGGAAGTCAACCCAGTCAGTTAGAGCTTAACTAAAGCTCGCCTCCTCAACTCTAGAGGCAAACTTTTAAATTTCGACGCCATGTTCGAATTTTAGGACCAACCGTCAACAGCAACATCGCCTTCTTCATGAAGCAAAGATAAGTACCGACTTCATGTTTTAACCTCATTCTCATCGCTTTTAAAAGGCTCAATGCTTTTATTTGGTTTTTATTGACAGTGAAAGTTGCTATGTGAAAATAACTGCTTTCTAGAGATCTTCTTGATCAAACTTAAACTATCAAGTCTAACTTTCAATATGAAAGATTTTCGGAGATGTTATCTCACATCGAGGGATATTTCCAAAATACCCACTGTCTATATAATCTAGCTTTCCGCCGAGGGATTCTCTACCCAATTTGAACAAGTCATCATTGCTCTGGAACCTTCCAGAACCTGCACTCTATCTACCAGTTATACTGTCATGTACTTTACACTCACATATGGGAATACTTTTTCAAACTACGGAATCTTCCTTATGAACTGCTAATCAATATCTAATTTTTCTTCCTCCGTTGGGATTTTTCTGGTGCATTCAACTATAACCTACAAGTTTCTCAAGCAATAGACTCTCGCTAATCTAGTGTAACTAGTTATTTTCCACCATTGCAAAAACTTTCTTTGCTATCAACGTTTTGCGCTACTACAGTGAACTCTTCAACTATATCAACAGACTATAGTGAAAACAGTGCCTGTTCAACTTTTCATCCGCGTCTCGCTCGTCCGAGTACAATAAATACGGCCATGAACACCTTTCCACAATCCCATTTGATCTTTCCCAAACCCTTTACTAACAAACCAAAATAATAAAATTGTTACTTAAGGTCTTTTTTCAATGAGGTGTCACTCTACATAAGTGCCCTCCCTTATTTGCTCCATGTATAACGAATTAATGTCTGTAAAACTTCGTGTCTAGTACACGCCTTAAATTATATTGTTTCTCCCCTCTAATGAGGGAATCCAATTCTTTCTACTCAGAAGTGAGTTATCTCTAGGTTTCACGAAAGGGAAACTTGCCCCATTTTCTCGTGATCCCTACTTAAACATAGGAGTTCTAGAAACTTCCATTCAATTGTTCTCTTCAGGTTTCACAATAAGTGACCTGCCCTCTTTGTATAATCTCCTATGTATAATCTTTAAAAGTAGTTCAGTATTAATGCAAGAAGTTATAGAAACTTCTATTTCATTCTTCCTGTTTTTTGTTGTTGCTTTCGAAGTTGTTATTATTTCTAAGATACTTATCTAGAAATCCTTAAAGTACAAACCTTGTACTTGATTTATTGTTTAACTTTAATTACGTCAGTTATCTTTAAATTTTTCATTTATTCATCTTAGCCATTTCAAAATCTTACGAAGATTTTAAAGTATATAAAAGGATTTAAACCAAAAGAATTATCAATTGCCTGGCGCAAGCTTTATATGTTTTAGGAGGTCTGCGACCCCAATTGTTTATAAAAATCAAAATTATATATTTGTTACAAAAACTACTTCGTTTTACATTGTTAAATAAATTAAGATTTGTTCTTTTGATTTCTCATTTCTCTAACATAACGGTTAGGCAAGATCCTGTCTTCCCTAACTCTTCCTAGGTTCATGCCCTCTTTAATAAAAATAAATCTATTGATAGGGTTTTCACCACTTGTTGCATTTCAGCAAGAGCTCTTAGTTATAACTTATGTCAAACTCTCTTCCTATTTCTCCATCCTTTTTCTCCAGTCCGAAACCCACTTCTTTTTCTTCATCATCTTCCCTTGGGGGTTAGGTTATTCCCAAGCTAATAATCTACCCAAAATTTGGTCTCAGAAACCCGGGAGAGTCCATTTCGCAGAGTCTACTTATGAGAATCTATTCGTTATTTATTGCTCAAAGTCCATTTGTCAATATTTTGCAAATCATTAATATCTTCTTTGAATTTTTCAGCTATAACTTCGCAGTGCAAAGCTGGTGAAGGTGATAGAGGTCGTTCCTGTCTTCTTCAGCCTGTCTTATTTGCAACCTATCTTCTGCTGCCAAGCTGACAGCATTTTCAAAATCTCGCTACAGTTTCGTAAGTTACACTTCAATTTACCCATTTCATTATGCCAACTGAAAAGGTAGAAACTCTCATTGCCAGACGTTCTTCCTACAAAGGGCAACTCACCAGATTTAGAAATTTCATTAATAATATAATTCCCGCCGATTGTGATCTAAACGTCTTGACACAACGCCTTAAGTTGTACGAACGGTCCTACGATTACTATGATCAAATTCAAACCAACATTGAATCCGCTTGCCCAGAACCTCAATCGGATCGGGACGAGGTTGAACCCTTGTATTTTGAAGGGATCGCCAAGGCCCACCAACTGATCCGCAGTATCTCAGAACCGGACTCTAGGGTCATCAATCCGGCCCAGTTCGCACCCTCTTCAGTTCATAAGGACAAACCGAAACCGTTATTTCCTAAGATAACTCTACCTCACTTCTCAGGCCAGGAAGGTGAATGGTATTCCTTTTACGAACTTGACTACTCCCTTATTCATGAAAACACAGTCATTCTCGATATCCACAAGTTCTATTTCTTGCGTTCGTCCTTGGAAGGCCAGGCCTTGGCCTTGGTTGAGTCACTGCCTTTAAGCGCAGATAACTACCACATCGCCTATAATCTCCTTAAAGAGAGATATGGTAATGTACGTTTGTGTGTTGCTCGCCACATTCGCTGCCTGTTCAACTTGCCAGTCGTAAAACCTAATGACGTCACCTCTTTAAGAGACCTGTTAGACTCCATGCAATTGCAGGTGAGAGCATTATATCATCTCAAGCAGCCAGTCCAAACTTGGGACACCGTCCTTATTCAGCTAGCTACATCCAGATTCGACTTTTCAACATTAAAGGCTTGGGAAATCGAACTCACTCGCAAGGATGAGCATTCTTTAGAGCATCTCATCTCGTTTCTGAACAGCCGGTGCCAAGTCCTTACAGCACTCTCATTTCAATACGAAAGAGTCGAAACTAGTCCTCTGTGTGGCATCCTGGATAAAACACTTGTCTCTTCAAATGGACATCAGCACCCATCTGTCGAGAAAAAGCAAACCCGTTCTGCTTCTTTCAACCATCCAAGAGAACATATTAGGCCGCTCAACAAATCTTTAAAATGCACGCTCTGTAAAATGTTTCACACTTTGTATTCCTGCAAATCCTTTAAAGAATTGTCTGTTGAAGACAGAAGGAACTTTGTCTTCAATAATAAATGTTGCCATAACTGCCTGTCACCTAAGCATTCTGCTTCTAATTGTACGTCTTCCAACCTCTGTTTTCATTGCAAAAGACCGCATCATTCTTTATTGCACTTTCATGATCAATCGAGGTCACTAGTACCTGCTTCTTCAAACTCCATGCAGAGCAGCTCCGAACAAACTAATGCTTCTTCCTGCATTTCTAACGCCGAAACTTCTCACAGTGCGCAAGTCCTTTTGTCCACTGTACAATTCGAAATCCAAGATAAATTTGGAAATTGGTTTCGAACCCGCGGTCATCTTGACTCCGCTTCAACTCACAACTTTGTTTCGCAATCGTTAATTAAAAAACTAGGTCTTTCTTCATCACCTACTTCCATCAATGTATCCGGCAATGACAATTTGAAAACTCAAGCCTTGCAGTCTTAAAAATTGAAAATCAGAGACATTTGTCAAGGAAACACCAATCTTAACTTAAACTGTCTCATTCTTACCAGTATTGGCAAGGACACTCCTAGCAGCTCTATTAATACTTCCGGTTTAAAGATTCCTTCGCATTTAAGGTTAGCTGATCCTCAGTTTAATGCTCAAGGCCCCATTGATATACTTTTCAGTGCCAATATTTTCTGGAATTGCATTCGTAAACAAACCCGTAGGCTATCTTCAAACGTGGTCGCCAGAGACACCGATTTTGGTTGGGTCTTTACTGGTCAAATCCAATATCCCAGTATTCAAACCAAATCGCAATGTCATTTTGTTACTGCCGATTCAAATCCCTTTTCTGAAAAAGAGAACACTTATGTTTCCGATATCAATACATTTGAAAAACACTTGCCGAAGCGATGTCTCATTGTAAACAACTACGTCACCTTTGAAAGTTGTTTAAGTGGTTTTGCCTTATTTCCGCACAAAATGGGAATTCAGGTTCGCCTCGCCTTGGGTCACTTGGTTTACCTTCTCATGTCATTTTTTTGTATTAGGTAATTGTTTAAACTTTCTGTCGAAAACTATCTTCTCCTTGTGTAAAACCATGGCTATCAGTCACCATCATTTTGCTGTAAGCTATGTTTCACTTCTTTCGCTATTTAGTAAGATGGCCATGGCCGCCTCCTTCCCTCTTCCTCACACTCGGAAGCCGCTTTTGAAACCGCTTGAAAATCTGAGTTCTCTAGCATCTACACACATCAAAAAAAGTTTTGCATCACCTCGGTTCCCAGATCTCCGGCATATAGACGTTGACTGTGTATATTGTATCAAAGATACAGTCCCTTTGACTGTTCATAGATGTCACTAAAACTGCTCAAAGATGTAAACAACCATGCATGAGCAGGGCCTATTAGACGGAGGGGGTACGACAGCCGATCAGTTCCAGTCATTCCACCAGGACGAAGGTACGCTGCTCATGTTGTCTGTAGTTCTACCATGCCTAGAAGGTCAATACCGCAGTTCGATCGCGTCCGCATTGTTACTTTGTGTCAAGAAGGGCTCTCAACAAGGGAAGTTTCCAGGCGTCTCAGAGTGAACCAAAGCGATGTTGTTCGGACATGGAGGAGGTACAGAGATACAGGAACTGTCGATGACAGGCCTCGCTCAGGCCGCCCAAGGGCTACTACTGTAGTGGATGACCGCTACTTACGGATTGCCGCTCGGAGGAACCCTGACAGCAATGCCACCATGTTGAATAATGCGTTTCGTTCAGCCACAGGACGTCGTGTTTCAACTCAAACTGTGCGCAATAGGCTGCATGATGCGCAACTTCACTCCCGACGTCCATGGCGAGGTCCAGCTTTGCAACCCCGACACCATGCAGCGCGGTACAGATGGGCCCAACAACATGCTGAATGGACCCCACAGAATTGGCATCACGTTCTCTTCACCGATGAGTGTCGCATATGCCTTCAACCAGACAATCGTCGGAGACGTGTTTGGAGGCACCCTGGTCAGGCTGAACGTCTTAGACACACTGTCCAGCGAGTGCAGCAAGGTGGTGGTTCCCTGATGTTTTGGGGTGGCATTATGTGGGGCCGACGTACGCCACTGGTGGTCATGGAAGGCTCCGAAACGGCTTTACGATACCTGAATGACATCCTCCGACCCATAGTGCACCCATATCGGCAGAATATTGGAGAGGCATTTGTCTTCATGGACGACAATTCTCGACCTCATCGTGCACATCTTGTGAATGCGTTATTTCAAGATAACGACATCGCTCGACTACAGTGGCCAGCATGTTCGCCAGACATGAACCCTATCGAACATGCCTGGGATATGTTGAAAAGGGCTGTTTATGGACGTCTTGACCCACCAACCACTCTGAGAGATTTACGCCGAATTGTCGTTGAGGAGTGGGACAATTTGGACCAACAGTGTCTTGATGAACTTGTGGATAGTATGCCACGACGAATACAGGCATGTATCAATGCAAGAGGACGTGCTACTGGGTATTAGAGGTAGTGGTGTGTACTGCAATCTGGACCACAAATGCTGAAAGTCTAGCTGTATGATGGTACAACATGCAATGTGTGGGTCTCATGAGCAATAAAACGAGCTGAAATGTTGTTTGTGTTGATCTCTATTCCCTTTGTATTTAAAGGTTCCGGAACTCTTGGAACCGAGGTGATGCAAAACTTTTTTTGATGTGTGCAGAATAACTATTCTTACGCATAAACTCCTTCTCAATGTCCCAGCTTCTCTTCTTTGTTCAGAAGAATTAAGCTTTTTTCTTTTGAAAATAGTCGGATTCCGTGATCCTCAAAATTATGCGAAATTGATTACTTGCTTTATTTCATATGTCTTTAAATTGGTTTTTCACGCCCAAGCTACGGATGACTGCATTCCGTGTTACTTGAAGTTCCGCTTTAAGTCTCGGCTGATTGCACTCGCATTGTTTGTTTATTTTGAACTGCTTGTTTGTCAATCTCGTTTGTTTACAAGCTCGGGTAAGGCCAAGCTGCCGTTTACTTCCTCTATGCTTGACAAAGGTCAGAGCAATTTTCCTTATCTCAATTTTGGCTGACTGCCAACCGTTGTCTTGCGAGTTGCTCCCGTAATTTCAGAAGTTGCTCACCTCCTTACCAAAGTAAACTTGTTCTGGTCAAGGACTCTTTCAGCTATTTATATTCGTTATCTCGCTGTATTATGTGGGTCAAGGTCGTTCTTACCCATCCCTACCACTTGCTCAGACTCGTATCCTATACAGCTGTTTCGATCCTTGTTTCATAACATCGTTTCATATTTTTATGTGTGCATGTATTGCACCCTGCTAACATATTTTGCACTTTTATTGTTCATTGTTAAACAAACTTGTTTTCACGCGTCGTTACACTCAATGTGTTTTTGCATCTATGCTTGTTACGTCACGTTTTTGATGACTTAAGTATTTTTCTGATTAAACCTTTTGATGCTTATTATAACTTAAGGTCATTGTTTATGGCTACTAGATTGTTGTTACCTATGGCGTTCTTGCCTTCTACTCGCATAGTTCCTTTGTTTATTTGGTATATTCTTATCCTTAATCGATGTACTTGTTTCTATACGCTTTGTTTAAATTTGTTAACTCTCCTTTCGCATCTTGTCGCGATCTTCACTAGAGCTTTATTTCTCGCAGCTTCTAGCTACTTTGTGATTGACAGCGTTGTTAATTCGCGCCCGTCGCCCCCGCATTCTAATAACCCTGATAACTTACTTCCACTTACACCTGGTCAGTTCCTCATAGGTGTCTCCGTCTTTTTCCTTTCTCCCTCTAGCATAAGTCTTTGACGAAATGACCGATTGTTACCCAGGAGGGAAGGGAAGAGTCAGAGAAAGAATGATCTCTACTACCAATGTGTTTATTATAAGACCTCTTTCATATTGTGTTCTTGTTCTTTGCAGGTGTTTGCTGTTGTCCCCCAACATCGTGTATTTTTGGAAATACACGGATAGAAAGAATTAGCTTTTGCTGTTCTTCATTACTTTATATCAGTCCATTTATTTACATTTCTTTCCCGCACACACCAACATCAAACTGTTACCGCCCGTTTGCCCCGTGCATTTGTTCATTTTTTCTGTCAGTTTTTTACAGAAACGAATATTTCGCTGAACCAGCCAGACAGCGTCCCATCGCTGCCTTCTGAACTTTCATTGCTTCAAGCCTTGAAGACTTCTACATTAATCCGCAGGGCGTCGTGTTCTTCACCAACCAACTACTCCATGAAGACACCGCTCCAAGAAGAATTTTGTTTTTGTAAAGTTTTTTCATGTTTATGTATAACCTCTTTGTTTCCTCCCCTTACTCGCCCGCTTCCCCCTCTTCTTGCCTCCTCCTACTGCTCTCTTCTCCGCGCGTGCTGCTCGCTCGCTCGTTCACTCTTCGTCTCGACTTGTCTCCGTGTCGTGAGCAACCGCTCACACTCTCAGTGCACTCAACTTCTTGTTGGACATGCCGTCTAGGCTAGTGTGCTTTCGCTGCGTCTAACAGCCCTCACTTGTACGTCGGAAGTCAACCCAGTCAGTTAGAGCTTAACTAAAGCTCGCCTCCTCAACTCTAGAGGCAAACTTTTAAATTTCGACGCCATGTTCGAATTTTAGGACCAATCGTCAACAGCAACATCGCCTTCCTCATGAAGCAAAGATAAGTACCGACTTCATGTTTAACCTCATTCTCACCGCTTTTAAAAGACTCAATGCTTTATTTGGATTTTATAGACAGTGAAAGTTGCTATGTGAAAATAACTGCTTTCTAGAGATCTTCTTGATCAAACTTAAACTATCAAGTCTAACTTTCAATATGAAAGATTTTCGGAGATGTTATCTCACATCGAGGGATATTTCCAAAATACCCACTGTCTATATAATCTAGCTTTCCGCCGAGGGATTCTCTACCCAATTTAAACAAGTCATCATTGCTCTGGAACCTACCAGAACCTGCACTCTATCTACCAGTTATACTGTCATGTACTTTCCACTCACATATGGGAATACTTTTTCAAACTAAGGAATCTTCCTTATGAACTGCTAATCAATATCTAATTTTTCTTCCTCCGATGGGATTTTTCTGGTGCATTCAACTATAACCTACAAGCTTCTCAAGCAATAGACTCTCGCTAATCTAGTGTAACTAGTTATTTTCCACCATTGCAATAACTTTCTTTGCTATCAACGTTTTGCGCTACTACAGTGAACTCTTCAACTATATCAACAGGCTATAGTGAAAACAGTGCCTGTTCAACTTTTAATCCGCGTCGCGCTCGTCCGAGTACAATAAATACGGCCATGAACACTTTTCCACAATCCCATTTGATATTTCCCAAACCTTTTACTAACAAACAAAAATTATAAAATTGTTACTTTAGGTCTTTTTTCAATGAGGTGTCACTCTACATAAGTGCCCTCCCTTATTTGCTCCATGTATAACGAATTAATGTCTGTAACACTTCGTGTCAAGTACACGCCATAAATTATATTCTTTCTCCCTTCTAATGAGGGAATGCAATTCTTTCTACTCAAAAGTGAGTTATCTCTAGGTTTCTCGAAAGGGAAACTTGCCCCATTTTCTCGTGATCCCTACTTAAACATAGGTGTTCTAGAAACTTCCTTTCAATTGTTCTCTTCAGGTTTCACAATAAGTGACCTGCCCTCTTTGTATAATCTCCTATGTATAATCTTTAAAAGTTGTTCAGTATTAATTTAAGAAGTTATAGAAACTTCTATTTCATTCTTCCTGTTTTTTGTTGTTGCTTTCGAAGTTGTTATTATTTCTAAGATACTTATCTAGAAATCCTTAAAGTACACACCTTGTACTTGATTTATTGTTTAACTGTAATTACGTCAGTTATCTTTAAATTTTTCATTTATTCATCTTAGCCATTTCGAAATCTTACGAAGATTTTAAAGCATATAAAAGGTTTAAAATCAAAAGAATTATCAATTGCCTGGCGCAAGCTTTAGATGTTTTCGGAGGTCTGCGACCCCAATTGTTTATAAAAATCAAAATTATATATTTGTTACAAAAACTACTTCCTTTTACATTGTTAAATAAATTAAGATTTGTTCTTTTGATTTCTCATTTTTCTAACATAACGGTTAGGCAAGATCCTGTCTTCCCTAACTCTTCCTAGGTTCATGCCCTCTTTAATAAAATAAATCTATTGATAGGGTTTTCACCACTTGTTGCATTTGAGCAAGAACTCTTAGTTATAACTTATGTCAAACTCTCTTCCTATTTCTCCATCCTTTTCCTCCAGTCCGAAACCCACTTCTTTTTCTTCATCATCTTCCCTTGGGGGTTAGGTTATTCCCAAGCTAATAATCTACCCAACCCCCTCAGGTAATTGTTAATTGGTATCGACCTTTAGCCTTGTTTTTATCTCCAGTGAGAATTTTAGGAGGGGTTTGATGAAGCTTTTGTAATTTTATGCTGGCTGATGCATTTTCTGTTCTCTGGTGGAGCTGTTCATTTAACATTAAATTTTCTTTTAAAGCAAGCTACTGTTGTTGCATCATTTCGTCGGTGGCAGTTCTGTTAGTTATCGGTTTTTTTTTCTGTAGACGAACCTGTGGGTTTTCTTCTTCTCCACCTTCCTCCGTCTTTAGGTGTTCTTCCGTTGGGGCATGTCAACTGGCGGTGAGTTGCGGTGTAGCGAAGCGGACCTCTGAAGACAAGGCAAGTTGGCCCATCCACCCTATCCCCCGAAGCGAGTAAGTGTCACATATCACAGAGTTTATTTACACAATCATTAAATAGAGTCACTTTCTCAGCTATGTCAGTGGATTGGTAGAAATTCTGCCAAGGGAGTAATTCTGCAATCGTTTTAAAATCATTTAAATTAAATTTGCTGAAGTCACGTACAAAGATTGATTTTGGTCGAAGTTTCGGGGTAGATAGAGAAAACACTGCATACAGAAGATCATGGGCTGAGAATCCAGCAGCTCGTTCTTGTCCGTAGTCAACAACGGGGTCATTAGAGTTTGAAGATATAATATCGAGAGAGCTGTCACAAGTAGCCGTGTGAAATGTAGTATCGAATGGTAATCATTCAACAATACAGGAACAGAGCACACCACATACCTGTTCAGTTTCAAAAGCTCCACTACCAAACCGAGCATTAACGTCCCCAACAATAAAAACATATTCATAATCAAGAATGAACCTGTACATGTCATTCAGAAAAATATCTAGGTAGCCAGCTTTCGGTGGACGGTACACACAAGCAAAGAGAATTTTAGTTTCGGTAAGAGAAATGTCAAGTATAATGTATTCAGGCCTCTTATTATATTCACCAGGAGACTGACTTAGCACGCTATACTTTATGTTATCCCTAAGGTAAATTGCAACACCACCTCCACCGACGGTTAATCTGTCATTTCTAATGACTTTATAGCCAGTGAGAGAGACAGCAGCATCTGGAATTGAGGACTTGCAAAAGGACTCACTTACTGCAATTATGTCAAAAGACGAACCACCAAAGACGTGACAAAATTCAGAATAGTGAGAGGAGTCAACTGATGATTGAGCATTGATATGAGCAATTTTTAGACAGTTTTTTTCCAGGCTGATAGCGGAAAGTATGTCTGATAGACTATGGCCAGATGCTACCATAGGTACAAGTTAAAAAGATCTTGTAAAGTAGTGAAAGGCATTGCCTAGTCACTCAGAAGAGAAATTAGTACAGTGACCATTATAAGTCGTCATACATAATCTACAATAGCACAAACTACAACGCAATTTAGAAGCTAAAGAAAAAGTTAAGTTATGACAGATGGCACATAAATATATGAGTTAAATAATGACACAGGGAAACACACTGCAATCTTCAGTAACATTTTGGAATTACACAGTCATGTCATCAGATCTGGCTAGAATTGAGCTAGGCATAGTTTAAAGTCACTTGTCACTCACCAACCATCACACCCTGAAAATGCCATTAAGGTTTTATATCTCAAGACATAGTGTACGTTATAGCTATATAGACTATACATTTAATTTAACATTTGTGATAGGTTGCAGAGATGTTCGCGAATATGGGGCAAGTGTACCCTAAAATCAGTCTAGAAACATCACAGTTATTCGTAATGTTGAAAACAAGCCTCGTAAGTTTAGTAACCTGGACGGATTTACACCTATAGAATTCGTAAGAAATCTCCGTGACTACTTTATCGAAGCGCAAATTCCAAAAGAACGAGAGATGAAGGTTGTAGAATGCTACCTTGATCATGGACCGCTTGAGTGGTATAGGGCCTTCCGATACACGTTTGTAGATTTCGAGGAATTCGCAGATGCTTTAATCAAGCGTTTTTGGTCTATAGAAGCGCAAAACTGTCTACGTGCTGAAGTATATTCCAAGAAATACTCTAGCGCACTTCCCACACAGGTATAAAGGATTTAGCCAGTATGGACGAACGTTTGAGGAAACTCGACTACACTAGTCCTACTCCTAATGTAATAACACGAAACCAACGACATGATCATAGAGATGTCAATACAGTGTTCATAGACCAAACACAGTAAACTGATAGCTGAAACGAATAAGAGAGAAGAAAAATAGGCCCTGACAGAAAAAAACTATTTTAAAGAGCGAAGATACGAGCCTAGATACTGGAGATTTCGCGAAGGATGTCCATACCAACTGCAGAATGCTAGATATAACGATAAACATCGAAGATCGGGTTATCATCATCATAATAATAACTACCGATACAACAACAGCAATAATAATCTTGAAAACAGAAATAGCCAAGGCTATAATCGATATAAAAATTATCGGGACGATGTTTTTACGAAGGAACAATATGATCAACGTGTCAAAGAAAGCAAAGAATATATTAAGGACATCATAGAAGGTAACGTGCCAGGAAGTGGCGACAATGAAAATAAAAATGTCGATCCTAAGTCGAGTACGAGTCAACAAGGTAGACGTGAGAATGACACTCATGGACAGAAATCTCCAATACAAAACGTAACTAATAACTTTACCATCGTACCTGATAAGGACAGAAGAAGAAGAGAATACCTGAGAGTAAAGAAAGGCTGAGTTACCTTTGGAACGGCCTTTTGTAGATTCACAGCAAACACAACGTTCCGTATAGAGAATGCCTTTGGAAATCATTGCTACGAACTGTTTGAAGAAGAAAGCGGAGTAATACTGGGAAGATTTAATGCAAAGAAATTAAAAAAGTATTTTAAGAAAATAGGCTAAAATAATTCAAATACGAATTTAGTGATATATCTTTGGTCCTGGTTCCAAATGGCTAAAAACATTTTGTGGAACTTTTTAACCTAAGTTAAGAGGGGAATGAGCCCGGATTTGATTTATTTCTGGTGAATTTTATGATACACACTGAAGAAAATGGAAATTGCAACACCATGACGGAGGTCGTTTGTGTTGATTTTCAAGATATGGAACGATGCCATGTAGGTATGTAAACGATCAAAGTTTCAGACCCATTGGATTGTTGTTACAGGTCTCCCCACGTGATTGGTCGCGGAGGAATCAACTCCAGTATACGGACTCTGATGTAGCGTAGTTGACTTGCAGTCTGTGCAGTGAAGTGTTTCCCGTCAAACATGCCTCGACGACAGGTAAGAGCACGTTATCAACAACTGTCGCCGTTTGAGAGGGCTCGAATAATTGGGCTGTGTGAGGCTGAATTATCGCTAAAGACTGTCGCTGCACGTGTTGGCCGACAGGCATCTACGGTACAACGTGTATGGCAGCAGTGGTCAAATGAAGGTACCCACACTCGTAGACCTGGCACAGGCCCAGCGCGACAGACAACTGTGAGAGAGGATCGCCGCATCATTCGGATGGCCCGGAGGGAACCCCATGCAACAGCAGCGCAAATTCGAGCAGCTGTGGCACCCCATGTTACACAACAAACAGTTGGTAATCGCCTGCCTGCAGCTGGCTTATGATCCCGTGTCCCTGCAGAGGGTGTTGCATTGACCCCACAACAGCGACGTGTAAGGCTGGCCTGGTGTCGAGAACGATCGACGTGGGTCGACGAATGGCATAGGGTCGTCTTTAGTGATGAATCGCGCTTCTGTCTTGCCCGCAGTGATCGCCGGAAACGTGTGCGCCAACGTACCGGGGAGAGGGGCCGCCCAGACCTTATTGTCGAGAGGCACACAGGGCCAACACCAAGCATTATGGTCTGGGGAGCTCTTGGCTTTAATGTGAAATCACAATTAGTGCTTGTTGAGGGCACTATGACTGCTCGACAGTACGTTGATAGGGTACTCAATCCAGTGGTTGTCACTATGATGGCGAACATTACTAATGGGATGTTTCAGCAGGACAATGCCCGGGTTCACACTGCACGCATTTCCAGAGAAGCTCTCCATGACATCACAACCTTAGAATGGCCCGCCAGATCCTCGGACCTCAGTCCTATTGAGCATGTGTGGGACATGATGGGTCGACAACTGGCCAACCGTCCTCAGCCACCCACAACTCTGGAACAGCTGACCCATGCAGTGCAGCAAGCAAGGGCCACAATTCCTCAGGAAGCGATCCAGGGTATTATTGACTCCATGCAGGGCCGTGGAGAGCCCCCACGGGCCCTGGGGCTGGAGTCAGCCCGGCCCCCGCCCCCCCCGCCCCCCCCCCCCCCCCGCTCGCCCTTCCTCACCCTCTGTCCCTCATTGATAAGTCATAATATTCTATTATCCTGGGTAATACTGTAATAACAATTGTAATGATAATAATGCTGATAATAATGATTATTGTTAATATTATTATTGGTATTGTTATAAAATTGCATAAAGTAATTTAATATTACCAGACGCCTATTTTGCATAAAATAACAAAATCCTTATAATAACATTTTAAAAATCACGATCTCGTCCTTGTGCAAACAGGAGGCTTTTGCTCTTACGGGATGTCTATAGGCTAATTTTATTTATTTATTTATTTTATTATGCTCAATCTGCGCGTCGGGAATGAATTTAATGTTTAAGACGTCAGATAATTCCACTGGAGATTAAAATCTTCTGAGCCTGGCCGGGAATCGAACCCAGGAATCTTCGGCCTCAGCCTAGTATGTTAACCACCGGAATAATAATACCGTATTCCACATTCACGCATGTTTTAGGATACCGTATTTGTGAGTGCGACGACCATGGAAGTAGCTGTTGATTTGACTTTAACAGGGGGCAGATCCAGAGGTAGCGCTGATAGGACTGCAGCCAATATGCTTCCTAAATTCCTAGAGAAAATGAAAATCCACAGCCTGCTTCCAGTCTCCGACCGGGTCAGGAATGGAATGAATGAAGCCCCCATCTAGCGGCGAGGATATGAACTGTGCCGGCTGCCGAGGCCTGACGCACTCCTCTGGGGCAATGATTAAATGAAAGACAGATGAAATGAAATGATAGTGGAGAGTGTTGCTGGAATGAAATTTTTGACAGGGAAAACCGGAGTACCCGGAGAAAAACCTGTCTGCCTCCGTTTTGTCCAGCACAGATCTCACATGGAGTGACCGGGATTTGAACCACGGACCCAGCGGTGAGAGGCCGGCATGCTGCTGCCTAAGCCACGGAGGCTTAAATTCCTAGAGAAATGAGACTAAATAAACAGTGGCAACTATTGACGTTTTGAATTTGAACTACAATTTGAAATGTGTATTAACCAGGAATCAAACTTGGTCCACCAGGGTGAGAAGCAAGCAGCTGGACAGCTGTGCTGTCTTGTCCCTATGTAACATGCATAATATGAAATGTTTAAGGGTGGTAAGATTACGGTTTAATTAAGTAATTCTCCAGTTCTGTATGTTATATGTATTGAAATAGCGAATGCTTAAAACTTGGCTACAGTTTTAATGCAATCTACCAATATTTGCATTAATATTCAGTGTCAACTTTCTATCCATTCTTTGATAGATGCATAGATAACAGAAGCGTGTAACAAAAATATCATGGAAACAGTAATGCCCAGAACCGTAATTCTCTGGCCGTCAATCTTGATCTCCATGACCGGGGTACTACCTCACTGTCAGGCAGCTACTCAATTGTTCTCACGAGGCGGTGCACCCCGTTCCAACCCTCAAGTCAGTTTCTTAAATCCCTGACGAAGCCGGAAATGGAACCCGGGGCGAGTGTGAGTCAGGCGCGCTGCCCAATACCATGGGGCCGGCAATAATAATAATAATAATAATAATAATAATAATAATAATACTATTATCAATAATAATAATAATCATAATAATAACAATAATTTACTCTCTAATTTCATGCCCATCAATTTTTTATTTACTATTGCTTGTCAGTATGTGTTATCACCTCTGAACATTTGGAATATTTGGCTGAAACTTTTAATTTATCCCGGATGAGGTGTTTAATGACCAAATACATCTTCAGTTTGAATGTTGGTTGGTTTTGGTGGGGTCAATACTACTAGAGCGAATGGCATGAACATTCGTATGTAAGTAGAATGCAGCAATACATACAGTCAGTCTGAAAGACTAGACGTTATATCATTTCAAATGACACATGCTACAAATGCTACACATGTTAGAAATGCTCAGAAGGGCTTCTCGCTTCGCTCGAAGCCCCAGGACTCTTTCAACAGACTCCATTACCCATTAACTTAGGCTTCCCGCGCGAGCACCTCATTAAAGGTCACCCTGTATTTGAGTCTGACATCTTTTACAACTCTTTAAGGGTCACCCATTATTTGAATCTGATATCTTGCAAACCTCTTTAAGGGTCACCCTGTATTTGAATTGAATCTAACATACTGCACACCTAGTTAAGTGTCACTCTGTATTTTGCTCTGACATCCTGCACACCTCTTTAGGAGGCACCCTGTATTCTTATCAGGCATCTTGTATATCTCTTTAGAAGTCACCTGTATTCTTGTGTGACATCTTGTACACATCTTTAGGAGTCACCCTGTATTCTTGTCTGACATCTTGTGCACCTCTTTAGGAGTCACCCTGTATTCTTCTCTGCCATCTTGCACACCTCTTTAAGAGTCACCTTGTATTCTTATCTGGCATCTTGTATATCTCTTTAGGAGTCACTCTGTATTCTTATCTGGCATCTTGTACTGTATTTTGCTCTGACATCCTGCACACCACTTTAGGAGGCACCCTGTATTCTTATCTGGCATCTTGTGCATCTCTTTAGAAGTCACCCTGTATTCTTGTGTGACATCTTGTACACCTCTTTAGGAGTCACCCTGTATTCTTGTGTGACATCTTGTACACCTCTTTATGAGTCACCCTGTATTCTTGTCTGGCATCTTGTGCACCTCTTTAGGAGTCACCCTGTATTCTTCTCTGCCATCTTGTACACCTCTTTAAGAGTCACCTTGTATTCTTATGTGGTATCTTGTATATCTCTTTAGGAGTCACCCTGTATTCCTATGTGGCATCTTGTACACCTCTTTAGGAGTCACCCTGTATTCTTTTCGCTTCGGCTCGAGGCCCCAGGTCGCTCGACGCCCCAGGACTCTTTCAACAGACTCCATTAACCATTAACTTAGGCTTCCCGCGTGGCTGCATGACGTCACGCACCCCCCGTCCATTACCCATTAACTTGGGCTCCCCGCGCGGCTGCATGACGTCACCGTCTCCGTCTCCGTAACGCATCCGTCTCCGTAACGCATAACTTTTGACTCAAGCATAACGATGAAGTCGACAAGATCATTTGAAATGATAAAACTAGGCTACAAATTGAATTTTTATACAGAGGGATGAGGGAGTTAATAGGAACCCTCAATTCCCGGCAGCAAGCCAATTGCGCAATCTGTATCCTTCTCTTGACATCGCAATACTTGCTGACATGTCAGGACATAGTGTACAGTACTCTCTAAGCATAGTGGAGTGACGAAATGTTATGCTGGCATGGGTCATACATAATGAAAGGCAAAGGTTGGTCTTGAAACTCGAGCTCAACTGCTGGTTTGAATCCGGCCACGGGCATGGATGTGTTTCTGTCTGTTAGGTAGTCAGCCCGAAGGCTGGTTGGATCCTCAAAAAGTACCGCCGTTACGTTATGTGAGTAGATACCCACAAAAACCCAAGGCAGCACTATTTTGAGGCGTTCTAGGCAAGAAGAGGAGTGAGGTAGTTTGCCATTGCTTTCCTCACTGAGTCAGAACAGTAGTCCTAACCCTATGAGTTGAACCTTTCACAGCATTCACAGGCACTGACTGTGCCCCGAATGCCATTACTAAGCACCACCCATACCTCAGTAGCTTCCATATAATCACAGCCATGAGTGAGACTGAGACATCGGTGAAAAGCCACCTTTTACTCTAGCCTGTGCCAACTGACAAATTCAAAAGTACTGTATTCATCAAGAGATGGCGAACAGTGTTTATCTTCTCATTAATTGTAAGCCCATTCAATTTCTATGATATAAGATACACATTACAATCATCTTTCCTCATCATACCTAGACTGGCTGCGTGGCGTAGCGGAAACGTTCTAGCCTGGCGCTGTCAGTAGTTGACATTTGAGGATGCGCAAATGTGAGGGAGCCGTGTGATTTACTGGCACGTTGAAGATCCCCTGGCGTCTGTAAAAGCCTCAGTAGTTTAAAGGAACGCAAAACCAATAACATTATTACGTTATACAAGACTCATAATACAAGTAAATATAAATTACATTGAAGCTGGCCGTATGGCTAAAAACTAAGGCCAAAAGCCAACAAATATTTCTAAAAAAACATCCTTCTTAGGAATTTGCGTGCTGGTTGATAGCTTATTTTTCTTATGAGCTGTTTAATGTTCATTTTCGTGACCCCAAGTTTCCTCCCTTAAAACTACCTAATTCTAAGCAGAACAATGGACTGGGTACAAATTGCAAAATTACATGGGTGTTGCCCAAACAGGGTTAGATAGTTTAGCCATAACTTCACTAACTCCTGTCACCAGTCTATTTGTTTTCCTTAAATCGCAAACCCGACAAGGACGGGTACGAAGAGCTAGTTCAAGATAAAAATAAAGATTTTTTTAATATTTATAGTGCATTTTATTAATCCCTTAACGAGTCAAGGACTCATATACAAAGGAATCATACAGTTTTATCATGTTGGCGACAAATTACAATTCAATGTTTAGTTTACAAAGTTTTCAGTATGAAAATATATACAACATTTTGTAGCTTTCATAAGTTTTTGTACACAATGTAGTCTTCTTTTGTCTTCTCAGATTTTGGAATTTCTTCAAACTGACATTTTATAATCATTCCACATAAACTGTTTTAGCCTCCTTTTAAAGATTGGTAGGCTAGGTGCAATTTTTATATTTTCTGGTAGTCTATTGAACTTTACGAAGGCACTATACTTAATGCCATTACTGCCATATTGTTTGGAATTGATATGGAAAAGTGATATGTCATCTGCATGTCTAGTTTTGTAAGCGTGTAAATCAGATTGTTTAGTAAGTTTTAAATTTGTGATGATACCTTTGTGTAGGATTTGGTACATCAGGACATTTGATTTGATTTCTGCATTTAGGGCTACTGGTTGAATTTTACTCGTAATATAAAGGTGTTTGGTTGGTGTTAAAAAAGGGTAGTTATACATATTTCTTATGGCTCTATTTTGAATTACCTCAATTTCCTTTTTAGGTAATTTGAACATTTTATCCAAATTGTATTCAAATAATGTAAGTGGCTATGGTTTAAGGAAAAATACACTTTCCTGAGTAGATATTTTGGGATATAGTAGCTCAATCTTTTAATCATCCCAGCAGCTGGTGATATGTGTTTTACTAATGCATCAATGTGCTTTTGCCAGGAGAGATTTTCATCTATTATTAGGCCTAGGTATTTGACAGATGAGACCCTTTTAACTGCCTTTCCATTCAGCATTATATTCTGAGTGATGTCTAACTTTGTCCTACGCTTAGATATTATTAAATAATTTGTTTTATCTTCATTTATTGTTAATTTATTTGACTGGGTCCAGCCAAGTATTGTATTCATGTCCTCCTGCATGTGTGTAATCAGCGTGTTGGTGGTGTACGCATTGTAAAAGATGCTTAAGTCATCTGCAAACAACGTTATATTACCATGAAAACTGAGTGTTGCTATGTCATTAATATATACTAAGAAGAGGGAAGGACCCAGTATTGATCCTTGGGGCACACCGTGGGTAATATTTACTTCCTCACTTCCGTAGCCATTTATTTCAACATACTGCTTACGATTAGATAGGTAATTTTTAAACCATGTCCAAGCTACTCCTCGGATACCTGCTTTATCAAGTTTCCCTAAAAGAATTTCATGGTCAACAGTATCAAACGCCTTTCTCAGGTCTAAGAAAAGGCCACTCGCTGTCATCTTATTGTCTATGTCATCCTGCAAGTTAGAGATTATATCAATTGAGGCTATTTCTGTGCTTGAGTTTTCACGGAATCCATACTGCCCTTTGTAGAAGTAATCATTTTTATTTAAAAAATTAACAATTCTGTTTTTACTACTTTTTTGAGTACCTTGGATATGGGTAGGAGGATGGAAATGGGTCTGTAATTGTCTGGATTGCTTTTGTCCCCTCCATTATAGACTGGTATGACTCGTGCTATTTTTAGATCATCAGGCACCAGACCAGTCTCTAACGATAAATTTATTAAAGTAGTTAGTGGGCTACTTAGCATGTCAATGGAGTTTTTTAACAATGTTTCTGACATACGATCTTTGTCTTGGCTACTTTTCATTTTAAGGCTTAATATAATATTGCGAATTTCCATCTCATTAGCCGGGGTCATAAATATGGAATCTGTGTTGACATTAATTTCATTAACTTTCTTCCCTGGGAGGATGTTTTTGGCTAACTTGTGTGCTATGTTTATAAAGTGAGTGTTTAGAGCATTGCAAATATTTTATTTTCCTGTGAAAGATTTACCGTCAATTATTATCTCACTGGGACCATCTTTGTTTTCAGTTGCGCAGTTGTAGATCATTTCATTGATTACTTTCCAAGTATTTTTTATGCTATTGGCGTTCAATGTTAATTTATGTTCATAGTATGAGGATTTCAGTTTCCGTTTTAAAGCTGTCACTTTGTTCCTACATATTATGTGTTCTCCCTTTAAGAGGTTGTTGTTTCTGTGAATGTCAGTTCTAAGTTTAGCATGTAGTAGGTCCCTTTGTTTTATTAGCTGAATTAATTCTGTTGTTATCCATGGGTTATTGTGGTTCTGGTGTATTTCCTTCAAAGGAGAGTCAGTGTTTTCTTTGTTGGGTGTCTGTGTCAAGATTTTGTGTTTCATGGCGATGTAAGTTTCATTTACATCATCTAAACAGTCTATTTGATTGAGATCATTGGAGAATATGTTTTTGTTCACGTATCGGTAATTTTTATTTACTTTTTTTGATCTAGACCTTTGCTTGTTGGTGGGGTGTTTAAATGTCATGTTCGAGATTGGGCTTTTGCCTGGATAGTAATTTGACCAGAAAATCTCAGTTACAAGAATATTATGATCACTAATATCACTATTTATATTGCTTATTCTATAGGCATATTTACAGATATTAGTGGCTACCTGATCAAGGAGTGTACTTATTGATTCACATATTCTTGTTGAATTCCGAGTATTGCCTTGTGTGAAACCATAACTTGATAGTAGATTGAGGTATGATTTGGTTACATTATTTTTGTTTAGTAAGTTAATATTTGTATCACCAATGCATAAGCAAAGATTGGCATTATTTTACGAGAGAATGTGCTCTAGAGATTGCATGACATTTGTTGCGTTATTTATGTTAGGATTATATACTGCAATTATATTAATAGTATGCAAGTTATTGAAATGAACAGTATCACTTCTTATAAGCTCTAACTGGATCAAGCTATGGTTACTCTCAACTAGGTTAAGAACTTTGATATTCCATTTTTGTGGACATAAACTCCCACGACTCCACCGTCCTGATTGTCTCTGTGTACAAAAGCAACAGAATAGTTGTTTAGGTTGAAGTATTTAGCTTCATTACTTTTTACCCAAGTCTCGGTTACCACTATGACATCTAGATTTTCAACAACATGTATTAGTATCTCGATATCTTCTAGTTTATTTTTTATGATTCTGCTATTTAGGTAAAGACACTTGATTTGGCTAACCTCATTTTTAGTGTCTGTTACGTAGTCGTGGATACAGTCATATTTACGCTCATCAATTGATGTGTGTAAGTCAACATTAAATAGTAGGTCCATGTCTTCATTCATTATTATTTCTGTGAATGGGATGGCTGAGCCTTGTTGATGGAAGAGTCTCTTACTAGCCTTTCAATGTCTTCTGGTGAGCTGATCCTGACAGCCTTGTCACTATCTGATTTACGGACGGATATTTTGCAGTCCCGGGTCCAGACGTATTTAAAACCTAATTTACGGAAATCTCTTGCCTGTTTGTGGAGTACTTTATTAGCTGGCGTCAAATACTCGTTTATGTAGATAGGCCTAGCCCTTGCATTGATTCCAGCATCACTTGAGTTCAGGTTGGGTTTGGACCTTTTGCCTTTTAAAATTGCTTCTTTTTTTTTAGCCGGCTGCAGAATTTGATTAGTAAAGGAGGTGGAAGACCTTCTCTGCTTTGTGGTAGCCGATGACAGGCGTCAATATCGGGCTCAACAACTCTGACACCCAATTGGTCAGCGATAGTCATGACAATCTGAACGGTGTTTTCGTTTGAAGTGTGCGGCACGCCATGAAGCTCTAGATTGTTTCGCCGAACGTACTGTTGAAGCTCGAGATTCTCTTGCTTTAACATTTTAAACTCACTCCAAGCGATATCCTTATCCTTCTCTAACTCACAAACTCTTTGGCTGTGCTTTGTAATTTCTGACAAGGCTTGCTTCAGAGTTCGTGCGGCAGTTGAAATGTCACTTTTCATACTATCGAAACTATCAGAAAAGTATGTCACGGACTTAAGCATGCCATTCTGAGTCTTTTCAATGTTTTCGAGTTTTATCAGTCGGAGGTTGATTTCACAAACAAGATCTTCTAAATCTGGTTTACTTACATTCTCGTCTGGCGAAACCTTTTCCGTAGTTGACCTACTTACTGCACTGCACTAGACTCAATACCATTGCTTGGCTTTGTCGGACAAAAGCCGGTTAAAAACTTTCTTTTTTATGTTTACACAGGTTCTGTGGTATGATTTACCACATTCCCCATCACAAATTATGTAGTCTTTGTTATCAGTTACACAATTTTCACATTGACCGCATTTGGTTGATTTGTCACTTGTCGCTATTTCTTTAAGTTTTTCTCCTTCCGAATATTAGACAACTGTTGTTCAGATTCGTCAGCGTAATTTATTATACCTGCATTTCCATATCAAAGACTTCAAACCTATCATGGGTCACTTCTTTCAATTATTTTCTTCTTTCCCCATGTAGCCCGTATTCAATATTTATACCCAAAAGAAACACGTAAGCTAACAATTATGGGCAGATGACCTCGTTGTTCCGCCCCTTAAAACATCATCATCAACAACAACAACAACAACCACCATCATCAAACTAACGATGATCCTTAATAGCAATTCACACACTGAAAATCGTACTGATTTGAATTTGAGAATATCCTCGTTCTCATGTTAAGGCAATGGCTGTTCTTTCGACCAAGTCAATTACTCTTTTGAAAGCCGGAGTCATTAACATATGCGTGCTGCGTCCACATTAGAATATGTCATATTCGCAACGTTTATCCATTTTTGCGATGCTACTAATGCTGCCAGTTGGCTTACGAAATCTCAGCTTGTTTCCACTAATATTGTTTAGCATACAGAATATATCGCGATTTTTTTATTTATTTATTCGTGTCAGAAGCAAACAAAATACTGGATTACACTAAAATTGCATACATATTTACAAACAAAAAAAAGAGAAGTAAACCATACAACACACAATGTCTTTTCAAACCACGGTCAACCAAAAATGTGCAACCTGTATAGCATTGGAAGTTGCTAGTAAAAGATCTTCTGCTGTACAAGTGGCAGGGCACAGCGGACAATTCAGTAGATGCTCCATGGTATGGGGCATACCGCAGTCGCAGTTGGTGGAGTCGACGGGGAAGTGCCATTTCTGCAAGTTATCCTTAGATCTTCCAACAGCAGAACGGAGACGATTAAGTGCCCTCCACACGATCCATTTCTGATCATGTCCAGGTGGGAGGCTTTCCGAAGGGTGATCCCATAGAGAGTTATTCCCAAGCCGAGAAGTCCACAATTGTTTTCTAGCTGTAGCTGGTGTAGTTAGCAAGACTGCAGTGGTGTTGAGGAAACTTCTCCTGGACTTCAACCTACGGGTGGCTGGTACATAACCGTACAACGGATGGGAAAACTGATTAACCTGTTTAGCTCTCTCTTCATTGGCTGCTACCTCACGACGTATATCCGGTGGTGCTATCCCTGCAAGCTGGTAAAGTTTTGCAAGAGGTGTAGGCTTCAAACAACCTGTAATAAGCCTACATGTTTCATTAAGCGCCTTGTTAACATTATTTGCATGGGTGGATTTGTACCACACTGGACATGCATATTCTGCAACACTGTAACATGTTGCAAGCGCCGTCGTTCTCAAGGTTGATGGTTGAGAGCCCCAGGTGCTACCAGTGATCTTACGTAGGATGTTATTCCTAGCTTCCACCTTTAGTCTGGTATTCCGGCAATGCTGTTTGTAGGTCAGAGTACGATCGAGGGTAACTCCCAGATATTTTGGATGAGGAGTGTTAACTAAGCGTGTTCCTTGCCAAGAGACGTTAAGTTCACGACGAGCCTGCTTGTGCTTCAGATGAAATGCACACAACTGAGTTTTTGATGGATTTGGACGAAGTTGATTATCATAGTAATAGACATCCAACTCAGTCAATGCTTGTGTTAAATGAGCTTCAACATCTTCGAAGGATTTCCCCTGACAAGCTAATGCTAGATCGTCGGCATAAAGAAAACTTCTAGTGTTCCTTGGAAGTGGTTGGTCGTTAGTGTAGACGTTAAACAACATTGGTGATAGAACACTACCTTGAGGTAAGCCATTTCTTTGACGTCTCCATCGACTGCGCTGTCCTTGGAATTCCACATAAAGTCTCCTGTTTTGAAGGAAACTTTCAATAAGTTTTGTGAAACTGTAATCCTTCGTGATTCCATAAATCTTCTGTAACAAAGCACGATGATAGACAGTGTCATAGGCAGCGGTCAAATCGATAAAAGCTACTCCCGTGATATTCCGTGTTTCAAAGCCATCCTCAATGAATTGAGTGAGGTTAAGGATCTGGGATGTACAACTTTTCCCTGGTCTGAAGCCTGCTTGTTGTTGTATGAGAGCAGGCTCTACGACATGAACTAGGCGGTTCAGTAACATTCGTTCAAAGATTTTAAGCAGGTGACACAACAAGGATATTGGCCTGTAGTTTTGAGGTTCAGTTGACATTTTACCAGGTTTCAGAATCGGTATGACTCGTGATTTCCTCCAGGTTTTTGGGAAATTGCAGGATTTCAAACAGTTGTTGAAGAAAGCTAGGACCCATTCTCTTGCTCGTTCCCCAAAGTGTTTGATCTGCTCTAATCTGATATCATCTACTCCTGCTGCCTTGCCGATCTTACAACTATCAATGGCTGCCGTCAGTTCTGCCATGCAAAAAGGTTGCATAAGTTGACTAGTCTCGAGTTCTTCTGACCGAGCAATTTTATGATCTGACCTGCGTAATAATAATAATAATAAATATAATAACAATACATCAAATTATAATATTAATAATAATCATAATTCTACTACTAATAATCATAATAATAGCAGCAAATGAGATTTCTCAGTTATTAGGTAATGTTGGTTACAAGACGTAGCCTAAGCCATAAAGTGATAATCAGACAGTTAAAATGTCTTGGTGCGTCGTGAATTCAAACCGGGGATCTTCGGATCGATACTTTTTCAAACCGTTTCACTGCCTATTGGCTAGAGTCGTTAGAAATACAGCCTCCTAACAATAATAATAATAATAATAATAATAATGTTATCTTAGTTATTTATAGATGAACATTTTCCTTAGTCCACAACAATTTTATGTACGTTCGGCAATGGAAATACCCTTACATCACGCATCATATTTATCCGGCATTTATACAGAGCGAAAATGAATTCCATTGTGGACGAAGATTAAATACAATATTTTCTTACCTAGACAATGTAAATGGAGTGAGCGCACGGCACACAAAGATCACTAGAAACAAACAACGTGACGCTCCAAACACAGTCACAGAGGAGACTAATCTTCAGAATTGCGACAGGTAATGGTGAGGAAATCGGTTTCAAGTTTGGTATACAAACCAAAGAAGGCTGTCGAGTAAGTTAAATTTAGAACCGAGGTATGCGCCCTACACCACAGGTACATATTCTGAGAACTACGGTATTGCATGACTACGTTCAGGTGCTCTGGTTCAGCTATTTCCAGGGTGCTCTGACTAAAGTATTTGACCTAGCCTGTGCTATTGTTCTTGCAGCATTTTGCACAGACGTTGATTGTTTCATCAAATAATTGTCTGTGATATATTTTAGTCATGAAAGGAATACTTTGCCCGGCCGGGCCCCTCTCCCAGAGCCGGACCCCGGGCCTGCAGCCCCGCCTGACCCCCCCCCCCCCCCTCTCGTCAGGCCTGACTCCATGCCTCGCCGAATTCATCAAAGTATTACAGCTCGTGGTGGGTCAGAGGGACCTGAAAGTATAATCATCGAATCACAACCGAACACTCGTCCTGCATGTTCAATTGCAACAATTTAGCACCACTCCTTCTAGGTGTTGCATTTTCCATTTTCTTCTGTGTATTTTGGAGCCCATGAAGTAAAATGCATGTTAAATAAGATACGTACTGCGAATTGACACAGGACCAGTTTTTACGACGAGTTGGAAGTCAGGCACGGGATTCTGTGAGGGATTATGTGAGTTCTGCCAAGGTCATTTCGCCTGGTAACAAGAGATTGCGGCGGATCTGTGAGCTGGATTGATATAAATTATTCTATTGGTTATTGTCACCTGACCAATGAGAAGAGGTTTATGGAAGGATTGATCATCCCAGGCTAATACATATAATTAGAGCATGATAATTATAGTCCATGTATGCCATTATTTAGTATGAGAAGATGCTGAAATTAAGAAGCATATTTTATCAAGACATTGGAAGTCTCTATAGATACGCAGTACGCTGTATTATGTTTCATACAGGTAGTCGCGTAAATTTACCGCGGATTTCTGAATGGTGGCAATTATAGTTGTGGAGAGGGATTGCAGATTTGAAAGAGCGTCTTATTCTACTGGATGTTTGTCGGGTACAGACGTGCTGCAGGAGCTCGATTCCCAGCCAACCCAAAGCAAAGTGTGGCGATAGCTGACTATCAAATGTCCAGCCATCACGGGCGCGATTAATGTACAGACAGACTCTGTAGCAAGTCAAATATAGTATCACAATTCAGTGCCGATACAAGTTCGCGTCTTATAAACTATTATACAAGCATAATTGTATTGAAATAAGAATTGCATATCATAGTGAACAGCTACGGACATATCCTTTGAACATTTAAGAAGCTGATAGTAATTTTATACGAGTGCGGAACATTTATTCGAATCCAGACGTGGGACATTAACATCGTATTCTACAGTGAAGCGAATGAACATTTTAAAGTTGAGTTGCGGTCTGTGATTCTACAAAAGCAACGTGAGTTGACGAACATTAAAATGATCTACATGAACATTGAAATCTTTGATCATTCGAATTTTACAATGAAGGCCATCATTAAATTAGTAGAAATGCTGTATTACACTATGATAGAGGGTGTCGTTATGGAGTAATTTAACCATACGACTGGAACACATCTAAACAGGGAATTTGGTGGACGACAGAGAGCGACTGTGACAATAGTTTCGACTTTGAAATCATGTATAATTTCATCACGTACATCCACAAATAACCATGTACATCTACGTAATAACTACGAGCAATTACGATGTTTCACTTAACATCTATGTGAACATTTCGACATACAACTTCATCGTATTCTACAAAAATCGTAATTATCTGCCATTATGGATAATCAACAACGATATTGCTCAGTAATGATTTTGAACTTCAAACGGAGGCGTCGAAAAGAAGAATTATCATCTCTGAAAGCAAGAAGCAGATACAGTTATCCCATCTAACGCATGAAGCTTGGTAGATGTCGAGGAACTACAGGGGAGCAGAGCCGTTCGTATCCCGGAGGAGTCGGAGAAGAATGCCGTTCGCATCCCAAGATTGCAGTTCGCTTGAGAGGAGGAGACCAAGGTTCATGATTTTCATCAGGGATCTGGAACATCGGGGTATTCCATATACCTTATTGAGTCGACGCAAGGTAGACCAGCAAGATTTATTACTGTAGTTTTGAGTAGTTGACAACATATTTGAGCACCTATTTCTCCATGTTTTATGTGATTGTATTTTCCACTTTGAAATTCATCGACATTTATTCTTCGAATTTATGTTGGAGGGTTGTTTCCTTCTTTTCTACATAAATTGGGATTCTACATTTTCTACTTTGATATTTTAAATTTTATGGAACTTCGTTTTCCTATATTTAAGGATTTACCTTAAATTTTATTTTCATGTATTCTTGGATTTTTATTTCATCGATGTCAAATATTAAATTCATTTGATGTAAATGAATTGGGCATCTTAAATGTGAGAAGTTATTTAGATAGGAAGAGGATTACAGCGTTTGACAGTATTTCAAACATCATTAAGTTATTATAATGACTTTACGGCGATCTAGCAAGAAATATTCCTCGTATCGTATATAGTAATGAAAACATAGGAATGGAACTATATTCACGTTATGTTGAGACTATTTTAATTTGGGAAATTTATCTTCTTGAAAGATAATATTTTTAACTACTGAGATTTAGGGAAATGCTAAATCCAATCGTAAACAAGATTAACTGGACACATGATAAATACTTTGAGTATTTAAAACAATTTGCTACGTGACGTATTATTGTTATCGTGATTTTGCAATATTGTAATTCTGAAGATAGATCAGTGTGGTGAAACGAACAATTGTATTTTTATTAAATAATTAATAGCAATGTCGAACGACGTAGTAGTTTTCAAAGAAAACCAATAGAAGGTCTATCAACATAAACTTCAATAATCGTTAATATAAGGAAAAGCTGGTATAAATAACAAGTTATGTGGTAGTAATAAACAGCTGTTTTGACTAGTAATTTCAATAGTAATATAGAGATAATACAAATATTACGTAAATATGTAAAGGAAAGTCTGCGATGATATACAATGATTATAATGAATTGATAGTGAGGTATACGAGGTTATGTAATGCCGTATACAAGTATTTACGATATAATGGAATTCTACGATGTTATAAGAAATGCAAATGCGAGGGAACTTCCGTATTTTGGAGTATTAACGTATTATTATGCTGGTATAAGGAAGTTGAAGCTTGTTGAAGCATGTTTATGGGAAATTGAGATGTTGAAACTCTAATATACTTGTTTGTGAACGGTATTGAGTGATAGATAAGAGGAGATATAGGCGGAAATGTTAGCGAAGTGGAGTTTAATCTTTTTTATTGATTCTTATTAAACTATTAAATCGGATTGTGAGTAATAATAATATGAGCTAACTTAAATGTTTAGTCATATTAGCCTAGAATTGACAATAAACCCTATATACTTATAAACCTGATGGTAATGTTATCTTAATAAAGTCAACAGTAATAATATTAACAAGTTTAATATTAATAATACGGATAGTTAACAGCCAGTTAAACTACTAACTTTGAGTAACTCAAGCAATATAAATGTTGTATATAATTATTTAAACATTTTTATAGTTCAGTGTAATAATTATTATTCTAATAATAATTTATTCTGCGTGTATTAATTGTTTGGGAAATGTTAGAACGTGTAGTATTATTGTGAAGAGGATTATGTATGTGACGCAGTGTGTGTATATAGAAGCTGCGTGTTGAATGGCAACAATGTTTAGTTGTATTTACGTAAAGATTTCGTTAAATCAGTGAAGATTTCACTTTGGTAATGATGAATATTACGTTATAGAGAAGTTATAACTAGAGAGTGAAGACAGGCAATGCTTATTTCTGTTGAGAAATAACCTTGCACTTTTTGTATGGTTGGAAGTCACGTATAGGCCAGCTGTACGGTGTTGTTGAATCCAGTGGAGAATTATATAACAGGATAACGCAGTGGAGTCTAACTTGTAGGAGCAAAGGAATGCTGTTCTGTATTATGTAAATACCAGTCCCATTCTTTTCTCCAAGACTGCGCGATGTTTTTAAACAATCGCAAGTGTGTTTTATATCAAATTAACCGTTGATTGGTGTGAATTAGATCACAGCTGATCATTCTATTCAGCTGATGTGCATATAGTGAAGTCATGTCCGACTTTAATTTAATATTTTTACGGGGCAAGTGACCCTGCTTTAATTGTTAATTGTTGTTTTATTTCTTTTTATTTAATTGTTTATTTAATAAATTTTCACTTCGTTATTTTTCTACGAGGTGTTTCGTGTGGATTTATTTTAATTATAAGGAGGTTGTGTTATGGGATTGGATCATATTTTAGGCACCCTTAACCCATCCGACCCGAGAAGTGGTAAGATTCTCACTCTCCACAGGTAGTCACCATCCCAGATGAGTGTAACTGATCCATAACATAATCGGAGAGACTGTTGTAGGGTCACGATGTTTTTGTCGGTAGGATTTTCAGGCTTTCTAGCCGGGAACCTCAAGATTCTACGATCCACTCCAACCTAGGATTTACGACAGGTGAGCATCATGATTTGTACGGGTACAGTACCTACCGTAGGGCCACGGCCACCTCCTTCCCACTTCCTTGCCAATTCCTCCCACTCTTCCTATCCCTTCATCAGGCCCCTGTTCGCTTTGCAGGTGAGGCCACCTGGGCGTCGTTCTGGTCACACACCCCAGTTGTATCCCCATCACGTAGTCTGAAGCTCCAGGACACTGCCCTCAGTGGCGATAAAGATGGGATCCCTCGGTTAGTCCGTGGGTAAAGCCGATCCTGGAGGGTGAGGTCATAGCGAAAAAGCGGAAAAATAAGAAATACGAATATCTATGACTTTAGTCATTTTTCTAAGTTTTCCCGTATTGATTTTGATAAGTTATGCAAATGTCCACTTGATACATGTTTCGGCCCTGTGAGCCTTCTTCAGTCAAAATCACTAAAAAATTCTCCTATAACTTAAGAAATACGAAATTTCTGTTCCTTTATTTCCTGTTCATTTACTTTTTTTTTATCGAAAAAAGTATTTTCCTGTTGTGTTGGTGAAAAAAAAACTGGAAAAACATGTACCGTGCATTTCGTAACACGGGAAGTTATTTTAATCGTACTAAAGCTGTTAACAAAGACGAGCCACAGCTAAAAGGCACGAAAGGAAAAAACATAAAACAAACAAGCCTTTATTTTAAACATTTGTGCACTGTACAGTCCCCTCAGTACTCTTTCATTCTCCTTTATCTAAATACCGTCGCAGTTTTGGTCAATGACATTTGTTGCATTCGAAGAAATAGAAACACAAGGAAATTATCAAGCATTTAGTAACACAAAATGATACCTGTACTCAGTCAGATAACACAGATGTTCTGCAAAGAAAGCAATAACAAAAGAACATACTTGTCCTTATTCTTCAACGAAAAAGAAATGGCCAATGTCTACAAAAGGTGTTTAAAATTTGCACCGTTTGCTTGAATGCAAGCATCGCATCTCCGAAGCATTCCCTGGCGCACGATTTTAAAAATACCTTCCGTTTCTTGAATTATTAGAGCAGCTGCGGCAACGCGGGCTACGAGGTCCATTTCATCCCCTACTGGCGTGCTGTACACCAGTTCCTTCATTCGGCCCCAACAGAAAAAATCAAGGTGACTTCATTCTGGGGATCTTGCAGGCCAGTGAATAGGTCCTAGCCGTCCAATCCATCTATTGGGATATGCCCGGTTTAAGAAATTTCACGTACCGCGGGCGTAGTGGGCTGGTGCTCCGTCGTGCTGCAACCACATGTTAGCCCTTACTTCCAACGGAACTTCATCAAGCAGCTCTGGCAGAGTCACTCTCAAACAAATTTCATAGGTACGGCCATCTAGACGGTTGGGTAAGATGTAAGGCCCTATTAGTCGGTCGTCCAAAATACCTGCCCATACATTCACGCTAAATTTTTCTTGACGACCCTGCTCATACATTTGATGTGGATTAGCATTGGACCAATAAATGTTATTTATTGAATTAAATGTCCCATCCTGATTAAATTTAGCTTCGTCGGAGAACATTACAAGTGGAGAAAAATTGGGATCGTTTAAGTTTTGAACCTTCATTTTGTGATAGGCTTTGAGCCCGCTTTGATTCCACACACGCCATACCGTTGACTGGGAAACACCAAGTTGGCCCGCGGCTCGGCGTGTACTTGTTTCGGGATGCTGCTGAACATAAACCAGTAAATTTTCCTCCATTTGGTTCGTTACTCTCGCACGAGGTCCAACATTGCCTGCACAGCCGTTACCCTGAAAGGAGGAATTCAATAGTAAGGGCCCATACGTACGGTGACAATATCAGAAATCAAGAATGTGGTAAACTGATGGGGCTTTAGACAACAACCCAGTTACAAAATATGTTACAGTGAGCTTCAAAAGTCACTTAGGATGCATTGCTTACTTACGAGCACAGCTCCCGTTTCACGAATTCGTCGGTCCACGTTTGCGAAGGTCACGTGAGAAGGCAGAACGCGCTGGGGAAATCGTTGTTGGTACAGCCACCTTTCAGCAAGTGCGTTCGAATTTGCAGCACCATAACAAAGGTGCATGTCTGCAAGCTCATGGAATGTAAAGCGGTTCATTTTCAACTCGCGTTTGACGTACTGTATTGAACTGTGTGGTTGAGAACTCTCGAACCGTTGTTATCTAGTACAGCAGTTCTTGTTGAATAACTAATTTTGCCCCATCCTACCGAATCCAGTTTAAATTCCCGAACGCTTCCGATCACATTCGTAATACAAAGCGTTCTTAATGTCGCACACGCACACACGGAGCCAGAGTGATATGATATTCAACGTTTGCTTTGGATGCTTTGGTGTTTGTAAGAGTGTACGGGCCTGACCGCTCGAGCTGAGCCGTCACCTGATGACGTCATATGTATAACAGTTGTGGTTCACTTTTAAGGTATTTCCGGACACTTGCGACCCAAAGTGTCCTATATCAAACTACTTGTCTCAATGCCAACAAGGAGTAGGTCACGCAAGAGAACATACACTCCACATTCCAACGGCTGGCACATCGCTATCTGTCTAATGCCGACACATATGGAAACCTTTAATATCTCAAAGAGTACTCGTCGAATTTGCAAAATAAGCACATCACTGAACTTGTCAACTGATCCAGTGGGGGAAATTAGTATAGTCCCATTTAAAAATCAAAAGTTGCTACCGTTTTCTCGGTAAATACGTATGTACTGGGAGCGAAATGGATCGTGTTGTATGAGCCCCGTAGTACGATTTAAGAATTTGAAAACAGAATGACGATATCTTAGACGGTTCCGTAGATATTTGAGGTGGTCATCTTAGCTGAATCACCCTGTCTATGATATGGAATGTAACAGGGGTACTTCAGTACTAATTATTCACGCCGAAGTGACCCACCTTGGCGACTTACTACAAAAACAAACAATAACCCGGTCACAGGTAGGGCAAGAATGAATATTACAAATGGATTTTACATGCTTCAAGGAAAGATAAAAGAATGACTGTCTATGGAACTGTTGGAGCATGTATTAAAAATTCAATCGTTAGTGGTAATTGAACACCAAGTTAGTCTTAATTCTGTCAAACATTTAGAACGCTGTTCATCATGTAAACTACATTGAAAAGTAAATGATTCATGGTACCTATTGATCGATCGCAATCACAGAGACGTGATGCTCGTAGATGAATGCGAGCCATATACGCTGAATATAATGCATGCTTAATAAAACGCAACCTGATCTAGTGCATTTCTCTAAAAAAAAGTACGGTTGAATTGTGATGGTAGATTGTAAACGGTGATAGAATTGTGCCTTCGTGCTTGCGTGCTCAGTACATTGTCGAGTCTATTCTTGTCGTAAATGAATTTTAATTGATAGTACAAAGTCAAAATGGGTTATTGCAATATTTTAGAATTTGCTAGTACCTCTGGCAGCAGCTTTTGCCAACTCGTCAACCTTGTCGTTACCTGGGATATTGGAATGTCTGGGTACCCACGTAAAGATGCGGTCGTATCCCATATTTGATAGTTCCAAAGGGAGTTGAATGATATTGAGTGTATACCAATTGTCAGAGAACTGTACACGCTGCATTGCTGTTAAAACGCTATAGGAATCGGTGCCGATAATGGTTTCCCGTATACGGTGATATTTGACATACAATAATGTTTGACGGATGAAAACGGCTTCCTTGGTAGATATGGTAACTGGTAAGGATCGGTCGATTTAAGACCTCCCGTATCGGAGAGAACCCCAAGAAATGGTTGGAGTTAAGGTTAAGTTGAACTTTAAGACAAATAGGGTTTGGAATTGAAGGTAAATAGAGCAATAGAAAAAGAGAACAAGTTGCTTAAACACTTTGAATATCTATTGCCATGTGAAGGCATGGTAACAGAATAAATCCATCTATAAATATGTAACAGGAATTTATATATTTTGTAATAACAACAAGGTAAACTGTGTATATTGAATAAAAGAACAATCTCATAAATATTAATGAAGAAAATAAGTTTGGTGGAAGGTAGTGAATAACTGATTTGAGTTTTACACAAAAGCAAGCTTTTGATGGCTCTGTTACGAATTGGGTTAGTACTTGGGGACTCAGCCCAAGATACTACAGAAAAGCAAAAACCAACTTCAAGTTCTTGGGGTCTAGCCCAAGATACATGAAGAGATGAAGTGAAAGCTCCAGCACAAGAGGCTAGAGAAGGAAGTGAAGTACTTTCAAACAGGGCAGAAAATCTTGACACAGAAGAAAAGAACAGAAGGGTGCGTGAAGATTGAACACCTAAGTCTCATTCACTCACTGAAAGAAGGGTAAACTGAAAAGTTAATTACGGCCAGGGGCCAAATGCTGAAGAAGCAGTATCAAGAGAATAGCCAGAAGGGCAATCATTGAGAGAAAATGCCAAAAGCAAGTCGTTATGTGAAATCCAATCGGAATTCATAAAGCAAGTGAAGCAAATCAATTTCAAGCAATATGGCAGTAATAGTATTAAGTATAGTGCCTATGTAAAGTACAATAGACTACCAGAAAATATATAAAAGTTGCACCTAGGCTACCAATCTTTAAAAGGAGGCTAAAACAGTTTATGTGGAATGATTATAAAATGTCAGTTCGAAGAATTTCCAAAATCTGAGAAGACAGAAGAAGACCACATTGTGTACAAAACTTATGAAAACTACAAAATGTTATATATTTTTTCATACTGAAAACTTTGTAAACTAAACATTCAATTGTAATTTGTCGCCAACAAGATAGAACTGTACGATTCCTTTGTATATGAGTCCTTGACTCGTTAAGGGATTAATAAAATGCATCATTATAAGTGGAAAATGTGACAGTTGCTGTCACTCTGTCATATGTCCGTTATTAATACCCCGCCCAGAAATCTTCCAAAACCCATTTGGAACATGGCAGATCTCCTAAACCTTATTACCATCTATGAATATTCCTGGTAATTAAAACCTATGCCTTTAATATCTTCTGAACCCAATTTTGGAACATTTCAGAATAGACATGTGTCTTAGACCTCAATTCCATCTGCGAATAATTCTGTTTGTTCGGGTCTTTCATGCTTGAAAACCCGAGTAGTATGTTTATTGACAACACCATGAAACTACTCTCGAAGTTATTAGAAGTTTGCTAATCTGTCGGCGAGTGAGAAGAAAGGAGGTTTGGATCTTCCGGTTGGCAGACAGCGATGTTCGCGGACCTGCACTGTTGGTACCACGACGGGATTAATATATATATACAGGGTGTCCCACCAAACTCTGCGACCTCAAATATTATCGAAATGGAACAAGATATGAAAAATCTACTTGCGCAGGAATGTAGCCACGTCAGGGGGTCACACAATGGGAGGATATGCACAATCCAGGAAATTATAACAATATCATTTTCAACGCAAAGTTACCTTTTTTTAAATGGAACATACATGTTTTTTTTCTAGCAAAATCGAAAGTAAACATGCACTTATTGATAACAGAATTGGTTTCACTTCTCTAAACCTCGTACCTTCTGAAATAACTAACGTTGTAGAGGATGGCAATGGAGACACTGTTTGTCAAGTTTAACACAAGTGTAGAACTGTACACATAATACAAAAGGTACAATTACCGATTTCCTAAACAAACTTGTGGCCTATAGCTTAAAGAAACGCCATGTTTTTAAATTAAATCCAGCACGGAAAAGGCATTAACAAGTAAGCAGTAACATCTTAACTGATGAAACTGTGTCACTTCAGCAGATGTTCAATCTGACCACCGTTTGCATCAATGCACTTCTGTAGACGGTGAACAAGAGAGCGTTGTACTGATCCCAGTGTTTCCACAGATATTTCCGCATACGCCGCAGTAATACGCTGTTGCATATTCGCCATTGTAATTGGGACTTCCTGATAGACTCTATCTTTCAATGCGCCCCAGAGAAAGTAGTCTAATTGCGTCAAATCGGGGGACCGTGCTGGCCATCTCACAGGACGACCACGTCCAATCCACCAATTTGGAAACTTCGCATCCATTACATCTCTGGCAACTATTGATGTCTCTAGTTAAATCATCAGATAACACTTGGAATACTCTGAATAATAAGTTGTTTATGAACAAACTGCAATATAGCCTACATTAGGTAGCCATTACTAACGGACACTATTTTGAACACCAAAGGCACACGAGTAACACAGAACACCAACATTGTAACATCAAATGTTACAGAAGAAGAAAGTTATTGGATAACATCAACACTCTCCCTTATTCAATAACTTGCAGACCCCCATGCTGTCACACAATTGTTGGAGTCGAGTTGCAAACAATGGTTTTGAAGTCATTTTGAATTCCTTCTTGAGATCGTTGATAAACTGCTGAAGTTCATGCTCATTGTCAGCTGCTATCAAGCCATCATCAACATAGAGGACGAAGAAAATTTTGCTGCAACCTCTCGGCCTAACGAAGAGACAAGAATCGGCTTCACTCCTTCGAAATCCTAATTTGATTATGTAGTCATTGAACCTTTTTGGTCCAACAGCGAGGGGCTTGTTTCAGCCCATACAAGCTCTTCTTCAGACGACATACTCTACTGGAACCATCATTGTACCCTTCAGGCTGCTTCATGAATATGGTCTCCTCTAAATTACCATAGAGAAATGCTGTTGACACATCTACTTGAGCTAGCATCATGTTTTCATTGGCAGCAACAGCGAGTACTGTTCGAATAGTAGATGTTCTTGCCACAGGACTGAACGTCTGGTCATAATCGACACCTTTCTGTTGTGAAAAACCCTTTATCACCAACCTGGCTTTTAAATTTATCCACCGAGCCATCTGCATTTGTTTTTACTTTATAAACCCATTTGCAGGGAATGGATCTTTTTCCAGGCGGTAAATCCTCCATGACCCAAGTCGCATTTTCTTGATGTGCTTTCATTTCTCGATCCATGGCTTCTTTCCAGTCATCCCGTTCATCCGATTTCAAAGTTTCAGCATAGCCATCTGGTTCTTTAAAAGTTGTTGAAACAGATGCTACATAGTCTTGAAGAATTTTCGGACATTTAAGTGTAGACCGATCTCGCAGCGGTCGTCCAGTCATCTCATTGTTTTGGTGGCCATCTTTATCTGGGAAAAGGTCGTCGAAACCCAAGAAATCCTCTTCTTCATCACTCTGAGGTTTAACATCAGGCTGGTCCTCTGTCTGAGTACCTGATTCTAGAAATACTTGGTTAGGTAGCTCGACATTTATTGGGATATCCATCGATTAAAGTCTTCTCCTCAAAAATTACATCTCGTGATCTGATTAGCCTGTTTTCTTCTTTGCACCAAATTCGATACCCTTCATCGTGATCATAGCCAATCAAAATCCCTTTCACAGCTTTACGATCCATTTTCTTCCGTCGTTGTTTTGGAACATGAACATAGCAAGTGGATCCTATTATTCGCAAATGCTTCGTTCCAGGTTTCTTGCCATACCACATCTCATATGGAGATACCCCAGAAACATTGGAAGGTCCTGTCCCATTCAGGATGTAAGAAGCTGAATTTATCATTTCAGCCCAAAGTCTTTGTGGAATATTTCCATGAGCATGCATAATGGCTCTTGCTGTTTCCACGACTGTTCGATTTTCTCTCTCACTACATCCATTCTGCTCAGGAGTGTACGGCATTGTGAGACGCTGTGTGATTCCTTCCTTTTGAAGAAATTTCTTGACTTCTTCATTGTCAAACTCTCTTCCATTGTCACTCAGAAGTTCTTTAATAACATGTCCAGCTGTCTTTGCTTCAGCTATAAACTGACTCAACTTTTTCACAACCTCACTTTTTTCTTTGATGAAGTAGATTGTCCTCAATTTTGTGTAGTCATCTTTGAAAAGAACAAAATATCGATATCCCAACACTGATTTTTGGAATGGTCCGCACACATCTGTGTGGATAAGCTCTCCTGGTTCCGTTGTCTTCTTTCTGGTGCCAAACGGTGGACGATGAGCCTTGCCATAAATACAGCCTTCACGCAGTTCACTGTCCATTTCCACTTTGATGTTTAGGTCCTTGCTGAGAATCGACTTCACATGGCGCTTGTTTTGATGTCCATATCTTTCATGATATAGCTGTAGTAGGTTATCTTTGCCTGTGACATTAACTTCATTGTGAGAAATGGGTCTTATATTTCTCACTGCCAATTTAAAAAGTCCTCCAAATCGATCACGTATGCCTACCAGTTTGACATCTTGGTTAACTTTGAAGTTACAAATTTCTGCAGTTGATATGAATTAACTTTTTGGATGCTTATCTTGTGCTGCTAGAACAGAGAATAGATTCTTCTGAATCTTTGGTACATACCAAACATCTGCCAGAGTAATTGCATGCCACTTTCCTCCAACTGCTGCTTCAATGTCTACTGAACCTTTTCCGATCGCTTCGATCTTGTCACCACTAGCTGTAGTCACTGAATGTTTTGTTGAAAATGGCTGAAAATTCTTCAATGAATTTCTGTCGTTCGTAATGTGACTTGTCGCACCATTATCTACGTACCAGTCATTTGGCCTACATTCCGCATTCATTACTGCCGAGGTAACGGCAACAAGTGTCATGTTCGTATCCTTAGTATCTGGGCAACTTGGTTTCGGAGGTTTTCCATCGGCTGCCCATTTTCTACACATTTTGACAGTATGATTGGGTTTCTTGCAGTAGTGGCATATTATCTTCTTTTTCATCTTCGGCTTGGTTGAACATACTGGCTGGGATAGCTGCTTTGACGATTCCGTGAATAGAGTTTCCTGAGCAATAAATTCATCCTTCTTGGTCCTCAAAGCCTTTTCATATGCACACAATTGATTGGTCAGATTATCAATTGTCCTGTCACTTTAGACATTAACATCCAGCTATATTTAAACGAAAAATAATCTTCAGGCAATGTACCTAAGATTTAACATATCACAAATAAATCTGGCAATTCGGAATTACCTTTAACATCTTTAGTCATTTCTTGCTTTAATTCACTCCACAAATTTTTCAGTTTCGAAATATGTGTCATGATATCATCTTCAGGATGCTTTTTAAAACTAAAGAACTGTAAGCAGAGGTTATAAACCTTGTCTTCAGAAACGCCGTCAAATAATTTGTGTAGTTCCGACCATACTTCCCGAGACGTATTAAGACGCATTATTTTCCGCAATGTTTCTTCAGTCATGTTTGTAGTTAAAATAATTAAAGCATTACTGCCCGTTTTATTAAATGCTTCTAATGCAGTTTTATACGCCGCCCTTTCATCAGCAGTCGCACTCGCGGGAAGTACATTTGGTTTGACTAACCTGCCTTCGATAGCATCAAGTGCTCCGGGAATTCCACGTAAACAAATACTTATTTTGTATTTCCAAGTGCTCCAATTTGATTTCCCTTCCAGAAGTCCGATGTTGATAAACCTTGTTGAATCCATTTTGCACTGCAACGATATCAACACGCGCGTAACCTCAAAGTCAGCTTCGTCGAGATTTCGAACAGAAATATACAACGCCGACACGTTTTATCACACACTTAATTTCTCAACACGTATCTGGTCCCATAACCTATTGAAGTCTTTAGTTAAATCACCAAATAACACTTGGAATACTCTGAATAATAAGTTGTTTATGAACTAACTGCTATATAGCCTACATTAGGTAACCATTACTAACGGATACTATTTTGAACACCAAAGGCACACGAGTAACACAGAACACCAACATTGTAACATGAAATGTTACAGAAGAAGAAAGTAATTGGATAACATCAACAGCAACACGTGCGAAATGTGCGGGGCACCCATCATGCTGGAACCACATTGATACACGAGTTTCCAATCCCACGTCCTCCATGAGAAGGTGTAACGTGTCTTGAAGAAATGATGCATATAGCTGTCCGTTTAGTGTTCCCTGATAAAAATAGGGACCTACAATACGGTTGCCAATGATACCTCACCAAACAGTGTCTCCTTTACCGTCCTCTACAACTTAAGTTATTTCGGAAAGTACGAGGTTTAGAGAAGTGAAACCAATTCTGTTATCAATAATTGTATGTTTACTTATGATTTTGCTAGAAAAAAACATGTATGTTCCATTTAAAAAGGTAACTTTGCGTTGAAAATTATATTGTTATAATTTCCTGGATTGTGCATATCCTCCCATTGTGTGACCCCCTGACGTGGATACATTCCTGCGCAATATTTGAGGTCACAGAGTTAGGTGGGACACCCTGGATATATATATATATATATATAAAAGAAGTGAGAACGTGTGACTGTTGACGACAATGTAAGAGAGTGGATCGACATAACCTCTAACCGCTTCCCGGAGCCCGGGGGGCTCTCGGGAAGGCGTAATCGTGAAACATTTAGTGCTGTTAGAAAGTTAAGATTCTGAGGCCTTTAATTATTGTGATTTGCGTCGCTTATTAATTTTTATCGCCACCTTCTAGCTCGTAATCTCTCCTGTGACCTAATGTAATTTAGAACTGAGGCGTATAACGGGAAACATTTTCTGTGCTCGTTTTGTAAGGAACGGTTTGGTCTTTCATGTTCTGTTATATTATCCTTTCTTGTGTGTAATTTTCCAATGAAGTCTTATGACTTTTGACACTATTCTGTGCTGAATTGGATTGTCGCCGTTGTCATGACGAAGTTCTTTTAAAAGAATCATGTAGTAGAATCATGTAGTAGAGGAAAGAGATGAATGTCGTAATTCATGGCTGATGGTCACGAGATATATAAGTTGGATTTTTGCCTTGATGAATGCTAAAGAGTTGGTCCATCTAATTAAGGAGCGGATTAAAGATAATGTTTCCCTAATATTCTTGCCTTTGAAATACGGTATCGTCCTGAAGTGTTTGGAGTTTAATGCGAAATTACCCGTTTAGTTTGCTCAGACTTGGGAGTTCTTGGGTTGATATTGATTCGAAAATATTTATAGTGTTTTGGGCTGTGTATGTCAGCGAGTTGGGTTCATAGATAACTTGTTCCGTTTAACCTAGTGTATGCCCTATTATTACGTGCTATTTCGGCGTGTATTAAATGCGAATATAAGATCCACAGATTGCGTGATCTGGCAATAGGTTACTTCTCCAAAACACCGAGAGAAGAAATACGAAGCACCGGCCGGATGCTAAATAGTGTGAATATTAAATGTGGAAAATCTCCCCCATTCTGTTCAAATACAGGGTGAGGCAATGAAACAGCACGATTTTGAAAACCCACAAATAATTTATTTAGAAAAAAAGGATAATTGTTTTCACATGATTCTTAAGTACATGAGTGGAAATTAATGTTTAACCATAAAAACATTATTATTTTTTGAATACAGTGCCAGTAAGATGGCGTCCTTGGTTTTGCACGCATTGTCGGAGTCTGAGATGAAATCCACCCATGACGTTTTGTAGCATCTGCAACGGAATGTTGTTAATTTCCTGCCGAATTTGCTCCTTCAGGTCTTCTTTTGTTCTTGGTGGAGTTTCCTGGAAGACTTTGGACTTAAGATAGCCCCAAAGAAAGTAATCTGGAGCTGTCAAGTCTGGTGAACGGGCAGGCCAAGAAATATCACCATTCTTGCTGATAAGGCGTCCAGGAAATGCGAGTTTCAGTAAATCCATAGAAACATTAGCAGTATGGCTTGTTGCTCCACCTTGCTGGAAGAGTGTTTCTTCATTTGGATGATACTGATCGATTTCAGGCAGACCAAACGTTACCAACATGTCAGAATAACGTTGAGAGTTCACCGTCACCGTGTTGCCATGTTCATCTTCAAAGAAATAGGGTCCCACTTTTTTTTTTAGCGTATGGCTTTCAGTGCCGGGAGTGTCCGAGGACATGTTCGGCTCGCCAGTTTTTGTAGCTGCTTCGAGACGGACACCCAATGGGTGAGCTACAAGTACCGTTGGGGGAGGGAAGGAGGGAAGTTGGAATGTAAGGACGAGGAGTTGAAAGGTAGTGGCTGTGGCCTATAGTTAGGGACCAACCCCGGCATTTGCCTGGCAGGAAGATGGGAAACCACAGAAGACCATCTTCAAGGTTGCCGGCGGGGGGATTCGAACCTCCTCGCCTCCCGGATGTGAGCGACTGCCATCAGTCATGCCGTAACCACCACGGCTTAACTCACCCGGTATAGGGTCCCACGATTGCACGAGATGACATTGCACACCACACTGTTACTTTTTTAGAATGGAGAGGTTTTTCATGAAGTTCTTGTGGGTTATGTTCGGACCAATATCGGAAGTTCTGCTTGTTCACGTAGCCACTTAGATGAAAGTGGGCTTCATCACTCATCCATAAGTTGTGTACTCTTTCTTCGTTTCTTCCGAGAACATTAAGCATCGTTCGGCAAAGGCTTATGCGATTATTGTAATCATGAGGTTGTAGGGTTTGCACTATCTGTATTTTTTATGGATGATAGTGTAGGTCGAACTTTAAAATCCGTCTCACCGATCGATTGCTGAGACCAAGTTCTGCGCTGTGACGTCTCGCTGATTTTCGAGGACTTCGTTGCAATACTTCGCGCACATGATCAATGTTCTCTGGGATCCGGAATGTTTTTTCACTACCACCGCTTTTCTTTGTCGTGCTAGCACTGGCTTCAAAGTTATTCACCCAATGTAGGATAGCTTTCCTTGACGGCACGGGAGCGCGTGGTGGTAGATTGAACTCACGACGGAAAGCGCGCTGAGCACAAACCACACTATCCGCGTTTTTGTAATATGCCTTTACAGCAAACGCACGTTGCGCACCCGTCCAACGCTCCATGGCAACTGAAAATTCCACTTACTTAAACGCTCAAGGCCATATCCTTTACTTCCGTAACCCCCACCCCGCCCGTCAGCTGGAGTTGAAATCGTTCCGTTTCATTGCCTCACCCTGTACATCCCTGATGGTAAATAAATTAATGTTAACCATCCCATGAGTTTGGGGTGAGTACCAAAGCCTGATGTTGTTTGATGTTGGAAAGGAGTACAAATCAGTGAGAGCCAAAACTTCTAAATATTATTTGCATGTATGAGAGTAATGCATGGAAGAAGAGTATACCAGATTGTCGTATTTGATGGGTTCTTGCATGTATATTTGTACCATAATGTGTGTGTTAAAAGGGTATACATCTTTTCGTTGAAATTAAATTCTTCTTAATTTTATGGTATCATGCTTATTCATTTACCAGGCCATTTTAGGTTTATTATCGGCTTCTGGGCTTGAGACCCGCTTTCACTCCACGGGCTTTGACCCGGTTTGTTCTCCTCTCTCTAACTTATTGTGTTGCGATAGTTTTGTAGCTGGGTGGGGAGTGCAACATAAATGTACCAGAGATTTAAGGGTCGAGGGTGGTACACGAGTGGTTACATCCGCGATGGTTCATTTTCTGACCTGTTCCTTGGTTATTATCCATTTCCTTTATCTTAACTGGGCCGCATTTGCGGAGTTCAATTAATGTTTCATTTATTTTTTGCTAAAGGTATCTGGTTACACTCATTCTTATAAATTCATAATGCCTGGTAAAGAATATAAGATAACAAGAAGACCGACTGGTTGTGTTGTCATCATGACAGTCTCCGGCTGGTGTTTGAGAGTAGTTCTCGTATAGCTTGCCCAGTTATTTTGCAAGGCATTATTTGATAATTTGGGGGGGGGGGGGTTGTTACTGTATTTATTGATCACATTATGGCACGTATTATTCCGTTCCTGGATTATCTTTCTCCAGAGGAAGTCAGTTACGAAATGAGAATTCGCATTCTCGAAGTATCAGAGAGCTTAGAGAGAAATATCGAGATGCTTAGCCGTGCGAAAGATACGATCGTGTTACCGCCTACCTTATCTGAATTTTCCTTTAAGTTGAACCAACCTCTACTACTAAATAAAGTGGACCTGCTGGTGCAATCGGTAAATGATGTCATTTCCCAAGGCGGAATTATTGAAAAACGTTGTCAGCTGAAAGCTCGAATACAACATTTGTTTTATAGGATAGGTGACATGATTGTTAATTTAAAAAACAGGGAAGAGAAGGTGAAAGCTGAGTTGGTTGAGTTACAAGCCAAGCTAGTAGAATGCGAAGATTGTAGTTCTGGTGACGATCTATCCATCATTGTTAATCGTAACATAAGTGTTGATGACGAGGCAGGGGCGTGTGATGATAATATAATATTGGGGTCAGCTTGTGTAAGGGTAGATGACGATATATCTAGAGAATCTGTGTTACAGTTATCGGGGTTGGTTGATGAAATAAATCTTGAACCTGAAGGAAATAATGTATGGATGTGGTAAATGTCAATGATCCATCTACTAACACTGGGGTGCTTAATCGAAGTTCTATGGGTGTTGTTCCGAAACTGAAGAATATTACGCAGGATAATATTTGTTTTGACTGAAATGCCGATAATTTGGTCGGAGATTCTGTGTCGGTGAGAGTACGTGCGTTGGTGGATTCTGTTCGTAGACCTGGTGTGGCCGAAAACTTCGATGTTTCGAGTCCCGATTGTCAATTTTCGAATTATTATGAGCGAAGAGTATCCAATTTATTGTTTGACTGGCTAGGCGAACAGCAAAATTTGGGGGGTAGGACCATGAAAACCATTGTCCCGGGAGCTCCAATTGACGAATCGATAGATGTTGAAAGGCGAAATACACGGTGGTTTAGAACTGATCCACGTAATTCTGATCTGATACTCGAGGATGTTCTAGAAGAAGATGTTCCTGAGGTGATTCCTCGTTTGCGTAGTGTTTTGGGTGTTGATGTGACGATTGGTCAGCTTAATATCTGTGGATTCAGCAGTGTAACTCCTATCAGCATTACTGATCGACGAGAGAAATCTATTGTTCCTAGATTTAGCGAGAGAAACTGTTTGGACGGGTTGCCATAATCTTCGAGTAGGGAGTTTCGTATTTGGGGAATGAATGGTGAAGATATTTGTGATAATCGGAGTAATCGGGAAAGGGTGTCCGTGAGTCCATGTCAACCAAATACTCAGGGAGTACGTTTGCGCCCCGGGCAAGTATTTGATGGTGAATTTACTAACGCGCGTGATGAGTCTTCTGGTCGTCAGATCGTACGTAGAGTATCTCTGTGTTGTTCTTTAATGTTCTCAAATGCTAAATTTGGAGGCATCAACCATCCATTGTCCGCTTGTATTAAGAAGATAAAAAATTTAAATACTGATACGCTTGGCGAAGTCATTCAATTTCTTCGAGGTTTAGTTGACATCCAAAAATGTGCTACCGTGTTTTTAATTCCTGATGAGCAAGTATTTCAGTCTATGTTTCCGATTACCTATGGGGTAATCCAAAGCAGATTGGTTGATGCGATACGGGATCAAGTCCTTTCTATCAAGTCCTTTTTGAGTGAGGTTTTGGAAGGGTTCGTCCCGTCTAGATTGTTGGGTTCTGTCATTCAACAATATTTTACCGTGCTCAATATGTGGGAGAACCATTGAACGCTTATGTTCAGGATATAACTAAATATAGCAAGGTGTTCGGGCTAGTTCTGGATTAGAAAGAGCTAGTATCAATCATTGTGGACGGAGTTATTCCCGATATTCGGTCGTACGTAAGTCTAAATACAAGACCAACAACATTTCGAGATTTGAATGTTGCTTCTGTTCGTGCAGAATCCGTTTGGTTAGTTGATTCACAAAGGAGGGATTCGTCATCCCTACCTATTTCCCAAGGACGCGTAGTACCTAGTCCCGGTTCTAGACCTGACCCAAACGCGATTTGAAAAATTGTTCGATGTTATAATTGTGTGCGTTCGGGTCATATATCACGACATTGCAAAAATCCGCCACGTAAAGATTGACAGTTAGTGTCCAAGGCTCGACGAGATCTCCCTAAGTTTGGAAACCGTGATCATAAAGGAGGGATGTCGAACTCTTGGAGTAATAATCTGATTGTTGATGAGGAAATATGTCAAGTCTTGTGTCGTAAAGCATGTAGGAAGATTTCTACTCCCTCATACGTGCACGTGCCTGTGATTCCGATTTCAATAAATAACGCTCCAGTAGAAGCACGTTAGATTCACGGAGCGTAGTGTCATTGGTGTGTGAAGTTTGGTATAAAAAGATGTTGGCGATTTGTAAATTTCCTAAATTGGGAGCTGTGGAATCTCTTTTGGTGACCGCAAATTGTTCGAGAATCGAGGTGTTGGGATTGGTTAAAATGAACATTAGCATATTGACGTTTTCGTTGAAATTCAAACTATGGGTCGTTCGCGATTTGTCATGTCAGATAATTTTAGGGGATGATTTCTAGTCATTTTCTGGTTCATTGTTAGATCTTCGTAGGGAAGAAGTGTATTTCACGATCCTTCCCAAAATTAAGGCGAAATTCGTGTGAATCATTGGGACTTTCAAGGATAGTATGCGTCGTCGGGGAAACGACAGGACGTGTAATGTGGTGAATTTAGTACCAGATGATGCGGGGGATTTACAAAATTTCGGGAAGTTCGAAACGTTGGACTTGAGTCATTTGAACCCCGAGCAAGCCGATAAAATTCGTGGGTTGTGTGAGAAGCACCCAGAAGTAATCACCGACAAGTTGGGGGTTACCAACTTATTGGAGTATAAGATCGAGGTTACTGATAACATTCCTGTTCGGCATCATCCGTATCGACTTAGTCCTCCTAGGATGTTAAAACTCAAGAAGATCATTGTAAAGATGTTAGCGGAAGGTTTAATTAGCCCATCCATCTCGTCATATTCTTCACCGATGTTCTTGGTTCCCAAAACAGACGGTGGATTCCGACCTGTTGTTGATTATCGTCGTCTCAACCAAAAGGAAGTATTAGAATCAATTCCGTTGCCCGATCTGCATTCTTGCTTTTCCTGGTTCAATAAAGCTCAGTATTTCACATTGCTTGACCCCAATCAAGCCAACCAACGAATTCCGTTCTCCGAAGAATCCAAACCATTGGCAGCATTTTCCACCGACTGGAATCTGTACCAATTTAACGGAGTACCATTTGGGTTGTCCACTGGTGGTGCTGTTTTGAGCCGATTGCTGGATCGAGTATTTTCTGGAATCAAGTTTAAATTCCTGTATCTCTATCTAGATGATGAGGTGGTGTACAGTGAAAGTTATGAAGACCATAATGAATATTTGAATGAAGTTTTCAAACGGTTGAGAGATGCTGGATTAACCGTCAAGTTAGGGAAGGTATCATTTGCTAAATCCGAAATATCTTTCCTCGGACATATTGTTTCTCGAGCAGGAGTTATAATAGTATTGATCAGACTCGAACTCAGGCGATTCGAGACTTTAACCCGCCGACCAACGTCAAAGGCGTTGCTCGTTTTGTTGGTATGGCGAACTTCCTTCGGAAATGTGTTCCAAATTTCGCCCAGAGAGTGATACCATTGAATGCCTTCCATCGAAAGGGGGTAAATAGTTCGTGGGGTGAATCTCAACAAGCTGCGTTTGAGGATTTGAAAGGTGCGTTGAGTAACGCCACAGTATTGGCAGTGCCTGATTTCTCTAGACCATTTATTTTACAAACCGACGATTCTCAAGGTGCTATTGCCGCTGTATTATTACAAGAATATGAATTGGAACGTCGTCCGATTGCTTACGCTTCCAGAACACTAAATGAGGCAGAATCTAAATATTCCGTTTACGAGCTGGAGGGTCTAGCGGTAATGTTTGGATTGGAACGTTTCAAAACGTACATTGAACATGTGCGGTTTCAATTGGAAACGGACAACCAAGCGTTGAGCAGGGTTCTCGCCAGACCACGTAACACCGAGAGGATTGCGCGATGGGCTACGAGGATATCCTCTTTTAAGTTTTCCTTTCGACATATCAGGGGTAGTGACAACGTAATAGCTGATTCTTTCAGTCGGATGTATGAAGAGCCATCCGTACCAAGCACTGTTGTGACTGAGAAAGATAACATCCAAGGGATTGTGAATGCCGCGTTGCCTATTAATAGCAACAGTCCGACGCTGTTCAAAGATATAGGGAAATACCAACAGGATGATGAAGAATTAGGAAAGATTATGTTATATATTTCTGAGGGTAAATTAATTTGACCTTATGGATTGAAATCTGGGGTTCTAACTTGCAAGGGTCGTCATGATGAATGAAAATCCACAGCCTGCTTCCAGTCTCCGACCGGGTCAGGAATGGAGTGAATGAAGCCCCCATCTAGCGGCGAGGATATGAACTGTGCCGGCTGCCGAGGCCTGACGCACTCCTCTGGGGCAATGATTAAATGAATGACAGATGAAATGAAATGATAGTGGCGAGTGTTGCTGGAATGAAATTTTGACAGGGAAAACTGGAGTACCCGGAGAAAAACCTGTCTGCCTCCGTTTTGTCCAGCACAGATCTCACATGGAGTAACCGGGATTTGAACCATGGACCCAGCGGTGAGAGGCCGGCGTGCTGCCGCCTAAGCCACGGAGGCTTGCAAGGGTCGTCATGATAAAAACCTAAAATCGTTTTACCTATTAAATTAATCCCATTGATGTTGAAATATTACCACGGCTCTCCGATTGGAGGGCATTTGGGAGTTTTCAAAACTCGGAAGAAAATTTGTGTTTACTTCCTGTGGAAAGGAATGGATGGTGATGTGAGAGACTTTGTTAAATCTTGCCACCGTTGTAATGAAAGTAAACCTGTCGTGAGTACTAAGGTAGGGAAATTGGCTTCTGAGTCAGGAATCCGGCCAATGGAACGTCTGTTCATAGATTTTTATTGGTCCGTTTCCTAGACCCGTGTCTGAAAATCGTTTTGCGCTCGTTTGCGTTGATGAGTTTACCCGTTTTTCTTGGTTGTTTCCGACACGCTTATCAACCACGAATTCTGTAATCCGTTGCTTAAATTCTATTTTTTCGTATTTCGGTCCTTACTTTTTCTGTTTTCCGACAATGCGAAATCCTTCAAGTCTCATAAGTTTCTAAAATTTTGTTTTCAGTATGCTATTTCGCATGTAATGACCACGCCATATTACCCTAATCCATCATTAGCAGAAGGAGTGAACAGAAATTTACGGGCAGCTCTTATCGCCTATCAACACAAAGAGCATTCTAATTGGGACACATCGTTGCCTTGGTTGACTTTTGCATTCAACACAGCTCTGCATGAAACTCACGGCAAAACTCCATTTTCGTTGATGTTCTCATATGTACCCAATTCGTCGTTGACTAATTTGTGGTCAATTCCGGAATTGTTGCCTGATCATCCTACTGACCAGAAGATCCGTGAGATTTGGAAAGAAGCACGTGAGGCAATGAAGGTCTCGCATGATCGTATCGCAAGGCAATATAATTCTGGCCGCAGTGAATGTAAGTTAAATGTAGGAGTGTATGTAAAGAATTTCGCGCCTAAAACCTTTGGTAGGCAAGTTTCAGGTAAACATCGTGTTCGTTTTCGGGGTCCTTATGAGATACTTTCATTCACCAGGCCTGTGACAGTCATGTTAAAGGACAGCGCCGCCAAACGAATTTTCAGGGCTCATCTAAGTCAGTGCAAATTAATCTGGAATTCTCGGGATGATAAATTGGGTACTTAAGTGATTGTTGTAGTTATATTGAATGTTATTGGATGGGGAAACGTTTAGGTGGTTGATAATTGGAATGCTGTAAGTGTGGACGATGATAGGATGTGGCGCATCAAACGTAATTGAATTTTCATGAATATGAACTTTTAAGTGTGACTAAATGACGATTTCCAAGGAACTGAAATTGTGGGAACTCTTAATTGAGGATCTAGTTAATTATCTACTTGGATTGGAGCATGTGAGAACTCTTGATTGAGACCCTACTTACCTGTAGTCTTACCGAAAGAAAGACAGAAAAAAAAGAAACCAATTATAATCCATGTGTGGATAATCTTTCGCTACCTCGTGCCCCTTACCCATATTACTGAGATGTGCAGTTTTGGCCAAGCTGCATTTTCGTCGTGGTACTGACGGGTGGATGGAGCTTCATTGGACGCTTTGATATATCTGCTGGTCCGAATTCTTGGAGATGCCCTGGTGGAGTATGCCGTCCTGAAGAGGAAGCTTGAAGATGAACATGGCTGCGGTTCGGAGTAATACCAGCCTAGCCACAGACAAGAGAAATGAAATTGAGACCGATCGGATTATCAAATTCCCCGTGGTCTACCTCCGGGGTGGAGGGGGGAGGGGAGGGGAGGAGGGGGAGGAGGGGGAGGGGGAGGGGGGAGAATGGCAGGAGGATGTGACAGTTGCTGTCACCCTATCACATGTCTGTTATTAAAACCCCGCCCAGGAATTTTCCAAAACTTGTCACATAGAACATGTCAGAATAGATATGTCTCCTAAACCTTATTTCCATCTATGAATATTCCTGGTAAATTAAAACCTATGCCTTGAACATCTTCTGAAACCCATTTTGGAACATGTCAGAATAGACATGTCTCTTAGACCTCAATTCCATCTGTGAATAATTCTGTTTGTTCGTGTCTTTCATGCTTGAAATCCCGAGCAGTATGTTTATTGACAACACCATGAAACTACTCTGGAAATTATTAGAAATATGCTAATCTGTTGGCGGGCATGAAGAACGGAGGTTTGGATCTTCAGGTTGGCAGACAGCGAGGTTCGCGGACCTGCACTGTTGGTACCACGACGGGATTTTAAAAAAAGGAAGTGAGAACGTGTGACTGTTGACGACAATGTAAGAGAGTGAATAGACATAACCTCTAGCAGCAAGTTTGCTAATCTGTCGGCGGGCGAGAAGAACGGCGGTTTGGATCTTCAGGTAGTCAGAAAGCGATGTTCGCGGACCTGCACTTTTGGTACCACGACGGGATTAATATATATATAAAGTGAGAACGTGTGACTGTTGAAGACAATGTAAGAGAGTGGATAGACATAACCTCTAGCCGCTTCCCGGAACCCGGCGGACAATCGGGAAGTCGTAATCGTGAAACATTTAGTGCCGTCAGAAAGTTAAGATTCTGAGACCTTAAATTATTGTGATTTGCGTCGCTTATAAATTTTTATCGCCACCTTCTAGCTCGTAATCTCTCCTGTGACCTAATGTAATTTAGAACTGAGGCGTATAACGGGAAACATTTTCTGTGCTCCTTTTGTAAGGAAGGGTTTGGTCTTTCATGTTCTGTTATATTATCCTTTCTTTTGATTAATTTGCCAATGAAGTCTGAGCCATTTTTATGAGAACTATGATTTACTTCTTTGTTCCATTTTTATCTGATGTGATGAATCTACGCCTTTGTGGTGCGTGAAAGCTTGGTCTGTGAAGCTATTAATACCATATATGGACATATCTGCATCTTGTCCCCTTATTGGCCAGTGATTTATATATTGGAAGGGGTCGTGACCAATCAAATTTTACCACGCAGTTACCTTTGTGTTGCGTCGTCATTTGCTTTGTTTCGAGGCTTTTCTTTCTTGCAGCCAAGTAGGCTAGACGTATTCCCATATTCTAGGGAAAGTGCCCGCGTTCAAGGTGAAACCATGGCGAGGTGTCTGTATGTCGTAATCAGTAATTGCTTTACTGTAGTTCTGTTTCATATTTCGGTAATTTAAAACTCTATTTCTGTGTTATTTTCTTTTGGTCGCGTGTACTTGCCCCCTCCCGATATTTTCCCTCCGCCCTTTGTGTGCGTGTAATTGCTGGTGAGTTTTGTTTTGTATGGTAGTGTTATTTTCATTTATTTTGATAACGTAGTTTTTGTACTTTAAGGGTTGAAAGTAATGTATGTGGGCTGTCTTCGTTTTACTCTGGTGTGCGTGACGGTGGGTTTGCCTACCTTGTAGGGGGCACCTTTGGGTCTGTCTTCCAGAGTGTATCTTATCGTAGAACAACATAACGGGATTGGAGATAATTTTCTTGCTTCCCGTAATGCTTTGTTCTTTATCTTAAAGAGTTCACAAAAGGAGGTCTCGCCATTGCTATTTGCTGGCGACCTAACCTGTGATATTCTTGTGTCTGTGAATGCCCATATTTTGCGCATCACATATTTTCGTCGTCTTTGTGTGCCCTTATCTCCTACGCATACTTTCAATTTTTAAAGTATATTTTTAGTGTTGCCGATAATTTAATGTAATTTTTCTTTTTGTCTAAATTCCTATTTTTTTCGTAACTCACTTGATCTTGCATGTGCCTCCGCGTCTTTCTTCCTCACTCCTCCCCTCCCTCTCACCCCTCTCCACCCCGTTCTGAACCATTGTACCCCCTCCTATTTGTTCATCCCTTTTGACACGCTTTGTCTAAATTTTAGAACGTATCTTGACTTCGTTGAGTGTAGTAGTTTCTGAGTTTTGTCTTTTTTATCTAATTGCGACATACTTACATTTAGTCATCGTTTCATCTTGCCTTGAACACGTTACCTTAACTTATCTTATTTTATTTCATTTTAATATAATTTAATTTAGTATATTTTCGATTTTCTTCCTAATTTGTATTTTTCTTGCGGTAATCTAATTTCGTGGTTATATTGTTGGTCATTTCTCTTGTTGCTTTTAATATCTCTGGGATCGTTGTGCATTGTAGTTGTTATTTTAATACATTTTATCTTTGCCTAAGTATCTCTGCTTTTGCGTCACGTCTTATTTTAATTTTAGTAACCTTCTTCGAGTTTTGTCTGGTTTTTGCTATATTTTGGTTTGTCGGTCTTATTAGCGTACTTGTGACGTTAATACGACCTAAACGGCCTCTGATTTGAATTTTGTTCATCTTTGGATTTTACTGTAGTTTAATTTTATTTAGCTTTCCCCCTTCCTTTTGGGATTGCTTTCTGGTTTGCCTTTTAAAATTTGGGCCCAGCGAAAGCCAAACAAGACTGCGATCTCCCCGTTTTTCTTTCTTCTATTTTATTTTATTTTATATTTCTTCGGGGATAGGGGAAGAGCTTCAGCTACGTTTCCACTGACGTCTGCTGCGTACGTAAGTATATGTTTATTACTATTACTTCATCTAAGTTGCGTACAAATGGATTTCAGAGCGTGGTTTTGAGACAAAATCACCTTTCTAATTTAACAATTTTTTTTCAGCTGATCGTTCCTGAGACTTCGAGCTGACTTGCATTGTAAAACGTTTCCAACCTTTTCGTACCTATATTATAATGTTGTCTTTCTGAGATTTAAGGTGCTGAGAATTTCATGAAAGAAGAGAAAGATCTGGTATTGTTCTACCAACATTTGAAAATCACACAGCCGCAAACCGTATGTTCCGTGTGAGGATGACGACTTGGTGCCCGTGAGTAAATTACCACGTGGGAAAGCAACATCTTACGGTAATGTGATGTGCACTTATTTATTTCTTCTCGTAATACTGTTTAGATACCTTTTATATTTTTGAAGTAGTTTGAAATTAGTAGTCTTTGTAGTCCCTTTTCTTATCTCGTTGGTGTGTACCGTGCTGTGTTTTTATATTTTCGTCATGGATAAATCTATTAAGCAGGAAGTTCGTTTACCGTCCTTTAATTTTGAGTCGTTGACTGCTCCTATTTCTTCAAGTAAGGCTATTCCAGAACCCCAGTTTTTTAGTGTACCGAAAGACTTACTTATGTTTGATCCGTTATCTAGTGGCTACTTTTCTAATCCTACCAGTGTTGGTCATTCTGACAACGTCGCATCCGTTGTGAGCAAATGGAATCTTACTTTTTCCGGGGAAGATAACACATCTTCAGTTTTTTGGTTCATTCAGAGGATTGAGGAACTGTGTCAGTGCCATGATATATAAGTCCCGATAAGATAGTTCGTTGCCTACCAATTTTACTTTCTGGTAAAGCGTTGCAGTGGTACAGGGTGTCACCATTCCATTACACTTCATGGAACGAATTTGTGTGCAACATAAAAGCCCGTTTCACTCCCCAAGATTTCGCGTATGCTTTGAAACAGGAAATCTACGCTCTAACTCAAAATTCCCCCACTTCCTTGGAAAAAACGGTCTTGAGTTCGAGCGTAGATTTACTGTTTCAAAGCATACGCGAAATCTTGGGGAGTGAAACGGGCTTTTATGTTGCACACAAATTCGTTCCATGAAGTGTAATGGAATGGTGACACCCTGTACCACTGCAACGCTTTACCAGAAAGTAAAATCGGTAGGCAACGAACTATCTTATCGGGACTTATATCATGGCCCTGACACAGTTCCTCAATCCTCTGAATGAACCAAAAAACTGAAGATGTGTTATCTTCCCCGGAAAAAGTAAGATTCCATTTGCTCACAACGGATGCGACGTTGTCAGAATGACCAACACTGGTAGGATTAGAAAAGTAGCCACTAGATAACGGGTCAAACATAAGTAAGTCTTTCGGTACACTAAAAAACTGGGGTTCTGGAATAGCCTTACTTGAAGAAATAGGAGCAGTCAACGACTCAAAATTAAAGGACGGTAAACGAACTTCCTGCTTAATAGATTTATCCATGACGAAAATATAAAAACACAGCACGGTACACACCAACGAGATAAGAAAAGGGACTACAAAGACTACTAATTTCAAACTACTTCAAAAATATAAAAGGTATCTAAACAGTATTACGAGAAGAAATAAATAAGTGCACATCACATTACCGTAAGATGTTGCTTTCCCACGTGGTAATTTACTCACGGGCACCAAGTCGTCATCCTCACACGGAACATACGGTTTGCGGCTGTGTGATTTTCAAATGTTGGTAGAACAATACCAGATCGTTCTCTTCTTTCATGAAATTCTCAGCACCTTAAATCTCAGAAAGACAACATTATAATATAGGTACAAAAAGGATGGAAACGTTTTACAATGCAAGTCAGCTCGAAGTCTCAGGAACGATCAGCTGAAAAAAAAATTGTTAAATTAGAAAGGTGATTTTGTCTCAAAACCACGCTCTGAAATCCATTTGTACGCAACTTAGATGAAGTAATAGTAATAAACATATACTTACGTACGCAGCAGACGTCAGTGGAAACGTAGCTGAAGCTCTTCCCCTATCCCCGAAGAAATATAAAATAAAATAAAATAGAAGGAAGAAAAACGGGGAGATCGCAGTCTTGTTTGGCTTTCGCTGGGCCCAAATTTTAAAAGGCAAACCAGAAAGCAATCCCAAAAGGAAGGGGGAAAGCTAAATAAAATTAAACTACAGTAAAATCCAAATATGAACAAAATTCAAATCAGAGGCCGTGTAGGTCGTATTAACGTCACAAGTACGCTAATAAGACCGACAAACCAAAATATAGCAAAAACCAGACAAAACTCGAAGAAGGTTACTAAAATTAAAATAAGACGTGACGCAAAAGCAGAGATAATTAAGCAAAGATAAAATGTATTAAAATAACAACTACAATGCACAACGATCCCAGAGATATTAAAAGCAACAAGAGAAATAACCAACAATTTAACCATGAAATTAGATTACCGCAAGAAAAATACAAATTAGGAAGAAAATCGAAAATATACTAAATTAAATTATATTAAAATGAAATAAAATAAGATAAGTTAAGGTAACGTGTTCAAGGCAAGATGAAACGATGACTAAATGTAAGTATGTCGCAATTAGATAAAAAGACAAAACTCAGAAACTACTACACTCAACGAAGTCAAGATACGTTCTAAAATTTAGACAAAGCGTGTCAAAAGGGATGAACAAAATAGGAGGGGGTACAATGGTTCAGAACGGAGTGGAGAGGGGTGAGAGGGAGGGGAGGAGTGAGGAAGAAAGACGCGGAGGCACATGCAAGATCAAGTGAGTTACGAAAAAAAATAGGAATTTAGACAAAAAGAAAAATTACATTAAATTATCGGCAACACTAAAAATATACTTAAAAAATTGGAAGTATGCGTAGGAGATAAGGGCACACAAAGACGACGAAAATATGTGATGCGCAAAATATGGGCATTCACAGACACAAGAATATCACAGGTTAGGTCACCAGCAAATAGCAATGGCGAGACCTCCTTTTGTGAACTCTTTAAGATAAAGAACAAAGCATTACGGGAAGCAAGAAAAATAATCTCCAATCCCGTTATGTTGTTCTACGATAAGATACACTCTGGATGACAGACTCAAAGGTGCCCCCTACAAGGTAGGCAAACCCACCGTCACGCACACCAGAGTAAAACGAACACAGCCCACATACATAACTTTCAATCCTTAAAGTACAAAAACTACGTTATCAAAATAAATGAAAATAACACTACCATACAAAACAAAACTCACCAGCAATTACACGCACACAAAGGGCGGAGGGAAAATATCGGGAGGGGGCAAGTACACGCGACAAAAAGAATATAACACAGAAAAAGAGTTTTAAATTACCGAAATATGAAACAGATCTACAGTAAAGTAATTACTGATTACGACATACAGACACCTCGCCATGGTTTCACCTTGAACGCGGGCACTTTCCCTAGAATATGGGAATACGTCTAGCCTACTTGGCTGCAAGAAAGAAAAGCCTCGAAACAAAGCAAATGACGACGCAACACAAAGGTAACTGCGTGGTAAAATTTGATTGGTCACGACCCCTTCCAATATATAAATCACTGGCCAATAAGGGGACAAGATGCAGATATGTCCATATATGGTATTAATAGCTTCACAGACCAAGCTTTCACGCACCACAAAGTCGTAGATTCATCACATCAGATAAAAATGGAACAAAGAAATAAATCATAGTTCTCATAAAAATGGCTCAAGTCTTATGACTTTTAACGCTATTCTGTACTAAATTGGATTGTCGCTGGTGTTATGACGAAGGTTTCTTAAAGATACATGTAGTAGATTGTTAAAGAGGAAAGAGATGAATGTCGTAATTCATGGCTGATGGTCACGATATATATTAGTTGGATTTTTGCCTTGATGAATGCTAAAGAGTTGGTCCATCTAATTAAGGAGTGAATTAAAGATAATGTTTCCCTAATATGCTTGCCTTTGAAATACGGTATTGTCCTGAAGTGTTTGGAGTTTAATGCGAAATTACCCGTTTAGTTTGCTAAGACTTGGGAGTTCTTGGGTTGATATTGATTCGAAAATATTTATAGTGTTTTGGGCTGTGTATGTCAGCGAGTTGGGTTCATATATAACACCATCCGTTTAACCTAGTGTATGCCCTATTATTACTTGCTATTTCGGCGTGTATTAAATGTGAATATAAGATCCACAGATTGCGTGATCTGGCAATAGGTTACTTCTCCAATACACCGAGAGAAGAAATATGAAGCACCGGCCGGATGCTAAATAGTGTGAATATTAAATGTGGAAAATCTCCCCCATTCTATTCAAATGCATCCCTGATGGTAAATAAATTAATGTTAACCAACCCATGAATTTGGGGTGAGTACCAAAGCCTGATGCTGTTTGATGTTGGAAAGGAGTACAAATCAGTGAGAGCCAAAACTTCTAAATATTATTTGCATATATGAGAGTAATGCATGGAAGATGAGTATACCAGATTGTCGTATTTGATGGGTTCTTGCATGTATATTTGTACCATAATGTGTGTGTTAAAAGGGTATACCTCTTCTGGTTGAAATTAAATTCTTACATTTTATGGTATTGTGTTTATTCATTTACCAGGCTATTTTAGGTTTACAGTATTATCAGCTTCTTGGTTTGAGGCCCGCTTTCATTCCACGGGCTATGACCCGGTTTGTTCTCCTCTCTCTAGCTTATTGTGTTGCAATAGTTTTGTAGCTGGGTGGGGAGTGCAACATAAATGTACTAGAGGTTTAAGGGTCGGGGATGGTACAGATATCAAGTAAATGCGTTGAAAGCCAAAAAGAACACTTGAAAACTCTTTTAGTTTGAGAAAGGCAAGATTGCAGCCTTAAAAATGTAGGTAAGAGATGTTTTATGCAGCAATACTGGAGCTGATGACCTCAACATTTAAAGTTTGCACGCTCTTTAAACAGAGCCCTGATGAAAAGTTGGAAATTAGTTAAGTTTGAAGATAAGTATCTAGGTTAAATGACACATATTACTTATCCATATCCTGAGTAGACCATTTTTGGTTAGGTCATGGCTGGAACTTCCGTAGCGATATTTGAAAACCATAAGATCGAGGTCACACTGTATACCTCACCATGAGGTTAGGTAGCGAAAATAAAAGGCCATCAGTATGAACTGTTGCCATTTCGAAGCACTTTAACTTGGTTGAACACTTGTGGAGACACATGTTGCACTGAATAAAATATGTTTGATATTTAAAATTGCAAAATTCCATAGCTGGAGGCTATAATGAAAGAAGTGGGTAACAGACCCAAACACTTTAAGTAGGTTTAAAGCATTGCAGTTACTGGTGTTGAAGTTTCATTCTATCGAGTAAAGTTGAAGTTTTAAAGCTCCCAGAGCTGAGTTGCAGAGATGAATGTTTGGCTAGAAAACATGAGTAAAGATATCAGCGAAGAAAATGTCGCCTCAGACGCAGCATGCCTTGACGAAGTCGGTAGGCGAAGTATTCGAAGTACTCGAAGTCTTCTGACGATTTCCGACGTATTCGTTGCGACGAGATGTGTCGCAGGTACGGCAATGTACTAATTGAAGAAATTACTTGTAGTCATTTGAAGTCCTTGCGACGGGATGTGTCGCAGGTGCTGCGATGTGCCATTGACGAAAACAGTACTTCGTAGTTCGAAGTCAAGTATTCAGACGTATTCGGTACGACGAGATATGTCGTAGATGCGGCAATATGCCAATTGGTGATATGACTAGGTGTCATTCGAAGTCCTTGCGACGGGACGTGTCGCAGGGAGCGATGTGCCATATACGAAAACAGTACTTCGTAGTTCGAAGTGTCCAAAGTATTCAGACGTATTTGTTACGACGAGATGTGTCGTAGATGGGGCGATATGCCAATTGATGAAATGACTAGTTGTCATTCGAAGTCCTTGCGACGGGATGTGTCGCAGGTGCGGCGATGTGCCATTGACGAAAACAGTACTTCGTAGTTCGAAGTGTCCAAAGTATTCAGACGTATACATAAGACGACAGAGAATCAGCTGTTTATATACAGAAAGAAGAGCTTCCAGGCCTTTCGATGGGAAGAAGCGCTGTGATTTTCTTTGATGATTTTATTTAAATGAGTTTTTCTAAGTTTAACACAAGATTCCCAGCGTCCATCGTGATGGGGAGCGTAAGGTGGAATAAAGTTCCATTTCAAATTCTTTAAATGAGCATAGTTTGAGATTTGTTCCTTAGCAGAAGGAGAAGAGAGAGCCCTTTTCCATTGCTCGGAGGCACCAAGAACATTTCTGGCGTAATCAGAAAAACCTCTGATGGAAAACCTCTTCTAGCAACAAAGCAAGAAAACGCAGAAAGAAAATACACACATCAAAAAAAGTTTTGCATCACCTCGGTTCCAAGAGTTCCGGAACCTTTAAATACAAAGGGAATAGAGATCAACACAAACAACATTTCAGCTCGTTTTATTGCTCATGAGACCCACACATTGCATGTTGTACCATCATACAGTTAGACTTTCAGCATTTGTGGTCCAGATTGCAGTACACACCACTACCTCTAATACCCAGTAGCACGTCCTCTTGCATTGATGCATGCCTGTATTCGTCGTGGCATACTATCCACAAGTTCATCAAGACACTGTTGGTCCAAATTGTCCCACTCCTCAACGACAATTCGGCGTAAATCTCTCAGAGTGGTTGGTGGGTCAAGACGTCCATAAACAGCCCTTTTCAACATATCCCAGGCATGTTCGATAGGGTTCATGTCTGGCGAACATGCTGGCCACTGTAGTCGAGCGATGTCGTTATCTTGAAGGAACGCATTCACAAGATGTGCACGATGAGGTCGAGAATTGTCGTCCATGAAGACAAATGCCTCTCCAATATTCTGCCGATATGGGTGCACTATGGGTCGGAGGATGTCATTCAGGTATCGTAAAGCCGTTTCGGAGCCTTCCGTGACCACCAGTGGCGTACGTCGGCCCCACATAATGCCACCCCAAAACATCAGGGAACCACCACCTTGCTGCACTCGCTGGACAGTGTGTCTAAGACGTTCAGCCTGACCAGGGTGCCTCCAAACACGTCTCCGACGATTGTCTGGTTGAAGGCATATGCGACACTCATCGGTGAAGAGAACGTGATGCCAATTCTGTGGGGTCCATTCAGCATGTTGTTGGGCCCATCTGTACCGCGCTGCATGGTGTCGGGGTTGCAAAGCTGGACCTCGCCATGGACGTCGGGAGTGAAGTTGCGCATCATGCAGCCTATTGCGCACAGTTTGAGTTGAAACACGACGTCCTGTGGCTGAACGAAACGCATTATTCAACATGGTGGCATTGCTGTCAGGGTTCCTCCGAGCGGCAATCCGTAAGTAGCGGTCATCCACTACAGTAGTAGCCCTTGGGCGGCCTGAGCGAGGCCTGTCATCGACAGTTCCTGTATCTCTGTACCTCCTCCATGTCCGAACAACATCGCTTTGGTTCACTCTGAGACGCCTGGAAACTTCCCTTGTTGAGAGCCCTTCTTGACACAAAGTAACAATGCGGACGCGATCGAACTGCGGTATTGACCTTCTAGGCATGGTAGAACTACAGACAACATGAGCAGCGTACCTTCGTCCTGGTGGAATGACTGGAACTGATCGGCTGTCGTACCCCCTCCGTCTAATAGGCCCTGCTCATACATGGTTGTTTACATCTTTGAGCAGTTTTAGTGACATCTATGAACAGTCAAAGGGACTGTATCTTTGATACAATATACACAGTCAACGTCTATATGCCGGAGATCTGGGAACCGAGGTGATGCAAAACTTTTTTTGATGTGTGTAGGAGGTAGAGGCGTTGGTAACTAATTCCAAGTGAATAGTACCAGTTATCATACACACAAAGAGTGAGATGTACAATTTGCCAAGAATTTTACGTTTGTCTTTGAGATTGTTTGTTTGATAGACAAATGGACCAGCATAATCGATACCAGTGAGTAGAAAGGGTCTGCTAGGAGCAGAACGAAAAGAAGGGAGATCAGCTGTGGGAACTTAGGTTTAGATTTGAAGCAGGGAATGCACTTTCTTACAACAGAAGTGACCTCATGCATCCCATTGATGGGACAGTATTGTTTACGAATTAGACATAAAAGAGTTCTGGTTCCAACATGCAAGTGTCGGTAATGAAACTGGCGAATTCTAATTTTAGTAATATGATGTTTGGAAGGAAGAATTATAGGGTGTTTCTTATCTTCAGGACAATCGGCTAGGGATAGCCTACCACCTACTCGTAATAAATCATTGTTATCAAGAAAAGGACAAAGAGCAAAGAGTCTGTTATATTTTTTGATAGACAGACCTTTAGACAAAGTATGGATTTTCTCAGAACAAATTTTATGCTGTGTAAGCCATAAAATTTTAGTGGTAGCTGTTTGCAGTTCAGACGTAGAAAGAAACGTTTGAGGAATTAATGGCTTTTCTAATACAAATAATTTCCAACGAAGTAGATAGGCTACAATACGAATTAACCTTTGAAATGAAGAATGGGGCTCATGTAAGGAAGGAGTAACAGTAGTTACAAAGAAAGAAGCAATTTTGCGAGTTTCAGGAGTGCTCGTTAAGGTGGAAGAAGTGAAAGTTGGCCAGTGAGAAGGTTCTTCTAACAACCACATAGGTCCATGCCAGTATAGAGTAGATTTAGCTAATTGCTTAGGAGAACATCCACGAGAGATGATGTCGGCTGGGGTTTCTTTACCAGAAACGTGTTTCCATTGAGAGGAGCTTGAAATTTGTTGAAATTTTTCTACCCTGTTAACAACAAAAGATTGCCAGTGTGCGGGAGCTTTCATAATCCAAGCTAACGTTAAAGGAGAATCAGTCCAGTAGTAAGTATGAAGAAATTGACAACTAAGACTTTGAGTAAGCTTTTTACCAAATTCGGCCACGAGAAGAGCTGCACATAACTCTAAACGAGGCAAGGAAATGGTTTTTAAAGGAGCCAACTTAGATTTAGAACAAATTAAGTTAGAAAAAGAAAGGGAAGCAGTTCGATTAACAACATAAGCGCAACATCCGTAAGCTTTAACCCTTTATAGGGCAAAAGACTGGGGGTATAAAATATTTGCTTTTTTTTGCACATTTGTAATTGGGGGTGATAGATGAGCAGGAATATGCAACACTTTTATGGGCGTGGATTCTATTTTATGAAATATGGGGTGGGAAATTATTATCCCACTGCCCACACCTGACAGTATGTTTTCTTAAATGAGCAATGGGGTAATAATCTCCCACCTCCAAATTATGATGATACTCTGTTTATCACTCAATAATGAGGTTTATTTAACAGGATATAATGTATAAAAACACCCATCACGCTCTATAATTTAAGAAAAACCCATAACTCCCACGCAACGCAAGGTCAGTGACCTATATCATCTTAGCCGAAAACAGCACAAAAATATAAAAGTGATTTTGGAACGTTAAAAGTTAGTATATTCGAATATAATTCAATAATTTCAAAATAGTAATTACTAAAAACACAAAAAATTAATTTAAAAAATCTTCTATTCTATGGCAAACACCCTGAGTAGGATAATAATTTCCATTCTAGCTAAAATATATTTGCTCAAGTGACCTAAACCATTATTAACATTGTATTTCAGCTATATACCAGCGTTTACAAATCTCGTATCTTCAATAAAAACACCTTCTTCTGTAAAACAATGCATTTCTTTCACTCAACACAACCGAACTGGCGAGCACGTGCACTGTGGAAACCACTGGGATATATGCTTCCCACCTTTGGTTTCTGATACAGTATACATCAAATTAATGGGTTTTCAATATTTCTCTGCATCTAGCATGTGGATGCATGTGGAACGGCTTGAGATGAAAGGGGTCGGAAGATTCTCTCCCTAACACCGTTCTATAAATACATGGTGGGAAGATAGTATCCCAACGACATATAAAGGGTTAATGGAGCTATCAGCAAAAATATGTAACTCTAAGTTTGAAGACGACGAAGTAGGAATCAAACCCCTTGGGAAATCTATAATAGATAAATCACAAGGACAATTACGAAAGGAAAGCCATCTTTCAAAAAGGATCATCCCATAGTGATTTGAAAGTAGAACATAAGTAGAGAGGGTGTGAAGTGTTGCAAAGTATGCTAGTTTGTGAGTTACTTTGAACTGAAAACATTTGCGACCGAGAAGGTTTTTTTTAATGTAGTTTTGCTGGATGTACTTTTGCTAGAACTCGTTGGAAGTTCCACTTGTTGTGCCACTGCAGAAAGCACGTGACAACGATTTTTTTTATAAACGTAGTTAAAGTCTGAAAAGTGGGCTCGGATTTATCAATCAATTCGGAATCCCAAGTTTTCAAAGTTTGGGGAACGAACTTACAGGTTGTAAGATAGATAAAAGAAAGAGTCCAATGCTCTACAGGTTGTTTTAAATGCTCAAGGGCACGTACATGGAGTTCAACGGTATCGCCCAAATTGCGAAGCGTTGTAAGGTTATCGTTACGGGAAGGGGGGGTGAGGTTGAATAAAGCAGCGATATGTCGATGGATCCTTAATTTTGGATTCCCGTATCTCTGTTGTAATAATTGAAAGGCAATCGAATACTTTTCAGAAGTTAGAGGGAGTGCTTCTATATGTTTAAGTGAAGGGCCTTTTACTGCTGTAGCAACTGCAGCTGCTAAAAACCTGGAACATGTGTGTGTGGGACCATTGCTGGGCACTCTACGGCTGAAAACTCAGGTGAGAGTGTTTCATAAAAAAGATGTATTTTACTGCTGCCGATACTTTAATTTGGCAACCCCTTGATCAATGCTTTAAGACTGTTTGGAATCTTGTTTTGAAATTTTTTAAGGATCAAATTTGTGCAGCGCAAGGGTTGCATACGGCTTTAAAGTTAAATACAGAACTCGTGTGCGTTTTCATAACATTTTATATTTGCAGTAAAATGCGAGAGCTTTTCATAGCACATAACTTGAAGGATTGGTATGAATCCCATTAGGTCAATGCCATGCTAACAAAATTTGATAAACTGCAAGAAGGACCCAATGGCCTTCCCTTAAATAAAATTCACCACCTGCAAATTAACATTTGTCAATTCAACCCGTTCAATGCAGGGTTTAGTCATATTCGGACACCACCAGAGAGCGGTGGTGAATATAAAGAACCGTGACGAAGAATGTTTTCTCTGGTCGGTGGCCGCGTATTAGCAGCCAGTACAACATAATGTTGATAGACCAGGAATCTACAAGGCCATGTTTGAGCAATTAAAATAAAATTTAAATTTAACTCGCGTGTCGTTCCCTATGGACTTAACTAATATCCACAGGTTTGAACAAGATAATTTAGATTATTCGTTTATGGTGTATGGCCTTGACGGTAATGAAATTGTGGGTCCTCTTTATGCCACAAAAGAACCAAAACGACACCACATTCATCTTTTATATCTGCCTGACGGAGAGGTGAATCACTATTTCCTTATTAAAAGCCTTAGTAGATTGGTTAGTAGTCATGTGTCCAAGGACAAGCGTGCAAAGCGAATTTGCGATCGTTGTTTGCAAAATTTTAAAACCCCTACGCTTTTGGAACGACATAGGGTAGATTGTGTATCTCAGGAAGCGGTGAGACTAGTATTGCCACAAGGGGACGATGCTGTGTTAAAGTTTAAGAATATTCTTAAGCGTGACACAGTGCCTTTTGTGGTCTATGCAGATTTTGAAGCTCTCACCATACCCATGGCGGGATGTGAACCAGATCCCACCATCAGCTCAACCACACCCATTCAAAAACATGAACCCTATGCAATGGGGTTTAACGTGGTGTGTGCCTATGACCCCACAAATTCCTATTACAAATCCCGTGAGGGACCAGATTGTGCGAAATGGTTTTTGAACCAACTTGTCGAGTTGGCTGATGATGTACAAAAGTTACTGGACAACCCAGTACCTATGAGCCTAACTCGAGAGCAGCAGCAACAGTATGAGCATGCAACCACATGTCATATTTGTGAAAAGCCGCTGGTCAGTGCTGAAGATACAGTTCGTGACCACTCACACTTTACGGGAGAGTTTCGGGGAGTGCCCACAGAACGTTAAATGTGAGTTACCTAGCTCCTCGATTTATCAGGGTGTTTTTCCACAATCTGGCAAATTACGATATTCAGTTTCTGAATCGTGAATTGGGTAATGTCGGCAAGGGAACGTTTTCAATTATCTCTCAAAACCATGAACGTTTAACAGCCTTGACATGGCGGTTGGGCAAATTTTGCATTCGATTTTTGGATTCCTTCAAGTTTATGGCATCCTCGCTAGGCAGGCTAGTCAACGGCCTGGATAAGAAGGAATTAAGATACACTAGAATGCATTTTGAACGTCCTGAGCATTTTAAATTGTGCATTCGGAAAGGTATTTTTCCCTATGATTTTTGTGCAAGTTGGGACGTGTTAAAGCAGAAAACACTCCCACCACAATAACAATTTTACTCAAAGCTTACACGCTGTACCGTTTCAGATGAAGACTATGCACATGCATCGCGAGTTTGGCGAGCATTTAATATAAAGACGCTAGGTGAATATGCTATGCATTACCTAAAATTCGATGTATTGCTGCTGACAGATGTGTTTGAAAAAATCCGTGAGTTGTGTCAACACATTTACGGACTTGACCCCGCTCACTATTTTACGAGTCCTGGGCTGTCGTTTGATGCAGCTTTGAAATACACTCCAATGGAATTGGATATAGCCACGGATGTAGATATGGTCTTATTATTTGAAAAGGGCATTCGTGACGGGTTTGTGTCGCTTAACCAGCGGCATGCTGAAGCGAATATTCCATACATGCCCTCTTATTCACAAGATAAACCAGAATCGTACTTAATGTACTACGAAGTGCATAATTTGTATGGCTATGCCATGAGCCAGCCTTTTCCCTATGGGGATTTTGCTTGGCTTACAGAGAAACAAAGTCACAATTTGATGTGAACACGGCCAGCCAAGAAACATGCCGCGGATATGTTTTAGAAGTGGATGTTGAATATCCCTCATGCTTGTATGATGAACATGCCGTTTTACAATCTGCCTAGAGCGAATGGTTCCCCCTAACAGTAAAGTGAAAATTGAAAAATTGATGGGCACACTTTACAAAAAAAATCGGTATGTGCTACATATCCAAATGTTGGTGCATTGCCTGGCCCAAGGCTTGGTGTTAAAGAAAATCCACAGAGGTATTTCTTTTGCTCAAAAAGCATTGCTGAAGTCATACATGCAACTCAACACTGAGCACCGACAAATGGCAACACAGCAGTTTGAAATCATTTTTTTTAAATTGATGAACAACGGCATCTATGGCAAGCCATTGGAAAATGTTCGCAAATACCGCGACATTAAATTAGTCAATGACTGGGAAGGACGTTACGGTGCCCGGCGGTATATTGCCAAGCCAAATTTCAAATCGATCAAAATTATCGATGAGAATTTGGCCACCAATGAAATGAGTAAGAGCAGTTGTGCCCGTTTAGAACGGAGTCCGCACGACCACATATGCATTTTACCAATAATCAGTCAGCACGAGAGTCAAAATATCCCGGAGCGCCAGATGGGTTAAAGCTAATCGCAAAAACGACATCAAATGAAAAAATGCTTTACTGATTTTTGGCTCAATGCAACAATAAGGATAGAAGGAGATTCAACTGGGCGTAACACATCAAGTAAAATTATCTCATTTTATTTTGAATTTAAAATTGACTGCAAAAATGCTCAAAGCAGCATCACTCACGTGTGGCGACCCACACTCCTATTTACACAATATACAGAAATTTTCCAAACACATTTGACAATTAGCTTTGGAAACACAAGTCTGATTAATAGTCCTGTAGACTGTGTTCCAAAATTATTTATGATTAATTCCAGTTCAAATTTAATTGTCTCTACTGGAAATATCGTAGATCACTGTTTGAATTTTTACATAATATTAACACTCGTAGAATAAATGTTCATAGAATTTTTAACTTTCACTTATTTTTCCAGTTTCAAAAATATATTGTCGAAAAATATTGTTATTTCTGAATCAACACAAATTATTTACACATATTAATAACATCTGAAAATGGAATCCGTAAACAAGGTTGAAATAAGAACTGATGGTTTTAAGAAATAACCCTCGGGTCATTCATACGACGAAATGTGTGGCTCCAATACTCCTTCTATAAACCTGAGCCATCGAACCTGCTATTTGATTGATGCTCGAAAAAACCTCCTCATTCCTGCGACTTAAACATGCGCACCTGGGAATGGCATTTCAACTACTCCAAACACATAAATTTTCTTCCCAAAATTTATACAATACATCAAGCCTCTGCTTGTTATCAACACTGGAAGATTAATAAACTTACAAGTTTATTTTATTTTACCATTCAGTTCAACCCGTGAATTTACCATACTTATGAAAATCTTTATTTCACTTTCGAATGCGTATTTACGTCATGATTTTATATAAATACAAAAATATCCTATTTGATACAATTATCAATTGCTTCCCGTTTCATGCCTCTCCGTGTTATCTGAAAAATATACTTTGCTCATTGCAAATATCAACTGTTCAACCAGAACTGAAATGTTGGTTGAATGCGGGCTTGCGCTAACCACTCTCCTTCGGAAAATCTCCTGTTCCAGACTAAAAATGATTAAACTACTTCATAGGCTCTCTCTCAATACATATGGTTATTAGAAAATATAATATCCAAGAATTATTTAGGAAAATTATAAAAATTATTATTATTATTATTGAGGAGTGCGTCAGGCCTCGGCAGCCGGCACAGTTCATATCCTCGCCGCTAGATGGGGGCTTCATTCATTCCATTCCTGACCCGGTCGGAGACTGGAAGCAGGCTGTGGATTTTCATTTTCATTATTATTATTATTAGTGGATTATTATTATTATTATTAGTTATATTATTTTAAATATATTTAATTATCATCTCATTATGTGAGAATCCACATGTTCGAATCTTCGAATATGGAAAAAATATCAATTCCTCAACAAAAATAATTTAACTCAACCATTACATCGACGGTTTTCCGTGATATCCCTAAAATATGAAATATTCAAATAAATGCTCGAAATGCTCGGTCATCGATCCTAAACTGTTCTGAGTGCTGAAAATACTCAGAATAACTCTAATATGTCTTGCGTAAATCATTGCAAGATTTAAATACGAAGAAAAATAAATGTGTTGGTCATCTGCAGAAAAAATAGTTTGTTCCAATTAGCTAGGCATAATATAATTCAAATGTGGCTTACATTTCTTGATGGTCTTGAAGCGTAGTGAACCTGGTCAGTACCAGATTTATCCATAGACATGCCCTAGCGGACAAGCATGTATAATCCTTTTATCGGCCGCTATTATATACCCACAATCCGTCTAGTCAGACATAGTGGTAGTATCTCTTGACGTTTTAATTAACTGTTGTTCCATTTTAATATGGGATTCTATCAAAGCCATAACAGTTTGTTTAAATAGGGTCAGATCTAAGTGATCTATTCTTAGATATGTCAGTTGTAACATAACTCATGGTAATCTTATCAATACAAGAAGACACTGACAGTCTAACCAATCAACGGCTGTTCTGAAGATCGTTCCCTGGGCATGGCTTCACACCATCTACCAAGCGCTAAGCAACCTGTAGTTTCCCTTGCGTAGACTAATGAACACCACCGTGATAGACTGGTCTTCAATGTACTGATAGATCGAAGTGGTTAACAAGTTACAAACATGAAAACTGACTGAAATGGATTAAACATCCAAGTATTAGGTTATTACTGGACTGTGACAAAGTACTAATTCTAGACAAAGTCTAGCATATGTCCATGTAGAAACATAAATATTTCCACTAATGTCTGTAGAAAAAAAATTCAATCACCTCAGTGATTCTCCTCGCCGGAAACTTACTAAGTTCCACCTCGTAGCGCAGCACTTTTGTGACTATCACAACTTTGAAAATTACTTCTGCGTAGATCCGGCAACCATGTGCCTTGGCTCAGCGTAGCAGCAACTTGCTAGGCAAGTGCTTGTGTCGAAGTGAGCTAACCATGCCTGCGCCAGCCGGCTTTTATTCAAAACTGCCAGGGTCACGCGTCATCACGCTGAAATCTAGAAATCCTCATATCTCTAGTATCCCTGGTCCGATTTACTTGATACTAAGTGCATTCTCTTTCATTTGGCCGTGCCAGTAATCTGATCCCAGTCTCAAGTCTCTACTCCATGGTTAACTATTTAATCAATAAATAGCCTCGACCTCTGCTAATACTCGCTACGTCACTTGACATGCTAGTATCGGTATATTCTTTCCAATTCCTTCTCGAAGCAATGTAGCGCGATATTCAAATATCTCAACTTTCAAAAGCGGCTGTAGCCTTTCCCTTGATATCTAGGTGTCTGAATCTTGGAATACCCATTCCTAGAGTTGGGCACATCCACCCCACACCTAGCAAAAAATAAAAATTGAAAAATTTTTATTTTTCCTATCTACACATTAAATCATCTGGTTCTTGAATAGTAAATCTTCAAATTCGATGCATTATAAGTTCCCACGATGTTACCAGTTCGTGTATTAGCGACTTCATAGCTTCCATTGTTGTTTACTTCCACAATACGATAGGGTCCAGCGTAAAGGCTTGCAAACTTCGAGTACACTCGATTTTGTACGTCAGAGGGTGTAGGTCTTTTCACTAAAACAAGAGTTCCTACGCGCAAGGGTCTGCGAAAACGCTTTCCTCTCACTCTGCGCTCTCTTTTCTCAGCTTGGCTCCTCAACTTGTCTAAAGCTAAAGTTTCCCTCATCTGACGACTTGGTTCAATCTCAGGTGGAATAGAGATGATTCGATCCCATAATCTTGTTGGTTTAATTCCATGATGAAGCAACATGGCAATCTGTCCAGTACTCTCATGAATTGTAGAGTTGATGGATTCGGATGCTAAAGAGAGAACATCCATCCATTTCCAATGCTCATTTGGACAATAGAGGCGGCAAAATTTTGCTATTTCAGCCATCACGCGTTCTGCGGGATTGCTCTCTGGATGTCTAATAGAACAAAACAATTGTCTAATCCCAAGTATATTCATGACGGTTCGAAATTCTAAAGATGTAAATTGAGGTCCACGATCTGATAAAAGGAATTCCGGTTTGCCTGCTTCCGGAATTACGTTGTCTCTAATTCTCTTCGCACAATATTTTGCGTTTGCCTTCTGGATTGGGTGTAACATAGTGTATTTGCTGAAAACATCCATTGTCACCAGAATATATCGGTTACCTCTTTTAGACTTTGGGAGAGGACCATATAAATCAGTCGCGAAGATTTCACAAGGCTTAGAAGGAATAATAGGCCTTGGTAATTCTCTGAATAATCTAGAATTATGTTTACTCCTTTGGCATAAGTCGCATTCTCGAATAGTGTTCCTGACAGTTTGTCGCATTCGCTCCCACGAAAATTTCTCTTGAATCATGTTGACCGTCTTATCTACTCCAGCATGACCTGCGATTCGATGTGCCATCCAGATAATGGGTTTTTGCATTCGTGGAGGTATCACTACTCTCAGCTTCGTATGGTCGGGATCTGCAAACTTGTAGATTAAACCATCTAACATCATAAAATCTCTGGAAATTCTTTCAGTTTCCACAAAATCATCATCATTTGGATCCATGTCTCCCTGTAGAAAACGAAAAATGTTTCTAAAACGTCGGTCTCTCCTCTGGGATAAATGCAACAATCTTAACCTTCTCAAGGTATCTTCATCCTCTTGCGTCAGGTTAACTTGAAAAACCTTAGATGTAGACTCCACTGCTCTACTCAATAAATCAGCTCCCACGTTCAACTTTCCAGGAGTGTGTTCAATAACTAGGTTGAATTGTTGAATAAAAAGTGACCATCTAGTTATCCTATCACTGGCAAAGTTTGTTCTCAAGATAAACTCCAATGCGTGGTGATCAGTCCTCACAATGACTGAATGTCCAATTAACATTTTCTTCCACGACTCCAACGCGAATATTACAGCAAGTGCTTCTAACTCTGTGGTGTAATAATTCCTTTCTGATGGACGAAGTTTCCTGCTAATGAACGCCAGGTAACGTCTCTTGTGGTCGTCATCTTCTTGAAGAAGAATAGCTCCAATCCCTACGGTGGATGCATCAGATTCTATGATGAAATTCTTGGTAAAGTCAGGATACTCCAATTTCACGCTGTTTACCAATAACCTCTTGGTATCTTGAAATGATTGTTCACAATCTTCATCCCATTTCCATTTGTTTCCTTTCTTTAATAATTCCTGCAATGGCGCTACCGTCTTGGTGAAGTTTGGACAATGCCCTGCAAAGAATTGGCATGTCTCGAGAAAACTGCGGACATTCTTCACTCTAGTAGGTCTAGGGAAATTTGCAATTGCCTGTATCTTCGTCTCATTGGGACGGTATCCTTCTCCATCCAAAATGTGACCCAAATATTTTATTTCCTTCCGAAAGAACTGACATTTTCGAAGGTTTACTTTGAAGTTCGCTTTTCTCAAATCTGCGAATAACATCTGAAGATGTAGCAAATGTTCCTCCTTAGTCTCAGATGCAATTAAGATATCATCTATGTAGCGAATTGCTATCTCTTTTACTTCAGGACTCAAATTTTGTTCCAGTGCTCTGATCAAAACAGATCCAGATGTTTTGACTCCAAATGGTAGACGGCGGAATACATATGTCTGCTGGTCAAACATAAATCCCGTAAACTTCTTGGAATCTTCACTAAGCCTAATGTGATGGTAGGACGAAGTGAGATCATTATTAGAGAACCAGACCTTGCCTTGGAATTTCCTTAACAATTCCCTAATGATTGAAGGTCTGTCATACTCTGGCAGTAATCTTGAATTCAAATTTCGCGCGTCTAAACATAGTCTCAGACTTCCATCTTGCTTAGACACTACTGCTAATGGATTGACATAAGATGTAGTGTACTTTTCAATCACATTGTTGCTTTCCATCTCCTTGATAAGCACTTTTACTCTTTCTCGATGCTTTTCCGCAACCGGATACAATTTAGCATGGAAAGGTGCATCATCATTTACACGAATACGATATTCAAAATCTTTAATTTCACCAGGTTTAATATCAAAAATATCGTGATACTCTTCCAAAATTTTTCCTAGCTCTGGGGACTCCTCCTCAGTGTAGACTTCTCTTCCTTCAGCTTCATGAAAAATCAGAGACCATTGAGCATCTCCCTCGATGTCTTCCTCTTCTTTTCCCTCGAAGTTAATCTCTTCGGTATTCTTAAATCTGATCGTCTCTGTCTTCATGTCTATCACTGCTTGATATTTCTGAATGAAATCCGCTCCCAATATCATGTCAAAAGCCATGTCCTTCATTACTACAAACACATGTCGGAAATCATGTCCTCCAATCGTAATACATAAGTATAATTGTGTTTTACACAGTGATATTTTGTTGGGTATTATTCCTTGGATCTTAATTCCTGATACTGGAATCTCCTCTAAATTCTCTTTGAGCTTCCACAGAATATAAAGCTTCTCACTCACAAGACAAAGCATAGCCCCAGTATCAATCAAAGTATCGACAGGCATACCGAATACTTCGCATGATATGATTGGCATTCTAATTCTTGTACCCATTTCTTTCCGTTCGTCATTCTGTTGAATTAAGTCATCATCCTCTGCTTGCCATTTAATAATTCTGGTAGTGAAAGTTTTTAAAATTCTATCTTCTACTGTGAATTCGAAGTTTGTTTTTTTTTTCGTTTCCATTCCCCCGGGATTGTTGTGTTCCCGATGGACCTGGTTCATTGTGCTTCTGTTCCAAGAACTGCAAGTTATCTTGGTGTCTTGCTTCTAAATTCTTTCTCGTCTCCTTGTTGAACTCTTCATTGGACTGACGAGTATCCACATTCCCTCTGTTATTGTAGTTGTTTCTACCATAGTATCTTCTTTCCTGGTACCTTCCTTGGTTATCCCGTGGCCTTCTCCATCGAGTATTATATCGATTTCCACCATCCGGTCTCGCATAAGGCTTGTAACTGTATCTGTTACTGTACTGATTCCATCCTCTTTTATCGGGATCTTCCCTCGGCGTTTTCTCTTCTCGCCCCTCTCGAATCTCTCGAGGTGTTTGAGAATAACTGTCGGCCATAACAGCATACACAGCGTTGTTATTCTTTCCTCCCTTCTGATGGAAGAATTGAGCATTCGTATGATCCAGCTTCTGTAATACCTCGTCAAATTGCTCCATATTATAGATGTCAGCAGCGATCAAAGTCCTCTGGACGTCTGCTGGAAACTGACGTATCAATGCAGTAATTAATTCGTTATCTGGCATCGGCGGATCTAAATGTTGCAGTTTAGAAAGCTGTCCAGAAAAGTACGTAGAGTATCGAGTAGGTTGTGACGTCGAGAATCTCTTCGAATATAACTCTGCTCTGACTTGCTGTTGGGTTTCCGGGGACCAAAACTTTTTCAATAACCCACGAGAAAACTCCTCAAAAGTGGTTAGAGTGGATCCAAAAGCTCTAAACCAAAGAAGTGCAGGACCTTCCAAAAATTTCCCTATCACTTGGATCTGTCTTTCCTTAGGGATCTTGGAATCTTTCAGGTAATCCCCTGCTTCTCTCAAAAATTCCACAGGCTGCTCCTAGATGTATCTGTATCTGTTCCTTTCCCCTTACACTTGGCATTTTCAACAGATGGTCAGACTGTTTCTCGTCCTTGATTTGAGTTTTCATAGCCTCAAGTTCCTTCTGGTTTTCTTCTGCCATTTTCTTAATTGCTTCAGTTTCTTTACAATTCTCCTTAACATCAATGGATATCTGGTTCATAACAGCCTCGTGACTTTTCAATGACCCTGTCATATCTGATATGTCCTTCTGAGTTGCTTGGATATCTTTGGAAATTACTTGAATATGGGATGACAAAGATTCCCTAATCTCCTTGATTCCCTCTTGGTTCTCCAGCTTGAGTGTGTCTTTAATTTCATTGACAACTGTGGTTTTAATTTCAGTTTGTAACTCATTAATCACACCTTCTCTTATTTCTCCCATTACAAGTTCTTTGAATTGTTCTGTCAACCGTTGAACAACTAGAATTCCCATCTCATTACTCTCCTTCTTCACTCTGACTTCTAGGTTGATCATGTCTTCACCAACTTTCCTAAGACCATGTTCTATCCTATCAGCTAAGCTTTGGGATCTAAGATCGGCATCGCGAAATTTATCGTCCATTAAACTTGCGTTAGTAGCTAATGAAGTTTCGAGCTCATGTGTTTTTTCGCATAATTTATTCATTTTACTCTCAAGTGTCATTTTCAAAATTTCAGAATTCTCTTTAAATTTACTTTCCATAGAATTAAATTTACTATTTAAATTTTCTTTCAAGTTACCTTTTAACCTGCTTTCTAAAGAATCAGAATTTTCTTTAAGTTTCCTTTCCAAAGCCTCAGTATTTTCTTTCATAATGGCTGCTACACGCAGTCCAGCTTCTTTTGAACTCTCCTCCAAACTCCTCATCATCCTCATCATTTCTTCCATAATTTTCAAATATTATTCAAAACTTAGGGGTATACAATATTGGCAAACACAATCTTATAACTAGAACAAGAAATATGAATAGCTAATTGGAACACTCTAATAAAATGAGATTTGTCCTAATGTCGACGTGATGGAAAAACAAAATTCTCTACTTTTACGAATTACATTTACCACAATATCACAAGAAAAATATGCAAGTTCTCAAATATCCTCCACCTGGATTCTAATAATGCGTATGTCCAGTCATCGAACGTTTACTACTGAATTTACTTGACGCCCTAATGGTTAAGCCATTATCAAAAATAATCAAACCCATTCTAATTATTAACCAAGTTACATTTTTAATTTTCCCCACTAACTGGGTTTCCTACTAATTTATTCATCCAAACCAGACATCTCTCAACTCCCAAAATATTTCTATAAAATTATCACAATTTAAATCGGCATGCGATTGACCATGTCTAAATCGAGACCCACGTTCGAAGCCATTTCTCTCTCTATCTTATTTTATGTGCCCGTTTAGACCGGAGTCCGCACGACCACATATGCATTTTACCAATAATCAGTCAGCACGAGAGTCAAAATATCCCGGAGCGCCAGATGGGTTAAAGCTAATCGCAAAAACGACATCAAATGAAAAAATGCTTTACTGATTTTTGGCTCAATGCAACAATAAGGATAGAAGGAGATTCAACTGGGCGAAACACATCAAGTAAAATTATCTCATTTTATTTTGAATTTAAAATTGACTGCAAAAATGCTCAAAGCAGCATCACTCACGTGTGGCGACCCACACTCCTATTTACACAATATACAGAAATTTTCCAAACACATTTGACAATTAGCTTTGGAAACACAAGTCTGATTAATAGTCCTGTAGACTGTGTTCCAAAATTATTTATGATTAATTCCAGTTCAAATTTAATTGTCTCTACTGGAAATATCGTAGATCACTGTTTGAATTTTTACATAATATTAACACTCGTAGAATAAATGTTCATAGAATTTTTAACTTTCACTTATTTTTCCAGTTTCAAAAATATATTGTCGAAAAATATTGTTATTTCTGAATCAACACAAATTATTTACACATATTAATAACATCTGAAAAGTATTTGACCTTGAGCATAGCATCGAAGAACTGTGCGAAGCACAACAAAAATTAATCGTTCTTCTGACATTAAACATTCGAGAAGTGACTCGATTATGAACTTCCAAGTTCCTAACAAAATATATGATTTCTGAATCATCAACTTGATCAATAAATTGTTGAACCATTCAACTATTCAATTTTCCACTTGGAATCATTATTATAAAAAATATTTATATTCATGGCCATTTTTAGCAACTTTCACAACTTGCAATTCTTCGACAGAATGCGGAAATAAAAATTGTAGTTTCGTAATGAATTCATTTAGTTCATGGCACTAGGATTGAAAATATCCTTCAAATTATTCGTGGTTAAAGAATTATTTTTAATTGGCAGTGGCCCATTCTATTATTTGTGTAAGAACACAATATTACAACAACAACGGCAAAGGTCTTCCTCTGAAGAAGAATAAACTACTATAATGACAAATCCGGGTTCTAGCAAAATCAAAGTCTTAATGGAATCCGTAAACAAGGTTGAAATAAGAACTGATGGTTTTAAGAAATAACCCTCGGGTCATTCATACGACGAAATGTGTGGCTCCAATACTCCTTCTATAAACCTGAGCCATCGAACCTGCTATTTGATTGATGCTCGAAAAAACCTCCTCATTCCTGCGACTTAAACATGCGCACCTGGGAATGGCATTTCAACTACTCCACACACATAAATTTTCTTCCCAAAATTTATAAAATAAATCAAGCCTCTGCTTGTTATCAACACTGGAAGATTAATAAACTTACAAGTTTATTTTATTTTACCATTCAGTTCAACCCGTGAATTTACCATACTTATGAAAATCTTTATTTCACTTTCGAATGCGTATTTACGTCATGATTTTATATAAATACAAAAATATCCTATTTGATACAATTATCAATTGCTTCCCGTTTCATGCCTCTCCGTGTTATCTGAAAAATATACTTTGCTCATTGCAAATATCAACTGTTCAACCAGAACTGAAATGTTGGTTGAATGCGGGCTTGCGCTAACCACTCTCCTTCGGAAAATCTCCTGTTCCAGACTAGAAATGATTAAACTACTTCATAGGCTCTCTCTCAATACATATGATTATTAGAAAATATAATATCCAAGAATTATTTAGGAAAATTATAAAAATTATTATTATTATTATTAGTGGATTATTATTATTATTAGTTATATTATTTTAAATATATTTAATTATCATCTCATTATGTGAGAATCCACATGTTCGAAACTTCGAATATGGAAAAAATATCCATTCCTCAACAAAAATAATTTAACTCAACCATTACATCGACGGTTTTCCGTGATATCCCTAAAATATGAAATATTCAAATAAATGCTCGAAATGCTCGGTCATCGATCCTAAACTGTTCTGAGTGCTGAAAATACTCAGAATAACTCTAATATGTCTTGCGTAAATCATTGCAAGATTTAAATACGAAGAAAAATAAATGTGTTGGTCATCTGCAGAAAAAATAGTTTGTTCCAATTAGCTAGGCATAATATAATTCAAATGTGGCTTACATTTCTTGATGGTCTTGAAGCGTAGTGAACCTGGTCAGTACCAGATTTATCCATAGACATGCCCTAGCGGACAAGCATGTATAATCCTTGTATCGGCCGCCATTATATACCCACAATCCGTCTAGTCAGACATAGTGGTAGTATCTCTTGACGTTTGAATTAACTGTTGTTCCATTTTAATATGGGCTTCTATCAAAGCCATAACAGTTTGTTTACATGGGGTCAGATCTAAGTGATCTATTCTTAGATATGTCAGTTGTAACATAACTCACGGTAATCTTATCAATACAAGAAGACACTGACAGTCTAACCAATCAACGGCTGTTCTGAAGATCGTTCCCTGGGCATGGCTTCACACCATCTACCATGCGCTAAGCAACCTGTAGTTTCCCTTGCGTAGACTAATGAACACCACCGTGATAGACTGGTCTTCAATGTACTGATAGATCGAAGTGGTTAACAAGTTACAAACATGAAAACTGACTGAAATGGATTAAACATCCAAGTATTAGGTTATTACTGGACTGTGACAAAGTACTAATTCTAGACAAAGTCTAGCATATGTCCATGTAGAAACATAAATATTTCCACTAATGTCTGTAGAAAAAAAATTCAATCACCTCAGTGATTCTCCTCGCCGGAAACTTACTAAGTTCCACCTCGTAGCGCAGCACTTTTGTGACTATCACAACTTTGAAAATTACTTCTGCGTAGATCCGGCAACCATGTGCCTTGGCTCAGCGTAGCAGCAACTTGCTAGGCAAGTGCTTGTGTCGAAGTGAGCTAACCATGCCTGCGCCAGCCGGCTTTTATTCAAAACTGCCAGGGTCACGCGTCATCACTCTGAAATCTAGAAATCCTCATATCTCTAGTATCCCTGGTCCGATTTACTTGATACTAAGTGCATTCTCTTTCATTTGGCCGTGCCAGTAATCTGATCCCAGTCTCAAGTCTCTACTCCATGGTTAACTATTTAATCAATAAATAGCCTCGACCTCTGCTATTACTCGCTACGTCACTTGACATGCTAGTATCGGTATATTCTTTCCAATTCCTTCTCGAAGCAATGTAGCGCGATATTCAAATATCTCAACTTTCAAAAGCGGCTGTAGCCTTTCCCTTGATATCTAGGTGTCTGAATCTTGCAATACCCATTCCTAGAGTTGGGCACACAGTGTGATCATGAATAAGCCCATTTACTTGGGCCAAGCCATTTTAGACTTTTCCAAATCGGTCATGTATAGATTCCATTACGAGTTTGCCAAACAGCATTTCGAGGACATATCTCTTTTGTGTATGGATACGGACTCGTTTATTTATCATATTCGCCACTGCAACCCCTATGTTGTGATGAAGCAACATAGTGACTGGTTCGACACCATCGTATAGCGCTGACAACGTGTTTCAGCTGCCCATAAAACAAGAAGGAAATGGGTGTTTTAAAAGATGAATGCGGTGATTGTATCATGACGGAATTCGTTTGTTTGGCTTCCAATATGTATGCCTATCACACACTAGACTGTAAGGCAGCCAAACGAGCAAAAGGCGTAGGTATAGCAGCCGTGAAATCGCTATGTGTAGACGACTACCTAGCGGTTTTACCCACTGGCAAAGCTATGTCGCATAAACAGTGCAGGATTCAATCCAACAACCATAATTTGTATCTCGTGGAACACACCCTCGCCTCGATGGATAACAAACGTGTGTGGACGGATGACCTGCTCACCAGCCTGCCATTGGGTTATCACCACGAGGAGCAGATGTGATTATTGTGTTTTATCGTTTCGAGACATAGCTTTTTGTAACTAGTAGTAGTAGATTTTGTATTTTGTAAATATCCGTTTTTTGTCATCGTGAATAATGGATTTTGTAAATAGTGGTAACTACCTAGGCCCTTTGCTCTTTCAAGTCCTGTGCAACCATTTTTATTTTTTAAAATTGACTGGTTTGGAAATTTAAAATGGTAAATGGTAAATATTTGATTTAAGGCTGTACGAAGGTGCTATTTGTTTTATTAGTAACTTAAATAAGTTATAGGATTTTTTTGCAATGGTAAATGGTAAATTGTTAACTAAAAGTTCTTTGGGATGAGTGTGCACGTCAAGGATGTTCTTTGGGAATAAATAAGAGTGGTTTTGTTTGTTCCCAAAGACAGGCATGGTTGTGTGAATGTATGACTACAGAGAGAAAGAGAGAAAGCTTGTGTGTAGGTAGCATTTATCGTTCGACCAGTGCCAACACGGCGAGGTAGGGTGGGGAGGGAAAAATCGACGCTTATATATTAATGGTAAATAGTAATTTTGTTTTTCAATAGTTTCGTTTCTTTGAAAAATGCAGCGGTCGATAGGCGTTATTTTGTAAAACAGTATTACCTGCAGCAGTACCGGTAGTAGTAAGCCTCTACGTTAATGCAAACACATAGACAGACTGTACCATCACCTTGGTCAAGCACTCGCAACAACACCATTTACAAAATAACGTTAAATGAAAAATCATGTTTAACAAATATGAACTTTCAACGTACACAAAATGCAAAATGTGTAAATAGCAAAATTGGAAATCCATGTTTCCATATCATCAATTTCAAAAACTTCAAACGTACATTTTTAAAAAGTGTAAATTGGGAAATTGACAAATGGCAATGTGTGAAATGTGAAAATGAAAAAATTAACAAATTACTATCATCATTTTTAAATTTAAAAAACATCGTGCTCTGGTAAACCTTGTTTTTATTTCATAGCAAATAGAGCTTTACAAAAAATAGAATACAAAGAAATACCAAATCCCCATTACTTTCTTTCAATGTTCATGTACCGACAGTAGTGGCTACGCGCGCTAAAGCGCAGCGTTAGGTCATGGGGCCAAGCTCTCTGCTGACTCGGTAGACGCGTGGGTTCGAGCCCCACCGTCGGCCGTCCTTGAAATGGTTTTCCGTGGTTTCCCATTTTCAACACCAGGCAAATGCTGGGACGGTACCTACTGACAGGCCACGGCCGCTTCCTTCCACATCCTTGCCCAGTTTCATTCACCTTCATCAATTCCATCTCTCATCCCGACGCGCAGGTCGCCCACGGGCGTCACTTAGAAAGACCTGCACTCGGCCTCTCAGGAGGCCACACGAGAAAAAAAAATGTTCATGTCCACGCATCATTAACTTTCCTTTCATAGCACTCATCACAATCAGGGCTGCCAACCTCTCTCCCACTGAGGCATCACCAGATGTCAAACGTTGTTTAGCTCTTTTCAACAACATTTTATTAGTCACATGTCTTAAAGCAGGATGACTATGGCGATGAAAAAGGTCATGTTCTTTGCATGCTTGATCCAAAGGATTAAATGGTACATCACCACGCTGCAAACGTTCTTCAAGGCACGTTCCAGGACCACAAAAACGGTAACCAGGTAGGTGGATTTCAAAAAGTAAGTATTGAATGACTTTGTCAATGACGCCATTGCCAGTACAAGTTAAATATATCCTTTTCCATCGATTGCGAAAAGGTTTGATCTTCCTCCTCCTCCTCCTCTGTGGACGATGTTTGTTGTTGTTGTTGCTTTTTCTTGCCATAAAAACCGTGGAATTATGAAATAATGTCCTTACACTGACTTTTATGACCGTGATACGGTTTGACCAGCTGGCAAGTAGCACACTGTCGTATAGATGGTAATTTTGCCATGGCCTCTTGCTTATGGTGATCGTAATCCGTCCATGGTTGCAATTCACTTAACACAGGGTCTTGTGTCCATGATTTTGGTACATATTGCCAGATTTCATTGATGGTATTACTTCATTTGGAGCCATTTTGTAGTTGTGAGAGGTTCAATAATTTGTAAGAAGAACTATTTTCAAACAACGTCGAGTTTCCACATGTTTTACGGGCTACCGTCGTTGCTTGATAATTACCTGTTTCCTTATTACTTGTCAGGCATAAACATAATGAATGATTATATCTCTTCTCTATATATATAAGATTGAAAGATTGTCTGTTTTTTCTGAATTTCTACGGAAATTTGCGTTATTTACGCGTTTCAGACTGTTTTATGACGGATGCGTGCGAAAATAATTTTTTGTCTGTCTGTCTGTCTGTCTGTCTGTTTGTCTGTGGACAAGTATGTTCCCTTATAACTCGAGAACGGCTGGGTGGATCAACGTAAAATTTGGTACAGATATCCTTCAGAGGCACGACACTAATCATTGATGTAACTCTTCTCTGAAGCTACAATAAAAGGGGGCCTACCGCCTTAAAACACTTGCTGAAATAGGCGTAGAAGGGCGAGACAAAGCTCATTTTCAGCCCCTCAATGTGAGAAATGAAACTTGGGGGCCCTTAAGGGACCCCGAAAACTGCCTTTTTAGGCCCTAAAACCAACCGTTTTTGAGATATTCCCAGAAAACTAATTTCATTTAATACAATAATGAAAGAATGCAATCCGGTAACCATGGCAACAGAAACTCACAGGTCCATCTATTGCTGTAAGACGCAATACAATTCCATTTATTACTTTACTGAGATAGTTTGCAAACGGTTATAAGGCTATAACGGAACAAAATCAAGCTGTAAAATTCATCAATACATAGGGTATAATGCGTTTAAGGGGGTCAAGGGGTACTCCAGAATTTTTTACACGCGATTTACACGTGCGGGTGTGGTACGGACGGTCTATTACGTCCCTATCTCTATATTGCTATATTATTATAATAATTATTATTATTACTATACTACGGCCTACAACGACGAGACAAAGCTTATTTTCTGCCCCTTGGTGTCAGAAACAAAACTCGGGGACCCTAAATAGCCGTAAAGGGTTCCCGAAAACTACATTTTAAGCCTCTAATACCAACAGTTTCTGATATTCCAAGAAAACTAATTTCATTCAATAAACTAATGAAGGAATGCACGCCAATAGCCATGACAAAAACATCTCAAAAGGTGACATCCAACTTTCCATCTATTTCTGCAGGAAGTAATGCCACTCCATTTATTAAATTTCTGTGAACGTTTGCAAATGGCAATAAGGTTATCATGGAACCAACTAAAACTGTAAAATTCATCAATGCGCTTAAGGGGGTCAGGGGTTACCATAGATTTTTTTCTCAGAACTTAAACGTGAGATATGTCGTACAGAAGGTCTATTATATCTCCAAACACCAACGTGACGTTTATTGCGTTTCGTCTACGAGGTTTTCAATTTTATTTTCACGTCAGGAAGTACACGTTAGGTAGGCTAAATTTATTTTCTGAGCATATTTTAACTAATCATTTATCTTTGTCGACAAACAGGTTCCACGCCTCTAACCATTGCAACAGTAGCTCCATTGATTACGTCTGGCTATTAATACCATAGACCGTTCGAAGAATGGGTACTTCTGCTAGTATATATATATGCTAATTACCACTCTTAGGCTTGTTGTCATTTGCCTGGTAGGGGTGGCCCAGTTACCCCCGAAAAAGGTCCAAAGAAGGGGTAACTGGATCCAGGGGGTCCAGTACCCCAATGATACAATTATAACGTTTTACGAAAAGAAGATGAAGGCTACATTGTTCTTTTTTAACAAACGGCATTTTCAGACGATGAAATTCAAAGAACCCGATGAAGAATCCTGAATTAGAGCGTTTGACATTGTACGGAAACCTCCACAACCGGTAACAAGTAGGTACGCTCGATTTAATAATAAGATTGGTTTTGCAGCAGACTTGAGTGATCTAACTAACATCTACTAAGTTTTCCTTAATGTGTAAGGACTCATAAACTAAGTGTTTGAACTCAAAAAAATAATTTTCTTTTCTTTTCCTTTTTTTGTGTCATATTTTGGAATTTCGTGGTCAGAAATTATGGTAATTTCTTTGAATTTATTGAAATTTCTTTGCAAAAAACAGGTTTAATTAAATACATATATAAATATATTACTTTTTTCTTATTATATGCCTTTTCTTTGCCTTTTTTATTAGGGTCCGATACAACGTCCGGAATGTGTACTTGTATCAAACAATTAATCATAGTAATATTTTTTCTAAATCAATTTAATGTATAACAATAGATCCACTTGCCCCATGCATTTGCTGCAGTGGTTTTATAGAATATAGCATTGGGTGGTCCAGTTCCCCCTACTTCACGGGGCAACTGGGCCACTAGGAAAACAAAAATTACGTGTACAGAGAGAAAAAATATAAAATGTTAAAAAATGCTTTAATTGGTATGTCGTATGTTGGTTTGTTAATTGCTAAATAATTGTACAATATTTTGCAGTAAACAATTGCTTGTTACTTGTTCCAAATTACAGTTCTATGAAGGTAAGTGGAGGTCATGTTGTAAAATCATGGCCCTGTTACCCCAGGTCACCTTACAGGGGGCCAAACTTATTTTTTGAAAAATCCAAATCCAGTCCTTCATAGGGAAAAACAGCTCCGTTGTGGAAAAGACATGCATTTCTCAATTGCAGGTGATCAAATTGTGTAGCATCTTTGGTTTGTTGATACTTGCGATTGGTTTGAAAACCCACTCTAATGTAGAGAGGTCTCTCTGTATAGTGGGCTGTTTTTACAGACCAAATGTGCGTGTTGGTGATTGGCAATAGGGGGTACTCATGGAGGTACTCCTTCTAAATTCCATGGGTAAAGGCATACCTTTTCCCACAATCTTGAGCATTTCCAGTTTTTTTTGCTATCGGAAAGGGTGACATGTGGTACTTTCCATAGCATTCGTTGTAGTAGAATTTTTAAATCTATGGGTGCATCTTCGGCTCCCTTGAGTGCATTATTATCACTCCTGTGACCAGATAAAGCACTTGCCTTGCAATGACCACAATACGCTAGTGATCTTCGGCAAAGCCTAAAATGAGTTTAAGAGGTAAACATCCAGTAAAGCTGCCATCGGTGTGTACCATCCAGTCATTGGTTAAGTCAGGGGACCAACCTGCCATGCAAAGTGTTTTACCTTCTTCCTCACTATAAGAGGGGTATAGTTTCATGATACTTGAAATACCCACATTTCGAGTGCTATCCACCACAATATCGTTAATCACATAGCGCACCTCTGAAAACAGAAAAGCAAAAGCATGGTTGACTAACTTGGATGTCATGGGTGTAGAACCATCGGCTTTTGTGAGCCGACCTTCAATCTGAATGACACTTTCATGCGGTAGGGTGTAAATATCTTTGTGGTTGATAACACCACCTCTAGGATAGAATTCATCATGTAGGTTTACGTGGTAACTCAGATGCTGTAAAATCTGCTTGTCCTTAGGTGTTAACGTGTATTTACGTGGCAAACAATTAACACCATTCCTAGACGGTGTTGTTTCTTTATACACCAACTTCATAGTGGCTTTAAAACCAACTTGTAACACTGGTGTGTTGAATCTAGTTGAATCAGTTGTTTGGCTCTATTGATCAGTCTTAATGTTATGTTACTAATATGATCAACAGCCACAGAATGAAAAAGCACCACTGGAGGGTTTTCGCGAATAATATAGCCATTGGGCCATGTCACAATAAAATCATAGAACGAATGGGATGGCTCTTGATTGGTGTACACATTGCTAATAATATTACTAGTCACCGACACGTGATGGTCCTCAATCAATTTCACTTCATAGTCCGAATCATTTTTCTTGTTTGGCTCCAACACTCGTGGTTTAAATCCCAGTAAAGGGCCAATGGAATTGGGTTGTGTTTCAAAGTCAATCTTAAACGTGGATAAAATACCTGCAGCGATGAGTGTTGGTATTTCCTGTAAGTTCAAACTTGCGTGTTCCATCAAGAAATTACTTTAACCATATTGGTTGCTCAGCACCACATAAATGTGTTCATAAATATCGTCTATCGTATATCGACCAGGGTTTAGGGTTAGCACAGAATCATCATAGTAAAACTTGTTGTTCACATTTTTACGTACGTTGTATATTCTATTGTACGTCTCAAGAGAAACAAGTCCCAAACCATAAGGTCTCTCACTCAATTCAATAGGAGGGTAAAAGCCTAGGCTGACTTCAGGTCCACATCCATGCAGTGTAAACGTGTAAACATACTGTTGACGTTTTTGCTTATGCTGTGTCTTATATAAAAGCATTAAACACAAACGCCCACACTCTTGGCTGTTAAACTTTTGCTGACGTTTGACATTATAATATATCTTGGTCCTGTTTCCAAAATACGTAACTAGTTCATGGGCGGGGGCAGATTCCCAAAACTGTCAAAGTACCATACCGTGGATCCCTCTTTCACCTAGGCTACATAATAGGTTCCTGGCCCTTGGTAATCATCTAGATTTAGAGCAGCACATTCCTGTTTCCATGGTCTAGGCGGTAATTGGTTCCGCATAAACACACCTCGAAAATCAGAAAACTTTAGTTGTTTGGCATAGCTTTCGACTTCTTCATGGGTCAGGGCGTGTCGTGCTATGGCTGTGGTTAAATTGCATTTTAATTTTTATTTGGAGATAGATAAATCCCAAGTCCTTGTTGATAAAAGGCTGGATTTAAATTAGCGTTTCTAGCCGCCATAGCAATCGCTTCCATCGTTTCATTGTGTCACTGACTCTCTATCAATTGTTGTTTGCCCTGCTTTACAGCTTTAATGGTTTTAGCCACCGCGCTGGCACCACCCAAAAGTGTACCCAGGGCAGCCAGACTGGCTCGTTTGGGGACAGGAATCACTCGACCTTGTTTTGAAACCTGTCGTTTACGTTTTGGAATAACACGTCTCTCTGCTGCTTGAAGGGCTTTCTTTATCGTCAACACGTTATTTTTTATTTTTTCATTCGCAAGGGGTTGTCAGCTCATTCTTTGGCAATGACAGGGTCTTTCTTTTAGTATTTTTCACCACGTATCTTTGTTTCACCATGATGATGACGAACCACCTTTCACAAGAAAGTTTAAGTGACAACTAACGTGTGATCATTATTTCATGTCTGTATATTCAAGTTCCACATAAAGCGAAAAATCGTTTATCGTGTTTCCTGCTTGCTTGACATCCCACGTAAGTATGAGATGAAATGATAATTCATCACCTGCATTGACTGTTTGATGGTTATGTACCAACATCCTATAACGGTTTATCTCTACATGTAAATGTTTCTCATCAGGCATCGATTGTTTAATGTGAATGACACCATGATAGTGTAATCGATATTGTCTTAAACCTGAAGAAAGCACATACGTAAGTTGGTCATTGACTAGCGGTAAATGGTTCCTGTCATTCACAGGTTTTTCATTGGTCAGATACACTAAAAATATGGATGGGACGAATTTATAGTCTTTTCATTTGATAGGTCACGTAACGTTTGGTGCAGACATCATCATTTTCTCGTGGGTCTTCCACGTGAATAATGCGGTTAGGATTAGATTTATAGCCATCCACAGTAAGCTGAGGCACTTTTACATATAATTCGTGCGCCTTGTTATCCACATACTTTTTTGTAGTGACATCTGTAGACACTTCAGGATGTTTCACATGGGTTAATCGCTTTCCCTTAAAGGCATAATCTCCGCGTTTAGTGCGTGGCACCACGGACCTATCCACATAGTGTTTGTTAGCAGGATCTGTTTCTTGTTTAGGATCATGTTTTGGGACAGACCTAGCTTTGGCCATGAACGCACGTCCAGAGACATCCATCGTCAACCTGTAGTACTGGTCTACTGTTTCTATCACAAGGCTTGGTTCCATGTATATAGACAGCCTGATAAACTCTCTGCCCCTAGTTGATATGAAGATTATTAAGCAGCAAGAGTCATTCCCCGTGGGGGACATGGTTTCCCATCTCTATCCCACATCACGTGAACAGCGCCATGGTTCACTGTTTCCGTCTTCCATTCGCTGCATCATCGTGGGGCCTTCGGGATGTGGAAAGACCAATCTTTTGCTCACGCTCATCACAGCGCCAAATGGTCTGCGTTTTCAAAATATTTATATTTTTGCAAAATCTCTCTAACAACTCCTCTACGTGTTCCTGGATCAAGTCAAGTCTGAATTACAAAGCGAGAATATGGGCTATTTCACATTTTCTATGCAAGAAAATGTTATTGACACGGATGCGGTGAGGCCTGATTCACTCATGATTATCGATGATGAATACACTGAACGACAAGCCATCATTCGAAGCTATTTAAGCATGGGTCGTCACAAACATATTGATTGCTTCTATCTTGGACAAACGTATTCTAAAATGTCTAAACAACTTATTCGAGACAATGCCATTGTTTTATTTCGCCAGGATGAGCAGAATAGTCGCCACATTTATAATGAACATGTCAATCCAGATATGATGTTTCAAACGTTTACTGAATTGTGGGGCCAAGTGTTGGCACACCCGACTCCATGCCTGTTTGGTCATTGACAAACAAAGTGAACTCAACTAAGGACGTTATCACTTAGGGTTTGATCATTTTATTACTATTTAAGGGACTGTCTCATTCCCTCTCAAGTCATTTGTCGAGACACCATGGCGTCAGCAGAGAGTCAATTGAAAAAGCATATTATTAGAGCAAAAATTAATATACACCAAACGTTTCGTCAATTGAAACGATCACGTGCGGATAATGCTTTGTTTATTCAACAACATTTAGCACCTCCTCTAAAAGCCATGTTTAAACCCTCTTTCAAGCCATCTGAAACGCTACCCACTGTTTCACAAGCCACGCAGACTCTACACGAGGACCCTGTGGAAGAGGAAGAAGAAGAATTGACTAGTGTTAGCGATGTTGAGGATGAGGATGATCAAGCGTTTACTCCTAAAAAATCCTCACCCCTTTCAGAGTTTCTTAAGAAATCATTGGCCATGGTCGAAACACCTTCCACTTCCAAGCAAGCACCATTGTCACAATTCTTGGCCACGCCTCAACATAAAGATCAATTTAAACCCTTTTTAATAAAATATTATGGATTAACACTGGAACCCTATCTCACAGATCTATTTATTGGAAAGACGGATATGACGTATGGTGTTCGCTATGAGAATGATGGTTTTAAAATTGATGATTCGTCTATTAAATTTCCTCGTACTAGTGTCATCATTAAAGACATAAACTATCAATAAACGCCAGGTCTGTTAAAGTTGTTATTTTCTCGTACCCCATCTTCACATGATTATATGCAACAGGACCGTAATAAATATAAATCCATTTTATTGGACACCCATGCCCACAAAACACAGTATGATCCCTCTCAACAAGTGAATGCCAATATATCTCAAAAATACAAAACCATCATTGAAAAAATATTTTCAACCATTCAAAGTGCTCGTCGTAGAGTGTCAGCTTCGGGAGTGACATTTAAACCATTAAAACCCCTTGTGGATGTTACCTACTGGCATAATCCCAGTACGCTCGTCCAGTGACTACAGCTGTTGCATACTTCACGTCAAGCCGGCCATACCGATCACGATTGGGAAATTCAAGAAATTGAACAAGGACTTCGAAATGCCAAAATTATTGTTTAAGCCCTTACCCATCAAAGTGGGCATCACTCACGAGTTGCATCGCCCAGCTAGGCGTCACTACCTGCGACTCAAGGTGATTTCACGGGGCGTGGATGAACTTTGGCAAGCCAATTTGGTGGAAATGATTCCCTATGCTAGCGTTAACGATGTTGTACGCTATATGTTGACTGTCATAGATGTGTATTCTAAAATGGCCTTTGTTTAACCTGTGAGTCGCAAGTCTGGCCCGCTAGTCACGAAGGCTTTTAAACCTCCAAACGTCAACCCCGATTGTTACAAACCGACCAGGGAAAATAATTTTTCAACAAGGATTTCTCCAGTTTTCTCAAATCTTTGGATATTCACCATTACACCACGTACAGCAATCTAAAAGCCAGTGTGGTAGAGCGGTTTAATCGAACGCTAAAAACTCATATGCGGAAAGCGTTTACCGCTCGGTGCTCTTACCGCTGGTTAGACACAGACACAGAACGATTGGGACCAAGCCACGACTAGTGAACAAAAATATTCCCCGAATGGATAAACTGTTTAACCCCATAAAAACAGCGGACCCTAAACGTCACACTAAAGCACAGTTTTTGTCCTAGAGACTTGAAACTTATTTTGGGAGTAGAGGGGGGTATATACCTTTCATTTACGTCAAACAAACGTTTTTTGTAAAAATCTTGGTTTCCAAAATATAACCAATTTACAAATTGAACATTTTAAAAAACGTTTTGTTCTAACGGTAAACGATATGGCGACCTTTCGTTTATGCCATTGCACAACGTTCTATCATGTTTGGTTTTCGAAATATCGCCTGCTTTCAAAAACAAAAATTTTGAAAGATTTTGTTAAAAATATAATGAGTCGTCCATAGGAAAGGGGGCGTCACCCCGAGTCCTACGACATGTCGCTTAATCAAATCTGACCATGGGCTCGCGAGATGTCCACTTATTTAACATGAACGCCGCCCGAGTAACGTCGGGTGAGTTTAAACCCGCCTTTCTCCCCTACTCTCCTGCTTAACTCACTCAAAAATGTAAAACTTTAATAATACTCCTTGACAAAACAATATTTCAGCGGTAGAAAAAAAAGATCGCTGAGAGGTGGGAACGATCCTCGGCTGATGCGTTCCGTAGGGACGCACGTTAACCACTGAGCTACTGCTACACGCCTGTCTATTCGTTGACGCACCAACTCACGATCTCAATAACTCGCTGTCTGGAGAAAATAGTCCTTTCTTCATTTTAGTTGCACATTCGTATACGTTCAAGCTGTTACTGCATTCATTGTCAGGACTTGGTTAATGCCCGTCTTCAAATACACGGAAGCCTTATGCATGGGTGCGTACAGTTATTAAATAAATAAAATTTTAATGAGTATGGCTCCGCCATGCGACCATGTTTGAATGGCAAGTCACAGATTCATGAGCGCAAGGAAAATATTTAATCTTGAAAACTAAAATATTTCCGTTGACTTTTCAAGAAATGCAAGATTTTTCCTGTATTATTGAGACGATTTGGAAGATTTTGGTACAAACCACAACTTCTAGCTCCTTTTGGTTTAGGAGCTTGAGTTTTGTGAAACATACACCTTAGCGCATTATGTATACTGTGGATAGTAATTTTCAGTGTATTTAAGTTTGTATGTAGGTGAGTAGTTTGTGTAACTGTGGTGGCATGAAAAAGCTGTAATTGACGCGGTGGGGAATTGGGTGGGTTTCCCTGGGTTAGAATTTAGGATGCAGTCCCGCCTTGCCTGGGGGGGGGGGTGAAATGCAACGTGTATTAAGCGTGTTTAATGTGAGGGGATCGTTTGCCTGTCACGTGTGGAGCTGAATTGTGTGTGTGATAGCCTTTGATGAGGGCGTGAGAGATTATGGGGGTCAAGATGGTGTTGGATTTCTCTGTTTGTCTAGTATAGCTCTGGTGCTCTTTGTTCAATGTTGAATCCCTGATTAGTGTTGTATATCGGCGTATGTAACTGTGTGTGAAGGGAAGTTGTGAATAATTATTGATTTGAAGGGGCTGGGGGGAAGCTGTGTCTGGCATTTCGCTAGGGGTAGTACAGTCCAGGTGCTATTCCACCAGAGTATTGACCTAGGGGGTGTGTCTTCTCTTCACGAGAGGTATGCGAGGTTTGTGTTGATGTTTAGAATGTTTAGCCGAGGGGGGGGGGGTTGCTGGGGTTAGAATTGTTTAAGGTGAGGTTGGGAAAGAGGTGGCCGAGATCGTGTTGAACTTTCTTTCGTTAGTTCAACCTCGGCGCACTCCACCACTTGTTCTACCTCTTCGGGATCTCCCGGGTGGAACACTCGCTTGGCGTGACAGGGGAGGTGAGGGCGGCAGGACGAAAGGGACGTATGCGATGGGGGCGTGAGGGGATGAGTAAATGTAGATGGAACGGGTATGGGCTTAGGATGGGCATTTCCTAAAGATTGGTGCGCGGACAGCTCGCTCAGTCGATGGCACGCGTGGGCGACCTTGCGGAGACTGCAGGTTACTCGCTGAGTCAGCGGGCTGGCTCACGGCTGCATTGTTTCGGCCGTTTTACGAAATTCACGTTGTCCTCACGTTGGGACACTGAGAACGAGACATGATGCAATCGGCACCACACCCGGCCGTTCAACGATTGTCTGCCTGTCATATCTGTCCTAGCAGAATGGATTGCACGAATAATACCACAAGAGGGCACATTTTATTTCAAATTTGAAAGTTATCGGCCTACAAGTTTTCGAGATAACCGGTTAGATTATATACTCAATGGAACCAAAGTTCAAGGAAAAATCTACATATAACGAAATTTCGAATTAACCATACTGGATGTCGCAAACTTACGAGACGGATAGATTTTAAAAATATATGTATTTCGATGTTATTTCGTGAATTGTTTTATGCGATACGGTTTCATTTCGCAAGATTGCGACATTAAATCATTTCTGGACTTCAATTTGAGATAGTTTCCAAATTTTCAGGTCAATGACAGAACTGAGAGGTTTCGGAAGTTTTCGCGAAGAGTCAGGGTTCCTAATAATACAGAAGAATATTTCACACAAAAACTAAGAACTCTTCATGTCGAAAATATACTTTGAACCGATGTACACCACTCTAGGTATCCTCAGTATGCATTTACTTGAGGTCGGGCACGGGTAAATATAGCTTTATTACGCAATCGGCACCACTTGCGTGAAACTTGCTCCATCGCAATCTGCGAGCCTAGCGACGCGAGTTTAAATGATTTAAACAGACCTCAGAGAATTTTCGTTACCTCCAAATATCCAGACATAAAATTAGCTACTTTTTGTTACCGGTACACATCCTGATTACAGTAAGTTCCCTACTGTTGCTGTCTGGACTGGATAGCATTACACCCAAGTTCCCTACTGCTGCTGCCTAGACTGGATAGCATTACACACATCGATAACTGCCTTCTGTTGTTCGAATGAGCTTATGATCATAATTTTGTTTCAGAAACAAAACACTTAGCACTAAACCTTTACGTGCTCGTGTGGTCATTGGCAACTGACAGAATTAAGCTCCACTTGCACCAAAATGTGAATTTTATTCCAATCATTGACGAATATGGAGAATTTTATTTGGCCCCTGTGTAGTACCTGTACCTGTACCTGAAATCCGGACATCCCTATCCATTTCCTAGATGTAGGCCGTTTGGCACATAGACGAAGGATTGAATTTGTAGTAAAAGGACCAATCTAGGCTCATTGTAAGCCTCGCAACGCAAGAAACAATAATAATAATAATAATAATAATAATAATAATAAAGTTATTGGTTTTATGTCCCTTTTAACTACAGTGGCTTTTAGAGACGACGGGATGCCGGAATTTTGCCCCGAAGAGGATCTTAAACGTGCCAGTAAATTTACTGGCACGCTCCCGAGCGTTTGCGTACCCCCAAATGCCTGGCTGAAGCAAGAAACAAAACTCGGGTCGTAAACTTTAGTTTAGTTTGGTGAAATGGTGCAGATTTGTATACATAACAGACAAATGGACCTGATAACCACGTTTTGAAGCCATAGAACCATTCGTGTCGGAAGTAGTATAACTGCAAGAATATTTAAATAAGTCACTTGTTGACTGGCATGGCTAAAGACTAGGAACTTATGATCAATGCTTATTAAAGCGAATAAAAAATCTCTTCCGCTCTGGAAGACATAATGCTTTTTAACTAAGTTCATAACATACACTGTGAATAGCTCCTGTCAGCAAAGCAATAGGTACCGCAATAAGGCATGTCACTAGCCAACAAGCAGAACAGCTGAGAAATGACGATTGACAATGGACTACGTGACCTTCCAATTGGCGGGAATTTAGTGTAATAATCACACAGTGATAATGAGTGATGCTTGGTCTAAGAATTCATTAATTATATTGTTGGGCAACTTCACGAGGAGCGCGAATGAGTAATGCACTTAGTCACTACCAAACAGACATAACGCTCTTTGCACGCACAGTATGAAGTGTTTGAATAGTGCTCAATGTGGTAAGTCATGACGGGAAGGACATAACGCACTTTGCACACCCGAAGTCTGGCCGAAGTCAACATAACACGTAATACAAAACTCAATAACTTCGTAACCGACCACAATATGATATAACGCACTATACACGCGCAAGCAGATCGCCCTCCTCTCTTCGATGCAAGTATTAACTCAGTTCACACCATTTATTGACTTAACGCACTTTACACACCCACCCGTCAATTATAAACTACTACCTTCTGCGAGGTGACAGCCTCAGAAAAAGAAGATAAACTGTAAGTTGCTAGTGTAATTTATTTTCACAATATCATGCATCCCATTCACTACGAGCAAATGTACAAGATTTGTATCATGTCCTCAGTTATCTGGTGTAGATCCTTTGAGTTGGTGCCATTCAGGCGATCTACTCTCCAGTTTTGCCCTGCCATCTGGTAATGCACCAGAACTGTATTGGGTGATCTATGACAATGCAGTGCAGCAACAGAAGCCGTGCAAATTCGGCTGCTAAAACAAACCTGTATGCTACAATTGACGTGTTCACACAGCGCACTGGGCCACGCTGAGCCGAACCGAGTGAGTGAGCTTGTACCGTAGAAGTTTGATTTTACATGCTACACACTGGCGGGTAAGCAATCTCCTGGAGACTTCTTTGTGAGCATTGTCTATGTATTGAATTGATTATGTGTAGCGGAGAGATATGTGTTGAAACTCATCAACGCTGTGCAGTTAAGGCCTTCCTTGTGGGACTAAAGGGACAAAGATCGGGACGTGGAAGTTAGGTTATGGAAGGAAGTAGTAAATGAATGCAATGTGACAGATAAATATAAACATTCAATAACTCATTGAAACAATTACAAACACAGCAGCCGAATCAACGTTCATCATTTCGTAGGTCACCAAACAGAACATAGAACTCTCCTCTATCATGTTCAGCGTTTATCTCATGTCTCCAGAAGCATTGACTTCTTCTGCGATTCAGCATAACATGTCTTCCCAAGCATTGACCATCAACAGATATAATTGCAACTCAAGAGCCGTACTTAAAAATACAGCACATTTCACAACTTTCATCTTTCCAGTACAGTACACGAGCAGTCAGCTACTAAAGTGAACAGTCACTCGCACAGATAGGCTCCGCTCGGCTTGGTCCGGACATACCAGCAGTGTGAACAGCACCTTTGCCTTGGAAGTATGGAAGAGGCTACCTGCATCATAAAATCTAACCAATCTTTTGACTGAGATACATAACATAATGTGGAGGAACTACAAAACTTGTATCGTCGTCGTCGTGTGAGTCTTCAGTCTTTTGACTGGTTTGATGCAGCACTCCATGCATCCCTGTCTCCAGCTAATCGTTTCATCTCTACATAGATACTGTTATGTCTTAAAACTATTTATTTATACACAACACAACATACACATGTTTACATCATCGCTTATCTTGACAGAGAGGCTCTATTTTCCACAGAGTCTAAATGTATGTGCAAAGATATTGCAAAGATATAACAATCTCCGCCACTTAACGTGTTCATAGGTTTAGACGCTGCAGTGGTCACCTAACTCTGGTAGATCGAAGCAGCGGAGGACTAGGTTTTGGTGGTCCTCTTCCATTTCCATCCGGTTCTTGTCTTCCTGCCCTTGTAGCCGGGTCCTGGTTTGTGGCCGTTGTGCACTGTCCTTCTGAGAGTGATGACTGATTTAGGTCCTCGATCCTTGGATCGGCTTCTGTAGGCTGAGCATGACGAGAGGAACTCCTGGCGTAAACGTATGAAGGAGTCGTCTGGATTGTTGTCGTTGTACATTGTCCTCGTCTTCCTTCGGCTTCTGTCGATGGGATCTGTTGGCTGGGACTCCTCCTAGCGTACCTGTATAAAGGCCCCGTTGATCTGCTTCCCGCGGCTGGTGATAGATTTGGGTCCTCTGCCTCGGATCTCCTCAATTGATCCACATGCCACTTGATGATGTACCCCTGATCCAGTTTCACCAAGTAGTGAACTTTTCCCAGCCATTCTACAATGGTTCCAAACTTCCACAGGTTTTACCTGGTGTAATTCCTGGATTGTACTCTTTGTCCAGGCTTGTAGAATTTCTTGAGTTGTGGGTGCACTTTCCTCTTTTCTTGTAGGATGGTCTCCCCTTGTGGTCAGATGAGGTCCAGTTTTGTTCGGAGCTTCCTTCCTTGATGCAATTCAGCTGGAGTTACACTGTTTTCGTTCGGTGTGGTGTGATATTTAAGAAGCAGTTTGTTTAACTTCTTTTGCATGGAGCCCATCTCTGTGGCCATGCATTTCAATTTTTGCTTTAGTGTCTGAATTGCACGTTCTGCTGCTCCATTGGTCGCTGGGTGATTTGGTGCAGTAAATTTCTGTTTTATTCCATTTGCTTGACAGAATGTTTGAAATTCATGTGACTTGAAGATGGCGGCATTGTCACTCACCATTTGTTCAGAAAGTCCATTTCGTGAGAATATTTCATTTAATGCCGTAATTGTGCTGGACGAAGTTGGATCATGTTTGGAAAATTTGACTTCTATCCAACGTGTACTTGCGTCAATTACTACAAAGAAGAAGGGTTCTTGAAATGGTTCTGCATGATCGATATGTATTCTTTTCCAGGGTGCATCCGGTTGTTCCCAGCTGGGCAGAGGTACCTTCTCAGGATTCTTCTTCACGAGGCAACAGGGTGTGCAGCTCCTCACCATGTTTTCTATGTCTTCATCTATGCCTTTCCAGTAGCAGCAAGATCGAGCAATCATTTTCATGTTTACAACCCCGGTGTGGGTTGAAAGTAGCTCATTGAGGATTGCTTGTTGTAGTACTTTAGGGATCATTACTCGATTTCCTCGCATTATTACACCATTGCGTAGACTATATTCTGGACTCGATACTTTCCCATTCATTAGCTGTGTTTTCAGAGAAACAAGATCTTCATCCTCATCTGTTGATCTTCGTATCCCATCTACTGTCACCAGTACGAGATTTGAAAGTGATGGAACCTGCTGTTCATTTGTCTTGTAGTCTTCTGAATTTCTCATCAATTTGATTCAATTCTACAGGATGTCGGGATAAGTAATCAACATTTCCATGCTGTTTGGATGAGCGAGACCTGACTTCGTAATCAAAGCCACTCACAAAATGGGCATACCGCAGAAGCCTGGTTGCTGACATAAGGGGCAAGGCTTTATCTGGGGCAAATATTCTTTGCACAGGGGTATCATCTACGATTAAGGTGAAGTGTCTTCCATAGAGATACTATTAAAATCTTGTGAAGCTCCAATATACAGCAGTGGCTTCTCGATCTAGCTGGCTGTAGTTCCTCTCTGCTGCTGTTAACGATCTAGAAATGAATGCAATCGGTCGTTCTTCTCCTGCAATCTGATGACTGCTGACTCCTGCTAGTCCATAAGGGTCGGTTGCTAACAACAAAGGTTTATCAGGGCAGAATGGTATCAGTGTCCGTTCGCTAGCTCTCTCTCTTTTAATAGCATTGAAGGCCTTTTCGCACTCTGTTGTCCAACAAAACCGTACGTCCTTCGGCAGCAGGCGAGTTAATGGGTACATCAGTTTGGCTGCGTCAGGTATAAACTTGATGTAGTATTTCGCTAGTCCCAGAAATGAGCGCAAATTGTCCACATTGCGTGGTTGGGTTGCCTTGATGATAGCGTCAATTTTGTCGGTCGATTTCTGAAGACCCTCTTCTGAGATTGTGTGCCCCAGGTAGGTTATCTTCCGAGTGAAGAATTGACAATTCTTTCGATTGAGGTGGGTTTTATGCTTTAGCAAACGTTGGAGGCAGGCCTCTAATCTCTGCTGGGTTTTTTGAACTGTCGCCCCTTGAACTACTATGTCATCAAAGTAGGCAACGACGCCATCCAGATCTTGTATTAACTGATCAAGAATTAAATGGAATTCATTGGGTGCATTCTTTAATCCGAAAAAACAGCCGTATGTGCCCCGATGAGTTGATATTGCAGCGATTCTCGAACTCTCTTGGTCAACTGGGATATGTAAGTGAGCCTTGTAAAGGTCTAAGGTGCAGAAATAGCTGCCAGTTTTCATTTTATTGAAGATATCTTCCATTTTCGGAATTGGATACCTGGTATCGTGGATGTTAGGGTTGACTGTAACCTTGTAATTAGCGCACAAACGGATGCCTCCATCGGATTTTGGAATGGGAACAAGTGGGGTGCCCCACTCGGATGTTTCAATGCGTTCTATAATGCCTTCGCTTTCAAGGCTATCCAGTTCTTCGTTTATTTTTGGGAGTATTGCGTACGGTACTGGTCGAGGTTTGATTCAAACTGGCTTTGTGTTTTCCTTGAGTTTCAGGGAGCATTCGTAGTTTGGGATTCTGCCAACTTCTGGGTTAAATACATCTGAGTACTTTGAGACGATTTTGTCAACAAGGGAATCAAAAACTGATGAATCAATGTTGTTCATGGCACTGGGTTCCCCTGGGCTTAATTTCGACAGCTGATTTAGGTCAATCTTTTGACTGCGTATCCAAGATCGTCCTAATATAGGGGAATATGGTTCTTTAATGACATAGAGTTTTTCCTCGCTCTTATGCCCCTCATGCTCAACAAGAACATATACTTCTCCCAAAGGTTTTAATATGCCACCTGTATACGATCGGAATCTGATGTTGGATTCTTTTAGGGTTGCCTTTATTCCCAGGTTGAGAAATGCCTCTTCTGACAGAAAAGTTACTGGACTCCCAGAATCAACTTCAAATTTATCAATTTTTACAGTGACGAAAAACTTCCCCTCAATTGAGTGTATGTTAAAAACAGTTTTTCCTGCATTAGAGTTCTGGGAATGTGTTGTCATTGCTGTTAATGTTGTAACGTGTTTTTCGAGTGTTTTTTATGCCACTGGCATAAGTCAGTAGGAAGCCATTCTATATTTATTTACGCGGCAAATTGTTCAGTCAAGAGAATTTTTCATGTTAATTTATTATTATTATTATTAACTTATTATTATTATTATTATGGTATTTTTTGGAGCATTTTATAAAATTATAAGCATACAGATAGGTTTTCTATGTCTTAGAAAACACTATCAAGCAAATTATTACGAACGACATTATCATTGAAAATTATGTGATTACGGAATTTTACGGAGTTTCGTCAGTTAGGGTATTATGAGAGACATGACTCACTGGGAATTCAGATACAGGCTGATTCTTGTCAAGAAGCATTACGCAAGGCTGGGTTGCAGCGTCTAGAAAAGGCGGATAGTATGGAACAGCAATCGACTTTACCCTCCCACCGAGTGTAATGAGCCAGAGGTGGGGAAGTAGCGCGTGGGGATCAGCCAATCAGTGGAGACCACGTAAGGTGGAAGTCGGCACTGGAGTGGGAAGCCGACAAGGGCATATATCGTTTGGCGTGCCGTGGAATAAAGGACAATCTGTGTAAGACTTGACCAGTATGGTTGCACGCGTGAGTCGCTCCGATGTTCCGTGGAGTAGAGGACTATCTTTGTAGAACTTAACCAGTGTGGTTGTACGAGTGTTTGGCTCCGATGTTCGGACCATAGAGTTATCAAATCTACCAGTATATCATCAAATATCGAAGAAGATGACGGCGTCCAGGAAACAGTGGGAAGCTCTCTTCATCATCCAGTACGAGGGAAATGCTTCGGCAATTTCCAGTGGTAAGCGCGAATGACGCAGACATACGCAATCTCTCGTTTCTCTTTGTTTTAAATTCAATATTTCAGTAACTTCATAGCTTGGGAATAAGAGTAAAATCAGTAATTTATCCGACTCCGTTCTCACGTAATCCTCTATCGGTAGTATTAAAATCGCAACTTATTATTATTATTTTAATTTTGCAATACTTGTTATATATAACAAATTCATTTCTTTTAACCATGCAATCTTTGCTTTCAGTAGGTAGCATTAGATATAGACCTATTCCTTCTCCTGATACAATTGTTGTTGGGCTAATGATCAAATCATACCACGATCTGAGTGAATAGAGTCTTGAAGGTGTTCTGCCAGAGCTAGACGTTGTTAAATACAAATTTAGATTTCAACATTGCGTTGAGGTCTTGGCGCCAATTAAAACAACATAGCTTAGGCAAAGGTCTACAGTTACATTTATCACCCAACAGTTAGGGGCAGCAAAAACGTTTCATTTGTACGCTCAACGTGAGGGCTAAAACAACCCGTTACAATGTGTTCTTAGTGTTTGATGTACATACTTCTAAATGGTTGAGGTCAGAGTCTTCTTCCTCTTCCGACAATGCTTTCACATGTTTTGTGCGTGTGGACAGACAGACTTTCTCTACATAGCCGGTCTTATTACATTTAGTGCAGTTCAAATACTTCTTTGACCTGCAGTCCTTGGAGATATGGTTGTTTTTACCACAACAAAGGCATAGTCCTTCAAGTCCAAGTTCTCTGAGGGAGGCTCGTGTATACTTGTAATTTGACCGTAAGTCTCCGCCACTTGACTTTGATGGTTTCGTTTTTTTTACTGATGTAATTCATTGACGTCCTGGTTTTGGAATGGATTACTGCAATACAGATCCCCATTTTGAATTTTGGATGCTTCAATAGCTAAGGCGGTATTCAATACCTCGTCAAAGGTTATTTGTGACTGTTGTAGGATACGTTCGCGTATTTCTCGATCATGCAAACCCCGTATGAACTATGCTCTTAATAGAAGTTCAATCACTGCTTTAGCACACGCGCCATCGTCACAACTTCCATGGAATTTGCAGGTTTTTGCAAGTTATTTGAGAGCAGCTACGTAATATGAAATGTTTTCAGTAGGCGTTTGCATTCGGGAGAAAAAGCGGTGTTGTTCCGCCAAAACCTTTCGTCTAGGTAATAACTGCGATTTAAGTAGGCCTATGATTTCGTCGTAAGTTCTGGTGTTTGGCAAGTCGGGTGCAGTTAAGCTCGCCAACAAGGCATAATGTTTACTACCTAGACAGATAAGCAGCACCATACTTTTTGCGTCTTTAGCTTCTTTATTGTTTTCATTCAATCCTTTTAGATTGAATTTTTTTTCTAGCCATTGGCGGGAAATGTCAAAAGTTTCGTTTACTTCACTGAATGTTTCAAATGTTAAAGATTAATTCTGTAACATGCTTTTGATACTTGCCAGCTGCTGTGGTTGTTGCATCGGTGTTTTCTGTTGAAGTTGTTGTTGTGCCATGTTGGTAACCAGTCCGCTCAGGGCTTGAATTAGCTGCGACAGTTGCTGTTGTTCCTCCATTACAAGTGTTTTCCGTTTTTCTTTATCCTCGTCGCCACTTTGTTATGTCTTAAAACTATTTATTTATACACAACACAACATACACATGTTTACATCATCGCTAATCTTGACACAGAGTGTCTATTTTCTTTGTATGTGCAAAGATATTGCAAAGATAAAACAGACACCACATCCTATACCCGAGGCAATCTGCTTAACATATTATTCTGCCTCCCCTCTGGAATGCTCCTCGAGGGGTCGTACTGGCTTGGCGAGTAAATGGCATACCTGCCAACTTTCAAAAATAGAAATCCAGAAGATCCCAAAGCGCAAAAATTAACGCGTACATGCGTCGCAACGTCTTAACAATAGCGAGAAAAGACTACAGGGAAGGAGATTACAAACTCTTGGGGATGTTAGACTAATTCATTGTGCCAGTTTCCAAAAATTCTGAAGAATATCACTCCCTGAAAGATTGATGATATCGTTTCTTACTTGAATTCATCACGAAAACACTAAATTGCACAAATACCAGAATTACAGCAAGCACCGCTTAAAACCAAGCTTTCTCGCTTACAAACAGTCCAAGCACGAAGAGTAATATAACTGCAGCGATAATCTGCGAGATGTGATTATCGATAGACAGTTCTATCGACTTTCAGCGTAATGTCAAACGCAAGGAATTAATGACAAAAGCGCAGCGATAATCTGCGAGACGGGATTATCGATAAACTTTACAGGGTGTCCACTGTAAGGACGAAGTAAAAATTAGTTACTTTTTAGCTACCTTTTAGTTACCTTTTAATTCAAGATACGTCTGCGGTCGGCAACGATAGAAGCTCATTGCGCGGTGAAGGAAAACAACAATGAACTGTGTTTAAAGCAGTGAATAAGATTCATTTATGGTGTTATAAAAATTTATATAAAAATAAATAATGGGAATTTAATATCAAATGAGTTGATTCAGCAAATATGCCGTCTTGTGTACAAGAAGTTATGATTACCAAGACGTTGCTCTATCTCGGCCGTTTGGGGAGATTTCCTTTGTCCCCACGGTAGACCACGAAAAAATATATTATGCGACGTTACGTGATCGTCACCAATTGTCTTCGAATCAGGTACGGAGAAATATCGAGTCGTTTCACGATCGGCGCTAGTCTCAGCCGTTTGGCGCGATTCGTAGTTTTTTAGATAGAACACGGAGAAAGCTCGTGATTACATAACCGGTGTCACTTTTAGTCGTTCGACGAGATTTCTATTGTCCTTGAGGTCGGGCACGGAAAAATATGGTAAGTTATTATTACGCAATCGGCACCGCTTGCTGTCCATTTGACAATAATCCAGTAAAGTTGTGCTCGTCATCGAATGCAGAGAATAATCGCTATGTATCGCAATCGCTGCCACTCTCGGTCGTTTTACGAGAATCACGTTGTCCCCACGGTTGCACAATGAGAACGCGATATTATGCAATCGGCACCGCATCCGGCCGTTCAACGATTGTCTGCCTGTCTATCTGTCCTGGCAGAATGGCGGAGGCGAGCTCGAGGTTGGGCATGGTTAAAATTCACGAGCAGTTATGGACATGTTGTATGATCGGCGCCGTGATTCCCGCTGCCCCTATGCTATGGTTGGAAGTTCACCGTGGATCACGAGAAGAAATGAGTATCGCGATGCTACGTAGTCTGTTATGTCGAATTAGGTTGATGCAATTCTCGCTCCCCGTACACTTTTAAGTATACGGTCATACGGCGAGTAGGGTTCAGTATGTTTCATGATGGGATTCCCGCAGTCCTCGAGGACACAAGTTCGCGGCCGGGCACGGGTTTTATAATTTTACGCAACTGGCGTCGATCGTGGTCCGTTTGACGAGATTCCCGCAGGCAAGTCGTGCTGTCAGGATGATTGTGATTTTGGAGGATGAACGTTCGAAGTAGGTATAGGTTATTATAAATTATTCAGAGAGGATTGCACGAATAATCCGGCAAGAGGGCACATTCGAATTCAAATTATACAAGTTTTCGAGATAGACCGGTTACATCATATATCCATTGGAACTATAGTTCGAAGGAAAAATAGACATATAACGGAGTTTCGAATTGACCACACTTTATGTCGCAAATTCACTAAACGGATAGATTTTTAAAATATACGGTAGTCTATGTATTTCGAAGCATTTTTGCGATTATTTTTTGAAACAGTATCATTTCGCAAGATTGCGACAATAAATTATTTCGCGTTATTTCTGGACTTCAAATTGAGATACACAAATTTAGAGGCCAATATCAGAAATGAGAGGTTTCTGTTGAGTTTCGGAAGTTATTGTGAATAAACGTCTCGCAAAAAGTCACGTTTCCGATTAATACAGAAAAATATTTCACACAAAACTAAACTCTTCTTGATGCCGAAAGTAAACGTTGAACCGATGTATACAGTACCACTGAAGGTATCCTCAGTATGCATTTTCTTGTGGTCCTGGTCGGGGAAATATTGCTTACGCAATCGGCGCCGCTTGCATGAAACTCTCCTCATCACATCTGCGAGCCTAGCAGCGCGGGTTTAAATGATTTTAACAGACCTCGACGAATTTTCGTTACCTCCAACTATCCAGACATAAGAATTAGCTACTTTTCGTTACCCATTTGTAAAATTAGCTACTTCTTCGTTACTTTTCGTTACCGGTAGACACCCTGAGTCTTATCAGTCGATTTTCAGTCGAATTTAAACACTCGCATCTCAGAATAGCAGCTATTATCGAAAATGAAAACTGAAATGCGATTTGGATGCAGAGAACGGAAACAAGCTAGGGAGTTGAAAATCCGGAAAAAATATGTTAATCCGGACAACCGGAAAACACCCCAAAAATCCGGAAACCTTCCGAGAAAACCGGAAAACTTGGCAGGTAAGAAATGGGGTATTGGTGAGGAGCAAAGGGGTCAGGACGGGATGTGTGTGTTGGCCTGAAAGAGGTTCGTCGTGGATGCACTTGAAGGCGAGGAAGAGACCTCAGTGCGTGTCAAAATGTGTTGGGTAGGGGATAACGTGTTATAAAGTGTGGGAGGGGGACGAAAATTTGCAAATACTTGCAAGAAGCGGGTTAGGTTGAAATACTTACAAAATGCAATTGAAATTCAAAATACTCAGGAAAGACCCAGACCCTATATTGAAAGACTTACTAAAAAGCAATTTAGATTGTCAATCCTCACAAAATGCAATTGAGGTTGAAATTACTCGCAAAATGCAATTTAGATCGAAAAGACTTACAAAATGCAACGTAGATTGAAAATACCTACAAAATGGAGTGTAGATGCAAGAGATTCGCTAAGGGGAATTTAGATACACGGGGGCCCAATTAACAAAAACAGTGTGGGAATCTGAAGAGAAAAGGAAATATAATGAAAAGAAAAGGAGAGGTCTGACCCCTCGAAGAAGGAGGGATCAGGAAAGATGAGACAAGGGCCAATTAAGGCTAAATGTCCCGACACTTTTGTAAGAAAATATTTCAACAGATGGCAGGACAAGCGAAGCTGTTTTTTTATGGAATGGGTGATCCGATCTGCGATCTTGAAACTGCTATGTACTCTGTCTAGTAGCAGAATTGATATTAATTAATTGCTTACATTTTAATTTCAAAAACAGAAAAGTTGTTGTTTGTTTTTCAAATATCTGATTAAAATTCGAAAAAAAAGAACGGGTAATACGAAAGTTGAGTTTTACTCACTGATTCCAAAGCCATATTGAAAACCTAAATCGGTTGAATAGAATCATCGGGATGTCTTTGGGAAGTTTGTGAATAAAAGTGTTACTGGATTTGCATCAAAAGGCGTGGCAGTAGAACAAGGTCCTGGAGAAGGGGGGAGGAGGGGAGCGGAGCGGAGCTCGAGTGATTTGAGAGAGCGGTAACTTTACCTGACTGTTTGGAATTCCCAAGCATCTAGTCCAATGTTGCGATTGACTGTGCTGGTTAGTTCTGAAATATCTTCAAGGCCTGGATATTTCTGAGTGATCCCTTGATATTTTACCAGTTCCTAGTTACGACTTCTTGTTTTTAGTTCATGGATCTCTTTAATTACTTTTTGTTTAATTTATTTTACCTGCAACAGTATTATTTTTTAATGCCCGTTCTATTTTCGGCACTTATTTTCGGACAGTATTTCTGGTAGAATAGATACATGTATATATAGGTAGGCTACGACTGGTGGACAGCATTACGGTCATCACGAGGAGTTATTTTTTCGTTTTTGTTGAAAAATGGAGCCACCAGCAAAACCGATTCAAGGGCGTTCCACTAAATCCCAGGGGAGATTGCGACTAAGTACCAAGGAAAGGAAGCCGGGCCCTAAAAAAAAACATCCACACACCCGTAAGGTTATTTTTTCTTAGTTTATATTTGAAATTATATATTTCTTTACGCTTGCATTAGAGAATCTGTAATGCACTGAGCAGTTATGATTTCACTTATATTTTACCTGTAGCCTACAAGTTGGATGACTAAACGTCACCCCGCAATCTGCAGGCTACATGGCTGAACAGCGCAGCGGTTGCTTGGTAGGCCTAGGCCCTTCATGGGCTGTCGCGAGACGGGTGTAGTTTGTTTTTTACTTCTAATACATAAGTGTAGGAGTACAAGATCACGAACTATTCAGCGTCAACTTTTTTCAGAGAAGCAAGCTCGACATCAAATGAAAACAATGCGTTGTGTGGAAAAATAAAGGCGTAGCGATTGTGAAAATGGAAAATTGGATTCCGGAAATACCGGATTGGATTGGGATTCATAAAGACTGCAAACAGTACTTTTGCACTACCAGCGGGCAAGGTGAAGACTAACAGCTAATTGGAGACCAAACTAATGCTTGTGACAAGTTGCGTTCTTGCTTGCAGCCCCTAATTGCAAAACGTTCCCTGCTAGTATCAACCACCAGCAATGCTGCCGAAAATTATATGTCCCTTGTTGCAAAATTCACGGGAGGTAAGCAGATCAATCGAGGGAAACGAGGTTCCTTCACACATAGAACCAAAGCTGCCGGGGTGGACTTTCAGTTTGGGCCATCCTGGAACTATAAAACAATGAAATCAGTTTAGAAAAAAAGAAAAACCTGCCATAATAGTGAAGGACACTGCACTCAGCAGAAAGAGAAGAAGAGCAGCTTGTCAAAAAAGTTTATTTGCGTCGCGAGATGGGAAAAGATTGTCCCGACAACAGTCTAACGAAATGAAACACTGTCTCACGTGATTATGGAAACCGATCAATGCAGTTGGATTTCGATGAGGTACTGTTGAGAGAGTTCAGTGATGAGAAGATCAAGCAACTAACGCTTAGTGAAGGCCATATACAAACACTGGAAAAGGAAACAAGGGGCCAAAAGGAAAATGAAAAGTGGCACACAGCTAGAAAGGACAGACTTACGGCATCCAATTTTAGATATGTATGCAAGAGGAAACCTACTTCGAAATGGGCTCCAGCAGCAAAAAACCTTCTGTACGGCGAATTTCACTCAAAAGCAATGCAGTATGACTGTTATAATGAGCGAATTGCAAAACGAAATTTAGAGGAGAAATCGGTAGAAAAATCGAAGAATGTGGTCTTTTCGTATATAAAACTTATGGGTTCTTAGGTGCCTCCCCAGACGGATTAATAGGAGACGATGCTATGGTCGAAGTCAAGTGCCCTTATTCTGCACGGAATATGACCATACTGGAAGCCTAAGGACATTCACATAGAAAATTTCTGGAGACAAAAAATGCTTATGTAACTGACATTTTGCTACGAGAAAATATTGTTGCCTGAGATCATTGATCCCAGGATGACCAGATCAATGGTTTCAAATATCTGATTAAAATTCGAAAAAAAGAACGGGTAATACGAAAGTTGAGTTTTACTCACTGATTCCAAAGCCATATTGAAAACCTAAATCGGTTATAAGAGAACCTGAGGTGAAGTAAAATACCATCTTGACCCTGTATTTATAAATCTCATGTAATTTATTTCAGGATTAGGGCATAACCCATCTCTTTTGGGTACATTCGTGTTGACCGACTGAAAAGCACTAAACTCTTGTCTTAAAATACTGAGTGTGTGTACATCATGAAACGTTATCTTTGATATGGAAAACATTGCAGCATTGCCTTCAAGAACAAGAAATAATTAGGTATAATATATGTTTTGTTTATATTACGCAGTACTAGTGCCTGTGCTAGCAATAGGCAGATGAGAATAAGTTACGAACTTTAATTCTATGTATGTACATAATAAATTTCCTCTTGGTATGCATTCTCATAATTTGTTTATTCCAATAAAATGTCCAAATAAATGAACTTTTGTTATTACTTCCATGGAAATTGTAGTAAGTTATTGTGATTGGCCTCACGGAGTCGTTTCAGATCTCATGAAAAAAAAAGGGAATTAGAGTCAAAAGAACCAAAGACCCATACGAATCAACAAAATATATGTATGTATGTATGTACGTAGGTCTATGTGCGTGCGCATTTGGCTTCTTATAAATCGATAATAGTTGGCTCCATTGATTTGAAATTTTCACGGTTTGTGGTCTTGTTTGTTAAGTATAGAAGACGATACCTAGTGTTACGGCTGCATGGTTGCTTCATTCCCTCGCGCGTGACTCACAGCCGCCCGAGGCTACCCCCGGGCTCTGTGTCGGCCGTCAGCTTGCGCAGCGAGAACAAAAGGCATGGACCAGAATGTTCGTGGCCCAACTAGTGTTGGAAATCTCGAGAAGGTCTGAGAGTAGCTGTGAACCCTGGTCCACTCTAGAAACATCTGTGAGTCGGCAGCCCCGTTATATAAAGAGCGACTCTGGCCAGTGTCAGTGAGTGTGCTTATACCTGTGCAAAAGAGGTAATGCGGTGACGTGTGAATTGCAAAACAGTGTTGTGGTATTCAAGAACAGTGAGTGTCAGACTGTGGCTTGTGAACTTGAGGAAGAGTTGTTATTTCTAGCGAGGATACCGGTCTCATAAGTGAGGGATTAACTGCATGAGCAAGTGAAAGGGTGAGTGTTCTCCATAAGGGAGCAAACTTGAGTGAGACAGCTAATGGTTTTTATGTGCCTATTGTGTGGTGAATATTTCTGACCTGCAATAAAGCTAATATTTCTTTAAAGGACTATTTGTGTTGTGCTTTACCTACTTTGATCCAATTAACGGACTTGCTACTAGGGGTAGCACGTATCAACTCGTGTCAGAAGCCGGATTACCAACCCAAGCACAACACCTGAAGGTCCTGGTTTCAAAACTCGTGCAGATCATTTTACCACAGTTCACTAATTCTCGTGTGACTGCATGCCCATCACAAGACAAACAACTAAAATGGATCCGCAATTACAACTACTGCTAGAAAAGTGAAGTGGCATGGAAACCAAGAAGAATTTAGCCAAGGACCTAACTTCCAAATTAGAGTAATAAGTTAGCCGAAGATGGCCAGAGAAATTTGAAAGAGTGTCTGCTGACTAAATTAGAGGAAACTCAAACGAAATTAGAACAGGGTCTGCGGGAGGAAGTCAACACCGTCTGCCAGGGCCTACGTGAGGAAGTCACGGCAGTTGAAAAGAAGTTGGACGCCTTACAAGAAGAAGTTGCCGAGCTGCGCCGACGCCCGCTGACGAGGGTGGACGAGAAATTCAACGCTCTACAAGAGGTAGTTGCCGAGCTGCGCCGACGCCCGTCGACGGGGGTGGAAGAGAGATTCAACGCTCTACAAAAGGAATTTGCTGAGCTGCACCGACGCCCGCCGATGGGGATGGAAGAGAGATTCAACGCCCTACAAGAGGAAGTTGCCGAGCTGTGCTGACGCCCGTCCCCAGTTACACTGGGAAGGTCAGGGACAGGACAGAGCAGAGTGACGCCCCCAACCTTCGACAGAAAGGTCCCGTGGAGCACTTCCTTACGTCAGTTCGAGGCGGTCTGTTCCATAAACAACTGGAACAACACGGAAAAGGCTACAGCTCTCAATGTAGCGCTGAGAGGGGACGCCCTTAATGTCCTTCAGGCCATCCCGATAGAATCTCAGGACTACGCTTCACTAATCGCCCATATTGAGTCCCGATATGGAGATAGCCATCTTCAGCAGGCCTACCAGATGCAGCTCTGGACCCGGGCACAAAAGAACGCGGAAACCCTGCAGGAGTTCGAGACGGACATCGCACGCCTCGTAAGGCTCTCCTACCCTACAGCGCCGGCCGACTTTCTGGAGCAGATTGCGACGCAGACCTTAACCGACGGGCTACGGGACTCGGACACTCAACAGGCACTGCGACTCGCGCGCAATAAGACCCTGGCAGATGCGCTGAGCCACGCACTTGAGTTCGAGACGGCAAAGCAGGCATCTAGAATGCACGTGCGGGTGCGTCAAGTGGACGTTGACGATCCAGCCAAACCCAACGAGACCATGTCCCTGGCCGATGAATTGATGGAGGTGCTAGGCCGGTTTTTCAATAGTCGCGGCACCACCAACAACGACGCAGCCGAAAGACACCCGGAGAGGCGGCCCGGAAGAGGACTGCCGACCTTCTGGACCTGCGGTAAGAAAGGCAACTGCTGTGATCGCCGCCGCTGAGGGTATCCGTCGGTAAATCAGTCGTATGAAAACCCTGCGGCCCAGGGAACCGAGTATTAGCCAGCCTTCGGGGGGGTTGGCTTGTGACAGTTGTCAAGCCCCGGCAGTCCAGGTCCGTGTGACGAAGTTACGGAGGGACAATAGCAGCCTAATGGTAGACGGAGTCGTCAACGGAGAGAGCTGGCCTATGCTGATCGACACGGGGGCAACGAGGACCATCGTCAATCCCACCGTGATCCCGAAGTGGAGAGTGCGACCCACACAAAGGAACCTCCAACTAATAATCGCGACTGGAGAGACCGCACCGGGAAATGGCGAAGCATCACTGGAGTTCGTCATTGGTCGAGGGGCGGTGAAGCATCCAGTGTTCGTGGCTGATGTAGCAAACGAAGTGATCATCGGACTGGACTTTCTGGACCAGAACAACATCATCCTGGACCTGAGTACTAACACTCTCCACTACGGAGGTGAGGAACTTGCTTTGCAGCCAGCATACGAGGCCATCACCGCACGACGAGTAAGGCTGAGAGAGGACGTCAGCGTTCCCGCCAGGACGGAGGTCAGCACTGTCGTAATTGTCGACGCAACTGCTGAGGGAGTGGCGGCTGTCATTGAGCCAGAATATGAGGACATCCAGGCAAAAGGATTGCTAATTTCCAAGACACTCATCAACATGACGTCTCGGCCGTACGCCCGCCTGTCCAATCTGAACGACTACGACATTACGGTTCACCGGGACACCACCCTACGAGTCTGCGAGCCCGTTACCAGGATTGCCCGCATCATAGACACGACGGACGGACACCTGCAGACGGACATCCGAAGAAGATGCGCCCTGCCAGAAGAACTACAGAAGCTGTACCAAGGATCCCAGGACCGACTAGACGAGGAACAATCACACCAACTTCGGGACCTGCTACGCGAATTCCAGGACGTCTTCTCCGTGGGGAGCAATGACTTCGGCTGGACAAGCCTGGTCCAGCACAGAATCGACGTTGGGGACAGTGCACCGATTAGGGCACCATTCCGACGTGTCTCGCTCACCAAGCACGCTGAAGTCGACCAGATGGTGGAAGAAATGAAGGAGCAGAGGGTGATCGAGCCATCACATAGTCCTTGGAGCTCTCCGGTCGTGCTAGTGAAGAAGAAGGACGTTTCCACCAGGTTCTGCGTGGATTACAGGCGGGTGAATGACGTCACGAAGAAGGACAGCTACCCTCTATCCCGGATCGACGACACCCTAGACACCATATCAGGATCAAGATGGTCAAGATTTGAAGAGTGGCTACTGGCAGGTGGAGGTCCACCGTAGGGACCGCGAGAAGACGGCGTTCTCTGTGGGCAGCGGACTTTGGCAGTTCACCGTCATGCCATTCGGTTTGTGCAACGCCCCTGCGACCTTCGAAAGGCTAATGTAGTCCATTCTGAGGGGACTACACTGGAAGACCTGTCTGGTCTACCTGGACGACGTTATCGTTCTGGGGAGGAGCTTCGAGGAGCTTCGAGCAACCTGAAGGAGATCTTGAAGAAGCTACGGGCTGCCCAGCTGAAGCTAAGCCCCAAGAAGTACAAAGAAAGGCCGCTAGATTTGTGCTCAGTGACTTTAATCCCAGGAGCAGTGTGAGCCGTATGTTAAAGAAACTTGGGTGGGAATCACTTGAGGCTAGGAGGATGAAATCTAGACTCTGCGCTATGTACAACACGTATACAAATCAACCAGCATGGGGTGAGCTTAGCAAACGTATGGAAAAGCCTACTTACATGGGTAGGAGCGATCACCCTTTCAAAGTTAAGGGCCGACCACAGCGAACAAATTATGGTAAATATTCTTTCGTAAACCGTGCCATTGATAATTGGAACTCTCTACCTGCCGCAGTCTTAGAGCCTTTTCCCAAACATATAGGTGTGTTTAAGAAAAGACTGACTATTTATGTAAATACTCCAGTATAATTGTTAGTGAATTGTTATGTACAATTATTTATTTGTCATGTATATCTAATTTACCACCGGGGGACACACCCCCAATTGCAAATAAACGAATGAATGAATGAATGAATGAATGAATGGAAAAGAAGTGTCAGCTTTTCCAGAAGCAAGTCCAGTACCTTGGGCATATAGTCTCCGAGGAGGGGGTGCGCACCGACCCAGAGAAGACTGCAGCTGTGAGGGAGTGGCCAGTTCCGAAGAACAAATCCCAACTACGAAGCTTCCTGGGACTCTGCACATATTACCGTCGCTTCATGAGGGGATTCGCCGACATCGCCAAACCACTGCATCGGCTGACCGAGAAGGACCAACTCTTCTCGTGGACAGCAGAGTGCCACAAAGCCTTCGAACAATTCAAGCAGGCTCTGTGCACCGCACCTATTCTGGCCTACCCCAGACCTGGACAAGGTTCGTCGTCGATACCGATGCCAGTGACTTTGGTATAGGGGGAGTCCTGTCGCAAGTAGTGGACGGCGAGGGGAGAGTAGTGGCATATTTCAGCCAGGCCTTGCCAAAGCCAGAGAGGAACTACTGTGTCACCAGGAAGGAACTACTCGCCATCGTGAAGACCATTGAACACTTCCATAAGTACCTGTACGGGCAAGAATATCTCATCAGGACCGACCATGCATCCCTGCGGTGGCTTCTGAACTACAAGCAGCCCGAGGGACAACTCGCGCGGTGTTTAGAGAGGCTCGACCAGTACAACTTTGAGATCCAACACAGGATAGATCAACTGCATTCGAACGCCGACGCCCTATCGTGAAGACCCTGCCCCGAAGACTGCACCTTCTGTGCCAGAAGGGAGGAGAACACCGGGATACAGTGCCGAAGGACTACCGTGGAACTTCAAGGGAGCTGGAGCCGCAAATCTTTCACGCGGGCACAAGCGGAAGATGATGACCTGGGACAGATAGCCGAATTGAAGAGGGCCTGTGTTCCCAGACCCGGGTGGAACATTGTGAGCGACTGCAGTCCAAAATTTAAGTCCTACTGGGCGCAGTGGGACTCGCTGGTTGTAAGGGATGGCCTCATCTGCCGTTCCTGGGAGAGCACTGACGGGAAGACGTCTCTGGATCAAGTCGTCGTTCCAAAGGCTATGACAGAGGAAGTCCTGAAGGAAGTCCATGAAGGATCATCTGGTGGACACTTAGGGATTAAGAAGACCCTGGGGAAACTGAGAGAGCGGTTCTACTAGATTGGATGCCGAACAGACGTGGAGAACTACTGCGCGAGGTGCCACGATTGCGCAGCCAGCAAGGGCCCAGGATGGAGACGAAGGGGCCCACTGAAGACCTACAAAAGGGTGGCCCCATAGAGAGAGTGGCCAATGATATTGCTGGACCTTTCCCGTTGAGCGAGGCAGGGAACCATAACATATTGGTCGTCAGCGACTACTTCACCAAATGGCCAGAGGCGTACGCACTCCCTAACCAAGAGGCCGCGACGATCGCAGAGACCCTGGTGAAGGAATTCGTCAGCCGGTACGGCGCACCCTTGGAGCTGCACTCCGATCAAGGGAGGAACTTCGAATCGCAGGTGTTCCAGAACCTATGCCAGCTGCTGGGAATCCGGAAGACAAGGACGACGCCGCTACAGCCCCAGTCCGACGGGATGGTAGAGCGATTCAATCGCACCATCGAAAACCATCTCCGAATAGTCGTCAGCGAGCAACTGAGGGATTGGGACAGACACCTTCCACTATTTCTTCTGGCCTACCGCGCCGCCGTGCATGAAGCCACCGGGTGCACACCAGCCCGGGCCATGTTTAGGAGGGAACTCCGTCTACCTGTCGACCTTTCCTTCGGCCAGAGGCGTATGCACTATCTAACCGGACGATCCGGTCCCGGTAAGCCAGTATTGTCAAGAACTGGTCGACCGACTGGAGGACGTTCACGCGTTCGCAAGGAGGAGACTGCGGATCGAGACCGACCGAATGAAGACCCGATACGACCAGCAGACGGATGCCGGCGGATTCCACGAGGACGAACTGGTCTGGCTCTTCAACCGATTACGGAAGAAAGGCTTGTCACCCAAACTGCAGAAGTCCTGGGAGGGGCCGTACCGAGCCGTGAAACGGATCAACGATGTCGTCTACAGGATCCAGCGGAGCCCGAGGGCGAATATGAAGATCGTGCATCGAGATCGCCTGGCAGCCTACGGAGGGACACAGACGACCAATGACTGATCTGGGCGATCAGCTTTTTAGGAAGAGGGTGGTGTTACGGCTGCGCGGTTGCTTCATTCCCTCACGCGTGACTCTCAGCCGCCCGAGGCCACCCCTAGCTCTGTGTCGGCCAGCCGTTTGCGCAGCGAGAACAAAAGGCATGGACCAGAATATTCGTGGTCCAACTAGTGTTGGAAATCTCGAGAACGTCTGAGAGTAGCTGTGAACCCTGGTCCACTCTAGAAACATATGTGAGTCGTCAGCCCCGTTATATAAATAGCGACCCTAGCCAGTGTCAGTGAGTGTGTTTATTCCTGTGCGAAAGAGGTAATGCGGTGATGTGTGAATTGCGAAACAGTGTGTGGTATTCAAGAACAGTGAGTGTCAGACTGTGGCTTGTGAACTTGAGGAAGAGTTGTTGTTTATTCTAGCGAGGACACCGGTCTTATTAGTGAGGGATTAACTGCATGAGCAAGTGAAAGGGTGAGTGTTCTCCTTAAGGGAGCAAACTTGAGTGAGACAGCAAATGGTTTTTATGTGCCTATTGTGTGGTGAATATTTCTGACCTGCAATAAAGCTAATATTTCTTTAAAGGACCATTTGTGTTGTGCTTTACCTACTTTGATCCAATTGACGAACTTGCTACTAGGGTAGCACGTATCACTAGATTTGGACGTCCGCATCGGATGGTTTTTAGAATAGATATTCCCAATAAACCTGAAAACGAACATATCTTGTCCATCTTTTTTTTTCTAAAATATCAAGAACGTGCTAACTACAAATCAGTCATATCTTTCTATACAGTATTCAATTTTGCATCGAGTGAAACCAGTCGCTGCTCTGTGCGGTAAGAATTATGCCCTACAAAGTATTACTAATGTCGGAACAATATGTTTTTTTGTTCGGGAGTTTACCCTCAAATAACTCGAAAACTGTTACCTAAAAGGGAATACAGCGCTGTCAGCATCTATCCTGAGTGTGTTTTCACCGGGGTTTCCACACTCGCTCCTGGTAAAAGCCGAGATAGTACCGTACGTGAAGTCTCAGGGCACCTGCCTCATCCCTGACTCTAATACAGTTACACACATAATTAACTACACGGGACTGATGATAATAATTATAATAATAATAATGATAATATTAATAATAATATTATTATTAATAATAATAATAAATATAAACCCACCAACCTGGGCCCAGTGTTTGGGAAGCCAGGCTCTGCCTGTCAAAAGTCAGGACTAAGGGCGAGTGATAGAGGAGTAACACCTCTTTAAAAAACCTTGGTCCAGCTGGCCCGGCTGGTAGTACCTCGTAAGGGCCCCAACCAGGGTTACGGTGACGATGGTCAACGGTTTCTGAAAGCGGACGAGGACATTTATGTCTCAACGGTGGATAAAGCGGAGGAACCATCTTCTGGGCGCAGCGTCTGTTCTTCAGTGAAGCGGCTGCAAAAGGCGTCTGTACTCCAGAGGAGCGGCCTATTACCAAGCTCCGAGGCTTACAATTTCGGTTCTATTACTGGGAAGGAGTGCTCCGACCCACCTTTTAATTAACAACCAAGCATCATGGAAAGGCGTCAGAATGAAGACACTACCCCAGGTGGTAACTGTTCGCAGGAATCCACCGCTCCTAGGAGCGCAAGCAGGCCTGCGGATTCTGGGGAGCCTGCACCTATATGCTTAGGAAAGGCGCCTAACAATAGACACAGAAAACTTAAAACCAAACAGAAATACTACTTTGGGGCGCTGAACGTAAACTCATTGCTCAAGGTTGGTAAGCACAAAGAACTGACAAAGATGATGGATGACCTCAACATATCGGTCTTGGCTTTGCAAGAAACACGATACCAGGACGAAGATACTGTAACGTGTTTTTCGAGGGTATTTTACGCCACTGACATAAGTCAGTAGGAAGCCATTCAATATTTATTTACGCGGCAAATTGTTCAGCCAAGAGGAGTTTTCAAGTAACTTATTATTATTATTATTATTAAGGTATTTTTGGAGCGTTTTTTTAATAAAATTATAAGTATACAGATAGGTTTTCGATGTTATAGAAAACACTATCAAGCGAATTATTACGAACAACATTATCGCGGAAAATTATATGATTACGGAATTTTTCGGATTTTGTCAGTTAGAGTTTGTTGAGAGAGATGAGTCACTGGGAATTCGGCTACAGGCTTATTCTTGTCGAGAAGCGTGACACAAGCGGGGTCGCTGCTTCAAGAAAAGGCGAAATGGCCTAGAACGGTAATCGACATCTTCGTCGCGCCGAGTGCAATGACCCGGAGGAGGGGAAGATCGCGTGGTGGCTCAGCCAATCAAGGAAGAGCGGGCATGAAGAAGACGGCTCCAGAGAGGGGAGGCGACGAGTGCATATATGGTTTGCGCGCCGAGGAGGCAAGGCGATTATCTTTGTAAAACTTGACCGTTGTGGTTGCTCGTGTGGTTGGTTCCGGTGTGACCGGACCATAAATTAAACATTTCTACAAGTATCTCTTCAACTAAAGAAGAAGATGACGACGTCCAGAAGGCTATGGGAAGCTTTCTTCAGCATCCAGTACGAGGGAAATGCTACGGCAATTTCCAATGGTAAGCGTGAATGACTCAGAACTACATAATCTCTCGTTTCGTTGTTTCATATTCAGTAATTCAGTAACTTCATAGCTTGGGAATAATAGTAAAATCAGTAATTCATCCGACTCCGTTTTCACGTAATTCTCTAGCGGTAATATTCAAATCGCAACGCTCCAAATTAAAATTAAAATATATTATTATTATTATTATTATTAATTTTGCCATACTTGTTTTATATAATAAATTCATTTCTTTTAACCATGCAATCTTTGCTTTCAGTAGGTAGCATTAGATATAGACCAAATTCCTTCTCCTGATACAATTGTTAGTTGGGTTAATGATCCAATCATGCCACGATCTGAGTGTAAAGATTCTTGAAGGTGTTCAACCAGAGCTAGGTGTTGTTAAATATAAATTTAGATTTCAACATAGCGTTGAGGTCTTGGCGCCCATTAATACAACATGTCTTAGTCAGAGTAAACATTACATTTGTACGCACAACGTGCACTAAAGGAAACAGTTACACTTGTCACCCAACAGTGAGGGCAAAGGAAACCGTTTCAATACAATGGATATAGAAGGATATAGGATCTATAAAGGTATGAGAGCAGTGAAGATAGGCAAGAATTTGCCGATGTTTGGAACGGCTTTTGCAGTAAGTAAGAAGGTTTGGAACTCAGTAGTGAATTTCTCTAGTCCTTCAGAGAGATTGTCTCTTCTCACTCTTCGCAGTGGAAACAAAGGGTACACTCTATTCAATGTCCATGCACCTATCAATGAGGACAATAGGCGCAATCCTGATAAAGTAGACCAGTTTTGGGACCTTCTTGAAGAACAAATAGAGAAAATACCTAACATGAACATCAAAATATTACTGGGTGATTTTAACGCCCAATTGGAAACGGAAGCACATTTCATATCAACAGTAGGAAGATATCGTGCTCACAAGATGACTAACACAAATGGAATAAGACTTGTTGAATTGTGCCGGACATTTGATCTTCAGGTAATGTCGACGTTCTACAAACATAAACCAAGCAAACAGAAGACTTGGCGTTCGCCGGGTAACTTGAATGGTGAGAAAGATGATGATGATGATGATAATTGTTGTTATAAGGGGCCTAACATCGAGGTTATCGGCCCGGTGAGAAAGAGATTGACCATGTTGCAATCTCTAGAGCAATAAAAGAGATTATGAACGTAAAAGTGCAGAGGGGTGCAAGGTTTGACTCTGATCACTACCTTTCTAAGGTAAAGATGAATTTCATTCCCCTCAGGAAGACTCCGAATACTGGAAATAGAACTCGGAGATTTGATGTGTCGAAACTTAAAATCAGTCAGGAAGTTAAGGAGCAGTATCATCAGAACTTGACCTTTGAATCTAAGAATTGGACTGACATCGCTTTTAAGATCCAGCAGGCAGCTACCGCCACAATTCTGGCATCTCTTAAACGATAACATCGGTGGTGGGACGAAACCTGTGATAATGATCTGGCTCAGAGAACAGATGCATGGAGAAAATGGAATTCGACCAAAGTTCAGGAAGACTTTGATGCATTCCGTGATGCGATGAAAGTTGCAGCCCGAGTGTTCCGATGTGCAAAGCGATCGTATGAGAAGCAACAGATGGAACAGATCGATCAGAATTTCCGTAAGAACAACGTTAGGGACTTTTATCAAACCTTTAAATCTAATCTGAAAGGTTATAAAGCCCCTAGTCTGTGCTTTAGAGATGATACAGGAAAGCTAGGTATGAACGACAGGAAAAATTGCGACATTTTGGCTCAGTATTTCAACAAGTTGCTCAACTGTGATGAGCCATCGCTAAAACTATCCAACTCCCTTCCCATTCAAGGTCTGCCCAATTATCAGCCACCTTGTAAGACGGAAATTAAACTGATCATAGACAGTCTGAAAGATAATAAAGCAGCTGTGGAAGATTCCATAGTGGCGGAACTATTGAAGCTGGCGATTGAGGATACTCTGGACATATTAGTCTGCCTCTTCCAGGAGATTTGAAGAACGGGTACTATACCAGTTGAATGGCAATCAGCACTAATCCATCCTCTCCACAAAAAAGGAGACAAGAAGAACGTAGACAATTACAGAGGTATATCGATAGTTCCTGTTCCTTACAAGATTTTTCTAAAGTACTCCTAAACAGAATCGAAGCTCATCTTGATCAACAGATTGGCGAATACCAGGCTGGTTTCCGTAAGGGCCGATCCTGCCCAGAACAAATTTTCAATCTAAAGAACATCATCAGATACAAGAAAACTGGGGGGGGGGGTTAAATATGTGGTCGTATTCGTGGATTTCAAAAAAGCATACGATTCGATTGATCGAGAGTCATTATTGAATGTTCTGGAAGAGTTTGGGGTGGATGATTCATCCAGAAATTTGATTAAACAGACTCTCACCAACACAATATGGTAAAATTCAAGAATGAAATCTCAGAGCCCTTCGAGATAAAAACTGGGGTCAGACAAGGAGATGGACTTTCTCCACTTCTTTTCAATTGTACCTTAGAAAAGGTAATTCGAGAATGGAGAAAATCACTGAACAAAGAAGAAGGAAATGAAGATCAGTTTCGATTAGGCCCCGAACACAAAGGAATGTATGTTGACTGTCTGGCGTTCGCAGACGACGTAGCCATGTTTGCAAACAACACCAGTTCAGCAATCAGGAAGATAAACCATCTGAAAGAAACAGCAGAGAAAGTAGGACTACAAATTTAATTTGAGAAAACGAAATATATGACTAACATCTGTGAAGGTCCAGAATAGTTGTTCACCGACCATGGAAAGATTCGAAGAGTCAAGAAGTTTAAATACTGAACACTTGCAAAGAAGCTTATGAGACTCAGTTTCGGGAGGTGTAACAGTCCATTTCGTAAGTTGTTGTTAAGGCGCTTCATTAACATGCAGGGTAACACATAACAAAATAACATGCAGGAAGAAGTGAATACCAGGGTTATAACAAATGAATTTAATAACAGATCAACTATTTACAAGTAAAAAAATAAACAAAACAAAACTCCCAAATGACTCCCAACTGAATAAATTACTTGCCAAAACTAGGCTTAATCTCAGGAGAGATTATAAATTGGACCAAATGTTCCAAATGACTTCAACGACATTGTGTACTTGTGCGGCTGTTCTACATGCTTAACGATGAGTACAATATAAATGCGAGATTCGTCATCATCCGGTAAACCTTCAAAGGACGAATCTGCATTGTTTAGAGCTAGACAGACGCGGGGAACCAACTATACACTACTTAAATTAGTCTGACATTTCCTACACTAAATAAACAACAAATAATTTCCGCTTGAAATTGGAATCAAGAACTGCCGTAGCAAAAACATTACTGCCTAAAATTAGGACTTTTCAAAATCAACACAAGTACATGGTTATAGATTTTGCGAAGGCATTTGATGTCGTTCCGCATGACATGCTACTCCATAAATTAGCTTCGACGAAGATTGATAGAAGAGTAATTTTATGGATCCAAGAATTTTTGACGGGTCGTTCTCAGAAAGTGAAAGTCGAAGGCATATTCTCGGATGAAATTACCGTAACGTCGGGTATCCCTCAGGGCAGCGTAATCGGAACTTTGTTATTTTTGGCGTTTATAAATGACTTACCAAATGGGATTCGCAGTGACTGTCGATTGTTTGCGGATGATTGTGTAATATATCGAAAGATACATGACTCACAAGACAATGCAGTGCTTCAAGAGGACCTGAACCTGGTCTATAAGTGGGCGATTGTAAATAAAATGAAAATAAACACAAGAAAATGTAGTCTCTTAAAAATAGGGAAAGTGCGAAGGCAGGATTTTCAATATAACATTGGCTCGGAAATACTTGTAGAAGAAGATTCTTGCAAATATTTGGGCGTTCACGTAAGGATTGATATGAAATGGAGTAGTCACGTAGGATGTGTAGTTTCAAAAGCTTACAAATCCCTGCACTTTGTAATGGGGGTATTAAAAGGAAGTAGTACCTCTGCTAAAGAATTAGGCTATTTGTCACTTGTAAGACCTATTCTGGAATATGCCTCGGCGGTTTGGGATCCATATCAAGTAGGGCTTATCAATGAGTTGGAAATGGTACAAAGAAAGGCCGCTAGATTTGTGCTCAGTGACTTTAATCCCAGGAGCAGTGTGAGCCGTATGTTAAAGAAACTTGGGTGGGAATCACTGGAGGCTAGGAGGATGAAATCTAGACTCTGCGCTATGTACAACACGTATACAAATCAACCAGCATGGGGTGAGCTTAGCAAACGATTGGGAAAGCCCACTTACATGGGTAGGAGCGATCATCCTTTCAAAGTTAAGGGCCGACCACAGCGAACAAATTATGGTAAATATTCTTTTGTAAACCGTGCCATTGATAACTGGAATTCTCCACCTGCCGCAGTCTTAGAGCCTTTTCCCAAACATATAGGTGTGTTTAAGAAAAGACTGACTATTTGTGTAAATACTCCAGTTTAATTGTTGTATATTTGTTATTGAATTGTTATGTATAATTATTTATTTGTTATGTATATACAATTTGCCACCTGGGGACACACCCCCATTGCAAATAAATGAATGAATATGAATATGAACATTAACACGTGACCAACAAAAGAATACACATATGACCGCCTGTCATTTTTACAAGTAAATACAACTACACCACACGGGTGTCACAACAGACAAACTAACATGACCTGAGTCATAGAAAATCACTAGGATCAAAGCCAACATTTACATCATTAAAACAATATTCCATCCATACGATATGCGATAATTCGTAACAGACATGGCGAACACCCCAATTAATTACGGTCCAAATGACCATCACAAAAGAACAGGTTTGCTAATGATAGCTTATAGGGGTCAGTCGGTCAGCTGGACTGCCTAACAATGAGTCTCCGAACCTAGACGGACGCTAAATGGAAATCTGCACATCTGTCAACCCACGTGTCAATAACCTCGACCTCCCAAGGCACGGGATCGAGTCTCGAAGAAGCGTGCTCCCAAAGCACAATATACGTGTGTGTGTCAGAATAATATATCTCAGCATTTCCCCTAGGAAATCCAAGAAAATCAACACTGGACAAGGTACAGTAGCCTCCACGGAGCGCTCTGCCTTTCCATCAAAAAGAAATACCACAACAACAACAATATGAGGGCGGTAGCACCACCTACCCCTCATCACGAAGAATCAATACACACACCTGACACATGGACACACACAGAATCACACGTATGGGTTTGACAGAAACCTGAAATAAATGACATAGGTATTTTTCCACCAGTTTGCGCTTCCGTTCTAGTCCGTGACTAACAAACCTGAAAAGGACTCAAAAAAATGCTAAAAAATTAGAACTAAGGTGTTCTACAGTTACATCTTAATTTGTTGCGCTCGGCAACCCTAGTATGAGTAATAACCTGTTCATAAAACATCTTACAATATTTACCTCCCTTTCCTATAACAAAACGAACTTTAATAAAGCACCACTTATCGAATGTAACGAGTTTCGCATTCGCATGGATAAAATCAAATACACGCGCCGTGTACACTAAATATGACTCCAAAGAAACATATACAACAAACAAATTTAGCCACGCGCCAACGTACATTTAAAGATGATAGTGTCAGCACAAAAAAAAATCTAAACACAAGAAAAAGAAATGAATTAACTATATACAAAGTTACCGCGCCTTATCTAACTACATATTGAGTAAATCAATTTTTGTACATCACCGTCTCAGCTTGCAGAACATTAACCTCCGTCCCGGTGCATTTCCCTACGGGAAATTTAGCTCTCCATCGTCGACGTCGTTGTAGAAGCGATGCACATCAATCCATCACCCGACCAAACATCGGACATCTTGGCGAAGTTTATCACCGTCTCAGCTTGCAGAACATTAACCTCCGTCCCGGTGCATTTCCCTACGGGAAATTTAGCTCTCCATCGTCGACGTCGTTGTAGAAGCGATGCACATCAATCCATCACCTGACCAAACGTCGGACATCTTGGCGAAGTTTCTTGGACAGAAATGTTCAATGTTAATAATATTGCCTAGCTATAATCGCTGTGAGCTACTACTTTCACTCACGAATAAGTCCTAATACGATTACTGATCGTGGACTTGCCCTATCTTAGCATTTGCTTAACACACGCACAAATATCACACAAAAATATTATACACAAATTTACATAAAATTACACACTTCAAACTCATCGCCACTGGCTTGAAAACAAGTCTTAAACATGACTATCTTGCAGCCCTTATCTCGCCTAGAGATCTCCACTGCTATACGTGAATCTTGCTCACTTGAGCACAAAGTAAAATGTTAGTAAAGTACGCTCATTAGCGTTTGAAAATCGTGACGCAGAGTGACGTGAACCTTGCTCACCAGAGCTCAATAAAGTTGTCCTCGAAACAGCTTCTCACCGATCAATTTATTGGAAACTGACAGAATGAGGTAGAGTGGGGAGAATTTGAAAAAAGAATCTGGAGTTTTCATCACACAAACTTGGGACTAGTATCAATCTTCATAATTTTATCCAAACGTCTCAGTGCACTATTGCGGAATTAATTTGGATCGGCGGTTCTTTAGATACACGTTTTCGCGCGTTTTTCCAGGGTACGCAACTTACCGCGTGGCTTTTGGCGTTGTCTCTTCTGATTGGGTGATTCAATCCTGGGTCGGTTGAAACATTACTCATGACACTCCCTCAATGACTCTAATTTAGGTGCGCGCTGTTACAAAATTTGTCCTTGAACTCGGCTTAACCGGTCGTCTTCAGGAATAACTACCAAGCTTGCTTCTGTTGTAATCAATGCAACACACTACCTTGGCTCCCCCTTTGTCAATTTCAACATGTACTGCCTGGGCATCAGTAATAATAATAATAAAATCATGAATACTTATTCATCGATAGATTAATAAGGGTCCATTTATCCTCAGCAAGGTTTTGAAATTCGATGCAAGTGATTGATTTGGATTTTAAAAACAATATCCAAAGTAGTAAAGATAATATCTCTTAAGTACCTCACTCGTCTGCCTGTGTGTACATTCCACTGACCCAATTAGTGTGCGCGCTCCACGCTGTAATGTCATGCACGTCTCGCCAGACCTCCCCTCTCTCTCGCACGATTACAACTCCTGCCGGACCAGCTGTATTGTTTACAAACAAAGCTCGCTCTACCCAGGTACTACATGGCCACGTATATTTGAGTGTTGGCTCTCAATAAAATTCTGCAATAATGATCTGCATTCATAATCCTGATTATTCGTCAAATGGTTCCCTTCTGTAATACGGCTTGAGATTAGCGCTATTGAAGACAGATTTAGCGCCAGTGCTCAATTCTTCAAGTCTGTAAACATTGTTACACAAATTCTTAATGATGCGGAACGGGCCAATAAATTTTGGACAGAACTTTGCAAATACTTTGTTTTTAGGATCAGATATCGGTGGTCTTCGAACAAGCACTAGTTCCTGTTCCTGAAATTCACGATGAAATTTCTTTCCTCTGTATCTCCTCAGTCTTCGGTCCGCTTGGTTCCTCATGTGCTCTCTTGTTCGCTGAATTCGCAGCTCATGTGTTAATAACGGATCCCTTGGGCAAGGAATAATCTTGTCCCAAGATCTCTCAGGCAACCTGTTGTGGTGTACAACTAGTGGGACTTGACCTGTCGACTCGTGCTTTGTAGTGTTCATGCACATCTCAATATCTCCTACTTTGTCAACCCACTTATTGTGATCATTAGGAATCATGACTCGGTCATACTTGGCAACACAGCGGATCGTTCTCTCGCTCGGATTTCCACAAGGATGACGAATGCTCGACAGAACATGCTTTATCCCTAGGCTCTCTAGACCTTGCCTAAAAACATTGCTCGTAAAATAAGTACCATGGTCCGATAAGATGAATTCCGGCTTCCCAAGCATCGGAATGACTTTGTTCTTAATTCGGCTGAGGACTTGCTTTGATGTCGTCTTCTGGATTGGACATAATACTACCATCTTGGAAAACACATCGACACATACAAGAAGGTTTCGGCATCCTCGTTTTCCTTTAACTAGAGGGCCAAAACAGTCAATAGCGACCAGCTCGCATGGTTTTTGAGGTAATAATGGTTTTGGAGGTTGTTTCAACGTGAAGTTATTTGGTTTAGTGCGCTGACACGCGTCACAAGTTCTGATTACTTCCACAATGGTGTATCGCATCTTAGGCCAAGTAAAAGTTTCCCCTATTGTCGCTTCTGTTTTGTCCGTGCCGATATGTGCTAGGCTTTCGTGGACATGCAACGTCAATCCTCTTTGTAATGATGCTGGAACTAGAATTCGTAGTTTGGTGTGATCCTCATCTACGTACTTGTGCAAAAGGTTATTCAAGTAGTGAAATTTCGCCTCCTTGGCACGGGCTTCTCGATATTCATGTGAATCTGGCTGTAGTTCCTTCTTGTAAAACTTGATCATCATCATCATCCATGGGTCCTTTTCTTGTTCCTTCTGAATTTCCTTCAGCTTGTCCAAAAATCCACGATCCTTAGGTGTTAGTGCTATGTGGTGAACATCCGCTGCTATCTCGTTCTTATCTTCAGGATTCCTGCTTAGAGCATCTGGTATGATGTTCATCCCTCCAGGGCAATGTTCTATGGTAATGTCGAACTGCTGTATGTAAATGGACCAACGCGTAACTCTTTCACTTGCCATAGTCGTCTTGAATAAGAACGTCAGTGCATGGTGGTCAGTTCTGACAACAATGGAATATCCAAAGATCATCTTGCGCCATCGTTGAAGTGAGTACAAAATCGCTAGCAACTCAAGCTCTGTCACAGTGTAGTTCCTCTCGTGCTTCCTTAATTTACGACTCGTAAATGCCAAATATGATCGTTTCCTGGGTTCATCAGCGTCCTCTTGGTACAGCATGGCACCGATTCCAATCAATGAAGCGTCTGCCTGAATTATAACTTTCTTCTCGAAGTCTGGATACCCTAGCTTCACACAATTCTCCAGTAAGTCTTTCGTGGCTCTAAAGGACCTGTCGCACTCCTCATTCCATGACCATCGATTTGATTTCTTTAGCATCTCTTGCATCGGTGCTACTGTTTCCGTGTATCCAGGACAATTCTCCTTAAAGAAACCTGTCACTCCCAAAAATGCTCTCACGTGTTTTACTTTAGTTGGTGTGGGAAATTTCTTGATTGCGTCAATTTTCGCCGGATTAGGTCTCACGCCTTCAACATCAATTATGTGACCCAAATACAGAATCTCGCTCTGGAAAAAGTGCGATTTCTTCAAATTAATTTTGAAATTCATGGTTCTCAAGTTATCCAATAGTTTGTTTAGGTTTACCAAGTGTTCCTCCATTGTTTCTGATGCAATAAGTATGTCGTCAACATACCTCGTAGTGAAGCTCTTGACCTCCTCAGTCAGATTCCTGTCTAGTGCTCTTATCAATGCACATCCAGCTGTTTTTACACCAAAGGGCATGCGAGACCAGATATAGCTTTGGTTATCAAATAAAAACCCCGTCAATAGTTGGGATTTTTCCTCAAGTTCAAGATGGTGGAAACTATTCGTTAGGTCGACGCTAGAATATATCTTCTTCCCACGGAAGCCCTTCAATACATCCTTGATCCTTGGTGCTTGGTCATGCTCAACTAGCAGTTTACTGTTTAAAACCCGAGCGTCTAGGCATAATCTAATTGATCCATTTGGCTTGGCCACAGCCAATATTGCATTTAAGTATGGGGTTGCTGCTTTTCTTATCATGCCGGAATCTAATAAGTTACTAATAATGTCCTTCACCTGAGCAAAATGTTTTTCTGGGATCGGGTACAATTTACTCTTAAATGGGGTCCAGTCGGTAACTTGCATGGCATACTGGAAATTTAAAACTCTTCCAGGAATCGTGTCGAAAGCTCCCTTATGATGTCTCAAAATTTCTTCTAATTTTCTTCTGTCAGGTTCCCCTACTATTGCCTCCTTAAGTCGCTCCTGAAGTAAAATTTCAAATTTGGACCCGCTAATTTCTTCTTCCGCCAAATGTGCCCAAAGTTCCTGCGAAATATCTCGACTGTCAATTTCAACCACTGCTGTCTGGCTTACTCGTTCCTCCATCAAGTTCTTATCTTCGATCGCCTCATTAGTGCATTCTTCAATGACCCAAGTATTCGCCTCTCTCTCTAGTGGACTCCCTTCCATGTTCAGACCCACATGACTCAACCCCTCGACTTGTTTGAAACTCACAGTGTTATTATGTAAGTCAATTATAGCATGAAATATCACAGATGAAGTTGGCTCCCAGAATGACATTATAATTTATCTTTGGTATCACGATGAAAGTTTGCGAAAATGTGTGGTTTAATATATCCAGGTCTAAATCTGCTTGGTGCTTGCAAACTATGGTCTTGTCAGGAATGACCCCTCGGACTTTCATTAATGGTACAGGCATAATTGGTACGGTTTGTTTATTTCCAATTTCTTTCAACAATGCTTCCGTGACTAAGCTCACCTGGCTACCCGTGTCGATCAGGCACCTCACTCTAATACCTCCAATACGTGCATAAATAATCGGTAATTGTCTGATTACATTGTCTCGGTCCTTCACCACTTCCTCCAGGCAATCGTCCGGGAATGCTACCCACTCTTCTATGTTTGCAGCAATCAACTCCTCCCGTTCCCTGGTGTCCTCCGTTTTCAGGCTATCTGATTTTGGTTCAATCGTGATTTTTTTTATCCTGGGACCCATTCATTGAGTTCCGCCGGTTGTCATCGCGTCTCTCCTGCTGCCGTAATAAGCTTTCCGCCCCCGCTCCTTGGTGATTATCTGGGCTTTGCCTATTCGCCATCGCACGCCCCCACTTCTCTTTCTCTGCTTCTTCGGCATTTAACTCGTCCAAATATTTCTGTGATTCAGCGTACCGCTCGTTCCAATCATTGCGATAGTCCCCTTGATTATCTTGCCGATAATTCCTTGTATTGTTCCACCTGCCTTCTCCGTTCCTTTGGTAAGGTCTACCCTGCCTTGGATTTCCCCTCCAGTTGGTATACTCTCGCTGGTACTTCCACTGATTGTGATTGTTCTGATTATTATTATTATATTTATCACGGCGATTCTGGAAGTTCCTATTGTTGTTATGGTATTGGTTTCGGCCATCGAACTCCTGCCGTCTGGGCGTAAATTGCGTTCCGGTAGACTGTGTTTTGGTTTGATTATTTTGGTTGAGATTAGTTTGATGCCCTTGAACAACTTCAGCTGTGTTTACACACTCCATGTTCCGTCTCCCTGTCTGCGGACTAACCATACTCGTCTCATCCAAATGGCGGAGTATCTCCTCGGCCTGAACTGCGGTCTTGATATTACTGGCCACTAAAAACTGCTGAATATTCATTGGAATCTGCTTACTGATGGTTTAAACCATGTTTTCCTCTGTAGGCGGGTCGTCAAAATCACGGAATTTAACCAGCTGTTGGCTAAAGAACTCGGAAAACCTGGTGGGATGTGTACTGTGATATTTCCTGGTGTATAGATCCATCCTCAACCCCTGCTGCAAAGAAGGACTCCAGAACTTTCTCAAGAATGCCTCTCTAAACTGGGCCATGTCATTAAATGTGTATTTAAAACTCTGGAACCAAATTAAACTTGGGCCCTCCAAAAATTTCTCAACCATCCGCAGCTGTTTTGCGGGACTGACGTGTTGATCGTTAAAGTAGTCATCCAGCTGACGTAAAAATGCTTTAGGAGTGGATCCTGAGTTCTCCCTGAATTTGTCGGGTTTAAAGTCGTTCCCCCTAATTACTTGTATCACTTGGGCAGGTGCCAAGCCAGGTTGTGGAGTTGATGTCTCCCCTCTGTAGTGTTGGAACGTGTCGCACGTTATCTTTGGACTCTGACCTCGGTTCGTATCCTCAGCCAGCTTCGAGCCCACCGGACTTCCAATACTTCCCTGTTTGCCTACTGTGTTTTCTGCAGAGAATAAAGTAGCATTTTCTAAGGACCTTATCTCGTTCTTAATTATGAGATCTGTGTGTTCTTGGAGTTTGGACTTCATATTTTCCTCCAAAGCCTGCATCCTAGAATTGTACTCGCCTAGCCGCTTTAAGATCGTCAGCCTATCTCCTTTAGTTGCATTCACCTGCTGTTCCCAATCTTTCCGGATCCTGTTCTTCAAACTACTAATTTTTTCTTCACTCCTTTCCTGATTCTTCTCAAGCTCTTCTCGTATTTGCTCTTTTATCACCTGCTGGGTTTTAATTAATTGTTCCCCTACCTCTTCACGTATTTGCTCTTGGGTCTTAGTTAATTGTTCTCCTATCTCTTGTATCTGCTCTTGGTTTTTAGTTAATTGGTCTTCCAAGTTTTCCTGATTTTTATTTAGCTGGTCTTCTAGGTTTTCGCGCAAGTGCATCCGTTTTTTCTCCGTTTTTACTTCAAGCTTGTCGAGTTCCTTTATTAATTCGAGTACATTATTATCGACTGAATTAATCTGCTCCTGTATGTTTTCGTTCTTGGCCTCTAGTCTCTCGAATTGCCCCTGTAGTTCATCCTGCGTGCTTTTTATTCCAGCCGTGTTGTTTACGCATGCTGTCTCAATCTGTTTTAATTTTTCGGCTACCATTTCATCTAATTGTACAAGTTTATTGTCGAATTTAGATTCCAACTTCATAATTTCTCCTAATTGCTTTGAGTTATTTTCCGCTACCTCACCTGCCAGTTTCTCTAATTCTACCCTAGTACTTTGGTTTATTTCCTGGGTGATCTTTTCTAACTGCACTGTTTGTATGGTTGCCTGCTCTGATAGTTTATGGTTTAATTCATTTAACTGTTTATCGGTATCCAATTTCTGGACCTGCAATTGGACCGTAATGTTACTGTTCATGTCCTGTAACTGTTTGTCACTGTGCTCCCGTAACTCGTGTAACTGTTTATCACTGTCTAATATCTGGGTTTGCAATTGCACCGTAATGTTACTGTTCATGTCCTGTAACTGTTCTTCCGTTTTCGCAGACAATTGCGCAGTCAACTGCATGGACATCTGCTCCATTAATACCTTGATTTCTTCGATGCTAGCCATCGCACAACACACAAATATATACTCAGAGAAAAACAGGGTCATGCACTGGGATTTCAGTCATACACACGCACACATGTCTTGATATTTAAATACTACTGATTTTAATTTAATACAATTTTCAGTAATCAAAATTTTACTGAATAAAGACTCTTATTTCCAAACAACAAAATAACTCCCTTGTGACCTGCTTTTAAATTCCTAACCAACAGAATTTACGAACAACACCAATTAACCGAAGTTAATTAAATGTAAAAATAAGGCAACACCTTCCTGCTTTGACTGAGTTCAATAATATGCAAATTTTCTAATTTTATGCCGGGCGCCAGAACAAGTTAACAATAAATGAAATATCAACTTCTAACCTTGTTCAATATTTCTAACTTTAAGAACTCAGTGATTTTACTAATGCACATGGCGGTACAACATCGCCTCAATTTACTGAATTTACACTTGCCCGCCTGACCTGGCGTTATTTCTTAGCGAAATAAGTATGAGATCAGCAAAGCAACAACAACAACAGTCCCACTTGGGCAGCCATTTTTTGATATATGAACCCTTGCAAAGAAGCTTATGAAACTCAGTTTCGGGGGGTGTAACAGTCCATTTCGTAAGTTGTTGTTAAAGCGCTTCATTAACATGCAGGGTAACACATAACAAAATAATATGCAGGAAGAAGTGAATACCAGGGTTATAACAAATGAATTTAATAACAGATCAACTATTTACAAGTAAAAAGAAAACAAAACAAAACTCCCAAATGACTCCCAACTGAATAAATTACTTGCCAAAACTAGGCGTAATCTCAGGAGAGATTATAAATTGGACCAAATGTCCCAAATGACTTCAACGACATTGTGTACGTGTGCGGCTGCTCTATATGCTTAACGATGAGTACAATATAAATGCGAGATTCGTCATCATCCGGTAAACCTTCAAAGGACGAATCTGCATTGTTTAGAGCTAGACAGACGCGAGGAACCAACTATACACTACTTAAATTAGTCTGACATTTCCTACACTAAATAAACAACAAACAATTTCCGCTTGAAATTGGAATCAAGAACTGCCGTAGCAAAAACATTACTGCCTAAAATTAGGACTTTTCAAAATCAACACAAGTACATTAACACGTGACCAACAAAAGAATACACATATGACCGCCTGTCATTTTTACAAGTAAATACAACTACACCACACGGGTGTCACAACAGACAAACAAACATGACCTGAGTCATAGAAAATCACTAGGCTCAAAGCCAACATTTACATCATTAAAACAATATTCCATCCATACGATATGCGATAATTCGTAACAGACATGGTGAACACCACAATTAATTACGGTCCAAATGACCATCACAAAAGAACAGGTTTGCTAACGATAGCTTATAGGGGTCAGTCGGTCAGCTGGACTGCCTAACAATGAGTCTCCGAACCTAGACGGGCGCTAAATGGAAATCTGCACATCTGTCAACCCACGTGTCAATAACCTCGACCTCCCAAGGCACGGGATCGAGTCTCGAAGAAGCGTGCTCCCAAAGCACAATATACGTGTGTGTGTCAGAATAATATATCTCAGCATTTCCCCTAGGAAATCCAAGAAAATCAACACTGGACAAGGTACAGTAGCCTCCACGGAGCGCTCTGCCTTTCCATCAGAAAGAAATACCACAACAACAACAATATGAGGGCGGTAACACCACCTACCCCCTCATCACGAAGAATCAATACACACACCTGACACATGAACACACACAGACTCACACGTATGGGTTTGACAGAAACCTGAAATAAATGAGATAGATATTTTTCCACCAGTTTGCGCTTCCGTTCTAGTCCGTGACTAACAAACCTGAAAAGGACTCAAAAAAATGCTCAAAAATTAGAACTAAGGTGTTCTACAGTTACATCTTAATTTGTTGCGCTCGGCAACCCTAGTATGAGTAAAAACCTGTTCATAAAAGATCTTACAATATTTACCTCCCTTTCCTATAACAAAATGAACTTTAATAAAGCACCACTTATCGAATGTAACGAGTTTCGCATTCGCATGGATAAAATCAAATACACGCGCCGTGTACACTAAATATGACTCCAAAGAAAAATATACAACAAACAAATTTGGCCACGCGCCAACGTACATTTAAAGATGATAGTGTCATCACAAAAACAAAATCTAAACACAAGAAAAAGAAATGAATGAACTATTTACAAAGTTCCCCTGCCTTATCTAACCACATATTGAGTAAATCAATTTTTGTACATCACCGTCTCAGCTTGCAGAACATTAACTTCCGCCCCGGTGCATTTCCCTACGGGAAATTTAGCTCTCCATCGTCGACGTCGTTGTAGAAGCGATGCACATCAATCCATCACCCGACCAAACGTCGGACATCTTGGCGAAGTTTATCACCGTCTCAGCTTGCAGAACATTAACCTCCGTCCCGGTGCATTTCCCTACGGGAAATTTAGCTCTCCATCGTCGACGTCGTTGTAGAAGCGATGCACATCAATCCATCACCTGACCAAACGTCGGACATCTTGGCGAAGTTTCTTGGACAGAAATGTTCAATGTTAATAATATTGCCTAGCTATAATCGCTGTGAGCTACTACTTTCACTCACGAATATGTCCTAATGCGATTACTGATCGTAGACTTGCCCTATCTTAGCATTTGCTTAACACACGCACAAATATCACACAAAAATATTATACACAAATTTACATAAAATTACACACTTCAAACTCATCGCCACTGGCTTGAAAACAAGTCTTAAACATGACTATCTTGCATCCCTTATCTCGCCTAGAGATCTCCACTGCTATACGTGAACCTTGCTCACTTGAGCACAAAGTAAAATGTTAGTAAAGTACGCTCATTAGCCTTTGAAAATCGTGACGCAGAGTGACGTGAACCTTGCTCACCAGAGCTCAATAAAGTTGTCCTCGAAACAGCTTCTCACCGATCAATTTATTGGAAACTGACAGATTGAGGTAGAGTGGGGAGAATTTGAAAAAAGAATCTGGAGTTTTCATCACACAAACTTGGGACTAGTATCAATCTTCATAATTTTATCCAAACGTCTCAGTGCACTATTGCGGAATTAATTCGGATCGGCGGTTCTTTAGATACACGTTTTCGCGCGTTTTTCCAGGGTACGCAACTTACCGCGTGGCTTTTGGCGTGGTCTCTTCTGATTGGGTGATTCAATCCTGGGTCGGTTGAAACATTACTCATGACACTCCCTCAATGACTCTAATTTAGGTGCGCGCTGTTACAAAATTTGTCCTTGAACTCGGCTTAACCGGTCGTCTTCAGGAATAACTACCAAGCTTGCTTCTGTTGTAATCAATGCAACACACTGCCTTGGCTCCCCCTTTGTCAATTACAACATGTACTGCCTGGGCATCAGTAATAATAATAATAAAATCATGAATACTTATTCATCGATAGATTAATAAGGATTCAATACCTTGGTGAAGTAATCCAAGAGAAGGGGCTAGAACAAGAAACGACCAATATCCGCATCCTGAAACTAGAGTGAGCGTTCCAACTGACTGAAAACATCTACAATAAGAAGATGCTAAGTATCGGAGCCAAACTAAGGCACTACAGCACTGTTGTCCAACCAGAAAGTTTATATGCTTCGGATACCCTGTGTATGAATCGGACAGGACAAGTCAATCAGCTACTTAAAAGAACGCAGACTACTACGGAAAATCTTGGGCAACAGATGGGTTGACGGACAGGTTCAACTGATATCAAATAAAGAAGTATACAGAAAGATGGAAACGATAACAACAGCAATTAGAAAACGAAGATTGCTGTTTTATGGACACATCTTCCGTATGAATAATGACCGGCTCACAAAGAAAATCTGGAATTTTCTTAAACCGAAGATCTCCAAGTTGAAATGGTTCCAAGAGTGTGAGAAGGATATGAGACAGGTGATTACGGAGGATAAAATCAAAGACAGGAATAGTTTCAGAAGGATGGTGAAAAGCTATCAGGGTTTTATTGTGGAGGCAGAACCCAGAAGACGAAGAGGCCCTTTGACAGAGGAGCGGAAGAACAAACTGATAGATGGGCTCAAGAGGTACTGGCAAGATGTCAAAGCCGGCAAACGGACATGACGCAGACACTGAAATGAGAGTGGTTGTTAACACGCAGTCCATAGAGGCTCAAGTCGACAGAAAAAATATATATAGACTATATAATAATAACGTTATTGGTTTTACGTCCCTTTTAACTACTGCGGCTTTTAGAGACGCCGGGGTGCCGGAATTTTGCCCCGAAGGGGATCTTTAACGTGCCAGTAAATCTAATGACACGGCTCCCTCGCATTAGCGCACCCTCAAATGCCAACTGGCTGCACCAGGATTCGAACCTGAAACCTTGGGCACAGCAAGCGAGAAAGTTACCGCTGAGCCACGCAGCCTGCCAAATGTACAGATGACCAAGATGTCCCAAGCTCCTACAATGTATTATTATCTACAAGAACGACAAATAGAATGTTTGAGGAAGTTAGAAAGGTAACATATTGTGTCGTCGTTACATAGGCTAAGCGTGACACGACTACAGTAAAATTTCATTGCTCAGATATTGTTCCACGACTAGGCACTTGTACGTACTGCTCGTCTCCATCTCTATGAACTTGCGGGCTCTGGGGAGAAAGAGCAGGGAAGGGTCGGGCGAGAAGAGAAGGATCTGTTAACAGCCCACCGTGATACATGGCATTCCTTTCTATTCCAATACTGCTAACATTGGGCCGTTGCTCAAACCACTGTGGTGTTAGGAATGAGTGAGTGAGTCACCGACCATGGTATTTGGTTCTGTACTATGCACGGACCAAGAAACCTCATCACTCGTCAAAACCACTACTCATTGTCTGCGATGCATATTCCTCTCAGGTTCACGCAGCCTAGACCCGAGCAGTACATGTAACTCGCCGAACTATAATATGTATTGCCCCCGTAAATTGAATTATATTGAGACCACGGTGGCTGTATTGACAAATATGAAGAAAGTTATGGCTGTCATAGTTGTGACGTGGATATTCATGACGTAGGCACGGATGACGCAGACTTTATGCAAGTAGGCTGGTTGAGCTGAGATTCTTGGTGACGTCATGAGTTTGTTCGAGAAAGATCTGAGATTTACGACGCAGTCGCAGGAAACATGGAATTGTGCTGAGGAAGAAGTTACGGGATTGGAGGAAAAGCTCGAACCAATGAATGATAGTTTGGAGGGAGACGGAGATTACTGAAACTACTATATTTGATTGCTTTTGGAATGCAGAATTGTGGAAATCTATTTTCAGTTATGGCATTGATTTGGAATTTTGAAGAAATTAATTTTGAGTTTTTGAAATTTGAAAATCCGTCAAGAATTGCCAAAGTTAGAACTTCTAGCGATGACGCAGGAACAAGCTATGGAAGGGATGGATACGCCCCTTAAGAAGTTGATAAAAGGTCTTGCACAGCAGAGAGAAGCTCTCATATTGATCATATTTCTGATGTCAGATAGTCGTTTTTCTGATATGGTCAGACTTCGAGTGAATAAGTGAAGCAAGTCGTCATTAGAACGTGTGGTAGAGCCACCGCATCGAACAAGCTTTGAGCCTGCAAGCAGTACCATTTTACGGTGATTGAAACTAGGCGAAGTTGAAACGCACACATAAAGGAGTCTACAAGATTATACACCAACAGTTAGCTATTGCCTGTAAGCTAATTCAATTGTGCAGTACTATATTGAGGTGTGTAGAAGAGTTGAACATTTTCACGATTATAATTTGGAAGATATTGGCATTTTAAGACGGCAGACAAAAGTGATTTTCTCGCCACCTGAGAAGCACTTTTATAATATCACATTTTACGCTACGGCTGACACGTGTATTGCAACCGTGATTCTACATATTGCATTTGGTGATACAACGCTACATTATAGAATGGAACAATATAATATGGCAGTTCTTTCAACTATTATAACGGAAATGGAGATGGAAGGCTAAGGACTTTAATGCAATTGGGACATATAACGATGGAGTGAAATAGCAGCATGGAACTTCGTTGATCGCCATTCTACAAAAGCGAGCATGTAGTGAACATCCAACTACACTCATGCATCGTGGTCCAACGCTGAATTATATCAAATGGCAGTGGGAATATTTTCATACTCCACAACTATGAATATTTCTACGGAAATAACTGCAAATAAACTTCATGACGAATTTCTACCAGAACTTCAGGGAACTATCAAGAGAGGCCAGGGTGGACCCGGCTCACAAAGAAGAGTTTTGCCAGAACTTCAGGGAACTTTCAAGAGAGGCCAGGGTGGACCCGGCTCACAAAGAAGAGTTTTGCCAGAAGGATGTCTATCGTCTACACGGAGCAGTGAAATTTCCGGAGGAGGAAGCAGTTCTATTCTCCGAGGGCGCTGGTTCCAGGTTCGAGGTCGGAGCACATCTTTACGTTGGTAAAATGGAACCATCAGCAGTCTTCTTTGGAAATTTTCCTCTGGAACTTCAATCAACAGATAAGGTAGTCGTGAACGTTTCTTGTTTTATTTGAGCCATTTAGCGATATCTGAGCAACCATTTTTCCCATATTTTCTGTCATCATATATTTTGCCCCATATTCTTGCTTGATATTTCTGTACTCAGTACACTTCGATGATTTATGCATTTTTCTACGTTTTACTAAGACATTGTTATGTCATTGGCATATTTAAATAATTTTGGATCAGTTGAGACTGATATATTAGATTCTTTCAGTAATTTGCATATTTTTGTAGTCACGATTTGACTGTAAAGTTAACGATTTTCTATGGCAGATTTGAATTCAGACAGCGTGTCATTTTATTAAAGTAATTCTATTCAGTAAATTACTTTGACCAATTTTCTGTCATCCTCAAGAAAGAAGAATAATTAAAAGATTTTAGAGCGTTAAAATCTATTACTGTATCGACGATCTTGGAAATACTAGTCGTTTTATGAACATGATTGCAACATAGACATTTATCGTCAATTATGAAATACCATTGCATTATAGACAATTTTATGAAGTATGAACTTTGAGTACTATTTATTGAATACACTAAAGTAATGAACATTTGATAGGAGTTTTTCTCAATTCTAGATTGGAACAATAATGTTTGCATTCCACAGTCTAATTGGATTCTATTCGATTATTTATGCAGTTTAGATGAACTTTGATTGAAGATAGTATTTTTATACTACGTTACTTAGAAGATATTAATCTCAATTTTGATAGACCAGGGAGGCGTGTATAATCGTATTTGCTATTAAATTTATTTGTGATTGGCAAATTTTTACTTCATATCGATTCATGAATGAAACCCACGAAGGTTAAATATAGTAACAGTTTTGAAACAATTAATGAATATAAGAATTTTTAAGGAGGAACTATGGATGTATAATCGTTAGTTCAGTGGACGTGTAAAAGTCGCTGATGAATAATGCCCTTGAATAAATGAAGGAGGTTCCCACAGTAATAAGGATGAAGTTAATGAATTTATAAGTGGAGGTTTTTTTGTATGTATTGTGGAAGATTGTGATGCCATACATATTGAGATATATGATGGATTCTGGGCCTATTTTTATGCAATTTTGTGCTTTTTGGAGCGAAGTATTTTTCCGCTGAGTTTATTGTCCAGGTCCTTTGAAAATTAATCATGTGAAGTTACTGTTAATAATTAACAAGAGTGTTCAATTAATTTGAGATAACGATTTTGAATGGAGGTTACCATCACAAATAATAATAATAATTATTAAACCTTATTAAACCTGATTATAACATTTAAATATAACTAACCTTCATTGGTCGATTATATCATCACGATTTGAGTAATTATCAACCGGATAGACGTGTGGTTTAATGTATTTCTAAACAAATTAATATAATATTGTAAATAATTGTGTAAATATCTTTAATAATAATTTGGAACGAAAGGAATTAATAGAGGCCTGTATAAATTTTTCAATTGTCATTTGACAATATTATAAACAATTTAAATTGTTATAAATAATTATGAGCAGTTTGTTATAAACATTAAGCGTTTTGTTATAATACTCTTAACAACGCTAGATAAACATTTGGATTATGTAATTAAACAAGTTTTGGGATTATCAGAGTAATCCAGTGACATGTGATTGGAGCATTTAAAAGATTTGCGTGATAATATTCGAGTTGAGTTGAGGACATTTAAAGTGTTTTGAAACGGAGCTAGGCTCTGATGTAACTAGCAGATGCTAACGTTGGCTGGACAGGTGGGTCCACTTGACGATGCAAGCATGCGACATGGTGCAGGTGGCCTGACAACTGTATGATAGAGGCCAAGGTCGCCTACATAGCAGCCTTGCGGCTATAAATAAAAGTGTGATGTTTATGAAAGAGGAAAACAATTGCTATATGTCTCGTCCCAACTCCCTTATCCATTCCAAGTGCATTATAATTATTACGTTCTTTTGGAGCTAGTGAAAGCTAAGATTTTGTATGTAACGTCTACAAGTCCTACAGGAGGACATGATTATATTGACAATGGCTTCTGATTGCCACGTGTATTTTGTTGAATTTTTGTTAGAATCATTCCCTTTATGTGAAATAAATTATTGTACAGTTTAAAGTTTCTTGTCTTCGTTTTGGTTCATTTTAAATATCATGGTGGAGGTTATTGTGTGGGCATACTTTAAGTGATCCAGTTGACAACCCAGACCCGAGATTAATTTGAAGAGGTAAGTAAAGGTAAGTATGAACCCCCGTATATTTTGGTGTGTTCCACAATAATTTCTTGTTAACTACTGTGCTCTAATCTCGGTAGTATCTGTCAGTGCCATTTTCATTGATGTAGCTGTGCCGGTGCGTGTGATTATTGGCAATCCGATTGAGGGGGCGGATATCTGACAGCCTACTATCCGGATTATCGGGGACAGTAGGATTGGCGACCCTAAAACGTGGGGCACGATCAGCAAAACATTGGATGACCAAGTTATTGCAGTAGAATTGGCCCCGCAATTTTGTGGAGTGTTTGAATAACATTGGATTACCAAGTTATCGATGTCAATGGGATTGTGAAGACTCAAATAAAGAGGTTGATTCTTTGTTAGATGTCTTGGCCAATTGTAGAATTTGAGAGTGTGATTATATAGGGATTAAATGTTGTGTTGTATTAGGAAAATTACACTCAGAAAAGATCAGATCTTATACAACTTGAGAGAGGTTAAATAGGCTGGAAACTTAGAAAAATCGCCCATGATCTGGAATCTTATTTTATTTGACCGGCTTATGACATGTTTAGTCATATTAAAGATAAAATTAAACTATTTGGATTGTAAATGTAAATTATTTGTGTTAGGATATTTTAAAATGAACCAAAGAAATTTGAACATGTGCTTGAGTTTATTTCAACATAAGGTGTCTACGAAGGTTAATTATAAAGTAATTATAAGTTAGATTTAAGACAGAAAATTGCTCAAACTTTATATATGGTGAAAAATGTTGCTCAGATGTTGTTATTTTGCTCTGTTTGATGTATGTCCCTAAAGCAGTCTATTATTGAATATTATTGAAATGGCAGATGAGAGTATTAGAATGATGTTGGAGGAGTTGAAAGCTAGCATGAATAGCAGTATGAAGCAGATGATGGAGGAGAATTCTAGTAATATGTCTATTAGGCTGGATGAAAGCATGAAGGAGATGGAAGCTAGGAATACTAGTCGAATGGAGGAGAATTCTAGTAATATGTCTATTAGAATGGAGGAGAATATGAAAGTTCTTCAGACCAGTTCTGCAAACTTAGAAAATAATGTGTCGCGTTTACAGATCAGTACCCAGGGAATCGAGAATGCTGTAAGTGACATTCATAAAGATGTTTCAGATGTTAAGACTGATGTTTCTAAAGTACAGAAAGATCTTACTATGTTGAATCTTGATGTTGCTAATGTCCGGGGTGATATTTCATGTGCTAGAGCTGAAGTAATTGTTGTTAGGAATGATGTTGCTACTGTACAAGATAAGGTCGAAGAAGTTCAGAGAGAGATTAAAAATGTTCGAACCGATGTGTCAAACGTTCAGGTAGACATTAATAACATTCATTCTGATGTAAATGAGATGCAAAGCGATATCACTAAGATACAAGTAGAAGTTAACACAGTTTTTGTAGACATTGCCAAAGTACAAACTGATGTTAACAAAGTAAGAGAAGAAATTGAAACTTCAAAAACACTTTGTACTCGTAACATTAGTGCTTTAACAACAAGGCTGGTTGACGAGTCTGTTAGGACAACAGCGTCTTTAGCTGGTTTGAAATATGATGTAGAGGTCATGAGAACCCAAGTCTTAGATCATAATCGTTTACTTAAGGAAGACACTGAAGTAGATATTGCGGAAATGTTAACTGCAAACGTAACGGTTTGGAAAGATGAATGGAACAGGTCAAGTGGGGAACATGTTACTCAGATTCAGGAGCGAATTGAAAGAAAACTTGCCAGTACACAAGTAGATATCAATAATGAAGTAGTTCAAATTAGAAAAGATTTGAGTATAAGGATGGATTCGCTATCCGAAAAGCAGGTAGAGGATAGAACTCAAATAGGTCAGGACGTGCAAGCATTAAAAACCGCGTTAGAGGAACAAATTCATAAGGTTGTCTCTGATGTTAATGAAACTACGAGCAAACTTCAGAATTTGAAACTAGGAGAAGCTAGCATGATGGAAACCTATAAAGAAGAGTTAATTAGGAAAGTCATCACGGAAATCACAGACAAGGATCCAGAAGGCTTGACTTGCGAAGATGATAGGAATTACGTCAGAAGATGTAACCTCGCTACAGAAGAGAGAGATATTAGTCCTGAGGAACGTATATCCAGATTCCGGGAAGAAGATGAGGATAGGAATATTGAACCTGAATGGAAATATCGTGATAGTGGGAAGAATTACGTGGATTCATATCCGAGAAATGTGACAGTCATCCGAAACTTCGAGGACATACCTCAAAAATTCAGTAATACTCATAGTCTAACACCGATAGAATATATCAGGAACCTGAAAGACTATTACATTGAAGCTCACATTCCCAGAGAAAGAGAGATGAGAATAGTAGAAAGATTTCTAGCTGGAGGACCCCTTGAATGGTTCAGAGCATTTCGCTACACTTTCAGTAATTTCGACGAATTTGCAGAGGCACTGATAAAACGATTCTGGTCCATAGAAGCACAGAATTCATTAAGAGCTGAGGTATACTCAAGGAAGTATTCAGGTACTCTTCCAACACGGTACGCTGATTTCTTCACGAGCCAGTTATCACGCTTGAGATTTTTGCAACCCCCATTGTCGACAGAGCAGTTGATAGATGCGATTTCTCGTATGCTTCCTGTGGAGGTGAGAAGACTCATCATATCGTCAAACATCAGGGATTTGACCAGTATGGACGAACTGTTGAGAAGGCTTGACTACACGAGTCCAATACCAAATGTGGTTCAGAAAGGTCAGAGGCACGAATTCAAAGACATTAATACAGTCTATATGGATCAAGTTCAGCAAACTGACAAGCCCAATGAAGAGAAAACTGAAAATGTAGGTCCTCACAGGAATAATTATTTTCGCAGCAACAGATCACAAGGTTACCGTCCATATCAGCAAAGACGAGGCTGGAACAATAATAGAGGCAATTATAATAATGGAAGAGGTAGATACTACAATAACCAGGGCTACAATAGGAACTACAATAGAAATAACCAGAATCGGAATCAGAATTCTCAAGGTCAGGTTATGACACCCGACAAGTATCAAGAAAGAGAGAAAGAAAGTCAGCAGTATTTAAAGGAATTACGAGAGAAAGAAGCTGAAAACCAGAAGAAAAGACAGGATGTAGTGATCGATCCTGGTCCTTCTACAAGCCAGCAGAACTTCGAGATTGGTAACACACACAAAAAAAACGCCGATTTCTCAACGACAGTGAGAAACTATAAATACATTGCCACACCACACCTAATCACCATTAATGAAATTTATGAAGTAACTGATGAGGATTTATTAGAAGAGAGGGGAATCGTCAAAGAGGAAAGACCATGTGCATTACCTATTATTTCTGTACTGATAGATGGCCAACAGTACAAAGCTCTTATGGATACCGGCGCAATTATTTCTATCATTTCTGATGAATGCTATCAAAGTCTGTTAAGAGGAGAAAACATGACAGTTTTACCTGTTTCTACCGTCAAAGTGAGAGGAATTTTCCAAGACAAGGCAGTGAAATGCAAGATCCAAGTGTTATTGAACTTTGAAATTAATGGAAGGAATTATGAACAGATCTTTATTGTGGTGAACAAGATCCATTTCGATATTGTGCTAGGAATCGATTTTATATCGAAAGTTGGAGCCATTATCGATATGAAGAATAGGATTATTAGCTTTAATGATGGGTACATGGTCACAGAAGAGACACGCTCCAATCAGGAAAATGTACAGGTTCCTTAAGGGTTACATGGACAATACTGATGTTGACTATGCAGCTACACAGAGAGATTCACGACACTTTGTCTTGAGTGGAGACATTGTATGTAAGTATGCTGACTCTGCGCATACAAAGCTCCGAATAGTCGTGCCACCTAAACTTGTTGTCAATTTAGTGTGGGTAGCTCATCACGCAACTGGACATGCCGGTTTAGATAAAACTCTTGATACTCTTAAAGAGAGGTTTATTTGGACTAACATGCGTTCCAGCATTGCTAATGTCATTCGTTCATGTGATAAATGTCAAAGAGCAAAGTATGCTTCCGCTCTATTAAAAGGAAAACCTAAGGCTATGATTCCCTCTAAACCAAACGAACTCATGGCGACGGACATATTTGGCCCCTGTCCGAAGGGATACCAGGGTAATCAGTTTCTGATGGTTACCGTGGATGTCTTCTCAAAATTTGTAACAATGAGTCCCATGCAAAAAGCTAACACGAGGAACGTTGTAAGCAGACTGGAACATGCTGTATTTCCAAAAGCTGGTAAACCAGAATATCTACTGTCGGATCATGGAGCTCAGTTTACATCCTTAGAATTTGCTGCAGATATGGAAAGGCTCGGTATTAAGCACATATTTTCAAGCGTGCGCTATCCAGAATCGAATTCTTCAGAAAGATATATGGCTGAATTTTCGAAATTTTGTCGGATTTTCTGTCCGAATGATCATTCTGGTTGGGTGAGATTTGTACCCCTTATTGAGGAGTGTCTAAATTCTACAGTGCAGGAGAGCACAGGAGAAGTGCCAATGAGACTTCATCTAGGAAGAAACCCAGAAAGGCCGTGGGACAATCTTTTCAACCACGTTCCTAGAGATCCCGACCTAGGAAGGCAGCAGAGAATTGACAGAGCGAAGGAACAACTCCAGAAAGCAGCACAAAAACGACTGAAAAGAGTAGCTGGAAAACGTTTTGGTGCTCCCTTAGAAATTGGAAATCTAGTATTACTACGCAGACCTGTCAAGGCTGATGTGAGTAAGAAAATCTATCCCAAGTTTGGAAGTGTGTTCATGGGTCCGTTCAGAATTACGAATGCGTATGGAAACAACTGTTATGAACTCTACGATGATGAGAATAATGTCGTTTATGGCAAGTTCAATGCTGGAAACTTGAAGAAATACTATCCAAGAGTAAGCCAATAATAATTCAATTTCGTGTTCAAGTGAATTGAGATACTTATAACACAGAGGTTAAAAACAATTTGCAACTGTTTTTAAAACGTGGTGATGGGAGAATGCCCCCGTAAATTGAATTATATTGAGACCACGGTGGCTGTATTGGCAAATATGAAGAAAGTTATGGCTGTCATAGTTGTGACGTGGATATTCATGACGTAGGCACGGATGACGCAGACTTTATGCAAGTAGGCTGGTTGAGCTGAGATTCTTGGTGACGTCATGAGTTTGTTCGAGAAAGATCTGAGATTTACGACGCAGTCGCAGGAAACATGGAATTGTGCTGAGGAAGAAGTTACGCGATTGGAGGAAAAGCTCGAACCAATGAATGATAGTTTGGAGGGAGACGGAGATTACTGAAACTACTATATTTGATTGCTTTTGGAATGCAGAATTGTGGAAATCTATTTTCAGTTATGGCATTGATTTGGAATTTTGAAGAAATTAATTTTGAGTTTTTGAAATTTGAAAATCCGTCAAGAATTGCCAAAGTTAGAACTTCTAGCGATGACGCAGGAACAAGCTATGGAAGGGATGGATACGCCCCTTAAGAAGTTGATAAAAGGTCTAGCACAGCAGAGAGAAGCTCTCATATTGATCATATTTCTGATATCAGATAGTCGTTTTTCTGATATGGTCAGACTTCGAGTGAATAAGTGAAGCAAGTCGTCATTAGAACGTGTGGTAGAGCCACCGCATCGAACAAGCTTCGAGCCTGCAAGCAGTACCATTTTACGGTGATTGAAACTAGGCGAAGTTGAAACGCACACATAAAGGAGTCTACAAGATTATACACCAACAGTTAGCTATTGCCTGTAAGCTAATTCAATTGTGCAGTACTATATTGAGGTGTGTAGAAGAGTTGAACATTTTCACGATTATAATTTGGAAGATATTGGCATTTTAAGACGGCAGACAAAAGTGATTTTCTCGCCACCTGAGAAGCACTTTTATAATATCACATTTTACGCTACGGCTGACACGTGTATTGCAACCGTGATTCTACATATTGCATTTGGTGATACAACGCTACATTATAGAATGGAACAATATAATATGGCAGTTCTTTCAACTATTATAACGGAAATGGAGATGGAAGGCTAAGGACTTTAATGCAATTGGGACATATAACGATGGAGTGAAATAGCAGCATGGAACTTCGTTGATCGCCATTCTACAAAAGCGAGCATGTAGTGAACATCCAACTACACTCATGCATCGTGGTCCAACGCTGAATTATATCAAATGGCAGTGGGAATATTTTCATACTCCACAACTATGAATATTTCTACGGAAATAACTGCAAATAAACTTCATGACGAATTTCTACCAGAACTTCAGGGAACTATCAAGAGAGGCCAGGGTGGACCCGGCTCACAAAGAAGAGTTTTGCCAGAACTTCAGGGAACTTTCAAGAGAGGCCAGGGTGGACCCGGCTCACAAAGAAGAGTTTTGCCAGAAGGATGTCTATCGTCTACACGGAGCAGTGAAATTTCCGGAGGAGGAAGCAGTTCTATTCTCCGAGGGCGCTGGTTCCAGGTTCGAGGTCGGAGCACATCTTTACGTTGGTAAAATGGAACCATCAGCAGTCTTCTTTGGAAATTTTCCTCTGGAACTTCAATCAACAGATAAGGTAGTCGTGAACGTTTCTTGTTTTATTTGAGCCATTTAGCGATATCTGAGCAACCATTTTTCCCATATTTTCTGTCATCATATATTTTGCCCCATATTCTTGCTTGATATTTCTGTACTCAGTACACTTCGATGATTTATGCATTTTTCTACGTTTTACTAAGACATTGTTATGTCATTGGCATATTTAAATAATTTTGGATCAGTTGAGACTGATATATTAGATTCTTTCAGTAATTTGCATATTTTTGTAGTCACGATTTGACTGTAAAGTTAACGATTTTCTATGGCAGATTTGAATTCAGACAGCGTGTCATTTTATTAAAGTAATTCTATTCAGTAAATTACTTTGACCAATTTTCTGTCATCCTCAAGAAAGAAGAATAATTAAAAGATTTTAGAGCGTTAAAATCTATTACTGTATCGACGATCTTGGAAATACTAGTCGTTTTATGAACATGATTGCAACATAGACATTTATCGTCAATTATGAAATACCATTGCATTATAGACAATTTTATGAAGTATGAACTTTGAGTACTATTTATTGAATACACTAAAGTAATGAACATTTGATAGGAGTTTTTCTCAATTCTAGATTGGAACAATAATGTTTGCATTCCACAGTCTAATTGGATTCTATTCGATTATTTATGCAGTTTAGATGAACTTTGATTGAAGGTAGTATTTTTATACTACGTTACTTAGAAGATATTAATCTCAATTTTGATAGACCAGGGAGGCGTGTATAATCGTATTTGCTATTAAATTTATTTGTGATTGGCAAATTTTTACTTCATATCGATTCATGAATGAAACCCACGAAGGTTAAATATAGTAACAGTTTTGAAACAATTAATGAATATAAGAATTTTTAAGGAGGAACTATGGATGTATAATCGTTAGTTCAGTGGACGTGTAAAAGTCGCTGATGAATAATGCCCTTGAATAAATGAAGGAGGTTCCCACAGTAATAAGGATGAAGTTAATGAATTTATAAGTGGAGGTTTTTTGTATGTATTGTGGAAGATTGTGATGCCATACATATTGAGATATATGATGGATTCTGGGCCTATTTTTATGCAATTTTGTGCTTTTTGGAGCGAAGTATTTTTCCGCTGAGTTTATTGTCCAGGTCCTTTGAAAATTAATCATGTGAAGTTACTGTTAATAATTAACAAGAGTGTTCAATTAATTTGAGATAACGATTTTGAATGGAGGTTACCATCACAAATAATAATAATTATTATTAAACCTTATTAAACCTGATTATAACATTTAAATATAACTAACCTTCATTGGTCGATTATATCATCACGATTTGAGTAATTATCAACCGGATAGACGTGTGGTTTAATGTATTTCTAAACAAATTAATATAATATTGTAAATAATTGTGTAAATATCTTTAATAATAATTTGGAACGAAAGGAATTAATAGAGGCCTGTATAAATTTTTCAATTGTCATTTGACAATATTATAAACAATTTAAATTGTTATAAATAATTATGAGCAGTTTGTTATAAACATTAAGCGTTTTGTTATAATACTCTTAACAACGCTAGATAAACATTTGGATTATGTAATTAAACAAGTTTTGGGATTATCAGAGTAATCCAGTGACATGTGATTGGAGCATTTAAAAGATTTGCGTGATAATATTCGAGTTGAGTTGAGGACATTTAAAGTGTTTTGAAACGGAGCTAGGCTCTGATGTAACTAGCAGATGCTAACGTTGGCTGGACAGGTGGGTCCACTTGACGATGCAAGCATGCGACATGGTGCAGGTGGCCTGACAACTGTATGATAGAGGCCAAGGTCGCCTACATAGCAGCCTTGCGGCTATAAATAAAAGTGTGATGTTTATGAAAGAGGAAAACAATTGCTATATGTCTCGTCCCAACTCCCTTATCCATTCCAAGTGCATTATAATTATTACGTTCTTTTGGAGCTAGTGAAAGCTAAGATTTTGTATGTAACGTCTACAAGTCCTACAGGAGGACATGATTATATTGACAATGGCTTCTGATTGCCACGTGTATTTTGTTGAATTTTTGTTAGAATCATTCCCTTTATGTGAAATAAATTATTGTACAGTTTAAAGTTTCTTGTCTTCGTTTTGGTTCATTTTAAATATCATGGTGGAGGTTATTGTGTGGGCATACTTTAAGTGATCCAGTTGACAACCCAGACCCGAGATTAATTTGAAGAGGTAAGTAAAGGTAAGTATGAACCCCCGTATATTTTGGTGTGTTCCACAATAATTTCTTGTTAACTACTGTGCTCTAATCTCGGTAGTATCTGTCAGTGCCATTTTCATTGATGTAGCTGTGCCGGTGCGTGTGATTATTGGCATTCCGATTGAGGGGGCGGATATCTGACAGCCTACTATCCGGATTATCGGGGACAGTAGGTATGACTCCTTCCTGTCGTCAAATCGTCCTCTTCTCCCTCCGCCCTGTCAGCGTGTTCATCATTTTCCTTGCGTAAGATATCTTGTGAAGCCGCGCCGCTATCCCTGCCACCCTTTTCAAAACAATTCCCAAACTAATGCTGTCGATTCCCTTCACCCAATTTTAATTCTGAAAAATGCTTTGGAATCAGGAAATAAATCTCCGTTTTCGTATTACCAGGTTTTTTTCATATTTTTAGCAGAAACATAAAAAACTGTTAGTAACTTTTTTGTTTTTCACATTTTGGAAAATGCATCGAATTAATATCAATTCCATTGCACTCTGGTATACAGTGGTTTTCAGATCGCAAATACGAGCTTTCGTTCAAGAGAAAACTGAAAAAAAGAAATTGTCTCACTTAGGTGCTGCTACGTGGTGTCAGAATTACAAACTAAAAAACGGGACATTTAGCCTTAAGACGGGAAAGTGAAAGACTCCCTAGGCCTTGGATACCCTAATACCGTCGGAAAAGAACAAGAGTTGACCAAGGGAGGTCGACAGGAAAGAAGACAGAGAGGAGCCCGGCACAAGTAAGTGGAAGCAATGCCAGACTCAGCTGGAGTCCCGTGGTCGTCAACCCACATCCCACTAGATGTGAGCCCCTGGGGGACTACTAATTGCTCTATAACAGACGAAACTCCAGGAATATCATGGAGGAAAGAACCGGAATCTGCTGTAGCCAAACGACACGCTACCTTTGAGTAGCAAGAAAAAGACTGTTCCTATTCTTAAGGCCGTAAACCTCTCCAACTAGTCTTGGATTTTAGTGATATAAAACTGTAATGACAATTCTTGGAATGGCTGAATACACTCTGTACATTACGTTACATGGCACAAATAAGCTGTGTTATTGTCCAAAAAGCCAATATAGATAGAAATAGGAGAGCACCTATACAAGGCTAGTTTTGTAAGGAAGACGCGGCAAAACGAAATAATACGCTGAAACACTGATTAAAATGAATACAGGTGTCGGAAGGTGAGAGTTTTACTAAAGGAGGAACATCTTGGGAACTATAGATGCCGAACTAATTACGGTATTTACACTAAATTGACTTTTAAGTGTATGTTAAAGGTATTCATCAGTGTTTAGGCCTAATTTAGAGCAAATTCATTTAATACATTTTCACTCATTGTTCGTACACATTTTATCATTCAAGAATGCGGTACCTCAAAATTAATAACCAGAACACTTAGAAAATACACATATTTGCACACAAAAATACAGCATAGCCTACACTTTCCGGTAGCATACGGTATTTTGTTTGTGGGCTAGAAACTTGGCGATTAGCCTCGTATTGCTTAATTACGTAACGGAAATATTACTGACCGATTAGTGTTTTTGATAGTTTGAGATTTGCAGAAGAGTGTTTTTTTTAATAATTGAAGAGAGAGATCTCGCGGTCAGTGGCTCATCCATCTACAGGTGACGGATGAACATATCTGGTTTAAAGTGGGGAGTACATATTCTGGAATGTTTAGTGGGAGTCTAATTTTCCCTTCTAACTGCTCTTATCCACTAATTGTCTTCCTTTTCAGGAAACCAAAGGGAGATAAAACATCGTAAGTTCTTTCAAAACACTTGTGCTCATTGAAGAAATACGTTCGACTAACGGCTGTGCATAATCTCAAATTGTGATACATATTTAGTAATTGCAATAAAATGTATGGTAAATACTAATTACATAAAAATAACAGACAAACTAATAGAAAAAAATCTCAACCTGCAACAGACTTGCATGGGGGAAACTTGCAACGGTTCAGCTTCAATTGATAACTTGTTGTAACTTTCATGTACGGTATGGTAAACAATAGGTCTACTATGCTTTTATGCTTTTTGGTATGTTCTTGGTTTGTCGATTTGTGCAACCATATCCACTACACGACATTATTTGGAACAAACTCCGAATTAAACCATGCACAATGCTCTGCCGCATACAAGTCACAGGACACCAAATACAAGTTACGCCAGGTTACGCCCACATTGGACTCTGCGTTTGGTTTCACTTGAACGAGCTCTGGGCAACACTTCTAGATCCATTCCTCCAAGAGGAATATTGGACTTGTAACCTCAGTTTAAGATCATCCTTCGAAGAATAGAAATCTTAATTAATGCTTATATCCAGCATTCAGGACTTCCGTTGCGAGTATTGCACCGTGGTGTATTGCCTCATGACTTGACTTAGAGATAGAATGTTGCTGCCTCATTTGATGAGCTTGGAGTTCGTGGTCATTAAGGCTCATGTACTTGGGTGTGTGTAGAATTTGTCTGATGACCTGTGTTATTGTGGTATCTGAAGTAGTGTGTGTATTTGTAATTCAGGTGAGGATTGGGAAGGAGGTTGCCGTGGTTTTAAGTTAGGCACCGTCCAGGCATTTGCCTGGAGTAGAAGTGGTAAACCACAGAAAACCACAAGTAGGATGGCAGTTTTTGTCTCACGAGGCCAAATGCACCCAGTTCAGCCCTCAGGCCAGAATTAAATTTCTTGGCAGAGCCGGGAATCGAACCCGGGCCTCCAAGAATGATAGCTGCTACACCACGAGGTCGACTCGATATAGAAGAGGAATGCTCTACCGGTTCATAATTTTATGATTTGCGCCCAGAGAAAACTTTAGTCAGTTATTACCTCTGCTTTATAATTGATACTACGTCCCCCAAATTTGGGGAAGTTTATGTTAAATGTATTTACCATATTTGCCACTGGTGTTACAGTCCTCAGCGAATAATAAGGAAACTGGTAATTAGTTTGTACGATATTATGTAAAGGAAGTTGGTTATCGTCACTTATACTATTCTTGAAGCAGCGCTAACTTGATACTCCCTTCTGGAGCCGCCCTTGTTATATCATGAATCTGCAGCCTCCAAGTTTATTCACGTAACTGGTGCGTGCGAACGCACGTGACGAGAGCAACTGCAGACGTCGCGCCGTGACGCGTGACGCGTGACGCGTGACGGTACTGCACGTGAATTTGAACAGTGGTGGAGGTGACACTCTTGAAGGTGATGACATAAGCATAGAGAAATCAAGATATTTTTAACCTCTTAAGTGCTGAGTTTTTTCATTCGCATTTTTCAATATTGTAGAAGCCGTAATTTTCAACTTATCAAGCGAGGGGGTGATAGGATTAAAATGTCTAAAGGTTTAGGGTTTTATTAATTTAAATATAAATTACAAATCCTAAGTGTAGGAGCCTATTACCAAGAAGTTCTTCCCGGCGTTTAATGGGTGGAGACTCGTATGTATCGTTGCAAGTTTTATGGCCGTGTCCTTAAACATTTTTAAATAACACTGTTCATTGTCTGTACTTCCTTGTCCAAGCAATTATTGGGATATTTATCTGTTTAGATTTTTATTTTGAGAAAATCTTGTTGGTTTTTTTTTTCGTGCGCACGTTTCCATCTCCATACTAGGTAAAGGGCGCAAAATAAAATGTCCTTAAAATCACTAGGCAGCTAATTCATATTACTGCTCATGTTACCGTACTTTGGTCCAAAATCACAAAGCGGAGAGAAGAAATTGCTTGTTGTTCCGCAATGCTTGTTTACAGAACATCACAGATGAATTCCAACTGTAGAGGACAGACGTCTACAATGGTCTGTTAGTTACTTCCGGAGGCAAAAATCTAAACTAAAATTGCCCAACAAATGGCAGAACATGCCACAGATCAACTCGGCAATCGAGAGTGAATGGGGAATGTGAAAAGAAAAAAAAATATACAGTCAGTCTGAAAGACTAGACGTTATATCATTTCAAATGACGCATGCTACAAATGCTACACATGTTAGAAAGGCTCAAGAAGGCTCTTTCAACAGACTCCATTACCCATTAACTTAGGCTTCCCGCGCGGGCACCTCTTTAAGGGTCACCCTGTATTTGAGTCTGACATCTTTTACAACTCTTTAAGGGTCACCCATTATTTGAATCTGATATATTGCAAACCTCTTTAAGGGTCACCCTGTATTTGATTGAATCTAACATACTGTACACCTCGTTAAGTGTCACCCTGTATTTTGCTCTGACATCCTGCACACCTCTTTAGGAGGCACACTGTATTCTTATCTGTCATCTTGTATATCTCTTTAGAAGTCACCCTGTATTCTTGGGTGACATCTTGTATACCTCTTTAGGAGTCACCCTGTATTCTTGTCTGACATCTTGTGCACCTCTTTAGGAGTCACCCTGTATTCTTCTCTGCCATCTTGTACACCTCTTTAAGAGTCACCTTGTATTCTAATCTGGCATCTAGTATATCTCTTTAGGAGACATCCTGTATTCTTATCTGGAATCTTGTACACCTCTTTAGGAGTCACCCTGTATTCTTTTCGCTTCGCTCGAAGCCCCAGGTCGTTCGACGCCCCAGGACTCTTTCAGCAGACTCCATTAACCATTAACTTAGGCTTCCCGCGTGGCTGCATGACGTCACGCACTCGCCGTCCATTACCCATTAACTTTGGCTTCCAGCGCGGGTGCATGACGTCACCGTCTCCGTAACGCATAACTTTTGACTCAAGCATAACGATGAAGTCGACAAGATCATTTGAAATGATAAAAAGGGGGTGCACCGTCTATAGACGGTCGTAGCACTTAACAGGTTAAAAACAGAAACTCAAATCATGATATCGGCCAATTTTCTGGCTCGTCAGTGAGAGAAAACATGGATCTAAGTTAATATTTTCCAGAACGTCTGTTAACAATTAAAGCATTATACTGTATATCTGATGATCGAATATCTGTACGAGTGCGATGCTCGGTTTCTGGAATTTTTACCCTGATCAAGTTTAGTATTCCTAGATTTTCTTTCATTCTTCATAAGAAGGAAGTAGAGTTTCCTACCATACCGGTATATCGCCGCTGAACTTGCAATACCGCGTATCTAACAATGCTCTTCCTTTTTATGATTGGTCACGCCTTCCAGCCGCATGTGGATGTGCCGTCCAACTGACAATTAACGCTAGGGTCGATTTCCTATGTGGAGGACTAAAGGAAAATGAAGCTTAAATGTACTGTAGGAGTGCATAACTACACGGAAACATACTTTACGTTCGACGATGTCGAAATGTAAATATTATATGTCAGAAAACTGTATAATAATGAGGGTCATTATAGTACTATTCTTCATTACGAAACAGTTTCTCCAGCCAATCAGAGCTCATTCATTGACCAATTAGGTAAGGATAGCTTTGCACATGCGCTCAAAATCCAACATGTCGGACATGAATTACATGATTTGAAAGTTTAAATTGGATATGGGATCAACCATTGTAGTTACAATCCCAAACACAAAGAGAAAATCAGCACGAACATTTACGGTAACAAGAAAATACTATGACATATGCAATACATTTTTGAATCTACGTCGAGAAGTTAGCAACACAGCATCCTTCTACATAAATTACCGACACGGAAAGTGCACCGTCCCTTATGTTCGCGTAAATAAACTGGCGAATATGAGACAAGAAATAGCACTGTACCTTAATATCCCCAACGCCAATTTCTACACAGCGCATTGCTTTCAAACGACTTCGGTGACAATATTAGTGAATGCTAGTTCTGATCGGTTTACATCATGCAGGCTGTAAACAATAGCTTTGCCAAGCAAAATAAATAGTCTCTGCTTTCAAAATTCTTTGACCCACGCATGCGCTCTGTCCAGTCAGCAAACCACCCAGCGCGCTCGGTTCACTAACTGAAGTTACTGAATCCCACAGATATTTATGAATATTTATGTTAAAACATATAATAAAGTTATAATTATCGTCGAACATAAACAGACTTATGCAACTCGCCTATAATGGTAATTAAGACACTCGTGTCTTAATTATTGCCATTATAGGCTGGTTGCATAATGTACTATTTCTACAGTACAATGAATGCAAAGCTCATTTCTCTTTATGCTTATACACAGGAAAATGAACCTAACTTGAACTGTTCTGTTGAACGGCACATCCACATACGGCTGGGAGGCGTCATCAATCATAAGGGAATTAACGGAAAAGAAGATCATTGTCAGATAGGGTACGCGGTATTGCAACTTCAGCGACGATATGTAGGATTGCACTTCTGAAGAGGTTAGTCTGAACTGGAGTTTACTTGAGGTAGTGAACCCTTATCATTGTGTCCAATAATAATGTTTCATATTAATAAAAACGATGGAAATACTAAATACATGATATGCTGGATATTTGAGTAATATTGATGTAGCTAGAAATCTGGACTTGGTAAGACATGCTACGTGCTGGCTGGAAATGACCAATAGTTTCACAACCAATGTTATTCTTGGATTTCTGAGAAAATCAGATATGACGCTGTGGCGTACGTGACCATCGAAGGCCAAAATGCTGCGTACAAGGCAAGGAGTGAGAGAGAGGAGAATAGTCGTGACGTCAAAATAAGGGCGGGATTTGTAAGGTCAGAGCTCCAACGCCAACTTATCTGACCAATAAGAAAACATGACGCCAGAACATAGCGTCAGTGTGTTTTGCGCGGCAATCGGATATAAAAAGATCTAGCGATCGGTTTGCTTGTTCGACGGCAGATTCGCGACCTGTGAGAAAATACAAGAATTTTGAGAGGTCACACATAATTATAGGCCCATTACTTAAAATATTGAGGAGCTGTTTTTCTCCCACCATTGAACTTTAGGCTTTCTGTATATATACAAATGTCTGAGATGAATCGGGGCACTCCTAATTATTCTTCGACAGTCATTTTAAGACGTCCTTAAGACGATATGGTTTTAAAATTATAGTTGTGTGTCGGCAACGAAGTTGGAAATTTTCATAAATTGTGAGATGGCAATTAGCCATAGAATAGGGAAAGTCGACGATTCTGCATAGGACGATCTGAGGAAATAAAATACTTAGAACGCAGATAGAACAGTTTAAAAACTTTGATTTAATTGTGTTTTAACAGCAGCAAAATGTCAACCATGGAGAGAAGACAGCAAGCTTCATCCTCCATTACCATCAGTGTTATGGGCTAACGGCCTAATGATGGGAATTGACGAGGCGGGAGGCCTCTGGAAAGCAGTTTAAGTGATGAGTATTAAAAAATTGATTTATTGATTTTGGACGAGGGGAATCGCGAGAGATGTGTGGAACTTTGTATAGATTTTATTTGTGTGGTTTAATTTAAATTTCAGGGTTTGATTTCTTAACTGACATGCGTGTAGTAAATTTTGGCATTGCGTGACAATTATGTTGTACAGTAAATTTTGTAATATAAATGTTTTCCTTATGTATACGTAATTCTTATTGCGAAACGGCCGCATCGATTAACGTATCTATAAAAAGTGTAGCCATGAATGAGAACCTAGGAACGACAATGATAAATGGACTGATTTAATGTTATGTTAAACTAATTACTACGTGGGGGGAATATTTGCATTTTGTTGCTTTGATAACTCGGGCTAGGACTGATCCTGTTATTTATTCTTTATTGTCATTTGGACATGTTGTGTGTCATTATCTGAGAGGTGTGCTGATTAATGCTACGACGAGATCTTCGAGAAATGTGCCACGTGTTTTTGGGTGTAAGTGATGATGATGAGGAGAGGTAAAGCCTGTCCATGACTACGATATCATTCCGGCAAACTAGTTATCCGTGGGGATAAGTTTGACCTGGGAATGTATTCTTAAAAATCCCTGAGAGGATGTTTTGAGATAATGTGTTATTTATGTGTACGCGTTTAACAGGTGGCGATTAGCAAAGGTGCTGTACGCTGGCTATGGGCCAGAATCTATATTTAGCATGGCACTAATTACTACTTGGGGGAAGAAATCAGCCACTCTCTCGGTGATGCGATAACAGGCCCGGTTGTTTCCAGCTCGTTATGACACGTTATGTTTGCTTTAAAGCCTAATGAGTTAAGGTTATTTTATTTGGTTTAATTTGGGAAGTTGCCATGTTGTCGATCCAAGTTTCTTTTATCATTACTACGACTTATTTGTTCATTGTTTTAAAACGCCAAACTTTCCGGCGTGAAAATTAAAAGTTATATTTTGTTGTTGTTGGCTCTTATTTTCAAGGCCATTGTATTCATATAAATATAATTTGGCAACCGGCCAAACCTGTTCATGTCATGTTATGCCTTCCTAGTGTTTAAGGTATAAGTCGGTAATTCCGCAGCCCTTATTTTAAATAATACACACGTGTATTTGGTTGTGGTAATCTAAGGTTAGAGCATGTCAGTAGTGTATATAAATATGTAATTGTTGTTCCCACATTTCCGTAATTCGTCCTTCGCAGTACGGAGTCCGTTCCCGAACCAACTGTTTTGGTCGGAAACGAGCGCCCGTCAAAATGCTCATTACTTGAACTAGTCTTAAAACCCGTGTCGCTCATAGATATTAAATTTTTGTACTATTTTATTTGTTTGTTATATTTGGATCTTGTGATCCGTTTTCTTTTGTTACTCTGATTTAGGTGACATTGCCGTCACAATGCTTGTTGACAGCTGTCATACCGTGTCGTCATGGTACGTCAGGCTGGTCAGTGTTAGATCTGTTCACGCGAGTGAACAATAAAAGGGTGGTTATAGTTTACCTTTTATGTTTGATTCAGTTAATAAATTTCATTGTTAGTAGATCCTGTTGTTTTTCTTGGCTTTATAATAATAATAAGTTAACCTTATGAACCTTGGAAGTTATGTTGATAGCAAAACCTCTAAATCACATTCACAAGAATCCATTACGACCCCGAAATTTTGAATCTTGTCTACATGCTATTTTCCAAAGGGTTTATAAGAGTTACTTTGGCTTCCGAACGTGTGGCATTTGTGTTTTAGAGTAAAAAAATAGATCACCGGCATGTGATAAGTTTATTAACGTAAGTTAGGCGAAGATAGTACCGCCAAATGTTTGAAAATATAAAGTCATGGAGTTTGCAATAAAGTAAATGTGGAACAAGTTAAGTGTTTGAACTTTGATTAAAATTAGAACAAACTGTTCCAGGCGCCCAATAAAATTAAATTAGCTTTGTGTAGAAAAGCCAAACTCAAAGAATTGTTTGACAGGAAGGTTAGACCTTAAAAACTAATTAATACTCTATTAATTGGTTAAAATTTTGTAAGTAAAGTAAGGTCAGGAAGATTATAACTGAATCAAAGGGTTAAAATTAAATGGAATAATAAGTAAATTATACTCAGTGATGCTATAGTTTGTGGGAGTAATTTAAAGTAAATGAACTGAGTATGTAAAGGGTTAATGTGTGTATATTTAATATGTGTGAGCGCGCGTATCCAGGGCTCCGCCCTTATGTCATTTCCCTATGTCTCAAATATATTATTGTTGTGATGGCAACTCTGGGAGAAATTCGCGAAGTGATTGAACTAGCATCCGCTCGTACGCGAGAACAACTTAGTGAGATGAGAAAGGACATAACCAATGAAATACAGACACAGTTAGCGGCAAATAGTGAAGAAACGCAGACACAGTTAGCGGCTATAAATAAACAATCGGCAGAAACGCAGACACAGTTAGCGGCAAATAATGAAGAAACGCAGACACAGTTAGCGGCAAATAGTGTAGAAATGCAGACACAGTTAGCTGCTATAAATAAACAATCGGAAGAAATACAGACACAGTTAAACAGAAAACTATCTGAAGTTAACGAGAATATAAATCAGAAAATCGCTACACAAAACATTCTGGTTAGTGAACAATTACATAGGCAGTCTGAGAAAAACAATGAAATGTTAAACGCACAAGACGAAAGGAACACTCAAAATCTAGCTGCGCTAACGGTAGAAATCAAAGAGCACACAAAAGAACAGCTAATCCAATTAGCAAAGGACGTTAGCACTAACAATACCAAACAATTAGGAATAATAAAAGGTATCGAAGATTCGTTTAAAAAGGAAATAAAAGGAATGGATGAGACTGTTATGGCAAAACTAGCACAAATCGAGCAAGCGTGTTTGACCAACTCATCTGAGATTAAAGAAGCACACACAAACTTAGAAAAAAGGTTTGAGAATATCGAACGAGGGACACAGGGTATGCAAGATCAGATAATTACAGTAGATAACAATATCACGGGCTTAGTGACGGAACTCAACAAATTAGAAATACAATCAATTAAGAAATGGAAAAAGTTAGAAATTGACCAGGAAGAAATTAAACAAACATTAGAACAGAACAACATTTCTCTGGGAGAAAGGATAGATAAACTTGAAGATAATCAGGAGGCTAATCAACAGGAAGTCGAAAAACGCTTTGTTAAATTGAAGGATACTATTAGGAAAGATTGGACCAAGATGAGCGCTGATTCGAAAGATGAACGGCTCGCAGTAAGCAAGAAGCTAGGGGAAAATAACGCGAAAATACAGGCGTTAGAAGAAAATATGAAGTTAAGGTTTCAAATTCAAGAGGACCGCATGATAAAATCGGAGTTGCAGTCACTTGGACATAATACGATGTTTGCGACACTAATGGAAAAGGGGAAAGGGGAGAATGCGGAAAGAGAGCACACAATAGACAGCCACGAGCTTGGGCAAAGTCCAAGAACGGTAGACACGCAAGCATTCCAGAATTATGAGGGTCGTAGCTCGACACCTCAAAACACACAACTTCCCACGCAAGTTATACAAGTCATCCGTGGAAACGAATTTAAACCGAATAAGTTTTTACCAGAGAGCGGAGGGACACCCAAAGCTTTCTTAAGGGAACTGACAGAATATTTTTCGGACCAAAATGTTAGCTCAACGCGACAATTAAGAATGGTTGAAAAATTTTTGGCGGGCTCAGCACTTACCTGGTATCTTGGATTTAAGAACACATTTAAATCAATGGAAGGTTTCCACAAGGCCTTCCTAAGCAAATACTGGAGTGGGTCGTATCAACAAAGCTTGCGAATGGACTTATACTCGCGTAAATACCATTCCACGCATCAGACGAAATATGCAGATTTTTTCGCCATGCAACTTGTCAAATTGCAAGATCTTGATAATCCCCCTAGCGAAATGGAGCTAATAACTACTATAGGAAAACAGATGCCTATTAGCGTTCAGCAATTCTTGGTGGCGGCAAATATTACGACCCCGAAATTTTGAATCTTGTCTACATGCTATTTTCCAAAGGGTTTAGTAGGGTGGTTAGTTTCCTTCCCCCAACGAACTTCATGAACTTAAATGAGTGTATGCTAATGGTTCTTGGACATTCCCAACTACTATTAGACCAGGCATTATATGCAAAAAACACGGCCAAACTCAAAAAAATAATGTAAAGCTGAAATTTCGCATAGATGTTCCCTAGTACCCTAGAAACAAATCCTGAAAAGTCCCCATCTCTGCGGTGTCCGCGTCATAGTTTTTGGAGGGTTCAAAAGGGCTTAAATGGGGCCTAAGTGCCAAAAACAGCATTTTTGCTTCCTGCGTTCAAAATATTGATCCAAATTTAGTTCTCGAGAGCTTTAGCAATTAATAAAAATGAACCAGTAGGATAACGGACTTATCAGGCCCAATTATTACTATTGATGAAGGAAAAAACGACTAATTTAACATTTTAAGCACAATTTTTACACGAAGATTTGGTTAATTTGTCATTAGCAGGTCATTATTTTTTAAACAACTGCTGATATCGACTAAAGACCCAGAATGAAAGTTATAAAGCATACTTTTAGCTTTACTTTGGTACATTAACCACGTCTATGCGAGAAACGGTTACCGAGTTACGGTCCCAAAGCATAACCGCTGTTGAAAAGGCACCCGATCGCGTTTCTAGGTGACAGCGCTCGGCCTGTCGGAGCAGGCCAACAATACTCGAAACAATTAATTCAGCTTCTAAAGAGTCTCGGATTTTCAGTAAATGTGGCGGAAGTCCACAGGTACGAAGTTTCAGCGCTTCGTGAAGAACGTCCAATCCCGAACGCTGGAGCGTTCGCGCAGTTTTGCTTTGACAACGCTGACTATAAAATAAGGACATTGGACGGGCGAAATACATTTCACTGCATGGGAGGCATCAAGTGCACAGGTCCAGCGCCTGACAGTGAAATATCTCCACTCCCACGTACACGAGAAGTTCCTAATGCTGGTGTGATTGCGGCGATGGGAAAGTTCAACATTTCGTGGTATCGGAAACCCTCTTCTCCTGGTTCAAAGGACGTCAAGATTAAGGAGTTAACTGTGGAAGCCCCAAACTCTGTGGCTATTGTGTCGACGATGAACTCCTTGTGGTTATCTGGACGGTGGTCAGGTATTAATTTACCCGCTTCGTGGAACGGCTTTATGAAGACGTCCACTATCTGCTCATGCTCAACCAGCTTCCCAGACAGCGTCAGTTGATGCCCTGCCGTTCATTAACTTGGAACCGAGCTATCCATCAACTATATATTCTGCATTGAAGTTTGCCGCAAGAGAGTGCGCGGAACTGAAAGAAAGCAGTTGTTTCGTAACCTTTGACCAGCCCCTATACGCGAAAGTTGCAGAGATAGTCGCATCGGACACTTCAGAGGAACTCAAAAATGTGGTTGTTCGTCTAGGCGGATTTCACCTTCTGCTGTCGTTTCTTGGGGCAATCGGCTACATGATGAATGGAAGCAGTTTGGAGGAGCTCTGGGCGGAAATATACGCTAAATCGTCAGTGACTCACATGATGTCTGGACACGCATATTCTAGGTAGGCTTGCAATTAGCTCGCTGTTAATGATTACGTTAAGCCTTCAATTTCAAATGTATCAATAACGCGAAACTGTGCATGTTCTAGGGCCCACAGAGCGCATTTTCTGACAAAACAGGCTGTCGGGACAATGTTACTCAACATGAACGACGGGCTGAAGGATGACAAGGACGAAAAACAGGCGCTTTTTCCGCATTCCAAGAAGGCACCGCCAACGATTTGCTATTATATCCTTGCCTTCAACGTCTCAAAGAGTCGCTTCATGACACATTTTCTTCAATGAACCAGAAATCTCGCACAGGAAAGCTGTGGGTAGAGTAGTACATCAAACTGCAAGCCTGGAAAATATTGAAGGATTCCGCATTTTTACGCGAGGAAATGAAGGTATTCATCTCTACGGCTCCAGATGAAAAGGCCATAATATCAACTGGAGAGAAGTTCGCCATTTGTCTCTACGATAGTACCAAATTGGAGTGCAAAAGCCTCGACGAACTTTCGGTAGTGAAATATAGCCGACATTTGCCAAACAACCGGTCACAGCATCATTTCAGCTGGCTTCACTTCCGCCGACTTCGGCGGCATGCAAACAACATTCACTGCGGGTATATTTGCAAGTTCAGGAATGGTTAGGATTTTCTTTGGACCCGACCCAATAGGGATGGAAAATCCAACACTCAGCTTTAGTACCAGTGACAACTCATCTTCCAGCTGCTCCAGATCATCTCCTCATTTTGGTGTCCTGCAACTGCAAGATCTCTTGTGGCAGCCGGTGTGAGTGTGTACGTTCCGGTTTAGAATGCTGCTTAATGTGTGGACTCTGCAGTGGAAAAGCGTGTGGTAACGTCACATTTGATGGCTCAGACGATGAGGAGGACGATTGAGTCCGATGTAAGCTTTGTCTTGCAAGTGTTCCTTGTCTAAAGAAAGCTTTTTAAGCTTTGTTTTGTTATTATTTGCATTATGCATATTATGAATGTACGTTTAACTGCTAACTGCATTAAACTAGTTTTGTTCTGTGGATACTGTTTCTGCTAGTTTACCTGGATTCAAAGGAATACCATCCTAAAAGCTCTTGATCAAAGATACAAAATGGTGTCAGCAAAGGTGAATAGATGGAGCCCACCAGCGTAAATGGACGTTCGTTCGGAAAGCGACTGCCACACTTGCACTTTTATATTTGTAACTGTATCCCTGCTGCTGTTTGTCGGATGAACATGGGCAATGTATCGTTTTAAAGCTACAAGTGTGCTTTACAACTTTTATTTCGGGTCTTTAGTCGCTATCAGCAGCTGTTTACACGATAGTCCCGGCTAATGACAAATTAGCTAAATTTTCGTGAGAAAAGTTCAGCTAAAATGTTTGATTACTCATCTGTTTAAATGTATGGCAATAATTACGACCAATATGAGCATTATATTTAACGCAGTCCTTCTCTTATTACTATCAAAGCTCATTAGAACTGATTTTGGATCAATATTTTGAACGCAGGAAGCAAAAATGAAGTTTTTGGCACTTAGGCCCCATTTAAGCCCTTTGAACTCTCCAAAAACTATGACGCGGACAACGCAGAGATGGGGACTTTTCAGGATTTGTTACTAGGGTACTAGGGATCATCTATGCCAAATTTCAGCTTTACATTTTTATTTTTTTATTTTTTTAGGTTAAAACTTAATATGCCTGGGCTATATAGGCCACTGCTGAAGTAAACATTAATATATTCTGCAGCCAGGTTATGAAGGGTGTTTTTGCACTGTATAGCACTGCCTTGCTTAGATATTATTCGAAGACACATACGCGCACACACATACACACACACGGAAAAAAAGGTGATCTCATAAACCTATATTTCTCATAAATGAAAATAGGCTGAAAACGAGATTTTAGAATTTTGCACAGCCGCCATCTTGTGGTTATGAAAACAATTGAAATGAATTAGATGTCAGTGGATTTAAGTTTGTATAAGCATTTACCATACCAAGTTTCACTGCGCTAGGATGGTTAAATCGCGAGAAACGTTCATCTAAATATTTAAATTTCGCGTAACCGCCATGTTGGATTAGTGTTCACCAGGTTATTGAAAGTCCCATAGGTGAACTTATGTAGCCTTTATCAACATACATATTGCCTGGCTGCATGGTTCAGCGGTAACGTTCTCGCTTGCTGGGCCCAAAGTTGCAGGTTCGTATCCTGGCGCAGTCATCTGGCATTTGAGGGTGCGCAAATGTGAGGGAGCCGTGTCAGTAGATTTACTGGCACGTTAAAGATCCCCTTCGGAGAAAAATTCTGGCACCCCGGCGTCTCTAAATGCCAGAATAGTTAAAAGGGACGTAAAACCAATAACATTTTAACTTTATCAACATACAAAATGTCAATCTGATTTCTGTCATAGATCAGTAGATATTGAGAACCGTCTAAATATTTTGGATGGTCGCCATGTTGGATTTGTATATAACTAGGCCATAGAGTTATGTACTATTAGATGACAATTATTGCGTTGGTTCATTATTCAAACGTTCAATTCGATCGCCTGATTAGGACACAAGAAATAAAAACTTAATTTTAAAATTTCGCCCAGCCGCCATCTTGAGGTTATGTTAAAAATTGAACTAAATTAGATGTCAGTGCATTTGAATGAAAATCCACAGCCTGCTTCCAGTCTCCGACCGGGTCAGGAATGGAATGAATGAAGCCCCCATCTAGCGGCGAGGATATGAACTGTGCCGGCTGCCGAGGCCTGACGCACTCCTCTGGGGCAATGATTAAATGAATGACAGATGAAATGAAATGACAGTGGAGAGTGTTGCTGGAATGAAATATGACAGGGAAAACCGGAGTACCCCGAGAAAAACCTGTCTGCCTCCGTTTTGTCCAGCACAGATCTCACATGGAGTGACCGGGATTTGAACCACGGACCCAGCGGTGAGAGGCCGGCGTGCTGCCGCCTAAGCCACGGAGGCTTCCTCAGTGCATTTCAATGTGTATAAACATTTGCTGTGCCGTGTTTCACTGCGCTCGGATGGTTAAATCACGAGAAAAGTATATTTAAATGTTTCAACTTTGCTTGGCCGCCATGTTAGTTTTGTATTTAACAAGATTTTGAAAGTCATATAGGTGAACTTTTAGTAGTGCCCTTTATCACCGTACCCCCAGGGGCTCACATCTAGTGGGACAAGGGTTGGCGACCACGGGACCCCAGCTGAGTCCGGCATTGCTCCCACTTACTTGTGCCGGGCTCCTCTCCGTCTTCTTTCCTATCGGCCTCCCTTGGTCAACTCTTGTTCTCTTCCGACCCCGACGGTATTAGGGTATCCGAGGCCTAGGGAGTCTCTTCCTTTCCCGCCTTAATTGGCCCTTGTCTTATCTTTTCTGTTACCCTCTTCCTTTTCCTGTTATCTCCTGCCTTCTGCTCAAGGCCCTCAAGGAGGTAGGGTGTATGTAGCCTCACCACTTCTGGTGCACCCTAGATATTGCTACACCCTCACGGGCTCACGGCTGGTGAGTTCGGGAGTTGGCGACCCCGAGGGATTCCTGAGCTGGGTCCGTTTTCCACTTTTGTCCCTTACCTGTGGGGCGGACCCTCTCCTCTTTCACTTTCCTGTCTGCCTTTCATGGCTCTCCTTCCTTCCAAGTCCCTCAATCCGCATTCTTCGAGGTTTGAGGGCATTTCTTTTCCTCCTGTCCTTGATTTGCCTTATTCTCCTCTTGTGTTCCATTTCTTCTTCTAGTATATAAGTTAGTAGTTAGTTTTAGTTATAGCATGACGAATAGAAATCAACAGTGTCATCACTCCGCTACTTAAGCATTGTAGTTCATGGTCCAGCCAGTGTGTGGCGCGGAAGTCTCGCCGAACCATAAGCACGTGTGACAGTAACCCACGAGGTTAGTACTGTAATATCCTGTGCACGAGAAGTCATATTATTCGAGGGAAATTGTTTCTTTGTAATAGTTTACGAATGTCTGTGCAGTGTTTTGTGTGTGCAAACAACTAACTTTTCTGTTGTTTCGGAAAAATGTCGTAATGTTTTGTTCCTGGAAGTAAATTGGGTTACGAAGAAAATCTGATGGTAGACATTTTTTCACACCGCCAAAAGGAACACATCTTTTGGCGAAATGGGCGAGAGTTATTCCGTGGAAAGATAAGCAATTGTCGATCAAAAATAGAATCTGTGACGAGCGTTTTTCGGAAGATTTAACTATTAAAAAGGCGGACTGTTTCGTAGTGAACTATGAGAACGTGGAAATTCCTCGCGTGAAGTGGAAATTAAAACCAGGATCAGTACCTCACATTTTTCTAAATTTACCGAAATATCTATCCACTGATGTAAAATCACGAAAGCCGGCCCAGTACGATACGGAATGAAGGCAGCTTTCCATGGTTACTTGTTCTATTTCGTGCCATCCTTACCTAAAACGAAAAAAAATCCGTCTTAATAATAATAGGCCTAAAATAATAATAGTTGTTGATTCTTTAGGGACTTAACGACATCGTGGTCACGTAGCCCCGTGTGTTTGGGTTTGTTTAGAATTCGTCTGATAACCTGTGTCATTATGATGTCTGTAGTAGTGTGTGTATTTGGAATTGAGGTCGGATTTGGGTAGGAAGCGGCCGTGTCCTTCAGTTAGGTACCATCCCGGCATTTGCCTGGAGGAGAAGCGAGAAACCACGGAAATCCACTTCCAGGATAGCTGAGGTAGGAATCGAACGCTCCTCTTAACATTTTTGCCTCACGAGGCTGAGTGAACATCGTTCCAGCCCTCAGACCAGTATTAAATTTATTGGCAGAGCTGGGAATCGAACCCGGACTTCCGTGGTGATGGCCAAGTGGCCAAGAATGAGTCGGACATATAATAATGGCCAACCTGCCAATAAAATAAACGGTCATCCAATTCTTCGCTTCCGTTACCGTCCTCCTGATCTTCGAATCTTGTTTCAACTTTGTCTTCAGTATCAGAGTCACAAATTCCTTTGAAATTACTGAATCATGAACTAGCTATTCGTTATCTTTCAGCAGAAGGTGACACGCTTTATCTGCATCCTTAGGTTTTCGTAAGGCGCAATCTCCTTACTGATATTAACTAAGGCAACATACGAAGCCAAATAATCGGTATAACAGCACACCTGCCACTCACTGACGGAATGTAACATCATTGGGAGCGCTGGTACTATCAACCTCACGCTGACAAAATATTACACGTGTTAAAGTTATTTTTAGGCACGCAATTTCACAACTCCAGAATAATGCTTACTAAGGTTTGGTTTAAGATGTCACGAGACGATAAGATCATAACTTGAACTGTTGGCTTGATATTAAAACTAATATAACGAACCATGGAGCTGTCAGACCAATGCGCGACTAACGGAGGGTTTTAAACGATAGTTCTACATGGGGACAGAGAATATTAATACTAACTTTTTGACAGTATTATTCATAAGTCTAAACACACAATTTGTTGTAATCAGCGTAACCGCAGCCTTCGTAAAGAGGTTTACGTAGCCCAGCGCGTATCCCACTATTGAACAGCTGACTGTGTAGCGTTGGGGATCAGCGCCGCTAGCGCTAGCCGAGCGGGGCGCGGTTGAACTCGGTGAGTGATAACACTATTTATTTCTATTCGTCATGGTTATAGTTTACATTTCATTATCATCTTCACGATCACCCAAACCATTAGGGGCCGATAACCTAAATGTTAGGCCCCTTAAAACAACAATTATCATCATCATCATCTTTATCACCGTACAAAACTTCAGGGTGATATCAGTAATAGTTTCGAAGATATAGAATGCCGGTGAAATATTTCGCACAGCCGCTATGTTGGATTGGTGAGACGTAATAAAATTTGAAGGGCACGGTCGGGGTTGAAAGATATAGTACTATGACCTTACCGAGTTTAATTGAAATCACTCCAGCCGTTTAGATTTTATGGGGAGGACATACACACAGACATACACACACACGGACAAAAGGTGATCTCAAAAGCCTTTTTTTTTTCATAAATTAAAATAGGCTAAAACAACCTAAGCTACACTACTATTGCACATATTTTACTGTACAGAAAAAGGATACACCAAATTGGTGAGTCAGAATCATGAATGAATAGATAATAATAATGTTTTGTGTTTTACGTCCCCTTTAACTAATGCGGCTTTAGAGACGCCAGAGTGCCGGGTTTTTGTCATGTAGGGTAAATCTACTGAGATGGCTCCCTATCATTGAAGAACCCTCAAATGCCAACTGACTGTGCCAGGATTCGATCCCGATACCTTGGGTACAGCAGAACGTTACCACTGCACCACGCCGCGCCTTCAGCCAAAAATCAAAATGTAATATACCGTACTGTATGCCCATGGATTATATTTTAACTTCTTGAACAGAAATATAAAATACAAGCTGTACTAACAATAAGTCAATGTTCTAGAGCGAAAATAGTATGTGAACATAAACACACTGTCCCCGATCAAATGTTGCGCTTGTTCAGATTTGCAACGTCACGACAATATTGACAGTTTATCCTTGTCAATAAAGTGACGGTCGCTCATAGTATTTTGCTCCCCCTCCAAGCTATTTGCACTTCCAGAGCCCACTGAACCTACCAGGGCAAGACAGGCACGGATTCAAGGAGGGGGGGGGGGGTCACGGGGGTCATAATCCCCCCCCCCAAACGGAGACCAATTTTTTTTGCAAACTCAAAAAACGAAAACACAATAACTAAACAAATAAAACTTGACGAATTTTAACTGAAAAATAGTTTTTTTCATTTTATTCAATACTGAAAATATCTTTATTGCAATTATTATGTTCTGTTACAAAGGTACATATTTACAACTTCATACCTGTTATAGAAAAACGATTATTTATATAACAAAATCAACTCGTCTATTTTGTTGAGCAAACCTCGTGATTACCGAATCGATGTTTATAGTGATGTCACGATGAATGAGCAGCAATGCACGGATAGGAATTTGGGGCTTTTCTCGCACCAAAAAATTTTGCCGACGTCCAAACTGCAAGCTTGGTTGGCAATTTAAGCTGTGACTTTCTCCCTTTGTCGGTACCAACTCGACTTGCCGAAACTGTAACGTACATTGATACTTTTCTCGAAGCTCGATGTAAAAGTCGCAAAACACGCCGTTGCAATTTGTACGAATATTTTTGGTGCGCCAAACGCATCAAATTTCTATCCATGTAGCTTGCAAACAAATTGGTCTGGTTTTGTACGTTTGTTTATTTTGTGATTGCGTTTTTAGTGATACCATTTTTCGAAACAATTTCGATTCTCTGACCCCCCCCCCCCCCCCCCAAGCCAAACTCTAGATCCATGCCTGTGGCAAGTGTGCTATAAAGCAAACTCCAAGTCTATGGGGCTAATACTGTAGTTCATGATAAGTATTTTGTATGGCTGTTCTCTGTGACGACGTGACGGCAAGATATTATGCAAAATGCATGAATATCCCGTAAAGCAGGGTTCTGATACTAATTTCATGAACAAATGGGAGAAACTTTCATGACAAAAGATTAGATAGATATTTTAAATAAATAAATAAATAAATAAATTTGGAACGCAATCACGAAAGTACAATATTAGTGTCATGCAAAGCAATTAACGAAATGAAAACAGGAACTTGGTTTTCCTATCCAAATGCATTAATTCTGTTAATAGAAAGTAAATGCCGTAATAAATTCAGTTTTGAAGAGAAACGAGACAACTTGGGTGACCAGTTCACCTTTTACGTTCCGGCTATGTCTTATCGCGGGATGGCGTGACACATGCAGCTGCTGTATGAATGAGACTCCGATAACGCAGATATTACCCATTTAAGATTACTGTCGACCAAAGTATTATGTGTACTCGAGTTTGAAGGTTGTTTGTTAAGTAACCAATAGACGTACATAAAATCCAATACCATCAAAATTTTCGTCGTTCTATTCTACGTTAGTTCATGTAGGATTTGATTTTTTAATTTATATTTTAATATTTTTTATCGCAGTTGGAACACAAAAAGTGCACGTTTTTAAGCGTGTTTCAACCATGCGTCACATTTAAGAATTATTATCTCAAAAGCCCGTCATCAGATCGAATCCAAATTTTAACACAATATACATTGGAATGTTGTATAAGTGGTTTATTAATTTCACAATTGTGTGTGTCCAAGAAACAAAGTTGTTATCATTGTTGTAAGGTAACTTTTTCTCGGCTCGGGGTGGTTGGAAAATGTAGTTCTTGGTTGCGTTGTAATCGGTATACATCAAAAAGTTATGCTGTATGACTGTGAAATACGTAAATTAATTCACTTATTTTATATCGGTTTGTATTTCTACGGGGAAATAACACATGTTTCACCTGCTAGCCGCTCCGGCAAACGCTGTACAGCGTTGCTGAGATGGAGCCCATCACTTCCGAGCGAGACCCGCCATGATGCGTGTGGGCACCATTACGGCAACGCTGTACAGCGTTTGCCGGAGCGGCTAGCTGGTGAAACATGTGTTATTTCCCCGTAGAAATACAAACCGATATAAAATAAGTGAATTAATTTACGTATTTCACAGTCATACAGCATAACTTTTTGATGTATACCGATTACAACGCAACCAAGAACTACATTTTCCAACCACCCCGAGCCGAGAAAAAGTTACCTTACAACAATGATAACAACTTTGTTTCTTGGACACACACAATTGTGAAATTAATAAACCAATTATACAACATTCCAATGTATATTGTGTTAAAATTTGGATTCGATCTGATGACGGGTTTTTGAGATAATAATTCGTAAATGTGACGCATGGTTGAAACAAGCTTAAAAACGTGCACTTTTTGTGTTCCAACTGCGATAAAAAATATTAAAATATAAATTAAAAATTCCAAACCTACATGACCTAACGTAAAATAGAACGACGAAAATGATGATGTTATTGGATTTCATGTACGTCTATTGGTTACTTCACAAACAACCTTCAAACTCGAGTGCTCATAATACTTTGGTCGACAGTAGATTGCCGCTGAGCGTGGCTGCACCAGTGTTTGTTGTTGATTACTGAAGCAGCTGTCCCGCGGGGTGAAGCGGGGAACACAGTGATGACAAGAGTGCATTCTGCACATAAGTCAAGAAGCATTGCGCGTCACAGGAGCTCATGTCACCACGGACAGTTAAACGATGACTGAGGCTAATGGAGCTGAGTCATATCCTACTGTCCGTCCACCAGCTGAAGATCCGTGGCAGGAATTCAATGAGTCAGCTGGCCTCTGCGCGAACGACAATAGTGCCAACCTCAGATACGTATGAGCTCCACTCCGTACAGGCTGTGTGGCAAACACGGGCTTTTGTGTGTGTGTGTGTGTGGATGGTGTGGACACAGCACAGTAATAATTTCTAAGTAATATTATCGCTCAAGTTTAGAATGTGTATTCGCGCTTAGATAAACAAAACGTTATCCGCATCCGCACTACTGTAATCCGCATCTGCCCCGCATCCGCACGACTTTTTTCCGCATTTGCACGTTTGTTATCCGAATCTACTGGCATTACAATAATATTTTAATTAGATAAAACATAAATTACTAAGTTTGATTCTTTTGATTGTTGTTTCAGAAACTCCTGTATAATCGGCAGCTCTTGCAATTGCCTGACTCAGTGGAAGTTTTATACACTTGTTCCTAGCTTCTTCATCACATCCTCAATCACTTTCCTTATTATTTGCTTACCCTCAGAATGTATCACTCTTTTTTTTCTTCACTTCCGTCATAACATTACTGACCCGTACGATTTCACAATTGAAATTAAACGCAAGTAGCAGTGATTAAACATAGCGTGAATAACATCGGTGCTAAGTTGGCAACACCTGCAGCGGCACGTCACTAGCGCTTAGAGACAGCCCAGCGGGGCAGTCAGCTGTTCCTCGTTGAGACAGACCAGCGCAGCGGGGCAATAAGAACGTACCCGAAATGAAAATACAGATTCTTTCCCTTTGTTTCTACATAACTAAAAATGATAAATGTCAATTAATTAGAACCTTAGCTATCATATAATTACATTTTATTACATACCGTATCTGATCATAATGATGTTTGTTTTACATCTTTTAAATTTCTGATGTAAAATTACATATTCTGTGTTTTTATTTTACATATTTGATCAAAATTACATTTTTAAACATAATTCTACTTTATATATTTAAAATTACATATTCTGTCTCTTACTGCAAAAAAAGGGTATTTATTCGCAAGTGAAATATACGGTAATTCTAAACAGTCGGTAAATATTTGTTCACTGGAAACTCAGTTACATGAAACGAATTTTCCAAGCAATTCATAAGCTGTTGAGAAAGGGCAAGGGAAGAAATATATTAGTGGAGATAAGGGCATGGAAATTCACGTAGCACCCTGTCGGAAACTCAGTGGCTGGACTTTAGTTTATTTCAGTTGTCCAGTGAGTGCCTGAGACTCTACTTTTCAACCTGTTAAACCTCCCACCCCGGAAACAAAAAGTGCTCCAAACAATACTTATTCTTGAGTTCGTTCACATTTTCTCAGACATAATGAAATTTATTTATGTGTGCTATAATAGGTATTTACATAAAAATCCTAGCCCTAATGATCGGTCTAGGTTGTGAAGTTTCGGGTAACTTACGTTCGTATTGCCCCGCTGCGCGCTGGTCTGCCTCAACGAGGAACAGCTGACTGGGGATGGATGATCGGTAGCGATCGTGGGTATTCGGGTCGCTTCGTCAGCCCCGCTGGGCTGTCTCCAAGCGCTAGTGGCACGTCCACTCGATCAACGCAGCTGGAATGCGTCTCCTCTCCCCTTCAGTCCCCTAAGACCATGAGCTGTGACTGTCAACGAAGCAGGCTGACGTGTGACACAAGTAAACAAAGAATAGTTCCCATCTCGACCGCCGGCAATCAATTCGTGAATGGGTAATAATATCAATGCCGGTATTATCGAGGTACTGTATCAGATTGTCACCCCGTCCAGAGACTTGGCCTTTAGAGTGCTGACTACTGTAGTGATGACGATCATCAGGCGAAATTGGACAAGCAAGCTTGACATACCGATTGAAATTGACGACTAACTTGCCTAGTCCTAGTCTGCACTATACATCTTCTAGTCTGACGGCATTATTATTATTATTATGCCTGTCAACGAAGTGCCATTGAATCTATTCAGCTGATCTTGCTTTCTTGTCCTCCCCAAATCTCTTCATCTTCTTGCTATGGCTCTTTCTATGCTTCTCCGTCCAGGTTCTATTGGTTGTAATGTCTGAGTGGTCTGAAAATTGAAGATTGTCGAATAGTTCCTTGAATTTAGACCTGTCCAGTACCGTATCACTTATTTATTATTTTTATTATTATTATTATTTATTAAATCATTACAAATACACACATTTAAAAAAATTCAGAATAACTGTACACATTTTATGAATTTCCTTACACTTCCTACTCATTGTTTAACCTGTAAATTTACAATTATTAAATTATATTGTTACAATATGATAAAGATAGGTCGAAATAGGATATCAAATTCATACAGAGCATGAAGAGATATCACATATGCCACTAAAAGGTGCAACCTTGTGTGTGGCAAGCATATGATTGATTACTATTTCAAAAAATTGTATAATGGCTTTTTTTTGGCTTAGCCGAATAACACGTTCTATGTAAATGATGTATACACTAAAAAATAATGAATAAGAAGGAAAATTGAATTTGTGTTTGTATAAACTTGTAGGCTCAACTAATTATATTTTCAATTTTAATTTTGTTTTCTCTGAGAAAATGTTTTATATGCATCTTCAGGTTTGCATGATTTCCTTTAAAATCTTTTAATTTAATTGGGAGAATGTTATATAATTTTGGTGAGAAATACAGAAAGTTACGTTTGGCTATACTTAACTTAGGTTGATATAAAATAGAGTGATTCTCTGTAATACTCCTGGTTTCATGCCCGTGACTAACAAATTGAATTCTATTTCTATCTTTAAAAATAATAATACTTTTATTGCAGCCAAATAGCCATTGAAAATAAAGTATAAAAAGGTACACTAAAAATGTTTTTATATATTTCAAAAGCATACAGTTGTTTAATGTTGAAGACCCTTGTCTCAGCATACAGTCTCATAGTCGGATATAATCTATATTTCTTCAACATTATTCTCAGTATGAGATTCTGCACTATCTGAACACGTTTTAGTACATTCTCATAGGCGCCTCCCCAGACAAGAATACCATATGTAAGAACTGACTGGACTAGAGCATGGTAGATGTCTCTTATTAATTTGTAATTGACAATATGTTTTAAATTGTGAAATATATAGATTGTTCTTCTTATTTTACTTGTAAGGTGTTTGCATTGGTTTTTCCATTTCATGTCACTATCTATAAATAATCCCAGATATTTTAACTGTATCCACTTTAGCTATTTTAGGACAGTCACAGTTCTGATTACAGTTCAAAGTGTATATTTTTAGTTCATTAAAATCATCTTCAACTGCTTTTAAACTGAGATGACTATTTCCTAAAGGACCTTTTCAACTTCAAGCAGCTAGTTCAACTTGGATTGAGAGAGTAGGATTTAGAATTCCTTTAGTCAGCCTGTGATTGCTCATTCTGAGAATATGCCCGTAAAATTCCAAACGTCTTTTCATGAATGTGTTCGAGATTTTTTCCAAATGCTGATATAGCTCCTGGAATTTCCTTATCATCCACATTCCCTCGGTAGAAACTGGGCCGAATTTTTCCTCGATATTTGTCTTTCTTGCTTTTGTACATCTTTAATTACTGATCTGCACCCAATGATCTCTGTTTCGGAGGCATATAGTGCCTCTGGTTTGGTTACCGTGTTGTAAGGCCTTGTGTTTGTTTTACGAGTGTTTGCATACTTTTATTATCATTATTATTATTATTCCCCCCAGGGCCTCACATCTAGTGGGACGTGAGCTGGCGACGACGTGACCCCAGCTGAGTCCGGCATTGCTTCCACTTACTTGTGCCGGGCTCCTCTCCGTCTTCTTTCCTGTCGACCTCTCTTGGTGAATTCTTGTTTTCTTCCAACCCTGACGCAATTAGGGTATCCGAGGCCCAGGGAGTCTTTCATTTTCCCGCCTTAATTGGCCCTTGTCTCATCTTTCCTGATACCCTCATTCTTCGAGGGGTCGGCCTTCTTTTTCCCTTCATGATATCTCCTGCCTTCTGCACAAGGCCCTCCAGGAGGCAGGGTGTTTGTAGCCCACCACTTCTGGTGCACCCTGGATAGTGCTACACCCTCAAGGGCTCACGGCTGGTGAGTTTGGGAGTTGGCGACCCAGATGGATTCCTGAGCTGGGTCCGTTTTGTCCCCTTTTTCCTCTGACCTTGGGGCGGGCCCTCTCCTCTTTCCCACCTGCCTTTCATGGCTCTCCTTCCTTACAAGTCCCTTAATTCTCATTCTTAGAGGGTTGAGGGGCATTTGTTTTCTTCCTGTCCTTCATTTGCCGTATCCTTTATTTGTTTATCATTTCTTCTTCTAGTCTGTAAGTTTGTAGATAGTATTAGTTATAGTTTTCATTCTCATCTCATCTTTCACTGTCACCCAAACCATTAGGGGCCGATAACCTAGATGTTAGGCCCCTTAAAACAACAATTATCATCATCGTATTATTATTATTATTATTATTATTATTAAGGTATTATTATTATTATTATTATTATTATTATTATTATTATTATTATTATTATTATTATTATTATTATTGTATTAACAAATGGCTATAATGGGTGCGTTTGGTTGAATTATTTATTCATTTATTTACTGTATTTATTTATTTAGTTAGTTAGTTTCCTAGAAATAAGTGTTGCTATGTTTAGTAAAATATGGTCCAATTTATCGTTTCTGACTTATGATTGCTTAATCTTCAGAGAGCTGGTTATTCGGCAGTTTTATATCTAACCTTAGATCATAAATACAATAGATGGCTGATGACGTCACATTGGTGAAACCAACATCTCGATCAGCAGACTAAAGGGAACTGCCGGGAACTGCGGATAGTTTGGAGCACGGTAAGTACCTTACCGTGGTTTGGAGCACTGAAATACTACACGTGATGATAGAATTGGGCTATTCTATTCATTACCGTACTAAGCCAGAATGGTGTATTACTGTGCAGCGTATGGATGTAAGGAGACATTAAGAAGAGGATCGGGCATTTCTTTCCACAGATAGGCCTAAGTTATTCATTGTAAAATAACCCCACAATTCTTGACTTCACTACTTGCATTTCTTTACGTTTCCTCAACTCCGAAACACGAAAGAAAAATAATTGAACAGGTATTTTATTAAATTATTAAAATTTACCCTATCCCTTACTCCACTGAACAGGCCTATGAAGCAAAATTAGGACCATCACAACATCAAAGAACCTTCCTTTTCAATCATGTTCAGAGTAAAATTGCAGGTTATGCTACTGATGTGACGATGTAGTCTTCGATAATAAATACGCTGAGGTAATATTTGTCATTTTATTAAACGTATGCACAGTGCGTTTGGTTGAGGAAATTTTCAGATTCTTCGGAAAATGTATGCAGCCCTAAATTAGCCAATTCTTCGTAGAATTTCAAAGGTTGCGAAGGTTTCTATGATTCATGGAGAATGGAATTTAAAAGGAAACTGTTCATTGCTTGTAATGTTTTCCTTTGTAGCAAATGTAGGCCTAATCCATAGCTGTTGAAAAAGCAACGCTTACTAATTCAATAGACTTCCTTATTTCCATTTGCCCATGTTTTGTTCACTTTCATAAAATACTGAAGTGGAAGCTAACGCTGAATAAGAGCTAATCGTTCAATAAAATTTTGTAAAGTATTGTACTGAAATTAGCCAAAATACATTTCCTAATGATGAAAAATAAATTAGGAAATGATGTAGTAATAAGCCTAGATTGAACTTGTTTGGAGCTCTCGGGCGTACAATCAAAAATGACCAGCTCACAAACACAATTTCAAAATCAGTAGGCCTAATTCAGAGTTGGATTTGTTATTAATTATTTACATGAGGGGATCCTGGATGTATGAATATTACGGAACACGACAGTCACTCTGTACACAAACATAATTCTGTTCAAAAATCAGTAGGCATAATTCAGAATTGGATTTGTTATTAATTATTTACAAGAGGTGATACTGGATGTATGAATATTACGGAACACGACAGCCAATTTTTACACAAACACAATTCTGTTAAAAAATCAGTAGGTCTAATTCAAAATTGGATTTGTTATTAATTATTTACAAGAGGGGATCCTGGAGGTATGAATATTACGGAACACGACAACCACTCTTTACATAAACACAATTCTGTTCAAAAATCAGTAGGCCTAGTTCAGAATTGGATTTGTTATTAATTATTTACAAGAGGGGATCCTGGATGTATGAATATTATGGAACACGACAGCCACTTTTTACACAAACACAATTCTGTTCAAAAATCAGTAGGCCTAATTCAGAATTGGATTTGTTATTAATTATTTACAAGAGGGGATCCTGGATGTATGAATATTACGGAACACGACAGCCACTTTTAACACCAAATATGTTACATTCTTAACCTTTGCTACCTTCCGGTACGTAAAGAAACATGCCATGCTTTTCCCAATGTCGTATAAATTACGAAAATGTGTGTTTAAACCCTCATTAAAAATCATTTCCCCACCTTCTCCTATCACCTTCCATTACGAGTTCCTCTGTTTTCCCTTTAGTCAGCTGATCGAGATGTTGGTTTCACGTCACAGTACAGGCGCAGTGTGGCAATGCCCACTCTATTGTATTTATGCTCGAAGGATCTAACGTTCCATTTCTTTGAAACCAGAGGCTCTCCACCAGGGAGAGAGGCAAAGCTTTGGAGCAAAGAGCAAAGGGCTCAACATGGTTCCCTTGAAGGTATTTAGAATAGAAATCAATAATAATTGATCTTTTAGATGACTGTGCAATACAACTTTATCATTAACATTTGCATTTGTGATGACTATGGAGATTTTGAATTTTACTCACGGGTTGAAGAAAGCAGTTTAGAAGGCCTACATGCAGCCCTCGAGCCGCGAGTTGAAGCCTCCTACACTAGACGGAGGTCTCTTTAGGGAAGTTCTTTTACGAAATATCCAATGGTTTACTAATATCATTTTGCAGCTTAGAAGTATTTCCTTTCACCATTGTCGATTCCTCATTGTGAACCAGGGAATTACTGTGCCAGAAAGTCGTTAATGCATTGTACTATTGAAAGAGCAGATAAAGCACGCGGACTGCCACACAATGGACCATAACTACCAGTAGGTCTACCAAGAACCACCACGACCGCAATAGTTACTTACACTGCCTCTGAAGGAGAGGAACATCTGGAAATCAGGTAAGACTAACTTTTAACATTCACAAAACTATGGAAAGTTTTGAACGTTTTTCCTCTATACGATGCATAAATAAACATGCACGACAGAACTCCTAACGGATCATTCATGAACTAGCGATTACACTGGTCGACCAAGTTTTATTTTTTATTTGTGACTCGGTTCTATTTTATGCGAAACTGGTTCCTTTTGCCCTAAAATGAAGGAAAACCAATGATACTATAATCCTGATTTGTATTTACAGACCGGGCACTGAAAGTATAGAATGTTATGCGTTTTTCTCAATTGTTTACCATAATTTTTCTCCGATTGATCAGTATAAGTTCTCTCCAGTTTAGGATACCCCCTAACTCCTGACCACAAAGACAAAATAGGACTATTATGCCATTCATTTTCGTTCATTTCAAGATGCAAGTAGCCAGTAAAATATAGGGAGAACCGAGTCACAACAAGTAGTTCCGTGAAGAACTAAAGCCTATTTTCATATATCCTACTTACGTTAATTGCCTCTATCAACATACAAAATTTCAGTTTGATTGCTTGTAATAGATTCGTAGATATTGAGAACCGTCTAATATTTTGGATGGTCGCCATGTTGGATTTTTATATATGTAGGTCTTTAAATATTTCGGATGGTCGCCATGCGTAATTGTTATATGTATAGGCCATAGAGTTATGTACCTTTAAAGGAAAATTATTGCGTAGGTTCATTATTCAAACTTTCATTTCTATCGCATGATTGCGACACAAATAAAAGCATAATTTTGAAATTTCGCACAGCCGCCATCTTGTGGTTATGTAAACAATTGAATTAAATTAGATGCCAGTGCATTACAGTATGTATAAACATTTACTGTACCATATTTCACTGCGCTCAGATGGTTGAATCGCGAGAAAAGTCTATTAAAAGTTTTCAAATTCGCTTGGCCGCCATGTTCGTTTTGTACTTTACAGGTTTTTGAAACTTACATATATAAACACTTAGTAGTGTCCTTTATCCCTGTACAAAATTTTAGGGTGATATCAGTAATAGTCTCGGAGATATAGAATGCTGGTGAAATATTTTGCACGGCCGCCATCTTGATGTTATGTACACAATTGAATTAAATTAGATGCCAGTGCATTGCAATGTGTATAGACATTTGCTGTACAAAGTTTCATTGCGTTTGGATGGTTAAATCGCTGGAAAGGTCTATTTAAAAGTCTCGAATTCGCTTGGCCGCCATGTTGGTTTTGCAGTTATCAGGTTTTTGAAAGTCTCATAAGTGAACGTCTAGTAGTGTCCTTTATCACCGTACAAAATTTCAGGGTGATATCCATAATAGTTACGGAGATATGGAATGCCGGTGAAATATTTCGCATAGCCGCCATGTTGGATTGGTGAGACGTAATAAAATTTGAAGGGCGCGATCGGGGTCGGCCAAACTAGTACTATGACCTTACCGAGTTTCATTGAAATACCTCCAGCCGTTTAGAAGTTATTAGGGACACACACACGCGCACACACACACACAGACACACAGACAGACACATACGCACACACACACGGACAATAGGTGATCGCATAAGCCTATTTTTTTATATAAAATGAAAATAGGCTAAAACTATATTTCAAGGAAGCAAAACCATCTTACTATGGCACTAGGGCATGCCCTGTCGTTCCTCAAGATAACTCACGTCAACATACTTCCAGCACTGGAAAATATGTGTCCAAAGTTACACGATGAGGAATTGTGTATTGATGTATCAACTTACCGAGAGGCAGGTTCAACAGTAAAATATGTTCCTCTTCGGATAGGAACATCCGTATAATGAATCCATAATTTACAATGTCTACAATATTGAAACTTGGGATAGATGACCTTAGGTTACCCCTTAAAATAATCTCCACAATTGAGAAAGTATGTGCTAGAAAAGTAGAAACCAGAGCATACATAACTTCAGTATCGGTAATTATGACTCCTCCCGCGATATGCTATCTTTCTGTAACGAATCACGAGAGTTATTTTTTTAGAAAAGTCAAATGCACGGCTTCTATGATTTACGAAAAGTAGCCTACAGAATTTAGATAATGATTATCACAGCCCATCATACGAATCTTCTCTTTAATCACCTGAATAAGATATGAGAAATATGACTTGTTTTAAAATTTCGAACTGTTGCATCTTGAATTTTTGAAAACAATTGACCATCATTAGTTGTCTCTATACTAGATTTGGTAATAACCGATGTTCGATTATTCAATTAACAATCGACTAATCGATTAATTTGAAATTAATCGGAAACGATTAATCGAATAACCGAAACATCGATTAATTTTAGACACGAGATAAGAACATAAGTTTTGAAAATGGTTTAAATAAGAGGTCATCGCTTAAATTGAATTACGCTTATTTTCGGAAAGATGTATAGAAACCTATAAAAGTTACATTTTGCGTAAAGATACGTGTCCTTCCTTGTTTTTGTTAATGATAACCGAATAAGAGACAGTGACCGTGGACGGACAAACATCAGTCAAATTGCGAAGGGTTTCAGAGAAAGAAAACGAAGAGTTTTCAGCAAAGATTTTGAATCATGTTCAATTTTTGTCGGGAATGCTGTTTACAATTTAGGACAGGAACATTTTTGTTTTATTCGGTTTTAGCCTAACTTCCACAAAGAACAGTCATTGTAACCCTTCAGTCGGTCAACTTGAATTTGCCCAATTACTGGGCGGAGTACACTGTATAAAATATATGAATAATAAGCAGATAACACTCCTGGAATCATTACATGTGTTAGTTATGACCACTATTACAATCCCCCCTGTGGGTGGGGGGTTTAGAATACACCCAATGTATCCTCTATCTGTCGTAAGAGGCGACTAAAAGGGGACGACCTTGACTATACTTTCAGATTTTCGAGTTGGTTTGCTAATTGGACCCCCCCCCCGTGGGTGGGAGGGAGCAAATACACCCAAGGTATACCCTGCCAGTCGTAATAGGTGACTAAAAGGGTTTCTCGGATATTTCCCCTTTCGAGGGTTTGACCGCCAGCTCTAAAAGACATACATCCGTGTGATATAACTCACATTAGGTTATATCGCACTTCTTCCCGTTCATGCTTTCAAGGTCTGGCACTCAAAATGTCTGTATGTGCGTGCTGTTAGGGGATGGGCCGCTTATGTGTGCGAGTACGCTCTAAAGCCTGTCCGGTTCAGGGGGATGACAGATCATAGGGAGCGCGTGGGTCGCGGTAAAGCTCTGCCCTGGATGTTTTGCCAACCAATGAAGAATTAAGTTTAGCACTAAGGTTCCGTAGTTGGCACTCATGAAAGCTTACATCTAACCGACTGGCGGAAGCGGGAATAGTCTGTTTTGATTGATTTTCCTCGTGGTGTTGTTGGTTGTTTTGATTTGTTCGGTGTTTTGATTATTTATTTGAATTGAATTGAGAGTCAATCATGCCTTTGCAAGGGAGGAAAAATTGCCAAGCACCGGGATGTAAGAATTATAATGAGAGTAAGAACAATACGACAATTTCCATCTTCCTAGTGTTGACCATGTGTAAAACGAATGGGCAATATGGACTACTCTCGAATAAAAATATATAGAGAATAAATGTGTGCATTTCATCTCTTGTTTGTTTTCTTACCCATTCTCCTTTGCATTGCAATAACATTTGTGGTTTATGCAGTGCTGTAGTTGGGCCGGTACGGGCCGGTACGGCGTACCCCCTAAAATCCAAACTCGTTATAAGCGTACCAGTTAAACTACCTTTTTAAATCTGTAAAAAATAGCCCTACTGTAAATTGTCCAATGGATTTCAGAAAGAAAAATCGGAAATGATTATTTACATGTTCAGAGTTATCTCGTGGCACAACTTGGAACTAATTGGGCCCATAAGAGTTGGAGTTTGACATTTCAATCGCGCCCGGATGTATAATACATGTTCAGCTGTTGGCAACATGGTGAACTTGGTTTCTTTTGGCGGTAAACGCTTGCTTGTGTGTTTTCAGTGCCACTCTGTGCCGTTGTTTGAATTGAGTCTGATTTGTCGTTAGGTACTGTCTGTGTAAAGACGTAAAGTGTGTGCGTGTGAAAGTACGTACATCATAATTTCAAAGTAATAATGAGCTTGCTTAACTGGTTAAATAGTGGCAAACGAAAAACTCCAGATTATAACAGGGACGTTGAAGAGAACAGTGCTAGCAGCTGTGACCAACAAGGCCCTTCGAAAAGATCGATCATCTCAAAGGACAAAGATTTTCTGAGGAACTTAAGAATGTACATTTAGGAAGTGATTCAGTTATTCCTTCTGGTCAAGTAAGTTCAGTGATTCTAGATTATCCAGAATGCTGGTCAGAGTCTCAGCACAATTACTTTAAAACTGAAAACAACTGGCTAGTAATAAAGAACAAAAAACTTGGTTGTTCTTATTGTGCTGAAGCTGGCAGGCATGGTTTGGGACCACAGCAAGGTTCAAGATAAAAACCAGCTAAAGATTGGGTTGATGGGGAAATTACTTATTTTGGAAATACTAAATATTTGCAGCAAAATAGTTTCAGAAAGAAAATTTATGAACATAAAAAATCTATGAGTCATATACGTGCAGAGCAGGCTAAGGCTAGTGCTGAGAGCAAACCTTTAGAAACAGGAGTAGATAAAATGTTAGTTAATCAGTGTGAGACAACAAGTAGACTGTTTAGGACAGCATATAAAGGGGCAAAGCTAGGAAGACCATTCACTGATTTTCCACTAGACATTCAAGTCCAGGAACTTAATGGTTTGGATATGGGAAGAGTCTTACATTCCATGTTCAGTTGTACCAACATTACGGATCATATAGCCACAGAAATTAGGAAGAAAATAGCTAATCACCTTATAAAAATAATATTAAAATGAGTGTTATGGTAGACGAGCCCACTACCCGCAGTAATTTACCAGGACTTGAGATGTTTGAGATGTGCCATATCAGAAAACACTGTAGTTCAATCATTTTTTTGGGATCTTATTGAACTTAAAGACACGAAATCCAGTTCAATCATGGATGCCATTTTGCAGAATCTGAGTTCTTATGGTTTTTCTCATTCTTACCACAAAGATAACTTTGTTGGATTTGCAAGTGACGGAGCCTCGGTAATGTTTGGGAAGAGAAATGGAGTTGCTGTGGCGTTACAGAACATGTTTCCTCACTTTATTGTTTGGCACTGTGCTAACCATAGACTCGAACTAGCAGTACACGACACGAGAGATGAGGTACAAGGTCTTACTCATTTCCATTTTTTCTTTGATAAACTGTATTCTGTCTATAGCATGTCGCCTAAAACTGACGTTCAGCTTAGAGAATGTGCAGCAGATCTTGGTGAAAAACTAAATAAAGTTGGGAAAATATTTACAATCAAATGGGTTGCCTCAAGTGCTAGAACTGTGAAATCTGTTTGGAATAACTATAGATCTCTTGTCAAACATTTCACAGAAGCTGTTTCTGATAAATACAGGGATTCTAGAGAAAGGTCTAAATATGCAGGCCTTTGCAAAACTTTAAGTTCTTCTGAATTTGTTATAAATTTAGCAGTTTCATACGATGCTTTAATTGAGCTCTCAGATTTATCTTTGTTTCTTCAAAGCTGAGACATGACAATTACCGAAGCTGACAAGGCTATAAAACGTAATATCCGGGTATTGGAGTCCATGGCATCTTCTCCAGGTTCTCATGCGGAGGACGCAACTAAAGCAGCTAAAAACAAAGTCTTTAAAGACATTGAGTTACAAAACAACCATAAAGTTGTTCAAAGTGGCCAGTTTTACCGAAGTCTAGCTGAAAATCTCAAACACAGACTTGTCGCCAATCCTAGCCATGCATCCCATATAGGTTCTCAGACCAAGAAAAGCAGCACAGAAAACGAAAAGGAGCTGAGGACTGAAGTATTGTTGACAGATCTTGCTCTTGTAGCGATAAAGCATTGGCCACAAGATACTGACATAACTTGTGGAGATAGGAGCAATTCTAATATATGTGAGAACATACATTCAGGCATGCAGGGAATATGTGGACACTAACATGAAACCTAAAGATCTTGAACAATTACTACAATTAATTGATTCAATTCCAATTTCCACATCAGAATGCGAAAGAGCATTTAGTGCTATCAATGACATTATCACTAAAAAAAAAAAAGGAACAGTTTGTTGGTAGAACGAACCGGAAGATTAATTTTCCTCAGAAGTGTTGGGCCACCATTGGAAAAATTTAATCCAGAAATTTATGGGCAGTCTTGGCTCAGATCAGGAAGAAGATCAGATGAAGAAACATCGTGTCGAAAATGTGACCCACTCAACGAAGTCCACTACGAGTCCATCTGGAACCTCCTTAAGTGATTTTTGCTGAGTACCGCCTAAATTTTTCCCCAACTACAGCACTGGGTTTATGGCTACGGGGAGGGGTGGGTGGCAGCCGGCATGCTAGGCAAAAAGTGAGGTTATGGCAATATAGTGAAGACAGTGGACAGTTTTCTTTATATTCATCGAATATCCCAACAATTCTGTAGAGTAGGAGAGCAATGTTTAATTAGTCTAAAGGTGAATTAAGCTCTAGAACGGCATAACTGTGTTCTTCGTGACAAATCTATTGCCAACATTGATATATATCAAAATGTATTATTTTCCTATCTGGACGTATATTTCAGCGTCTAGCGAAAGGCGCAGTTATGTTTGTGTTATTTTCATCAATAATCAATAACTCATTGCAGAACATACTGTTCAATTACGTGTAATAAAGGCTACATTCATATGGCTTTTTACTTTTTATGTTGCCAGACTTGCCGGAGCAGTACATAGCCTCAGGCGGTGCTCTCTCTCGGAAATCCTATAACCAAAAGTGACGAATCTCTTATTGTTACATCAGGGTACATGATCCTTGGTCCGGTCTTGGCCAAGCCGACAGGTGGGTGCGCCATGTACCCGTACAGTAGTATCCGCCTGACTACGCAGGTTCCCGAGCAGCCGAATATCAGAGCTGAATATCTCCAGTATACGCCAAGGGGTTCAAGCCGATAAGGCATCGTAAGACATCGGACCCCTAGGCAATGCCTTCCAAGCTAGGCGGGCCTTGCCTTGGCTGGGTAGCACCTACTGTGACAGCCCGTGATGGGATGTCGGTGGCATTCGGTGAGGAAGAACTGGCCATGGGTAAAAGAAAAATCCCAAAAGAGGGAGGTCCAACACCCAAGTCTTTAACTTTTGATTCCTTACCGGGATCAACCCCCTGGGAACAGTCTGTTCGTGAAAATCTGGGTAATAACACCCCAAAGTCTCTGGTTGCCACCAGAACAGATTGGGGTGATTTCACGCTGGTTAAGAGTTTTTTTTTCTCGCCACATGGGGTCTGTGGTGAGCTTGAGAAAGTGCAAAAGATGAGGAACGGTAGCTTGTTGCTCAAGACAAGAACTGCTGAGCAAGTTGACCACTTCTGAAGTGTGACCACGTTGGCGATCTCCCCGTCAAAGTGGAAAAAACACAAGTCTCTGAATCAGGTCCGAGGAGTCATCTTCCACCGGGACCTAATTCTGAACACTGTCGAGGAGCTCAAGGAGGATATGCAGCACCGTCACGTGACCTATGTCCGGTGCATTACGCGCAATGTCAACGGTCAGATCGTGGATACAGGTGCGTTCATCATTTCCTTTGAGCTTTCAGTGCTCCTGGAAAAGGTCAAAGTGACAAGCTACCGTTGTGACGTTCAGCCCTACATTCCTCCACCTATGAGGTGTTATAACTGCCAGAATTTATGGCACATGTTAGCCCGTTGCTCGTACTCTGCAAACTGTGGATGCTGTAAGGTACCCCATGAAGCGGAAGAGTGCACAAAACCATACCAGTGCACAAATCGCCCTGGATTTCATTCTCCTCGGGACAGAGACTGCCCTGTCTTCCAGATTGAGAATAAAATCCAGGAGATCAAGACCCTGGATGGTCTTACCAACCAGGAGGACCGCAAGAAGTACCATACCACGAACGCTCCCGCTCCTCACATTCACTACAGTGTAATAATACCTGTCCTAAATCCGTCAACCTCATCTTTTGTACCAGTTATGAAATCACCAGTTGTGTCTTCTACACCGTTACCACCAAAGATTAAGAACAAAAGCCCGAAGGTGCCACCAACCTCACGTTCGGACAATAAGAAGTCCAAGACTTCCTCCCCGCACAAACGGTCGGCGAAAGCCGCGCCCAAGCCGCCAGAGGCGGCATCGTCGACCAGGGTCAGGAGTTCGTCTCCTGGCCCGTCTAAATATCTCAAAGAGGTGGGAAGAAGGGAGTGCGCACTGCGCGTTCCCTCACTCCTCCTAAAAGGGGAAGCCATCCACTCCACCACCTGCGGATAGTTCTGCGCCTGGAGACGTTCCGGGCCCCATGTCTGCGCGCTCCCCACGGAGGTAACCCCGCCGCTGACATGCGTTACGGAAATCATCCGCTGGGTCGATCCACTACACGGCCTCAAATGAGGACATGTAGATTATGATTGACGTAGTGGGTGATGACCCGAAAATGGATAAGTTGTAGCTTGCTGCTCCAACTTTTTCCAATTGAAAGGGCCCTACACACGTCCTGACACGACCACCCTAATCTAGGGCCTGACAGCGGTTGACCCGACAGTTGAATCGTGTGTAGGCTTGTCGGGTGGTGAAAACTGTCAGGCCCTAGATTAGGGTGGTCGTGACGGGTAAACCATCCAACCGCCCTAACCCCCACCAATCTCTATGTAGTGTCGGAACGTGTGTAGGGCAGTCGCCCTTACTTCACTACCCAACCGACCTTTCAGGCTCTTGTCGATTAACATTTGACGAACATGGACGCGGAAAAAGTGACTATGGTCTAGTTCTTCGAATGTTGGAGGGAGTGCCGGTGTTTATGGGACGTCGAAGACGAGAGAAATGAATGCTACAGTTTACTGCTGGACATTTATTTAAAAAATAACACCTCATGTTACAGTGTAAGCTGTAAAAAAATTGGTAAACATGCGAGCCGCTTACAGAAGAGAAGCGCGGAAGGTAAGTAGATTTCCTCTCCTGCAACCACGTCTTGGACCACACTCTTCTTTTCATTCTTCGTTCATCTTCTGAAATAATAACTGGGAACAAAGCTACACCTATCTTTTGATTTCGTGTTAAATACGGAGCCATTTTAAGAACACTTTAGCACCACAAGCGCTTGTTCCAAACAGGATTGGTGGAGGTAGCTCCCCCTTGTTTGGTCGGGTAGGGTAGTCGTGTCAGGACGTGTGTAGGGCCCTTAGTTTTAAAGTTCACACTATGGCACAGTTACAGTGGAATTGCAACAGTTATGACAGGCATTTGACAGAGCTATGTCAGCTCATAGCCCAATACGCAGCGAGTATAGTCTGTCTACAGGAAACTAATCTCAGGTCTGACCATCAGACGGTCATGAGAGGTTTCAGGATATACTCAAACGAGCGACCAGATGCCAACCGGGCTTCCGTGGGGCGTCTGCACTTTGGTTCGCTCTGACTACTATAGTGAAGAGTTTCCGTTAACGACTCCTCTGAAAGTTATTGCAGTTCGCGTATCCTTGCCTGTTATGACGATTGTATGCAACGTGTACCTTCCCCCGAACTAGCCCCTTGATATTAATGACGTCTTTGATCTTGTTGATCGTGCTTAAGCATCTAGTTGTGAATATTATCCGGGCCGGGAGACGTGTCCTTGCAAGGCGACAGCGTTCCTCGGAGTTCCCACGCCGTGAAGTGCACGTTGTACTCCTCTGAAGCGCGGGAAGCAAAACAGAGCTGGGAGCGTTCTGCCTCGTGCTTCAAAGCCACGAAATCTGGATCATAGTTATCGGAACCGGATATACTGTATTCGCAAAATACGTTGCGAGATGGGTTGCAACGCGATAAGGATCTGTAACCAATTCATTATCATTGGAAATTGCCGATACAGTACTGGATGTCTGAATTCCCGAAATGCGTCGTAGTTTAGTCCACGACACATACCGTTCCCACGATTGTTTCTTACTCTAGCTGATAAGAATCCGTGCCTTGGTACGACATTTCTTAAACGCCACCAAATTGACCATGGTTGGACGCCGACGATAGTCCTTATGAGCGCGACGGTCTCTTATTGGCGGTGCAATATCCTCAGTCCACCAGGGGACGAGTTTGCGACGAGGAGTTCAGAAAAAGATGGAATAGACTCCTCGGCGGCAGCAAGAAGCACATGCACATCAGTGATGTGCTGTACTTCGTTATCGACGCTCCGGCAACCAAGATCATCGAACACAGCTCGTTCTTTATCCGCTTAAGTACTCAACGGGCTTCTTGTTTAGAAGAGTAAGAACGAACGGTAAGAATAAAAACGGCCATTTAATAACAATCACATAATCACACTAAGCAAGCAAACTTGAAGATCAATCACCACTATCAGTATCTCAACACAAAATTACATATCTTGACTAGTTGTGCTAGTTTAATTGCCACTGCAACTATATAAGTGTACATATTGTAAATATCATTACCCATACTTGTAGACTTACAGTAGATTTAATAGCCTAAGTGAAAAGGATCTGATGATGATCACTTGACGATCGAAACTGGTCATCCAAGCGGAACACGATAATCCTTAGAGGGAAGTTAAATGAAACCTAAATCGGGCGTTGAGCAGTGGCTAGCATTCTTGGCTGTCACCACAGAGGCCTGGGTTAGATTCCTGGCCCTGCCAAGAAATTTAATTCTAGTAAGGTATGAGGTCTGGAACGTTGAACACTCAGCCTCGTGAGGCAAAACTGATAAGAGGCGGGTTTGATCGCTACCTCAGCCATCCTGGAAGTGGTTTTCCGTGGTTTTCCACTTCTACTTCAGGAAAATGTCGGGATGGTACCTAATTTAAGGCCACGGTTGGTTCCTACCCAAATCCTACCTGAATTATAAATACACTGGTACAGACATTGCAATGACACATGTTATCAGACAAGTCTTAAACACACCCAAGTACACGGGGCTACATGACTACGATGTTGCAAAGCCCCTAAAGGAATCAACAACAACATCACCCTTCATGCGACAGCCCAGGCTAACCATGTCGAGTGATTGCATTAAGAAACCAAGTTGTGTCATAGTTTGTTGATTCTGTGAGAGCGAAGTTAAAAGTGCGAAATACATTGATTAATCGAGAAAACAATTAATCGATTAATCGATTATTCTGAAAACCGATTAATCGATTATTCGAAAATTGATCAACCTATTAATCGTTATTTGTGACAATTAATCGATTTTTCTGATTCGATTAATCGATTAATATATATCTGAAATTAATCTATTGAAAGTACCAGCCCTACTCAATACTAAGCTCTGAATAAAGATTTGTTGTGCCTAGTTACATTGCACTCGGGTGACTAGATCGCCTGAAAATGTATTTTAAATATTTGAAAATCATTTGACCGACATGTTGTACTGTATATACTGTATGTGAATTATACGCCATCAGATGAATATTATAATCATGGCTCATTATACTAACCTACATTTCTATCGCATGTCTAGGGCACAAGGAAATTGTGACTTTAAAGTATTTCCACGGCCGCCATTTGTAAGTTTTCATAAAAATTGAATTAAAGTTAGACGCCGGTGTATTAAGACTTAACAAAAGTTTGGTGCTTTTCAGTCGGTCAACACGAATTTACCCCCAAAAAGCTGGGTTATGCCCTAATCCTGAAATAAATTACATGAGATTAATAAATACACTAGGATGACCAGTTTCGATCGTCAAGCGATCATCACCAGATCCATTACCCTTAGGCCATAACATCTATGTTTGAGAATACAGGTGAAAAATATTTAAAATATGTTTAATTATTTAGTTGCAGTATTGGTAATGCAACTGTCAGTTTATGCTAAATGTAGTATATCTAATGTTAGATGAAATGCTGAAATGGTGATAAAAATCCGGAGTTAGTCTGTTTGGGGTGATTATATGGTTATAAAAAAATCAACTATGGTTATACTGTAATAATACAGGCTGATACTTAACCGGTTGTCTCCCTGGCTGGAATGTCGAGCAGTTTCGTGTTCACTCTTGCACCAGTTTTGGTCGACTGAAAAGCACCAAACTTTACTTAGACAACTCTGAAAAAATGGCCTCAAACCTCACAATATTAAGACTTGTATGAATATTTACCGTGCTAAGTTTCACTGCGCTCAGATTATTAAGTCGAGGATAAATCCATATAAATATTTAAATTTTGCGTCACCGCCATGTTGGTTTTGTGCTCATCAGGTTATTGAAAGTCCTATTGGTGAACTTATATTGATAGCTTCTATCAACATACAAAATTCCAGTTTGATTGCTGCAAGATTCGTAGATATTGAGAACCGCCTAAATATTTCAAAAGATCGCCATGTTGGATTAATCTATACGTAGGCCATGAGTTGTGAACCATTAGAAGAAGATTAATGCGTAGGTTTAGTATTCAAACTTTCACTTCAATCGCATGATTAGGACAAAAAATAAGAACTTAATTTTAAAATTTATCTAGTTTGTGAGTACAATTGAATTAAATTAGATACCAGCAGATTAAGGAGCCTCCGTGGCTTAGGCGGCAGCACGCCGGCCTCTCACCGCTGGGTCCGTGGTTCAAATCCCGGTCACTCCATGTGAGACTTGTGCTGGACATAGCGGAGGCAGACAGGTTATTCGCCGGGTACTCCGGTTTTCCCTGTCACAATTTCATTCCAGAAACACTCTCCACTATCCTTTCATTTCATCTGTCATTCATTTAATCTTTGCCCCAGGGGAGTGCGACAGACTTCGGCAGCCAGCACAGCTCATATTCTCGCCGCTATTTCGGGGCTTCATTCATTCCATTCCCTGACCCGGTCGGTCGACTGGAAGCAGGCTGTGGATTTTCATTTCACCAACAGATTAAATATTGTATAGCCATGTAGTGTGTTAGATTTCACTGCACTCGGTTGATTAATTCTCGGGAAAATTTCATTAACATTTTTGAACTTCGCTTGGCCACCATGTTGGTTTTGTACTTAACAGGATTTTAAGCGTCACATACCTGAGCTTACCTTAGTATTCTCCATCATCATACAATATTTCAGGGTGATATCGGCAATAGTTTCGGAGATATAGAATGCCGGTGAAACATTTCGCGCGGCCACCATATTGGATTGGTGAAACGTATTAAAATTTAAAATGTACGGTCGGTGCGGACAAACCAGTACTATGCTCTTATCGAGTTCTATTAAAATCGATCCAGCCGTTTAAATTTAATTTGACACACACATATACTCACGCATACGCACACACACCAACACACACGGACAAAAGGTGATCTCATACGCCTATTTCTTCATATGATGAAAATTGGCTAAAATCGTGTTGACCGGTGTAAGTTAGCAAACTATACATATATACATACATTACATAAGGGTACCGACCAGTGGTTTTTAACATTTAAAAATCCAAAATTTTCCATCTTGTTGCAAATGAGGATACTGTGCAATATAATAATATAGCATTTGGGACAAAAATGGTATAGTTCAACAATATTATACAGTATTGCTTATGCTAGAAAACACATGGACAGAATAACCTAACATACAAATATACATATCAAAAGTATACAAATTATACCATAATTGTACACGATATAATCAAGATTAACAAAATTCACCATTTTGGTCGATGATCGTGTAAAAAATTGCAAACAGAGTCCAACCCAAGGAAAACTAATTTTAGTCAATGAATAAATATTTCAAAAATTTAAAATTTTGTTTAATCTGTAGAAAATCCAGAATGTCGCATTTTGAGTCATTTTTATCCCTAATTAAATACCGGTAAAAGGTGAGGTACGTAAATGAACGCTTAATGTGGATAGATTTGGTAATGTCAGGAAATCAGGTCAGGATTGTTTCCATGTGAAGGGGTGTATCAGGACGAAGTAGAGAGATTTTGCGAGGCACTGAGTGATGTGGCAGTGAGAGTTAACCATAAGGATAGTACTGCTGGGGGATTTCAATGTTAGGATAGGAAATAAGATTGAGGGGTATGAGAAGGTAATGGGTAACCGGGGTGAGGATAGGGAAGCGAACACCAATGGAAAATGTTTAATGCACTTCTGTGCTAGCATGGGGCTATCTTCCGAACTCATTCTCGAAGCATAAGGCGATTCACAGGTACACATGGGAGGGTAGAAGAACCAGATCAATAGTAGACTATATCATAACTGACTTTGAGTTGACTAAATTGATAAGGAAATGTAGGGTATTCAAGGGCGTTTTTGATGAAACAGACCAAAAACTGATCTGCTGTGAATTAAGCATAGTTAGACCTTCAGTGCAGAACGTTAGGGCTGTTTGCAGACGGCTTAGGGTTGAAAATCTCCAGGATAAGGAACTTAGGCAGAAATATAAGGAAATGATTGATGAGAAATTCCAAAGAGCACATGGTAAAGAATTGCAGGACATTGAAACAGAGTGGTCAGTATACAGGGATGCTGTACTAGAAGTAGCAAAGGTATGTCTTGGGACAACAGTATGTAAAGACAGGAAAAAACACACATCCTGCTGGAATGACATAGTGAAGTCTGCTTGTAAAATAAAATGAAGGCTTACAAGAAAAATAGGCTCCAAACTAGGAATGCGGCAGACAGAGGAAAGGAACAGAACCAAACAAATAATGGTAAGAGTTCAAAAGGAAATCATGGGAGGAGTTTCATGATAAATTAGAAAAGTTAGAAATGGAGGAAAAGGAGAAATGAGCAGTGTTCTAGATAATTTAGGGAAGCTCATTGTAGACACCAAGGAAGCACCGGGAAGATGGCAGGAATACTTCGAAAGCTTGCTATATAATGGAGACATATTTGGCAATAGAGCAGATTTTGAGATAATGCAGGAGGAGAATGAGGACATGAACAGGATCACGGTTGAGGAAATAGAGAGGGTGGTAAATAAATTACAATGTCACAAAGTGGCAGGTGTAGATTCAATTCGACTAGAAATTTTAAAGCATAGTAGGCATGCAGGGCTGAAATGGTATCATAGGATAACCGAATTGGCATGGGTTTCAGTAAATGTACCCTCTGACTGGACAAAAGCAGTAATCGCCCCAATTTATGAGCAAGATGACAGGAAAGATTGCAATAATTATAGAGGAATTTCATTGATAAGTGTCCCGGGCAAAGTGTACTCAGCCATTGTAGAAAGGAGAGTTCGATCATTGGTCGAGAGTAAGATGGATGAAAACCCGTTTGGCTTTATACCACAACGAAGAAGATATCATGATCAAAATTTCAGTATGCGCCAAGTTATTGAGAAATACTATGAGAGGAATAGACTTTTTTTTAAAGATCTAGTGAAGCATACGATAGAGTACCCAGGGAGATGATGCTGACCATCCTGATGAGTTATAGTATTGAGGGAAGCCTTCTACAGGCAATCAAGTTGTTTGCTCCATCTTGAAAAGTAACAAGCATTTTCGTTATTTCGTTACTATTAAAAGTAACGCTTTATTCCCCAACCTTGTTCTCTGTTGTCCTCTTGAGGCTGAATAAGTCCCGTTCCAGCCCACAGATCGGAATGACATTATGGACAGATTCGGGAATCGAACTCGGAGCCTCAATGCGTTCCCGTATACCTAGAACACAGAGAGCGACTAGGTACGATCTTCACCTTTAAGAGTGGCCTGGTGCTGCAGTAGAACAATCGATACTGCACATGGCTTACTCGGGTCACTGTATAGCACTACAGCTACCTGAACCACATTTCCGCTCAGGAGGAATTACCCGTTATTCTTCCCCGGGGATTAGGTGGGATGAGTTTCTATGTGGTTAATGGTTTTTGTGGCCAGATGCCCTTGAAGGTGCCAATCTCGTCAGACGACTCATCTCTACATAGTACAGTACAAAGCAAAGTCCCTGATTCTTGGATGTAACGGGTAATCTCGAGAACCACTGGATATATTTTGATGCGGTTTTCACCATTCTGCAAAGGATTTCTCAAGAAAGGTTTCTGTAGAAAAACATTCATTTATGACCAAAGGAAGACGAGCAGTAACGATATCAGTGAATCGAAGAAAGAACTGCCGTCCGTGCGCCTTTTAAGCTTACGCTGGGTAAACCGTTAAAGATACTGGGCGAAGCCGAGTTGGGAGATAAAACGAAGGATGATGAAGGAATGTGGAGAGGAGTTGGATGCAAGCAGCCGTGGCCTATGTTAAGTACAGTAGTAGTTTAATTTAGAGTGACATCGTGGTCATCTGCCCTGTGTACTAGGGTGTGTGTAGAATTCATCTGACCACCTCGTGGCGCAGTGACTAGCATTCTTGACTGTCGCCGCGGAAGTCTGAGTTCGATTCCCGGCTCTGCCAAGAAATTTAATTCTGGTCTGAGGGCTAGAATAAGGCACACTGAGCCATTTTGGGAATGGTTTTACGTGGTTTCCTCACTTCTACTCCAGGAAAATGCCGGGATGGTACCTAACAGAAGGCGACGCTTCCTATCCAATCCTACCAAAATTACAAATAGGTCTACACACGCTAGTACAGACATCACAGTGATACAGGTTATCAGACAACTGATACACACACCCAAGTACAAGAGGCTAAATGAACTCGATGTCACAAATCACCTAAAAGAATCATTAACAACTCTTGACTGTCACACGGTTCGATTTCTGGCTCTGCCAAAAAAAAAAAAAAAAAAAAAAATGTGATCTGAGGGGCTGGAACGGGGTCCACAGAGTATTCCTCAATCCTTGGCTCAGTTACAAATAGACAGAGTAATACAACCATCACAGTGACACAGGTTATCAGACAAACTATATTCACACCTAAGTACACGGGGCTATATGAATACGATATAACAAAACCCCTAAATTAATCAATAAATAATAATGCTATTGGCTTCATGTCCCTTTTAACAACTGCGCCTTTTAGAGACACCGCGGTGCCGGAATTTTGTCCCGAAAGGGATCTTTAACGTGACAGTAAATCTACTGACATGGCTCCCTCGTATTTGCACACCTTCAAATGCCAACTGGCTGCGCCAGGATTCGATTCTGCAACCTTGGGAACAGCAGGCGAGAACGTTAACGCTGAGCCACGCAGCCATTCTACGAGTAAATGAATCAACTACAGAATTTGTCTGTGTTATTGTGGTCTCTGCAGTTGTGACTGTACAGGGTCTTTCATATAAAGTAAGAACGGCAAGCGGCAGTTTTGTTATCGCTGCTGCGGTGTCCTTGGCCAAGCTTGTGGCGCGCCATGGCCCCCTGCTGTAGTATTGAAAGCGCGCGCATAGTACATACGAGGGCTGTTTTTTTTTTCAAGTTCCGATGGACTGTATAAAATAACAGATTGACATACGAAACTGTTTTTACTGCTAAATGTTTCCTTGTTTTATTATTATAATCGACACAACGATTGAAACATTTGTCGTATCGTTACACCAGCTTTCCAATGGCCTTGGCAAAACATTCTGCTGCCACTGGGGTGGGCACGTCTGGACAGTCTCCTGAAGTTTTTCCTTTTTGACGAGGCGATGCCGCCCAACCATACTTTCAATTCTCGAAAAAGGTGAAAATCATTCAGTGCTGGTTTGGACTAAACGGCAGATGGTCCAAAACTTCACACTTGAATTCTTTGTGGAAGTATATCGTAACGTTGGTACAGTGTGGTCGTGAATGATTTTCACCTTTTTCGAGAGTTGAAGATATGGTTGGGCGGCAACGCCTCGCCAAAAAGGAAAAACTTCAGGAGGCTATCCAGACGTACCCTCCTCAGTGGCGGCAGAATATTTTACTGATGGCATTGGAAGGCTGGTGTAACGATACGACAAATGTTTCAATCGTTTTGGCGATTATGTTGAGACATAAGAATAAGAATACAACAAGCAAACATTTAGTAGTAAAATCAGTTTGGTATGTCAATCTGTTATTTTTATACGGTCCATCGGAACTTGAAAAACAAAACAGTCCTCGTATTTACTATGCGCGCACTTTCAATAGTAGGCCTACAGCAGGGGACCATGCTGCGCCACAAGCTCGGCCAAGGCCACCGCAGCAACGAATAACAAAACTGCCACTTGCCGTTCTTAGTTTATATGAAAGACCCTGTATTTGTAATTGAGGCTATGCCTGCGAAGAAATCGGTTGAGGCGTTAATTTAGGAACCATCCCGGTATTGGCCTGGAAAATAAATGGGAAACCACGGAAAACCACAGTTAGTTAATTAGTTAGTTTAACTTGTTGTTTTATGGGGCAGAACCGGGAGGATGCCTGAGGTGGGAATCGAACCCACCTGTTGTCAGTTTTGTCTTCCAAACCTCAGACTATAATGACATTTCTTGACTGAGCCGAGTGAACCAGGAAATCAGGGGTGGGACTCTACACAGCGAGGTGGTCCACTCTAAAAAGGATCCGCCATTTTTCCCGTTTCTACGGGGTCAGCGATGAGGTCATACGAATTTCTATATGCATAATGGTTTTTATGGCCCAACGTCTTAAGAGGAGTTAATGACACGTGAAATGAGGGAAAATTAGACATGGCAATAAATTGAACAGATGCTGCCATGGCCTATTAGAAGGTACAGTCTCGGAATTTACCTGGAGTTTAAGACGGGAAACGATTTAAGAACGACCGACGCAACGATGGGGTTCGAACCCACCCGTATCCTCAGTGCGCCTACAGAGCTTCCGCCACGGCCGACTGAATCGAGCTGCGCTCTATACCGGCCTTGACATTCCCAGTCAGAACCCATGTATAACATGTAATTGGAAAGTTTCTACTCGTTGCCGGTAGAGCGCACTCCCCTCCCATTATAGGCGCGATAAGGAAAAAGCAGTACAGTACGTTCTTCTCACAGTGTTACGTGTAGAACAACAACGTTTTGTTTCAGTTTCAATTATTGTAAGTAGTCGGTATTAATATACTGAATTCCTACGTTGTTTGGAGTGTTCCCTTATGAAGTTGTAAAATGCTGGGATAAATTATGAACTATGGTTTGAACGCCGCTGCTCAAATCCAGCATGTCATACTGTTGTGTGCCATTTTGCACTTCAAATAGGAAGAAAAGCGGAGGTGTGCTTTCATTTCATGAGTTCCCGTGTGACACAGATAGGTGTGATGAATGGCTTAGGGTGATTTCTCGCGATAAGTTTGTTCCGAACACGAACTCTCCTTCGTCTGTTGTATGTAGTCTTCATTTTAAGGAAGATGATTATTCACATGTAGGCAAGTCCAGAAGGCTAAAGAAAACTGCTGTGCCGTCGGTGTTTGCTAATTATCCAGTCTATAAGTTACCTGTTATAAAGAGACCCCGAAGGAGCATTGTCAAGTTCAAATTACCCTCACCCAAAAAACTGAAGAGTATTGTACATGATGAGGAAACTCCAGCAGTGGAAATTCCCAGTTCGCCCTTGCCTTACACTCAGTCTGTGAATATAGGACACTCGAGCACGCAGACTGATGCCTACGGGATCAAGGAAATGATGAAAACGATTAATCGGTTGCGAGTGAAAGTAACACGGCTGAACAATTCTCTGCAGAAAAAACAGGAGGAATTAATGGAAACAAAAGTTACACTTAACCAATTTAAAGATGATTTATTTCACAAAGAAATTGAGCACTTGAAGCAAGATGCGACTGAAGGAGAAATTCGAGCGAAGTTCATTTTAGAGCAGCTACTTTTGTACAGTAAACGCAGACCGAGTTGGAGTTTAGATACAATTAGGGAGTGTATTATTTTTCAATATATCTCACCGAAGGGTTATTCCCATATAAGGAAAAGGGGCTTTCTGAAATTACCCTCAAAGAGGACTCTATGTAGATATTCCGGTTCTAGTGATTGTGCGACAGGTGTTACTACATTGATTAAAGACAGGCTTATATTAGAGGCAAACAAACTGAATACTCCTGAACGTTTCTCATCCCTGGTTGTAGATGAGGCTGCAATAAATCCTAAGATTATTTATGATAGGAAACTCGACTGCTTCTTCGGGTACAAGGACACAATTACAGCACCGTCTCATCAAAAGGAAAGAGAGGATGAAAATTACAGCCGGGAACAAGTAGCAGCCAATCGAGTGTTGTGTTTTGTGCTAAGAGGCCTTTCGACAAATTATCAGATACCGTGTGCCTTCTTTTTCACGAAGCAGCTGTCAGGACGGGACTTACATAAACTCGTGCTGGACGTTATTCTCGAGGTTGAACAATGCGGTTTCATAATTATAAGAATTGTCTCTGATAATCACAAAACTAACACCACAATGATGAGGCATTTAGGGGGAGGGAATTTGCAACCAATGGTTAATCACCCATACGACGAGTCTAGGAAGTTATTCCTTAGTTTTGATCAGTGTCACATTCTAAAAAACATTAGAACGCAGTTTCTGTAACGAGAGATGACTGATGGTACTGGAATAATTTCAGGGAAATACTTGTCTTTACTATACAAAATGCAAAAGGATGAGATCGTCAAACCTGTGAGACACCTCACTAAAAAACACATTGAACCCACTAACTTTGAAAAAATGAATGTTCGGCGTGCCAAGGAAGTGTTCTCATCAGAAGTTATTGGTGCCATTAGTACACTGAAAGAAAATGTAGGCATGCACCCGGAAGCGTACAAATTCATGGACGCAGAAGCAACCATACTTTTTATGAAAAACGTTAATAAATGGTTCGCTATGCATGACGTAAGCAACACATATCATCATATTCAGTCTAGAAATCCAGATAAAGGGCATTTTTTCTCATTAAATGACAGTCGCCTTAACTGGCTAGAGGAATATTTTGTTTCTTACCTTGAAACTTTGAAAGCTGCTAGTAACGCTGCTAGAAAGGACTTCCTGACTTCTGAGACTTACGAAGCTATAAAATTAACCACGGAATCAACTGTGCAGTGCCTAAGGTATCTTCTAAAAAATGGGTATCATTATGTTCTGACTCGAACATTCTCTAGCGATACTGTTGAATCACTCTTCAGTACATTGCGCCGTATGTCTGGGTCAAATGACATGCTGGACTCAAGATCAGTGAGTTTCAGTTTGCAGAAGATTTTGAAAACTGGAATTCTGAGTACATCAACTTCCAGCAATGTAGAGGACTCTGCATCTAGCATCACAGATAACCCAGTTCAGAACATGATTCTTGGAAATGCACCAGCTTCAGGGAATAGACCTGTCATTCCTCAAAGTATTCTGAATATTCTACAAGATCTGTTAAAGGAGCCTGGTATGTTACATTATCTTCTATAAAGTGGACTAATGATTTGAGTTCTGCACATAACAATAATTACTAGTAAGTTGTGTAATTCACCTAAATCATACTAACTCAGTTAAATTTCATTTTCAGCAATACCTTTCCCGACAATGAAAACGGCAAGTCTGGCTAACGTCGGTGGCTACATTGTACGCGCAGTGGAAGAAAGAATTTCATGTACGGAATGTTTGGACTGCATTTCGCAGATCTCTAACTCTAACTCCTCTCCACTCATGAGCCTTATCAAAACACAAGATTTAGGACATCTGCGTTACCCTAAACCTGCTTTTGTGTCAATACTATCTGTAATTCAGCTCTTCGTTGAAAAAGCTGCGCCATGTGTTCCTGGGAGAAATGTACTAGATGTTATATGTTCGGAACTAGTTCCTGTTTTGTCTAAGAGTCCACTTCTACAGTGTCCAATTTGCGACGAGACCGGTCCAAACGGACTTGCCATCATTATTGGAGAGTAATTTGTATCGCCAATTTTGGATAATATCGCGCAAACTGAAACTGAAAGACTGGTTGCTTCCAAACGCCTCCTATACAAACCGCTCAGCAGGAAAATGCATACACTTTAATGAAAACTGAGTGATTCTCATCGAATTCAACTGTAACGAGGTGCAAGATATGTCTAATTTTTCTTCGATTTATTAGCACGCTATTTTATTTTGTGTTATAATTTGCATTTTGATATTGCGGGAATTATAATGATAATATATAGTGTCACTAGCAACCCGCCCCGGCTTCGCCCGTGAACAGTTATGAATGTGCAAGGCATTCCTGTCAGACGTAATTTAAGAATGGCGAGGGGCATGAGACACCGCCGTCCAAACTAAAAACACTTATAGTGGGCGATGTATCGAAGATAGAGATATGCTCTCGCGGACTTTTTTGCAGAATTTTTCATGCTGAACAATTCTTATACTATGTGAGCTGCCTGAATAGGATTGACATTTCAGCGGAAATTCCACGTCAGTCATCATCGCTCTGCCTCTTGACCAATCCATGTTCGTATAGTTGATGTCATAATACTCTGCGTTGCAATATTACCGCCCACGTGCCTCAGTGCCTGGTCAGCTTTATCTCTGGCTTGTACAGTTTGGCAATCTCGTTCTCAGACCACATGGCGAGACGAGAAATGTCAATCCTATTCTGGCAGCTCACAGAGTATACGCTCATAGTATATTGATATTTTTAACGGTTTGCCCAGCGTAAGCTTAAAAAGTGCACGGACGCCAGGTTCTTGTTTCGACCTATTCAATGAAATCTGAAATCGTTACTGCTTGGCTCCCTTTGATCATAAATAAATTATTTTCTACAGAAATGTTCCTCGATATTACCTGTACAGAATAGTGAAAGCCGCATCAAAATCTATCCAGTGGTTCTCGAGATTACCCGTGATATCCAAGAACCGGGGACATTGTTTTACACTAAGCAGAGCTAAGTCTTCGTCTTGCAGTGCTTGGTGAACAGCGCTGTGTGAGCAGTCGAGTAACTAACAAGATTTCATGTAAAAGGTCTCATTGTCTAGGCCGGTTGTGGAGAGCTCGCATCCAGTCGGCCATGCTTCCGCTTACTTAATACGTGCTCTTGCCGTGTGATGCGCCACTTTCGCTAACTTACGCATGTAAAAAAGTATAACAAAGTTCCCGTTTACTAGTCAGGCAATGAAAGTAATGGGAACTGTATACCACAATTTTCCTTGCCAGTAACTGATTAATTTGTTGATCAAAGGGAAAATAAAAGTTGTAAAATGCCCCAAGTATGATACGATCTGCAGGCGTGTAGTCTAGGTCTAGGCTACAATGGGAATGTTTAGTTGTGGTTATCCATAATCAGGGAAAGGATTTCTATGGAAATACATGTCTATTTTGGAAGCTAAACTTAATTATATTTTGTATTATCTTTACGAGTCCCCTCCGTGGTGTAGCGGTCAGCGTGCTTAGCTGCCACTCCGGAGGTCCGAGGTTCGATTCCCGCGCTGCCACGGAATTTGCAAAGTGGTATGAGGACTGGAATGGGGTCTACGCAGCCTCGGGTAGTCAAAATGAGTAGATGTTTTTTTAATTCCCACCTCAGCCATCCTCGAAGTGGTTTTCCGTGGTTTCCCACTTCGTCTTCGGGCAAATGCCGGGATGGTAACTACCATCAGGCCACAACCGCCTCCTTCCCTCTTCCTTGTCTATCCCTCCCATTCTTCCCATCCCTTATGAGGCCCCTGTTCGCTTTGCAGGTGAGGCCACCTGGGCGAGGCGCTAGTCCCGCTTCCCCAGTTGTATCCCCCGACCCATTGTCCAGCTCCAGGACAAAGCACGTAGAGGCGGTAAAGGTGGGATCCCTCGCTGAGTCCGTGGGAAAAGCCTACCTGGAAGGTGAACTGATTACAAATATATATATATATAATGAACCCTTGTAGAAGAAGCGTATCGAGACTCAATTTCGGGTAATGTTTCGGTCCATGATAGCCGTGCAGTTACATTTTGCTTCTCAAGATTACAAGGATACATAGGGCAAATACAATAATTAAAGAAAGGAGGTAACCCAGTATACCAAATAACAAGTTTAATAACCAAAGCAATCAACAAAAACAACATCTCGAATGTACTCCCACACTTCTAAATAGATCACAACTGCAAATCCTAAGTTGTGTCGGCATCAATCAAGTGGCATTCAAATATCCACAGTTTAACATTTAAAATAAATATCTCAGGAGAGATTATTAATTTTAAAAAAGACGTTTGAAACACTACGTCGACTTCAAATCTATACTTTGTGCACGCGTGACGATGTTTTTTTTTTTTTTTTTGCTAAATGAAGGAAATAAGTACGATTACGAGATTCGTTACCATATGGTTTCCCGTCAAGCAACGAATCCGCAATTCTGCGTAAATTAGATTAGCTTAGGGAACACACACCAAGACACTTAATAATTATCCGACACCCGCTACCCTTTATCATACAAATAGATCTCCGCACGAGATCTTGACAACGTGCCAAAACACGTCTAATTGCCCAGCGGGTCTTGGTAAAATCAACACAAGCGTACGTGACTACAACAAAAATACACGAGGACATGGCCGAACGTCATTTTATTAATTACAATGACCACAACAATCCAAATGGATTAAAAAAAACAAGAACAACACTATGCCCAATGGCATTTAATTATAACACACAAATAAATATCACTTCAACTTAATGCATGAAAATTATGGTCTGAGCATGGCGAGCTGCCCTTTAAATCAAGATATAGAATACAGGCTCATCTCACTTTAAGAGAAGAGGACACTGTAACCCGGCCTCAACCTAATCAGTGTTATCTTAAATCTGTCCGTCCCATATGAAGCCATTATGTCATTCACCCAGTGCGTCGCGTAATAATATCGGGAGCTTGCTCACAGCAGCTCTCGAACCTAGAAGTACCTTGAATTTCCTGAAAACATGTGTGTATAAAATACCTATTTTGTCCCAATAATTCTCTTAGGAATTATAAGACACGACATTTCAGCCAGTAGCCTCCTCGGAGTTCATACTGCCGTTAATTATATTTTGCTGCAGACAGGAATCGTGGGCTGATTACCACAATGTTCCCCGCGCATGTAGACACACATCATCACACATCACCAAATAACGCACACCTGGGTAATGACTTCACCTCACTCTCTCCACCTGAAATACGTCCAGATTTAGGATTCCACGGAAAGACTTAAATTGCTTTCCCAAAGATCATAAAATCATTACTTCCTTAGTTTTACAGATTACAAAGAGAACTATGGTTCCCTGCAAATAAAATTTCTCTAGGCAATTCACAATAAAAACGCCTGTTTATCAAACACAAGGTTAAAATGTTACCCCCCAAATTCTAAGTTTATCGTTAAGTTTTATTCTATAAAAGCGCCATTTATCGCTCAAACCATAAAATTCCGCTCAAGCGATATGAATAATACACTGTACACGCATTGTACATTTACAAGTTACATTACAATCAATTAAATAAAAAAATAGTCACGCACGATATTATAATCGAGTGTCGGTAACCGAATAAAAATCAAACTACAATAAAAAAAATACAAGAAAATTATTTACATTTCCCCAGCTTATCTAACTACGACTAAAATTGAATAATCAATATGTGGTACTTATCCCTCCGCCAAAACATCTCAGCTCACGTCGCCACTCATAACCCAGCAGTTATTTAGCCGGACTTGGACATAGTCGCTGGTGTGTCCATGGTCATCCTTCCAACTGTTGGCCTCGTTCCAGACATCTTGATTTTCTTAGGATAGAAATGTTCAGTTATTTCACAGTACTACAATTACTACTAAAATTGCTAAATGAGCTGATAATATCCACTCAAAGTCCTGGGCAATTTATTCGAAGAAAAACATTCCCTAAATATTTGTAAGCCTGAAGCTTCTACCCTTCACACGCAAATTATACACATTTAAATACTTGAAGAACTCGTCAGAGTTTAGAAGTTAATATTTCGTCAACACAAGTGTCGCCCACGACACATCGAAAAAAAGTCAGTTCAACCACCAGCTTGGCTACATTTATAGAGAACACAGCAAATTGACAGTAGTGGGGACAATTTTAAAAAATAATTCGGAGTTTTTAAGTTACGAACTTGCGACTAATTTCATTGAGCTTCTCTTATTGCGCAGGTTAAGAATCTGATTGGCGGAGACACAAGTGATCATGGGTTTTATTAATATTCAATTTTGCGCCAAATCAAAGGTACGCCAGTTTTTCGCGGGCCTTATGCGTGCCTAGCTTCATTCGTTGGTTCAAATTCATCTCGGAGAGTTTGACCTGGAGACTCCTCCCCAATTTATGACGTACAAGCATCTTCTTCCTGTCAGATCCTGCTCCCCTACTCTTGCCCGCGTAAATCGGTATCAACCGTCTCATGGCCTACTAACTGAAGCCACGCATATTGGACGTTGACCTCTTCAGTTCCCGGAATTATGGCACACTTTTCCTTGTCTCAAAAGCTTGGTTTAAATATACTTGCCTTGTCGTCCAACTCCCAATAGTTGCAACATTTTTCCTCAACACGAATCCACTGCTGCGTGTCTGAACACCCTCTTTCAAATATAATAAAATAAAGTATGAATCATTATTATATCAGATGATATCATAAGGGTTCAATATATATCTTTACGAATCATGACATTTTGAGTTGAAAATGGAGTATTCATTTTCCATATTTTGGAGTTAAGAACACATGCTCCATATTCTTAGTCATTAAAATCAATACAGTCCATATTTCGGCTAAAACGTATTAAATTCTGTTAAATTTACAGCCCTGTCAATAAAGAAGAAACAAATTTAAAAGAATTAATTAAAAATTTAAGAATTTAGATGATAAGCGGTGCGGAGAAAGAGAGATGGCTGAGCACGGAAGGGGTGGGATCACAAAACCACTCAAAAGGCTTCAAAACTCGCATCTCTCACTTTCTGAAAGTTTCGAGATTGTGAAAAAAATTGTGGAACAATTTAATCGTAGAGGTAAAGTTGCAGATGTAACAAAAATGAAGTTGGACACTGTACTTTAAATGAACCCTGGATATGAAGGAATGGGAAAGGCTGCTACAATTTTGTGTATGGATTTAAGTGTAAAGTTAACGTTGGATTTAACCCCAGCAAACATTGCGAAGTCCAAATATGCCCTCGTTACCTATTCTGATGTTGAATGCAATTTCAGACAATATAAATCTGTCCTTAAGAGACAATTGGAGAGGATTCACTTTCCAGCACTTGAAAAGCATTTTGTAATCCACTGTTTTGGTAACAGAGAATAAAAAATTGCGTGTTCTTCAAAGATCATATTGATATTAAAATGGGAAGTGCAACATTATGTTTCATGTAGATCAACTTTGTTTAGCTTCTTTGAACTTGGTTGTTAAAAAAATATACAGTGTGGTCCACCAGCCCCTTATTATTTTTGGAGGAAGGCAACCCAACTAACGCGTATATGACAGTCATCCTAAAAACATTGGTACCTGATCCTTTACGTCCATTGTACAACTTTACCATTGAGTACATCCTCGCGAATATAGTAGAAACCAATAGTGGCAGTGTTCTTTCAATGACCTCAAATATAATGCATGATTGAAACGATCAGAGCTCCGAATGACACCTTCTTACATTTGGACATGAAGCGTCTACGAATAGACTCAATACGTGCCAGCAATAAACCATGGTTCTCGGTAGCTAAGGTGGCTAAATCAAGAAATGCTGGAGTAGCGTCAACGAAGTCGCATTGTAGTAGGTTCGAACCTTGGACTAGTGCATTTTTTTTTCTTAATGTCGTTTATTGTGGATGTATTATGGACGCAAATATATCTGTTCCAACGAGTGATTTTTTTATTAGGTCCTGAAAATGACCGTACTTATCCGATGGTACGCAGCCAGATTGGACGACGACATAATGATCTGTAGAACGAAAGCAAGGAAGCCTATCCTGTATATTCAAGGTAGCAAGTGTTCGAAATTTTGACCACCTTTTTCTGAAGGAAAACTCCGACTCACTCAGACGACCCACATAACAAATAGATTTGTTATGTGGGTAGGCTCACGAATAAATAAATCAGACCGAAACTATAATTTCTTTCAACGGCGTCTGTGCGAAAAGCGCTTGCTATACACTTACATTAATAGATATTTAGTGAGGTTTTAAGGGGCGGAACTACGAGGTCATCTGCCCCCAAACATACAGTAAATACAGATAATTATAACATTATTGGTTTTACGTCCCTTTTAACTGCTCTGGCATTTAGTTACGCCGGGGTGCCGGATTTTGCTCCGAAGGGGATCTTCAACGTGAAGGTAAATCTACTGACACGGCTCCCTCGCTTTTGCGCACCCTCAAATGCCAGCTGACTGCGCCAGGATAGGAACCTGCAACTTTCGGCACAGCAAGCGAGAACGTTACCGCTGAGCCTCGTATCAAGGCAGTAATTACAGAACGTGTCATATTATGATTCTGGGATAAATATTGAACTATTAACATTCTAATTATCACGAATGGAGTCGCCTCCGTTGCGTAGTAGTCAGCGTGATTAGCTGCCACCCAGGACCACCTGGGTTCGATTCCCGGCTCTGCCACGAAATTTGAAACGAGGTATGAGGACTGGGACGGGATCTACTCAGCCTCGGGAGATCCAAATGAGTAGAGGTGGTTCGATTCCCACCTCAGCCATCCTCAAAGGGGTTTTCCGTGGTTTCCCACTTCGCCTTCGGGGAAATACCACGATGTTATCTACCGTACGGCCACGGCCGCCTCCTTCCCTCTTCCTTGCCTATCCCTCCCGATCGTCCCCTCCCTTCCCATCCCTCAAGAGGACCCTGTTCGCTTTGCAGGTCAGGCCAACTGGGCGAGGTGCTGATTCCACCTCCCCAGTTGTATCCCGCAGACAAGATGTTTCAAGCTCCAGGACACTGCCCATAGAGGCGGAAATGATGGGATCCTTCGCTGAGTCCGAGGGAAAACTTAACCTGGTGGGTAAAATCGACTAAAAAAATAATAATAATTATAACGAATAGTATCCATCCATGGTTTTGAACAGAATTTAGGGAAAATAACAATTTAAATGAGACAAGAAAATAGCTTTCCCTATCGTCTTCGTAGATAATGTGAACAAAACCAAGTTGAAATCTTGCTGTACGAGGTAGGGAGGGTATAATAAAATAGTTAAAAAGAATTTAAAAATTCTGCCGTTGGATAGTCTTGAACCCGGGATTTTCGAAAGAGCGAGCGGGCGCGATAACACTTGCACACATTTCAAACACACTCTCGAGGTTTTTGTTGCGCTTCTTATTAACACGTATGGTAAAATATTCAATTATTACAGTTAGATCCTAAATATTGAATGGAATGCATTCATTCAGTACCTGGCATGTTTTCTAATTTACTTAAAACAAGTTTCGCGACCGCTTTGCGTTAATAAGGCGAAAGAACAGCAAATAATGCCCTCAAATGACAGCCCTTCGGTTTTATTTCATAAAACTTAGCGTACAAAATGCCAGCGTGTGATACACTTCGGTCATACAAGCAGGTGTACTGACGAAGAGAACAGAATCATACAGGATTTTGTACCAGCCATCACAGCAGCTTCCTTGCCAGCGAGTGTCGTGTGATACGGGCCTAAAGGTATGCTAAGACTTTTTTGTTAAAATTTTTTAACAAAACAAGATGTTCGGTAAAGAACGTATAGCTACTTTCTCCTAAATGCATGGGTATTGTTATAACTCTTTGTCCTTTTCAAGGATTATAATTGATTGTTGGTTGTAGTAGCTTCTTACATACAACGTGCTATACGGATATTATACTTGAATATGATGCGCCCTTTGCTAGTGCTATCTCTGTAAAAATTTCATTCAATTCAGTTTCACCGTGTTTGAATTGATATGGGGAATCGATTTGCACACATACATGGCCGTTATCTGTAAACTATTGGGGTAATGACCTTGTGGTTCAGTCAAAAGATGCTTCCCACAAAAAGGTATGTTGTTGAAAAATTTGGTAGAGATCAAATTATTAGGTTGGTCGTAATTTGATTTAAGCTTTTAACATTTGGGTGGCCGCCATTCCGTTTCCGTCAAGATGGCGGTGATATAAAACATGACACTGAGGTGGCCTTTGCTAGTGCTATCTCTGTACCAAACTTCGTTCCATTCGGTTTCACCGTGTTTTAAAAGATAGGGGGAATCGATTTGCACACATACATGGCCGCTATTCGTACATTATTGGCCTGATGACCTTGTAGTGTGGTCAAAAGAATCTCTATACATAAAGGTATTTTGTTGCAAAATTGGGTAGGGATCAGATTATTAGGTTGGTCGTAATTTGATTCAAGCTTTTAACATAAGGATGGCCGCCATTACGTTTTGATCAAGATGGCGGCGATATAAAACATGACACTGGAGTACCCTTTGCTAGTGCTACCTCTGTACCAAATTTCGTTCAATTTGGTTTCACCGTGTTTGAATTGATAAGGGGAATCAATTTGCAAACATACATGGCCGCCATCTGCTAACTAATGGGTTGATGACCTTGTAGTTCAGATAAACGACGCTCGCCATAGAAGTATATGTTGTTACAAAATTTGGTAGACGTCAAATGATTAAGTTAGTAGTAATTTGATTTAAGCTTGGAACATTTGGGTGGCCACCATTACGTTTCCGTCAAAATGGTGGCGATATAAAACATGACACTGACGTGTTCTACGCTAGTGCTACCTCTGTACCAAATTTCGTTCAATTCGGTTTCACCGTGTTAGAATAGATAGGGGGAATCGATTTGCACACATACATGGCCGCGATATGCAAACTGTTGGGCTGATGATCTTGTAGTTTGGTCAAAATATGCTTCCTAAGTAAAGGTATGTTGTTGCAAAATTTGGTAGAGATCAGATTATAGGTTGGTCGTAATTTATTTAAGCTTTTTACATTTGGAAGGCCGCCATTACGTTTTCATCAAGATGGCGGCGATATAAAACATGACTCTGAGATGTCCTTTGCTAGTGCTACCTCTGTACCAAATATCGTTCAATTCGGTTTCACCGTGTTTGAAATGATAGGGGGAATCGATTTGCACACAAATATGGCCGCCATCTGCAAAATCTTGGGCTGATTACCTTGTAGTTTAGTCAAAAGACGCTTGCCATATAAATATATATTTTTGCAAAATTTGGTAGAGATCGGATGATTAGGTTATTCGTAATTAGATTTAAGCTTTGAACATTTGGGTGGCCGCCATTACGTTTCCGTCAAGATGGCGGCAATATAAAACATGACACTGAGGTGCCCTTTGCTAGTTCTACCTCTGTACCAAATATCGTTCAATTCGGTTTCACCGTGTTCGAATTGATACGGGGTGGAGGGGGGGGGGGGGGGGGGCGACATTCAGAGTACACACACTCCACACACAGACACGCAGTCACACACGCACAGACACACAATTTTTGGTCCTGTGTAGATCTCATAAGTCTACTTTCATTTTTTGCAAAAATCGAAAGTATGCTAATAATACCATGGTTCGATGCAAGCACTGGCGATCAGAATATCCTTCGATATGTTGTTGTTTTGTTTCATTTGAGGGGTTAGAATATCGCGGTTATTTAGCCCCGTTTACTTGGATGTGTGTGTAGAATTTGTCTGATAACCCGAGTTATTGCGGGCTTGTAATGATGTGTTTATTTGCCATTAAGGATTGGGAAGGAGGCGGCCGTGGTCTTAAGATAGAATCCGTCCCGGAATTTGGCCGGATTAGAAGTGGGAAACTACGTAAAACCATTTTCGGGGTGGCTGAGGTGGGAATCGAACCCACTTCTTCTCATATTTGCTTCACGAGGCTACGTGTACCCAATTTCAGCCCTCAGACAAGTATTACATTTCTTGGCAGAGCTGGGAATCGAACCCGGACCTCCGGAGCAACACTTCGATATGTTATGTTAATATTCATGCCAGTTTCTTAATTTTATGCCATTGCAGGTCACGTGGCATAACGTACCAATTAGATCGTATTCTCTTTATAAATCATCAAAATTCAACGTACTCTTCACAAAAATACGTCGTAAGGCAATAAATTTGGCAATGTAGTTACATCCAGACTAAAATGGAATGTGGGCTTTCGTTCAAAAAAGTATGCCTGCTACTGGATTCGATGCAGCATTCTAACTGCTCGCGCCCAGCAAATACGGTCAGGCTTTAACCCTCGCAGCCACGAACACATGGTAGATACCGCACGCTAAACGTGCTTTAGTTACTGTAGCCTTCCCACCTCAAACGTTTAAGTCCATCTCAAAGTCTTCAATCACGGTTTATGGTGTTGATTTAACTTTCTACTAATACAGATCACGTGGCGTAAGCAATTAATTCGATCGTATTACGTGTATGTGTGTTATTTCAAGGAGCAGTAAGTCATATGTTAGTAGAATGGGCCATAGTATTTGGCGGGGAAAAGTTTAAGGTCGGTTTTTCTTTGCTAGACCCATGACCCAATTACATTGCTGTCACACAGTCACAGCGCAGAGCAATATCGACCATCGGGAGAAATGCGATGTTAGTTGGGTTTCATAAAACTAAATAATAAGGGGCGGGTGGACCACACTGTATAGTTTATTTGTAATTATAAGTCCATATACAGTATAATTCCATATTTCAATAAAAAAAACAATATACAGGGTGCTTCAGTAAGAGCGTGCATAACGAATACCAACAATCCGGGCCGCCGCACTGACCATATCGACACAGTGAACATGTGGTCTCCGAGGTCACCCAAAGGTGCTATGGACGTAAACATGTGTAACATTGATAAGGCGTCCTGAGTAGTTAGTTATGTGTATTGCTTATTGACATTACACTAGGCTACCGGGTGAGTTAGCCGTGGTCGTTACGGCATGGCTGCTGGCAGTCGCTCACATCCGGGAGGTGAGGAGGTTTGAATCCCCCCGCCGGCAACCTTGAAGATGGTCTTCTGTGGTTTCCCGTCTTCCTTCCAGGCAAGTGCCGGGGTTGGTCCCTAATTATAGCCTACAGCCGCTACCTTCCAACTCCTCGTCCTTACATCCAAAACTTTCCACCGCAGACAACACCCCACAAGCGACGGTACTTGTAGCTCACCCATTGGGTGTCCGCCTAGAAGCAGCTACAAAACTGGTGAGCCGAACATGTCCTCGGACACTCCCGGCACTAACTAAAAGCCATACGCTAAAAACAAAAACAAAACAACAAAAAAGTACACTAGGCTATTGCACAGGTAGTCTGTGAACGGATGGGCATAAAATGTAGGCAACCAATATAGTGTTTGTGGTTCCTCTATCGTCTGGAGGTAGCGTGGTCATACAAAATCTTATACGTCATTGCTGTGCTTGTATCAAGGTTGGTGGCTGTCATGTTGAGCAACTTTTATGAGTTTGTACACTCTGATACAATAACTATGACCCGTTCATGGCATGGTCGTTAATAAAAGTGCTACCTGTGTGATAATGTAGGCCTACACATTAACTGTAAATAAACAAATAACCATGGAGGACTCCTTATTGTGTTACCCATGTTTACACATTTACATCAGTGTACACATTTCCTGTCAACACACATAAATAACTACTCAGCACACTCCAATAGTATAACACATGTTTACGTCCATAGCACCTCTGGTGACCTCAGAGACCACATGTTCCCTATGTCGATAAGCTCAGTGCGGCGGCCCAGATTGCTGTTTTTTTTTCTTTCTTTTAAACTTTTTTTTTTAGCGTATGGCTTTCAGTGCCGGGAGTGTCCGAGGACATGTTCGGCTCGCCAGGTTTGTAGCTACTTCGAGACGGACACCCAATGGGTGAGCTACAAGTACCGTTGGGGAGGAAAGTTGGAATGTAAGGACGGGGAGTTGGAAGGTAGCGGCTGTGGCCTATAGTTAGGGACCAACCCCGGCATTTGCCTGGAGGGAAGACGGGAAACCACAGAAGACCATCTTCAGGGTTGCCGGTGGGGGGATTCGAACCTCCTCGCCTCCCGGATGTGAGCGACTGCCAGCAGTCATGCCGTAACGACCACGGCTAACTCACCCGGTAGATTGCTGGTATCCATTTTGCTCGCTCTTACTGAAAAACTGTACTGTACATATTTCATTAATTATATTAGTACTGCACATATAAATCCGTTCCCTGTTCATAACGTATTAATGATGCGAAATACCAGCTGACGCTGTGCTAGAGTACATCATTCGTTTTCTGTAAATGTTGCAATTTCCTCCATTATTTTACTACAAATTATGTCTGAAAATTATCTACGATTGTGAGAAAGGAAGAGCTTCTCCAAATACTGAACTCTGTATAACTATCTGCACATCTTATAATCTTGACAAGGTTAATTTTTCCACACAGCGATTTACCCGCCAGTATTTAACTTTTCGGCATCTCTTAAATAGCTCACCAATTTTGTTGTAAAAAAGATAATTCATATCCCCATTAGAGGGATTTGGTCCGGAAATGACTCCATAATTCAAAAAGAGGTTCCTTTGCGTAATTGAGGGAACAATCCCCCTCCCTTGTTTGTGATTACGGAGACTTGGGTGGAAATTGATGCGAGCAATTCTTTTTTGACGACAGACACGTTGCCTACTAAAGAACGTTGCCTGCTTTTAATCGCACGAGCCAGCGCGCACAAAACCTCCCATCAATAATACTATTCATAAATTCGGTATCACACTGTACGTTTGCAGAGGTTGTAGGTTCCGATAATCACGAATGAGAGCTTCAAAATGAGGCCAAGTTTCCTGTTATACGTTTATCCTGGGCTGAGAAAAAGTTAATTTAGAAAAAGTATAATAACCTTTTTTTGGGGTAGTTGAAAAACATTGAAACTTGAGTTTTAAACTACCAATACTTTTGTCTATAAATTATAAAAATTTCATTACCCTCAGACAAGTAGTTTTCCATGCATATTGTTTTAAGTGAGTGGTTCCTAGAAAATACGCCAAAATCCCGGACAATTTTTCATACAACCACAAATAAAAAATAATTATTAAACTTGAGAATAATTGGTTTATACCAGGTAGCACATTTGCTCCGTACAATCTACTTGTAAGTTTCCAGCATGTACCAATGAACGGAAGATCTAAAAACTGAATCGCTAAGGGATACCCTCGCATGCGAGCAGGTTACGTCAGAATGCCAAGAGATAACAACCAGACGATCGGTCGCTACATGTTGCTCAGTGATCCCGTCTAAATTATGCTCCCCATTGCGTTATGAGGCCTCGCTGGTGAACGCGGAATATTAGACTTGCACTTGGTACAGCAGCATTACAGTTGCTGTCAACATATCGGCAATTGCTGAGGTTTCCACCAACAACGAGTACGCACACATAATTTTAATCTATGGAGAGTCTGGTCGCCATCCCGCCGAAGCTCGCGCTAATTATATGCGCAGGAGATTCCAAATAGACGTCTGCCTTCTGTATTGAAGCTCGTGGCACTCTTAAAAGTAGCTCCTTTGCAGCCCCTCTTTGCCCCCAGCAACACTAAACATGTGCACATTGTAACATAGATGGTTCGCATTATTACTATTATTATTATCCGGAGCAGCACAGTAAGGTGAAGTGCAACTGACCGCGTGTACTCAAAGTACTGCAGTACATTCTGCACAACGTCAGGATTACAGCAGACGGGTATGTGCCAGGAACAATCCATTCGTTCGTAATATTGCAGCCCTGTTCGGCGAAATACGTGTAGAGACGGCAGACGTCTATCTAAGAACACCTGCGCATACCATCTGCGAGCTTCGATGACATTACGACCAGCTTCTCTATAGATTAGTTGCCTATGATGTCCGTGTACTCGTCGTTGCTGAATACACCAGCCATCATCGATATATTTCCAGCAACTGTCGTGTTATTGTACCACATATGAGCCTCTTACGATCTCCAATGCGAGGCTTCATAACGCAATGGGGTGCATTATAGACGGGTAGCCCTGTGGAACATGCAGCGATCGGCCGTCCGGTTGCTATCCCATCGTATTCTGACATAATCTGCCAGCATGTAGTGTGAACCCTGTAGAAATTAGTTATTAGACATCCTGTACAGCATTAGTGTGTGCGGGACACCTAAAAGTAGATTGTACGGAGCAAATGAGCCACTTGGTACAGTCTAACGCAGAATTAAACAGGGAAAATATTGCTGTAACTCATTTTTCAATAGGTCTGTTGGTTTGTTTGTAATATTAAGACCTAAACTCATGTATCCATCAAAAAATCCTATAGTAGTAACGTAATTTAAAGGGGCAGATGACCTCGTAGTTCCGTCCCTTAAAACAACAATAACTAACTAACGTAATGTAATTAAAGTTTTGTATGTTTTCCCTCACTTCTGAAATCCAAGCAAGGATGGATTTTGAGATAGAACTGCATCTGCTATCATATATTGATTTCATGCAATACCGGGAAGTGAAATAGAAATGTAATAATAATTATGGTGTTTGAAGCCATTTTTCAGTGTTACGTTAGTGAACAAAGTTTGATTTATTTCAGTCGGTCAACACGATTGTACCCAATTGTGATGGGTTATCCCTAATCCTGAAAAAAAAAATACATGAGATTAAGAAATACACTTGGATGACCAGTTTCGATTGCCAAGCGATCATCATCGGATCCATTACACTTAGGCTATACAATCTATGTCTGAAAGTATGGGTGAAAGTATTTACAATATGTACACTTATTTAGTTGCAGTATTAGTTACGATAATGCAACTCGTCAATATTTGTTAGTTATAGTCTATGTGATGTTTTATTAGGATACTGGAATCGGTGGTTGACTTCCAAAATTTGCTTGTTTAGAGTGAATATGTGATTGTTGTTAAATGGTCAGTTCAGATTGTATTGTACAGGCTACTAATCTGAATGGGTCTTGCGCGGTCCTGGAGAGAGCTGTTAACTTCGGCACTATCTGTTCCCAACTGAGGGGAGATTCCTGTATGTGAGGGTCCCTTACCTCTCTGAGCATTTCCCCCTCTCGCATTCCTGTCTGTGTTCATCGTACAAATGTGACTGTGTTTTGCCAAGTCTAGTCTCCCTAATAAAATGTGGTGTATGTTACCGAATACTGGACAATCTTCAACTATTAAGGACCAGTTTTAATTCTCGCCATGCATAAGCTAAAGAGACATATTTAAGCGCAAACGGTCAAGTGAGAATGTCTCGGAACCTTTAATACTGCCGTTAATGCCAGCCTCGGTTTATTTAAGAAAAAAATACATCGTACATCCTGATCCAATAACATGTTTCCCTTAATAATCCCCTATCTAGCTTGGCTACTTCGTTTTGTTGTGTCTTGTTTCCGACGGGAGGTGTTTTCTAGTAGAGTGAAGAGGGGTTAATTCTCCATGTTTGTTGTAAATGCTATTTTAATGCCTTGTGTTTAGAACAGATTTGTGATTTTATATGTATTCGCGTTCACGTAATTGAAATGCGCGATTTTTTCTCATTATTGTCCGGCTTTTGAATCGTTTTATTCTTATGTCTGGCTACAATTTGATCCACTTTTCTGGGCGGGTTTCTTTTGCTATTTGCTTGATTATTCGGATCTCCTTGTTGTAATTGTCTTTTGACATTTGTATGTTTGAAGCCCTGTGCACCATTGAATTGAAGCCCGCTCATGTATGCGTACTGGGGTGATTGGAATGATTGTCAATTGCATGCGATGTTTGTCTCGGTTTTTGGAATATGGAGTATAAAAGTTAATTATCTGTACGTTCAATAGTAATGTCGAGATAATTTATTTTCCGATCGGTTTCGGATTCCTTAGTGAATTTAATGGGGTGATGTGGGCTATTAATGGCTTGGAGTATTGTTTCTTCGTTTGTTTGTTAATTCAGTGTCGTAGATGCAAATTACATCATCCACGTATCTTTTCCACTGTACTATTCTCTATGTCGAGAACTTTTCTAGGAACGCATTTTACAGTGTGTTAATGAAGATTTTCTGTTCCTTTACTGTTGATTCTTTTAGGAGCTTTACGACGTCGCACGATGTGCGATTTTGCCATAGTAGGTAGACAAAATTCTCCTCCTCCGGGTGCGAGACAAGCGCGCTTCTCCAACACCACGGTGGAAATGTATAATTGTAGTACAAATTATATGACAGGCACGGTTATAATATTAAAATTGTTGTTGTTTTAGCTCCTTAAATTGTATGTTCCCCCTGTAACGGAACTCTATTGCCCCCTACCCCAACTAATCACAAAGAGTTGAAAAAATATGGAAGTAGGCTATCTGATAAGTGTTCTTGGTCATTATAGATGGTTTCCTACTAGTTGGGGGGCAGAGGATCCAACTTTTACCTTATTTTGAATTTTGTCTACCTACATTGGCTAATTCGCACACTGTGCGACGTTGTAAAGCTCCTAAAAGAATCAACAACAACTAAAGGAACAGAAAATTAAAATTATATCGCCTCGTTTGTCATGTATTCTGGTATAGTCACGACGGCCAACTCATCCCCAGCGGTCACCAAAGGAAGCGGCATGCGATTGATCCTAAGCCTTAAACAAGTGTTTCTCGCCCAGCTGGGGCATTTTTTGAGGTTTAGGGGTTTTACGAGGAGGTTTCCCTCTCCAAGACAATAGTTACTCAGCCTCAGTACCTTTAAGTCACGAGAGACGTCTGTTTTCGAGAGAACAGAAGTCGACACCGAACCCTCATAAGTAGTTGGGCGGGACTGAGCGCCAAGATTTTGGAGATGGAAGGGTATCCTTTGACCGTCACGACTATACTTATTTTCAGGGACGGTGCGTCATTAAGGGCCGAACAGGCCCTGCCCACCCAAGGCCGTTAGGCAGCATTGCAAAGAATTTGTTTAATTAATGTCTTTTAAAATTACTTTATATTACAGATACTCAACTTAAAATACGTGTTTTACCCTTCTAGAATCTCTAAAGAGAATTCATTATAATTAACTCATCCCTAGCTTAAAATCCTGACAGTCTCGTACGGTGTTTCGTCATAGCGAGGGCCGCTCCACAGCAAGTCCCATGTAAAGTATATGGCTTCATGGGCCGGGTGAGGAAACAGTGGACATAGCACTGTCTTGCACGCGAATTCTTCAGTGCTATGAAGGGAATTTTCTCTCTCTTCAAGGGCCAGCAGATTGGGCCCATAGCGTTGCTTTGAAGCTTCCTGCTTCTGTCTCTGTCAAACAGGATTACGGGAGAAGGGTTCACCCCACTCCACGCTCTTAAACAGGTATTCAGCTATTGTTCGCAGATTGCTGACATAAGACAAACATATAATTATACATTTTTATTTGTCTGATATTCCAAGTACAGTACAAATATGTTAGTGAGTACTGTCGATGAAGCTGTAATTTCTACTGTATAAATGTTTTTTTTTTTGTTGAATTTGTGGCACGGTACGTAGTTACTTAATATGTCGACTGTATGCCGAAATAGGAAAATGAAAGTGGAATTTTTAAACAAATCCATTTTCTTCTATAGCTATGAACACCAAGTTAGAAATTAAATAATTATTACCTCATCAACCAAGCTGATGGATAAATTTGCTTCATCCAAGCACAGGAGAGAATATATGTATTAATACAGAGCCATGTGGGTACAGTTTTTAATGCATCAACTATTTATTAAAACTTGTTACAAATTTTGTGTTGTGTGGAATTATGATAATGGCAATATTGGCAACAATAAATGCCAAATATAAAAAAGAGACAGTCTGAAGGACTGGACTTTATATCATTTTAAATGCTACAAATGCTGAAATATGCTAGAAAGGCTGGAGGCTTCTCGCTTCGCTCGAAGCCAAAGACTCTTGACACGTTAGATGATCAAGTGTGCCCGTTTAGGAAAACGGAAATACAGGTCATTATCCGACTAAATGCTCAGCTCAGGGCGTGTACAGTTATTCCCACTGTCTGACCATGTACTCAGAATGTGAACTATAGGAAGGGCAAGCAGACACCAACTACTTTAAATTGATATCTTTAATTTACTCAAATATTTCCAAATATAAAGTCACAATATAAATATCTTGGTTGAAATTACCTTCAAACATAATTAAAAAAAAAAAAAATGACCCTTAGGCTATCTTGCTTCATTTCCAATGGATTCGTCATGATCCATCTGCTTACACTGATACTTTAGTCTAGAGATTCTAAATCTTATATTCCCCAAAATTAAGGATTTTCAGTCACTTCAACTGAGTTCCGCCTGGTCAGGCTCGAACTCAGGATATTTACTTTTACTCTTACAATGCCTTCATTTGGCTATAATCTGAACTTATTATTCTTCACATTTATTTTATCCTTTTAAATCTCTTTTTCCACACATTTCAAACACAAATTATCCGCCAAAACACAAATAACATTATTCACACATGAGTACCAATTACTTCTCCACTTCCATGCCAATTATATTTTATTGCAGCCATTGTGTCCCTGAGAATTGGATGTTCAATGGAGCCCGCACTCCCCGAAGTCCAATACTATGATTTTTATCTTACCCGTAATTCTTTTCTTTAAGAGTATGGAACCAAAATCTGACATTTTGAAAAATGCATTTTTTTATATTCATCATTTCATTATTATTATTATTATTATTATTAGCATTCAGGATGAACAATCCATGAATAATGATCATCTTTGGCAGGTATTACTTCTGCGACTTTTTAATCCTTCAAATAAAACCACGAGGTCTTCATTAAGATATTATTTACCACAGTGACAGTTTAATGGCTTGGCCTGCGTGTGATGCGACCTTCATTAGTCTCCCCTCGCCTTGAGCGAGACAACGAACCTCTTATAAACAACATAGCCTTCCCCTTTCCGTATCTTGACCTAGCTCAATCTTTACCCATATGTTTTTAACATTCAAAGACAGGCCACCTCTCCATTGAGACTCCAAGCATTTTTATTCTATTCTTCATACGGACTGCGATCAGTCTAATTATTCAAATTTATTCGTACTTCTTTTTGGGATAATTATTCTCTGCTATTAGGATGACAAACATTACTCTGCTATGATAGGTGTTCCAAATACAAATGTTAACCAACCCAGGGACGCCATGTCCTGCCTGGCTACAGAGGTCGGTATAGGTCGCAAGAAGGAATCAATTTCACCCTACCTCCGGCTACCCGCCTAGACAAAATATCATCTATCCAGTCTTACGATATTTTTTTCATTCATGTGCTCCCTGGCATACATGAGAATTACACAATACTTGAGTGAGCATTTATTCCTTCACTCGAACCCATTATATGACTTTGCCTTAGTCAACCGACGAATTTCCCATAGACTATAACAATTATCCGATACTTGCACGTTAATTCAATATTTCAAGCCCTAGCTTACATTTGGTCTAGCCCATTTTTGGCGACAATAATATTTCTTGGATACTCAATTCATTATTACTGTGGTCCAGATATCCTGGCGAGGATAAATAAATTTACTTTTCATTATTACATTTAATTTCCCTTTTGTTATTTTGGGGTCTTTTGTTATTACTCTTATTTTCGTTAGGCCTTTCCTTGCCTTTACTCGTGATGCTGAGGTCATTTGCAATTATTTTTAATTTATATAATTTAACCGTATAAGATTTGTTTATTATTTTATCACTGACTTGGATTTTCATTGCATTACTTTAAATTTCATTAAATTATCTTTCAATTTCCTAATTATTTACTTTCGCATTAACTTAAGTTGTGTGCAACTTGTATTGCGTATACTTTGCATAACAAACGTCACGGGTTTCAATTACTTAGTTTATTTCTTTCGACAATACTTTGGTTCCACCCCTTTATTAATTACTTTATATGCTTACACGCACTTGGGTATTTTCTGTACAATATTTAATTCGTTACTGGGCCTCATTCTCACGGCCTTCTTCATTAAAAAGTGACACTTTAAAGCACTATTCACCGTTATCACTTTATCATTAATTATTTCACAATAATACATTTCGAATTATGGGTCCACAATGGCTCAATATGTTTAATTCATTTTGGTACTCACCAACCCAGGATCTGCCGTTGTAAAGAATTTCACCCACATGATAGTAACGAATACATTTTCACAACAATATGGCAACACATAACACACGTGATCTTTACCTGACGTGACATATTGATATTTTTACACATTTTAAACAATTACCCTAAACCTTTTCACACGTTTCCACTTTATCACTTATTTACTCTGTGACAATACACACGTGTTAACCCTTGAGTTATGTCCTATTTTACAATTTCTTTACACACTGTGTAATAGTTCTTGTCGCATCTCAGAACGCAAGCGATGACTTCCGATTGGTCCCCTGATGACGACTTCTCACCTCGATCTAGTTGCACGATCTGTCCTACGATGACTTCTAGCTCGGAACCCTAGGTCTCAAATCAAAGTTCTGTCGTTTATCCACGATTTAAACTCACCGGTTTATTAACTTAAGGTATTCATATACGTTTAAAATGACGCATTTGGACAAAAAAAAAATTTTTTGTGTTTTTTATTTCATATGAAAGCCTAATCCTTCTACTTTCAGAAAATATATGGTTTTTACATGTTTCATGCATAAATGTGCTTATAAAATTGATATAAAGGGACCAGTGTACGCCATCTTAGTCTGGAGTGGGCGGGGCACCGCGCTGCATAGTGTATTTCATGATTGTTTTGATATTATTATTCAATTTTGGAGCTCGATGTTGCAGGATTTGAATAGCGTTAGTGCACCCTGTCTTCCATTGATGGCTCTACATGCACATTGTTTACAATCCAGTACGTTTCCATGGTTACGTATTTGCAGTGAAAATATTTTATCGTCCCGTCATTAATTGTGTGCCTTTCCGTGTAAATTCTCGATCACTCGATCGGCGAGTAAGAGAGAAAAACGTAGTTTTCGTGGTAACTAGCATACCCAGTGAAAGCAAAATCAATGAAAATGTAAATACCAAGCCGTGTGGCGCATCACATTCCGAGATTAGGCCTACAGCTGATAGTACCGTAGTGTTTCAGATGATTGTGATTTATCTGGTGGTAATTTTAACATTATATTTGACACAGATTGTCTTCAGAATTTAATAAATGTGGTAGCATGTCCCAGTTGCTTCAAAAGCTCTGCAACGAAAGTTCAGAACTTTGAAAATCAGAGTTTTGGATGGGCTGTAGTTCTTGGTTTGTTGTGTGATTTATGTGGTTATGAAAGCAACACATTTTGCTCTTCAAAAAGGCAGTAACGCTTTTCTGAGATAAACAGATGCCTTGTTTATGATTACAGTGATGCCAAAAGGTTTGCTTGCATTATGAACCTCCCACCACCACCCTTGCCAATGGCTTATAGTGTACATGTGAAAGTTTTATCTTCTGTTGTATCTACCTATGCAGATGAATGTATGAAGACTGCTGCCCTAGAAATTCAGGAAAAGAAAGGTAAAGAAGGTACCTCAGGGGAAGAAGAAAACTGAAAGAAGACAAGAAACTTGACAAGGAAGGTCCCACATATGCAGCAGGAGAATTCTAATGTCATGTAAGAACAAAGAGGTTCAATCATAATGTGAAACTTCCAAGCTAATTTACTCAACTAAAAATCGTGCTTCTCTTACAGCTTCAAACAAGAAAACGTCAAGTTCTAATTCAGCTATCTTTCTCAAGAAGGTTTCAAATTAAAGACAGTGAAATAGGGCATGTTCTGTACCAAAACCATTCAAAAACTGGATGTGAAGAAAGGAAAAATATTATTGAAATTTTTCATCTTTTTTGAAGAAAAAAAAACATAATTCTAGACACAATGCTGATAAATTAACAATTCTGGTAGGGGACATGAAGGACACTAGTAGCTATACGTATGTGACAGAATAATTAAAATAGATGCATTTTTGTAGTTGCTAGGGGATTTGAAATTAAGTACCAATTTCTTTAATAATTTTATTTTGGACACCCCTGGAAGTGTAAATTAAGCATTCTGAAGGTATAATCGTCTTAATTTACTTAGCAGTGAACCACCAGGATGAATATAAGGTGATTGGTTTAGAATTATGGATTTTTTTCAATAAACGTATATGAATACCTTAAGGTATGTGTACACCCAGAAATTGTCAAAAAGTCGTATATTTTCAATTTTGAATTTTACATTGCCTGGATTCGTTATTTTATTAGCTTTAATTTGGTGTAAATTATATAACACTACCTTCACTACTTTTTGAGATATTAGCATTTATGTAAAATGCTGCACACTGAGCCACGACCCCTTTACTGGACACGAGGCAATTTCTTTGCCTTCTGCTCATGCTGATCATCTGTGACTGTTGTTTTCTTTCTAATTACTCATGTAAAATATAGAGTTCACTCCATAGTAACCCTATGCTGCTATCTATGAGAATTGTTTTTAATTTTTTTGAATCAGCAGCTGTGAATGATTTGATGTTTTGAGCACCCTTGCATTTTGTAGGCCTAGGATTTATATTGATATACTTTTAGAAAGTTTTTGGGCAATTGTAATTAGTTTATCTTGAATATTGTTGTGCATTGTTGTTATAACCATGAGTATCAGAAGAACTAAAGGGAACCTGTAAAGAAGTTCCATGGAAACCAGTGAAGCCATATGGACTTCCCTGTATCATTTAGCAGCAGGCGGGAATGAGGATCTCCATGGTAAATGTCCCAAAGGTGAAGGCAGTTGGTGTTCCTTCCAAAATGCAGTGGCAACTGGCACACTGGATAAATATAAGCCTAAAAATGGACTACCTGACAATGTACTTGAAGCTGTCAAGCCAGTGTACTCCAAGTTGACTGATACTGCATGCTAAGGCGTTGTCTCCATGGCAAAACACAAAACCAAAATGGAAGTTTTAATGGCATGATATGGAAAAGATGCCCAAAAGATAGTTAAGTAGGACTGAAGACATTGAATTTTTGTTTTATGGATGCTATTTGCCATTATAATTGTGGCCGAGATGTAGAATTGGAAATTCTAAAGCGGGTGGGTGTTACTATTGGTAAACATACTCGAGCCGGTGTGGAGTAGGCTAAAGCTCTTAAACAGAAAAAGTATCACCTATAAAACACCCCAGACCAGAAAACCAGGAGGAGGTACCTGAGAGGAAGAAGGAAGATGAAGGAAGACCAGAATACTGCATTAGAAGGGACATCATGAGGCAGGAGGTTTCTGAAACAGTTGTAAAATTTTGAGATGGATTTCTCTGAATAATAATTTTTTATGACCTCAGTATTTCCAAAAATCATAACATTAGACCTAATTATCCTATTTCACTGATTATTTTTTAAAATGAAAGCCAAAAGCCTACCCCAGTGCACTAACCTCTGATATGTAACTAATGTTGTAAAATATAATTATTTATGTGATGTGTTTATAAACACTCACAAAAAAAAATTAATCATTAAAGTAATAGGACACCAGCAGGCACAATTTCATTCTAGGCTCATGTATTTTAGGTTTATGCACTACCTAAAAGTGTTGTGAACAAAATGCAAAAATCAGATTTGAGGAAAGTCAATTAATTTGGGAGCTATGATGTTTAAAACAATATAATACATTTTTAAACAAAATAATTTGTTATTAACAAATAATGCAACATTTTTAGTTCATATACATACTGATCTTTCTACTTTTTCTTGCTCTTTCTAGTAACCTAAATTCTAAACAGGTAACTTTATAATTTTAAAAAAGAAAATTCTGGGTGTACACTTACCTTAACCTGGCTTCTCTTTTAACAGCGTTATTTTGTGAAACGATGTAATTATCGACCTGTTCTTTTATTTCAACAAGGCTCGAAATGTTCCTTTTATTTGACAATGTTCGGTCCCTTCCACTTTTTACTGCGCCTTCATTTTTAAACTGAAACGCGACTCTACTTTTACTTTCGATACGCGGTCTTGTTGTCTTACTGGCTTTTATTTAAAAACCCATAGATGATGCTAGCGATACTTGTTTCTAGCGATCGAGGTCGGACCAACTTTCACTTCTGTTGCGTATTGTTCATCTAACCTCACAATTTTATATAGGCGGAGTTCTTTCTACTTTCGGTAGCTTCTGCCTGGTCTCGAACCAGCTGACTTGTATTCTTGAAGATTTTTAGTTCTTTCCGAAGCTACGTAACTTTCCCTGATGTATTTGTGTTCGATGTCCTGAACTACCCCGCCACGGCGGACACCAACTTAATACTGTGAACCAGTACCGTGCTCCTTGGCGCCTACGGTAGACTGAATATACTGAAAATTGTTCTTTTCGCTGATATGGCCCAACTTGGCTCACTGACGATTCGTACTGGCGGTCTAGACACTGTGATCCAGCGTCATGTCCGAATGGACTGACAAAACTGCACGTACTGTGATGTAGCACCTCCGTCCCAACGGACTGAAAGACTGCCTATGATGTGATGCAGCACTCCTGCACTTGGAGTCCACTGTAGACTGCATGTACTGTTGAACTACTTATTTCCCAGTATGACCTCCCTTGAGGTCCATACCACGTGATGCAGCGCTCCTGCACTCAGAGTCCGCTGTAGACTACGTCTGATACAGCCTCACACCCCATTGGGCTGACGAAAACTGCATGCCTTCTCCCTAGAACCTCGGCTATATATTGGGAACTTGCAAAAAGAAACTAATTTGGTCTTCTTCTCGGAGCTATCTTTTGAACTAGACGTCGCACGTTTTTGAAAAAATAACCATTTTGTTCCCTATAATCTAAATGTTACATTCTCATCTTGTTTTCCGAAAATCGATCGTCTACTATTTTAAAATTAAATTTACAAGGCTCCTCAGCTGCGTGGGCGAGTTGGTTTTATTTTCTCCTTCCCATGACCTCTTCATAGCCCCGCCTAATGACGTAACTGCTTCATAAGCACTTTTTCCCTGTGCCTAAATTACTCGATTTTAATCTTGATTAATTCGTAACTCCCAGGATTATTCTGATTGACATAACAATATTTATGTGATTTTGCGTTATTTCCAAGAAAACGGTTTATTTCATTATTCTGCGGTGTTGGGATGCAATCCAGGATTGCCATAAAAACGCTGATATCAAACCTTCGCAGTGGTTCCCCTGCCTACCTGCTCTGATCGTTTCCTCACAGCATGACTGTACTCGTGATTCATACACGGCTTGCATCTTGTGACTTCAGATAAGGTTGTCAATGCTCTGCGTCATTACCTGAATCACTTCCTATTTCCTCATGGCTAGCTTATGCGTAACTGAAAGTCTTACAGCTATTTTACATTTCTCGATTTATAATAACGTAGGTTCGAACCCTGCACCCATCAAATGGGTACACAAGAAACAATCAGAACGCTAGAAAGTTACAAGTCATGAGGGAGCTGGAGCGTGCAGTGAAAGGAGGGAGCTGGCTGGATGACGTCACGCTCGCCGTGTTGTTGCCGTCTCGTAACTCCAGAGCTCACCAGTGAACTTAGTACACATGCACCAAGTGGTTCTATCACGTCACACACCTCAGTGCATTCTTGGTACATTTCGTGACGTCGCCGTAACGTAACGACGAAGTCGACTAGATCATTTAAAATGATAATATTTAATATGTAACAACAATAGTATCATCTGGCTCACCCTAGAATTTTAATCAGGAGTCGCCCCTGCTTATTTTTGTGCATATTTGGAATATTTTCTTGCACATTTGGCTGAAATTAATGCATATTTTGGCCCTGTTTTTATACACTTCCTAAGTCGAATGATACCCTAGGCTTAGATCAGTTATTCTACTTTATTTAATGCTATACAACGGAAGAAGAGTTGACTTCCATATAATACGATTGAAGTTATAGGCTATCATTGCTGTTGGACGTCACGTTCAAGGCAAACTCACACAGCTGAGTAAATCAGAACCCTGCCAAACATGTGAGAAGTTTTACAAGCCGTGGCAACCGAGGTTTGGACCGGTGGTGTTGGTTAAGGTACTATTGTGTTTGTTCACAACGGGATAAGAAAATGGGTCAACAAACCTTCAATATCGAAAGCTTATGGAATTGAAAATATCTGAGGGGAAGAGTTAAACCTATTTTCTATAGTATACCTGTGTCTAGTGGATAAGTACATAGATTTAGGGGGATTTCAGAGGAGTGTTCAACACTCTGAGCCTCCCACCTGCCCCTGTTGCGTACCTGGATATGCCCAGAGTTACGGGAATATCTGAAGATCTGATCCCTTAAGAACATCAAATCCTGTAATCACTCGTCATGAGTGATGATTTTTGCCTTCTACAGGGTGCTTCTCAAGGTTTCGGACTATAACACAGTTCATCTTCGCAATTATATTTTTAAGTCTTTTCCAAATTTAATTTAATAGCATGTGTCAGCTTCCGAATTCCAGAGGTCAATGATCACCAGCCCTCAGGAGATAGAAGATCCAGGAGTAGCAATGAGAATAGATATAGCTATTGTCCCCCACCCCTACCAGCTGATGTGACCCAGTAAGCTGGCACGTGGTTGGCTGCTGGGCGCGTTGGCTCCTCTACTTATCGATTTGTTCACGTTGCACCCCGTACCCCGCACTTCACGCCACCCTGTTAGTGGTATATCTGTTGTGACGCGACCAGCTGGCTACAGCCTTCCCTCAACCGTCGTGGTTGGCCATTTCGCTGGTTCGCTCCTGTTCCCGCTCAATCGCTACTGTCATCCCTCGGTCATCAATACCCGCTGCTGTAGTGATAGTGATGAACCAAGACATTTGAAGCGCACGACCGAAGTTACAGTTTCTAATGAACTGTTGTTCATATTTGTAAGTAACGTTTATTTACTGTAGTTAGCGCCAATTGTTGTCAGAAAAATGAAAACACTTGGTGTAGTTGCCGCATCAGCTTTTGTGTTTTGTGTGTGTGTGTGTGTGTAGCATTTCACTGTTCATTTGTGTGTGATTCCTCCACCCATCATTTATAAGGTTGTTGACATTATTATTATTATCTCGTATTTACATTGGGATTTTGTTTGTATCTCAGGAGATACGATAAAGGATCTTTGCAGTTACTAGACACTGACTTTTAATATTGCCTCACGTTTGTTCAGTTCAGATTGAGAAATCCAATGGTAACTCCACAGCTATCCAATAATTGCCATCTGCATGGATTTGTAGATGTCGTACTGAAGGTTTAGGTCTTATAGTGAATTCTTAAACATCTTGAAAATGGTTCCAGTGGCTGGTAGAATTGAAGGGATTATTATTATTATTATTATTATTATTATTATTATTATTATTATTATTATTATTATTAGACTATTATTATTGACATACCGGTAGTTCTCACAGCTGACACAGTTGCAGTATCGATCCCTTATGCAGTTGTTATTTCCGTGTCGCAGTGAAAACAGGTGACCTAGAGAGTATCCAGGGCTGGTCTACAGTGACCGATATACTGTATATGTATCTAGTGGCGCTCTCTTGTAAACAACTAGACTTTGGCAATACACGGTGCGTCGTGCTTCATTAACATCGAAGTATTACTTGTAACTTGCGATAGACAATATTGTAAATTTACTGCAAAATACAATATAATGACCGAACAAGCTAGTGTATTGATTCAATAATCCCCCCCCCCACAAATAAACAAAAGGATATGCTGTAAGGAATTATCTACATTATTAAAAGAATTTATGAAAAAAGTCAGTCATTCCAGACGTTCTACCGGGCCGATTTCCTCAATTTTCTTTTTATATGAAAGGTATATATGCCCAGATATGTCATCGGTCATATAAAACCACCTTATTTGAGTTATATTAAAACACCTTTTTCCCCGGATATTTTCCACTTCTTTCTTCATTCAATCACCCATATTTCCGGCTGTAATTGCTGTACACCGTTGTTTTATGTCAACCAACACTCCAGGGATCAAGGGATCTATTTTGCGTACATGGTCACTGAAATCAGCTGCGTGTGAGTGATGTAACAACCAAATTAGCGAATGCTTTTTTCGAGGCTTCATTCCATTTAAGTGACTATATCTCAGGTTGTAATCGCTCTACACCGTTGGTTTAAGTATGAAAATATTCAATAATTTATGATCTCTTTTTGGCGCAGTAGGTCACTGAAATCGGATGCCTCTGAGTGAAGTTCTGAGGTAATAACCAAGTCAGCGTTTGTTTATCTTTTTCGAGATTATTAGGTATTAGAAAATCATTTTTGAAAGCCTTTGTCTGGAGCGTGGTACTGCATGGAAGTTAAACTTGGACTGTTGACGCCAATGAAATGACGGGAATGAAAGGAATAAGTGCATTTGAATGATGATCAGATGGGTAGATAGAGGAATTTCCTCCAAGGGGATCTTTAACGTGCCACTGACACGGCTCCCTCGCATTTGCGCACCCTCAAATGCTAGCCAACTGTGCCAGGATTCCATCCTGCTACCTTGGGCACAACAGGTGAGAACGTTACCGCTGAGCCACGCAGCCAGCCACGAGTGGAGAGTAGCTTATGACGACTGCAAATGAAGAGAAGAGATAGATTGGTAGGACACATACTAAGACATCCAGGAATAGCACACTTGGTTATGGAAGGAAGGGTCGAAGGTAAGAACTGTAAGGGTAGACCAAGGTTAGAATATGTAAAAAAGATTGCCTTGGACGTAGGATGTCGAAGCTATGTACAGCCTGTTCCGATTCAACACGGAACAGTAAAATGGGTTGCCTACCCACCCGGGGCTGAGTTCGATTTCACTGATTGCCGCCTTCTTACATTGCAAAGTATTTTGCTCTTTTAAAATATATCGCGTCGAAGACTGGTTACAATTTTGTAACACATCATTTCCAAATTGTATCTCGTTTTGTGGTATTAGGTTAAAAAGCAATAAGTTGTGTTGTAAAGAAAATACAACACAAAAATAAATTGTGTTGTAATAAAATATGTTTTATAATAAAAAATATTTCATAGAAATGCTCTGCAAAAGCCATTAACAGAAGCGTAAAATAACAAGTTCTGAAACAGAACTCGTTCAAACTTATTGAAGCCTGTGTAAATATATTTTGAAAGAGCAAAATACTTTGCAATGCTGCATAAGAAGGCGGCAATCAATGAAATCGAACTCAACCCCGTCGCTAGCGCGCTGCGAGCAGATTTCAAGCCGATTGCGGGTGGGAAGGCAACCCATTTTACAGTTCCGTGTTGAATCGGAACAGGCTGTAGATATGAAATGATCAGTTCAGGAAGGGAAGCATAGACGCTGCATCAAACCAGTCAAATTACTGAAGACAGCAACAACAACAACAGCAACAACATGGAACAGAAGGCAGTCATTATGAAATTCGTTATCTGCTGTTGATAATATTATCAAGAAGTGGCGTGCACATAAGAATTTTATTATTGGTGGCGTATCTCTTCGATGAAAATTAATAACCCTACTGAATATAAACGTTTAATGGTTGCTGATGGACGGTGTGTTGGACATGATGAACTTCATAATGTGAATGATCTGTTTCCTGAGTGTCTGTTCAGAGTAAACCGTAAAAAATAGTGATACAAGTACTGACTATGGTTCTGGAGAGACTATAGGCTACATGACTTACTATTTTCTGGAAACATCGACAAAGGACATAGTAGAGTCAAGAAGAAGAAGAAGAAGAAGAAGAATAGCAGTCCTACCAGTAGCCTATAACTGCTGAAAAGAAAGCTAAGCGTGTTGAAGAAGTTCCTTTGAAAACTGAATTACTCTAATTAAGCTTAAGTGAACAGGATCTGAGGATGAACGCCTGACGTTCAAAACATGTCATCCAATTAAGTAGGTATTTGTCCCCCCAGGGGCTCACATCTAGTGGGACGTGGGTTGGCGACCACGTGGAGTCCGGCATTGCTTCCACTTACTTGTGCCGGGCTCCTCTCCGTCTTCTTTTCTGTCGACCTCACTTGGTCAACTCTTGTTCTCTTCCGACCCCGACGGTATTAGGGTATCCGAGACCTAGGGAGTCTCTTCCTTTCCCGCCTTAATTGGCCCTTGTCTCATCTTTTCTGATACCCTCATTCTGCGAGGGGTCAGCCTTCTTTTTCTTTTCCTGTTATCACCTGCCTTCTGCTCAAGGCCCTCAAGGAGGCAGGGAGTATGTAGCCCCACCACTTCTGGTGCACCCTGGATATTGCTACACCCTCAGGGGCTCACGGCTGGTGAGTTCGGGTGTTGGCGACCCCGAGGGATTCCTGAGCTTGGTCCGGTTTCCCCCTTTTGTCCCATACCTGTGGGGAGAACCCTCTCCTCTTTCACTTTTCTATCTGCCTTTCATGGCTATCCTTCCTTCCAAGTCCCTCAATCCGCATTCTTCGAGGGTTGAGGGCATTTCTTTTCCTCCTGTCCTTTATTTGCCTTATTCTCCTTTTGTTTTCCGTTTCTTCTTCTAGTATATAAGTTAGTAGTTAGTTTTAGTTATAAGTTTACATTTCATTTTCATCTTCACGATCACCCAAGCCATTAGGGGCCGATAACCTAGATGTTAGGCCCCTTAAAACAACAATTATCATAATCATCAGCAGGTATTTGTACATAAAAGCGTGTTACTTTGTAGGGTATGTAAATACTTGCTTCCCGCCTAATGTAACTGGACACAATTTGTGTTGAGCGACTGAAGAACTTTCTTTAATAGAATTAGGCAACACTGACAAATGGCTTCTATCACTACAACTTAAAAATTTAGCAACAACAGACAATCGATCATCGCTCCTTCTGGCCGGAGAAACTTGGTGTATTAAATAGCAGCCGTGCAAGGTGAACGATATCCAAAATGTGGGTTAACGATACTGTATCTGCATACAGGAAGGAGCACTATCAAAATGGCACGTATGTTCATCCATGTTAGCTCGTTGACATGTGGTGTGATTTGTTGTGATGGACCGACAGTGAGATGATTGGTGTTTAGACACCTTGGCTCAGAAATGAAATTTACTTACCACTTAACACAACACTCACAGAACTCAGTTACTACACCAACACCTTAAATTATCGCTGCTCCACGCCGGTAAAACAATAAGGAACTTCGTTAGGACACATAGAACCTCCGTGGCTTAGGCGGCAGCACGCCGGCCTCTCACCGCTGGGTCCGTGGTTCAAATCCCGGTCACTCCATGTGAGATTTGTGCTTGACAAAGCGGAGGCTGACAGGTTTTTCTCCGGGTACTCCGGTTTTCCCTGTCACAATTTCATTCGAGCACCACTCTCCACAATCATTCCATTTCATCTGTCATTCAGGCTTTGGCAGCCGGCACAGTTCATATCCTCGTCACTAGATGGGGACTTATTTCATTCCATTCCCTGACCCGGTCGGACGACTGGAAGCAGGCTGTAGATTTTCATTTAATTATGACACATGAGCTTGTATATCACATTTACCTCATAAGTCATGTAACATGATAGTTAGTTATTGTTGTTTCGAGGGGCATAACAGCGAGGTCAAGGTCATCCGCCCCTCTTAACACAGATAAAATTATACAAATTTAGATTTATTTAAAAGCCTAAAAATGCAAAAACAAAACTAATAATTATAATAATAAACAAAAATATATGGAAAGCAAAACATCAGAAATTCAAAAGACAAGAAGTTCTTTGAGTAAAAAGACACGGATAGTCAGTCTGAAAGACTGGACTTTATATCATTTTAATTGCTAGCAGCCGAGTACCAAGAAGGCAGTGCACGAACTGAGTTTCAAGATTCTATTTTGTTTCTTCACTGCCTACTTGATTGTTCTCGCACTGACTTCTTGAAACTCTTTTCTCGCACTGCCTTCTTGCTACATCGTACTATGACGTCACACACCTTAGTGCATTCTCGGTACATTTCGTCCCGTCACCGTAACGTAACGCCAGACCTCAGCGTAACGACGAAGTCGACAAGATCATTTAAAAGACACGGATAGTCAGTCTGAAAGACTGGACTTTATATCATTTCAAATGCTAGCAGCCGAGTACCAAGAAGGCAGTGCACGAACAGAGTTGCAAGATTCTATTTTGTTTCTTCACTGCCTACTTGATTGTTCTCGCACTGACTTCTTGAAACTCTGTTCTCGCACTGCCTTCTTGCTACTCGGCTGCTACATCGTACAATGACGTCACACACTTCAGTGCATTCTCGGTACATTTCGTCCCGTCACCGTAACGTAACGCCAGACCTCACCGTAACGACGAAGTCGACAAGATCATTTAAAATGATAAAATACACACTTGAACTCTCACTTATAACGTTGATGCCGAGATCAGCAGCCACCACGTCATCGGCTAATATAAGATCGAGTGTGTTCTGTAGACCAGAGGTCTCAAAGTGGGGGGGGGGGGGGGGGGGCAGAGAGTGATAAGGGGGAGCGCCGGCTCTGATTGAAATATCCATATTTCATATTCTGTAACAAATATTGCTATCCTCATATCCATGAGCCTATCATAGGCAGATAGCTCCCACGACCATTCAAGACTAATAAACTCGTACTTTTGCTGTCTTATTTCACAAGAACTGACCAGCAGGTATTCTGAGAAAATGTGTAGAGTAACATTTCCAACACAGCATCTGGGTAGATTATTAGCTTGGGAATAACCTAACCCCCAAGGGAAGATGATAAAGAAAAGGAAGTGGGTTTCGGACTGGAGAAAAAGGATGGAAAAATAGGAAGAGAGTCCAAAAAAGTGATAATTTTAACTTTAAGTATACTCAAAGGCAGCTGCCACTGCAAATCCGCTCTCCGATACCTAAAGTGGGTAAGGACCTGGGCGTAGCTAACGGGAAACGCAGCTGGAACTTGGACTGTTCTCGAGAAAGCTGCTTTAGTGTATTCCCTCTCAAGCATACATATGCCTACTATGGGGAAGGGTGATGGTCTGGCAAGACAGAGAGTAACAGATTTATTGTGTATCTGTTCAAAGGAGTTTGTTTCTAAACAAGTAATTTGAAGAATGCCAATAATTTGAATCAGCTTCGAGATTTTTAGTTTTTAAAATTGTAGAATTTCTAAAGAGCGACCAAATGCTTCCAAGAAGGATAGGGATAAAGCAATTATACCTTTGGGAATAATTTTGGTAAGTATACCAATAGTTGCATTTAGAAATGGCTAAGCTTTTACCCAGCAAGGCGCCGACTAAATTTTAGACAGTGAGAAACACTTATATTTTGAAAAACCAACCATAAGTGTTGGAGAGAATCTCCACAAGCAGGAAGCTGGCGTAGCGAGCTATGCTTGCCATACTGGCCAGTAAGAATTAGCTATTAAAGCTAAGAGAGACTTTACTAAGTTATCAACTAAGAGTTCTTGCTCAAATGCAACAAGTGGTGAAAGCCCTATCAATAGATTTATTTGCATTAAGTGGAAAGAGTCAAGGAAGACAGGATCTTGCCTAACCGTTATGTTAGAGAAATGATAAAGCCAAAAAGAAATCTTGAATTTATTTAACAATGTTGGGTAGTAGTTTTGTAACAAATATATAATTTTGATTTCTATAAACAATTGGGGTCGCAGACCACCGAAAACATCTAAAGCTTGCGCCAGGCAATTAACAATTCTTTTGGTTTCAAACCTTTTATATGCTTTAAAATCTTCGTAAGATTTTGAAATGACGAAGATAAATAAATGAAAATTTTAAAGATAACTGACGTAATTAAAGTTAGACAATAAATCAAGTACAAGGTGTGTACTTTAAGAATTTCTAGGTAATTATCTTAGAAAGAGTAACAACTTCGAAAGTAACAACAAAAAGCAGGAAGTATAAAATAGAAGTTTCTATAACTTCTTGTATTGATACTGAATTACTTTTAATGATTATACAAATAGGGCAGGTCACTTATTGTGAAACCTGAAGATAAAAATCGAAAGGGAGCTTCTAGAACTCCTATGTTTAAGTAGGGATCACGAGACAAATGGGGCAAGTTTCCCTTTCGTGAAACCTAGAGATAACTCACTTATGAGTTGAAAGAATTGTATTCCCTAATTAGAAGGGAGAAACAATATAATTTAAGGCGTGTACTAGACACGAAGTTTTACAGACATTAATTCGTTGTACATAACGCAAGAGAGGGAGGGCACTTATTGAGAGTGACACCTCATTGAAAAAAGACCTAAAGTAACAATTTTATCATTTTGGTTTGTTAGTAAAGGGTTTGGGAGAGATCAAATGGGATTGTGGAAAAGTGTTCATGGCCGTATTTATTGTATTCGGACGAACGCGACGCGGATGAAAGGTTGAACAAGCACTGTTTTCACTATAGTCTGTTGATATAGTTGAAAAGTTCACTGTAGTAGCACAAAAAGTTTATGGCAAAGAAAGTTATTGCAATGGTGGAAAATAACTAGTTACACTAAATTTGCGAGAGTCTATTGCTTGAGAAAGTTGTAGATTATAGTTGAATGCGCCAGAGAAAATCCCAACGGAGGAAGAAAAATTAGATATTGATTAGTAGTTCATAAGGAAGATTCCTTAGTTTGAAAAAGTATTCCCATATGTGAGTGGAAAATACATGACAGTATAACTGGTAGATAGAGTGCAGATTCTGGAAGGTTCCAGAGCAATCATGACTGAAGAATAGGGCAAAAGTTAGTCCAGCGGTGGAACGAGCTAAGTATTTTATAGACAGTGGGTAATTTAATGGTATCCCACGTTGTGAGAAAATCTCTCATTTAATAAGCATAAGAAATGCTGCTTCATGTTAAGATTGGCTTCGATAGACAGAAGCCCAACATAGAAAATCCCGCGAAGGATGATTATTGCCCCAAATATAGAAATCTCACACTGCCTATAAAATGATCATTAGAAAGCATGTAGCCATAAAATCAATTAAAATAAGTTGAAAAACGTAGAGGTAGTACTTAGCTTTGCTTCATGGCGAAGGCGATGTTCCTTTTGACGGTTGATACTAAAATTCTAACATGGCGTAGAATTTAAAAGTTTGCCTCTCGAGTTGAGGAGGCGAGCTTTAGTTAAGCTCTAACTGACTGGGTCGACTTCCGACGTACAAGTGAGACACGCTCAACGAAGCACGGAGGGACCAGGGAAGGGAAAAGAGTGGGGGTAGGAGACAAAAGGAATACATATAAGAATAACCAACATTGAAATGTTAATTTCTCTTGATGAAATGATCTTCAAAGAGTTGATAGCAGGCAACACTAGCGCAGCCTGGAGGGTGAAAAAGTAGATGAAGTTCTCTTGATCACGGAGATGATAGCTGGCGATGGCGATGAGATCTGGTGACCAGATTGATAAAGAAGTCCTCTTGTACAGGGAAGAATTGAGGAACTTCAGAGATTCGCTGCTAGATGACGCTAGGTGGGTCATGGAAGATATATATCTAGAACAGACTTACAGGTAATATGAGAGACATAACCAACAAGGAGAAAACAGAAGATCACTGTTGGTGTTTGAGAAAAAAGGAAGGGATGAACTATAGCAAAGAGAAGCAAAAGCTTGCTCTATCTTACCGTTTATTCCAATGAATACACCAGCATCATTTCACCCGCCAGCCCCAAACAACTACTAATGACAATAAGCTGCTTGACAATGTGACCGCCACTTCCTTACAAGAATAGATCCTTCTATTTCTGCCATTGTCGACTTGAATTCAGCCAGGCCTTTGCAGTCAGTTTAAGGGACACGAGGGCTGAGTTTTTCAACTTCCACATTTTTTATCAGAATGAGTTGACATTTAAACTGCATACTTAGAATGGTAACACTAAGTCACATACCAAATTTGAAAACAATTGGATGAAATGTAATTGATTTTTTACTAATTATATTATTAAAATATACCGTGTAATCCAAATGCTCCATGCGCATTAGAAATTGTGTAAAACGCTTGATATTTTCATTACATATATATAAAACTATTCTTAATATTATAACATTGAGACATTTCAGGAAAGTGATAGATGTATGCTGTCAGATTAATTTTTTCTTGATGTGCAATCATGTTTTATGAATATTGATAATTTTTCATAGTTTTTTTAATTTTTTTGGTGTGTAATTTACAAAGTGACTGGAGATATCACAATGTTATCTTACAACACATGTGTTTCTGAATATCCAGTGATTTCGTAGTAAAATTGGTGAATATCTCATGCACATGGAGCATTTTGATTACCTAAAAATGTTGTTTGGAGATAAAAGCATTTTTATAAAACTGCATGCTATATTAACCAGTTTGGCTCACCCAATGAAACTTTTTTGGAAAAAAATCTGAAAAATTGTTGTAGAGATAAAGAGCATAGAGACCTTTCGTTTGAATTAACCTACGACTTTCTAGGATTTCTATTTTTAAAAGTATAGCCTACTTTCTATGATTTGCCTTCCATCTTCTTTTTACGCAGAGGATATTAAAAAATATCGCTGAGCCTTTAAAAATGGCAGTGCATGAAAACTTTTTTACTGAAATGATCCACAGGGGTCCATAAGATATATATATGGGAAAAACAAAACACAGTTATTTTGTCATTTTTGCCTAAAAACTCAGCCCTAGTGTCCCTTAAAGACAGTGAATAAACAGGTGAATTCTAGTGCGTGTTCAGTGGAAGTGGTTAACCCGATTAACAATAAACTGATACAAGCAACGCCACTACCCATGGATAAGTGGCTTATTAGTAGTGGTAAAAAGACACTCCATGAAAGTGCTCTCCTTCGGAAATAATCAGTCCTAATAAAGAGCAAGAAAAATAAGGGGGGTGGGGGGTGGGGTACGCTAGATATTTCATGTTTCAGAAGGGGAAAGCGACAGAAAAAGTTTGAGAACCCCTGCTGTAGACATCAGCAAGATCCACACACTCGGTTAAAATGTCTTCCTTTCTCATTAGGTACGAGTGGGTGAATCTTTCATGACCTATCCTTAGTCTACAGAAAATGACGGACTCCCTGACAGCAGGAGATTCGGGTTCGAATCACGACTACAGCCATATTTATAATCTTACTCAACAAATAAAATGCTATTAGTTGTAACTCTTCAGTCGGTCTACACAAATTAACCTAAATGACTGGACCGGGTATAATGTATATAATATCTGATAATTTAGTTATAATCACTATTAAATAATGAGCAAAATAGGATTACGCGTTTTGACCGTCAAGCGGTCATCATCACTGGGGTTCAGTTTTAAACAAATAAAATACAAATAAAAATGTGTTACTTTATTTTAGTTGATTTTTTAAAATGGATAATGAGAACCGTTTGTTTATTATTAGTTTAATTTTATTTATTTCCTTCATGAGAAGTTACATGCCATAGAATTATAATGGAATTGAAATGGACATTTGTATGAGAACAGGAAAAGCAATCATATCATGTCATAAAATAGGCACACACTGGGATTGGGTTCTACCTGCCCGTCCCGATTCTAAAAGCCTACTTGGATTTCCCTTGCTTGCCACCAGCAGGCAGTATGAGGTACAGGGTCAGGTCAAAACCGATATATATATAGTATAGGCCTATATATACATACACACATCTTCACTCAGTCACCGATATACCGTATAAGCGAGCACGCAGTCGAGAGTGGAGTCGGTCAGTTTAGAGCAGAGCCATCCAGTCATTGTGCTCCGAGAGCGCGGCCGCGGTCGGGGAGCACTGGGCAGTCAGACTAGCGCTCCTTCCCCTACCTTCCACTACACTGTGGCAGCGAGGAGACGGACCATGTTCGGACCACGCTGACTAGATACGCACGCACAGTCGTGCGGCCGACGGGTCTTGTGGGATTGTTGACATATTAATAGGGCTGTTTTGCCATAACAAATATACCGCATATACAAATCGAATGGTACTCCGATGTATGGAATATGCAGGAAACGAACAAAAGTGTTAAGTAAAGAATATTGTGATTTATTCCAAACTGATATGTGAACATATTGGAGAGGAAAATTCAACAACGAATTGTGTTCTTTTTAACACATTACATCTCTGCTGCACACTAAACATTTCGCATGCCCTTTATAAGTTGTACAGAAAAATGAAATTTCCCATTCTGCTTTAAAGACTGCTGCTTCACCACTCCTGTTATTGTATGCTGTTCAGTCATGACCACTGCGAAACTGATTTACTTACACGCTGTCAACAAAGCGCATTGGACTAGACTAGTGACTGATGGATCGGCCGCACACTTCAGCGCGCTCAGCCAGCCCAGCTCCTCCCACCACTTCTGAAACTACCTTCCAACAAAGCGCTCGAAGCACTGCCATCGAGCGCGGCCGGAGCGCTGTCTGGATGGCCCTGGTTTAGAGCGAGAGTATAGACTATAGAGAGTTTATCCTCGGAGTCGTGGCCGTGTAGTCAGCGAGTGCGTAAGAGAAGCTATTTCAGCAGGACTCAGGTGGTGGAACCTGAAGCGGCAAGTCCGGTAAGCAAAACCTGTGGAGATGGAGACACAGGGTAGTAGCTGCGTGCAGAGTGAGTACAGTGTAAAGTTGCATCCTGTAAATATTGGTGTACATCGTAGCTATAGAATAAATTTAGTCCTCTCTGGCTCTTCCACCAAACTGCTAGGTCATCTACCTCCCTATAAAAAAACAGTCGACTAATAAAATAATACAGTTTTTGGTGTTGATTGTTTTAGGGGCTTTGCGACATCGTGGTCATGTATCCCCGTGTACTTGGGTTTGTGTAGAATTTGTCTGAAAGCCTGTGTCACTGTGAAGTCTGTATTAGTGTGTGTATTTGTAATTGAGGTAGTATTTGGGTAGGAAGCGGCCGTGGACTTATGTTAGATACCATACCGGAATTTGCCCGGAGTAGAAAAACCACTTCCAGGATGGCGGAGGTAGGAATTGAACCCACCTCTTCTCAGTTTTGCCTCGCGTGGCTGAGTGTACCCCGTTCCAGCTCTTATACTAGAATTACATTTCTTGGCAGAGCCGGGAATCGAACCAGGGCGTCAGTGGTGACAGCCAAGAATGCTAGCCATTTCGCAATGAGGCGGTCAACACTAGTTCAATAATTAAATAACGGTATGCAGAGGCATTTATGATTATCATCACTTACCCCGCAGTGGTCCAGGCAAAGAGTGCTGTTGGCTATTAATCCTGTGAAATCTTCTCTAACCCTGTACATCATGTAATCACCGCATTACACTACTAGGTCATCAGTCATATGTAAAAAGTAGTCTACTTGACCAAAAGAAAAAATCACCAGAGAGATATACGATGGGTTCAAGTCGTAAGGATTTGTACCCGTTTGTTAGCACTTGCGCATGTCCTCTCTAACTCTTTTACCAAGCTGCTAGGTCATCTACCTCTCTATAGTAAAATAGTCGACTTGACCAAGGAAAAGGATCACTGAGCGAGATATATATACAATTGTTTGATGTCATGAAGACTTGTGTTTATTCGTTAGCAGCTATGCCAGTCCTCTCTAAAGTTGCATCCTATACATACTGGTGTATATTGTAGCTCTGGAATAAATTCAGTCTTCTCTGGTGGCTCTTCCACCAAACTGATAGGTCATCTATCTCACTATAAAAATGAGTCAACTAGTACAATTAAAGCATAATAAGTAATAAGTCTTATTACATTAAAATTGATATTTAATAATAATAATAATAATAATAAGCACACGATTTTCTGGTATACTGGTTACCACTCGAATGCCCCTTAGCCCTAGGCCTAAAGGTTACTACAGCACTCAACTGCCACAAATCTCTAATAAATGGTGTACAAAAGCACAGCATTTACGATTTTTTGAATCACTATCCTAGCAGTGGTCCAGGCAAGGCAACGGTCATCACGAACACACGTGTCACCTCGTTAATATGCCAACCCATTAATGTGCCAACTCGTTGATGAGCCACCTGAATGATGTGCCAGCTTGTTGATGTGACAACTCGTTAAAGTGCCACCTCGATGATGTGCTAACTCGTTGAAGTGCTGTCTCGATGATGTGCCAACTCGTTGAAGTGCCACCTCGATGATGTGCCAACTCGTTGAAGTGCCACCTCGATGATGTGCCAACTCGTTGAAGTGCCACCTCGATGATGTGCCAACTCGTTGAAGTGCCACCTCGATGATGTGCCAACTCGTTGAAGTGCCACCTCGATGATGTGCCAAATCGTTAAAGTGCCACCTGGATGATGTGCCAAATCGTTAAAGTGCCACCTGGATGATGTGCCAACTCGTTGAAGTGCCACCTCGATGATGTGCCAACTCGTTAAAGTGCCACCTGGACGATGTGCCAACTCGTTAAAGTGCCACCTGGACGATGTGCCAACTCGTTAAAGTGCCGCCTGGATTTAAAAAAAGTTTGGTACTTTTCAGTCGGTCAACACGAATGTACCCAAAAAGAGCTGGGTTTTGTCCTAATCCTGAAATAAATTACATTTATTAACCTCATGTAATTTATCTCAGGATTAGGGCATAACCCAGCCACCAAACTTTTGTTTACTTAGGCAACACTGAAAAATGACTTCAAACCTCACAATGCCACCTGAATGATGTGCCAACTCGTTAAAGTGCCACCTCGATGATATGCCAACTCAATGAAGTGCCACCTGGATGATTTGCCAACTCGTTAAACTGCCACCTGGATGATGTGCCAACTCGTTAAAGTGCCACCTCGATGATGTGCCATTCGTTCAAGTGCCACCTGGATGATGTGCCAACTCGTTAAAGTGCCACCTCGATGATGTGCCAACTCATTAAAGTGCCACCTGGATGATGTGCCAACTCGTTAAAGTGCCACCTGGATGATGTGCCAACTCGTTGAAGTGCCACCTCGATGATGTGCCATTCGTTCAAGTGCCACCTGGATGATGTGTCAAATCGTTAAAGTGCCACCTCGATGCTGTGCCAAATCTTCAAAGTGCCACCTGGATGATGTGCCAACTCATTGAAGTGTCACCTCGATGATGTGCCAAATCGTTAAAGTGCCACCTGGATGATGTGCCAACTCGTTAAAGTGCCATCTGGATGATGTGCCAACTCGTTGAAGCGCTGTCTCGTTGATGTGCCAACTCGTTAAACTGCCACCTGGATGATGTGCCAACTCATTGAAGTGTCACCTCGATGATGTGCCAACTCGTTAAAGTGCCACCTGGATGATGTGCCAACTCGTTGAAGCGCTGTCTCGTTGATGTGCCAACTCGTTAAAGTGCCACCTGGATGTTGTGCCAACTCGTTAAAGTGCCACCTGGATGATGTGCCAACTCGTTAAAGTGCCACCTCGATAATATGCCAGCTCGTTGAAGTGCCACCTGGATGATGTGCCAACTCGTTAAAGCACCACCTTGATGATGTGCCAACTCGTTAAAGTGCCACCTCGTTAATATGCCAGCTCTTTGAAGTGCCACCTCAATGATGTGCTAACTCGTTAATGTGCCATCTCGATGATGTGCCAACTCGTTAAAGTGCCACCTCGATGATGTGCCAACTCGTTAAAGTGCCACCTCGATGATGTGCCAACTCGTTGAAGTGCCACCTCGATGATGTGCCAACTCGTTAAAGTGCTACCTGGATGATGTGCCAACTCGTTGAAGTACCACCTCGATGATGTGCCAACTCGTTTACGTGCCACCTCAATGAAGTGCCAACTCGTTAAAGTGCCACCTGGATGATGTGCCAACTCGTTGAAGTGCCACCTCGATGATGTGCCAACTCGTTAAAGTGCTACCTGGATGATGTGCCAACTCGTTGAAGTACCACCTCGATGATGTGCCAACTCGTTTACGTGCCACCTCAATGAAGTGCCAACTCGTTAAAGTGCCACCTGGATGATGTGCCAACTCGTTGAAGTGCCACCTCGATGATGTGCCAACTCGTTAAAGTGCTACCTGGATGATGTGCCAACTCGTTGAAGTACCACCTCGATGATGTGCCAACTCGTTTACGTGCCACCTCAATGAAGTGCCAACTCGTTAAAGTGCCACCTGGATGATATGCCAACTCGTTAAAGTGCCACCCCGATGATGTGCCAACTCGTTAAAGTGCTACCTGGATGATGTGCCAACTCGTTGAAGTACCACCTCGATGATGTGCCAACTCGTTGAAGTACCACCTCGATGATGTGCCAACTCGTTTACGTGCCACCTCAATGAAGTGCCAACTCGTTAAAGTGCCACCTGGATGATGTGCCAACTCGTTGAAGTACCACCTCGATGATGTGCCAACTCGTTTACGTGCCACCTCAATGAAGTGCCAACTCGTTAAAGTGCCACCTGGATGATATGCCAACTCGTTAAAGTGCCACCTCGATGATGTGCCAACTCGTTAAAGTACTACCTGGATGATGTGCCAACTCGTTGAAGTACCACCTCGATGATGTGCCAACTCGTTTACGTGCCACCTCAATGAAGTGCCAACTCGTTAAAGTGCCACCTGGATGATATGCCAACTCGTTGATGTGCCAGGAGTCAACTTGTTTGTAAAATCACGTGACGTGCCATTTTGTTTACAACGTGGGGCATTTAGCCCCCAAAATTCAAATCAATCACAATTTCAGCAATCACAAGTAAGTACGCCCACATAAATGTTTAAAAAATTACCGCCACTGTGTCACCATGACAACTCGTCTTGTTTACCTCGTGGATCATTTAACGCTAAATTCAAATCTTAGGGATTTTTTTAAAATACTCAGTTAATTTCATCACTCTTAGGTTGGTATCCCTTAGCTATTCAAAATAATTGCCACTAAGTCTCCACGAGTACTCAGTTTGTTTACAATGTTGGCCATTCAGCACTAATTTCAAATCACATAGAATTTTTTTTTAATCTCGAGAAATTTCATTAGGCCTACTCACAGGTTGATAACCCTTAACTATTCAAAATGACGCCACTGAGTTTCCATGACAACCGAAGCTTTAAAATATCAAAGGGGCTAAGTGCCAAAAATAAGGAACGGAGTTATTCTAGGAAAACTGTTAAATTAGATATTGAATGTACGTTATGCACAGGTAAAACGCTGTAGCCTATATATTCAACATGTAACAGTTCACAGGAAATGATCATCGACAACCATATAAACAAAGAACCAACTACATTTATAACAGCATTAAAACTTCAATTTATGAAAGGGGATAAGTGCCATAAAGCTATATTTTGTATTAATGTTATTTAAAGTCATGTTAAGTCTTTAAATATAACACAAATGATGTAATTAGTTTACAAAAATGTTTGTCTTTTGAAAATTTGCTCTGAAAACCGGTACACTCTGTTAAGTACACATTATATGGTAAAACTCTTGATGGTTGTTATCTGGCATCTACCATAGCCAATGAGGCATTATATTTTTCTTGCGTGAGCCTGTTGCTGCCAGCAATACTTCTCTTGGTCTCTACGGTCCTGATGCCTTCAATAATCTTCTTACGTTTCATAATGTCCACTTAAGACGATGGCTCCAGTTCACTGAAAGTTTTCTTGATACTTAGTATAAGGTGCGTTCAAAAAGTAAAGAGCCGGAGGCTGGAATGCGCAAACCGGTGACTACATAGGCTAATCGTGGCGTGTGTAACGAGGTGTGGTTCCAACCAGAGCGTGGAAGGTCACAGCCCGTCACTAGATGGCACGCGTGCACGTCACGTGACGATACAAAGCGAGCAGCAGCATGCATCAATCGTCCCACGCTGCCAGTCGCATTGCAAACAGTGACATGGAGGCGTCAACCGAAGAGCAAAGAGGTGTTGTTCGGTTTCTGACAGCGGAAGGAGTAGGGGGAACGGACACTCATCGCCGAATGTCACAAGTGTACGGCGAACACTGCATGTCCCTTGCAAGGGTCAAGGCGTGACACAAGCGCTTCAGGGAAGGACGGGTGTCGTTAGCCGATGATGCCCGGTCAGGGGCACCCCCCTGCATTACCGATGACAACGTCCAGCTGGTTGATGCACTCATTATCCAGGACCGCCGAGTGACAGTGAACACCATAGCCGCCGTGGTCGCTCCACGACAATGCACGACCTTATACGGTCAACACAGTCGCAGCACTTCGGCAGAAATTCAAATGGGAGGTTCTCAGCCACCCTCCATACAGTCCAGACCTCTCTCCCTGAGATTACGCCATGTTTGGTCCCCTGAAAAGGGCTCTGTGGGGCCAACGATTCACCTCGGACGCCGACGTCCAGCTATACGTGCGGAACTGGTTCACATCGCAGCCCAGGGAATTTCATGAGACAGCCATTCACCGCCTCGTGTCACAGTGGGACAAGTGCCTCAGCAGCCAGGGCCAATACTTCTAACGTACAAGTACTGGTTTCTGTAATTATGCCTCCGACTCGTTACTTTTTGAACGCACCTTATACCATACCCAGGTTTTTCAACTTCTACCTTTATTGCCCCAAGTATAGTGATCTCAATGTGCTTCAAGTTTTGCAGTTCATCAGCTGCCTCTGGAAAGTTGTAGAAATTGGGGACTTCCATTTTTAATATTTACAAAGGATTGGACAGTTTTGCAGATGTAAGAAAAATTTAAAATAGGAGTCACGATTCAAGAAGAAATAATATCAACTCGGAGATTTTCCAATGGCATTGTCATCTTAGCAGATACACCAGATGATTTGAATGCGTTTTTAAATGGTATGGACTCCATCTCTGAGGAAATAATTCATTACGAAAATCAACAAATGTAAAACAATAATAATGGAACGCAACCGAAATAAATCAGAAACCCCTTTGGACATCAAATTGGCAGGAGAAAAGCTGCAGGAAGTAGGAGACTTCTGTTACTTAGGAAGCAAAATAACAAAAGTTTGGTTCTTTTCAGTCGGTCAACACGAATGTACCCAAAAAGAGCTGGGTTATGCTTTAATCCTGAAATACATTACATGAGATTAATAAATACACTAGGATGACCAGTTTCGATCGTCAAGCGATCATCATCAGATCCATTACACTTAGGCTATAAGATCTATGTTTGTGAATACAGGTGGAAAATATTTACAATACGTACAATTATTTAGTTGCTGTATTGGAAATGCAACTGTCGGTGTATGCTAAATGCAGTATATCTAATGTTAGTTGAAATGCTAAAAAGTTGATAGAAATCCGGAGTTTGTCTGTTTGGGGTGATTAAATGGTTGTAAAAAATCTACTATGGTTATACTGTAATAATACAGGCTGATACTTGTCCGGTTGTCTTCCTGGCTGGAACTTCGAGCAGTTTCGTGTTAACTCTATCACCAGTTGTGGTCGAACACGAAACTGCTCGAAGTTCCAACCAGGAAGACAACCGGACAAGTATCAGCCTGTATTATTACAGTATAACCATAGTTGATTTTTTACAACCATATAATCACCCCAAACAGACAAACTCCGGATTTCTATAACCATTTTAGCATTTCACCTAACATTAGATATACTACATTTGGCATACACCGACAGTTGCATTACCAATACTGCAACTAAATAATTGTACGTATTGTAAATATTTTCCACCTGTATTCACAAACATAGATCTTATAGCCTAAGTGTAATGGATCTGATGATGATCGCTTGACGATCGAAACTGGTCATCCTAGTGTATTTATTAATCTCATGTAATTTATTTCAGGATTAGGGCACAACCCAGCTCTTTTTGGGTACATTCGTGTTGACCGACTGAAAAGCACCAAACTTTTGTTTACTTTGGCAACACTGAAAAATGGCTTCAAACCCCACAATGAAGCAAAATTACCTGTGATGGACGAAGCAAAGAGGATATAAAAAGTAGGTTGGCTCAGGCTAGGAAAGCATTTCTGGAGAAAAGGATTCTGTTGACATTGAATATAGATTTAGATATTAGGAAGTCATTTTTGAAAGCCTTTGTCTGGAGCATGACACTCTATCGAAGTGAAACTTGGACTGTTGGAGCAGCAGAAGAGAGGAGAATAGAAGCGTTTGAAATGAGGTGTTACAGGAGAATGACGAAGAAGCAACAGAAAGGAAGCTTTTACGTGACCGTTAATCGTGCGATCAGCAGCCACGGGACCTTTTTATGTGGAATCCGAACCACATAACATCATTTCACTTAGAAAATATCTCATGAATTGACCGGGAATCGAACCCGGTCCGCCGTGGTGAGAGGCTAACAGCTTGATCGCTGCGCCACCACGTACCCCTGAATGATAAAGATCAGATGGCAGATAGAGTAACAAATGAAGGGTATTAAGACGAGTGCGAGAGAAGAGATGTTTCTGGCGACTGGTAATGAAGAGAAGAAATAGGTTGGTAGGACACTAGACTACTAAGACACCCAAGGAAATCAAACTTATTTATGGAAGGAAGGGTCGAGGACAAGAACTACAGAGGTAGACCAAGGTTAGAATATGTTAAACAGATTGTCTCGGATGTAAGGTGTGGTAGCTACAGGCCCCGGGCTATAAACGGGCATACTGGGCATTTGCCCAGGGCGCCAAATAATAGGGGGCGCCGATATTTATCTGACGCTGAACGCAGAAAAGAGGTTGACCCAACAATCCCAACTTTAAAAATAAGTATGACATGGACATCTTCAAAAAGTAGGATACAATAACTATAATTTAAGCGAATATAAAATAAAAGTAATATTAAATACATACGTTCGTAGTATTTATGTTTAATCATGATTATATTGTAATACAGTATTATAACTCTTTCAGACAGCAAACTAAATTCTCTATTGTTATTGTGTTGTGAAAAAGACGTAACCTTTAGCACAGACTTTTCTGACATCATAAATTAATTTGCAAAGTTAAAAGCCAGAAAACAAACTTTGATTTGAAATGTTTCTGTATATTGTACTTTTAAAATTTAACTTTTGAACTTGTAATCATGGGGTTTATTGTGATTAATGTATCAATAAATGGCTACAACATTTTATGAACGACTTACTTTTCTTATTATTTCCTGTGATACATTATTAGTAACGTAGTTGTTTGAAAAAAAAAAAGACTATTATGCTATTTTTATAATATATAAATGAGAAAAAGGGCGCCAGTAGACCATTTGTCCAGGGCGTCTATCGCCTTAGCCCGGGGCCTGGGTAGCTATGTAGAGATGAAGCAATTAGCTCAGGACAGGGTGGCATGGAAAGCTGCATCAAACTAGTCAAAAGTCTGAAGACTCAAACAACAATGGCATCACATGAGTAATCAGAGCCTTTCTAGCTCTCTTGCAGTTCTCTGTAATACCAAAGTCGCGGTATCGTGAATGGAAATGATGACCAGTGGTAAGACGTTAGGTTTCAACCGATTTAAACAGGCCAAGAGACACAATATAGACCACAACAAATACAGGGTCTTCATTTTTGCTTGGCAAGGCGATTCCGCTCGACCTTCGCTGGTTGCTACAGGTTGGCACGCGCGGTCTCCGGCCTTAATCCCACGGCAGTCGTGTGAGCTCCAAGCTAATTGGGTGTTTTATAAAGCTACTGTGTACTGTGATGATGATGATGATGATAATTGTTGTTTTAAGGGGCCTACATCTAGGTTATCAGCCCGTGATGGTTTGGGTGATCGTGAAGATGAAAATAAAATGCAAACTTAAAACTAAAACTAACTGCTAACCTACATACTAGAAGAAGAAATGGAAAATTAAGGAGAATAATGCAAATAAAGGACAAGAGGAAAAGAAATGCCCTCAACCCTCGAAGAATGCGGATTGAGGGACTTGGAAGGAAGGAGAGCCATGAAAGGCAGATAGGAAAGTGAAAGAGGAGAGGGTCCGCCCCAAAGGTAAGGGACAAAAGTGGAAAACGGACCCAGATCAGGAATCCCTCGGGGTCGCCAACTCCAGAACTCACCAGCCGTGAGCCCCTGAGGGTGTAGCATTATCTAGGGTGCGCCAAAAGTGGTGGGTCTACATACACCCGGCCTCCTTGAGGGCCTTGAGCAGAAGGCAGGAGATAACATGAAAAGAAAAAGAAGGCTGACCCCTCGAAGAAGGAGGGAATCAGAAAAGATGAGACAAGGGCCAATTAAGGCGGGAAAGGAAGAGACTCCCTAGGCCTCGGATACCCTAATACCGTCGGGGTCGGAAGAGAAGAAGAGTTGACCAAGTGAGGTCGACAGGAAAGAAGACAGAGAGGAGCCCGGCACAAGTAAGTGGAAGCAATGCCGGACTCAGCTGGGGCCCCGTGGTCGCCAACCCACGTCCCACTAGATGTGAGCCCCTGGGGGAACTGTGTACTGTACATCGTATTGTATAGTGTTTTATTGTGATTGTGTATAGTGCTGTAATGCCTTATGTGAAATATTCGTTACATGAACGTGTAGATCTGCACATTACGTACACAAAGTGCAGGAAATCGTGCACTAGAACAAGACAAAAGTTTCGAGTGAAATTTCCAGGGAGACCCATTCCTATAAATTGGACAATAAAGCAATTGGCTAAGAGATTCAAACGTAGAGGTTCAATAAACAATACAAATAGACATCAATATTTCCTTACTGAAGCTAAATTAACAGGAGTAACCGGAAAGTTAATAAGGAGATGCCGATTATGTTTGGCAGTGGATGGGGAACATTTTCAGCATCTCCTGGTGAGTAAAAAAATGCATGATACTGATTTTAAGCACCGTACTCTGCCGCACATATGCGCGCGCGGTCGCTGGCAACTGAGCCGTCACAGGCGGAGCGCATGAACGAGAATGTCCTTGCCAAGCAAATATAAAGACCCAAAGACCCTGTACTAGCATTCTATTGTGCAATTTTCACTGCATATAGTCAAGGGGTTGTTTGTAGTGTGACTCTTATATTGAACAATGTTAAAAGGCAAGATGCTACTTCATTCCCTCCCTTCCAGCAACAGGCTCATCCCATACGCACAGGTATGCTATGAGTGCCTGATATCACCGACATTGATACAAAAGTCGAAACAAGAAAGCTGCCTTCTGCAAAGGAAAAAAAAGCACTGTTTGTCAAATGAACCAGAACCTTGAACTCTTTTAAAGGATCCCGTTAGCCTTGTAGCTTCTGACATACCGGTACCGTTACCAATAAACTACCGTACCATGTTACGTCTACCGACAGTAGTGGCTACGCTGGCTAAAGCGCAGCATTAGGCCATGGGGCCAAGTTCTCTGCTGACTCGGTAGACGCGTGGGTTCGAGCCCCACCGTCGGCCGTCCTTGAAATGGTTTTCCGTGGTTTCCCATTTTCAACACCAGGCAAATGCTGGGACGGTACCTTCTGACAGGCCACGGCCGCTTCCTTCCACATCCTTGCCCAGTTTCATTCACCATCATTCATTTCATCTCTCATTAACTCCTCTCATGAAGTTGGCGTCAGGAAGGGCATCCGGCCGTAAAACCCATCGCCACAAAGTCTTTCATTGCATCTCATCCCCGACCCCGTTGGAAAACGGGAATAATAAGGGGTAGACATACATACCATGTTACGTTCTAAATCTTCACTGGTGAATACCAACACATTAAACAATACAAGGAAGACACTGGCACCTGTCCCCTTTTGAAACTGCAAAGACCTGATTATGAACCCACGGCATTTACCCATTCTGGTTTGAACTACTTATGGCACTTTGCTTGATCGATATGTAATGTGCGACGGTACTTAGCACCTATCTATGTGAAAATATCTCGACAAAACCAAATGGCACACTAGCCCCTTTGATATTTAAAAGCTTCTCAGTTTGTTTATTCCATTAATCACTAAGCGCCAAAATTCAAATCTAGGTGTATTTGGTGGGGATTTGGGGGGAATCTGGGGAATTTTGTGATTCCTCACACTCATAAGTTGACAACCATGTTACGTGGTTTTTTCTCACACATTGAGTAATCTTGACACAATATTCGTTACTTCCTGTAGATAGCACTGTATCTTGTTTTTATCGTGTGTGCAAATTGTTTATCACTGACTTGTACTGTGTTTTGTTAATGTAGGCCTACCACATACAAGACCGTGATATAGGTACTATTGGTGTGACGTCATGAAATTCATACGATAGTACAATCTCGATAACTAGGAAGTGGTGTTATGTCATAGGCCTATGTGTGTGTCGCCTATTATCTCTGTTAAAAGTGGCCATCTTGACCAATAAAAAAAAGGATACATACTGTGTATAAGGTATGAGTTGACATTCTCTTACCACTTTTTTTTTTGTCGCGTGGCCTCCTAAGAGACCGAGTGCAGGTCTTTCTAATCGACGCCCGTGGGCTACCTGCGCGTCGAGATGAGAGACGGAATGGGTGAAGATGAATGAAACTGGGCAAGGATGTTGAAGGAAGCGGCCGTGGCCTGTTAGAAGGTACCATCCCAGCATTTGCCTGGTGTTGAAAATGGGGAAAACACGGAAAACCATTTCAAGGACAGCCGACGGTGGGGCTCGAACCCACGCGTCTACCTAGTCAGCAGAGAGCTTGGTCCCATGACCTAACGCTGCGCTTTAGCCAGCGTAGCCACTTCTGTTGGTCTCCTACCACTAACAATATTCTATGGTTCAGTGTGATAGGTATTAAATAATAATCTAACCACTGGCCATATTCGTACGTGTCTAATAACCTACGTTATGATTGTAATAGTGTGAGTGTGTTTATATGCACACACACCATCCGTCTGATAACCTGTGTTATTGCGATGTATTAGTGTGAACCCGATTGTAAGCATCTGTCCTAGTTCTCTGTTGGTTTCCTTAAACTGTTAGGTCATGTGTCTCGATATAGCAAAGCAGTCGACGTCGACGTGACCAAAGAAAAGGATCAATTGTTTAGGTCATAATTACTCACTCTCATTCGTTAGCGCCTGTGCCGGTCCTCTATAACTATTTTACCAAAGTGCTAGGTCATTACTTCTCTATAAAAATTAGTCTACTGGTACAATAAAAACGGTCAAAATAAGTAACGTCGTCTTATTACCTTAATAATAATAATAATAATAATAATAATAATAATAATAATAATAATAATCACAGGAATTTCTGTTATACTGGTTAGCAAAACCCCTGCGCCAGTTCCAGCCAAAACATCCTACTAACAGGAAACTATTAGGACCTGACGTCACTGCTATTCCCTTAAGGGGCACTTGCGCTGAGTTTTCTATTTTATGTATCATACTGTAATAATCGAGCCTCCGTGGCTTAGGCGGCAGCACGCCGGCCTGTTACCGCTGGGTCCGTGGTTCAAATCCCGGTCATTCTTTGTGCTGCACAAAGCGGAGGCAGACAGGTTTTTCTCCGGGTACTCCGGTTTTCCCTGTCACAAATGTAATTCCAGCAGCACTCTTCACTGTCATTTCATTTCATCTGTCATTCATTTAATCAATGCCCCAGGGGAGTGCGACAGGCTTCGGCAGCCGGCACAGTTCATATCCTAACCGCTAGATGGAGGCTTCATTCATTCCATTCCCTGGCCCGGTTGGTCAGGCAGTGAATTTTCATTTTCACTGTAATAATTAATGGATGTTATTCTTATCTCGCACACTACATCTCTCATATCAGTATAGCCTACTAAATATTGACAATTTACACTGTTCTGTTTATCATTATCAACATCCGTATTATTATTAGTATTATTATTATTATTATTGTCGTGTGGCCTTCTGAGAGGTCTAGTGCAGGTCTTTTTAGTCGACGCCCGTGGGCGACCTGCGCGTTGAGATGAAAGATGGAATGGATGAAGATGAATTAAACTGGGCGAGGATGTAGAGGAAGCGTCCGTGACCTGTCAGAAGGTACCGTCCCAGCATTTGCCTGGTGTTGAAAATGGGAAACCACGGAAAACCATTTCAAGGACGGCCGACGGTGGGGCTCGAACCCACGCGTCTACCGAGTCAGCAGAGAGTTTGGCCCCATGACCTAACGCTGCGCTTTAGCCAGCGTAGCCACTGCTGTCGGATTATTATTATTATTATCTTGCATATTAAAATAATTGGGAAGAAATTTCACGTTTTACTAAAACTGAAATATGTTGACAAGTAATTGTGTGACGACAACGTTTGTTGGCTTGAGACAAAATGCACCTTACGCATTATCCACTAAGCCTCAACTTACTTGATTCTGTCATCCGTGTATTCAAATAACTGTGCATATTCATTTCATCTAGGTCATTCTTCTGGCCAAGCTGCAGTGATGGAGTTTAGCGAAGTTCCACTTTCTGCCGCCAGGCAATACCCTGCGCCCCAGTGACGGCTCCTGATTCCAGCCAACCACTCACAAACAAACGTAGAAATGTATAATCTTAATAGCAGCACAGCTATCACAGACGGAATTTGTACGAAATTACCAAAGACATATGCTTAGCGACATGCACACCGCATTTGAAGCTTATACAAGTTATCAAATTATGTTACATAGTTGCCATGAATCAGTATAATGTTGGTCTAGGGCAGTGGTTCTGAACCCGTAGAAGTCTGCGGACCACTCAGCCTGGAACTGAATCATCTACGGACCACCTCTCCCCCTAATACACCTTATCAGTTGTAACCCTTCCTCAATAACACTTATTTTAAAGATATTTCAATTCAAAACCTGATAGTCATCGCCGCGAATAAATTCGGACGATTCTCGTTCAACACACATCGTTTTCGAAATCCCCATTTATTGGCCACTTTTATATACGTGCTGGTGGACCCTTTTTTCCCGCGGACCACTCCCGAAGCACTCGCGCACCACCTGAGGTCCGCGGACCACCGGTTAAGAACCACTGGTCTAGGGGATGGCATGCCTGATCTTCGTTTATGCTAATAATGCTATTCATTTTAGGCAGTTCGAATCCCACCGAAACAGATTTTTGCCTGCCAATTTTCGTTTAAATTTTATTCTTGGTGTTTCATCACATCCTATACCGGGTGAGTTAGCCGTGGTCGTTATGGCATGACTGCTGGCAGTCGCTCACATCCGGGAGGTGAGGAGGTTCGAATCCCCCCGCCGACAACCTTGAAGATGGTTTTCTGTGTTTTCCCATCTTCCTTCCAGGCAAATGCCGGGGTTGGTCCCTAACTATAGGCCACAGCCGCTGCCTTCTAGCTCCTCGTCCTTACATTCCAACTTTCCTCCCCGACGGTACTTGTAGCTCACCCATTGGGTGTCCGTCTCGAAGCAGCTACAAAACTGGCGAGCCGAACATGTCCTCGGACACTCCCGGCATAAAAGCCATACGCTAATAAAAATAAATTTTAAAAAATTACATCCTATCTATAATATATATAATACGCTAAGGTGTATGATTCACAAAACTCAAGCTCCAAAACCAGAGGGAGTTAGAAGGTGTGGTTTGTACCAAAATCTTCCAAATTGTCTCAATAGTACAGGAAAAGTCGTACATTTCTTGGCAAGTCAACGGAAATATATGTATTTGTTAATGAAGTGCTTTTAAACAAATAAACAAGACGATAGTCCCTGGCAGAACTGTGTTGCGTACAGCCCGCATAGCACTAGAGCTGGGCGGGTAGTCTGTACACATTGTGCAATCAGCAGCAGTGATAATTGCTCTCTGATTTCATAAATATCAACAATTTGTTTAGAAAGTGCGTTTAAACAAATAAACCTATTTATAGAAGCCCGCATAACAGTAAAGCCAGGCGGGTGGTTTATACACATGCGAGAGTTCTCGCACGGGTCCGCTAGTTTAATAATAATATACACATTTCTGTACGCGTTTTATTATTTCAAATGATCTTGTCGACTTCGTCGTTATGCTTTGGGTCTAACGTTATGCGAGACGGAGACGGTTGCGTTACGGAGACGGAGACTGTGACGTCCTGCAACCGAGCGGGAAGCCTAAGTTAATGGGTAAAGGACGGCGAGTGCGTGACGTCATGCAGCCACGCGGGAAGCCTAAGTTAATGGTTAATGGAGTCTGTTGAAAGAGTCCTGGGGTGTCGAGCGACCTGGGGCTTCGAGCGAAGCGAAAAGAATACAGGGTGCCTCCTAAAAAGGTGTGCAGGATGTCAGAGCAAAATACAGTACAAGATACCAGATAATAATACAGGGTGACTCCTAAAGAGATATACAAGATGCCAGATGAGAATACAAGGTGACCCTTAAAGAGGTGTACAAGATGGCAGAGAAGAATACAAGGTGACTCCTAAAGAGGTGCACAAGATGTCAGACAAGAATACAGGGTGACTCCTAAAGAGATATACAAGATGCCAGAGAAGAATACAGGGTGACTCCTGAAGAGTTGTACAAGATGTCACACAAGAATACAGAGTGACTTCTAAAGAGATATACAAGATGCCAGAGAAGAATACAGGGTGACTCCTGAAGAGGTGTACAAGATGTCACACAAGAATACAGAGTGACTTCTAAAGAGATATACAAGATGCCAGATAAGAATACAGGGTGACTCTTAAAGAGGTGTACAAGATGTCACACAAGAATACAGGGTGACTTCTAAAGAGTTATACAAGATGCCAGATAAGAATACAGGGTGCCTCCTAAAGAGGTGTGCAGGATGTCAGAGCAAAATACAGTACAAGATGCCAGATAATAATACAGGGTGACTCCTAAAGAGATATACAAGATGCCAGAGAAGAATACAGGGTGACTCCTAAAGAGGTGTACAAGATGTCACACAAGAATACAGGGTGACTTCTAAAGAGTTATACAAGATGCCAGATAAGAATACAGGGTGCCTCCTAAAGAGGTGTGCAGGATGTCAGAGCAAAATACAGTACAAGATGCCAGATAATAATACAGGGTGACTCCTAAAGAGATATACAAGATGCCAGATGAAAATACAAGGTGACTCTTAAAGAGGTGTACAAGATGGCAGACAAAAATACAGGGTGACTCCTAAAGAGGTGTACAAGATGTCACACAAGAATACAGGGTGACTTCTAAAGAGTTATACAAGATGCCAGATGAGAATACAGGGTGACTCCTAAAGAGATATACAAGATGCCAGATGAAAATACAAGGTGACTCTTAAAGAGGTGTACAAGATGGCAGACAAAAATACAGGGTGACTCCTAAAGAGGTGTACAAGATGTCACACAAGAATACAGGGTGACTTCTAAAGAGTTATACAAGATGCCAGATGAGAATACAAGGTGACTCTTAAAGAGGTGTACAAGATGGCAGACAAAAATACAGGGTGACTCCTAAAGAGGTGTACAAGATGTCACACAAGAATACAGGGTGACTTCTAAAGAGTTATACAAGATGCCAGATAAGAATACAGGGTGACTCCTAAAGAGGTGTACAAGATGTCACACAAGAATACAGGGTGACTTCTAAAGAGTTATACAAGATGCCAGATAAGAATACAGGGTGCCTCCTAAAGAGGTGTGCAGGATGTCAGAGCAAAATACAGTACAAGATGCCAGATAATAATACAGGGTGACTCCTAAAGAGATATACAAGATGCCAGATGAAAATACAAGGTGACTCTTAAAGAGGTGTACAAGATGGCAGAGAAGAATACAAGGTGACTCCTAAAGAGGTGCACAAGATGTCAGACAAGAATACAGGGTGACTCCTAAAGAGGTGTACAAGATGTCACACAAGAATACAGGGTGACTTCTAAAGAGTTATACAAGATGCCAGATAAGAATACAGGGTGCCTCCTAAAGAGGTGTGCAGGATGTCAGAGCAAAATACAGTACAAGATGCCAGATAATAATACAGGGTGACTCCTAAAGAGATATACAAGATGCCAGATGAGAATACAAGGTGACTCTTAAAGAGGTGTACAAGATGGCAGAGAAGAATACAAGGTGACTCCTAAAGAGGTGCACAAGATGTCAGACAAGAATACAGGCTGACTCCTAAAGAGGTGTACAAGATGTCACACAAGAATACAGAGTGACTTCTAAAGAGATATACAAGATGCCAGATAAGAATACAGGGTGACTCTTAAAGAGGTGTACAAGATGGCAGAGAAGAATACAAGGTGACTCCTAAAGAGGTGCACAAGATGCCAGATAAGAATACAGGGTGCCTCCTAAAGAGGTGTGCAGGATGCCAGAGCAAAATACAGTACAAGATGCCATATAAGAATACTGGGTGACTCCTAAAAAGATATACAAGATGCCAGAGAAGAATACAGGGTGACTCCTAAAGAGATGTACAAGATGTCACACAAGAATACAGAGTGACTTCTAAAGAGATATACAAGATGCCAGATAAGAATACAGGGTGACTCTTAAAGAGGTGTACAAGATGGCAGAGAAGAATACAAGGTGACTCCTAAAGAGGTGCACAAGATGTCAGACAAGAATACAGGGTGACTCCTAAAGAGGTGTACAAGATGTCACACAAGAATACAGAGTGACTTCTAAAGAGATATACAAGATGCCAGAGAAGAATACAGGGTGACTCCTAAAGAGGTGTACAAGATGTCACACAAGAATACAGGGTGACTTCTAAAGAGTTATACAAGATGCCAGATAAGAATACAGGGTGCCTCCTAAAGAGGTGTGCAGGATGCCAGAGCAAAATACGGTACAAGATGCCATATAAGAATACTGGGTGACTCCTAAAGAGATATACAAGATGCCAGAGAAGAATACAGGGTGACTCCTAAAGAGGTGTACAAGATGTCACACAAGAATACAGAGTGACTTCTAAAGAGATATACAAGATGCCAGATAAGAATACAGGGTGACTCTTAAAGAGGTGTACAAGATGGCAGAGAAGAATACAAGGTGACTCCTAAAGAGGTGCACAAGATGTCAGACAAGAATACAGGGTGACTCCTAAAGAGGTGTACAAGATGTCACACAAGAATACAGAGTGACTTCTAAAGAGATATACAAGATGCCAGAGAAGAATACAGGGTGACTCCTAAAGAGGTGTACAAGATATCACACAAGAATACATTGTGACTTCTAAAGAGATATACAAGATGCCAGAGAAGAATACAGGGTGACTCCTAAAGAGGTGTACAAGATATCACACAAGAATACAGGGTGACTTCTAAAGAGTTATACAAGATGCCAGATAAGAATACAGGGTGCCTCCTAAAGAGGTGTGCAGGATGTCAGAGCAAAATACAGTACAAGATGCCATATAAGAATACTAGGTGACTCCTAAAGAGATATACAAGATGCCAGAGAAGAATACAGGGTGACTCCTAAAGAGGTGTACAAGATGTCACACAAGAATACAGAGTGACTTCTAAAGAGATATACAAGATGCCAGATAAGAATACAGGGTGCCTCCTAAAGAGGTGTGCAGGATGTCGGACCAAATTCAGGGTGACACTTAACGAGGTGTACAGTATGTTAGATTCAATTCAAATACAGGGTGACCCTTAAAGAGGTTTGCAAGACATCAGATTCAAATAATGGGTGACCCTTAAAGAGTTGTAAAAGATGTCAGACTCAAATACAGGGTGACCCTTAAAGAGGTGCCCACGCGGGAAGCCTAAGTTAATGGGTAATGGATTCTGTTGAAAGAGTCCTGGGGCTTCGAGCGAAGCGAGAAGCCCTCCTGAGCCTTTCTAACATGTGTAGCATTTGTAGCATGCGTCATTTGAAATGATATAACGTCTAGACTTTCAGAATGACTGTAATTTTTGTTATATTACAAAGGGCTACTAAAGTTTTGGCTCACTACAGGGAAGTGTTGTTTGAGTAAGGTACTTGGGCATTGCCACTTGATCCCCGTGGAAATTCCACCCTCAATCGCCTACTGTGCTACGGCTGTCCCTGTCAAGAATGCTGATGGACAGAGAGCTTCCTGTCCGCGGTTTTCTCGACGCAATATTTTAAGGATAATTAAGTCTCTCATTGGATCCAAATGTTGGTTTATTCCCAGGGCTGGATTTACCCAACGAGCTAGAGAAAGGTATATAGAGAGGCAAGGAGCCGCGTAGCAGCGCTCTGGGCGGAGGCAACCTGAGTTAAGGCGGCCATGATTCAGAACGTCGTCTGACAAGAGCTTGTTGTGATTGTTCGCGTTGAGCGGGAACATGTGTTGAATGAAATGTATTTAAAAATACATTGACCATGCCATCAGTGTGTTCGTCATTCAATTGTACGAATAGAAGTTATAAGACAACAGGAGTGTTGTATTTCAGGTAAGAAATGTCATCCAAATTCATAAATTAATGAGATAGACCCTTTACGAAAACGTGATGCAGCAGTTTAAGTTTGTGTGATATTTACATTTCAGATTCCCTTTGCAGAACCAGGAACTAACAAAACAATGGGTTGTCAACATGAAAAGCAATAAATGGCACCCCACGAGATACAGCTTAATTTGTTCTCTACACTTTGAAGATAAATATATGTATGTAGCAAATGAAAGGCGACGTCTACTAGCCAATGCAGTACCTACAATTTTCAATTTTCCTGCACATCTGCAGAAGAAGCAGGCCTGTAGATCTTCGCCGAAGAAGCGTAGTTTCCAGGAAACTACAGAACACTCGCATTCAGATACGGTAGCATTGTTGCAGAAGACCTTTATATCAGTAGGTAAATATATTAGGCTGTCTTAAAATTTAAGCAAAGATAGTTGTGAGCCATAATCATAATTACGGTAATAATAATATCGTATGGCCTCGGGGGCCGGGTGCAAGCTTTGTTATTTGACACCCAGAGGGTAGCTTGCATGTCGAATTTTGTTGTTCCTTGAAGCACGATGAAAGTCAAGGACGTTAGATAACTAAGCTCCTTGACATTATAGCGCTTTCTAGTAGAGAAATGAGGAAATTTGTGTTGCCGGAAAATCCCGATATTAATTATGCCATTATGAACACGGCCTACTGAATTCAAATGGGTTCTTTAACATGCCAACATCGTATGACATGCGTATCGTGATTTTCGCCCCCTTAAAAAAACACCTACCACGGCCAGGAGCGAACCTGCAAGCTTGGGGGTTAGTAATCTGACACGATAACCACTCACCCACCGTGGCAAGCTGTAAAATAAAATATATTGTTCAAATATCAATCTTCGTAAGCCAACGAGGTATACTTTCTCTAGTTCGTTGTTTTGAACTAATTATGGCTTTACTAATCTTTTATATTTTCTTTCTTTCTTTCTTTCTTTCTTTCTTTCTTACTTTCTTCTCAGAAATTTTAGATGGAAAGCTTATTTGCGATTCGAGCAGAAAGATGCCAATATACGGTTTGATTATTGATCTCTTAAGTGTGATACAACTAGCAGAAACATACGTGTGGGGACAAAGTTCTGTATTGAGATACTTATTAACACGCAGATTGAGTCAGGATCACTTAGAGCTATTTTTTTCTTCTATTCGCTCCAGAAGTGGGAATAGAAATAATCCAAATGCAGTACAATTTAATTCAGCTAATAGGACGTGTTTAATTGCGAGGGTACGCCCATCCATGAATTCCAACTGTAAGCCTATTGAGTGTGACCTACTTGTGACAACTGCAACAGCAAATATTCATGGTGTCAATGGGAAGGACGATAATATGCTGACAGACAGATCATGGTTACTGTGCACATTATAATTCACCGAGGAAATGTTGTTCATTACATAGCAGGAAGTGTCGTTCGCCAAGTGTCTAAAAAAATGTACTTGTGTTGAATGCCTAGAAGTGCTTTTATCAGGTCAAGATGTTCAGAAAGAATGAGTGATTAAAGAGAAAGACGTGAGAGAATGCCCTTTGAATCCATCAAATGATGTAGTGAAATTATGTAAAACAGCTGAGTGTCATCAGGAAGAATGAATGGATGTTGCGAAAGAACACGAATAATCTCATGCTGAAGTTGAAGACAGATGTCTATGATATGCTGCCGGGTTATCTGTTTCTGAAATCTGACCATCTATTTACAGCTACTGAACCTGGGGAAAAGCCTCACTATGCTTCACTCATCAAGTGAATTGTGAAACAGTATTATAAATGCAGGCTTCACACTTCAGCAGAAATACAGCTCAACGTGAGAGGTCAACAGGCGCGTCAGTTGTACACAAAACGTTTTATTTTTAAAGGAGAATGGAATCATGCAATGTACTGTGCATAAGCAACGTAGCTTATTGTCTTGTAAGATGATTGTGTTAGTTTTCGTTCAATGTACACATTAAATTATCAGGCCTTACGTAGGGCTAATCTTACGCCTCGTTAGTCACGCCTCTCCCTCCCTGCCTCCCACCCTCTTGACAGGGTATATCATGGCGGCTGCCAGTTCAACCTTCTTCAAACATGGCGGCGCCATTTCCACTCTATATACCTTTCTCTAGCTCGTTGGATTTACCAATAGGCCCCATAGGCCCCGGTCTAGGGGCGCACCATACTGAGGGGCGCAACATTAATCCGCAAATATTTTTGTCAGAAAATTTTCATAAAATATTATAGGCTACAATACACGTATTTCGTATGATTTAAATTAAACTTTCTAAAATTTTGACACTTTTCCAATTCATATTGTGGTCACCATTTTCCAACAAATGTTTTGCAACAGCAGATTTTTCGACTTCAGCTTTAGAACAGGAATGTTTTATGATTTATTAGGAGAAAATTTAAGTCTTGAATACAGTATTAATAGCAGTTGTGGGATGTAGTGTATATGTGAGGCTGAGTTGGAAAGATAAGGTCACCGACGATGAGGCGGATGGGAAAGAGAAAGGAAATATTAAATACTGTCAAAATTAGAAAACTGCAGAATCTGGGTCATGTGATAAGAGGAGAGAAATATCATCTGCTGCAGCTGGTCATTCAAGGAAAGTTACAGTGCAAAAGAAGACCAGGAAGAAGACGCATTTCTTGGATCGATAATCTGAAAACTTGGTTCAATTGTTCCACTATTGAGCTGTTTCGTGCTGCATCATCTAAAGCAAGAGTCTTTATGATGGTTGCCAACCTGCTGAGTGGAGATGGCACATAAAGAAGAAGAAGAAGAAGAAGAAGAAGAATATCTGTAAGTGTATAATGAGTCTTAAATGGTTTAAACTAATCTTATGTTCGACCCTCACTATTTTATGTCTGAAAACTGTATCATAATGATGGTCATTATAACACTATTTTTCATTATGAAACTGTTTCTCCCACCAATCACAGCTCAAGAAACAGCTGTTTGACCAATTAGATGATAATAATACCTTCGCGCATGCGCTCAAAATCAAACATGTCTATATAAATTACCGAAAGTGCACCGTCCATATGTTCGCGTAAATAAACTGGTGAAAATGGGACAAGAAATAGCACTGTACCTTAATATAACCAAACCCAATTTCTACACAGCGCGTTGATTTCAAACGACTACGGTGACAGTTTTACTGAATACTGGTTCACGATCTGCACATATGGCACTGAAGCACACAGAGCGCATGCGTCGGTCGACCAGAGAGCTTGGAACACAGAGATATGCTACCTAGCGCACCACCCGATCACAAAATTCTAGTTACTGAACAGATATTTATGAATATTTATGTTAAAACATATAATAAAGTTATAATTATCGTCGAACACAAACCATCGTATGCAACTCGCCTATAATGGTAATTAAGACACTCGTATGGAAATTATAAAACTCGCATACGCTCGTTTTTTAAAGTTACTCGTGTCTTAATTATAGCCATTATAGGCTCGTTGCATAATGTACTATTAATATCTCGTTGTCCTATTTATATACAAATTTAGAAACAGTTGATTCTCCCATTATTTTAATTTATTTAATTGATTTTACTTCGAAGCCTCAGTGGCTTAGGCGGCAGCACGCCGGCCTCTCACCGCTGGGTCCGTGGTTCAAATCCCGGTCACTCCATGTGAGATCAGTGCTGGACAAAACGGAGGCAGACAGGTTTTTCTCCGGGTACTCCGGTTTTCCCTGTCAAAATTTCATTCCAGCAACACTCTCCACTATCATTTCATTTCATCTGTCATTCATTTAATCATTGCCCCAGAGGAGTGCGTCAGGCCTCGGCACCCGGCACAGTTCATATCCTCGCCGCTAGATGGGGGCTTCATTCATTCCATTCCTGACCCGGTCGGAGACCGGAAGCAGGCTGTGGATTTTCTTTCAATTGATTTTACTTCACGATACATTAAAATTAAAATTTCCTTCACAAAGACCTTTCTGAGGTCTAAATTCTTCCCTCCTTCACGATGGCATGAAGAGGGGGCGGCCAAACACACGGGCCTAGGAGCGCATAAAATCTAAATCCGGCCCTATTTATTCCACATCTAGCATTTTACACAGATTACTTGTCAATCGTATGGAGTTTTACGAGTAACATTTTACTTTTGAGCACCCATTTACCTAACGTACAAAGTGTCCATGGCTGACCTACTTGGAGTTGGTTCTCAGTCTCGAAGCTACACTGGTGTCCGAAAGTTAAGCATAAGTTACGAATAAGCAGGGCAACAGGAAATAGACCGCAAATCGCACGACATGTACATGTACCAATTTTACGTGTTCGCTCTGTATAGGAAAGGAGTATTCCCCGCTCTGACTAGGGGCGTAACCACAAGCTAAACACAGCCAGTACCTGCGCGCCATATTCCGTCAGTCGTGTTTGCCCTGTTATTATAGTGTGCGGAGTGTTGTCTCGTGGTGAACGTGACAACATAATGGCACAACGACTCCATTTGGACCCCGTTTTGCAGGGTAGAATACTCGGCCGCCTGTGTATGCAGGCCAGACACAGACCGAAGTCACCGTATCCTTGAATGTGCCACAAAGTGTCATTTCCAAGCTTTGGAACGATTTCGGGACACAGGAGACGTTAGTCGTAGGCCAGTACCAGGTCGACCAAGAGTAACCACCCCACAGCAAGACCGATATCTGGCCTTAACCGCCCGACGAAATCGGAGTGCACCTGCAAGAATTGTCGGCGGAGCTTGCAGCCGTCTCAGGGGTTACCGTTTCCCGGCAAACTGTGTACCGGAGGCTCAGAACAGCAAGGCTGTTTGCCAGACGTCCAGTGGTGTGCGTCCCGATCACTCCAGCACATAGACGGGCCCGTTTACTGTGGAGCCGTCAACGTCAAAACTGGATCATGAATGAATGGAGGCATGTGCTCTTCACAGATGAATCCCGTTCCAGTTTGCAGAACGATTCCCGTCGCACATTAATCTGGAGAGAACCGGGTAGCCGATACAACCACAGGAACATCGTGGAACGTGACCAGTATGGTGGTGGTGGCGTCATGGTGTAGGGCGGCATCATGTTGAATGGCCGTACGGACCTGCACATCTTCATGGGTGGTCCGAGGAACACTGAGAACGCTCGGAGACACAGGGCTGAGACACTGAGACCACATGTTCGACTCTTCAGAGGTGCGGTTGGTCCAGACTTCCTCTTAATGGACGATAATGCCCGACCGCACCGCGCTGCTCTGTTGGATGAATTTCTGGCTGGGGAAGACATTCATCGCACGGACTGGCCAGTGAGGTCTGCGGATCTGATTCCTATAGAACATGCCTGGGATGTATTGGGGAGGCGAATCGCATCCCGTCAGCCTCCACCAAGGACCCTCCAAGACCTTCGCATTGCCCTTTCGGAAGAATGGGCTCGACTGCCACAAGAGCTCTTGGACCATCTGATAGAGAGCATGCCACGTCCCTGCGTAGCATGTGTGGCCGGTAGGGGTAACCATACACCCTATAAGCAGCATATTTTGTTGTGGAAGACTTTGCCAAGTTTTGTTACTTGTTGTCAAAGGTGTACCTTATAGGCCAGTCAAAAGTGACACAAAAAATGGCTAAATTCGCAAAACATGATGTATCTCTGATTTTTTTAGTATGTTGTTTGGACCCATTAGGGCTATGTATACCCAAGTTTTCAACTCTCAAAAAGTTGTGGAAAAAGTTTTACACACAAAAAACCGCGAAATTTTTGGACTTGTTTCAGATTCTGCTCTATATCTCCTAATCCATGCATTCTTCGTCGAACGCTATTCTATACGTTTGTTAAGAGCATTAAATGTGTGATAATGTATGCCCAACCGGAGCTCTGTAGGTCAATTGGTTACTGAATTACGGCACTTTGAAAATAGGCCAGGTTTTCCAAAAATTGAACATTTTAGTTTTAGACCTTCTTTGGACCGAAACTGCGTCGAAACCGTTGATCCTACGAGTAGAACTTGCAGAATATACTTTGTAGGCAATTTAATTAGATTTACATTAAGCACAGAGCGGGGTCTGTATGGCTCGTATTTCTCTAAAAATCTCAAAAAACCCATATAAGAAAAAAATCGCATTTTTCCAGAAATGTACCTAACCACTTCTTGTTGCATGAAGTGAGATTTAAACATGCAAAACGTGTTTGTTATGAAATCTACGGGAGGGCGGCCGCCGAGGGCCCCGTGGTCCGGGGGAGGGGGGGGGGGCACGCCTTGGATTTTTTCAAATGTAATTAATGAATTATACTTTTCAAACTAATTTATAATTCATATTCCTTTTTCAGTGCAGCTATGACCTCCCGTGAAACAGAGAGGCTCTTGCTTGGCACTGAAAGGTCACAAATACTGTTTGCAGAAGACAATGAAAATGTAGAAATTGTAACTGCCAAATTCAAAAGCACCCTTGAAAAACTTGAAGAAGAAGGCCCGACCGCAAAACTTTGGGTACTCTACTATCGAATGACCTTACTTATGAAGCAATTCATTCAAGCCGAAAGGATGGGAGATAGGAACCTTCACCTGCAAATAATCAGCCGAAATGCTCCCATTCTTTCACTCGTCTGGACACATCTTCTACGTGAAAAGTGCTCGTTTATATTTACAAGATATGAGCATTCTGCAAGACCGGATGGACCCAAGCGAATATCAATTGTTCACGAAAGGATGCTTCACCATCCGCAGATCCAACAAATTTTGGTCAGGTCTGTGGACTGACTTGACAATTGTACAGGTATTCATGCGTTCAATGAAGAGCCAGGGTGGCCTAACCCATGGCAGAGGTATTTCTACAAGTGTGCTCTCTCGTTGGAAAGACGGGATGGTATATATTGTACCCTTGGAAAAGAAGCACTACATGAGACAGACATTCGGGGAGTGATCGGTCCATACAAAGTATAAAGAGGAGAACGTGCTTCTTATAAATTTCCAGGATTCATAAAGGAACTTAAGGCTATTAATGAAATATGACAGGTTAAAACAATTTAATACGGATACTAACATAACAATAAAATAATACACCCTCGTCAAAATTTAAATAACTGGTTCAGACACCAATCCAAGAAAAGCTACCTCATAAATCAACTTGGACAGTTGTAAACGAGGGATACAAAACTATCACCTCAAAGAATATTACAGTTTAAATAAGAAAATATCATAAATAAAAATTAGAACAGAAACATGTTTATTGTGTTGTGCGCGTGCTCGGACAAAGAAAGATTTGAGTACTTGACGGGAATTCACTTCCGATCGACCATACGATTAAGTCGTGAACCCCGTACTGCGAGTCGGTAAATCATGATAATTATGGGAATACACTCTAAATGGCTAATACAAAATATAAATGCACTGACATAGTCTACCCTTACATAAAATCAATCATACACGAATAGTATATTTACACTTATTTGACTGCCGATCAATCGGTCTTAAGTCATGCAAAATAACACAGGGCACCCACGTGACAATAAGGATATCGGCATGCCGTTTGCGACCTTTAAACTGACAAGTTACAATGCTTGGCAAAAATCCAAGCAACAACAACAACCAAATTATAATGCCCCAGCGGCCTGAATACAAAAATTACATGTTACACTTCGATTAATACGGACTGAAGTGTGAGCATGGGCATCTATCCCAATTAACATCAAAAGCAAGCTATAATTTACAAGGCAAGCAATCTACGAATTAGTTACAGGAATGCATAGCGTGCACGCTGCTTCCTTATCAACATACAGAGATCTGAGTACATAGGTCTGTCAAGCTCAAATGTGCCATAGTGTGTCAGCAGAAACTCCAAGCCTCTGAAATCGCGGAAAAATACATCATAAAACATCAAATTTTCTTGACCAACCACCCATGGGTGTCAAGATCCAAATATCAGCAACACGTCCCTCAGGTACGTTTACTGAAACATGAGGAGCAACGGAACCTGGATCACCTTGTCCAAATCCTGCTACCTCTTCGAAGAATATCATATAGCACACACACATCTCCATACCTGACCAATTGACCTCATTTGTACCCCAGATCCCGAATATAAATTACCACACAAAAATCTAATATATGACTACAGCAAGGCGGACGGCCTTCTGTAACAACATAAAGTTGTTCAAAGCAAAACAATCTAAGCATTTTCCTGGGTAAAAATACAACCAAAAAGACGGGAATTTCCCCCCATTGTCTAACATCAAATTTAAATGCAGTCCCATTTATCACCCTTATCTAAGGTTTCAGCCGTAAATAATCTCGCTAGTGTCTTACATTCATGTGCACAGCAACATGAAGGCGAGCACTCTATCAAGCAAAGCAACGGGTTAAAACCCAAGAAAAACACACAAGAAAATTAATCTAATATTTACACAAAGTCACGTGATGCTATTTAACTTATTATGTCAGTGAAACTAATCTACATGTAATCACAGCAAAGCAAAATTATTTACAAAAAGAACACAATTTCCCAATTAATTATACATGATCCCTCCCCGTCAAAATTAAATAAATTTAATTAGTACTCATCTCTTTCCAAGCTGCCCGGTGCCGAGATAGCACCCGCTATCTTCCTCCTTCATAGCCAAGCCCATAATGCCAGACATCAAATCATTGGATACGACACTATCCATTCTTGAGGCCATGGTGACGGTCATCTTGCTAAAGGAAATAAAGTTATTGTTATTATTTTCAGGCTCCTAAATATACTGCGTAATTGAGCTACTCGATTCACCCATAAGTTAATTGCAGTGTCGTAGACTTTCCCTACAATATGTGGATATATTCCACCTAATACAAAAACACAATTCTATGTTGCCCGTCACGCAACACAATAAAAATTTTCAAAGTATTTCGTGCTGCCTAAGCACCCGCAAAAGTTAGTCAATCAACGTGCCATGTCCTCAGACAGAATGACACCCTACTCGCTCGAAGATATCTAAAATTGTGACGCGTCTATTCACAGACCACTATATTTATATGATTCAATCAAATCGCATGTGGAAGGGGTAACTCGCTCCACAAAAAAATAGTAATAATACTCGCACGCACATCGGACACATCTCATTCAGCTTGTAAAAATCAGCACAAACAATTGACACTCGCGTGCAGAAAATTGCATCGTGGGAACATCTATTTATCAGAATTCGCGCCCAAACAATCTGCGCGGTCAAATTCGGCGTCTTTCTCTCATTGGCTATATTTCAAATAATACGGTGACACCACGGTGATGACCTTTCTCCCACTCTCATGTTTGGTCATAAACTCACTCTTCAGTTGGCCTATCATCTTCCTTCTCTAGCGTTTAATACCATGAAACATTTATACCTCTCTTTTTAACAAGTCAACGGATACATCGCTTGCATCTGCCTTTCTCTTTTTCTTGGAACCGGATATATTTAACCTGGCGTTGCTTCACTGGCGACAACGGTAGCAATGCATTGTCCATCCAGACAGACTGATATTTCAAATATGACCAAACTTTTTCTCAACTGAGCGATCTTAGCTGACGAAATAAAATTATTTGAGGACTTGAATGTAGGCATACATTCAAGGGCTCAATATGCTGAATATATGTAGGGTATTGGGATATTTCCTCCACAACAAGTTAACAGCATGTCGATATGCGACCTTCGCAAATTGCACGAGATACCTCTGACGTGAAAAAACTGATAGCCTGGTTCAATAACCATCCACCGTTCCCATCGATAGATAAACTCGTATCTATCAGCAGTGGCACTGTAGATGGCCCCTACATAAATTGCCACACTGCCCGAGAAGAAGGACTGAAATGGGTGAACCGAATTATTGGAAAAACGTTTGGGAATGTTAGTTTCTCTAGGAAAGAAAAAGTCCTCTCCTTGGCAACGCCTACCACCTCTATCAAGATCCACAAGAAGAGAGTCGATGTCAAGCCACTCACCATCTCCTAGCGCATGTGTATCATGAAAGTCAGACCTTCAGTTGAGCTCGCTCCATTTCCAATGGCCCTATTTCCGACAAAGGGATGCGTAAAGGCACAAAATCAGCTTTTTACGCTGCCTTCACTCAAGCCACAGAGAACGTCAGTGTGCAGGCAAAAACATTTGCTGTCGTCGATGGAGGATACCTCCTCCATAAATTCGTGTGGCATCGGAATGATTCGGTACAGGCTATCACAGCAAGCTACTTAAACTACATATTCAACCACTTTGGGAGAAATGTGTGTGTAGTCATCGAAGGGTATCCTGAGGATGGCGCCCAAAAGAGCACCAAATTTGCAGAGCAATCACGACGGTATTCTGCAGCATCCGCAGAAATTGTGTTTGACGCATCGACCATCATCACAGTCCCCCAAGAGAAGATGCTCTCGAATGACAAAAACAAGGTTCGTCTCATTGAGCATCCCTGTTCTGCTTTTGCTCTCGAGGGGATTGAGACAAGAATATCAAAAGAAGACGCAGATCGCGATATCGTCGTGACTGCTCTGCAAAAAAGTGCCTCCAATGACCACGTCTTTGGAGAGTATGTGGATTTGCTTGTGTTCCTCTGCGGTCTAGGATCCACTAAAACGAACGTCTACTTCCAGAAGAGTGGCAGAGGTGGGGAGGGTTGCGTCCAATTCTCCACCAGCTCATTCAACCAAGGGGAAATGGAGCTACCACCTGGATTTGAACTTTTCATCCACGCATTTACTGGGTGCGACACCACCTCTGCCCTCTTCTGGCAGGGGAAGATGAAAATGTGGGGACACTCCAGACAAAATCAAGCCCTAGTGGACCAAGCAAGAGTTTTCCTCGAGACAGATGCCACACACCAACAATTCACAGCAGCCGGTGACAAGTGCCAAGTTGCCCAACATGGAGATCAAACGACAGACACCCTCAACGATGTACGATTCAGTACTTTTGTGAAGACAGCAGCCAACGCCAAAGCGAATCTGACCCTTTTTCCCCCAGCCACAGAGGCTACGTAGTATCACCACTACCGCACATACCACCAGGTGCAAAAGTGGTTGGGGGTGAAGAAAGAGGCCACCGACTGGGGTTGGGAATTGACCTCAGCTGGGCTCTTCCCCATTGCCAGTTGGCAAGCTCCTGCCCCCGCAGAGCTCCTAAAACCCCTCTCTTGCAAATGCAAGAAGGGGTGCAGAGGTGGCTGCACTTGCCTGAAAGCAGGGCTCAGATGTCCTGTGATGTGTGCTACCTGCTTCTGGGAAAACGTGCTAGAACCCTGCCCTTATCATCATTGAAGAGGACGACGACGACGAGCCTCAAGACAACCTTGACGATCCACCAATACTGGAGTACCTACGTACAGGGGACGAAAACGACGAGCCAACAATAGTGGAAGACCTACCTATTGAAGAGAGCAACGAACGTGACGGCCCAGGGCCATCAAAAACAAGGCGACGAGTTTGACTATGTGTCTAATTTGATTGACTGATTGATTAAGTTACTGTACTTTTGATTTGTTATGTTTATTTTATTATTATTATTTTATTATATTATTTTATATTATAATATTATATTAAAATACATTTCACAGTTTGTTTAAATAATTATATGCCTTCTTTTTCATTACCAAAACAAACAAAAAAAGGATAGGAAATAGTATGGAACATTTCTGGAAAAATGCAATTTTACCTTATATGGGTTGTTTTGAGATTTGGAGAGAACTACGAGGCTTACAGACCCCGCTCTGCGCTTAATTTAAAGAAAATTAAATGGCCTACAAATTATATTCTGCAAGTTCTACTCTTAGGATCAATGGTTTCGACGCAGTTTCGGTCCAAAGAGGTCTAAATCTAAAATTTTCAATTTTTGAAAAACCTGGCCTATTTTCAAAGTGTCTAAATTCGGTAACCAATTGACCTATAGAGCTCCGGTTGGGCTTAATTTGTCAAACATTTGATGCTCTTAAGAAATGTATAGAATAGCTTTCGACGAAGAATGCATGGATTAGGAGATATAGAGCAGAATCTGAAAAAAGTTCAAAAATTTCGCGGTTTTTGGTGTGTAAAACCTTTTCCACAACGGTTTGAGAGTTGCAAACTTGGGTACACATAGCCCTAATGGGTCCAATCAGCATACTAAAATATCAGAGATACATCATGTTTTGCGAATTTATTGTCACTTTTGACTGGCCTATTAGCTATCAGAACCTATCTGACACTATTCTTTTTTGGACAAGTTGTGTGACATATGGTGTGTGATTCAGCTTCCGTTTGTTCAGCAATCCGTCTGACATTCCTATCAGGCGGTATGGCCTCGTTTAGTGATTATCAGGGAACGGATTTATATGTAAATACATATCTCTTTGTGAAGCTAAATTTAATTATATTTTGTATTATCTTTACAAATCATGGTGTGAGGAGTTAAAAAATGGAGAATTTATTTTCCATATTTTTCCATATTTTGGAGTTTAGCACATGATGTTCCATATTCTTAGTCATTAAGGTCAATACAGTCCATATTTCGGCAAAAAAGTATTAAATTCTATTAAATTAGCAGTCTTGTCAATAATGGAGAAACATTCAATATTTTAACTGGGGTGCAACTCATCATCAAGCCTGTCCACGCCTGAGTTTTTTTTTTGTCGTGTGGCCTCCTGAGAGGCCAAGTGCAGGTCTTTCTAGTCGACGCCCGTGGGCGACCTGCGCGTCAGGATGAGGGATGGAATAGATGAAGATGAATGAAACTGGGCAAGGATGTGAAAAGAAGTGGCCGTGGCCTGTCAAAAGGTACCGTCCCAGCATTTGCCTGGTGTTGAAAATGGGAAACCACGGAAAACCATTTCAAGGACGGCCGACGGTGGGGCTCGAACCCACGCGTCTACCGAGTCAGCAGAGAGCTTGGCCCCATGGCCTAACGCTGCGCTTTAGCCAGCGTAGCCACTACTGTCGGTGCCTGTGTTGATAAGGTAAGGTGATAATCGGCGTGGTGAAAGAGAGATGATTGAACTCGGAAGAGGTGAGATCAGCTGAGCATCAGAATCACACATAACATCGACTATGTCTGTCCCATAATTTCGTTACTCAGTAAATCCCATTCATAGACGATATGCCAGTAGTTTCCGGATTATTTCGTAATTCGGACATTCCCCTTAATGGCGCAATACCTCCATCTACTGTAAGGTAGTTCCTACCAGTGATTCACAGTTTGAATTAGCAGTGAGACGGATCGTAGTGTTCTTGTACGTACCGCTATGTCTACAAGTGCAGTGTTTTCAGTTGCCTATTGACATTCATTGAATACATTTACATTGTTACAAGATGCCTTAAGTAGCACAGTCAACCAGTTTAAAATTAAAAAGTTACGTAACAGAATTTAAAGTAGATGGTTTATCAACTGACAGTAAGGTATTATTTTGTAATTTGTGTCAATGTTCAGTGGCATCTACTCAAAGGTTCCTGGTGCATCAACACATTTCAACCAGTAAACATCAGAATAACAAACTACGAAATTCCAAGCTGAGACAGTTGTTTCTGACACAACCATCAACTTCAAGTGTAACGTCCGAGTTCAACACCGATCTCTGCCGCGCTCTCATCTCTGCTGACATCCCTCTCTTCAAACTGAACAATCAGTACTTCAGGGAATTCCTCGAGAAAAATACTAACCGAACTATCCCGGATGAGTCAACGTTCAGAAAAACCTATGTTTCAGCCATATACGATGAAACTGTTCAGAAGATAAGACAAGAAATTAGAGTCGGTCCGATTTGGGTTTCCATTGACGAGACGACAGACAAAGAAGGTGGGCTAATTGGCAACGTAATCATTGGTTTGTTAAGTGAAGATTATTGTAAACGGATTCTTTTACACTGTGATGTTCTAGAAAAGTGCAATAACAAAACTGTAGCAAAACTGTTCAATGAAGCTATGGGTATCCTCTGGCCATAGGTAAAGCCCTGCGCGGATGCGGATATCCGCAACATTTTTCGCCATGCGGATATTCTTTGCATGTATTTGCGGATAGCGGATAATCTGCGGATAATGTTTGGATTAAATTTGCGGATAGTTTTTAGAATACAATCCGAACTTGTTGAATATCATGGGGAAAGTTGGGTAACTGTGCGCAGCGGGTAATCGTGCGCACCTATGTTTTTCGAGTTGGTAGTACAACTAGCAACTCAGTTCACTGCTACCCTAAAGTTGTGATCGTACCTATCAGATAGGGACAGTCAGCATGATGCCAGTCGCTATGTGATAACCGGAGGCTTGGATGAAGAAACTTAACACGTTGCATGTTATTTTCTGTAGCCAGCAAATAAGAAGGCAAGACTACAGTTGTGATTCAATTATTTAATATTAAATGTAGTAAATGCCAGTGTGTACAGTGGTTTTGCATGTATTTATTTTTCAATATAATATATTAGTTTACCAGGATTCAGTGAGTTACGTTTTTAAAGCAGAGTGGGGTAATGGTGCGCAGAGCATATATGATACAAGTAAATACAACGCGGCATTAATGGCAAAATATCTCGTGTTAGTTCTCCAGATGCCAAGAAATTATACGCGGAAAACGGAAAAACTCCTACCCAGCAGAAAATGTGCAGAAATCTCGACGTGCAATTAGGGATGATGGGAGGAAAATAAGGGAAGTGGGGAGAAGTTTCAACATTCTCCAGTCAATCCTACCAAAGCAGTTGCTGCAAAATTGTCTTGCTCCACCTCGTCTAGTCCGTAAAGCTGTTTTACCAACGAAATGGAGTCATAATTATCCTAATACCTTTTGACATTGGCAAAATTATTTTATGGCTTAACGCCCAAAAAGCTTTTCAGACGGTTCGAGTTCAAGTTTGCAGAGGAGAATAAGATTCCCCATAATTTCCATTAAGTTAAAAGTCGAGCAGGCAAATATTGGTTGTATGAGTTCTTGAAGAGATATCCTGCATTAACGTTGAGACAACCTGAAAGAACAAGCCTAAATTGGATTGCCTCCTTTAATGCTTACGAAACGAAGATATTTTATTCTAATATCCAAAACTGCAGAATTTTAGTTCATTGCATTGTTATGCTTTTGTAAAAAGCATTGGAATATTCTATTGTTAATGCACAGTGCAAGTTTCTGCCAATTCACATTGTATTAGTATGGCTTTCCAACATTCATCCCATGCGCACAATTTCCCAACCCATGCGCATGATTACCCTGCTGGGTGGTTAATCGTGCGCAAATGCATGTTTGCGAGATTTCGAATTAAAGTCCATCATATTTATTTTTGAACTAAATTTGTTTCTGCACATCGAATATAGAGTTACTAAGGCTCCCTTATTCATAACTGCAGTTGTGTTATCTATTATTTCATCATCACAAGACCGATTCTTGCTTAAGTGCGCACATTTCCCCCACTCTCCCTTATTAGGGCCCGGATGTTTATGGCATATCATATTTTTCCGTTATGGTTTTTCATGACAAATGTAAGATGATGATTTACACTAGTCCCATTCAAATTATGCCATTAAGCACAATCAACACTCTGAACTGAAAAGGGTTGCAATTCTGGCTGTGTAACATTCATTTTAGACATAGCACATGACATACTGTACAGTACATAGCCTATGGATTCGACTTGCTGCTCAAATGTCTAAAAGATAAAGTATAAAGCAACACATTGAAAATATTATTGTAATGCCAGTAGATTCGGATAACAAACGTGTGTGTAAAAGTCGCGTGGATGCGGGGCGGATGCGGATAAAAGTCGTGCGGATGCGGGGCGGATGCGGATAACAGGCATGCGGATGCGGGGCGGATGCGGATAACAGGCATGCGGATGCGGGGCGGAGCGGATAACAGGCGTGCGGATGCGGGGCGGATGCGGATAACGTTTTGTCTATCCGCGCAGGGCTCTAGCCATAGGGCGTTCAGTATGATAAAGTGTTACTTTTTATTAGCGATGCCGCACATTATGATGAAAGCCGGAGAAGCAGTGTGAGTTATATATCCTAAGATGACGCATTCAACTTGTGTAGCACATGCCTTTCATCGTGTGGCAGAAGTGGTAAGAGGCAGTTACCCCAAAGTAGATCTATTGATTTCCTCAGTGAAAAACGTTTTTCTCTAAGCCCACAAAAGAGTTCATCTTTTGAATGAAATGTACCCAGAAATTCCATTCCCACCTAAGCCAGTTCTAACTAGGTGGGGTACGTGGCCGCAAGTGGTTGAATACTATGCTGAATATATAGACTCCATTAAAAACGTTCTGCATGCTATGGACTCTGAAGATGCAGCCTCAATTGAAGCTGCGCAAACAGTTGTTTGCGACACAAGTGTGAGGAATGACTTCATTTACATTCAGCATAATTTTTCTTGCTTCACAAAAACACTCAAAAGCCTCCAAACCTCGCATCTCTCACTTTCTAAATGTTTCGAAATTGTGAATAGAACTGTGGAACAGCTAAATCATGGTACAGGTAAAGTTGCAGATGTAGCAAAAATGAAGATGGACATTGTACTTTCAAAGAACCCTGGATATGAAAGAATGGGAAAGGTTGCTGCAATTATGTGTGGAGATTTAAGTGTCAAGTTAACGTTGGATTTAACCCCAGCAGACGTTGTAAAGTTTAAATATGCCCCCATTACCTCTTCTGATGTTGAACGAAGTTTCAGTCAATATAAATCGGTACTTAAAGACAATAGGAGAAGATTCACTATCCAGCACTTAACAGAAAATTTTGTGATCCATTGTTTTGGTAACAGAGATTAAAATATTGCGTGTTCTTCAAGTCGCCTCCGTAGCGTAGCGGTCAGCATGGTTAGCTGCCGCCCCGGAGGTCCTGGGTTCGATTCCCGGCTCTGCCACGAAATTTGAAAAGTGGTACGAGGACTGGAATGGGGTCTACTTAGCCTCGGGTGGCCCAAATGAGTCGAGGGGGTTCGATTCCCCCTCAGCCATCCTCGAAGTGGTTTTCCGTGGTTTCACACTTCGTCTTCGTGGTACCTTCTTCAAGGCCACGGTCGCCTCCTTCCCTCTTCCTTGCCTATCCATCCTAACCATCCCTTACCTTCCCTCATGAGGCCCCTGTTCGCTTTGCAGGCGAGGCCGCCTGGGCGAGGTGCCAGTTGTATCCCCTTCCGATTCGATGTTCCCCGCTCTAGGACACTGCCCGTAGAGGCGGTAGTGGTGAGTTCCCTCGCTGAGTCCGTGGGTTCCACCAACCTGGAGGGTAAACGACTAAAAAAAAAGCGTGTTCTTCAAAGATCATATTAAAATGAGAAGTACAGCATTATGGTTCATGTAGATCTACTTTCTATAGCTTCTTTGAACTTTGATATCAAATAGAAATGATAGTGTTTTGTAATTTTAAGTCCATATATAATTCCATATTTCAATTTAAAATTACGAGCCTCACAGTAGTCGCATATGATGTGTAACATCTGACATAGAAGAAACCTCACGTGAAATTGTTGATACACCGGTATTATATAATATTATTGGCACAAATATTAATCTATTGCAAAAGGGAGTGTTTTACAGATATTGTAGTTTATAATACGGAACTCATTTTATTAAATAATTTGTAGCTTCCACCAGCACTAGCCTAAATAAAGATTACGATATGGATCAACTAGATTAATGGACGCGACACCACTCATAACCTTAAATTCCTTATAAATAGGCCAACTTGCGAGTAGGCTAAATCCAATGTGCACAGCAGTAGATCATGAAAGGCTTGCCCAGTTCCCGGACCTCTTGATTCACAGATCAACACGTAATTTCATATGGATTCTGTTAAAATGAGTCATATTGATATGATAAATATCGTTTAAAACGATAATCTGGTAGCAAAAATATCTATCCCGACCGGGATTCGAACCCAAGATCTCTAGATTCACAGTCAAAGACGCTAACACCACGGCTATTTCGACCACGCAAATATTGAGCAAAACATGGTTTATTTTCACGTACCAATAATACTGCATTACGGAATTAAGTTTCATTTATATTTTTCTTGTTTCGATAATGTTCCTGCGTGAAATTGAGTTTAAAATGCCTTATGAATAGGCCCTCTTCTGAGTAAAGATAATGTGTTCAGCAACTTGAAGAGGATTTATTGTAGGAATATTTGTAATGGCGCCTCCAAACCTTGAAGTAATCCGTATGAGATATACATTCCACAGCAGTCAGGAAAGATACGATCCAGCTGGCAGTGCGTCTTACACACTTCCATCCGATCCACTTCCGTCCCATTTTTCAAAATCACTCAAACAAAAATATCCAGCAACCGAGTGGAAAGATGTTACACATCAATAACTGAATATATGTACATATTTCATGAATTATTAGTACATATAAATCCGTTCCCTGGTGATTATGCTTAACTTTTGGACACTAGTGTAGCCTAGATTCCATATCAGATAGCTAGAGTTTCCAATAGTCTGGCTACACGATTTAGCTATGGTGGTGTTCCCCGGGCTGTGTGTTGTGGGCAGTGGCGGATCCAGGCCTTGCGGGGCCCTGGGCGATATGATAAGGTGGGGCCCACAATAGGAAATAAAAAAAAAATCAAATCAAATGGAAAGTAATTTTGTAATAATAATAAAATAAGAATAGTTATAATATTTTGAATACACTACAGTACATTTTTTTAATAATATGAAAGAGACTTTTAAGTCCCTTTGAAGAAGATTATGTAAACTATCAAATATTAAAAATATTACTTTGCGACTATTTTCCCGGCTGATATCTTCTCTTATTTCACTGAAATCTTAACATGCTAAACGGTTACGGGAGGTCAAAGCTGCACTGAAAAAAGGAATATGAATTATAAATTAGTTTGAAAAGTATAATTAATTAAGTAATTAATATTTTTTTTAAATCCATGGCACGGGGCCCCTTAGACCGCGGGGCACTGGGCGGTCGCCCTCCTCGCCCTCCCCTAGAACCGCCCCTGGTTGTGGGGGAGATATCCACCCATAAACCCGTCAATACATCTTATTTTTAATTTATCTCGTGGCGATGTTACTAGCATTATTGGCTGTCAGAGGCGGAAGACCGGCCACGATTCCCGGCTGTGCTAAGAAATTTAATTCTGTTGTTGTTGTTTCATTTTGGAGCTTGCTCATCGTATGCATTTCAACTCCGAGTATTTGTGAGTGTAGAACTTTGCCTGATAACCTGTATCTATAATAGTTTGTAAGCTATTTATAAGTGAGGTGAGGATTGAGACGGACACTCAAATTAACTTTGTTGATGTTGAAAACATTTCTTAGCAGACAAAGTTGGGGTCTCCTCCCCATATTAGCAGACAAAGTAGGGGTCCCTTCCCCATCTTAGCAGACAAAGTAGGGGTCCCCTCCCCATCTTAGCAGACAAAGTATGGGTCCCCTCCCCATCTTAGCAGACAAAGTATGGGTCTCCTCCCCATCTTAGCAGACAAAGTAGGGGTCTCCTCCCCATCTTAGCAGACAATGTAGGGGTCCCCTCCCCATCTTAGCAGACAAAGTAGGGGTCCCCTCCCCATCTTAGCAGACAAAGTAGGGGTCCCCTCCCCATCTTATCAGACACAGTAGGGGTCCCCTCCCCATCTTAGCAGACAAAGTAGGGGTTCCCTCCCCATCTTAGCAGACAAAGTAGGGGTCACCTCCCCATCTTAGCAGACAAAGTAGGGGTCCCCTCCCCATATTAGCAGACAAATTAGGGGTCCCCTCCCCATCTTATCAGACAAAGTAGGGGTCCCCTCCCCATCTTAGCAGACAAAGTAGGGGTCCCCTCCCCATCTTATCAGACAACGTAGGGGTCCCCTCCCCATCTTATCAGACAAAGTAGGGGTCCCCTCCCCATATTAGCAGACAAAGTAGGGGTCCCCTCCCCATCTTATCAGACAAAGTAGGGGTCCCCTCCCCATCTTAGCAGACAAAGTAGGGGTCCCCTCCCCATCTTATCAGACAAAGTAAGGGTCCCCTCCCCATATTAGCAGACAAAGTAGGGGTCCCCTCCCCATCTTATCAGACAAAGTAGGGGTCCCCTCCCCATCTTAGCAGACAAAGTAGGGGTCCCCTCCCCATCTTAGCAAACACGCAAAAAAGCAATTCCCTCCATTGTGCCAAAAGTTGAAGAGCTAAAGGGCCTGGAAAGGTTTCAAATTGTGAGTCTTGGAGAGCTCTATCAAACTAAAAAAATCACTTCCGGCCTAAATGCAGTTCCGGAAAAACGGTTACGTCTCAAAACTCACGAGCTGGAAATAGTTACAAATAGTGTCAAAACTCACGACTGCAAACTAGTAGCTGAATAAACATTCTTAGTACAGTACAGCTGGAATGGTTTAGTTCCAAAAACTGTGCTATGGTTGGCTTTTTGTAAATCGTTAGAAAAGCACAAAAAATGCTTAACTATGAATTTTAGAATAATTAGCACGATCATTATGTCGGAAAACTAAAAAAAAAACATTGAAAAGCGTTTTTCTCTGAATCGACGTATTTTAAAGATGAAATGAAAATCCACAGCCTGCTTCCAGTCTCCGACCGGGTCAGGAATGGAATGAATGAAGCCCCCATCTAGCGGCGAGGATATGAACTGTGCCGGCTGCCGAGGCCTGACGCACTCCTCTGGGGCAATGATTAAATGAATGACAGATGAAATGAAATGATAGTGGAGAATGTTGCTGGAATGAAATTTTGACAGGGAAAACCGGAGTACCCGGAGAAAACCCTGTCTGCCTCCGTTTTGTCCAGCACAGATCTCACATGGAGTGACCGGGATTTGAACCACGGACCCAGCGGTGAGAGGCCGGCGTGCTGCCGCCTAAACCACGGAGGCTTCGTATTTTAAAGATGAAAATGAAAATCCACAGCCTGCTTCCAGTCTCCGACCGGGTCAGGAATGGAATGAATGAAGCCCCCCATCTAGCGGCGAGGATATGAAGTGTGCCGGCTGTCGAAGCCTGTCGCACTCCTCTGGGGCAATGATTAAATGAACGACAGATGAAATGAAATGATAGTGGAGAGTGTTGCTGGAATGAAATTGTGACAGGGAAAACCGGAGTACCCGGAGAAAAACCTGTCTGCCTCCGTTTTGTCCAGCACAGATCTCACATGGAGTGACCGGGATTAGAACCACGGACCCAGTGGTGAGAGGCCGGCGTGCTGCCGCCTAAGCCACGGAGGCTCGTATTTTAAAGATAAGTTTTTTTAATAAAAAATGTAGAGGACACTGTCACCTACAATTTGTCTCATTGAGGTCATGTCATACGTTTTGAAATTCAGAAGCTAGGTGGCGCCAAAGTTTCCAAAAAAGTTTTTTTTTTTCACTTTTTGTCCTAGAGAAAATAGTTTTTTTTTCCCCAAAAGAGTGAATCAGAAATTTGTTCGTCTCAAAATTGTCTGCAACATTTATTTAAACGTTTGTTTCCTCCGACTTACCGTTCCAAAGTTATAGCGCAGCAAATGCAACGCTGCGTAGTCAAGGCTACTATTGTTACTGCGGAGAGAACGGTGGGCATAATTTAGACAGGGACCGGTGTCGGACAGCTGCCTAAAAGGCTCGGTCAAACAGGACGCGGGTTGTGTTTGTTAATTAGCTCAAACAATCATATATATTTCAATCGCAACGTATCAATCATAACTGTACACATATTAACCTTTGTGCCATCTAAATAATACAATTTTCACACTTCGGCAGACTATAACCTTGGAACGGTAAGGCAGAAGAAAAAAATGTTTCAATAAATGTTGTAGACAATTTTGAGAGGAACAAATTTCTGATTCGCTCTTTTGTTAACAAAACATTTTTTCTAGGACAAAAAGTGAAAAAAAAAACAACACTTTTTTGGAAACTTTGACGCCACCTAGCTTCTGCATTTCAAAACGTATGACATGACCTCAATGAGACAAATTGTAGGTGATAATGTCCTCTACATTTTTTGTTTAAAAAACTTTTCTTTAAAATACGTCGATTCAGAGAAAAACGCTATTCAATGTTTTTTTTAGTTTTCCGACAAAATGATCGTGCAAATTATTCTAAAATTCAGAGTTAAGCTTTTTTTTGTGCTTTTCTAACGATTTAATAAAAGCCAACCATAGTACAGTTTTTGGAACAAAAGGTTTTTTTTCTGTGCAGCTGTCCTGTACTATCTACTTAGTCTCAAAACTCACACTCCGAGAGCACATGCCTGCTATGACCGCAGGAAGCATGATCTGTACGGTGACTCACACTGACCTTCAACCCATGTTTATCCATCCAGTTTCAGAATGCGATTTTGTTTGTATTGTTTTAACAGGAATTATCTACCAACCGTAGACCAAATTCTCCAAGTATAACTCAGTCATTCTGCTTGGTGACATCAAGCAGGCCTAAAAAAATTCATTGGAATCATGGAGGTCGTTATTTTGTGTTTTCAAAGAAGAACTGGCTTGGCTCGTGAGTTTTGAGACTGGCCCAGTTACAGAAACCAGCTAGAACCTACTTTTACTAACCCTCATTTTGAAATTACTGAATTTTGAGACTCGTGAGTTTTGAGACGACACGGGAAAAAACAGCTTGCTTCTTTACTCGTTTTCTTTTTTATTCCAATCCTAGCTAAATTAACTTATTTACTTAATTCTTTCTTTAACGTGTTCCTCGGCGTTTTTGATTTTTTGAAAAATCTTCACACCAGAAGTAGTTATAATTTTATTAAAGAAGCCAATGGCCATGTACTTTTCTTTTCAGGACAGGTCAGGGAAGGGATATTGGAATGAAATCGGCCGTGGACCTATTGAAAGGAACCGTCCCGGCATTTACCTGGTGGTGAAAATGGGAAACCACGAAAACCATTTTCAGGATGGCCGAGGTGGGATTCAAACCCACGCTCTCCCGATGCCAGCGAGGCGCATACTTAATCCACATTAATAATAATAACGCAACAACCATAGAAGTATAATAATATAAACAGTATATATATATATGTATTTGTGTTTAACTGTGATTAATAAACATCATATAGCCTACTAGTAAAGGGCCCTACACACGTCCTGATACGACCACCCTAATGTAGGGCCTGACATCGGTTGACCCGACAGCTGGATCGTGTGTAGGACAGTTGTCCCCTACTTCACTATCCAACCGACCCATCAGGCTCATTTTGTCGATTAACATTTTGACGAACATGGACGCAAAAAAGTGACTATCGTCGAGTTCCTCGAATGTTGGAGGGAGTGCCGGTGTTTATGGGACGTCGAAGATGAGAGTTTTCCAACAGAGACAAGAGAAATGAATGCTACAGTTTACTGCTGGAAATGTATTATAAAAATAACACCTCATGCTACAGTGGGAGTTATAACAAGAAGTTCCGTAAAGAACTAAAGAGCCTACTTTTCTTAAAATGTAAGATCTATGCCAATGATTAATCTATATGGATCTATCTAGAATAATGACGAAATTAAGTTGGTAATATCGAAATTTCTAATTAGTTCGAAATACTGTATACCTGGCATACTGTAGCCTAATAGAGAACTACAGTTGGCAGCCCTGGTGACTGAATATATTCTTAGTTCCATCTCTTAAGGTACAGAATACAAAATTTGGTTGAAGTCCAATGGATAGCATGGACGTTACATGCAGTTAAACATTGGATCTAACAGCGCGCGTAAAATCATGTTGGCAACAATGACATAGGTACATGTATTGGTCAGAAATAATCTGAAATAATATGATCTATTGTCGTATCAATTTTGAATAAAATCCATTAGTTAGTATAGAAGTTACATGCATTTTAAAATTGGATCTATCAGCAGGCTTAGAATCATGTTGCCAGCACTGACGTATATTAGTTACTCCAAATTAATCTAGAATGCCAGGTACTATACGTGTGCAAAGTTTAGAGCTATTGGCTTGCATACTTTCTGATATATTGATATTAGGGTAACAAAAATAGAGACAGTATTTACTAACAGTTGGCAGCCCTGGTTACTCTTAAGAATCGGCATATACATATCTGTTATGGTACACATAGCACACACGAAATTTGGTTGAAATCCAAATGATAGTATAGAAGTTACATGTATTTAAAGTTGGACCTCTCAGCAGGCTTAGAATCATGTTGGTAGCACTGACGTATATAAGTTTCTCCAAATTAATATAGAATGTCAGGTACTATACGTGTGCATAGTTTAAAGCTGTCGGCTAGCATACTTTCTGATATATTGGTATTTGGATAAAATAAATTGAGAGCATTTATTAACAGTTGGCAGCCCTGGTGGATCTTAATAATACGTTCAGTCATGTCTGTTTATGTACACATAGCACATACGAAATTTGGTTGAAATCCAATTGATAGTGTAGAAGTTATATGCATTTAAAATTTGGACCTATCAGAAGGCGTATATTCATTTTGGCAACACTGCGATGTATGGCCTCCTGGAAATTAAACTGCAATATTATTATCTATACGTGTGCCAATTTTGAAATAGCTCCTATTCATACCTTCCAAGATATCCAACATGGAGCTCAAATTTCAATTGCGATTTTTCAGCAGTTGGTAGCACTGACATCATTTTCAAATATGGGCGTGAGATTTACTCCTACCAAATTTTGTTTCGATTGCTGCAGCCGTTTAGGAGTTGATAGGGGGGGACACACACACAGCCAGACAGACAGAAGGACAGACAGACAGACAGACAGAAGGACGGACAGACAGACAGACACACATTTGCCCGATCTCATAAGTCTACTTTTTCCTCATTTTTGCAAAATGTGAAAAGTAGGCTAAAACATGTAAAACATGCGAGCCGCTTACAGAAGAGAAGCGCGGAAGGTAAGTAGATCTCCTCTTCTGCAACCACGTCTTAGACCACACTCTTCTTTTCTTTCTACGTTCATCATCTGAAATAATAACTGCGCACAAACAGTGCTGGATTACCCATTAGGCCCGACTAGGCACAGGCCTAGGGCCCCCAATTATCTGGGGCCCCCCAAAAGAAACAAAAAAAACTAAAAACTGGAAAAAAGAAGAAGAAAAAACTCCTCGCTCCGGGGCTCGGGGCCTATCCCCACTCCTCTCCCCGCGACATTGACATTAACAAACAAGGCAAAGTTTATTTGGAGATTTCGGAGAAATTTTCTTTTTTAGCTGAGTTGGAACTATCAGAAAATGAATGTCAAAAAGCGATTTCTAGTTTAGTTAAATTTTATTCCGAAGATTTAGAAAAAAAATATCCAGTACTGAGAAAGTTTCAGCATTAGCCTATATTAAATTACAATGTCCTTTAAAAGCTGAGTTCACTCATTCTGAACTTCACGCAATTCTTATTTGAGACAAGCTTGAGTCTGTTTTCCGAGCGTTGAAATTGCTTTTCGCATTTTCCTGACCCTCATGATAACGAATTGTTCTGCGGAGCGCTCGTTTTCAAAATTGAAACGGATCAAAAGTGCGCAAAGAAGTATCATGTCACAAGAACGATTAGACATGCTAAGTTTAATGTAAATCGAGTCAGATGTTCTGCAGGAAATTGATTTTGATGACATTGTAGAAGATTTCATTGACCGAGAAAACAGAAAAAAAAAATGTTTACATTTTCCAGAAGTAAAGAATAGTATGATTTGTTAAATTGTTCATAAAATCATCTGAAATGTTTTCAAATAACGATGATCGTTTCAATTGAAATGTATGTATTTATGTATATATGATTTAATACAAAGTGTATTATTCACCTTGAGAAAAAAAACTCTTGTATATACCGTACTTTATTAAATGTACAGATGCTAAAAAATAAAATTATTTGAAAAACATAAAGGAGCCCCAAAAATCTGAGGGACTTGGGCCTCATTTTACCTGAATCCGGCACTGCGCACAAAGCTTCACTTGTCTTTTGATTTCGTGTTAAATATGGAGCCATTTTAAGAACACTTTAGCACCACAAGCGCTTGTTCTAAACTGGACTGGTGGTGGTAGTTGCCCCTTGTTTGGTTGGGTAGGGGAGTCGTGTCGGGACGTGTGTAGGAAAGGTCCCGACTCGACGGTCGGGCCCAATCCGTCGGGTAGGGTAGTCGTGTCAGGACGTGTGTAGGGGCCTTTAAGCCTACTGTCGACCAAAATATTATGTGCACTCGAGTTTGAAGGTTGTTTGTGAAGTAACCAACAGACCTACATAAAATCCAATAACATCATCATTTTCGTCGTTCTATTTTACGTTAGCTCATGTAGCTTTGGAATTCTCAATTTATATTTTAATACTTTTTATCGCAGTTGGAACACAAAAAGTGCCCGTTTTTAAGCGTGTTTCAACCATGCGTCACATTTAAGAATTATTATCTCACAAACCCGTCATCAGATCGAATCCAAATTTTAACAAAGTATACATTGGAATGTTGTATAACTGGTTTATTAATTTTAAAATTTTGTGTGTCCAAGAAGGAAAGTTGTTATTATTTTTGCAAGGTAACTTTTTCTCGGCTCGGGGTGGTTGGAAAATGTAGTTCTTGGTCGTGTTGTAATCCTTATACATCAAAAAGGTATGCTGTACAATTGTGAAATACGTAAATTAATTCACTTATTTTATATCGGTTTGTATTTGTACGGGGAATTAAGACATGGTTCACCAGTTAGCCGCCCCGGTGAAAGCTGTACAGCGTTGTCAAGACGGGCTCCATCACGCGTCATGGCACACCTCGCTCGGAAGTGATGTGCTCCATATCAGCAACGGTGTGCAGCATTTCCCGGAGCGGCTAGCTGGTGAACCATGTCTTAATTCCCCGTACAAATACAAACCTATATAAAATAAGTAAATTAATTTATGTATTTCATAGTCATACAGCATAACGTGTTGATGTATAAGGATTACAACGCAACCAGAACTACATATTCCAACGACCCTGAGCCGAGAAAAAGCTACCTTACAAAAATGATAACAACTTTGTTTCTTGGACACACAAAATTTTGAAATTAATAAACCATTTATACAACATTCCAATGTATATTGTGTTAAAATTTGGATTCGATCTGATGACGGGTTTGTGAGATAATAATTCTTAAATGAGACGCATGGTTGAAACACGCTTAAAAACGGGCATTTTTTGTGTTCCAACTGCGATAAAAAATATTAAAATATAAATTAAAAATTCCAAACCTACATAAACTAACGTAACATAGAACGATGAAAATCATGATGTTATTGGATTTTATGTAGGCCTATTGGTTACTTCACAAACAACCTTCAAACTCGAGTGCACATAATATTTTGGTCGACAGTAGGCTAAGTGAACAGGATCAGAGGATGAACGCGTGACGTTTGAAACATGTCATCCAATTAAGTAGTTTTTTTTTTTTTTTTTTTTTTTTTTTTTTTAGCGTATGGCTTTTAGTGCCGGGAGTGTTCGAGGACATGTTCGGCTCGCCAGTTTTGTAGCTGCTTCGAGACGGACACCCAATGGGTGAGCTACAAGTACCGTTGGGGAGGGAAGGAGGGAAGTTGGAATGTAAGGACGAGGAGTTGGAAGGTAGCGGCTGTGGCCTATAGTTAGGGACCAACCCCGGCATTTGCCTGGAAGGAAGATGGGAAACCACAGAAGACCATCTTCAAGGTTGCCGGTGGGGGGATTCGAACCTCCTCGCCTCCCGGATGTGAGCGACTGCCATCAGTCATGCCGTAACCACCACGGCTAACTCACCCGGTATTAAGTAGGTATTTGTGCATAACGAGTGTGTTAGTTTGTAGGGTATGTAAATACTTGTTTCCCGCCTATTGTAATTGGGCACAATTCGTGTTGACCGACTCAAAGGTTTTCTTTAATATAAATACAATAGCTAACACTTTACGAAAGAAATATCTATCCTCATTTAAAGGCAGAAAAAAAAATTGATGTAGGAGATATTTACTGATTGAGGAGTCATCAGTCACGTGTATTTGGTTGTGTATATAGAATGTATCTGATATCCTTTCTACTGTGGTGACTGTATAATTGTAACTACTGCAGTAGAATAGAGACTGCAAATAAGGTACCATTACGGCACTTGCCTGGGGTGAGTATGGAAGAACCCGGGGAGAAAACTGCACTCAGGATGACCACTGTAGGCACCGGGATTCGAATCTCTGAACTTGCTGCTCCCCATTTCAATAGTGTGCAGTCGGTTAATCTTGGTGTGGCCCACGTAGAGTACTCCAATTGAAGTTCATAAACCTTTTTTGCGGTCATTCGAGAGAATTCACTGCGGAGTTGTTTGACTTGTGGAGAATACTCAAGGTCGAGTTTTGAGAATAGAAACCAACGCTGCGCCATTAACGATTTTTATGAGTTATGATACCAATCCAAATGGTTTGCAGACATGCAAGTGGTGGTCTCCAAGTTACATTTTATCTCCCTCTAAACCTCGTCTCGTCTTTCATTTCTACTTAGAATAATTTGTAGGAGAGGAAATGAAATGCTCGTAAAATGTTTTGCATAACCACCAGTAAATTGAAAATACCTAACAAGCCCAAAGTTACGCCAACTGGTAATGCACCCCCCCCCCCCCCCCCCCCCCCCAGTTTGCGCTGTATGGATTTAGATCGACACAACTGTTTATCCTTTTGAACCACCTTGTGGTATGGTGTATGGTGGTAAACATTATTGGCTGTCACCTCTCAGGTCCAGGTTCGGTTCCCAGCTCTGCCAAGAGGGTCTGGTGTCTGCAACCTCGTTAGACCTCAGCCTTGTGACACAAGACGGTCAAGAGGTGTGTTCGATTCCTACTTCAGCCATCCTGAAAGTGATTTTTCATGGTTTCCCGGATGGTTTCTAAGTTACGTCCATGGCCGACTTCCTCCAATCATCACATCAATTGCAAATATACACGCCATAATAACATAGGTTATCAGTTTCCCCATTTTCAACTCCAGGCAAATGCTGGGACGGTACCTTCTGACAGGCCACGGCCGCTTCCTTGCACATCCTTGCCCAGTTCCATTCACCATCATTCATTTCATATCTCATTAACTCCTCTCATGAGTTTGGCGTCAGGAAAGGCATCCGGCCGTAAAAAACATCCACCACATAGACTCTCATCGCATCTCATCCCCGACCCCGTTGGAAAACGGGAATAATAAGGGACAGACATACAACACAATAACATAGGTTATCAAACACTTCTACTCACACACATCCTAGTACAAGAGGCTGAAATGACCATGGTGTCCAGGCCCTTAAATAAATATTTAAGGAAAACAATTATTCTTTTGAGACACTGGGATGCCGAAATTTTTCCCTGAAGGGAACATTTAACGTACGGTACCAGTAATCTGTTAATCCAGATCGCAGTCTCGCTGTTGCAACTTCGGGCACAGAGGGCGTCAGCCTTCAGATTGACATTCATCCCCATGTTCCCCCACTGATGACTGGCAATCCTCGTCCCACGGCGTAGCTGTGCGCGTTAAGTCACGTACTAAAACTGCGATGGGGCGCTGCAGCAAGTCTGGAGATTGGTGTTTCAGATCCCAGCTTTGGTAGCGGCTATACTGAGTGTGGTTTATCCACACTCTCTATTAGTACGAGATCCAGTATAAGAAATGTATACCATCTGTTATTTATTAGTGATAAGAAATAAATGATAGATAATATACTCATTGACATATCGCGAATAGGTTGCCTAGTTAAATTGCGTGCGGATAATATTAAATAATTAAATGTTTAATTGAAAATGAAAATCCACAGCCTGCTTCCAGTCTCCGACCGGGTCAGGAATGGAATGAATGAAGCCCCCATCTAGCGGCGAGGATATGAACTGTGCCGGCTGACGAGGCCTGACGCACTCCTCTGGGGCAATGATTAAATGAATGACAGATGAAATGAAATGATAGTAGAGAGTGTTGCTGGAATGAAATTTTGACAGGGAAAACCGGAGTACCCGGAGAAAAACCTGTCTGCCTCCGTTTTGTCCAGCACAGATCTCACATGGAGTGACCGGGATTTGAACCACAGACCCAGCGGTGAGAGGCCGGCGTGCTGCCGCCTAAACCACGGAGGCTTAATTAAATGTTTAATTAAATTTATTAAATCTACTTCTCTCATTAGTTATTTAAAAAAATCGTACACTAGTTAAGAGAACATACCCAACAGGATTGAAAAATTCAAGGTTGCCTTCTTCCCCCTCTGCGCAACTGTGGAGTTGCCAGATATAAGCAGGTGAGTAAATGTTTATTGATATACTCTCATCAGTTATTTAATCGTATATTATATCAAATGAAAGCTCATTTTTTTTCTGAATCTAACTGTATTAGGTTGCCTTATGAAAAAGGCGATTTTTTAAAATAACTAATGAGAGAAGTAGATTTAATAAATTTAATTAAACATTTAATTATTTGATATTATCCGCACGCAATTTAACTAGGCAACCTATTCGCAATATGTCAATGAGTATATTATCTATCATTTATTTCTTAACAGATGAGGGTATACATTTCTAATATCGGATCTTAGACTATCCTTTACTCGAATTACTATACACACACTACTACAGTCATAACAGAAACACAGGTTATCACATAAATCGAACACGCACACGAGTACATGAAGCTAGTGACCAAGATGCCTCTAGTTCCAAAGATAAATTAACAGCCATTACTTCAGGTGTCTGATCACTCGATGTGTCAGCTGTACGTGCTTTTTACGGTGTTTTATTAAATTTTCGAAACATTCTAGCCTACTCATGTAATTAGCTTTTCTTGATAGGTATGTGATTGCAAATTTCGTCACCTATAAATTTACATTATCGAGACTCTCACATCCTACGTCTCTCACTACTCAACTAACTCTGGTGTGAGCGCTGGAACGAGCTACGCTCTGCTTCATATGGCAGATGCTCCAGGCAAATGATGGAATGGTGCCTAAATTAAGGCCATCAAAATATAATTTGATTTGTATTCTTGCTACTGTAGTTCAACCTATATTTTGAAATAAAAACTATTTTAATTTCTCGGTTAGAGATAAGTTATCTTTCTTGTGCATCTTAAACTAATTCACCAAGCACTGTCGTGTCCTAGTACCTCTGTCACAAAGGACTTTAATTCTGGAACGAGGATTGAAACGGCATGCATTCAGCCACGTGAGGACAACTGAGAAGTGAGGTACGTTAGAACAGCACTCTGAGCCATTCTATATCTGGTTTTCCTTGGCGTTCAGCCATAAAGACCTTTCGTCACATGGAACTCATTTCAACTAACCCTCGATCCCAAAAAAGACTATAATAACAGTATTATTATTATTATTATTATTATTATTATTTATTACCGACCGGAGTAACTGTGTGCACTAAGGCGCAAGGCCAAGATATCTCCACACTCAGTTGACGTGTGGATTCGAACCCCACCGTCGGCGTCCTTGAGATAGTATTCCGTGGTTTCCCATTTACAACTCCATACAACGAGGGGATGATACCTTTCAATATGTCAAGGTCATTTCCTTCCAATTCGTTTGCTCAGTTTCATTCATCATCATTCATTTCATCTCTCATTAACTCCTCTGAAGTTGTTAACATCAGGAAGGGCATCCGGTCCCCACGTAGAAGACTCATCCCTCCTCATCCTCGACTCCGTAGAAACGCGAATAATAGACTAGGCTAAGAAGTAGAAGTACATTATTACGGTACTATTAGCATGTCTCAAAGGTAATGTCGTTTTTAAAAGTTTGGTGTTTTACAAGATAAAATTGGTTTTTCTTTGGTTCGCCAATGCTATTTACAGGAGGTTATGACTAGAATTGCGTATATTGCGAGAATGTATCAGTCTTAAGTTGTTGTTACACAATCACAAATTGAACTTACAAAGTTGGAGGTTAGGGTTCTTCTAAAGCACTACTGGAAACTGGATTACAAAGCTGCTGCCGCGGCTCGAAGAATATGTGAAGGGGAAGGAGAAGGTGTCGTTAGTGACCGTGTGGCACAACGATGATTCCAACGTTTCAACACTGGAGAAGAAAACACTACAGATTTACCGCCTTCTGGAAGACCTAAACTATGGGATATTGAGAATACGCGCGGAGTTTTGGAAGAAAATCCGCAAAGAAGTACTCGTAGGCTGTCAGAAGAACTTGGTGCATCAACATATACCATACATCGCCAGATTAAGAAACTTGGAAAATCAAACAGAAACTCTAAATCTGTACCTCATGAATTGACCCCTGAACTGGCTCAACCTAGAGTGGATATCTGTCGTCAGCATTATCGGTAACCCCATGGATGATATATTTATCAGGAGAATTGTCAAATGTAATGATTAATGGTCTGTTTCCACAACGCCGACGCCTTTGCACAGTCCCCGTCAACCCTCAAAGTCATCGTTAGAAAGGATCGGTTCGGGCCCAAAGTGATGTTGTGTGTCTGGTGGAATTTTGGAGGAGTGATTCACTGGGAGTTTGTTCCAAATGAGCGTGCAATGCGGATCTTTATTCTCAACAACTGGAAGGAGTTCGTGAAATGTTGAGACTGAGATACCCAGCATTAGTTAGCCGAAATAGAGTTTTCTCTCAGCAGGACAATGCGAGACCTCATACTGCACGAACAAACATGGTAACAAGTCAGGAATTGGGAGGAGTCGAACTGCTACCACATCCAGCATACAGTCCTGATCTTGCGCCTTCATATGGATCTTTTTCTATCCATGGCCCATTTCCTGCGTGGAAGAAATTGCGAAAACATTGAAGCTGTGGAAGTGGGTCTCGCCGAATTATTCACATCAAAACCCAGTGACTGGTACCGTTGCGAGATAAGAAACCTCGCTGAAGATGGCTCAAGACCATACAATCTGATGGTCTCTACTTTGAAGAATAGTTCAATTTCTTGTCAGAAAATTTGCCAAATAACATTTTCTTTAAAAAACGACATTATTTATGTACATGAGACATTCTCTGTATTATCATCATCATCATCATCATCATATATTATTTCAGTAGTATAGATCCCTCCTGCGGCACTCACAAGCGACCGATCGTGAAAATGAGCATTCAAATGAAAGAGAATAGACATTAGCAGTGACGAATTGCACTCTAATTCCATAAATATCAATAATTTCTTTAAAAAATGACTTTTAAAAAAATGTACGAAGTGTGCGATTTGCAGATACTGTTAGTGTATGAAAATACGCTCGATAATTGCTGTCCACTTCACATTTTGGTCGCTGTGACGCCCGTTTCATGCCATTTTAACATTATGATGTATTTCCTTTATCATTTTGCATGGATTTCAGAAACAGTAAATCAAAGGAATGAGTATTCAAATCGTATAATTTCATAAATATAGAATAACCGGTGAGTGTTACAGCACACTCAGCACACAAATGGCATTATCAGTAACAAATTGCATTCTAATTTCTTAAATATCAATTTTTGTAAGAAGTGTTCGATTTGCAAAACCTATTGGGGAAAGTGTGGTTTATGAACATGCGAGATTTCTCGCACGGGTCCGCTGATATATATTATGATGATCAAACAACAACCCCTGGCACTATACGGCCCATGACGGGCTAAGGCCGACCAAGCGACCACTGCCCAGCCATTCGGCCTGCAGATATTGGGGTGACGCGTGATCGGCGCGTCAGGTCCCCTCGGCCGTTAATTTTGGTTTTCGTGATCGGGGCGCTGTCTCACTGTCAGACAGCTACTCAATTGTCCTCACGAGGCTGAGTGCACCCCGTTTCAACCCTCACGTCAGTTTAAAATCCCTGAGGGAGCCGGGGATCGAACCCGGGGCCTCTAGGTGAGAGGCAGGCGCGCTACCCCAACACCACGGGGCCGGCAAGTTTGTAATGGGAATTTAGAAACACGCTACAAGTTGGAATACAAAATGAACCATCAACCATTTCTAGGATGGCTGGGGGTGTGATTAGAAAGCCACTTTCCTTATTTCTTTCTCGATTTTGACCAAACTCTGTTCCAGCCCTCAAAACAGAATTATGGTAGAACCGGATATTGAAACCAGTTCCTTTGGGACAGTAAGTTAATCCTAGTTGGCTCGATGTATCCTGCACTATTAAGTGTTCCCTCAACAAACCCCATAGGTGTACGGTCATTGTAGGCTATGGCTCCCCACGCCATGATGCCAGGAGTTGGTCCTCTATGCCGCTGCCGAGTAGGGACTATCTGGAAGCTACCACTCTCCCGGTCGACGCCGCATTCGCAAACGGCCATCACTGACAACAAGGCACAATCTGTTTCTATCACTAATTACAGCTCAGCGCCGTTGATCCTTCACGACAAAATTGGAGGTGGACTGCACGATGATCGAGTGTGATGCAGTCTCATTTCAGGGGCTTGGACATCGTGGACATTTAGCCCCATGTGTGTGGAATTTTTGTCTTATGACTTGTGTAATTGTGATGGCTGTATTAGTGTGTGTATTTGTAATTCAGGCGAGGATTGGGAAGGAGGCGGCCGGGGCCATTATTGGAGACTGTTATGCTATAGTGAACTAAGCGATATTACAAAATAACCAGGCAATGAACAATGGAGAGTGCCGAGTACGACCTGACGAATGAAAGTGGAACTTAACTAACTGTCATTACTTACTTTAGTTTTATTAATACTAGGAAACATGAAATGTTGAATTAATAGATTTTCGGAACCTCTTGTGTCCTGACGCTTTTAATGAATGACCATTACCTTATGGGTTCCGAACTGCTTGCAATCCCTAGTGAAATAATACATAGGAAATAATGATAGTCTAATAATAATAATAATAATAATAACAATTTTTGGCTAAATTATTTCAAATATATTCTGTGCACCCCTTTATAAAATGGTGACCTTGTTGATAAGTTGATTATCATCCAATGTGTGTATGTATGTTATGAACGATGACCGTGATGACGTACTGATGGAGGTCAATGGTATGACCTCATCTGCAACTCCATCGATTTAATTAGAATTATTTGCTTGGCTTGTGTATTTTATGACCTGTTTTTCTTGATGCTTGCTGCCTCTCGTGACTCTTGATGAACGTGGAAAGAACAGTCGATCTTCTCATGATTTCGAGCTAGCTATTGAACCCTTCAGAATAGCAGTGTTTATATGCAAGAATCTTGATCAAGGGGTCGCGCTCAGTTCCTAGTGTGATGTTTACGTTCGCCAAACAACATGCTCTACTGAGGTAAGGGTCATAGGATTAAAACTATAATTAAGAAAGAAAGGTGACAAGACGTAAAATAATAACATGATTTAATGACTAATAGTGCATAAAAAGAATATAAACAACAATAATAAAAAAATCCTCCCTGAATTTTCCCATGACAGGAATATCTATCAATGTTGAGGAGTCAGACGGATCTCCCCTTTTATAAAAAATGTGGATCCTAGTTCCACTAACTTGCATTTGGATTTTATGTACGCGTAATGACTAACTACGAGGAATGAGTACTTGGATGATTGTTCGTTTACAGCGGGTTAACAGCCACGATGCTTACGAACAATCATCTCGTAAATCAACGTTTACGGATATGGGACGTGACACTAATAAAAACCCTTAAAAATGTAATGCTGACACACACACTAAAAATCTACTATTTACAGGAATCTCCCTGGAGACCCTCCATTAGCGCGATGACGCACTTGACAAAATGAGCTGCCAACTCCGGCCAATTGCTCAATACACAAACAAGGAAAAGACAGCATCGCACGTGACTTCATGGGTCACTGATATGGAATATAAACATGGACTACAACCAACAACAACAAAAGCCTGACCGGCTGAGATTACTTTATATGAACAAAAATGCACGTTAAGCTAACGCTTCGGAGATTATAGTGATTCGTAGGCAACTCCCATTTATTTAAACAATTTTTATCATTGATCAGTTCTTAATTCTGTATTTCAAGTAATTATGGAGCCAACAAGCACTCCCCACTAATGACCTCGCTTGCAACCTTCAGTCCGCCTTGTGAAACAGCTCCCCCTTCCTCAATACTTGTCATTGCCCCAACTCCAGTGTGTAAAAATAACTGACCAGCTGTGCCGTTATCTCAAGGAATCAACAGCAACAAATCTCAACCACCTAAACATATGGTCAGACATTAATCAAAATAGCCACAATTGCCCTCGCAAGGTAACAATATGGACTTGGCACCAAGCTGACAGAAATCAGTCTACGCTGAAATTCCCGCTTGTAATGACCACAAAATACACACACTCACACTGCTGGGAATGACATCACGTTTTTCACACAGGTCGGCTGAATAGATGCTCACAAACTATTTAAAAATGTTAAAACCTACGATAGAGCTGACTGCTCTTCGTCACAAATCACATTGCTCCAAAGGCAATAATCTCACTGAATCTGATCAATAATAAACCTTAAAAAGATTAATTACCCTCCAATCTACTGTATAATTATATTACTTCAGTCCTACTTCTGAAACACAACATATCTCCGAGAGACGTTTTTAACCGCATTGCGTAACATATGCAAACACGGTCGTCCACATAGCCACGTTAGTTAAAACAACAAACAAACAAGAACCTTCTACTAATAACATTTATGCGAGCTGTTTCCATGCAAAAGGTGTGTCAGACCAAAACTAAATATACTACGTTAATCAATACAAGCAAAATATTTACAAAAATATGTCCCATATACCATAAGTTAATTTATCAGATAATAAGAATATTATTTTGTACTCATCCTCGGCCAGTCACCCGTCAAAGGACATCAGCTGCCATCTCCCAACTGAATGCTTCTTAGCTCATCTCAACCATCTGGACGGAGTGTTGATAGTTCCAAACTTCTTCCAGGATAAGCGATGTCATCTCTCGTGCTGATTCAAAAAGTTAGATTAATATACACTCGATATCTGACTACTAAATTCGCCGTTTCAGGTACTAATTTCCCCGGAACAGTCTGTTGGCGAATTATCGATGATACTGCCCCTACAAAATATAGTACTGTGACTACCTATCACTGAATTTAACACATTTATTAATAATTTCTGTGTCCTCATGACACGCAAAAGTATAAGTGTCTACGTCCTTAGACGCGCAAAATGTAAAGTAACCTGTGTCCTCGACACACCAAAGTATAATAAGCCTGTGTCCACAGACACACAAAATATAATAACTTACGTCCTCAGACGAACAAAAGTAATAGCAATGTCTTGGCTCTTCAAGCCACTTATAAATGAACCGGCCCTAGGTATTGATAGAGGGGGAAATTATATAAAAATTTCTCAAAATAATAGTGGTACAGGAATGAAATAAATATCACTGAACTCGTAAAATTGCGCAGGTCAAGAATATGCCCATTAATCCTAGAATCGATCGTAGAGATGTTGTCTAGCCGATCTCCCGCGTTAATGCTAGCCATCGCGTGCCCAAGCTAGACTTGCCGCGCTCGTAAGCATTCATTTCTCATTGGTTCCACATTTTCAATAACTTGGCGGTTTTTATCAGACCTTGGCCTCGTAGGAGTGTCTAGTATTTTCATCAGCCACTCACGTTACTGCATCATATTTTTTCTAGGCGCGAATATTACAATGAGCATACCATAAGCGTGTCTCACCACGCGTCCTTTCTATTTTGAGGTGGCCACCACCTGTCCTTCTGAATCATTGCTATGCTCTTTCTTTCCACATTCCTTAAGTATTTAGCCTTTTGTCAAACTGCTGCAGGTATGTCCCCATTGTCTCCAACAAATGCTTGAAATTTCCTCATCTCCGTCTGGCTACTTTCATGACGCTGGTGGAAATATTTATTAATTGAAGAAATAAAACATCGAATCATTTATCCATCAGAGGGTAAAGGGTTCACAACTCCTCCACTCACAAAATTTCGAACTTAGGAGAAAGTCGATAATTTTAAAAAAGACTTCCGTAGGCCAATTTGTTTTATTTCAGAATCACCCCTTTTCTATTACTTGGTCTAGCCGCTCCTGTCTTGAGTGGCATTTACTCGTTTCATTTCCTGCTTGTAATGACCCTCTCAACTGCTTGCATGACGCGCTGGTGCCTTAGGCAACACTCTGCTCGTCTCGTTAATGTTTGTCAACACCAATTCCACTTCCTTCTTCACGTGCCGTACTCAACTGCTCCCCGTCCACTTGGTTGATATAGGACGTCCATATATTTAAACTGCATCATTATTTTGGCGCTCCCATGGTTCACTTCTACGATACTTGTTTAAGTTGGCTGCATTGTAGACCGACATTGTTCCTGTGCTTAACTCTTTCACTCTGTATGCATTATTTCCTAGGTTTCTGACAATAGAATAGGGTCCTATGAACTTTTCGCAGAATTTGCTGAAGATCTTCTTCTCTGGATCCGATGTAGCGGGTCGTTTCACCAAAACGAGCTGGTTGATTTCAAGATCACTGTGAAACCTCTTATTTCTCACTCACCGTAATCTGCGGTCAGCTTGTTTTCTCATGTAGGCTCTCGTTCTCTCAATTCGCAGGTCAGGTGCTATCATGGGATCTTGTGGGCAGTTAATGATGCTTTTCCACGTTCTCACTGGATACTCGTTTTTGTGTAAGACCATAGGGATCTGTCCTGTTGACTCGTGCCTGGTAGAATTCATGCATGTCTCTACATCCTTAATTTTATCCACCCATTTATGATGTTCTTTGGGAATGAAGATTCTCAAGTATGATGTTACACATTTTATTGCTCTCTCACTTGGATTAGCTTGGGCATGTAGGATACTGCTTAAAACGTGTTTTATACCCATGTCCTCCATACCTTTCTTGAATTCGGCGCTTGTAAAATAACTGCCATGGTCTGACAATATAAATTCTGGTTTTCCAAGGATTGGAATAACTCTATTTCGAATACGACTGAGCACTTGTTTGGATGTAGTTTTCTGAATAGGGCATAATACGACAAACTTAGAAAATACATCAATGCACACTAGCAAGTGACGGCAACCTCGCCTTTCTTTCGGAATTGGACCGAAACAATCTAGGGCCAGTAGCTCGCAGGGTTTCTGAGGTAGCAATGGTCTAGGATACTGCCTCATTAAATAGTTATTGGGCTTTGTCCTCTGACTCGGATCACAAGTCGTAATGACGTCACATATAGTTGTTCTCATACGTGGCCATGTAAATGTCTCTCCTATTGTCGCTTCGCACTTATCTACTCCGACGTGTCCGCAACTTTCGTGAGTATGCCATGTCAATCCTCGCTGTAAGGATGCAGGTACTAATATGCGTAACTTGGTGTGGTCATTATCTACCCATTTGTGCAGCAAATTGTTGACATAAACATATCTTCCTTCTTTGGCTTTCGCTTCTCGAAATGCAGGTGTTCCTGTAGATAGCTGCTTTCTGAAGTATTGAATTAATAGCATCATCCATGGTTCCGCTTCCTGTTCTCGCTGTATCTCACGTAACTCCTCCAAGAATTCCCGGTCCTTCGGTGTTAACTCCAAGTGTTGTACCATCGCTGTTTCTTCATTATCAGGCTCTGGGTTCCTGCTGAGTGCATCCGGAATCACGTTCATCTTCCCTGGACAATGTTCAATCTCAATGCTAAACTGCTGAATATATATAGACCAACGTGTCACACGTTCGCTTGCCATCGACGTCTTAAACAAGAATGTTAGTGTCTTGTGATCAGTCCTGACAACAATGGGGTATCCATAAATTATTCTTTTCCATTGTTGGAGCGCATGAAGTATGGCCAACAACTCTAGTTCCGTTACAGTATAATTGCGCTCGTGCTTACGCAATTTTTGGCTGACAAATGCCAAATATGTTTTATGTTGCAGGTTAGCTGGATCTTCTTGGTAGAGCATAGCACCTATACCAATTAGTGAAGCATCCGCTTGGATTATAAATTTGTGCTTAAAATCTGGATATCCTAACTTAATGCAGTTTTCCAGTAGCTGTTTTGTTGCTTGGAACGCCTTCTCACACTCCGCATTCCACAAACATTTATTATTCTTTTTTAGCATTTCCTGCATTGGAGCTACAGTCTCCGTGTAACCTGGACAGTTTTCCTTAAATAATCCCGTTACGCCTAAGAAAGCCCGAATGTGCTTGACTCTCGTTGGTGTAGGGAAATTCTTTATCGCTTCGATCTTAGCTGGGTTTGGCTTCACTCCCTCCTTGTCAATGATGTGACCCAAATATAAGATCTCGCTCTTGAAGAAATGCGATTTCTTCAGGTTTACTTTGAAATTTGATGCATTAAGGTTGCCTAATACTTTATCTAAATTTTCCATGTGAGTTTCAATGTTGTCGGATGCCAGCAGAATGTCATCAATGTAGCGTACCGTCATCTCCTTAACTTCCTCGGTTAGATTCCGGTCCAGGGCTCGGATTAAAGCACAGCCCGCTGTTTTGACTCCAAAGGGCATTCGGACGAAGCAAAACGTTTGGTTATCGAATAAGAAGCCAGTTAGAAGCTGTGACTTCTCATCCAATTCAATATGGTGGAAACTGGACGTCAAGTCAACTGATGAATAAATGCTTTTGTTTTTAAAGCCTTTTAATACGTCTCTGATAATTGGCGCTCTGTCATACTCAGGAAAAATGAGTCTCATGTTGAGATTTCTGGCATCTAAACAAAGTCTAATAGATCCATTTGGTTTTGTGACTGCCAAAATCGCATTTAGATAAGGTGTAGGTGTCTTCCTTATCACTCCAGCTTGTAACATCTCATCTATAATGACCTTAACTTGACCACGATATTTTTCCGGAATTGGGTACAATCTACTTTTGAAAGGTGACCAAACCTCGACTTGCATTGAATATTTGAAATTTAATATTTTACCAGGTACTGTATCAAATACTGTTTTGTGCTTCCTTAAAATCTCTTCCAATTGTTTTCTGTGTTCACCCCCAAGTTGAATGTCATTGAGCCGCTCCTGTAGTAACTCTTCAAATTGTGCATCACTGTCGTCTCCTTCCGTTAATAAAGACCATATCTCCTGGGATTCACTCTCCTCATCTAGTTCCACAACAGCTCCTTCTATGATGTTATCTTCTGCCTTTCGTATCTCCTCTTCCGTCTCTTCCGATATTGCTTCCAATGCCCAAGAATTTACATCTCTTCCGGTAGTGATTTCATCCATATGCAATCCCACGTTCTTCAGCTGATCATACTCTCTAAAACTGACTGTATTCTTGTGCAAATCTATCACTGCTTGATAGTCACAAATAAAATTTGCACCAAGAATTATATTGAAATTCATCTTTGCCATGATAATGAATGTTTGCCCAAAAGTATGTTCCAATATGTTCAGCTCTAAGTATGCCTGACGTTTACAAGTGACGGTGCGTTCAGGAATAACACCCCTCACTTTGAGTTGTGGTACGGGAATTACAGGAATATTTTGACTCCGTCCCAACTCTCGAACCAAGGCCTCCGATACCAGACTGATCTGCGACCCCGTATCCAATAAACATCTTATATTAATTCCACCAATCCTCGCGTAAATAATGGGTAACTGCCTAATTTCATCGTTCCGTGGTTTCGCCGTCTCCTCCAGGCAATCTTCTGGCAAAGCAATCCATTCTTGTATGTTCGCTACTATCCATCCATCTTCAACTTCCGACTGTTGCGTTTGTAGACTGTCTTCTTTATCCAAATTTAGCATTTTTTTTAGCTCCATTGCGACTCCCATCATCCTTTTGTCGCCCATGACCTTGATATTCCTCTTGTCTCAGTAGACTTCCAGCTTCCTCAGTATGTGTGTCTGGATTCTTCATGTTCCCAATGGCTTTTTCCCATCTTCCTAGCTCTCCACCTTGACTAGCGTGTAATTCCTCTAGGTAATTTTGTGATTGAGCGTGCCTATCATCCCAGTCATTTCGATAATTACGTGCCTCTCCTTGATTTTGATCTCTCCTTCCTTTCCATCTTTGATTAGCATTGTTATCACCGTATCTTCCCTAAGGCCTCTCTTTCTTTCGATTTTCACGCCATTGCTGATACCCTCTATGTTGATATCTATTGTTGCCTTGGTATGGCCTATTGTTATAGTTATTCTCGTTACGCTGGTATGGTCTGTTTTCTCCTTCTTCCTGGTGTCTCCTAGGTGTGGATGTGCTTGTATTAGTACCCTGCGTTTTAGTGTTTGCCTGTTTTGGTTTTATGACCTCTGTCGTATTGACTAACTCCAGCTGTCTTCCTCCTCTATAATGATTATGAGATGTAGTCTCATCTATCTGGCGTAATATCTGCTCTGCATGTAAGGCCGTACTAACGTTCGCTGCGACTAGTACTTGCTGCACGTTGACTGGTAATTGCCGCGCTATAGTCATCACCAGATCCGCTTCATTTAAAGGGTAATCAAGGTCGCGAAATTTTAGCATTTGCATGTTAAAGAAATCTGAGTATTTCGTTTGCTGGGTAGTTTGGTATTTTCTAGAGTAAAGCTCCATCCTTAGACTCTGTTGTAATGCTGGCGACCAGTACTTGCGCAGAAACGCTAATTTGAAATCTGTCATAGTTCCAAATGTATATTTGAAGCTTAAAAACCATGTAAGGACATTTCCTGATAAAAATCTCTCCATCATCCTCAATCTACGTGCTTCAGGTACCCCAGTGTCATTGTAATGATCTTCAATTTCTTTAATAAAGGCTTTAGGTATCACCCCTGAATTCTCCGTGTATTTCTGCGGTTTATAATCGTTCGAGCGAATTACTTGGATAAGTTGTGTGGGCTGATGACCGTCTTGTGGCGTGGAACTCCTTTCGATATTCTTGCGAAACCCTTCCGTGTTTGTTGTTAATGGGCTCTCTGTCTGAGCTTGACTCCCTGCTGTGCTCGCCTCCCCCGGGCTATTCGAGTCGTCCTGTCTATCTCTCATTGTTCCTGTTTTAAATATCGAGGATTTTTCTATCGACCTCAGTTCAGCTTTTATGATCCTGTCTGTTTGTTCTTTAAGTTTACTCTTAATTTCTTGTTCTAATGCTTGAATACGAGTATGATTTTCGCCTACTGTCTTAAGGATGGTTGATCTTTCCTCTTTAGAATTGATATTCATTTTTCGCCAATCTTTCCTTATTTGCTCCTCAATTGTGCTTACTTTTTCCTCAATCTGGGTTTTAGTGTCATCCTGATTGCTTTCTATCTGGCTCAGCCTATCTTCCAATCTCGCGCTATTTTCGTCGATGGTACTCTTTAATTGATTCTGATCCGCTTCTAAGCTTTTCCATTGCTCCGCTGATTTTATTTCGAGACGGTCCATGTCTTTAATTATGCCGGATATATTTTCATCTACCGCTGATAATTGTTGTTGAATGACCTTGCCGCTCTTTTCCATTTCCTTAAATCGTCCTTCTAACTTATCCTGAGCTATCTTGACCTCGCTTGTATTCATAGTGCATGCTAGTTCAATTTGCTCTAATTTAGCTAACACCGTTTCATCCAGAATGCTAAGTTTATGATCAAAAATACTTTCCATTTTCTTAATCTGATCTAATTGTTTTTCATTGTTTTTACTAACATCTAGGGCCAGCAATACCATCTGTTGATTAGTGTGATCCTTCATCTCTGCGGTTAACGAAGCTAATTGGTTCGTGTTTTTAACATTCTGCGCCTCTAACTGCGAATTTATAGTGTCATTGATTTCATTTTTTAGTAATCTAGCTTGTTCCGCCTGATATTCATTTTGTTCAATCCTACTGTTATTTAATTGTGTCCGCAATGATTCACTTTGTTCGGATAATTTGTTTATAGACTCACTTTGTTCTAACATAGTATTGTTTATTGCTTCACTTTGTTCGGATAGTTTAGTTTTTAGCGATTCACTCTGTTCAGATAATTTGTTTAAAGACTCACTTTGTTCTAACATAGTATTGTTTATTGATTCACTTTGTTAGGATAATTTCGCGTTTAATGCTTCACTTTGTTCTAACATACTAGTGTTTAAAGATTGACTCTGTTCCGCCAATTTAGTGTCCAACAATTCCTGTGTTCTCCTAGCCGCGCTCTCAATGATTTCTTGAATCTGTTCCACCGTTGCCATGTTATACACTTTATATGAGACATTAGGGAAATGGCATAAAGCAATGCCCCTTGACACACACATACAATCCAATGCACATTTAATTTCTTTACCCTACTCAGTTCATTTATTTTTACATTTAATCCCACTAGTCGATTGCATCTCTGAGTGGTTCTAATTTTACTCAATTTAATTTAAACCCAAACACATATTTAGTCATTAAATTGTTATCCTGATCTGATATTAACACTGACTAATTAATCAAAGTATTAATTGTCATTTAAGGCTACCAGCCTCCTAACATTTTCATGAGTTTGACTTTCTAAGCAAATCTAGTTTTAACTTTAATCATTGGGCGCCCGGTATCACGTATATTAATTTATTTTAATTCAATAGACAAAAACGTGAACCGTATTTTACATTGCAAACTCCTGATTTTAATTTATATTTCATACATTTGGCGGTATCCTCTTCGCCTCAATTACTTTTAATAAAATATCACTTCCCGGTGATTAAAATACTGTCATATCTGCCTCCGCTTGTGGCCTGTCAGTTTTACTCAAATACGCCAACTAAATGTGTTCCAGCAGCGAACCAGCAACAAAATTACACCTTCCTTGTTGCGTCAGTTTGAAAACCCAACTACGCTTACATTGACATGTGCAATTTCTTTGCCGTTACACCACAGTGAACCGCCCCACGCTTGGCCACGCCAGTTTACGTCCTATGAACCCTTCAGAATAGCAGTGTTTATATGCAAGAATCTTGATCAAGGGGTCGCGCTCAGTTCCTAGTGTGATGTTTACGTTCGCCAAACAACATGCTCTACTGAGGTAAGGGTCATAGGATTAAAACTATAATTAAGAAAGAAAGGTGACAAGACGTAAAATAATAACATGATTTAATGACTAATAGTGCATAAAAAGAATATAAACAACAATAATAAAAAAATCCTCCCTGAATTTTCCCATGACAGGAATATCTATCAAAGTTGAGGAGTCAGACGGATCTCCCCTTTTATAAAAAATGTGGATCCTAGCTCCACTAACTTGCATTTGGATTTTATGTACGCGTAATGACTAACTACGAGGAATGAGTACTTGGATGATTGTTCGTTTACAGCGGGTTAACAGCCACGATGCTTACGAACAATCATCCCGTAAATCAACGTTTACGGATATGGGACGTGACACTAATAAAAACCCTTAAAAATGTAATGCTGACACACACACTAAAAATCTACTATTTACAGGAATCTCCCTGGAGACCCTACATTAGCGCGATGACGCACTTGACAAAATGAGCTGCAAACTCCGGCCAATTGCTCAATACACAAACAAGGAAAAGACAGCATCGCACGTGACTTCATGGGTCACTGATATGGAATATAAACATGGACTACAACCAACAACAACAACAAAAGCCTGACCGGCTGAGATTACTTTATATGAACAAAAATGCACGTTAAGCTAACGCTTCGGAGATTATAGTGATTCGTAGGCAACTCCCATTTATTTAAACAATTTTTATCATTGATCAGTTCTTAATTCTGTATTTCAAGTAATTATGGAGCCAACAAGCACTCCCCACTAATGGCCTCGCTTGCAATCTTCAGTCCGCCTTGTGAAACAGCTCCCCCTTCCTCAATACTTGTCATTGCCCCAACTCCAGTGTGTAAAAATAACTGACCAGCTGTGCCGTTATCTCAAGGAATCAACAGCAACAAATCTCAACCACCTAAACATATGGTCAGACATTAATCAAAATAGCCACAATTGCCCTCGCAAGGTAACAATATGGACTTGGCACCAAGCTGACAGAAATCAGTCTACGCTGAAATTCCCGCTTGTAATGACCACAAAATACACACACTCACACTGCTGGGAATGACATCACGTTTTTCACACAGGTCGGCTGAATAGATGCTCACAAACTATTTAAAAATGTTAAAACCTACGATAGAGCTGACTGCTCTTCGTCACAAATCACATTGCTCCAAAGGCAATAATCTCACTGAATCTGATCAATAATAAACCTTAAAAAGATTAATTACCCTCCAATCAACTGTATAATTATATTACTTCAGTCCTACTTCTGAAACACAACATATCTCCGAGAGACGTTTTTAACCGCATTGCGTAACATATGCAAACACGGTCGTCCACATATCACGTTATTTAAAACAACAAACAAACAAGAACTTTCTACTAATAACATTTATGCGAGCTGTTTCCATGCAAAAGGTGTGTCAGACCAAAACTAAATATACTACGTTAATCAACACAAGCAAAATATTTACAAAAAATATGTCCCATATACCATAAGTTAATTTATCAGATAATAAGAATATTATTTTGTACTCATCCTCGGCCAGTCACCCTTCAAAGGACATCAGCTGCCATCTCCCAACTGAATGCTTCTTAGCTCATCTCAGCCATCTGGACGGAGTGTTGATAGTTCCAAACTTCTTCCAGGATAAGCGATGTCATCTCTCGTGCTGATTCAAAAAGTTAGATTAATATACACTCGATATCTGACTACTAAATTCGCCGTTTCAGGTACTAATTTCCCCGGAACAGTCGGTTGGCGAATTATCGATGATACTGCCCCTACAAAATATAGTACTGTGACTACCTATCACTGAATTTAACAAATTTATTAATAATTTCTGTGTCCTCATGACACGCAAAAGTATAAGTGTCTACGTCCTTAGACGCGCAAAATGTAAAGTAACCTGTGTCCTCGACACACCAAAGTATAATATGCCTGTGTCCACTGACACACAAAATATAATAACTTACGTCCTCAGACGAACAAAAGTAATAGCAATGTCTTGGCTCTTCAAGCCACTTATAAATGAACCGGCCCTAGGTATTGATAGAGGGGGAAATTATATAAAAATTTCTCAAAATAATAGTGGTACAGGAATGAAATAAATATCACTGAACTCGTAAAAATTGCGCAGGTCAAGAATATGCCCATTAATCCTAGAATCGATCGTAGAGATGTTGTCTAGCCGATCTCCCGCGTTAATGCTAGCCATCGCGTGCCCAAGCTAGACTTGCCGCGCTCGTAAGCATTCATTTCTCATTGGTTCCACATTTTCAATAACTTGGCGGTTTTTATCAGACCTTGGCCTCGTAGGAGTGTCTAGTATTTTCATCAGCCACTCACGTTACTGCATCATATTTTTTCTAGGCGCGAATATTACAATGAGCATACCATAAGCGTGTCTCACCACGCGTCCTTTCTATTTTGAGGTGGCCACCACCTGTCCTTCTGAATCATTGCTATGCTCTTTCTTTCCACAATCCTTAAGTATTTAGCCTTTTGTCAAACTGCTGCAGGTATGTCCCCATTGTCTCCAACAAATGCTTGAAATTTCCTCATCTCCGTCTGGCTATTTTCATGACGCTGGTGGAAATATTTATTAATTGAAGAAATAAAACATCGAATCATTTATCCATCAGAGGGTAAAGGGTTCACTATACCGACATCTAGCTAGAAGTCAGGCTTGAAAATTGAGAAACCTGTTTCCTTTCACCACGTGGCACGATAGAAGTAATTTATATACCGTAGAGGACTGCCATGAGATTTATACTACACAGATACGTATATATTATATATACGAGTAAATCTTCTGCAATCTCTCCTTCCTTCTGTTAGGACCCAACCATGAAATCAATTAGTTCCAACTCTCAGCACCTTGCACGAAAGCAAACTTCGGAGGCTGTACAATGGCTAAGGACTCACATCTTCTCAGGCCACAGACTGTTGTTGTGTGGCTTTACTTCGTGGCTAGGAACATCTTCGTCATCAGCAGCTTGTTCTCGTGTGGGTATGACATTTGGGTGTTAACCTATGTTATGAATAACAAGTAGTTCCGTGAAGAACTATGCAGCCTATTTTCATATATCCTACTCATGTTAATTGCCTCTAGCAACATACAAAATTTCAATTTGAACGTTGTGATAGATTCGAAGATATTGAGAACCGTCCAAATATTTCAGATTGTCGCCAGGTTGGATTTTTATTTTTGTACTATTACATTAAGATTATTGTGTACGTGTGGTATTCAAACTTCAATCGCATGATTAGAACACAAGAAGTAAAAACGAGATTTTAAAATTTCGCACAGCTGCCATCTTGTCATTATGCAAACAATTGAAATAAATTAGATGCCAGTGGATTAACATTTGTATAAGCATTTAACGTGCAACGTTTCACTGCACTCGGATAGTTAATTCGCGAGAAACTTCCATTTAAATATTTATACTTCGCGTCGCCGCCATGTTGGATTTGTGGTCACCAGGTTACTGAAAGTCCTATATGTGAACATATGTTCATAGCCTCTATGAACAAAAGAAATTTCAGTTTGATTGCTGTAAAAGATTCATAGATATTGAGAACCGTCTAAATATTTCGGATGGTCGCCATTTGGATTGTTATATGTATAGGCCATAGAGTTATGTACCATTCAAGGACAATTATTGCCTAGGGTCATTATTCAAACTTTCACTTCGATTGCATGATTACGACACAAGAAATAAAAACATAATTTTAAAATTTCGCACAGCCGCCATCTTGAGGTTATGTAAACAATTGAACTAAATTAGATGCCAGTGCATTACAATATGTAAAATCATTTACTGTACCACATTTCACTGCGCTCAGAGAGTTTAATCACGAGAAAAGTCTATTAAAATGTTTCAAATTCGCTTGGCTGCCATGTTCGTATTGTACTTTACAGATTTATGAAAAATACATAGACAATTTTGTATCAGTACCCTTTATCAACGTACAAAATTTCAGGGTGATATCTGTAATAATTTCTGAGATATAGAATGTCAATGAAATATTTCGCACAGCCGCCAACTTGAGGTTATATAAATAATTGAACTAAATTAGACTCCGGTGCATTACGATGTGTATAAACATTTTCTTTACCAAGTTTCATTAAGTTTGGATAGTTAAATCGCGAGAAAAGTCTAATTAAAACTCTCAAATTCGCTTGGCCGCCATGTTGGTTTTGTAGTTACCAGGTTTTTGAAAGTCTCATATGTGAACTTCTAGTCGTTCCCTTTATCACCGTACACAATTTCAGGGCGATATCGGTAATAGTTTCGGAGATACTGAATGCTGGTGAAATATTTCGCACAGCCGCCATGATGGATTGGTGAGACATAATAAAATTTGAAGGCCACGGTCGGGGTCGTCCAGAATAGTGCTATGATCTTACTGAGTTCTATTGTAATCGCTCGAGCCGTTTAGAAGTTATTAGGGACACACACACACACGCACACCTCTCTCTCTCTCTCTCTCTCTCTCTCTCTCTCTCTCACACACACACACACACACACACACACGCGGACAAAAGGTGATCTCATAAGCCTATTTTTTCATAAAATGAAAATAGGCTAAAAATACCCGTAATGATAATCTCTACTTAGTATAAAACAAAGTCCCCGATTCTTGGATGTCACGGGTAATCTCGAGCAACATTGGATGGATTTTGGTGCGGTTTTCACCATTCTGTAAAAGGTATCTCGAGGAAGGTTGCTGTAGAAAATTATTTATTTATGATCAAAGGAAGCCAATCAGTAACGATTTCAATGAAAATGTCGAAAATAAACCTGGAGTCCGTGCGCTTTTTAGACTTACGCTGGGTAAACCGTTAAAAATATCAATATACTATGAGTGTAAGGATTGTTCAGCATGAAAAGTTCTACAAAACGTACGGGAGAGCATATCTCTATCTTCAATACATCGCCTGTGAGGTGTGGACGGAAGGGGGATTTGTGTTTCATGCACCTCGCCATTCTTAAACTACGTCTGACAAGAATCCGTTTCACATGCTATCTCCATGATAGTATAATTAATAGTCCAGTCAGAGATTTTAACCCATCAAGCCGAGACGTAAATCTGAAATAGGTCGTAGTTCATTGACATCGAAAAAAAAAGCGCTTTTCACGTAATGCATTCATAACTGTTTCCGGGCGAAGCCGGGGTGGGTTGCTAGAAATAATATATTTTTAGCCTACTTTTCACATTTTGCAAAAATGAGGAAAAGTAGACTCATGAGATTGATCCGGGAAAATGTGTGTGTGTCTGTCTGTCTGGCTGGCTGTGTGTGTGTGTCCCCCCTATCAACTCTTAAACGGCTTCAGAAATCGAAACCAAATTTAGTATGAGTAAAGATGTATACCGGAATATCTCTCGTCCATATTTGAAAATGTTGTCAGTGCTACCAACTGCTAAAAAAAACGCACTAGAAATTTGAACTCCATGTTGGATATCGTGGAAGGTATACATGGGAGCTATTCCAAAATTGGCACACATGTAGATAACACTATTTCAGTTTAATTTCCAGGAGGCCATACATGACAGTGTTGCCAAAATAATTTTAAGCCTTCTGATAGGTCCAATTTTTAAATGCTTATAATTTCTACACTATCAATTGGATTTCAACCAAATTTTGTATGTAATATGTATACATAAACAGATATGACTGGGCGTATTCTTAAGAGCCACAAGGGCTGCCAACTGTTAATAATTGCTCTCTCTATTCTTTTATCCAAATACCAATATATCAGAAAATATGCAAGCCGACAGCTTTAAACTATGCTCACGTATAGTAACTGACATTTTAGATTAATTTTGGAGTAACTTATATACTTCAGTTCTACCAACATGATTCTAAGCATGCTGATAGGGCCAATTTTTAAATACATGTAACTTCTATACTATCAGTTGGATTTCAACCAAATTTCGTATGTGCTATGTGTAACATAACAGATATGACTATAAGTATTCTTAAGGGCAATCAGAGCTGCCAACTGTTAATAAATGCTGTCTATATTTTTTTAACCTAATATCAATATATCAGGAAGTATGCAAGCCAACAACCCTATACTTTGCACACGTATAGCACCTGACATTCTAGATTAATTTGGAATAATTAATATAAGTCAGTGCTGCCAACATGATTCTATGCCCGCTGATAGGTCCAATTTTAAAATACATGTAACTTCTATACTAACAAATGGATTTCGTCCAAAATTGGCACAACAAGATATCATAATATTTCAGATTAGGCTATTTCTGACCAGCACACGCATGCCATTGTTGCCAACATGCTTTTACGCGTGCTGATAGATCCATTGTCTAACTGCATGTAACGTCCCAATTTTTTTATTCTGTACCTTAAGAAATGGAACTAAGAATATATTCAGTCACCAGGGCTGCCAACTGTAATGCTCTATTAGGCTACATTGTACCAGGTATATTTCGAACTAATTAGACATTTCGATATTACCAACCTAATTTCGTCATTATTCTAGATAGGTTCATATACTGTAGATTAATCATTGGCATGAAACTCAATTTTAAGAAAAGTAGGCTCTTTAGTTCGTCACGGAACTTCTTGTTTCAATTTCAATTTATACGAGGGCGGATCGAACAGTCGTTGCCCCCTTTTTTATTAGCCAAAAGAAAATACATACAGGTAATTACAAATATACGTACTGTTCCACGTACCTTACACTATTTTCCCACATTTGTTCAGACTTTGTCCCAACGCAGCACTAAAATTGAGATGCCCCTGAAAACTCACGTACCGTATCAATTTCACATGCGTGAGACTGGCAGACCGTCCTCTGTACGACTGCGCGATCGGTACTCACCGGCCAAAAACCGTGGCGTGAACTGCACGTTTACAGAACAGTGAAAGAGACCCTTTAACGTTACCAATATAACTTATGAGTGACTTAGTGCTGTTGGTATATACTGTATTCACTACCGCAACATCCTATAAACCAACCCTCGTATAACCGACGATTCCTAGGTAAGAGGTTTTGAACGTTTCACTTTTCCGGTACCTATCAATTGCTCACTATGAATAAAGCAAACTAACCATAATACAGTACAAGTTGGTGTAAAATTATCAAGTCCTATTTTCGCAAAATCATCTGTCCCTTTCTTTCCCCCAAACTTGTACAACTATTAATTAGCTAGTTTCCAACCAATATTAAACTTGACCATCATTCACAGTCCAAATGTTGGATTTATTTACGTCTTCTTTATCGTTTACCCTCCAGGGTTGGCTTTTCCCACGGACTAAGCGAGGGATCCCACCTCTACCACCACTGGCAGTGTCCTGGAGCTTGAGACTCTGAGTCGGGGATACAACTGGGGAGTGTGACTAGCATGTCACCCAGGCGGCCTCACCTGCAAAGCGAACAGGGGCCTGATGAAGGGATGGGAACATTGGGAGTGATAGGCAAGGAAGAGCCAAGGAGGTGGCCGTGGCCTTACGTTAGGTACCATCCCGGCTTTTGCCCGAAGTGGGAAACCATGGAAAACCACTTGAAGTATGGCTGAGGTGTGAATCGAACCCTCTCTACTCATTTGGACCACCCGAGGCTGAGTAGACCCCGTTCCAATCCTCATACAATGAAAATCCACAGCCTGCTTCCAGTCTCCGACCGGGTCAGGAATGGAATGAATGAAGCCCCCATCTAGCGGCGAGGATATGAACTGTGCCGGCTGACGAGGCCTGACGCACTCCTCTGGGGCAATGATTAAATGAATGACAGATGAAATGAAATGACAGTGGAGAGTGTTGCTGGAATGAAATGTTGACAGGGAAAACCGGAGTACCTGGAGAAAAACCTGTCTGCCTCCGTTTTGTCCAGCACAGATCTCACATGGAGTGACCGGGATTTGAACCACGGACCCAGCGGTCATTTATTTAATCATTGCCCCAGAGGAGTGATTATGATGATAATTGTTGTTTTAAGGGGCCTAACATCTAGGTTATCGGCCTAAAGTATATATTATTTTAGTAGTATAGATCCCTCCTAAGGCGCTCACAAGCGACCGATCGTGACAAATGAGCATTCAAATGAAAGAGAATGGACATTAGCAGGTACGAATTGCACTCTAACTTCATAAATATCTATAATTTCTTTTAAAAATGTGCGATTTGCAGATACTGTTGCTGTAGGAAAATACGCTCCATAATTGCTGTCCACTTCACATTTTGGCTGCTGTGACGCCTGTTTCATGTCATTTTAACATTCTGAGGTATTTCCTTTATCATTTTGCATGGATTTCAGAAACAGTAAATCAAAGGAATGAGTACTCAAATCGTATAATTTCATAAATGTCGAATAATCGGTGAATGTTATGATGATCCAATTTTCAGTGATTGCCTTCTTAAGTTAGGGAACGTAGAACTTGGAATTCTAACTGAAATGTAAATAGTGTTCTATAATCATTTGGTTGAAATAAAAACATAACAACCTTTCTCCTTAAGTCTCTCATTATAAACCTATTGGGGAAAGTGTGGTTTAGGAACATGTGAGATTTCTCGCACGGGTCCGCCAGTTATAACTTATATATAAAACGCTACGGTGTATGTTTCACAAAATAACTATTTCTTAATCCAGAGGGAGTTAAAAGGTGCGGTTTGTACCAAAATCTTCCAAATCGTCTCAATAGTAGATGAAAATTCTAGCATTTCGTAAAAAGTCAACGGAAATATATTTATTTGTTTAAACTAATAAACAAGACGATAGCCACTGTCAGAACTGTGTCTCATCCAGCCCGCATAACAGTAAAGCCAGGCGCGTTGTATATACACATGGGACGCTCACAAGTAACCTATAATAATGTTATTGGTCCCTTTTAACTACTGAGGCTTTTAGAGACTCCAGGGCGCCGGCATATTTCCCCGAAGTGGATCTTTGACATGCCAGTAAATCCAATGGCACGGCTCCCTCGCATTTTCGCACCCTCAAATGCCAACTGATTGCGCCAGAATTCGATCCTGCAACCTTGGAAACAGCAGGTGCGAACTTCACTGCTGCACCACGCAAACAGACTCACAAGTAACTGATCGTAACAAATGAGCATTCAAAAGAAAGAGAATTACCCGCAGCAGTGACGAATTGTTGTCTGATTTCATAAATATTGACAATTTGTTCAAAAAGTGCAATTAAACAAATAAACAAGACGAAAGCCCCTGCCAGACCTGTGTCGCTTCGAGCTTGCTTACCAATAGAGTCGGATGGGTGGTTTACACACATAAGAGAGTCCTCGCATAGGTCCGCTAGTTATTATTATTATTATTATTATTATTATTATTATTATTATTATTATTATTATTATTGACCCCTATATTTTACTTTTAGTTCCTTTTTTCCTTCTTCTGTTGGAAATGCAGCTTCTGAACACTGGAGTCTACAGTAGATAATAATGTCACGCACCACCTCGATATACTGAGCACGATGAAAGTGATACCGATTTTCTGCACGGGTGGAGTCCATAAACTGCGAGCAAGTGGGCTCCGCCCAGACTGGGGTCGATCACAGGATATGACGTTGTGCTGCTCAACACAACGTGTTTCAAACATCATGCTCATCATCTTTAGAGGCCGCAATCTACCATCAGGGATCCTTCTAACAGGCGTTCCTGCAAATGCTTCCTCAACAAAATTATGGTGATATTAGCGACCAAACGCCCAACAGTTCTACGTTACCTTTCCGAATTTTTTAAATTGTGATTTTTAACATATATGTGATATTTCTTTAGGAACCTATCTCTGGGATTTTACAAGTGCTTATGTTAAGCAGACAGTGGGAATTGTTTAAGGCTAATCGGGCTCCAGATTACTTCTCTTGAATGATGTGTTAGTTAGTACCGCAGTGCTACGTTCTAAGAGAGATGAATAAGACGGGCATGGCCAATCACATGGCCACCACAATCTTCAGACCTTAGTCCTGTAATTTTCTCTGCGCCTCAATAGCATGCCAGTTGAAGATTTAAAAAATATTAGGTGATAACTTAGGAGCGATGTCGCAGATACTAATATTGCACTATGAGATATATTATTGTCCACATTTGATTAGCTGTTCATAATGATATACGAGAGTGACATTTTTAAATCTTTTCTGTGATGACGAAGGTGATTCTCACTTTGAAGTTCCTAGATCCTAGGAATAGCATCGCGAACTTCGGGAGCGTTGTCGTTTCCTCCCTCAGAACACCTGTATAATGTTGTTGTTGTTTCATTTGAGGGGCTTGGACATCGTGGTCATTTAGCCCGTGTACTTGGGTGAGTGTGGAATTTTTGTATGATAACCCGTGTTATTGTGATGGCTGTATTAGTGTGTGTATTTGTAATCCAGGTGACGATTGGGAAGGAAGCGGCATTCGCCTGGAGTCGAGGCTGAGTGGACCACGTCCCTGTCCTCAGACCAGAATTTAATTTCTTGGCAGAGCCGGTAATCGAACCCGGACCTCCGAATGCTATCCACTACACCAGGTGGTGGCTATATATGACTTGTTCATCTGTTTGTGACTGGCTGCGAGGCGCAGCAATAACGTTCTCGCCTGCTGTTCCCAAGGTTGCAGGATTGAATCCAGGTGCGCAAAAGTGAGGGAGCCGTGTCGGTATTTTTACTGGCACATTAAAGATCCCCTTCGGGATTCCGGCATCTCTAAAAGCCTCAGTACTTAAAAGTGACGTAAAAACAATGATATTATTATTCATCTGTCTGTTTCATTCGTCTATCCCATGAATGGCTCACATAGAGGCTAGTTTCCCTAGTTACGGACGCCAAGCCTAAACTGGCGTGCCAATATTCTCAAGTTTCGATGGAATACTGGCCACCAGTGGCCTTGGCAGGAGATGTGAGGGGAATTGGGGAAATGTTTTGGATTTTTTTTTGGAAGCAGGCAACATGACGAAAGATGTTTGAAGAAGGATGGGGTCGAGGAAGGGTTTGCCTTAGCGAACGTGACTAGAGAATTTTGTTAATGTACAGTAATAGAGAGCTTTTATTTTTGGCTTAATTCAACCATGCAACCAACTCCAATTTGTATATTTGAATAATTAACTTTTTCAAATCGACTTTTCTGTTGTAATTGGATATTTTGTTGATAAAGGACATAAAGAAACAATCTTATAGTAACTTATACTGATTTCCTGTTCTGTGGTTCCTACACTACAGTATTTAGGCTACGTATTATTTCATTAGAAAGCTCCCTATTGCAATGGGTACCATGTTGCCAGTTCTCACTTTCTTGAGGACACGATAACTACCGTCATTTTGCGCCAATCACTTTATACATAAAATATAACCAACCAAAATCTCGGTCGAGTTCGTTAATGGGTGAGATCGGAAGAAGGGTGTGGAAATGGGCCTTTTTCGAAAAAGTGAAATATCGCTAAAACTTTCTTTAAACTGTATATGAAAAATCGAATCCATTCAAAGTTCATACAATTCTTCGTATAAGGGCCAAAAACTAATCTCAATGAAGTTTTTGATAGAAACAACCATTGAGCAAAGGGGTGGGAAAAATTTAGTTTTTAGATGGAAAAAAATCATACCATCCTTAATAGGCACAATATCAAAACAGTTTTAATGGCCAATAGTCCTTTAAAAATAACCTAAAGTCTTTGTCTGAAAGAATTTTTGATATGACCCACCTTTACGCCAAGGGATGAGAAAACGACTTTCGGAGGCTTCTCGTATGCTGAACATGGGAACGTTTCTACGTACACAATAATTGACAAAGTAAGTGAATTCGATTTTATTTTTTATTTTTATTTTTTGCCTGGTGAAATCTACCTCCGCCTTACGGCGTGCCGGGAGGGATTCTGACAGCAGAAGTAATTCCACAACCCCATATTCATGTTAGTATTCACATAGAAAGTACGATCACTCGTATGTTTCAGGGCTATCAATTTCTTCTTAGAGGCAAGTTGGCATTTACCACTGACCCGTAAATGCAGAGAACTGTTGCCACTACAGCAGTTATTGCATGATCATTCTAAGTTTCAAAGAGGGGGTGTGGTTGTACAGACGCCATATCTGAATGGCCAGTTCAGGGGGTTTAAATTGTGTTAATATTTAAAAAGTCACACCACCATGTAATGCACACTGTAAGTAATGATGCCAGACGAGAAAACAATCCTCGATTTTTTGACCCACGAAACACTTCTCGGTGTCTTTAAGGACAACACAGACAACCATGTCCCAGCCTGGATTAGAACGGACAGTAGGTGCATGGATCAAAAGGAGATGGAACGAGATCGATGTTTTAATTTGGGACTATTTTTCTTTTTTGTTTTGTTTGGCTTCCTGAGAGGCCGAGTGCAGGTCTTTCTAGTTGACGCCCGTGGGTGACCTGCACGTCGTAATGAGGATGAAGTGATGATGAAGATGTCACATACACCCAGTGCCCGGGCCAAGGGAGTTAACACCAGAAGATTAAAATCCCTAATGGCCCGGCCGTGAATCGAACCCTGGACCCTTCGGGCCAAAGCCTAGCACGCTAACCAATTAGCCATGGAGCTGGACTCATTTGGAAAGAAACACACAAGAGAAGGACGTATGTCGAAATTTAAGGAATACGTGTCCCGGCCTTTTTTTTTTCCTTCATATAAACCCTATCATTTTCCCTTCAAAAAGGCAGTCTAGGAAAATAAGTTGAACCATGTATGGGCTTATTTATGAATTAGCCTTGAACCAATAAAACTTGCCTCCAAAAGGCCGAAACGGTGCTACTCCATACGGGATAACGCGATTAAAAAACTTCGGAGACTGGAAGCAGGCTGTGGATTTTCATTTTCATTTGTGCTACATCTAAGAAGAAAGCCGTGACGCGTGTTTCCTTAATGTGTTGTACTGTCGTAGCTGCATTTATGGGCTTGCGACATCGTGATAATTTAACCCCGTGTACTTGGGTGTGTATAGGATTTTTCTGATAACCTGTGTTATTGTGATGTCTGTAGTTATTGTTGTTGTAGTAGTAGGAGGAGAAGGCGCTTGAGAATTCTTCTTAAAGCCGGAGTAGAACACTGAGACTACTGAATATGCTCATGCGCTGCCGAAGACACTTTGCGCACTTTATTTGCATTGATCACAAAGGTATGAAGGCCCACTGTGCGGGGAGACACCACTGCGCACGTAATATGTATCGGCCAGGGAGGAACGGCTCATTTATAATAGTAGTGTGTATTTGTAACTGAGACCAGGATTGGGAAGGAGGTGATCGTGGCCTAAGTTAAGAACCATCCCGGCATTTGTCTGGAGTAGAAGTGGTAAACAACGGAAAACCACTTTCAGGAGGTATGAAGTTGGAACTGAACCCACCTTTTCTCGGTTCTGCTTCACGAGGCTGAGTGAACCCCATTGTAGCCTTCAGACCCTCTTGGCAGAGCCGGGGATCGAGGCCGGACATCAGGGGTGACAACCCAGGAACGTTAGCCACTAGTGGTTCAAAATAATAAGCACTTGTGTCGATCAAAATGCTTATAACACCAACTAAAATGTTGTCCAGTCGTGATTTTCCTGGGGAACGGCTCTCAGTAGTTGGCTGAGAACAAGAGAGGAGGACTGCCCGTTAGTCAGAACGGCCATTGAGGACGATTACATGACAGTTCCCCACACTGACACTTCCACACACTACCCAAAATACTGACAATTCCCCACAGCCCTTGCACGCGGCTACCTGTTTAATGACTCAGAAATAATCTCGACTGACATTTTCACACACATCCCCCCCCCCCCCCCCCCCTAAGGCTACAGGCTTCAGCGATCATCGTTACAGCCGCACCAGTGACAATGCACCTTAACATAACACTCCTTTGGAGTGAAGAAAAGCGCTTGGTCTATTTACTTCATTACTAACACGGTCTCGAAAATATTATTGTGATGTAGTGTAATTTCCATCAAAATAAAATAAATGCAGAGTCTGATTTCCATCACACATTACCCAGGCTGTGGACTGGCAAAATAATAACAAAACCGATCATTTCGGTGCCTCGTCAGTTGTTTTGTATTTTTTTATTTTTTGTTTGTTTGTTTTTCTTGCGTGGTGGCGTGCAAAATGCGGTGTAAACGAAACAAATATATAGTTTATCTAATTGCACGATACATTTTTAAAGTGTGCTGTATTATACACAGCTGTTAAATATCAGGGGAAGATCTTACGCTATACTTATACTTCAAAGGCTACTATGGGGAGGAGCCTTTGGAAATTTCTCATTTGAATGTACTAGTACTTGTACTTGTACTCATAATAGCTGAAGAGTATTAAACAATTTTTGCCTCAAACCTTATACAGTAGTTCAGTAGTTAAAGAATATAATATGTGATTCCAGAGATATTAAAAGTGCTAAACAACAGTAGGCCAAATTTTAACTTGATCGTTTTCATAGTAGCCTTGGGGGAGGGGGGAGATGTGTGTGGAAATGTCAGTCGAGATTATTTCTGAGTCATTCAACAGGTAGCCGCGTCCAAGGGCTGTGGGGAAGTGTCAGTATTTTTTGCAGTGTGTGGAAGTGTCAGTGTGGGGAACTGCCCGGACACCTTGAGGACGGTGTGTGTCCCCCCCAAAAAATATGTTGGCAAAAAGCATTGCTGTCTTACTAAACATACTACACGTATAAAGGAATTTCAACGAAGCGGGTGTTATTCCCATTGCATGAACGATTCCGGTTATAGTCTGTGTCATTGGATGTATGCCTGTTTTGAATTCGCCTGATAACCTGTGTTTTTGTGGTTAATGCAGTAGCGTGCAAGTAGATAGAATAGGTCTATGTAGTCTGCATGAAGTAATATTTTACGTATGTTCTTCATTAAGGTGTTGCACTATAGGTTACCTTACGATCTGCGAATGCTGCCAACTTTCAAGTTATGTTATAGTGTCAGTGAACACGGAGACTTTATTGTGGAGTCTGTAGTAGTGCGTGTGTTTGTGAGGGTTGGGATGAAGGCGGCCGTGGCCTTAAGTTAGGAACCATCCCGGCATTTGCCTGGAGTAGAAGTGGAAAACCGCCGGCCCCGTGGTGTTGGGGTAGCGCACCTGCCTCTGACCCGGAGGCCCCGGGTTCGATTCCCGGCTCCGTCAGGGATTTTAGAAACTGACTTGAGGGCTGGAACGGGGTGCACTCAGCCTCGTGAGGACAATTGAGTAGCTGTCTGACTGTGAGGCAGCGCACCGATCATGAAAACCTGGCGCAGTCAGCTGGCATTTGAGGGTGCGCAAATGCGAGGGAGCCGTGTCAGTAGATTTACTGGCACGTTAAAGATCCCCTTCGGGGCAAAATTCCGGCACCCCGGCGTCTCTAAAAGCCAGTGTAGTTAAAAGGGACGTAAAACCAATAACATTAACATGAAAACCAAGATTAACGGCCGAGGGAACCCGATGCGCTGATCACGCGTCACCCTAATATCTGCAGGCCCAATGGCTGGGCAGCGGTCGCTTGGTAGGCCTAGGCCCTTCACGGGCTGTAGTGCCAGGGGTTATTATTATTATTATTATTAGAAGTGGAAAACCACTTCCAGGATGCTGGGGTGGGAATCGAACCCTCCTCTTCTCCGTGTTTACCTCATGAGGCTGACTGTAAACTACTCCGTTCCAACCACCAGGACCAGAATTAAATATCTTGGTAGAACCAGGAATCGAACCCAGACTTAAGGGAGTTTACACACGTGTCCGTTACAGAAGCTTAATTTCCTTCTCTTTCCGCGTTAGGAAGGTTTGATTGTTGTTTCATTTGAGGGGCTTGGACTTGGTGATCATTTAGTACCATGTACTTGAGTGTGCATAGAATTTGTCTGATATAACATACGTATTTGTGGTGTCTGTAGAAGTGTGTGTATATTTGCCATTCAGGGATGGAGACAGCCGTGGCATTAAGTTAGGAACCATCCCGGCAATTGTTTGGAGTAGGAGTTGGAAACCACGGAAAACCACTTTCAGGATAGCTGAGGTGAGAATCACTCTTTCCCAGAGTTACCTCACGAGAATCAGTTGACCCCGTTCTAGTCCTCAGACCAGAATTAAATTTCTTAGCTGAGCCAGGAAATGAACCTGGACCTCTGGGGCGACAGCCAAGAATGCTAGTCGCTACACTATGAGGTGGTTTTGATTAATACAGGTAAACTTAAATAATTACCTGTGATTCACGATACCTGGAACATTTTCGGTTATGGACAGGATTTAAGCGAATGAAGATTCCACTGAGGACAATTTTTATTGTATAATTTTTAAATTACATTGTAAAATATGTGTGTAAGTGGGGTGAAGACTGTTTATGTGAATTACATCGACGCAATCATAGCATTCACCAGATTTATCTCATGTTGGTAAAGTGTTCAATGAGCGGAGAAATAACCAAATTTCGTAAAATTTTAGCAGATTTGGCAACAATGCGTTACCTGAATGTTAAATTCTACGAAGGGTACATTTTAGTTCGCTCAGGAATCGAAGATCATTGGGAATGCATGCTACCAACCATGACAGCATTAGCATTTACTCGACAAATGACTTAGATGTTCTATTTATTCTCTTATGGTGACGTGGTAGTTGTGTAAGTATTTATATATTCAATCAGTTTATGGCAGGAACAGTAATGTTTGTATTTGGTTAAGTTCCGTTTGCAATAACCCTCTTGAACATTTGTTTACATCAATACGTAAAGTGCCAACAGTTTGCAACATTGTAGATGCTTTTGGCAACCCTGCTTCAGGTCAGCTGTGCCGAGGGAGGCCAGCCAGAGCCAGCTAGTCAGTCACGTTAGCCTCTCTGAGCTTGCTGGGTTACTAGCGGCGCGAGATGGCGAACGCGTTTGTTACACACTAAACATGCTCAATGTGCATGGCTTTCTCTATCGTATTGTGAGATTTCTATACGCGGTGTATCTTCAAGGAGTGAATCTCTTGGTGGTATGGAAGGACTCCGTCTGGCACTACAGTAAGTCGCTATTTATAATTTGTCAGTTTATTTTAGCAGTTGTCTCCTGTACCGTATATGGTCGCCTTGTGGAAATCCAGGCTTGAAATTATTCATTTGTCGGTAGGCATTCGTTTAAGGGCATGCTTTATATTCGACACCGTTTGTTTATGTTTATCAAATTATTTTTATCATGTCTACCGAGATAGTTGGGTGCTGAGCGTCTCGGTATGCTGCCGTTCTTTTGTTTTGGTGTGGTTTAATGAATGCATTGACAACGGGCAAATGTCTCCACTTTCTCAATTAATAATTTGCACGTGCCTTAGTTTTTGTACCGTGTTTGTGACTTGCGAGCTAGAAGGTATTTTATTTTTAAATGTGCTGACATTTGGTGTAGGATACACGTGTACATGTTATGACAAAATAAATATTCAAAACATTACCGTACCAAATGTGTTTTCTCGCTGTATATTCAGTCGAAATTTATATTGCTGTGCGTTTACATTAGTTTTTGGAGGAGATATCACATTATCGGGATGATCTATAACGCAAACGTATTTACTTTCTTCTGTTTTCCCTCTTTCGTCGTTCTTGCCTTTCTCCTCCCGCTCTTTGTGTCGATGTTGAACAATTACTCAATCTATTTTGATAAAGTTATTACTATCGAAGATTCAGTAATAATTGAAGAATTGGTGAGATAGCACTCATAATTTTGTTGTGGCAAAAGAACTGTCGACCTAGTAGAAATTTGTAAAACTAGTGTGTCAGGAATTACTATGAAGCTATATTTTTGTGCATAAACGGAATAGACATGAACTGATGAGATCAAACTATTATTATTCTTAGGTTGAACAGTAAAGCTCTTTATAAATATCTATCCAAATGTATTCTATAGGTGAATTATTTTCTTGCTGAGATATTCCTGTTTTCTTCATAGAAAACTATACATGTTTCGAACTATTGTTTAAGGAAACTCATTGCTATTTTAGTTTCAGAGTAATGCCCTGTCCTGACCGGTCTTCTTTTTATTTTAATCATAGGCTATGAGGCACAAAGAACTTGAATACAAGTGCTTTTCTCACATCCTTTGTTTCACTACTAAGTAGTGAGACATGCTAGGAATTACGTTCATACATCCTATAAAAGAGGCTTACTTATTTGCTTTTCTTAATTCACCTTATTCCTCAGTTCTGTGAAATATTAATTCTGCATGTATGCTTGGGCTTGTTACGGTGAGTAATCCGGTGCGCAAATTTGTGCGAGAATGAAATTGAATTTTGCCGCCAGTCGTCCATCCTGACCACAATAAAGTATGAGCTGGCATCTCACCTGTGCTGTGCTATGTAAATAAGATCCTCCCATGCAAGCCGCATTACGACAACGCCACATGTCCTCCACATTTACAAATAGAGCTTGTGATGAGGTCGAATTAGAACATCATGGAATTTATTGATTAACCTTGTTCAGTACCGTACTTCCTTGCCCAAGACACGACGTGCCTGACTCAATCTCTTTGTTAGATTGGTACCAATATACAGTAAGTCAGCTCTGGGCAGTGGCGTAACCGCGGGGGGTGAATAGGGGGATCAATCCCCCCCAGAGCCAAATGGTAAAAAGAAGGTAATTCGATGAAGTTTTTATTTTGAATAAAACCAATTTTCGGATTGATGACAAACAACTGGATTATGTACATCTATACTCAATAATTTGAGAACATTTCTCTTTACTCGAGTAAAATGTCTAGTGCTACACAAACATAACACTTGCTTAAGTAAAACTGTTCATATTCGAGCTTTTCCACATTGATAGGTGAAAATCAAATGTATCACATGCTATTGAAAACCTGCAGATATTTATTTCCATTGATTACGTCTCAGTTTTCCTGAGCCCCCCCCCCCCCCCCGAATGTAATTTTGACTCCACTCATCCCCCTCCAGAAGCAAATCCCAGTTATGTCACTGAGATCGGTTCTATAGACAGGATTTTAGGTAAACACCACATTTATTCCTGTGGGCGGAATTTCACATTATTTTGTATATACAATCAATATCAATTAATTGGTCCATGGCATACTTTGGCCCAATTATGCGAAGCATTATAAAATGTCTGTTCAACCGCGAAGCAGAATTCTGTGCAGCGAAAATGCACCCAATGTAGCCTCCTTCAAGTAACCATACCATATGCATCGGCCTTAGAGGGGGGGATTTTCTGCCAGGATAAGTTTCTAAATATCGAATGTTTCTTAGAAAAATTAAAAGAAGCTGAACATTAACATTATTTAATGTTACTGATGAGGTGATTACACTAATGCGAATTAACAGCAATCGATAGGCTAGTAGATGTGTGTAGATGCAGGCTTAAGTAACTTCAACGTCTACCTCGGAGCGGAGTAATGGCATTCTTGGCTGTCGCTCCCAAGGCCCGGGTTTCATTCCCGGCTCTGCCAAGAAATTAATTTCTGATCCGAGAGCTGGAACTGGGCAAAATCAGGTTCATGAGGTAAAGCTGAGTGGAAGTGGGTTCGATTCCCACCTCAGTCATCCTGGAAATTGTTTTCTGTGGTTTCCCACTTCTACTCCACCGAGATAGTTCCTAACTTGACACCACAGCCGCCTCCTTCTCAATCCTCACCTGACTTGCAAATACACACTACAGGCATTACAATAACACAGGTTATCAGACAAATTATCTCTCTCTCTCTATGTATATATATATATTACAGAAGTACAACAACAAGAGACTTCGCCCGTCGTTGTTGTTATTTTTTCTTTTAGGGTCTTTGCGACATCGTGGCCTTGTACTTGGGTGTGAGTATGTGGAATCTGTCTGATGTCCTGTGTCATTGTGATAGCTGTACGAGGGTGTATTTGTAATTTGGGTAGGAGGTGGCCGTGGCCTCAATTTATGTATCCCGGCATTCACCTGGAGTAGAAGTAAGAAACGAAGGAAAGTTCCATGAAGAATAGCTGAGGTGGGATTCGAACCCACCTCTTCTCAATTCTGCCACACGAGGCTGAGTGAATCCCAGACCGAAGACCAGAAGAAATTTCAGAGCCGGAAATCGAACCCCGGACCTCCGCCGTAACAGTAAAGAATACGCCACGAAGTTCAACTGTCTAAAGTGTGTGATGAAGCATTCCTAAGGGAACAGTCGCCTGTCTCTACTGTGTTTTTTTCTTAGTCTGGTTTGCTATTTCCCAGTCACCCTAGAATTTACATACTGTGATGGTTACTTCAAATGAATAAATTAATAATTACTTAAATTCAGTGGCGGCTGGTGTCAAACTGTTGTGTTTAGTCGGAGCCAGATTTTCTCAGCGGAAGAATTCGTTTTTTTATAACAAAGTATTTCGCATTGAATTAATTAATTTTCTCACCTTATGTGGCCAAAGATGTATTGTTTTATCCGTTAATAACTCAATAAATCCAGTTCTAGTGTGTAGGCCAACTACACAGAAAAACGAAGCGCAAACACATTATAGGAGCACTCGCAAAGTGGTTGTTGCACTGTAAAAGTGACTGGGTACGGCACAGATGCTAGTACGAGATACTCCTGTCCTAACTCAGGGGTTCTCAAACTTTTTCTGTCGTGCCCCCCTTCTGAAAGATGAAATATCTAGCGCCCTTATTCTTCTTTGCGAAGGAGGGAAAGCACTTTCATGGGGGCCTCTTTTTACTACTGTTAATAAGCCAGCTATCGATGGGTAATGGCGTTTCATGTATCAGTTTATTGTAAATCAGACTAACCTTTTCCATGGAACATGCACTAGAATTCACCTGTTCGCTCACTGTCTTTGAACTGACTGCGAAGGCCTAGCTGACTTCGAGTCGCAGTGGTAGAAATAGAGGAAACTATTCTTGTAAGGAAGTGGCGGTCACATTGACAAGCGGCTTATTGTCATTAGTGGTTGTTAAGTGTTTGGTAAGGAGATATCGCTACAGGTGGCGGGTGAAAGCCTGCTGTGTGGGAAATGTTACTCTACACCTTTTCTCAGAATTCCTGCTAGCAGGATCTACTGGTCAGTTCTTGTGAAATAAGACAGCATAAGTACGAGTTTTTTAGTCTTGAATGGTTGTGGGAGCTTCCTGCCTATGGGTGGATATGAGGATAGCAATATTTGTTACAGAATATGAAATATGGATATTTCAATCACTTTCTGCGCCCCCCACTTTGAGGAACTCCGTCCTAACTGTTCACTCGACTGGTCGTTGCATGGCGGATACAACAAAGCTCGAGGGTGGGCGAGCGAAAATATTCGAAGTGCTTCGGTTATTGCTGATACACCACTGCTGTGCGATGTAAATTGACTGTGTGATATTTCTGTATTTTTTTTATTGGCATGTAGATTATTTGCAGATGGTAAATTACAACGAATCTACGGCTCAATTTAGTCTCTCACCGCTGGGTCCGTGGTTCAAATCCCGGTCACTCCATGTGAGATCTGTGCTGGACAAAACGGAGGCAGACAGGTTTTTCTCCGGGTACTCCGGTTTTCCCTGTCAAAATTTCATTCCAGCAACACTCTCCACTATCATTTCATTTCATCTGTCATTCATTTAATCATTGCCCCAGAGGAGTGCGTCAGGCCTCGGCAGCCGGCACAGTTCATATCCTCGCCGCTAGATGGGGGCTTCATTCATTCCATTCCTGACCCGGTCGGAGACTGGAAGCAGGCTGTGGATTTTCATTTCATTCTACGGCTCAATTTAGTATAAATCCAGCTGATATTGAACACAATTTTACAATTAAGGGAACAAAAAATACATAGTAAAAATAATGAACTGGCCACGGTGGCCGAGAGTGATAATGCGCTGCCTCGAGCCTCGCTGGCATCGGGAGAGCGTGAGTTCGAATCCCACCTCGTTCATCCTGAAGATGGTTTTCGTGGTTTCCCTTTTTTTTTACCACCAAGCAAATGCCGGGACAGTTCCTTTCAATAGGTCGACGGCCGACTTTCCTCCAAATCCCTTCCCTAACCCGTCCTGGAAAGAAAGTACATGGCCATTGGTTGCATTAATAAAATAATAATAATAAGCCTTTGGCAAGCGATGCGTTTAAAAGGTTTATTTTGTTTTGTTGTCCTATTTTTTAAGCATTGAATTACTGTGGGTAATAATTGAGCGCTTATTTACCGGTACGGTATACAGTATGTGCACCACATCTGCTCTTCGGTATACTCGTGCATACCTACTGCTGCGCTGTAAAATGTTATGTCAAGTAATCTTACGATCATCATGTAAATACAACTCAAAGGTATATGTTTCACAAAACTCAAGCTCTTAAACCAGAGGGAATTAGAAGGTGCGGTTTGTACCAAAATCTTCCAAATCATCTCTGTAGTACGGGAAAAATCTTGCATTTCTGATAAGTAGACGGAAATGTATTTATTTGTTTATATACTGCGTTAAACAAAACAACAAGATGGTAGCCCCTGACAGAGCTGTGTCGCGTCGAGCTCGCGTAACAGTAAAGAGTGGTATATAGGCTACACATTGGGCGCTCACAAGTAGCCGATCGTAACGAATGAGAATTTCCCACAGCAGTGACTAATTGCACTCTGATTTCATAAGTATTGGCAATTTCTTTAAAAAGTGCGTTTAAACAAATAAACAAGACGATAGCCCCTGCCAGAACTGTGTCGCGTCGAGCCCGCATACTAATAAAGCCGGGTGGGTGGTTTATACACATTAAGAGTTCTCGCATGGGTCTGCTAGTGAGAATTGCCTGCTATGCCATATGTAAGTTCAACAGTCGACAAAGTTGCAACTTCGTCGTCTGATTCCCGACATAGGATGGTACATAAGTTTCTAATTTAGTTGGTCGCCATTTTGTTTTCCCTTAAGACGGCAGTAATATAAAGTGGGCTGCGACCAAGGTGCATAGGAAGATGGTAGCTATAAATCCAGTAACTTTTGATCAATTTGGTTCTGGAGTTTAGGAAATGTTAGGGGGGGGGGATACATACAACCACACCCAACTCTTACAAATATTGATAAAATTAATCTCCATAACTAACCCCCCTTCACAGAAAGTGCACGCTCATCTGATCTATGGAAGTTGTCCACAACGTGTCTCATGAAAACTCTTGCAGCAACACGCGCGCTATTTGCTGGTAATTTATCCCTAGGAATTATATTTCGATATATCGGCTAATAATATATGAGCAGCACATGGATGATCCAGACTCTTCTCTCTGCAAGGATATGAATGTTTCAGAAGTGTATGTAACGTGGCCATCGATGCATTACAAATTTAATTGAGGCTCGCTGTCGATCTGGTAATTGCAAAGTTCAACAGTTCACCATCTCGACATTTTCCTAGAGTAGAAGTGGGAAACTACGGAAAACCACTTCTTGCATGACCTACGTAGGAATCGACCTCGCCTCTTGTCAGTTTGCCTCACGAGGCGTGTACCCAGTACCATTTCTCACACTAGAATTACATTTTTTGGCAGCACCGGGACTGAACTCGGACCTCCGGGGTGACAGCCAAGAAAAGGTGGTTTCACTTGGCATTAAGAGTAGACCTTTATTTCTGTGTGTTATAACCTCTTTGAATAAAAGTACAGTAACGGAGTGTTTTCCCCTCTTAATGCATTCTTGTCCCAAAAGCCGGATACGCCGCCGAGGGGGAAGTACACTGTATAACACAAAAAAAAACAAAAAAAAAACACGACGCACAAGGTAGGAATTGTTTGATGGCAATACAAATCGGTGGGTGTGAGGAACATAGAACAACAAACAAACGATCAAACGTGCAGAACAATCGAATGATTTATTGTAAAGTTAGAGCGTTACAAAATGAGGACGTCAATAAGGTGTTGGTCCAGCCCTGTCCGGGATGCAAGCTGTCACTCGACGTGGCAAGGACTGATCAAGTTCCCGGATGGTGTCCTGCGGAATTTCGTGCCAAATGGTCTCCTACTGTTGGGCTAAATCGGCGACATTCCGGGATGTTCGCAATCGCCTTTCCATGACGTCCCAAATATGCTCTATGGGAGAGAGATCAGGCGACGGAGCTCGCCAAGGAAGGATAGGGCAAGCTTGAAGACAGTCCATAGCAACCCGTGCCGTGTGCGGCCGGGCATTATCCTGTTGGAAAGTAAGGTTTGGATGTCGCTGAAGGAACGGTAACACAACCGGCCGTAGATTGTCATCAAAATACCGCTGTGCTGTCAGTGTGGCAGGAATGACTACCAGAGGGGTCCGACTATCAAAAGAGATGGCACCCCAGACCATCACCCCTGTTGTAGGGCTGTGTGGCATGCGATAGTCAAGGCAGGATCCCCACGCTGGTCTGGACGTCTCCACGTCTGCTGTTGTCGTCAGGGCACCGTTGGAAACGGGACTCGTCACTAAAGACTACACGTCCCCAGTCAGCGCAGTTCCACGTTGCTCGAGCGCGGCACCCCTGTAATCTGACTTGACGGAGAACAGGTGTGAGTGGTAAGCGGCGTAACGGGCGTTGCGAGCGCAAATTCCTGTCGCTCAGGCGTCTGTTGATGGTCATGGTGGACACATGTGGTGCGGGTCACACGCTGGATAGTTGATATCGACCACTGCCGTCCTGACGCTGATGCCTGCCGTTGCTGGCCCACGCTTGCCAGCATCGTCTGATCGCCGCATCACTTCGACTCGAATGTCCAGCGACAGCTCGATTCGACCAACCAGCTTCTTTCAATCCGATCGCACGACCTCTTTCAAACTCTGACATCTGCTCTTAATGAGCACGAATCCTTCGGCGTGGCATTCTTACAGCCGACGTTCAGATATCGCAGTCAAATGCAACAGCTACTTTGAGCGTACGCTTCAGAATCGCGCCTTATATACGCCTGATCCATGCGCAGTTCGGATGCGCGGGAGCTCCCACTATTCATTCATTGGACACGAAGCTTTAATCAGTTGCATGTTCGGTCCGAATGTCTTTGCATACGTAATTTCCTTACAATCGGACGCCTTCCCGGTGCGTCGTTTTTTTTGTTTTTTTGTTATACCGTGTATTATAATTTCTCGTATAGTCGCGACGTTTAACGCGTACCCACCGGCGAGCAAAGATATCGGCTTGCGTTTGATCCTTAGGGCCGTTTTCACCAACGTTAATAATCTCTTAATTCATTTAAAGGTTATTTAACTTTGCACGAGCATTTCATCAAACAGAAACGCTCGTTAACTTACCACGTACAAGCAATTACGTTAAATGGCCAAATCCGACCATTCAACTCTCTAAAGCATCGTTCAAGTTAAACCGCTGAGCTCTACTTCGCGCATCTTGCAATGGCAGAAGAATTGGTTTGTTTCCGAGTTTCACACGAACTTTCATCAATATGAATATAAAATATGTTTATGACAATGGAATTATAAAAGATCACACATGTTACTAATACCAAGAAAGAAGAAGAATACGGAAATAGAAAAAAAAAACTTATCCGAAGTGGGATTCGAACTCCTTCCAGCTCTGCATAATGAACTCCTACAGTAGTCTAGTAGGCTACGTAGACAACGGGGTGAGCGTGCCCTATTAAGCTAAGTAAACACTGTATAGGTCTACACACAACTGCCAGTTCTCCTAAATACTTGGTTCATATCATTTTAAGCTTTTGCCATGAATAAGGTCTTCTGTGTTTCCCTTCCTTTATAATTATGTTCCGGGAAATCTCAAACAACGATCAGTAACCACCGTCCCTTTAATCAACTAGGGAACGGTCAGGACGTCTGATGTCAAGAAAAAGGAAGCCGACACGGAACCTTTATAATTACTTGGTAATTGATTCTTCTGGTAGGAGATGCCCAGTTTCGGGTTAAGAGAGGTGCGTAGTGGATGAGAAAAACGTGGCTGGGCTACAGGATTTGCCTTGTCAGGAATGCGGGCGACATATCGACGATGGACGAGGTCAATGTACAGTACGTGGTGAGAAGTGGTACTCGTAGGGGCATTCGTTCTACGAGTTCAGCAGACGGAAACGTGAAGAGCAGCTAGGAGGGCTACTCGTGCAATGCGGCGTTTAAGTCTACTGTACACGAGGCAGTACTTCACTATCAACAACGGACCTAAGACAAAGATTTTTAAATGGTATACTCTTGCTTTACAGCCCAGTAATTACGAGCTTCAGATTTGATCGCACTCAACAGACATATCAATGAAAGACAGCTTCCCGTTTGAAAACTGCTCTAAATATTGTTCGTTTCAGATACGATTGCTGATGGCCAAGTTAAGAAATCAACCTTGTTTACAGACGGTTTACAGATGTAAATGAGCATTTTCTTTTGTCACCAGCTGCTTGGCCTAGTAACGTAATTTAATTAACATTTTACATGTTTTCCATGCTTCTGAAATCCAAGCAAGGGTGGATTTTCTGATGAAACCACATCTGCTATCAAATATCGCTTTCATATAATACTGGGAGGATAAATGGTAATATAATTATTAATTGGTTTAATATAAATCGTAAAGAAGAAAAGTTGAGTTATTTGTAAATACAATACAAATCGTACGGGTAGCCCTACGGTCGAATTTTCGTATTTAAACGGGCTCAAGTTATTGTATATTATACCGGTGTTGAGAATTTGTACTAATCCGTATTTTAGGAGGAACTTGTTTTAGAGATATCGTATTTCATAGGTTGAACACAAAAACAAAAAACAGAACCACTAACCAAAATAATAGCGGACGATTCAATGTCAGTGGAAATTAAATGGTGAATGGAAGTTCGATATACTTTAGGACTCGGTGCCGTTTAGAATTGTCGAAGGCTTGCCATTCGCCTTACGTGAACTGGTGCAGTGGTACAGAGCATCCGTTGCTGCAGTATGTTCTTCTAATCAAGAGTCGTTACTCAGACGTATGTAGCCATTTAATGGCTCGATATGGCACAGCCATAAAGCAGTATCTAACAATAGAACTTAACATTCCTTGTGCACGGAGCTGAGATACATTCCTTTTTCTTATTGGCTGGAGTAGCACGAAGTGGGCTGTATTGATATGGACTTGCCCTTTGTGACGAATAAAATTATAAGACTTAGTATTAAATTATTATTATTATTATTATTATTGTTAAGCCTCCGTGGCTTAGGCGGCAGCACGCTGGCCTCTCACCGCTGGGTCCGTGGTTCAAACCCTGGTCACTCCATGCGAGATTTGTGCTGGACAAATTGGAGGCAGACATGTTTTTCTCAAGGTAACTTACTCGGGTTTTCCCTGTCACAATTTCATTCCAGCAACACTCTCCACTATAATTTCATTTCATCTGTCATTCATTTAATCATTGCCCCAGGGGACTGCGACAGGCTTCGGCAGCCGGCACAGTTCATATCCTCGCCACTAGATGGGGGCTTCATTCATTCCATTCCCTGACCCGGTTGGTCGGCTGGAAGCAGGCTGTGGATTTTCATTATTATTATTGTTAATCATAGTCTGAAAAGACTGGACTCCAGATTTCCTTTGAAAGAACAAAGTACAGTACTTAACGAATATCTCGACAGCTTCACATCACCTAAATACGAGGCATGGTAAAATTGAGAAAGTCAATAACTTCAAGTACCTTGGCGATATTGTCCAGATGGGAACCAATGAAAGATTGGCGAACAACAGTAGACGAGACAGAATGGCCGCAGCACACAACTTATACAATATAAGAAAAAGGAAATCTCAATGTAAGTTAAACTCAGACATTATAATACCGTGTTAAACCAGTCTCTATGGCAGTGGTTCTGAACCCGTAGAAGTCTGCGGACCACTCAGCCTGAAATTGAATCGTGTACAGACCCCCCCCCCCCCCGCCCCCTCCCTCCCTCCCCCAATATACCTAATCAGTTCTAACCCTCCCTCAATAACACTTATTTTAAAGATATTTCAATTCAAAATCTGATAGCCATCGCCGCGAATACATTCGGACGATTCTCGTTCAACGCACACCGTTTTCGAAATCCCCATTTATTGGCCACTTTTTTATACGTGCTGGTGGACCCTTTTCTCCCGCGGACCACTCCCGAGGCACTCGCGGACCACCGGTTAAGAACCACTGCTCTGTGGAATGCCTCCGAATTACTGGAAAGGCTACCGGGTGAGTTAGCCGTGGTCGTTACGGCATGACTGTTGGCAGTCGCTCACATCCGGGAGGCGAGGAGGTTCGAATCCCCCCGCCGGCAACCTTGAAGATGGTCTTCTGTGGTTTCCCATCTTCCTTCCAGGCAAATGCCGGGGTTGGTCCCTAACTAAAGGCCACAGCTGCTACCTTCCAACTCCTCGTCCTTACATTCCAACTTTCCTCCCCAACGATACTTGTAGCTCACCCATTGGGTGTCCGTCTCGAAGCAGCTACAAAACTGGCTAGCCGAACATGTCGTCGGACACTAAAAAGCCATACGCTAAAACAAACTGGAAAGGCTGGTCTGCGGGAGGCAGAGAAGTTTGAGACGAAGATCCTTAGGAAGATAATGGGCCCGAAGATCGTGCCTGGACAATACAGGTTGCGAGGAAGCACGGAATTGTATCAAAGTAACGAAAGACTGTTGGAACCCATACAGAAGAAAATACTCAAATTCTATGGTCACCTATTTAGAATGGACGAAAGGTGGTTGACAAGCAGAATTTTCTCCATACTTGATGGCAGACTTAAAACCTCTGATAAGTGGTTCAGGGATGTCAGGAAGGAGCAGACATCGCTAATAAATAATCCAAGCTTTCACGAAGAGGGCAAGCTTAACACAGAATGGATGATGGAGAGGAGACAGGCTGCCAGGGCTGCAAAGAGGGCTTCTATGATTGTGTAACAGTTGTTTGACGTGGTCTGTAATGACCGTAAACGAAATTAAAACAAAAACAGTACGAATACAGTTTAATACAATTAAATCCTGAATCATAATAAAAGTTCACAACCTGGAAGATGAAACCTTAAATAATACATGGTATATGTTGTTGATTCATTTGGGGGCTTTGCGACATCGTGGTCTTGTAGCCCCATGTACTTATGTGTGTATATCAGGGGGGTATATAGAGCTTTATTTCGGGGGGGGGGGGGTGCCCAACAGGGGTTAGGGGGCATGGTATAGGCCCAAAGAATAGGGGGTCCGGGGTTCTCCCCGGGAAACTTTTGTATAATTTGGTGCAAAATGATGAGTTTTAAGGCTATCTGGCATACTTTTTCAACCAATTTGATGTGATGTTTTATGTTTGGTTAATGTCAAACACAACTAAAACCTTTTTATGATACTTTTTATTAATACAATCATCTTGCTCACTTGATAGTATTGACATGGAAAGAATGAATGTTACTGTTTTGATTTACAACTCACACTATAATATAAAGTCAAGGTTTCTTGAAGCATTGCCAAATCGGTTCATAACTTCATCGTTAGTGAGATGTATGTCTCTGTGAATAGATGACAATACTAGACCGTTGTGTCTGTTTTCAGAAGTAGAATTTCTTAAGTACCTATGTTTTCTATCAACTCAAACTCCGTTCGGCAGTACCAGTAGCTACAGAGAGAGAGCCAAATTTGTCAAAAGTTTGATAGTTCAGTTTAATTGTGTTTTTACTAGGAAAGTTTTGGGGTAGTTCTGATTTCTGTCATTTTATATGTATTTTGGGATGCTGAATCCGAATCTGAGGTTTGCGGACAAAATTTCGTGACGCAACATTGAAAAATCGCAAAAAAAAGCAAAAAAATCTGCTTTTTTTCGTTTTTTGCCTAAAACTCGAAAACTATTAAATTTTAGTAAATGGTTTGTTTACAGAAATTAAAGTAATTAAAATTCTCTACAAATATCACTACTTAGTTGTTTTTTTCAGACCAACGGTTCGGTCTCAAATGCGAGTTGAATATTGGCAATTTTCAGCGATCTTTGCAAAACCCAATTTTTACATTCCAAAACTTTATTTTTTATTAGAATGCTGTTATTTGATAAATTTCTCCTAGTTTACTGCACAAGTAACCTAAACGGAAAAAAAAGGATCGAAATTATTAAAATTCAGTATCAAAAAAGGTAGGACTCTAACAAAATAAAACTTAAGATACCGTTACTTATGATCATATAATTATTAATAGTACTACAAATTATAATATGCAAAAATTATATGAGCCGTAGTCTTTTAGAAGGTTCTGGCTGAGGTTCTTCTGTGGCGATGGGTCCCGGTACATATTCTGCTTGTTCTGGAAATTGAAAGAGGTAGTGTCATTTCTCAAGGAGAGATGAGGATTGCAAAATAGATTGTGAGATTAAACGTACCTTCCGCATCGTGCTGAGGTTCTTCGATGGCATCGGGTCCTGGCTCAGGGTCTGATTGCTCCATCGTCAGCGTTAGGGGTCGTTCTCCTGGAAAATAAAAGAGGTGGTGAGACACTGACTTGTGATTATTTATCAAGGAGAGATGAATGAATACAAAATAAGTTTTGAGATTCGACATACCTCTGTCTCTTTCTTCAGTCTCTTCTATGTCTATGTCAGAGCTGTCTTCCGGGGGCTCAACGTTGTCGCACAGACCTTCGCATGATGTGCAGATTGGGGAACAATGAAGGACCGCCTTCCTGCATCCACAATTGCGTTGGCAGCCCTTTTTACATTTCCATGAAATGTACCGTAGTATTGAGTTTGGTGCAGGGTCGAAAGTGGTTGGCACTGGCACGAGACTTCTACTAGTTCTTTTCCACCCCCACTCACTTGGGTCTTTTTGTTGCTCGTCAGGTGTGGCTTGACCGGATAACAACTGCTGCACCTGATAGTAAACTCTCAGTGAATGTTCTCGTGCAGCAGCTTCGGTAGGGGGTAATGAGGCAATGTTGGTCTTATTTTTGTATGATGAGGTTACGTATGGTCTGTATCTCAAATCGTTCACTGGTCTCTTTTTTTTCATATAGAGCCATGAGAAACATGTTTCCTGCTGTGACAATCTCATCTTGATGTGCGTTAGGGTCTTTGAAAGCTTCAATGACTGGTTGTAAGTCTTTGTTATTCTGCAGGACTAAGAAATTTCAGTTTCCCCTGATTAAACAATGCAGAAGTAGTATCACAACCACTCATCGCATGCAGGAATAATATATGGTCTAATAGGATTTTCTCAGCAGCCAGATGAGGGTTGTAGAGGCTTGGGAAATCTTTCCTTTTTCTGGTTTCAGAAAAATTACGTTATTTATATCACGGCTACACAGGCCAATCAAAATGACCAGATGGTCGATATCTTCCCCCACCACTGTCACATGTTCGTTTGACGGGGCCATCTCAAGAGCTGTTGTGATAATTAGGATATCAGCATCCTCCACAGCTTGCTTTGAATCAATTTTTGCATCATGAAGTTTCTCCATTAACATATATATTAACCGGCTCTTGTTTTTTGAGTTTGCAAGGAAGCTATCCTGCGAGACAGTGGGCACCATCATTTCTGTAAATGATATTGCAGCAGATTGTTTTCTTTGTGCTCTTCTCAATTGTTCTATGCGCTTGGTGCTATCACAAGCCTCGTCAGGATAGCCGTCGTAAATGACAATGGCACTTGATTTGTAGTTTGATTTGACATATGATACATAACTGCTGCAAATTTCTGCATATGTCTGACCGTGGCGCCATTTGACCCGGTGTAACAAAAAAAAACGTAGGACATATTTTGTATCATTCAAGTCAGTCTGTTCAGTCGGTGTAAAAGCGTTGTACAAGCTGGATTTTGTTTCTTTCCTCATCCCATGCTCGTCAAAAATAGCAAGAGAATAGGGGCTAAGTTCGTAACGTAAAAATTCTCGCAGCTCAACTTTCTTCAAATAAGCGGTAATTATTTTTACATCATTGTAGTTTTTAAAACATTTTTCATGAACCTCAACTGTAGATTTTTTACTTAGCTGAACATGATGATCATCCTTCCTCTTCTTGCTCGACTCAATAAATGTCTTCAAACCTTTTTCCCGCACCGTCGTCACCTTTTCAACATCATTATCCAGTACTTTATTACAAATAAAACACACGTCAGAAGCCATTTTTATCACCACACGTAAACATAACTTGTAGAAATCGTATTATTTTTATAAACAATGGAAAGAAACTGGAAACGGGGCCGCGCAAGTAGGTACACATTCGCAGGCGCCGCCGCTCCGAGCCACCCACGCTCACAAACTAACTCGTCTCGGGAGAAGTACCGTGTCTGTGAACGTGTGTGTGTGTGCGCGAGGTGCCATCCAGAAACCAGTTTATAGTGCGCTAGTGTGTGCTGGTGCTACTGGCTACATACATACTACAGAAAGTTAGCACATTGCTGCCGATTAGAATGTGAATAGCATTTAAAACTAAGTTGTTTTTTTTTTTGCAATATAGCTATAGTAGCTGTTCAACAATAAAAAGAATAATCCGAACGTGAATTCTCCATGTGACTCAGTCTTTATTGAAATCAAATTAAAAACTAGGTGAAATTAACTGAAAGCCTATCAATAAAAAACTAAAAAGTGGGTTTTGCAGAGACCGCTGAAAATTGCCAATTTTCAACTCGCATTTGAGACTGAACGGTTGGTCTGCAAAAAAAACTAAGTAGTGATATTTGTAGAGAATTTTAAGTACTTTAATTTCTGTGAACAAACCTTTTACTAAAATTTTATAGTTTTCGAGTTTTAGGCAAAAAAAAACGGAAAAAAGCAGATTTTTTTTGCCTTTTTTCGTTTTTTTTAAATGTTGCGTCACGAAATTTTGTCCGCAAACCTCAGATTCGGATTCAGCACCCCAAAATACATATAAAATGACAGAAATCAGAACTACCCCAAAACTTTCCCACTAGCGGCCCTTTTGAGTACAAATTGACTGAACTATGATAAGTGTATAAAAGTTAGGGAAAAACTTTTGTCACACGCTTCAAGCACACTTCAAGCTGTTCTTGGTTCGTTCATAAGAGCGAAGGCACTGGAGAGTAATAAGAGGTTATGTTGTTACCCATAAGATCAGAGCAAACTGATTGTCACACTGTTTACATCGCTCTACCTATGCCTTGCTTTGCAACGTTGCCATACATCACTTAGTAACAATAGTAGGCTACATGATTATATTGGTGTTTAATGTTTTAATTCATAAACTAATTATATATGTGACAATTTTTTTGTGGGGGGGGGGGCGGGCCCCCTCGCCCCCCATCTTATATATGCCGCTGGTGTGTATATATATATATATATATATATATATATATATATATATATATATAGAATTTGTCTGATAACCTGTGTTATTGCGATAGCTGTATTGTTGTGTGTATTTGTAATTCAGATGAAGATTGGGTAAAGACGTTACCATTTAAATTAAGTAACTGTGACGCTGCTTCTTTTAATTAGTAACGACTAACGAAACTACTCCTTGGCCTTAAGCTGGAATAACCAATGTTTCTGCTTTCGAATTTTTTATTTCGTCACAATCATTCCTTTTATACACTGAAATAATCTGCAGAATGGATCTGACAAAGTCCTGGTACTCCCAAGGAAGAAAGAAAATAATAAACTTCAAAAATAATCAGTACGGGAACATTTTATTGATAACTGCATTTAAAGCTCACGTCTGAAGGGTTCCATGACTCTCACTCTGGTCACTGTGTTCTTCCACCTCTTCTGGCAAAATGGCCACTAGCAATTCCTACTCTTCATCGGAAACAATGATCGAATAATAATTAACACAGCGTCAGATTATAACGTTTCTTATTTTAACATTGCTGGTAACCACTCTTCGCCTTAAAACAGACTAATTGTAGATATAGGGAGGATATCAGAAAATACATTGTTAAAGTGCTAAAGAAATGGAAGTAAATCTATGAATTAGTTTTAAAAATATTATTCACTAATTTTCTTCCAACACTCGTTTTCCTGTTCAAACTATTTGCCCATAATATTCCCATCTTGAGGATGAGATGCGATGAATTTCTCATGTGGCAGTTGAATTTTGCGGACGTAGGCCTATGCCACCCTCATGAGAGGAGTTGAGAGATGAAATAAGTGAAACTGAGCAAAGGGTTGAAAGGAAACTTCCGTTGCCTAAAAGAAGGTACGGTCCCGGCATTAGTCTCAAGTTGAAAAGGGAAAACCACAACCAACCATTTTAAGAGCCCACTCTAAAAATGTGTGTTCCCACCCCTTGCACAAATCACTGCCTGCATGTGACGAGGACATCCTAAAATATTTCGTAATTGGCACGGTAAAATTCAATAATTGCAAAACACTGAACAATGTGGTGGTAAATTACTCAAAAGGTAAGTATGTTATTATTCGTATAGTGAAACAATTATGCTTATTTGCATATTTTCCGCTTTACGTAAAACTGAAGTGAAAACAGTCTGAAATGCCTTGTTACTCTACTAACAATTTGATACTCCTCGAATGATCCAATTTTGTGTGTCTGTCGGTGTATAAATTGAACGTTTTAAGTATTTCTTAAGGCTCACTTAACTTATTCCACGTATCCACTGATGATGGATAGGCTTGTAGAAAAGATAATGAATTATACAGAATGTTCTATCGGTCGACGTTATCAAAAGTACCAGTGCAACATACACACATCAAAAAAAGTTTTGCATCACCTCGGTTCCCAGATCTCCGGCATATAGACGTTGACTGTGTATATTGTATCAAAGATACAGTCCCTTTGACTGTTCATAGATGTCACTAAAACTGCTCAAAGATGTAAACAACCATGCATGAGCAGGGCCTATTAGACGGAGGGGGTACGACAGCCGATCAGTTCCAGTCATTCTACCAGGACGAAGGTACGCTGCTCATGTTGTCTGTAGTTCTACCATGCCTAGAAGGTCAATACCGCAGTTCGATCGCGTCCGCATTGTTACTTTGTGTCAAGAAGGGCTCTCAACAAGGGAAGTTTCCAGGCGTCTCAGAGTGAACCAAAGCGATGTTGTTCGGACATGGAGGAGGTACAGAGATACAGGAACTGTCGATGACAGGCCTCGCTCAGGCCGCCCAAGGGCTACTACTGTAGTGGATGACCGCTACTTACGGATTGCCGCTCGGAGGAACCCTGACAGCAATGCCACCATGTTGAATAATGCGTTTCGTTCAGCCACAGGACGTCGTGTTTCAACTCAAACTGTGCGCAATAGGCTGCATGATGCGCAACTTCACTCCCGACGTCCATGGCGAGGTCCAGCTTTGCAACCCCGACACCATGCAGCGCGGTACAGATGGGCCCAACAACATGCTGAATGGACCCCACAGAATTGGCATCACGTTCTCTTCACCGATGAGTGTCGCATATGCCTTCAACCAGACAATCGTCGGAGACGTGTTTGGAGGCACCCTGGTCAGGCTGAACGTCTTAGACACACTGTCCAGCGAGTGCAGCAAGGTGGTGGTTCCCTGATGTTTTGGGGTGGCATTATGTGGGGCCGACGTACGCCACTGGTGGTCATGGAAGGCTCCGAAACGGCTTTACGATACCTGAATGACATCCTCCGACCCATAGTGCACCCATATCGGCAGAATATTGGAGAGGCATTTGTCTTCATGGACGACAATTCTCGACCTCATCGTGCACATCTTGTGAATGCGTTCCTTCAAGATAACGACATCGCTCGACTACAGTGGCCAGCATGTTCGCCAGACATGAACCCTATCGAACATGCCTGGGATATGTTGAAAAGGGCTGTTTATGGACGTCTTGACCCACCAACCACTCTGCGAGATTTACGCCGAATTGTCGTTGAGGAGTGGGACAATTTGGACCAACAGTGTCTTGATGAACTTGTGGATAGTATGCCACGACGAATACAGGCATGCATCAATGCAAGAGGACGTGCTACTGGGTATTAGAGGTAGTGGTGTGTACTGCAATCTGGACCACAAATGCTGAAAGTCTAGCTGTATGATGGTACAACATGCAATGTGTGGGTCTCATGAGCAATAAAACGAGCTGAAATGTTGTTTGTGTTGATCTCTATTCCCTTTGTATTTAAAGGTTCCGGAACTCTTGGAACCGAGGTGATGCAAAACTTTTTTTGATGTGTGTATTTGCCCACAAATAGCCCGTCGAGTCCAGCCGCCAAATGAGATCAAGTGTTGACAAGCAGACAGTGCTTATGAGGTCACGTTATCTTGTTTAGTGCCTTATTTGCACAGATTCTTTTCAGCTAGAAGCTTGTGACAAAGGGCCATTATGTATAATAACTATATTTACACGTATAGCATGCGATTTTACGTCCTTCTTCGAGGTTTCCTTAGTTCTAAGATGGGCTATGTCAGCCTTTTTCATAGTATCTCATCAAAATTCATTTAATTAATTTACAACAGTTAACCCTTCGTTCGTGCACGTTTCCCATTACACCATTATGTTACCATTGAGCGAAAAGATAGCACATCAGTGCGTTAAGTCTGTATGTGCCCCTATCCCGAATACCCAGCATCGTCCAATAATGTGTCAACTGGTAGCTGCCATTAGACGCCAAGAGGTCTATTTTAAACGGAGATACAATTTTAAGAAAGCCAACTGGGAAAGATTCACCAACTTACTAGACGAGAAGATCAAACCACTAATTCCAATTCCAGAAGAATATCAAAAGTTCAATAATATTATCCGTGAGTGTTCGAGAGCTGCAGTACCTAGAGGTTGGAGAACAAACTACATACAAGGCCTAACTCAGGAAACCTCTGCTCTCCCCTCAGAGTATCATAACTCATTCGAAGAAAACCCTTTCAGCAATGACACCATCGCAATGGGAAAACAGGTGATTTCTTCAATTTCTGAAGCAAAACGGGCACAGTGGTTAAGGATGATGGAAGATATTGACTTAAGCAGAAGTATTCAAAAAGCTTGGCGATTACTTAGACGACTCACTAGTGATCCTAATAAAACCTATACACATTCCGCTGGTACAGCAAACCAAATTGTTCATCAACTTCTACTAAATGGACGATCATCTAATCCATGTCGACTTCAGAATAAAGGAATTGAGAGGGATTATGAGCAGGAGACTGATACTCACTGTACCATTCACTTTATCTGAGTTGAATAGAGCAATAGATCAGTGTAAGAATGGTAAGGCTGCTGGCTTAGATCAAATATGTGTTGAGCAAGTAAAGCAATTTGGACCTGTTGCTAAACAATGGTTATTAGAATTGTACAATAACTGCATAAGCACCTGCAAGTTACCACGTGTGTGGAGGAAAGCTAGAGTAATTGCAATTCTCAAACCAGGAAAAGATCCAAATGATCCAAAAAATTACATACCTATCTCACTGTTGTGTCATCTATACAAGATCCTAGAACGGATGATCCTTGAAAGACTTACAGCGATCATAGAACCTCTCCTCATTCCAGAGCAAGCCGGGTTTCGTAAAGGGAAATGTTGTACCTCACAGGTCCTCCATCTGACACAATATATTGAAGATGGTTTTGAAAATCATAAAATCACAGGGGTGGCTTTTATCGATTTATCTGCTGCATATGATACAGTTAATCATCGTATACTGTTGCGCAAATTATATAACATGACAAAGGACTACAAGATGACTCAAGTCATTAGCAATCTTCTTCAAAATCGTAGGTTGTTTGTCGAATTTCAAGATCTGAATAGTCGATGGAGGAAACAAAAGAATGGCTTGCCACAAGGCAGTGTTCTTGCCCCAATGCTCTTCAATATTTATACGAATGACAAACCTCTTCCAGTTGATACCAAAAGCTTCATATACGCGGATGATCGAGCTATTGCTGCTCAAGCAAACAGCATTGAGACTATAGAAGGTAAGCTATCAGAGGCTCTTTCTGAACTATCCTACTACTACAGAGGAAACCAATTGAAGCCTAATCCATCTAAAACTCAGGTATGTGCCTTCCATCTAAAGAACAGACAGGCGTCAAGGAAATTACAGGTAGCATGGGAAGACACTCAACTAGATCACTGCCCAACTCCTAAATATTTAGGTGTAACATTGGATCGTGCTCTCACCTATAAACAGCACTGCATAAACGTCAAGCAGAAAGTGTCCGCCAGAAACAACATCCTTCGCCAACTGTCTGGAACCAATTGGGGTACACAGCCAAAGACGATGCGAACTACAGCCCTGGCTCTGTGTTACTCCGCTGCAGAGTACGCTTGTCCTGTTTGGTACAGTTCCAGTCATGCTAAACAAGTTGACACATCTCTTAATGAAACATGCCGACTTATCACTGGCTGTTTGAGACCAACATCACGAGATAGAATCCACTGTTTGTCTGGAATCGTCCCACCAGATATTAGAAGAGAAGTTGCAGCCAGGACTGAGAAAACCAAAGCAATTACCTCATGCCCACACCCATTGTACGGATATGAACCTGCCCATCGACGACTGAGGTCTAGGAGGAGTGTCCTGAGTACAGCAGAAGATCTACATGAATCTGCTAAGTCCGCAAGGTTAAGATTATGGAGATCTAGAAATACTCAACTTAATGGCTGGATGCTACCAATTGAACATCTCCCTCCAGGACATGAGGAACACTGGTCTACGTGGAAGTCATTGAACAGGCTTCGCACTGGTGTTGGTAGATCAAGAACCAATATGTTAAAGTGGGGTTTTCCTGCCACATCCAGGCTATGTGATTGTGGTGAAGTCCAAACCACAGTCCATTTCTTGACCTGCATGAAGTGTCCTTTAAGTTGCACAATGGAGGACTTGATGGCTGCGACACCTAATGCCCGTGACTTGGCAAAATTTTGGACAGAAACGATTTGATATGTGCATTGTTAAGTACCATATTTTAAATGCAAAATGTATACTTCTGATACGAATAAATAAATTACACCATTCATCCATCTTCTATACCCAATATTCCACCTCGTTGAGTAGTGGCTAGCACTTTTGGCTGTCACCATGGAGGTCCGGGTTCAACTCCCATCTCTGTCGAGAAATTTAATTCTGGTCTGAGGACTGGAACGGGTACACTCAGCCTCGTGAGGCAAAACTGGGAAGAGGTGGGTTCCATTCCAACCTCAGCCATCTTGGAAGGGGTTTTCCATGGTTTCCCACTTCTACTTCAGACAAATGCCGGGATGGTTCCTAACATAAGGCCACGGCCATTTCCTTCCCAATCCTCACCGTAATTAAAAATATACACAGTAATACAGCCATCACATCAAGACAGGTTATCAGTCAAATTCCACACACACCCAAGTACACGGGATTAGGCTACATGACCACGATGTCGCAAAGTCCCTAAATAAATCCAACATCAACTCTAATAATGACTCTGCAAATTAAACATGTTGCGCCCGTGTCTTTATTGAAAGAAAAGATGCAAGTTCCCATTCACTTTTGAAAGTAACATCACCGTCCTTGCTATTTTTGGAGTTAAATGATCCATTTAGCACCCGGTCTGTGCCCAGCTCTCAACCACATGGTTGCACTGCTTTGCGTGGTGCTTCTCACACGTGTAATTTCTAGCGTTGTGAAGCCCTTGAAATACCGTGATCATAAGCCTCATGTACTTGGATGTGTGGAATCTGCCTGACAACCTATGCTTTGTGGTGGTATACTAGTGTGTGCATTGCCTATTGAGACTATGATTGTCCACTTCGTGTCGTAGCGACTAGCATTCTTGGCTGTCACCGTGGAGGTTCGGGTGCCATTCCGGGCTCTGCCAAGAAATGATCTTAGAACTAGAACGAGGATTTCAGCCTCGTGAGGCAGAAGTGGGAAAATGTGGGTTCAATTCCTACCTAAGCCACCTAGAAGTGGTTTTCCGCGGTTTCCCACTTCTATTCCAGGTCAATGCCAGGATGATTCCTAACTTAAGACCACGGCCACCTCCTTCCAAATCCTCACCTGAATTACAAATACACACTACTATGGACACCACAATAACTTAGGTTATCAGACAGCACAAAGTCCATATACCCCTACTCATTATTATTTATTTCTGTTGTCTGTACATATACATTTGTGCTTACATCTTAAGAATCTAAAACATCCATATGTGTCCCTCCGTGGTCTCTGCACAGCTTAATACGCCGCCATGTTCTGATGCTCATATTAAGCAACATCCTTGGGGTCACTGTCTCGAAAGCTTCGCGCACTGCATTTTTCAGATCATCAATTCCAACATACCGCTGCTTCCTCACCTGTTCCTTGATGTAATCCCAGAGTGCGTTATCGAGTGTTAGATCAGGGCTCCTTGGTGATCATGGGAGAGGAGCTGGATCATTGTCCGATCCGCGACCGATCCAGCGATTCCCAAATACTCCATTCAGACGGTGTCGAACAGCCACTGCGAAGTGAGCCGGCGCCCCATCGTGTTGTAACTAAACACCGTCTAAGATTCCCGCATTTTGCAGCTGCGGGATGAGCCAGTCAATAATCATCTGGAGGTACGTGTTCTGATTAACAGAACGATAAGAAGATATAGGCCAAACAGATGCGATTGTGTCATTCTGGCCCAGATCATGACGTGAGGTTAGTTTCGCTCGATTTCTTGAAAAAATGTGGATTTTCTTTTTCCCAAAAGTAAACATTGCGACTACGGGAGCACATTCGTCAGTGAACATGACTTTTGCCTTCTGAGCCATTCTTTGGTATTATTGCAGCATCCGATCACAAGCATCAACACGTCTCTCCAAATCATCATCTGACGCATCCCGAATGCGAAGTTGGGCTTTGCTCTTTTCAGAGACTCACTTCAGTGTACTGTAAATATAGTGTAAGGCTCTGATAATTAAATATGAATTGTGAATGAAAATAATTCATTGGCACTCAATGGACGTCATCACCTCATTTTCAGATCCACTTGGACGTGTCCCTCATGGTTGATTCTGGTACCCCCAAGAAATAAATAATAATAAAGAGTAGGGGTATAGACTACGGACTTTGTGCGCACACTGTAGGTTATATATAATATTTATATATATTTAGTATAATATACACACTCAAGTACAGGGGTATTTGCCTGGAGTAGAAGTGGGAAACCACGGAAAACCACTTCCAGGATAGCCGAGGTAGGAATCAAACGTGCCTCTTACCAGTTTGCCTCACGAGGCTGAGTGAACACCGTTCCAGCCCTCAGACCAGAATAACATTTATTTGCAGAGCTTGGAATCGACCCGGGCCTCCGCGATGATAGCCAAGAATGAGACGGACATATAATAATAATAATAATGGCCAACCTGCCAATAAAATAAACGGCCATCCAATTCTACGCTTGCGTTACCGTCCTCCTGATCAAAATCATGGTCAGTATCCAAGTCTTCGGATCTCGTTTCAACTTTGTCTTCAGTATCAGTCACAAATTCCTTTGAAAATACTGATTCATGAACTAGAGATTCGTTATCTTTCAGCAGAGTTTCCCGGTCACTGCATGTGAGATTTCCGATGTGAAATGCCATGTCCTGTGGTTCGGATTCCACGTAAAACGGAGGTCCCGTGGCTTATGATCGCGAGATTAACGGTCACGTTAAACTACAAGCTTCCTTTAGCTTCTTCTTTCAGCAGAAGGCGACACACTCGTGTAGTTACTTTTAGGCTCGTCATTTTACAACTCCAGGAAAATGCTTACTAAGGTTATAAGATTATAACTTGAACTGTTGGCTTGATATTACAACTAAAACAAACCACGGAACTGTCAGACCAATGCGCGACTAACGGAAGGTTTTAAAAGATAGTTCTACATGGGGACTGAGAATATTAATAAAAACTTTTTCACAGTAACCTATTATTCATAAGTCTAAACAAACAATTTGTTGTAATCGGCGTAACCGCAACCTTCGTAAAGAGGTTTACGTAGCCCAGCGCGTATCCCATATTTGAACAGCTGACTGCGTCTGACTGTGTAGCGTTGGGGGTCTGCGTCGCTAGCGCTAGCCAACAGCGGGGCGCGCTTGAACTCGGTCAGTGATACCACTATGTATTCTATTCGTCATGGTAATAGTTACTGCGCAGTCGACCAGGATGAAAGACTTCTGGAAGAGAAAGAAGGAAACTAGACCTATAAAGAAGTGATATTTGCGTGATCCTTGTTGGCCTGTCCGCGCTGTATATATATAAATTTCAGCGATAGCTCCATAGCTCGCACAATCTCCAAAATTCGTAACAAATACGATAATCTCACCACATATGAGATTCTTAATATCCACCTTAAATGATTTCAGACCATCCATAGATGTCGAAATAGAATTCTTATTACTTCATTAACACAACTGTTATTTTATCCAATACGAAAAATAGCTCTTACTAGCTGTAAATAATATTCCACACCTCTATAAAATTCACGTAGGTTTCAAACAATCACCTACATATCATGATTCATAATTAACACAAGTATCGAAGTATTAATCTACTTTCATAAGAACTGTAATATTAATATTGTATCATTGCATGATCACATCGTTACATTTGTAGATTCCCAAAAATGTCATTCTGTTTTATGACGGAATATATTTTATACAAAACTAGCTGTACCCGGCATGCGTTGCAATGCCAATCAAAGAAAGTGTTGGCGTTGTGATTTTGTTAGTTGAAGTGCTTTTGGATTCCCAATATTTTCTTCTTTTTCCGTTAACCACCTCTAAACTATTGTAAAATTGATTTATATCATCAGAAACATTCAAGGGAGCGTGCTCAACAACTCACCAAAGTTTCATCGCAATGAAATGAATGGTATATGAACGCATACGGGACTTTGTTGAAACGATTCGAGCGCCTTCACCCATTTGTTGAATATACTCGTACGCTACCTAAAAAACAAAAAATATCAGTTAAGTATTTTGGGATAATTATTACCAGTTCTATAATGAATGCTATATTATGTGTAGTTAGTTTGTTTATTAGACATATGTCATTGTTCTATTAGACTGTGGTGTGTGAGTATGTCTGGTGGCAGTTGCATTGTTTATTAGATAATAGTTCTTTGTTTCATTAGACTGTGATGTGTGAGGGTGCATGTGAGTGTGCCTGGTGACAGACTGTTTTAGTGGTAGTATTTTTTCGTTAGTAGAATTTTGGTATTTAATTGTTAGTAGAATTGCTCTTTACTTATTCTGAAAGGGAGTAGCAGCCTTTCAGAATAAATCAATTCTTTACTTGTCTTATAGACGGATAAGATATTGATAATATAAGCCAACTAATGACTACACTGCGTTCTGCTGCACGGCTGAAAGCAACGGGAAACTACAGCCGTAATGCTATTCCCGAGGATATGCACCTCTCTATGCATAATTACATGTGATGATGGCCTCCTCCCTCGTAAAATTTCAATCCGGAGGTAAACTAGTCCCCCGTTCGGATCTCCGGGTGGGGACTACTCGAGAGGGGGTTAACATCACAGAAGTGACAAAGAGGAAATCTGACATTCTACGGATCGGAGCGTGGAATGTTAGAAGTCTGCTAGGAATTGGAAGGTTAGAAAACTTAGAAAGGGAAATGGATAGGTTGAGGTTGGATTTGGTTGGGATTAGTGAAATGCGCTGGCAGGAAGAACAGGACTTTTGGTCAGGAGACTATAGGGTCATTAGCACTAAATCAAACAATGACCAAGCAGGGGTTGGCCTCATATTGAGTAGGAAACTTGGACAGCGGGTGGAATATTATGAGAAATATAGTGAACGGATTATTGTAGCAAAAATCAATACTAAACCTACGTGCACCACAGTGGTACAAGTCTATATGCCTACCAGTCAAGCTGATGATGAAGATGATGTTGAAAAGGGCTACGAAGAAATAGATGAAATTCTGAGGTATATCAAGGGTGATGAAAATGTTATAGTAATGGGAGATTGGAATGCTGTGGTAGGAAAAGGGAAAGAAGGGAAGATAGTAGGAGATTTCGGATTAGGTGAAATAAATGATCGAGGAAGCAGGTTGATGGAATTCTGCACCGAGCATGAGTTGGTCATAGCTAACACCCTATTCAATAACCACAATAGAAGAGTATACACATGGATGAGACCAGGAGATACAGGGCGTTACCAAATCGACTTCATTATGGTCAAGCAGAGGTTTCGAAACCAGATTTTGGATTGTAAAACATATCCTGGAGCAGACATAAACTCTGATCACAATCTGGTTGTTATGAAATGCAGATTAAAGTTGAAGAAAAGTCAAAAGCCAAAGAGGTGGGCAATAGACAGACTGAAAGTGAAGGATGTAAACGAAAGATTCAGGAAGAGTATAAAGGAAGGACTAATGAAAAACCCTAAACAACCTTCAATTGCAGACGAATGGGCACTTTTGAAGAATGAAATAACAAAATCCGCAGAAGAAAACCTTGGTAGGAAAGAAAGAATAGGTAAAAAACCGTGGATCACTCAGGATATACTAGAATTGATAGATGAAAGGCGGAAATACAAGAATCTAAGAGATGAAAAGGGGAATCAGAATACAGACGTCTGAGAAATGAGGTTAACAAGAAGTGCAAGGAAGCGAAAGAAGAATGGTTGAAAGAGAAATGTGCAGGTATAGAAAATTGTCTGAAATTAGGAAAAGTAGACACAGCTTATCGAAGGATTAAGAATACTTTTGGGGAAAAGAAGACTACATTTGGGGAAAAGAAGACTAAGTGCTGTAATATTAAGGACACAAATGGAAAGCCTCTAACAGATAGGGAAGAAAAGGTTGAGAGATGGATAGCTTACATAGATTGTTTGTATAAGGGAAAGGAGATTGAGAATCATGTAATGGAAAGGGAGGAGGAAATTGATGAGGATGCAAAAGGAGATTTAATATTGAGATCAGAATTTGACCGAGCATTGGAGGACTTAAGCAGGAACAAAGCACCAGGCATAGATGATATACCGATTGAGTTGCTACGCTGCATAGGAGATGAAGGTCTGATCAGGTTATTTCACTTGGTGTGTAGGATTTATGAGACAGGTGAGGTACCCCCTGATTTCAAGAAGAATGTTATCATCCCTATACCAAAGAAAGTGGGAGCTGACAGATATGAAGATTACCGTACAATCAGCTTGATTGCTCATGCTTCAAAGATCCTGTCTAGAATAATTTACAAGAGGATTGAAAACCAGATAGAAACGGAGTTGGGTGAAGACCAGTTTGGTTTCAGGAGAAATGTAGGAACAAGGGAAGCTGTACTAAGTCTAAGGCTGATTTTGGAAGGTAGAATAAGGAAAGATAAGAGAACGTTCATGGCATTTGTAGACTTAGAAAAGGCTTTTGATAACGTTGATTGGACTAAATTGTTTGACATTTTGAAATCTATTGGAATAAAATACAGGGATAGGAGGGTGATATACAATCTATACAGAAATCAGACAGCAGTCATTCGAGCTGAAGGACATGGGAGAGAAGCTGGTATTCAGAAAGGTGTAAGGCAAGGCTGCAACTTATCACCCATACTTTTCAATCTTTACATTGAACAAGCGATGAAGGAAATTTGAGAAAAATTTAAAGTGGGAGTGAAGATTCAAGGAGAAATAATTTCAACTCTGAGATTTGCTGATGACATCGTCATCTTGGCTGACACGCCTGAGGATTTGAATGGTATGGACTCCGTCTTACGGAAAGAATTCATGATGAAAATTAATAAATGTAAAACAAAAATACTGGAATGCAGCCGAAATAAATCAGAAACCTCTATGGACACCAAATTGGCAGGTGAAAAGCTGAAGGAAGTAGGAGAGTTCTGTTACTTAGGAAGCAAAATAACCAGTGATGGCCGAAGCAAAGAGGATATAAAAAGTAGGTTGGCTCAGGCAAGGAAAGCATTTCTACAGAAAAGGAATCTGTTGACATCGAATATGGATTTAGGTATTAGGAAGTCATTTTTGAAAGCCTTTGTCTGGAGCGTGGCGCTATATGGAAGTGAAACTTGGCCTATTGGTGCAGCAGAAAAGAGGACAATTGAAGCATTTGAAATGTGGTGTTACAGGAGAATGATGATCAGATGGGTAGATAGGGTTACAAACGAAGAGGTATTAAGACGAGTGGGAGAGGAGAGATGTTTCTGGCGACTGCTAATGAAGAGAAGAGATAGGTTAGTAGGACACATACTAAGACACCCAGGAATAGCAAGCTTAGTTATGGAAGGAAGGGTCGAGGACAAGAACTGTAGGGGTAGACCAAGGTTAGAATATGTTAAACAGATTGCCTCGGATGTAGGGTGTGGTAGCTATGTAGAGATGAAACGATTAGCTCAGGACAGGGAGGCATGGAGAGCTGCATCAAACCAGTCAACAGACTGAAGACTCAAACAACAAGTACAGGGGGCTGAATGGTCACGATGCCCAAGCCCCTCAAATGAAACAACTACACCGAGACTATGATTGGGGAGAAGGCGGCATTTGAACTACGAATCCACGGATAACCCTTTCTGGGTTGGCGGAGAATGGTCACCTCTACTTTGATTGTCTTAGGAAACTGAATGCATTAGTTCCAATCCTCTTTTATTTCCTCCATGCAGAACCGGGAAATGGACTCGGACTTTTGTAATTAAGCGACCCAAATACATTCAGTTTATCTTGACGATTTTCACGTGTGACGTCATGTCTGAGCGATAAACGGAGCAAACTGCACAGTTTGTACAAATAATAACGCAGGTACTAGAACTGACCAGACGGGTCCTCTTTTCATCTGAGAACTGTGCAGCTCACACAGATAATCTCATGGATCTGTCAGGCAATAAGTTATCGTCTATTATAGTTCCCCATACCGTATGAGTTAGCCGTGGTTCTTACGGCGCGGCGTGGCTGCAGGCAGTCGCTCACATCCGGGAGGCGACGAGGTTCGAATTCCCCCGCCGGCAACGTTGAAGATGGTTTTCTGTGGTTTCCCATCTTCCTTCCAGGCAAATGCCGGGGTTGGTCCCTAACTATAGGCCACAGCCGCTACCTTCCAATTCCTAGTCCTTACAATCACACTTTCCTCCCCAGACTACACTCCACACGCGACGGTATTTGTAGCTCACCCCATGGGTGTCCGCATAGAAGCAGCTACTAACTCGGGCGAGCCGAACATGTCTTAGGACACTCCTGGCACTAAAAGCCATACGCTTAAAAAAAAAGTTTCCTCATCATGGAAAGACCCCAGCTTACAAAGAAAGAGGCAGCTTTCATCAAGTCTTAACGTTCGTTGCCCGAGCTGTGGGACACCGAAAATCGGTTTTACTCCAACAGAGTGAAGAAGGCTGACGCTAATGACAGCCTCATTGAAAAACTGCGACTAATTGAACCAGACGCGACGAGAGAAAGTGTTGTTAAAAAGTAGTAACCTTCGTTCTATGTTCAGAAAAGAGTTAAAGAAAGTAAACGACTCCAAACGGACTGGAACTTCCAGTGACGACGTCTACGTTCCGTCGCTGTGGTACTTCCCGTTTTTTTCTTCTCTCTTTCGGAGAAAATTAAAGCCGAAGCAGCTAACATACAGCAACCTACCACCCTGTACTGGCTCATTTCTTCAATCTCTGCAGACAACACAACACATGCAGTACCTATTCACAACGAAAGTCGAAATTCTCCAGAACTGGCACAAAAACTGATAAACTGATGGAAAATATTTAGTTTGCCCACACACCTTCAGTTCAGTTTTTCGTTCAGTTTCTTGCTCAGTTATGCGGACAGTTTTTCGTTCCGATAAACTGAAGGTGTGTGGACCGCATTTAACAGGGAACTGCTAAATTTACCTCTAAACCACGCATGCATAGAACAACGTTGAAATCCTTACTCCGGCCTGGCTTTAAATGAAATTCCGGTGCCAAACGCGTCGGCGAGTTCATGCCTGCGAGGACGGACCTGGACGAGGAATTTTATTTATTGCTGGAGATTACAGTAACTGAAAACCGCACTCCGTGGTCTTCTCCTGTCATAAATGCAACATCCACCACCACTGGGTGTATCCACGTAGTCCAAAACGAGAAAAAAAAAGCTGTAGTTTGATACCGATTTTCCTGTTTTCATATCGATACCTCAGTTCAAGACAGAAAACATTGCAAATTCGAGAAGAATTACAACTCAAGCTCTCAAATTTCATTTTAATCAGAAATACCGTAAGGAAACTATTGCTCGTTTACCGGTGCTATTGAATTGCTTGCTTATCCAACTTATGCATTAAAATATATAGCCTATAACTTTAAACTTGGTTTGCGAATATTGAGTTGTTTTTCTATTGAACTGAGGTGCTTGAGAATCTGCTTGGCTGTGAAGATTGTAAAATTCGAGTGATGTGTCTGAAATTTTACGGGAGTGATGGTAATCTTTTTAAAATAGATGAAACTGATAGGTTAATACGCTTTTAGCTAGAAGTGTAAACGTAACTCTCTAGCTTGTGAAGATTCTGGGAAATATATTAGACTACACGAATTCCGACATGCAGTTGGTGTAGATGAAATATAATTCTGGATTAGGTTTTTGTTAAAGATAAAATGTCCTGTCATTCGAATTATATTGTATCGATTATTGAACAGTTCCCTAAAACTATAATAAAATAATCCTCTTTCCATGTTATTGATCATTGCATGTTTCAGAAGTACGTTTACATCCGGAAATACGCTTCCTTCGTGTGTAGACCTTCCTAGCGGCGCGGGCGTTGGAAAATGTGACAGCTGTTATATATTGGCTCTCGGCTGTTTTTTAAGCTTTGCAACCAGCTTTATTTTAAAATTTTATATCAGATAGCTTCTTTGGATGAACATACAGTTGGTATCAATATATTATTGCCTTAGAAACTAAAATGGCTACAATGAAAAACAACACACACACATCCATTCCCGTGTCTGGATTCGAACCGGTAGCCGAACGCGAGCTCATACAAGACCTATGCGTTACCACTGCCTGGCATGTATCTGCCTAGAATGTGCTAGATCTGGGTTCAAGGCCTGAGAGTAGACATGCTTTAAACCCACACCTCACATACGTCCGCCTATAAAGACTGATTTAAGTTCTACTGTAGTGTTGGTTACATAAAGATAGCTGTCATAAAGCTGGCTTATTTATACGATAATACATCGTTTCAATGTAGGCCTACTGTTAAATAACATTCATAAATCACTTGTAACGTCCATTACAGAATTGGTGAAACTAGCCTTAACATTTTCGACGTAAGGTATGGAAGAATCAAGCATACAGTCCTTTTATCTTGCACCATGCAATTTCCATATAATCGGCTAGCTGAAAGGGCGTCCGGGTGGAAAATTATATGATAGCAATGAACAAGTTCATATAGCTGTTCTCCGATGGCTTTAGCACTACGGAGCGGATCTCTTTCGTCATGGAATTGGAACAATAGCAGAACATTCGTGTCGTTATTTACAGAGGCGGGATGACTAGTGCGTATGTCGAAAGTTTGCTGTTTACATGTCACTTTACATTGTACTGCGCCCCTCAGTAAAAGTTAATGGACTTGCCATGATCATCTGTAACTAACGTTTTGAATTCTCTACGTACCGGTACGTTTGTTGACTTATACACGATTGTACAGAACCTCATTTTTAATACATCCCTGTAAATTGTCACGGGTTCATATCCAGGGTGTAGTAAATTCAACTCGTTCAAGTCTGGAGATCGGAGGTTTGAATGCCGGTGCCGACAGTGGCTATCCTGAGTGTGGTTTTTCCCTTGGGTTTTCCACTCAATCTCCAGGCAAATGGAGGGGTAGTACCTTATTTCAAATCCTGAGGCACCTCCCGTAATCCCTGACCCTATACATTCAGTAACACTACTACGAACACCATAGAATCACAGATTATTATCAGACAAAATTTAAAATCACCCAAGTAAAAGGGGCTGGTGGCCAATATGTCCCAAGCACCTAAAATGAATTAACTACTCATTTAGGGGCTTTGCGACATCGTGATCATATAATCCCGTGTACTTGGGGGTGTGTGTGAACTCTCTCTCTCTCTGATAACCTGTGTCAATGTGATGGCTGTACTAATGTGTATATATGGGGCTAGGAATGGGTAGGAGGCGGCCATATCCCTAAGTTAGATACCATCACGGCATTTGCTTCCACTAGAAGTGGGACACCACGGAAAACCACTTCTAGGAATACTGAGATGGGAATCGAACTCAGTTCTGCCTCATGAGGCTGTACCCCGTTCCGGCCCATAGACCAGAATGAATTACATTTCTTGGTACAGTCTGAAATCGAACCCGGACTTCAGGGTTGACAGCTAAGAATGCTAGTCACTGCGCTACGAAGCGGACGACGACAACAACATATTAATTCACTCAAAGTATTATAAAGTCGCTAAATTCTCAGCAAAGGTAGTTTTATTCTTTTATTAACAGAAGAGTATTTTTTTGTTGCTGGAACAGCCATGTCAGGCGGAACGGCACATTTTAGGTCGCTGTGAACATGTTCCTAAGGGCGGGCATCAATTCCACCCGGTAATTCCAGTCAGGTAGCCAGGGTTACCTCAATTCCACCCGGTCCTCCAAGGGACCCAGAAATCAGTCCCTCAACTCCGCCCAGGCTTTTCCCCAATGACGTAAACAAATGCCATAACCCTCCTGCTCGCATACCAAGGGCCGTGTCAAACACCTTATGCAGCGCATGAGTAGAAAAAAATAGAAAACTTGGCAGACTTATGTAAAAGAATATTATGATTAATTTTAAATCACCACCACCAAGTCCGCTCAATCGTTAAATCAGATATAAACATAATACAATGAGCTAGATATTAATCACTGTTGTTAAATAAAAAATATGGACAGGAAATTTAATAAAATAAGAAAAATCAGCATCTTAAAATCACATAAATCTTTACTTCATTTCAACTATACAAAAAACATTAGATGCAACTCTTTTCATTCCCTAACTATTGTGTGAGAAACACACTTCACAAGATCTAATCTTCTCATGGTTTGGTTGGCGAACTCCATGAGCTTGTTTTCAATGAATTATTTTCTCACACGACTATTTTTGTCTTTGCTCGACACCCGCCCGCTGCTGTTGAGTAGAATGTACGTGTCTGTCTGTATCTGATGTAGGCACTAAAAATATATATATTTGGATCAGGTGTTGTACTTTGTGCTTTGAATTTTGAGTGAAAAGCCTCGCAGGCATTAGTTGTTCTCCACAACTCTGCAGGGCGGGCATCAATTCCACCCCTTGTCAAAGCCTGAGCGGAGTTGAGGAACTTATGTTTGGGTCCCTTGGAGGACCGGGTGGAATTGAGGAAAATCGGGCGGAATTGATGTTCAACCGTTTCTAATGCGAGCCACAACCTTCTGTGATATAGCCCATGGCTGTGCAGGAGATGTTCTGGTGAATGTCTCGCCACGCCAGTTGTCCACTGGAATAATATAGTTGTTGTTTCATTTGAAGGACTTGTACATCTTGGTCATTTAGTCCCGTGTACGTGTGTGTATTCATATTATATAAATTGTCTGATAACCTTTGTTATTGTGGTGTCTGTAGTAGTGTGTGCATTTGTAATTCAGGTGAGGATTGGGAAGGAGGCGGCCGTGGTCTTAAATTTGGATCCATCCTGGCATTTGCCTGTGGTAGAAGTGAGAAACCACAGAAAATCACGTCCAGAATGGCTGAGGGGAAATCAAACCCACCTCTTCTCAGTGCCCAGAAACTTCGAACGGGTTTCATTTGAACACCGCTCATATAAAATGGTCACTAAACCAATTCCCATGCATGCGAAGCCACGGACAGAAACTTAGGTTTATAGAAATTACTTTCTAGACCTACGAACCGAACCCCGTTTCTACAGTACATAGAGAACTGTCCGGCCTCGTGACTAAGTGGATAGGACTCTTGCCTTTTTCCGAAGGTCCCCGGGTTCGATCCCCGACCGCGTCTTAGAACTTTTATTTCATACTCCCCTGGCTCGGGAACTGTATGTTAGTGATGTGCTAAGAAGCTGTTAGGTCTTAGCTCCTTTAGCGAAGAAGTAGTGCAATACGCTTTATAAAGGGGCGTAGCAAGTAGTCGCTATTCTCGCCATAGCCACAGCATAATACCTAGAAGAGTTTGCTGTATTTAATTACCCTGGCCGTGAAAGCCAAAATATTCCATCGTTTTCTCCCCCTCCCCTTCCTTCTATCTCTTTTCTATCTACGCAGCATATTCTCCATGGTTTTGTTTTCCCATACCTCCGAGCAAGTGTGCGGTGCAGTGAGGCGTGGGTACGCGTTTTACCCTGGGAGCAGGGCGCTTGCTAGACGACTCCTGCGGACGGTGAACATTTAAAAGGAAACCTTGCGTGTGCCGTCTTCATGGTCTTGCGGTACCTGTTGATTCCTGTCCTGAAATTCCAAGGTTCGATTTCAGATTCTACCGAAAAAATGTATTCTAGAGTACCCGGGGTACTCAGCTTTGTGAGGACATTTGCGAGGAGCTGACGTCCCACTTTCATCGCGTATGGCACAGTGGCACCTCGTTCAAACGTGAAATTTCTTCACAATGCTGCTTCACACGCAAGGTACTGTATTGTTACGCGCCACCCCCCTAGTGGCACTTTTGTTAACTGGATTACGGTGGGTTGAAGCACAACACAGGTTGTTCCTTTAAATGAAATAATTAACTTTATTGCGGCCAGAACATACACCACTCATCAGCAATTACAGACAATTAGAACCTTACTCCAGTTTCCTCAAGTCTCTTCCTTGAGCGCTCTTGCCCCTTTCACTTGTCAACAAACCACAGAAGTTAAACCGTCTTAATGGGTACGGTGGCCTTGACAGAAACTACCTGCCCCTCTTCCTCATGTACACCAACTAAAGTTACTTACGGTAATCCGCTACCCGCTGTTTCGCTGTCCACAAGCTGGGGAAACAATGTCACTGGATTTCGTAACTCGCACGGCACTTCGTCACCACCCTTCTGTCGCACTCGCTCAAAAACACCCACCCACAGAAAACTCGGTCCCCTCACTGATGAAGCCGCTTATATAGCAGGCTGGTGACTCAATGAATTCTAGAATCGTCCAGGACACACGGCTTCTCGACATTTCCTTCGCTGGCGGGGTCACGAACATTCTGGACCATCTCTTTGTCCTAGTAGCCCTGTTGCATAAGGCGCACGCAATACTCGAGGCAAGGCACAGCCTAGCCCTGGGGCAGTTGTGACTCATGCGGCGAGCGATGACACAAACTCACAGCCGTAACAGTATATTGGCCGCGCAGAGTCCAAGCACGGCGCACAGTGTGTCAAATCCCATATCTAGGTGAAAAAAAATCACTGCCGCAAATGAAAGCAAAAACTGGCTCATTCGATAGTGAACAAACCAGATGGTGACATTCGGTCTTCCTTTCTGCTGTCTGGTGCGTAGGAGGGAGGGTGTAAGTGCTATAACGTCTTCCTGGCAGTTATCAGGCATTTGATAGGAGGTGTCGGAGTGAACCGAACGTTGTGATTCTAGTGAGTTCAACGAGGTGTTGTCTTCTGCGGCTCATGGAATAGTGAAAAGAGGTATGTGTTCTCACTTTTATGCGTGGTACAAGCTTTCTGCATTAAATAAATCATTTACTTTATCAGTGCCTCATAGTGCCAGTTAACTTTAAACGTCATTTGATGGGAAATTTAATGTAGATTCAGGATCTGTAGTGGTTTGGTTGCGCACGAATATGCATTATGGTTTATTTTCTTATTTTCAGTGACTATGTGGGCCTTACCGCGAGGAGATATTTTCAACGCGTGGCAGTCATGTCGTAAAGAGGGGCGTACAGGCGTCATATTTCAATATGTTATGAATAAATTTGATCCTACAACTCTTACTGACACTCAGCTTCTGGAGCTAAGAAACAAAATTAAGTTGATATCCCATAATATTAACAACAAAATAGGAGAGTGCAGGAAGAAGAGAAGAACGATCCCGGAAACATTGCGGTGATTGGTTAAATGGGACGGATTTCATCGTTTTCAGTGAACAAGAAGACATCGATCCAGCGTATGATACGGAAACAAGTTGTGTCCCTGATATTTTTATTTGCAATGGGAGAAATAGGCCTAATATTCAATATACGTTGTCTTTATTTCCATGCTTTTCTAGAGAATTAATATTCTTTTCGTGTGTGAAGTGTGTTTACTAAAACTAAGTCATTAACAGGACTGGAAAATGACATTTTGTTATAAAGAAATATTGTTTGTATGATTTTGACGAATATCTTTCTATTTTTAGAAAATAAATGGTATTTTTGTGCATATTTCGTTGTTCTATGTTTAATATACGTCTTTAATCTGGATACAGTGACTTCGTCTATTCCCTCAAATAAGGTGTAACATGAATACTGGACTGCAAGTCTCAATGTTATTCATATCTTATCCAGTTTTAAATAGTATGTTTATCATTGTCATAAACTATAATATGCATATCCAATCGTGATTTTTACTACCAAAAATGGACGATTCTTTAGTTGCTTTCGGTTATTTTTTACATCTCCCCTTACCCCTCACCCCTATATATTTACCCCCGAAAACCATACACTTTAGACGATGACAGAAATGAATTCAGCGACCTCGAAAACGGTATATTGCCAACTTATAATAGAATCCCACCACTATTAACGAAGTTATTAATTTTTTCCTCCTAGAATTGGGATTCGACACACTGCGCGGCGCTGTGAAACTTCGACTAAAATGCATTTGGCTTGAGAGTTACATTTTTACATGCCCTGGACCCCCAGTCACATTTGTATTGCATGTTAGCAATACACAAATAAACAATACTCTTATGAGATTCTTAAAATGTAAAGTTGAGTCCAGTGGTACCAGTACCACTATAAAATAAGGTTCCATGGTTCATGATAACAATATTTTAAACCCGAAAGTTTGCTTTTAGGTATAATATTTTGTGTGGCTGATTTGATGTATTACATTCCACGGTTTATCATCATAATGGACTTTTCTTACCCATTTTTCATTATGTTCGAAAACAGTCCAATACTTGGGTATGATTCTTATAAGTAAGTAAGAAATGACGATATATTGGTTGCCCCTCCCTCAAAATATTATATGGACGCCGTAGTATGGAGTAATGAAGTAACTCTTGAATCATTACTATTACCAGTTTGAGATATGATTACCGACGGCCAAGTTAAGAACTAACCTTGCATTCGCGCAGAGTCCCTCCCCCTTCTCCCTTGAGCTTCCCTTTTTGTCCCCATTAGCTTACATGCGTAAGGTTTGACCAATCGCAGCGTGGCCTTGCTGAGTGGCAGTCGTATCTCAAACGGGTAATAATTGTATATTTCCAGCTACTGCTACCAATATAGTTTCATTTTCTGAAACTAGGCTACATGGAATGATCACCATAGACGTTTTGAAATTTACAAATAGTTTCCTTTCATACATTAAAAAGTTTAAGTCGTTTTAACTCCATCATGGAAATTACGCAGCGAGTGTTATACACTCAAGGCTATGTTATGCAGGAGAGGAAGTGTTAACGTATGCTGAATATAGCAAGCACAATGCAAGCTGATCCATATATGCAGTGTTTTATATCGGCATGTATGAGACATAAATGGTTAGGACGTTATGTATGAGACGTAAATGGTTACGACGTTCTTCACACACTTGGTCATCGTAAACTAAACCTTAATGATACTCTTGACATCGGTAACAGTTGCCTTGGGTCTCGACAGGAATTCCCATACATTTATTCAGTGATTGCATAGTGATTAGATGTGTGGGGCGTGATGGCGCTGCGGTAAAGATGCTTCTCGCCTAGGCGGAACGAGTTCCATTCCCTGTCAATGCTGGTTAGATTTTCGACGTCACGTCCAGTAGTTCGGAATCTACGTTTAGAAGAAAGGAAGTAGCGTGGCTCATGATCGCGAGATATCAATCACGTAAAACTACTGTAGCCTATAAGTTTCTTTCCTTACACTAGCCAGATTATTTGTGGGATTGCGACGAATTGTTTTTCAATTCTTCTTCTTATTATTAGGTACCAGTTTCCAGCCTCGGTGATGACAGTGGCCGTACTCAATACAGGCAAATTTCAAGTTCCTCTCCCAAAGATAGTAGGCATACCTTATAATCCCTGCTTCAATCTCCACAATAACCTAGGTTATCAAACAAATGAATCGCTTGTTTGAGAAACTGCACAAGTCCATTTTTTTTGCTATATTGAGTTATGTATACATTCATGAATTTCAAGTATAAATACATCATTTTACAGTGAAATATCCTCTTCAAAATGACCGCTTAAAAATTACGTTTGTTTGAGAAATAACACATGTACAGGAGAGTAGTGTCTAAGCCTGCCACCATTGTTTGTGTGTGCTGCAATTGTACAACAGCTGATTGAAATTTTAATCATGGAGGTTGATAGCAGTCCTTCTACCTCTCCTATTAAAAGGAAAAACATTTTGAACTTTCATTTGGTCGTCCTCAAGTCGACACATGTTCCAAATGTGAAGAACTTAGTCTGAAAATAAAAAACAAAACATTAAATGAAAATGCCAAAAAGGTTGCATTAGCAGAGCTTACTGTTCATAAAAAACGTGCCAAAAGGTTTTTCACTAAAGTTAAGTCTGTGGAGGAACTAATGGTTCAGAGAGATGACGTTGCATGCATTAGCATAGCTTACATGCAAAACCTACTGTTGCCAGAAATTCCTGTGCAAGAGAATTTCTATCTTAGGCAACTAACATTTAATGTGCTTTGTATCCATGACCATAAAACCGGACATGCACACTTTTACACCCATCATGAGGAATAGGTACCAAGGTTTGTTCATTTGCAATGGACTATATAACTAAAAACATACATGAAATTGCGAAGGAGTTGCATATATTTTGTGATGCTTGCTCTGCTCAAAATAAAAATCACACAGTTTTAAGGATGTGGCTCATGATGGCAGCACAGGGAAGATTTATCACTATACATCACTATTATCCCATCTGTGGACATTCATACTTATTAAGAGAAAATTAAGAAAAATTGACAGAATCTACACAGCTAAAGAGTATGTGGAGCTATTAATATCAGCTAGTGCTGCCAATAATTATTCAGTGTCTATGGCAGAAGGAAGAGATATTTTAGACTTCAAACAATGGTGGCCCCGGTATTATTAGAAGAGTCTTGACTGGTGTCTTGACTGCAAGACCTTATAGAGATAGACTAGCATATAGATAGACTAGTAATGCACACATTCAAGTTGCAAACTCATAATACGGTTCCACCTTTTCCTAACTCCAAAGCATATGAACAGGACCGTATTCCCATCAGCAGCCAGAAAATTCAGAACTTACAGAATATAATTAAGTACCTGCCTGAAGAGTTTTTTTTTTAAAAATGAGATACTCTCCTGGCCCACAGTGGACAAGGAATGAAATGAAGATGAATGATAAACCAAGGTATTATCCATGTATTTTATTTTATACATTTGGTATTATTGTTTAAAAGGAGAAGGGAGTAGTGTTTTTTTGTGTGATAACTGTAGCTCTAGGAATTTAATGAATATATGTGATTAGCCAATAATACAGTATAATCCCTCTATTGTATTGTGTTCAATGATACTTCTGTTTAAAAGGACAAAAGAGCAGTGATTTTTGTAGTTTTTGTGATAACGTGGAGCATACTCTGATGTATGAATGAAACTTACCACCATCAAATCTTTTACAACGCGTTAGTCTACTAGGTTGTATGTAAATACTAAAGGTTCCTAACAAGACATAAATTCTAACATTTTAGGTTTGTTTGAGAAACAACACATGTCCAAGTAAAACAATGGCTTATATTGTTACAAGTATAAGGATTAAATTCTTCAAATTATGATAAGTTATCTTTAGGTATACTTTTAATGGATGTAAGAAATATATTAATTAGTTGTCCAGTTTGTGGTTGAAATATATATTTGCAATTCCTGAACAATTGACATCTCAGGACTTGTGTCGTTTCTCATACAAGCGATTCAAATATTATAGCCTACACACACGAGTACACTGATTGACGACCAAAAATGTTCCAAGACCCGAATTCAATTAACAGAAGTGAGGAAATATAGAACTGAACCTAGAACAAATCCTTAGGTACCGGTACTCTGTAACTAGATGCGAAATCCTGAAAATCTTCGGGTTTATTAGAGTTAAAACACAAATAGCGCTGTTTATACGTCACGGAATTGGCTGGAATTGGCCAGACAAGTAGGTTGATAAAATTATTCACGAAATAGACGTGACTTTTGGTCTTCTACTGTATTTGTACAATGTTTCTTCGTTTTTGTTGGAGGGTTAGCATATATTTCAAGCGCTAATATCAGTCTTCTCCTTTAAATGTTTATTTCTGATTGTATTAATGCAGAACTGATTGTGGTTGATGAGTGGAGATCATTCAAATACTGCGCAGCGTCAGATTAACACAGTTTTTCCGCGACCTTTCACAGTTCAGTTATTGTTGATATATTCCAAACGTGACGAGATGCTTATTTCTTGAGAATTTTTTACGGTATCAATTCTGAAAATTGACGAAATTATAGCCCAAAATCGACTTTATAACACTGCAATAGTATTTTTTTTTTTGCTCTGAAGAAATATTGTTGATCGGGATTATGCTACCTACATAGAAATTTACTCTCGTGGCCGTCGTAAGTTCGCGCTGCAGTAACAAAACAGTAGATCGTTGTTGTTTCGTTTGAGGATATTGGACATCGTGGTCATTTAGCCCCGTGTATTTGGGGGCGTGAATAATTTGTATGCTAACCTGTGTTATTGTAATGCCTGTAGTAGTGTGTGTGGAGGCCGTGACCTTCAGTTAGGAATTATCTCTGCTTTTGCCTGAAGTAGAAGTGAGAAAACACAGAAAAAAAATCCAGGATGGCTGAGGTGGGAATTGAACCCATCTATTCTCAGCTGAGTGTACCCAGTTCCATCCCTCAGACCAAAATTACATTTCTTGACAAGGCTGGGAATCGAACCCGGACCTCTGGGGGCGACAGCCAAGAATGTCACCCGCTACACCAGGAAGTGTACAATAATAAATAAATTCTATTATAAATGTCAACTATAAGGCAATCAAATCAGTCATACGCTGTTTCCTTAGGCACGCAACTGCTTCAAGTTCCAGTTAAGGAGACAGCCCGATAAGTATAAGCCTGTATTATTACAGTATAACCGTAGTTGATTTTGTATAACCATATAATCACCCCTAACAGACAAATTCCGTATTTTTATCACTATTTTAGAAGTTCACCTAACACTAGATATACCACATTTAGCATACAATGACTGTTGCATTACCAACACTGCAACTAAATAATTGTGCATATTGTATATATTTTTCACCTGTAGTCTCCAACATAGATGTTATAGCCTAAGTGTAATGGATCTGATGATGATCGCTTGACGATCGAAACTGGTCATCCTACTGTCGACCAAAGTATTATGTGCACTCGAGTTTGAAGGTTGTTTGTGAAGTAACCAATATACCTACATAAAATCCAATAACATCATCATTTTCGTCGTTCTATTTTATGTTAGGTCATGTAGGTTTGGAATTTTTAATATATATTTTAATATTTTTTTTATCGCAGTTAGAACACAAAAAGTGCACGTTTTTAAGAGTGTTTCAACCATGCGTCACATTTAAGAATTAATATCTCAAACACCCGTCATCAGATCGAATCCAAATTTTAACACAATATACATTGGAATGTTGTATAACTGGTTTATTAATTTCAAAATTGTGTGTGTCCAAGAAACAAAGTTGTTATCATTTTTGTAAGGTAACTTTTTCTCGGCTCGGGGTGGTTGGAAAATGTAGTTCTTGGTTGCATTGTAATCCTTATACATCAAAACGTTATGCCGTATGACTGTGAAATACGTAAATTAATTCATTTATTTTATATCGGTTTGTATTTCTACAGGGAAATAACACATGCTTCATCAGCTAGCCGCTCAGGGAACAGCTGTACAGCGTTGCCGAAATGGTGCCCCCACGCATCATGGCGCGTCTCGCTCGGAAGTGATGGATTTTATGTAGGTCTATTGGTTACTTAACAAACAACCTTCAAACTCGAGTACACATAATACTTTGGTCGACAGTAGTGTATTTATTAATCTTATGTAATTTATTTCAGGATTAGGGCATAACCCAGCTCTATTTGGGTACATTCGTGTTGACCTACTGAAAAGCACCAAACTTTTGTTTACTTAGGCAACACTGAAAAATGGCTTCAAACCTCACAATTGTTTAAGGTAATCTCTACTGATCATTTCTACATAGTATAAAACTAAGTCCCCGATTCTTGGATGTATCGGATAATCTCGAGACCACTGGATGGATTTTGATGCGGTTTTCACCATTTTGTAAGGGATTTCTCGAGGAAGGTTTCTGTAGAAACACATTCATTTACGACCAAAGGAAGCAGAGCAGTAACGATTTTAGTGATTCTAGTCTAAGAAAAACCTGCCGTCCGTGCGCCTTTTAAACTTACGCTGGGTAAACCGTTAAAATTATCTGGCCTATATATTATGAGTGTAAGAATTGTTCAGCATGAAACATTCTACAAAAACGTCCGCGACAGCATATCTCTATCTTTAATACATCGCCCACTAGAAATGTTTTAACGTTTTCATTTCTTCCAACAATCTCCATTCAGTGGAAATTCAAATTACTAGCTTCGGAGCGAGTTTACGAACTAGCCTATCTCCCCAGCCTCGGCCAGCACCAAACTGTCTAGTCGTGTCGAGTTTAAACTTCAGAGAAGGGGTAAATATGCGTTTGGAGTTTCACTGTTCACCTCGGCTTTTCTGAATTGTGTCTGGGACTTGCCGTCTGTGCGCCTTTTAAGCTTACGCTGGGTAAACCGTTAATGATACCGGGTGAAGCCGGGGCAGGTTGCTAGTAGGCTACAGTAGAACTATAATTATCCGATTCAATTGGGACCGGACTCCATTCGGATAATCAAAAATTCGGATAATTGGATTTACGTACATGGTATACATACATACATATTATGTATTAAAAAAAAGAGCTTATTGTCGGTACTGTGTGCATTTTTAATTATGTAATTACATGAAAAAGCAACACTTTTGCATGTTATATAGCTTTCGTACTTAAAAGTGCAGTACAATAGTAGTAAATGAAAGTCATTGTTTGCTGAACATCTCGGTCAAAGTAAGTTCATCATCCCAATAATGTTCGCGTTGCACCTACACTAGTTTCGTGGAGGGAAGGACACTAGCAAGCGTAGAAAGAATCATTATTTTGCGAATCGCTGTACGTTTCCGTCTTTTTTTTTCTGAAAGCGATTCGGATAATCAGCGATTCGGATAATTGGTGTTCTACTGTAACTATACAGGGTGGGGCGTGGAAACTTCCTGATTCAAACATGCAATAAAACTCGGTACATGTTTCATTCAACTTTATTGTTATTTTTCGCCTACCACACATTGGAACTTGACATTTACACAGTTTTAAACACTATGTCTGTTAAATGTCGCCCTCCATTGTCAGTACACTGATTCAGTCGCCGGCGAAAGTTTTGCATCACCTTTTCGAGCATATCGACCGGGACATTCACAATTTCGGCTCGGATGACGTTCCGTAGGTCGTCCAGGGTGTGGGGACGATCTTTGTAAACCAGGGACTTGAGATAACCCCACAGGAAGTAATCGGGAGGGTCTAAATCAGGCGAGCGGGCTGGCCAGTTTACGTCCCCTCGCATGGAGATCAGTCGTTCGGGGAAGGCTGCTCTCAAAACACCCATGGAAATCCTGGAGGTGTGGGCTGTGGCCCCATCTTGTTGAAATTACTCGTTATCCAGATCCATTTCTTGGAGCACAGGCAAGAAGAATTTTTGGATCATTGTCACATAACGGTCGGAATTCACGGAAACAGTACAACCATTTTCTTCAAAAAAGTATGGCCCAATGATCCCTACACTTGCTACAGCACACCATACCGTGTCCTCTCATGAAGCTCTTTGGAATTTGTTGAACTCCAATACCGCATGTTCTGTTTATTCACACAGCCACTGAGGTGAAAATGTGCCTCATCAGAGAAGAACACAACTGCGTCATTCGGCACGGTATCAAGCAGCTGCTCACAGGATGTTTGTCGGTTCACATAATCCTGCTCCGAAAGTTGTTGGACCACACAAAGTTTGTACGGGTGAAAATGGAGCTCAAAGTGAAGAATGCGACGAAGAGAACGGGATGACATCCCAAGGGCAACTGCATGTTTAAGCGTAGAACGCTTGGGTGACCGCTAAATGGACGCACGAACTCTTTCCACATTTTCAGGTGTTTGAACGGTCTTCTGAGGTCCTTTCCTTTCTTTGACGACATTCCCCGTTCCTCTGAAAGCATCCACCCACATTAAAACACTTTTCCGATCAGGAACACGACCTCGTGGAGGAATATCGAAGTGGCGGCGAAAGGCACGTTGCACTGCAATAACTGACCGAACGTTAGAGAAATACGCCTCCACGGCAAAAGCACGCTGCTGCCTCGACCAAAGCATGTTTACGACTAAGAAGGGCGGGAACACAAATGTCCCACATGGCCCCTTCCACTGAACCCACCCCCACTCCCCTGCCCTCCCTACAGCAGTCCTGTAACATGTTTAAATAAGGAAGTTCCCACGCCCCACCCTGTATAACATATCGCCTGAGATGAACTCTTCGCGGTCACTCGTCTCCAGGAGTCAGAAGACCTACTGTATTAAAGAACTTTGATGTTGAAATTATGTAAACAGTCTTCACTCGCTTTGGTGTTGGAGTAGGAAGCTACTTATTGCCCTGGTTCCCATTGGTATGCAACCTCAGGTGAGTCAGTGAGCTTTTGTGCTCCTTGCATACAATGAGTGCATTAGAGGCTTCCGAAGGTTAACTACTTATTTCCATACGACGTTGACTTGATAACTTCTGGACGTGCATATTGCCTAACAAAATGCGTCTTGTCGTTATTCTGAACACCTGGAAGAGACGTTCATTATAATTGTTGCTCCCTTCTGGGGCTCAAACCAGTACGGCGTGGTTTGGCATCCACGAGACTTCATCTGTCTCTGAAATTGTTTTATTTCATATTTCATGTCGATCTCTCTTGATCAACTCTTGTTCTCTTCCAACCCCAACGGTATTAGTCCTTCCGTTGTCTAGGACAGGCCCGTGCCCGAAGTCGCAAAAGTGAGCAGGAGCACTATTGTTTACTCACGAGCAGACGGAGGAGCAAGCAGTCTGATTCTCCTTCTTGCGTCCACGTCTCTCCGCTGCACTGCGGATAGGGCTCATTATATCTTCCACCTCTCCCTACTCAGACCTTCCTAAGGTGAGACGCTTGCAGTTTTGACTGTCCATTGTTCTCGTATTTCCTCCCAACCTCTATCACAAACGTGAGACATTCTGAGTGGGATAGGCTGCCTTCCTTATCTATTTAGGTCGTTCAACAATGATTGGCACTCCCCCTATAACTTCTGCAAAATAGCAGTTTGTGATAAGTATGCGTGAAGATCGACTATAGTACTGTCAAATGCCACCAGATGCTCTTGCTGCTTCCCATAGGTAGCGTGCTGGAGCGGCAAATGTTCCGGCTTATGGACATCGATGAAACAACATGGACGCCGACAAGCACCGACAAAGGTGGGCAGTGTGGTTTCTCTGGAGGGAAGACGTGACTGCTTCAGACATCCACACAAGGTTAGCAGCCATATGTGGAGAGGCAGTACCAAGTCGTCAGACCATTGCCACCATTCGTGAACTAGGATTTACTGTGCTGCCACATATCCTCCATATTCGCCGGATCTGGCTCATAGCGACTATGCCCTATTGGACGCAATGAAAGAGGGCATGCGGGGTAAGACGTTTACCACCAATGACGAACTCCATGCAGTTGTCCAACAGTGCCACCAGGATAGCCCCAAAAAATGGTTTGCTATGCAAATACGGAAGCTGCGGAACGATGGACAAAGTGCATAGACATTGGTGGAGAATACCTGTAATGTAATCTGAATGAGTTTGTTCACTAAATGGTTCCTGTGAACGAAATAAAATTGTAGTGCCAATCATTTTTGAACGCCCCAAGTAGGCCTACATCAGCAAGCGGTTTGCTCGTCTTGGCACTGCGGGCACGCGCAACCCCTGAGAGATTCTCACCTACCCAACCCTGGCCTAAGGTGTCTTTCATTTTCGCGTCTTAATTGATTGTTGAATTTTAACACAAGTTAAAAAAAAAGGTAACAGATTTCAATACCTGAGTTCACAGCGCAAGCGCAGAAGTCAATCACAGACTACTAATAGCAAATAAGTGCTACTATGGACTCCAAAGCAAATTGAGATCTCGCTACATCAGCCCCCGTGTAAAATGTAAAATATATAAGTCCTTAATTCGACTAGTACTAGTATGCGGGTTTGAAACCTGGGCTATAGGAGAGACCCAGAGGAATACACTGGCTATATTTGAGAGAAAGGTCCGAAGGAAAATATTTAGACCAGTCAACGACGGTGACTGCTAGAGAATAAGATACAACCATGAATTGTACCGACTGCTTTAGGAACCTGCTAGCAATAAGTGAGGAGAGCAGAACATATATAGAGAAATGATGAAAATGATCCTTGCAGGAAGATAACTCAGTTGGCACCAGACAAATGGGAAGCCCTGCATTGGGACGACTGGACGAAGTTGAGAAGGATGTCCGAGGAACGATAGGCCAGGGCACTGGAACACATGCAGGAGCTTTTTGAGGTGGTCAAAGCTGGATCCTGGTTGTATTAGTATTTAATGTTATATCTTTCTTGATACCCTCATATTTTGACTAACCAGACCTCTCCCTAGTTCATTCTCCCCCTATGGGTGCAGGATTGAATGCATCCCCCTGCGCGTCATACGCGGAGACAGAAAATAAGCCTCCCGTCTATCTCCCATTGCCCTACATCCTTCAGTCCCTAATTCTTCTTCGAGGGTTGGGAGTTTTTCTTTTCTTAACGAACGAAACTAGTCATCCAATTTGGCCCCCTCCCCCTATTTATGTGAGAAGTGTTTATTAAGTCCATAAATAATTCATATAATTTATTTCAGGCTCTACGAAATTAATTGTAACTCCCCGCCCAATCCAATTGGGTACACTCGTGTTGACTGACTGACTGAAGAACTTCTAATAATGGACCACGGGAAACCACTTCCAGAATGGCTGAGGGGAGAATCGAACCTACCTCTCCACAGTTTTGCTTCACAAGTGATTGTATCCCGTTCCAACTCTCGGATCAGAATAACACACTGTATCTTTGCAAAGTCGGGAATCGAACCCGGACCTTCCGGGCGACAGCCAAGAATGTTAGTCGCTACACCACGATGTGGTAACGCGTATAATGAGACGCCTGGAATCAAAACCCACAAAGTCCATCGATTATGAAAAATGAGATGAAGTTGCCTTTATATGAACTTGCACGCGGGCAACTCAATGGCGACATTATTTTCCTTCAAAAGACGCTATTTCCCTATGAAAATGGCGGAAAAAACTTAGGGTTAATTTCATAATCCACTAGATTCAATTGAACTTCCGCCATTGTTAGTTTCAAAATCCACTAAGTCGTTTTCAGCCAATCAGCACATAGAATTGCATTAATCAGGATTCCTTCATACTGCCATCAGCTGTGTTGTGTTTTGTAATGTGTGGTTAAGTGTTTGTTACATTTTAAATATATGCATAATCATAATTCAGGTCTGGTTTTCATTTCATACATAATTTGGATGGTTCACGTTCACATGCTTTCCTTCTTCTCTTGTTTTTATTCTTAGAACTGATTTTCTTACTTTCAAAAACGTCCATGTGTACATTTAATTTTCAAAACCAGTTAACTCCAAATTAATCTTAAGAATTGTTACTTTCCATTAAGGGACAATCCTGTAATTTGTTGGAAAGCATCGTTTGATGACAAAGTAATTAATAAACGAAATGTTCATATTCCAAGGATGTTTTTTCATATGTTAACAGCTTTCCTCGTTTTCCCACAAATTTGGTTTTGTGGACTTGGCGGGTTTTGATTCTAGGCACCTCAATGTGTCTTAATTACTTTTGGACAGCTTGATCGATGGTAATAAAATTTGGTTGCGAGTTAGTTCTAACCGTTGCTTGCGCTTCTAAATTACACTGGGGATCTCAAGCGTCCATAATTTTCACAAATCTTATATGACGGCTTTACGAAATATTTCACTAGTATTAATAATCTATTACTGTGTTAAGCCTGAAATTTGTATCACGATTGTGGACTATAAAACAACTTCATTAATATGAATTACAAAATCAAGACAGCGCGAAACCAACACGACGTAAGCATGTTTTTTTTTATCCGAGCAGTGATGGTATACAACTGGCTTACCCAGAATGGAATTTCTGTAATAAATTGTGTTCGTTTCTAGACATCATTTGAAATGGTACTATGCGTTATTTATTTAGCCTACTTTTCATATATTGCAAAAATGACGAAAATGTAGACATGAGATCTCCCGGTCAGACGTGTGTGTGTGTGACTGTCTGACCTGTGTGTGTATCGTCGTCGTCGTCGTCATCCCCAGATCAATTCTTAATGGTTGCAGCTATCAAAGCCAAACTTGGTATGAGTGATGATATATACCATGACTTCTCAAGGTCATGTTTAAAGAAAATACGCCAGTGCTATCAACTGCTGAAAAATCATAAACCCAAAACAGAAGGTATGCATGGGAAACGTTACAAAATTGGCACACACATACATTTTTTTGAAATAGCTTATCCTCTCAGATTGGCTTCACCCACGGACTGGATGAGATCATTTCTCTACCGTCGTAAGGACGGTGCTTGGGAGCTGAACACACTTTGTCAGCAGACGCAACTGGGGATGGGGATAGGTCGATCGTCCAGGCCACCACTAACTTGGCTCTAATTAAGGGAGGGTCAGAGAAGGCATTTTGGAAGGAACTCGGCCGTGTTGAAATGAACCGTCCCGGCATTTTCCTGGTGGTGAAAATGGGAAACCACGAAAACAATTATCAGGACGGCCGAGGTGGGATTCGAACCCACGCTCTCCCGATGCCAGCGAGACACGAGGTAGCGTGTCTGCGCTCTCGGCTACCGTGGTCGGTCAGATAATTATATTTAAATAAAGTTTTTGGAACCCACACGCGACAGTGCTACCAACTTCATTCTACGCGTCCTGATAGGTTCAATGTTTAATGCATGATACTCTAATACTATCAAATGGATTTCTTCCAAAATTGGCACATATGGGGCCTACAGATCATAATATTTCAAATAAATGTTGAGCGACCCATTGGTGACAGTGTTGCCAACACGATTCTACGCTTCCTCATAGGTTTAATGTTTAACTGCATGTAACGTCCATACTATCCATTAGATGTCATCAAATTTTGTATGTGATTTCTGTACCTTAACAGATATGACTTTGCGTATTCCTTAGTTACCAGGCCTGCCAACTGTTAATAAATGCTCTCTATAATTTTCAACCCTAGTCTCAATACACCAGAAAGTAAGCAGGCCAACAGTTCTAAACTTTAACATAAATTATAAATGTGGTGTCTGTACTAGTGTACTATACCTGGATAAGACCGTGCCTTTATAAAATTGTGAATAAGCGCTGAGTATATGAGTTAGTGAAATATTCATAAATAACCCCCACCCCGTAATATTTCCACGTCGGCGCCTCTGCACAGTGCAGCCTATAACCGACTGATCAATGATCGATATCAATAACATCCGATCTGAGCTGCGGCTGTTATCAGTCTTATCTTCTTGAGTAGCTTCAGTGCTAGTTATCGAAAGTGTGCCTATTGGGTTGCTGCCATTTACGTGCAGTATACAACGCGGTCATTATAATTTAAGGAGAGTGAAGTTACTTCGCGCGTGTATGTTTATGGTGATCGGTATTAATGTGGTCTCTCTATCAATGTGTAATTACCGTTATCTGGATGTAGGAGTGAGATAGATGCTCAGGACTTGAAGTAAGGTAGCCTACGTTTTCCTAAAATTTATCGTAGGTCTGTTAGTCAGTTGCGGTGTGTGTGACTTACGGGGAGTATTGACTCGCACACTTTTTGTTTCCTGGGTTTGTCATGGTACGCCCGGGTATGATTTCTTTCATATGAATTGTTCAGCGTGGGACCGATTAGCACTTTTCTCCAACGTTCTTCTGTATCGCCATTGATGACTAAGGTACGGTACACTTACTAACATTTTAATCATCCTAGCCACAACGCAAAGGGCCAAATATCTCGAAACTCAAGATATGATTTTATTTATGTATTGAGTTTAGAAGCTCATAATAATAATAATAATAATAATAATAATAATAATAATAATGAAATGTTATTGGTTTTACGTCCCTTTGAATTCTTACGTCTTTTAGGGACGCTGTGGTTCAGAGCCCTCAAATGTCAACTGACTGCACCAGAATTCGATCCTGCAACCTTGAACACAGCAGGCGAGAACGTTATCGCTGCGCCACGCAACCAGTCCCAGAAGTTCATTTATACAGTAGCAGTAATTGGAAGTAGTAATTTTAATTGTATACTGAACTTATACTACACATTGTTCGCAAATTAATATATAAATATGAAGAAAATGGAAGATGGCAGGAATACTTTGAAAACTTGCTAAATGTAAATGGAGACCTATCTGGCAATGTAGCAGATTCTGATACTATGCAGGAGGAGAATGAAGACGGGAACAGGATCACGGTTAAGGAAGTAGAGAGGGAGGTAAATAAACTACGATGTTACTAAGCGGCAGGGGTAGATGAAATTCGGCCAGAAATGTAAAGTATAGTGGAAAAGCAGGGATGAAATTGTTGCATAGGATAATCGAATTGGAAATGCACACTCTGACTGGACAAATGGAATATTCACCCTAATTTATAAGCAAGGTAACAGGGAAAATTGCATAGTGGGGAAGTGTTCCGGGCAAAGTGTACTCGGGCATCGTAGAAAGGAGAGTAAAATGTGTGGCTTTTAATGATGATGATGCACAACGTGTACATTCATGTTGGGGGTTACAATTTTATAACTTTTGAATATGTCACTTTACCAATCCTTAGCAAGTGTCCTGTTGCGTTGTTTGCTTTGTACAGTTCATCAGGTGGTACCAAGGGCAGGTCATGCCGCAGATACATCCTTCGTCCGGGGCGTGGAATCTGGTGGATAAGCATATCTTCCCGTGGAACCCATGGGTACCAAAGCGTGTGTAGGCGTGACGTAGTTTCTAGTTTGGGCCCTTCCATTCGTTGGTCCTCATTACTTCTGTTTGGAAGAAGCCTTCAGGTATCTGCTGGGATCTTTGTCTCCTTTCTTCAAGGCTATGGCCCGACCCCGTCAGGCCGGAGGACCGTGTTCAAATCCATCCCCTGACAGATTTTGTTTTTCGTCGATTGTCGCTCTCAATCCGGTCTTGAACCACGTGCAAAGTTGGCAACATCGTCCCGCAAACCCTGTTTGAATCCACCCACGAAGCGATTTGAATGGCTAACTTCAGCAGCTCATAAAATGATATCGGAGCCAGATATCGACTTATTGTTTTTCAAATGTTGTATCCATATGAGAATGACTAATACTGTACTCTAACGCTCATAGACTATGCCCGGTTCACTTTGTTTCCGATCACCCAGTATTACGCCAATTCTGATAATACCGAATTTGTCGGGTGTTGGAGTTGTGACAGTATTTGAGTCTAAAACTGGTGTAGGTGCCCCAGAACTACTTCAAATAGGATACCTGGAGTGTGAAAATCTCCGGGTGGGGGGGACGACCACACTCAGGATAACCACTGTCTACCCAACCACCCCGCGGCGTAGCCGAGTACGTTAAATCGCTCACCGCGACCGCGATGGGGGGCTGCAGGAAATCCGGAGATCGGAGGTTAGAATCCTGGCGCTGTCAGTGTGTTTTTCCTCGTTTTTTTTTCACATTCCAGGCAAATGCCGGGACAGTACCTTATTTCAAGGGGGGCACCTACCACATCCCCGTTTCTTATACAACTACACACACACTACTACAGTCACACCAGGTATTCAGACATATTCAACACACATCCAAGTACACGGGGATGATGACGAAGTTGTACCAAGCTCCAACAACAATCTATCCAATCCAGCCGTGGAGCATATCTAGACTGCTCAGCTACTAAAAAGAGCAGGGAAGGGTCGGGCGTGAAGAGAAGGATCTGTCAACAGCCCACCGAGATATATGGTATTCCTTTCTATTCCAATACTGCTAACATTCGGCCGTTGCTCAAACCACTGTGGTGTTAAGAATGACTGAGTGAGTCACCGACCAATGAACTGTATTTGGTTCTGTACTATGCACGGACCGAGAAACCTCATCACTCGTCAACACCACTACTCATAGTCCGCAATGCACATTCCTGTCAGGTTCACGCAGCTTAGACTCGAGCAGTACGTTAGTGGGCTTACTATGATTCATAAGACCAACTCGTGGTGAAGCGGCTGGCATGCTTGGCTGACGCCCAGGGGGTCCGGGTTCGATTCCCGGCTCTGAGGGTTGAAGCGGGGTACACTCAGCCTCGTGAGGCAAAACTGAGAAGAGGTGGGTTCGATTCCCACCACAGCCATCCTGGAAGTAGTTTTCCGTGGCTTCACACTACTAATCCAGGCAAATGCCGGGATAGTTACTAACTTAGGTCCTCGGCCACCTCCTGCCTAATTCTCACCTGAATAACAAATACAAGCGCTAATAAAGAAATGTCAATAACACAGGTTATCAGACGAAATTGCACACACCCAAGTACATGGTGCTAAGTGACCACGATGCCCAAGCCCCTCTAATGAACAGCACAATATTCATAACAATATTTGCTGCAATACAATCAAAGGTTAAAGCAAATTGTGGTTAAATAACGCCAAAGATCTCCGCTGTTTATGAAGTCTCATTCTTTTAGGAATTACGGGAGCATTTCAGAGGGGGGGGGGGGGGCTGCAACCCTCTTCCTTCTTGATACCCCCAATCTCTTCCAGAGTCTCTCGACTATTGTGACATGGATTGGCGACCGCGGGACCCCAGCTGAGTCCAGCATTGCTTCCACTTGTGCCGGGCTCCTCTCCTTCATCTTTCCTATCGGCCTCCCTAGGTCAACTCTGGTTTTCTTCCGATCCCGACGGTATTAGGTTATCAGAGGCCTAGGGTGTGATCACTTTCCCGCCTTAATTGGTCCTTGTCTTATCTATGCTGATGCCCTTATTCTTCGAGGGGTCAGATCTCTTTTTATTTTCTTTGTATCTCCCGCTTTCTGCGTAAGGCCCTAAAGGAGGCAGGACGTGTGTTGCCCCACCAAGGATGGTAGACCCTGGAAAGTGATAAACCTTCAAGGACTCACTGCTGGCGAGTTCGGAAGTTCGCGACCCTGAGGGATACCTGAGCTGGCTCCATTTTTCATTTTTCTATTGTCTTTTGGGCGGACCATCTCCCCTTTCCTATCTACCTTTCATGGCTCTAGTTCCTTCTAAGTCTCTCATCCTCATTCTTCAAAGGATGAGGGCATTTATTTTCCCTGTCTTTAATTTCCCTTATTCCTGTTTTGACTATTGCTTCTTCTAACACATACGTTAGATGTAAGGCAGTAGTTACTTGTAGTAGGTAATTTTAAATTTCGGTATTTCTTTTCCATTATCACCATATCATTAGGGGCCGATAACATAGATGTTAGGCCCCTTAAAACAATCATCATCATCAAAATCATCCTCTTGATACTCCTCAGCCATGATTGATTAAGATTGAGGTGTCTTGGGACCTGGAATATGGGTCTATCGTGATTCATGATCAACTGCATAAAGTGGTAATGTCTAAGTCGTTCAATAACCGCTTCTTTCTCGGATGAGCAGTGATTTAAATGTTCTCATTGCTGTATTGTTGATCTCTTATCATGAACTGTATTCTTATCTGTGAAACGAACCATATTATCGTTGCTGGACGTCACAGCTCACGGATAATTGATTCATGTCGTCCTGCTGCTAAGTGACTACTTGTGCCCAAGACATAGTCATTTCTGTAGGGCTATGAGGAATTCAGTCGGTGGACCGGACAATGCAATCTGTATTAGGAGATTATATTTCAAGTTTCAGTTTTCAGTCGGTTTATACGGTAAAATAATAATAATAATAATAACAAGAACATGTGGTCTCAGGAAAGACCTGGTGCAAGTGTTTCGAGTTAACTCCCATGGACGACATGCGCGTCGTTTATGAGGGTCAAATCAATGATGAAGACAGTCATCACAAAGCCAGCAGGCGTGGCTCAGTGCCAGCGAATGAAGCTCCTGAACTAAGTAGTGCGTCTGCTACGGTTCGATTCCGGCCTAGTGCATAGATGTTTGTGTTTTCCTTAACTGCAAGTTTAATGGCATTTACCCAAACGAATTCACGCAAATTAAATATACATATTGGAGCTGGCTGAATGGCTATATAGGGCCCAAACCAAGAAGAGAAGGATAGACGCACCAACATCCAACTGGAAGAATCAACCACATGCAGTTAAAATCGCACGGCCGGCCCTTTGGATCAATTACGAAGACAGACAAACACTGGACTTCACTTTGACTGACTTTCATGTCAACGATACCGTTCCAGTACTTCAAACCAGAATTAAATTTCTTGGCAGAACTGGGAATCGAACCAGGTATGCCGGGATTGTTCTAATTTAGTCCACGGTTGAATCCTTCCCGATCTCCACCTGAATTACAAATATACACACTTCTGCAGACATAAATATAACACAGATTATCAGTCACATTCTACATATAGTCAAGTACACTGGACTACATGATGTCGAAAAGCCCCTAAATGAAACAACAACATGTTTAGAACAAGAAGGTTCTGGTTTATGCTGATTGCTTACATTCATTGGTTTGAATAAAGTATCTATACAGTATTTTCTGCTGGGTTTGTTTGCTGCTTATTACTTCAGTCAATAGCCTAACTGACATGGTATTATTCACACATTGTTATATGCAGATTGTTCGATGTATTGAATAACAAAATGTAAATGGCCTCTCACATCGCTCTGCTTAATTGTAGGCTGAGTAGTGTCTCCTACCTCTTCTTTCTCGTCCTCCAAAAATTCCGCTTCTTCAGTTACACTGGCGACAATTTCTTCTTCAGTGAATATCAGACACGTTCTACGTTTAATTACTTGCTTGGAAATGTAAAACTTGTCAGATAATCAAAGAGGATCCTTTTATTATTATTATTATTATTATTATTATTACTGTCCGTCATAAACGACATCCAATATGAGGTTCTACTGTTTTTCATTTGCTGCATTCTATATACTACTTCAACTAATGACAGATAGATGGTTATTGTTTTGAGGGGCGGAACAGTGAGGTCATGTGCCCCCCAATGACAGATATAATAATAATAATAATAATAATAATGTTATTGGTTTTACGACCTTTCTATCTACTGCGGGTTTTAAAGACGCCGGAAGTTTGCCCCGAAGGGGATCTTTAACGTGCCAGTAGTCGTCTGACTCGGCTCACTCGCAATTGCGCAGACTCAAGTGCCAACTGACTGCGCTAGGATACGATCCTGCAACTTTGGGAACAGCAGGTGAGTACGTTACCGTTGCGCCACACTGCCAGTCACAAGTAACTGAGCAATGCGCTTTGTCCGCCATGTGTCAGCACTTGGAGTGTTCAGAATCGGGCATTGTAGCCCGTCACGTCGTTGACGGAGCCGGGCGGGCTATAATGCCCAATTTGCTGGACACTGGCAGATAGGCCTACATCGTCAATGCCTCATGGTCTCGCCGGGATGGTCGAACGGTCGAACTGCGCAAATTAGTTAAACCCAAACAGTCCTGTCAACTCACGCTAATGGGTTTGGGAAGAGAGTGGGGGTAGGCAACCTCTCCTGAAATGTTGGTTTAGCCATGCGTTGACTGACAGCTACGTACTCCTGGACCCCCAGGAGTTTCCGTAGATATAATCAGTAGGCTACAGCTAACATGTTATCCATGTACAGTCAACGAAGTGCAGGATTGGGAGTTATAGGAAACTATAAATGTTGCAAGTTTGAATTGTCACAACGAAGCTTAAAGTGGAGGAGTTCCAACAAGGAATTCATTTAGGAATGCACCTTGTTTTGTAACAGAATACATACAAGCATTTTGGTTCCCACGATATCGTTTTAAAGCTCATAGTGCAGGCTATAACTTGCGTGTTTACGAAGGCACAACATCAAAATTGAAATGTGCAGATCTGAATAGTAACTGTGAAACACAAAGAAAATGACCGAACTTGATCTTTATCAAGTGCAAGGCTAAATAAATCCAGGAATCTGGAATAATACCAAAAGTTGCTAATGAGTAGTATCGAATACGTCTTTGAGATAACAAGAGTAGATAGTGATGAACACCGTAAAGATCAGCGCAGGTTGACACATTCCAAAATATATTGACCTTCACGTCCAGTTTGGAGTGGGGCGCAGTGAAACACGCCCCAAGCAACTTCCCCTGTTAGGATTTTCCTAATTGACCCCCGTGGCGAGATTTCATTAGCACTGCTCTGTATCACCCGTTCTCGCATGTGGTGACAAGCCGGAAATTTGATAGTAATCTGTAAACAGAATTAGGAGAAACAGTTAGAACAAGTATCTGGCGTTCAAGAAAGAATCAGGACAGCGTTTCTCAAACTGTGATCGGCGGACCATTAGTAGTCATTGAAGTCTTGGCGTGTGATCAACAAGATTAAACATATACAGCCGCTCCCAAAGTATTCGTCCATATACTAATTGCACACATTAACCACCAGAAATCTATCAAATAGCGTAAGGTACGTTCAGGACGAAATATGCCATATGTACCATATATTCGCACACGAAAGATGGTGGAATATACCCTCTTGCTCGTTAATACTGGGGAATATAAAGGAATGAATGTAGAAGGGCTCGTAAACGGTAACGCATAAGTAGCCTATTCGTTCGTCTAGTGCACTATATTGTATTCAGAGCTCAGTATTGAGGAACGCACGCACATCATCAAGGGTAGTCTTACTAGTTTTACGGACAGTTACTGACAGTCAACATCGTGTGATCTCCTGCTAAAATGTGTAAACTGAGGGAACGAACTCTTGTTGGACGTGGACGAATTATCAAACTCCACCAGGGTGGTGATTCTCAACGCGTAAATGCTGAGAAGACAGGAATAAAGCGAACAACAGTCTCAAGCATTATTCAGTGATATAATACCCGTTGCTCACGGTAAAATTTTCCTTCAAATTTATTGTACAATAATTTAATTATATAAAATTTATGTTGCTCACGGTCAAATTCAAGTTTTATAAAACCTTTGATAAAACTTTCCATAAAATAGGACATGTTCTATTCCGTAAAATTAATTTTACGAAACGAACCAATCAGGGAAGCTGACATGAAGATGATGCTGGCGCCAAGTGGTGAGAAGATTGTGAAGCTCGCTTGTAAACAAACACTTCGAAAATGGCAGGCTGGCTGGGCTAAGGAAGCTGCTAGTGTTTTACTGGACGAGTACCAGAAATATCAGTGTTTGTATGAGGTTAAAACCCCCATATACCACAATAGAAATGCAAGAAGGGAGGCAGAAATCTCAATCGCCGAATGTGTTTCACAAATTCGACCAAATACAAGCCATGCTGATGTGAAGGCGAAGATAAACGGGCTTCGAACTCGCTTGCAGTCTCATTTCAGGAGAAATGGCTTGCCTCATGTTAGTGTCCTGTCGAATAATTTTGGGACCAAAGAGATCTAGGAGTTTTTTTTAACTGCTTTCCTCCATTCTTAGAAAATTCCTATATGAAATCTGATCTTCTAACCTCAACTCATTTTCGACCAAGGACAGCATTCCTCTACTTTTCTCTTCTTTTTATCCATTCCCGAGTCCAGCACTTCCTACCATTTCTTTTTATCCTTTTTACCAGTGTACGATATATAATTGTAGCTAAAGCAGCAATTTTTGCTTTGTTTGTTGGAACCATACTCTCAGACCAATGTGTGCTGAAAAGCTGAGTCTTGGTTCAGAAGTTTATCGGTAGATGGCGGTCCTGATACACCCACGGGTTTTATAAAATAATTTTACCGTGAACAACACAGCTTGCTTTCGTCAAATTTTTATAAAATTACTTGTAAAGTAAATTTTAAGAAACATTTTACCGTGAGCAACGGGCATAAGGTCAGTTCAACTGTAGTCAACAGACCAAGAACTAGACGGGCGAGAAAGCCGACAGCACGCGAAGAGCGAAGCATTATACGCACCGTCCAGCAAAATCCCCATGTTTCCGGTCCCTCGCCTCCCATCCACCGGGACCATACCCCATTTCACCCCCACCACCGCCACACCTTCCCAGATATCTCCTTCCTTGCCCTCGTATGCTACCAAGGCCTCCGAGCCAACATACAAACATATTTTTCTTTTCCGCGGCCACACCCACGCCAACAAATACTTATTCACTGACGCGCTGCGCCGAGTGCTTGGCCACCCCAATTTCACCGCCACCGCCACCACTAATGGTGTCTATGTCAAAACTGACGATGACGCCACTGCCGCCGTTCTCCACGACCCCGGGGTGGTCCGCGAAGTTGGACCGCAGGTGACTGCGGAACCCATCCGTGCCCGCCAATACCCGGCTACTCCCCCCCCCCCCCCCCCTTCCGCAATGCAACCCGCACTTCTCGTGTGTGATCCGGGGCGTGGACCCCGATCTCACCGAGGAGGCGGTCTTGCAGGAACACCACCTAGAACAAGTCGATGCGCGGAAGGAAAGCGCAACGCTGAGGGCCCAACGTGGATGGTGCGGATTCTCCTTGTCACCCAGGCCGAGGTCGACCGCCTGCTTACGGACGGGGTCTATCTATACCGCTACCATCATAGAGTCGGACCCTCAAAAGCCCCCGCTCCAGTCGCTCTCAGGTGCAACAGGTGCCTAGTATATAACGAGCACTCCACCGACCAATGCCGGCAACCGCCGCGCTGCGGTCACTGCTCTCAGCCTTCGCACACCCCCGGGAGGTGTCCCAATCTCGCCCTGCCCCCCAGGTGCAACCAGTGCCAGCTTACTCACCCCACCTACTCCTATAAGTGCAAAGCAAAACCAGCACCTAGCCCCAACCGCCCCGAAACAGTTGCTCCGGTAAAATCAGTCGATCCACCCACCACCCCTGCCCAATCCCAATCCCAATTCCCCCTCACCATCGAAGACCTCATGCGCTTCATGGTGGTCTCCCTCCAGAATATCCTCCCCTACCAACGGCCACTGGTACTGGCTCAGCTCCAACTTGCCACGCAGCAAATCTTCGGGGTTCGGTTCCATCCTTCTTTCTCGGGCCCCCTCACCCACTTCACCTTCTCCCACTACCCCCGAGTCACCGCCGTATAATCTCATTATGGCGCTACGAATTGCTAGACCTGGAACTCCCCGCAACATCACCCTCCTTTACCACAACGTCTGTTCCTTCCATGCCCGCCGTACTCTCCTCACCCACACCCTCAGGTCCCATCATGTCGATGCGGCCCTCCTAAATGAAACCTTTCTTAGGAGCGACCAACACGCTTTTCTCCCCGGCTACACCCTTCTGCGCGCCGATCGCCCCAACAACGCAGGCCGCGGTGGCTCGGCCCTCGCCAGTCGCGCGCGTCTCCCCACTCGCCATCATATCCCCCCTCCCCCTCTGATCTTCCCTGAAAGCCTCATTTGCTCATCTATTTCCCGTCCCGCGTCCTACACCTCGCCACAATCTACATTCGTCCCAACCATCCCATCCCCAAAGACTTTATTGCCCATGTGGCCGAGGTTTCCCCCCATTTTTTGGTAATGGCCGACCTCAACCTACACTCTCGTTCAGCCCTGGAACGTCGCAGCCTGGACATTTATCTCCGCCACATCGATGCCACCCTCGTTCCCTTACCCAAACCTACCCGTCCGTCCTCCAACACCACCCCCGATTCAGTTATAGCCCACAACTCCCTCCTACATTTGTTCGACGTTACAGTCTTGCCCCTCATCGGAGGCGACCACGCCCCGGTACTGCTCACTTTCACCCTCCCACCTCGCAACGCGCCACTCCCACCCCCCAGGATGATCCAGAGCTTCTGCACGGCAAACTGGCCCGAGTACCGGGAGCACATAAATACCAACCTTCATACCGATCAACTTCCGTTGGAAGACCAAGCGACAGTCGATATATTGAAACCACGCTACAACAAGCATCTTCCCTAGCCATCCCCCTCATCCCGACGACACCCTCCCGACCCCCAATCCCCCCAAAGGCACCTCGCCTCCTCGCCCTGGCACACTCCCACCACAACACCTATCTCCGTACGCACGATCGATATTTCCTTCAGCGCCATCGACAATCCCTCCGGCAGGTTAAATCATACATAGAGGCCCACAAACGCCTCTCATGGCACACCGCCTGCACACGGCTCAACCGAGTCTCTTCCTCTCTGCCCGCCTACTGGCGCCAACTCAACAAATTAACTGGCCAGTCCACAGCACCAACCTACCCCATCATCTATAATGGGACGGCGCCGCCAGACGATGCAGCCAAGCTGGACGTCTTCGCCAAACGCTTCTCTCGCACTTTTCGCTATTCCGACGACCCCTCTCACACCCACGATCACGACGATTTCATCGCCACCGTACCTTCCCGCCCTCACTTACAACCCTCCTCCCACCATACCCTCTCACCTCATCCCCTCGACGACCCCATCACGGAACTTGATATTTCCTGCGCCTTGTCCCGCACCACCAACACAGCACCAGGTCCCGACTCCATTCGCTATCGTCATCTCAAGGAGGCCCCTCCCATTTTTCTCACCGCACTCACCCGCCTCTGTAACTTTCTTCTCCGCTCCGGCTTCTATCCCACCCAGTGGCGTCGCGCCACGATGCTTCTCTTCCCTAAACCCGGAAAACCACTTTCCTCCCCTAGTTCTTATCGCCCCATCTGTCTGACCACCGTCCTTTCCAAGACCTTCGAAAAAAATCCTTACCAAGCGCCTCCACCACCACCTTATTCGCCATCACCTCCTCCCCCTTTCTCAATGCGGCTTCCGCCCTCACTTATCCGCACAAGACCAACTCCTTCGCCTCTCCACTCTCATCGCTGACAACTTCAATCGTCCCGCTCCCACCCTTCTCATAGCCTTCGATTTCCAAAATGCCTTCGACACGGTATGGCACGACGCCCTCATCCTGAAGCTCCACTACTTCAATCTTCCCCACAGCTACATCAGATTCGTCAACTCCTTCCTTAGACACCGCACAGCCAAAATCACTATCAATAACCTCTTTTTCCCGACCCATACCCTTCGAACAAGGCGTCCCTCAGGGCTCCGTCCTTTCCCCACTTCTCTACGTCCTCTTCGTGGCGGATATCCCTCAACCAACCTCTCCCCTCCAGCTTCTACAGTTTGCGGATGACACCGCCATAGTGGCTCCCTTCGCCAGCGTCCAGCACATCACTGGACACACTCAACCGTACCTTGAGCGCTTCACAGCATGGTGTGATAGGTGGCACCTCAGCCTTAATGGCGACAAAACTCAAACCATTCTGTTTCGCCCTCGCAGACGGGCAACAAGCGTTACACGCAATCCGGATAACCTCCGGCTCTATCTCCGCGATCGCCGCCTCATCCCCACACCCACCGTACGCTACCTGGGCTTGCTGTTTGATCAGCACTTTACTTTTCGTCCACACTTTAAAGCGAGGCTGCCAGCAGCTCGCAAGCGCGCATACCCCCTTCGCCGCCTGGCAGGCACGTCATGGGGACTCAACACCAAGACCCTTATTCACACATACAAGGCAATGATCCGCCCATTCATTATATATGGCCATCCAGCCTGGGCTGGCTTCCCAGAGCGGCCCCTAACACCATATCTTCAACTCGAGCGTCGCCTGGTCCGAGTGGCCATGCGCCTTCCCTTCACCTATCGGACCGCGGATCTCATAGACCGCATGCCCTTGCCCCCACTTACCACATACGTCGAGATCCTACAACGACGCTACGTCCTGAGGGCGCGCACTCAACAAAACCCTGTCGTCAGCCCCTTGTTGGCACGACCTCTCCGCACGCCCCTGCGCACCAAGTTGGGCGTATATACCCTCAAGGGACTCTCCCGGCACCGGACTAAATCCCGCCAACCGATGAGGCAACATACAGCCTTAAGAACTCACTACTTTTCTATACGCAACAAATCTCGTATTAAGTAGCAACCAATGGTTCAAGTAGCCACCAATGGCTCTAGCTCTTACCCACGGTTTCAACACCCACAAATGGCTTCGACCAACCACATTATCCGAACTACAGTTTTCACAGCATTTCACATCCATCCCAACCACCTCATCAACCACCATACGCCATAATAAGACATTTCATCCACCATTTACATCTCCCACAATGGTTTTCCACATTCACATCTCTCACGCCAAACTGTCACCATAGCCACCATCATCTTATAATAACTCATTCACCTCATCTGCCTACTATCCCCTTAATTCGTTATTACAACCGTCCCAGCAGATATGCTATGGGTCCGTTTGTTTCTTTCTTTTTCTTTCTATCTTTCTTTCGTTCTTTCTTTCTTTTTTCTTTTTCTTTCCTTCTTTCATTTTCTCTCTCTTTCTTTCTTTTTTTTTCTTTCTTCTACGGCGCCACTCCCCCTGATCCCCGCAAGCATCACCCACTACCTCCATTTCATCACTTACATTCATCATAAAAAAATAATAATAAAAAAAACATGGTTCAACCTTCCACCCTTCAACTCCTGATTCACTTCATACGCTTACTACTCCACATCTCATCTCATTAATTCGCCGCAGTCCACATATCATCAGCAATACAACCCCTTTTCTTTTTCTCTTTCTTCTTTTCATTTTTCTTTCTCTCTCTTTATACAATACCATTCTCCGCCTCATCTCAGCGAACATAATTATCTACTCCATCCTCATCGATATCATCCATCCCTCCACTTCATTAAAAAAAAAACCTCTATATGTGTGTGTGTATATATATATATATATATATTCAGCACCAACCCCACTCTACACCATCACCATCACTTTATCTCCACCACGACCTTATGATCTGGACGTCACTACAGCCCCTTATTCACCACACTTATTGTTAGTCTCTTCAGAACCAAACACACGTAAACCTCCGAGCAATAAAAGTTACATCGTCTACTTTTGGCGATTGCAGCAGTGTTTCCATGTTTTCTTTGTCAGTCGTAAACAACCGACTTTTAAAAATTCTACCCACGTCGAACCAACCAATCCCCCTTCTCCACACTCTTCCCCAACCCAGCATCTAACTCTCCCTTCTCAACAGCGACCCTTCGCCCATGCCCACCTCCAAATTCCACCGCATTGCCCCAAATCAAAATTCCAACACACTTCACCCAAATCCTAAAACCAAACTCACCCATCTCCAAAATTTCACCCCTCCCATAAACCTTAATCCCCTGGCCCGAAGAGACGGCGAAACCGTCTAAGGGGGCCCGCCGCCGCAGAGGCAATAGCCATGCGGCGGAATGAAACAACTGCATAATAATATTTCCGGTCCTGTGCTACGAACAGATGTACAATCATTCACAGGGAAGATCATCAGCACTGACACCGTACGACGTGTGTCACACAGAGATGGTCTGGAGGGTCGTACAAGCCGCAAGAAGCTATAAGTAAGGTGAACCGCAAGAAGGGGTTGGCATTTGCGAAGGCCTACGTTACCAAGCCACCAGAGTTTTGAAGACGCGTGTTGTATACTGACGAGAGCAAATTCTGTTCATTTCATTGCGACGTGTATGGAGAAAGAAGAACGGGCAGCTCTTAAGTCACAATTTGCAACCAACCATAATCTATGGAGGAGGTTCCATCATGGTATGGGGGTGTATGCCAGCGGCTGGGGCAGGTAACTACCATATAATACATGGACGCATGGATAACGTGGTGTATTTGGATATATTAAAGCTGCATATATCACGCAGCTTAGAAAAACGTGGGAACTACTTTCAGCAAGATAATAACCCTAAGCATGCTGCCTGGATTGTTAAGATCACCACGTACTCTTACACGATGAAAAAGTCTATTTTAGTGGCATCACTTTACTAAGTATTTCCTGGGTTTATGCTAAAGGTACAGCTATGATTCTTGTCACATATAAGAAGCGGTATATTCTGAGCTGTTTTTGACCATGTAGTGCTCCTTTGCTTTTATAGGATGTGTGAAATGAATACAAATTTGGACAGATACTTTTTCAAAAATATGTTGTATAAGTTGCTTCAGGTACACATTTCTCAGTTGTTTTTCAATCAAATATTCTCAAATTTTGTTCACATACTTGGAAAGGATCATGGCAGATGAGTAACCACTTTGTTTCATTATTATGGGGACAGAATGCAAGAAAAAAACAACGAACTCTTTTCTTTTTAAATTTATTCAAAAATATGTATCAATTTTTCTCTCCCAATCCATGCCTAAGTGAAAATAGGTTAACATTCAAGTACTCCATTAGGCAAGTTAATGTAAAAAAATAAAAAATAGCCCTCTATCTTAAATGGTTTCCTAGTTATTGGTACCTAAAGATGAAAAATGAGTATTAACGGAAAACAGCTGGCAAAGTTAAAAGTGTATTATTCAGAGCATGGGACGCTAATTTAAAAAACGAATTTAAGGTAGTCGTAGACATCAAAACCCCAACAAACTATATATATTTGGATTCAGAAAAGAATAAAGAATTTTATGGCGCCAAAATCAAGAAATCGATTTTTTCATCATGCAAGAGTACGTGGTGTCCTTAAGGAATGGCTGCTCTACAATAATTCACCGCATGTTCTGCATATACCACCCCAGTCCAGGACTTTTATGGGCGGAATTAAAACGTAACCTGAGCAAGCGGCGTATTAATGAAGAAGCTCTGAAGCATGTCTTTATAGACGAATGGAGCAAAATAGGCCCAGAAGTGACGGAGAAACTTGTGGCATCTATGCCACGACGCATTCAAGCCGGCATTGTTTCCAAAGGACTTCCCACGCGCTACTGATAAAGTCTACATTCCTTGAGTTGTTATTGTGAACGAATACTTCAGTAAACTGTGCGATTGTTCTTTATTTGTTTCAAATGCCAGTGCTAGGAGTGTTACAGTATTTCTTATTTGTGTGTAATGACGTGTTTTTAGCATTATTGTTATTCATATTCTTCGTCCATTCGTGCACGGACGAATGTTTATGCGAGCGGCTGTATTTAGTAAAATCAAACATTAGTCTGAGAAAGACTTATTAAATAAATTAAATTCAGATAGATTAGCCTCCGTGGCTTAGGCGGCAGCACGCCGGCCTCTCACCGCTGAGTCCGTGGTTCAAATCCCGGTCACTCCATGTGAGATCTGTGCTGGACAAAACGGAGGCAGACAGGTTTTCTCCGGGTACTCCGGTTTTCCCTGTCAAAATTTCATTCCAGCAACACTCTCCACTATCATTTCATTTCATCTGTCATTCATTTAATCATTGCCCCAGAGGAGTGCGTCAGGCCTCGGCAGCCGGCACAATTCATATCCTCGCCGCTAGATGGGGGCTTCATTCATTCCATTCCCTGACCCGGTCGGAGTCTGGAAGCAGGCTGAGGATTTTCATTTCAAATTCAGATAGATTACTGCCGATCACACTCGATTGTAGAGAACTTCAAAGAAACAGGATTGTCATTGCACAAGTTTCCTTCAACAGATGTTATAACTGCCTCAGAACAAATTGACCCTTGTGAAAATCTAGTGGGGAGCTCAAGAGAGAGTCTGCTTACCTGAGCCTGCTGGATGGTGACCGCTACGTCACTCGTCAGCCGTCAAAAGTACACTCTGTTCCCGCAGCAACTGTCACTCACTCACACGAAAACCACCATTATTTATTTCGCTTCTTATAAACTGTATTTGGGGTGATTGGAATAATTAAATGACGCTAATACGTGTAATGGAACAATATAGTTAAGTTACGAAAATATTATTATGACTATATAGTTCAGTAATGTACTATTAATAATCAACCATTATTAGGGTGCGTGGTGCCGCAGTGGTCAAGCTGTTTGGCTTCTCCAAGATGAACTGGATTCGATTCCCGGTCAATGCATGTGAGATTTTCGAAGTGAAATGCCATGTCCTATGGCGTTTGACATCATTAATTTTAAAGGTGACATTATGTGCACCGACCCACTGTTTTACATCAGACCAGACAAGTTCTATGGGATTCAGTTTAGAATTCACAGGCGGCATCACTTCCTTTGCGAATACAAAAATACGAACGATAGAAAATTGCACTGACAACGAGCCGAACCAAACTGACTGTACCTCTCAGTTATAAATCTGTCACAAGAAGCATCCCTTCTTCCTCCCCCCCCCCCCCCCCTCTTCCCCCTTCCCTACCCGCTTCTGCATTGCAAGTGTCAATGAACTTCAGGTAGGCCTGCTGGCCAGCTTCAGTTACTCATTCAAGGGTCAATTTGTTCTGAGGCAGTTATAACACAGAACACTGTTTAAGCTAAATGTATTTCTGAAATTCCATGCAGCGTGGATTTATATAAATTGTATGAAACTCATGTCACTATTGAATGGTTCTCAGCGATGATACGATCGCGTCACCTGTATCACACATGTTGACAACCTGACAGCGACTATTACTAACGGTACAGGAAACGTTCACTTAAAACATGAAGATGAAGTTTACGGTGAATTTGCTAGTTCAGACTCCTTCGGACACTACTGAACATAAACGCACACCTGGTAAAATTTACTGAACACGTACAAGTCTTATCCTGTGGTAACATAATAACAGCCATGGGTACTGTATATTGATATGATGCCTCCTTCACGCCGAATGCTTTCACAACAGCATTTGCGAACCTTTCCTCGTCTAGCACTCAGCAACGCACTCTCTCTCACACCCAGTCCATTCCACTTACCCTCCCTCACCCTTCCTCTCTCGACAGGGATCACGAATTGGGAACCGTACAGTACCTGCTCTAACTCAATCGACAATATAAATAAAATGCATTTTCCTCTTAGGTTATTACATTTCTATATAATTATATGTTAACACTCTCCCATGATTGAAATTTTACGACATTCGTGAAACTACTTACACTACCCACAGTGCCAAAGAAAATATTATTTTCTTGGGAATAATTTATTACCTGCCTAGGCCTTTAAACCAGGGTTGCCAGACTTTTCCATTGCTTTGTAGCCAATTGTGGAACAAAAAGTAGCCCAAATACCGCGATGCCATGAATGTTATTAAAATAGATTTCCTTAATTACACTAAAATTGTCCTCAAAATGAACCTTATAAAAGTGGTCCCCACTTGGAAAATAGTTACTGAGACGTTGCCTAAGGGCAAAGACCTTTTGGAGCAAACCCAAGTTTCTGGTTTTGTTGGTAGCGTGTCGGGCTCGGCTTGTTTGTAAGCAGTATAGAGAATCGTATTCTTATTCTCCTTCTCGAGTATTTATATCCAACCTTGGAGCGAGGCCAATACATATCTTAAAATGAATGGATGGAATCTGTTTCACTAGCTACGTATACATTCGCCGTCTTACGCCGTTGCGGGTACACAGGTATGTGGTTCTGCTTTTTCCTAAATCTCATTATTCCCATTCTATCCGTTGTAACTGACATGGAAAATGTACAACGTTAGAAAGTTCGTTGTTTTTGTATACGTCCGTCTGAATATCCAATGAGATTTTTCAACTATTTGGTCGTGTTATGTACATAAAGTAAAAGTTGTCAAGATGTTACGTTAACCAGACAGTTCAAATGTCTGACGCGACCACTCTGGATAGCATCTTCATGGTTTGTGCATTATGTACACAGCTGAAAAACGTCACTGGGCACAACGTGGATTCACGATCTTTAGTAATAAGAGAAAAGTATTAGCGCGTAACATTAAAGCCAAAGTACGCGTGGGAAAGTCGAACCAAATTATTGTTACTTGCTGTAGGAAGTTTGGGATTCCTCAGCCCCATGTAGGTGGGTGTGTTTTGAATTTATGATAACCTGTATTTCTGTGGTGACTAATGGTGTTTGTGTCTGTAATTGTGAGAGTCGAGGATTGGGGTAGATGTCGCTGGACTTAAATAAAGGATGGAGTGAAAAGAAAATTACCAGGGATAACTGCACTTAGAATGGACGCTGTTAGCGCTAGGATTGGAACCCCATATCTCCTAACTTGTGAGGCGTGACTACTTGGCTATGTCGTTGGGTTTGAACCAAGTTCTTCAGTAGGCCTATACATCCTCCATCCTGCGTTAACTTCCTTTACAAGATGGGCTGATAACCTAGATGTTAGGCCCCTTAAAACAACAATTATTATCATCAACCTTTACAAGTGTGTAGCCATTTTACCATTGTTGCATGGTTTCTGTCCTAAACTATTCTGCAGGTGTATGTGTATAGTTTATCATCATCATCATCATCATATATATTATTTCAGTAGTATAGATCCCTCCTGCGGCGCTCACAAGCGACCGATTGTGACAAATAAGCATTCTAATAAAAGAGAATAGACATTAGCAGTGACTTATTTCACTATAATTTTATAAATATCTATAATTTCTTTAAAAAATGACTTAAAAATCTACGAAGTGTGCGATTTGCAAACACCGTTGCTGTAGGAAAATACGCTCCATAATTGCTGTCCCCGGGCCGCTGTGACGCTTGTTTCATGTCATATTAACATTCTGAGATCTTTCCTTTATCCTGAAATGTAAATAGTGTTCTATCATCATTTGGTTGAAATAAAAACATAACCTTTCTCCTTAAGTCTCTCATTATAAACGTATTGGGGAAAGTGTGGTTTATGAACATGCGAAATTTCTCGCACGGGTCCGCTAGTGACACTTATACAGAAGCCTGTATACTGTACTTCATATTTTAGCACTTTGTTTTCTCAGTTTATCAAATGTACCTTCTCTAATAACCAAGATTCCATTTCCAAACCATTGGTATGAGCCACGGACGATATTCTCACTCCTCTTCAGTTCCGTATCACTTCCCAGTTAATGAGTTACAGTGTCAACAAGAGAAGCCAGAGCGCATATTTTTTAGACTAACCGAGGAGAATGTGCTGAAGGATGTCTACTGAAGCACAGAACCACCACTCCTCTACAGGCGTTCAATGAAATCACCTTCAACATGACGTATTCGTTGTTGTCTTTTCATTTGAGCGACTTGGACATCGTGGTCATTTAGCTCCGTGTGCTTGGATGTGTGTAGAATTTTTCCGGATAACCTGTGTCATTGTGATGGAGTGTGTGTTCCTGGACTGAGGCTAGGAATGGGAATGAGGCGGCCGTGGCCTTCAGTTAGGTACCATCTCGACATTTGCTTGGAATAGAAGTGGGGAAACCACGGAAAACCACTTCCAAGATGGCTGATGTGTGAATCGAATCCACCTCTTCTTAGTTTTTCCTCACGAGGCTGTCTGTATTATCCGTGAGCGGGTGATCCGCGATGACTGAAGAACAAAGTCATTGCTGTCGAAAATGGAGGAAGGCTGCGATCTTAAACAATTTTGGAAGAATTATACAATTTTGGATAACATTTACGATTGTGGAGGACTGAGAAGCTTAACATCTTTGATTTACTCCCATGTATTTCTTTCTTCGTGTTTTCTTTACTCTTTGTAAATAGTGCAATGAAGATGGTTGTGCTTTAAGACGTGCTGTTGTTTCACAACCGGTAATTAACCACGATACGAATCCAGGCTGGTGGGAGAGAATTGTGGGGACGACTATTAGATGTGTAAGAAAGGTACTGGGAAAGGCTCTAATTAGCGAGGAGGCACTCAGAACTCTATTGGTGGAAGTAGAAGCCGCCATTACCTCACGACCTATAGACTAATCAAAGATGGCTCTGGGACACTGACTCCGAGTCATTTCCTGACTGGTGCACGACTGACTACCCTGCCCAACGTCTCCGAACCCACGACCCGAATAGACCTGAGGAAGGAGATGAAACTCAGAGATAAAATTCAAGAGGACTTCCTCAAGAGATGGAGGGATGAGTATCTTCTTGATCTGAGAAGCTACCACGAAGTACGTCACCCAAATGGACAGACAAAGGAGTGCCGAGGAGGCGATCTATGTATACATATGTGGCAGAAGGCGCGAATCACTGAAAGGCGACCAGGCAGAGACAACAAGATGCGAACCCTCATCCTTCAGATGGTCAACGGGACCAAGATCAGTCGGCCTGTACAGCTGGTTTTACCTCTCGAGATAGACCAGGGTGGGCAGGACGTGGAGGACTGAGAAACTGGACATCTTTAATTTATTTCCATGTATTTCTTTCTTCATGTTTCTTTACTCTTTGTAAATGGTGCAATAAAGATGGCTGCGCTCTAAGACGTACCGTTGTTTCACGACCAGTAATTAACTACGATACAAATTCCAACAACGATATTTCATCTGCATGGGATTACATCAAACCCTCAACACTTCAGTCATGGAGAATACTCCTTCCGCGTATCGAAACAAATGTCAACCAAAACATTTGCGAAGAAGAGAATGAAGTCATGCCGACCGCTACACTTGTTGACCTAGAGGCATCCGTTTCGGGCGGTGAGAACGTCGACGAAGGGAACATAGAAGAGTGTCTGGATTGCAACGCAAGTGAGCAGGGCTTTCAATGACTGAATGACTGACTGAATGGTTTTTGTTTACAGTTCTCTTTTACTGTTTTTTTTTTTTTGTTTTTTTTTTTGTTTACTCTTCTTTATTTAGTGATTTACACGTAAAGTTTTTATGCTTAAATACAGTACTTTTTCCGCGTTATCCGCGATTTTCGCCATCCGCGGTGCCCTTGCCACCCAGTTCTGCGGATAATCGGACCTTTACTGTACAAATAAATATATCTATAAAAATGGACAAAGCTGTTTATTTTTTGAAACCCATTCAATTGTATAAGATTGTACTTAAATCACTTTTCATTTTGGTAACCAAAGAGCTTTCATAACAGGTTACATAAACATTTGCAATTAACAAAAATATAAACCAAAGTATAGCGCTGTTTGTAATTGGAAGTCATTTTTGGCTTCGAATAGGCGACATTAACCCTCAGATCATTTCAAGCCCACAATAAGCCTGGACCATGTCAGCTTGCTTTTTGCAAATCTGAAACACAATATCGTGTACATTTTCCCTCGATAATTCTGTTCTCCTTTCGAAAATAACACATTCGCTAGTTTTCCAAACTCTTTCAGATGACACACTTTTAGCGTGTATACACAGGATCATATTTGTAAACTTGGCTAGCTTCTTCGGAAGCCTCCGTGGCTTAGGCGGCAGCACGCCGGCCTCTCAATGCTGGGTCCGTGTTCAAGTCCCGGTCACTCCATGTGAGATCTGTGCTGGACAAAACGGAGGCAGACAGGTTTTTCTCCGGGTACTCCGGTTTTCCCTGTCAAAATTTCATTCCAGCAACACTCTCCACTATCATTTCATTTCATCTGTCATTCATTTAATCATTGCCCCAGAGGAGTGCGTCAGGCCGCAGTGCGCAGTTCATATCCTCGCCGCTAGATGGGGGCTTCATTCATTCCATCCCTGACCCGGTCGGAGACTGGAAGCAGGCTGTGGATTTTCATTTCATTGCTAGCTTCTTCGGGTACAGAGTTTTCTGCACATAAAGACGAACATTGAATATAAGTGGGTACCGTGTGCCAGATAGAAAGATTTTCGTAAGTATGGGAATTTTATCTTAGATTGACACCACCTCAGTACATCATCGACGTTGCCAGGGTTGTCTCGAAGGTACGAAGCTATTTCTTATTCTTCGTTAAAGTGAGCCTATTTAATCGTAGCATTCATAACAGGGAGGTTTTGCGGCGAGTTCTGCGTCATCCGCTTCCACTTGTAACATAGAGCACATGAACTTCACTGTGCGCACACCTTCAACAAAGATACGAGGGTACAAGTGTTATTTGAAATTCAATGAAGTACCGTACCGTATGGTTTTTACGCACATAACAGAATTAAAACCAAGATTAAAACTTACGTCGTTCGTCCTCCGAGGGCCACGCGACAAGTATGCTCTTCGTGGTCGAGATCACAGCCGCGTGGTCTCCACCCGACTGCTTGTAGTCGCCACCTATACCAGACCCAAAACAACTGTGAACATGGGCTAGCCCAGTAGCGTGCGTCCAGTTGAGCACTGTTGCCACTGCGGAGATGACACAGCTCTACGCTCGCAGTGCACGCACGACCTGTTCCGTGAACACAAGGCGCTCCAAACGTAAGAACATGTATAGTACGAGCTGGGGGGGGGGGGGCTAATCGTACGAATATCTATGCTCACAACGGAGTGTGCACAATGTGATATGAAGCAGATATCACACAAACGTTATTTGTGCACGTGTCCACCTCCTGGTGTAGCAACCAGCATTCTTGGCTGTGGCCCAGGAGGTCCAGGATCGATTCCCAGCTCTGCCAAGCAATTAAATTCTAGTCTGAGGGCTGGAACGGGGTACACTCAACCTCGTGAAGCAAAACTGGATTCCTACCTAAACCATCCTGGAAGTGGTTTTTCTGTGGATTCGCACTTCTAATCCAGGAAAATGCCGGGATGGTGCCTAACGTGCCATGGCCGCTTCCTACCTGACTTACAAATACACACACTAGTACAGACATCACAGTGACACAGGTTATCAGACAAATTTCACACACACCCAAATACACGGGGCTACATGACCACGATGTCGCAAAGCCCCTAAAACAATCAACAACAACCAGTGAGGTCCGGATTCGATTCACGGCTCAATCATGACATGTAGTTCTGGTCTCAGGGTTAGAACTGGCTACACTGTGCCTCGTGATGTAAAACAGTGAAGAGGTGAGTTTTATTCGACTCAATTTCAAATAAAAGCATAATTGCTGATACCACAAAAACACAGGTTATCAGATTTTGTGTTTTCACGTACTTCTGTATTCGAAAGCTTCTTTTAAAGGCCATATACCCTGAAAATTATAAGTTATTTCTTGCCTGGCTGTGTAAAACTGTTCGGCTGCCACTGGGCTTGCTAAGGGACATTGTTATGAGTTCAAAACTTCAGCTCACAGCACTTGTTAAAGCTCCACTACTGAATTGATACAGCAATACCGTCACTCTTCGTTATCTACCCTAGTGAACCTAAATATTTCAACACCTAAATCATTCCTTCTCTAATTATACCTTCAGTTCAAGGGCAGCTGTTATCTCCCGAATGGCTGGTCGTAGAGTCACGGGCTTTGGACAGTCAGCTTCAAAATTTTTAGCTCTGTAACATAGGGTCATCAAAATAATTGAATAATTAATTATTTTCGTACGCGGAGAGAAATAACGATTTCGTACGGCGCAGCGAGCCCAGCTAGTTGAGTTAACTAGGCAACGCCGCGCTATGCTATTGGCTGGCGCGAGTGAGTGACTGAATCTGGCTCCACCCTCATGTTCACAGTATTGTTTTGGGTCTACTATAGCTGACATAGCGGGCATTGTTGTCCATGGCAGTGGGTGGCTGCGCAGTGCAGGACGAAAATGATTCTCCACAAAAACCAAGGACAAGTATCCTGCTATTCACCTGGAGTGAGGGTACAGACTCCGTGGACATACCAGCTCAGGATCGCTGCTGTTAGTGCCGACATTGAAGCCTTGGATCTCTAAACGTGTAGAAATAATGTATTTCTTTTTGCTGCCCTTGATTTAGTCCCTGCTATCGAATTCGTGGTTATTGCAGAATCAATGTCGTACTATTAGCATGTAAATATTTACGTTGGCTTTCTAGAAAGGGATGGCTTCTCCCTCACCTCTCCTCCCGCAGCACACCACTCGTGCAGACAGTGGCAGACAAGGAGTGGGAACATGAGTATTGGCAACTCGCGCTGCGGTTGGTCTGGATAAGTAGGGTAAAAATACTCAATAACGTGCGTTTGATATGGAACCCTTTTTATTTTTCGGTTATAATCAGTAAATGTGGTCCCTGAAATAATGACAGTGTTATTTTTAATTGTATATATGTATAACTGTGCGATACACGTGATCTAATTTGTGTGTTCCACTGGATGTTATGTGTCAATTGCATATTATCAAGCATAGGTTGTCGGCTGGTATTTGTTTTTGAGCAGTTCGAGTCATGGCGCTGTTACGTTTAAAAGCTATATTTGAGTTTGCCCACTCTAGAAATTATTTGCTGCTTGGTAGGGCGAAGGGGTGAGTTTAACTTGTATTAAAACTCCGGGCAGACAGGAATTGCTTGATTTGGATGGTTAGCAGGTGGGTTTGTTGAATATCGGACTGGTAGCAGGTTCTCGCAGAGTAGATATTTACCCTGCGAAGTCAAATTAGGCCTATATGACTCGTAATGGAATGGCTCGGATATCGCAGAGCGAGGTGATGGTGGTTGGTAGGGTTATTGGAAATGAACTAGGGATCGGGGAAGGATACCTGACTGATGAAGCTTGGCTGTCTTGGTACGGCTTGGCTGTCTAGGTGCGGTTTGGCTCGGCGTAACAGTGAACAACACGTCCTGTTGTCAGTGAGTGTAGTGGTGAGTGGTCCAACCCGCTGCTGTTGCCCGTATTTATTTGGTATCGTCAACTTTCGGCTATTGCTACTTGCATCTTTTGGAAAGTGATGAAAACTTATATCCGCAGCCCTGTTATACATCGATTTACAGCCGTAAACTGAGCAATAAACTTTGCTTTTACTCATTTTGCACTCCATCAACGAGTAAAACTTATTACTTATGCATAAAGACACGAAGAATTTACCACGACCTGCTTACCAATACAAGAAACCATATACAAACAGTCACCACGTGACAAATGTACCCTACTTGGTAAGTTTCTCATTTTTACCGCTAGATGTCATATCAGATAGCTGGAGTTGCCAATAGCTTGGGCGATTTTTGGTGAAGCCTCAAGGTCAAGCTGACGGCTCTTGGCAGGCTGGTTTCTAGCCACGTTTCAGTAGTGAGGGAATAGCGACCGCAGTCACTCTTCATTCGCCGTGCTATCGACATTTTGCTTAAAATGATGATGATAATTGTTGTTTTAAGGGGTCTAACATCAAGGTTATCGGCCCCTAAAGGTCTGGGTGATAGCGAAAATGACAATGAAATGGAAACCAGAACGAAAATTAAGTGAGACGGAAAATACTTACAAAAAGGAACTCAGAATGAAACTACTCACAAAATGAAGAGCGGTAATACTTACAAAAGAGAAATTAGAACGAAAATACTCACAAAAGGAATAGATTGAAAAATACGCACAAAATGTAGGCTAGGTTCAAAATACGTACAAAATGAAATGTAGAGTCGAAATACTTACAAAATGCAATTGAAATTCAAAATACTCACAAAATGCAAATGAGATCGAAAATACGTACAAAATGCAATTGAGGTTCAAAATACTTACAAAATGCGATTGAAATTGAAAATACACAATGCAATTTAGGTTGAAAAAGGCCGGTTCATATTCAAAATACTCACAAAATGCAATTGAAATTCAAAATACTTACAAAATGAAATTTAAATTGAAAATGCTTACAAAATGCACGGTAGATTCGAACTACTCATTTGGATTGACAATACTTACAAAATGCAATTTAGATTGAAAATACTTACAAAATGTAATTGCAATTCAAAATACTCACTAAAATGTCCTGCTCCTACATTGACAGACTTACTATAAAGCAATTTAGATTGACAATCTTTACAAAATGCAATCGAGGTTGAAAACACTCGCGAAATGCAATTTAGATCGAAAAAACGTACAAAATGCAACGCAGATTAAAAATACATACAAAATGTAGCGTAGATGCAAAATAAATCGCTAAATGGAATTTAGATATACGGGGAGCCAATTAACAAAAACAGTGCGGGAATCTTAAAGAGAAAAGGAAACATAATGAAAAGAAAACAAGAGGTCTGACCCCTCGAAGAAAGAGGGATCTGGAAAGATGGGACAAGTGCCAATTAAGGCGGAAAAGCGAAAGACTTCCTAGGCCTCGGATACCCTAATACCGTCGGGGTTGGAAAAGAACAAGAGTTGACCAAGGGAGGTCGACAGGAAAGAAGACTGAGAGGAGCCCGGCACGAGTAAGTGGAAGCAATGGCGGACTCAGCTGGGGTCCCGTGGTCGCCAACCCACGTTCCAATAGATGTGAGCCCCTGGGGGATTTGCTTAAAATCTGTGCATGCAATCGTCTTGAGCTCGGCGCAGCTACGTGGTCGGGTGTATCCTCCAGTGCTATAGCTCCCCACCGCCCATACTTTACCACATACTGCTCGAGCTATGTCATGCGCCTACATTCAAGCTCTTCACTTTGAAGCATTCGCATCGGCGTGAAATATGAATAGGAACCTGAATCTTTAGGCTCACTTTCCGGATCCAGAAGTGTAGAACTGTAGCCCATGCCAATTCCTGGTTATTGATGGCGTTGCGCTCTCTAAACCATCTTGATAGCTTTATAGATATATGTACTCCAAGCCTACTGAAATGCATAGGTCCTTGTTGAACTCAAGATCAGAGGTGTTTGTTGTATACATTGTGTGTAAAAATTGTTATTTAAGTATATAGAGAACTTAGTTTATAAGCTTAAATCACTGTTTTCAGGTTAGTTAGAATAGTTTCTTTTAAGTTAAGTTAATTTAATGTTTATTATGTTTCATTATATCATCTGTAATTGGATGTCTGTCCTGTTGATGGTAAATAAACCATTAATTTAATGTTTATTATGTTTCATTATATCATCTGTAATTGGATGCCTGTCCTGTTGATGGTAAATAAACCTATCTATCCTGAACCTACAAAACGGAGGCAGACAGGTTTTTCTCCGGGTACTCCGGTTTTCCCTGTCAAAATTTCATTCCAGCAACACTCTCCACTATCATTTCATTTCATCTGTCATTCATTTAATCATTGCCCCAGAGGAGTGCGTCAGGCCTCGGCAGCCGGCACAGTTCATATCCTCGCCGCTAGTTGGGGGCTTCATTCATTCCATTCCTGACCCGGTCGGGGACTGGAAGCAGGCTGTGGATTTTCATCCTGAACCTCAAGCAGTATCACACCCGACGTTTCATCGAAATCGGAGAGGTCAATTTGGTGAGTGTTTCTTGAAAGGGGAAACTTACTCTCTCAAGAATCATTCCCATCATCTGGCTTCAGTTCGATTACAGGCTCTACTATGAGGATTTCAATACTCGGAAGGGATCGACTACGTGCGTTAAGGTGCAATACCATAGGGACAGCCTATCTCCTTACTCGGAAGACGAGTTGCTTCGAATCCCAACGTCGGGCGTCTTTGAAATGGTTTTCCATCGTTTCCCGATTTTCAACTCCAGGCAATTTTAATAAGGGCCACGGCCGCTTAATATGTCCAACCGCTTTCTCAATTTCATTAATCTCTCGTTAACTCCTCTCATAAGAAGGGCATCTGGTCGAAATAGCATCCGCCATGTAGAAAACTGCTCACTTCATTCCCAACCCTGTTTCTACATGACTAATGAGGGGTTGAATTACATGCATAAGGATTGGATGAGGAGCACTCAAACTCGCGTGAGCAACTCGGTGTATTTGAATTCCTCTCTCAAAATCAGTCAACCTAAAAGTGATGTTCAAAGGGCTTCTACTTGAATTCCAGGCGAATGCTGGGAAGGTACCTTACCCAAGGACACAATCATCTTCTCAATCCAGTCCCAATTACAAGTACACATACTTGTACAGACACCATAGGAGCACAAGCTATCCGACCTATTCCTTACACGCTCATGATCACGGAGCTGATTACCTCCATGTTACAACTTTTAAATTAGACAGCAGCTTGCCCTTATCTTCACATGCGTCGAGTACGGGACGATCTCTTAACTGGAAGGACTGCGAAGTTTCAGTTTATAGGCTATGTTGCACGTCTTATCTTGTAAACATAGGCCGCAGATTGATTCATAGTATGTATGTCTGACCTACAGAACTTAATCTTATGTTTATTTTGTTGTTCCGATAAAGTTATGGGTATCATCGGTGCTTCCGCAGTGAAATAAAAAAAACGTTTGTTCTCTTTTAACGTTGTTATACGTCACCCCGGGAGTTATCTAGAAGTGCTCCATCCAGTCTTCACGCGAGCTTTGACTCTTAATCCCAATTTAGAACATTTATTGCCAGAGCTGTGATTTCTGGAAACCTGCTGTTGGCATGTCGCTCAGCTGGGCTTTACTGTGCCCCACTTCCGCTTAGACTGCTATATTACTCATGTACAATTCATCGTCAACTGCGACTCAGGAGTTGAACGAGCGTTGCGTCTGCTGTCGGTTGTTCACCATGCACACACTCTAGGAATAGTACCGGTCAATGGTAGTACGTGGTCGACGATACAGTGGCCTCAGTAAGTATTCGTACACCAAAATGTTTGCGTATATCTTGAATATTAAGCAACACTAAGAAAAATAAAGACTTCAACTAGACATAAGTTATAAAGAAATGAAACACCTACTGTCGACCAAAGTATTATGTGCACTCGAGTTTGAAGGTTGTTTGTGAAGTAACCAATAGACCTACATAAAATCCAATAACATCATCATTTTCGTCGTTCTATTGTACGTTAGCTCATGTAGGTTTGGAATTTTTAATTTATATTTTAATATTTTTTGTCGCAGTTGGAGCACAAAAAGTGCACGTTTTTAAGCGTGTTTCAACCATGCGTCACAATTAAGAATTATTATCTCAATCCAATCCAATCCAAATTTTAACACAATATACGTGGGAATGTTGTATAACTGGTTTATTAATTTCAAAATTTTTCGTGTCCAAGAAAAAAAGTTGTTGTCATTTTTGTAATGTAACTTTTTCTCGGCTCGGGGTGGTTGGAAAATGTAATTCTTGGTCGCAATGTAATCCTTATATATCAAAAAGTTATGCTGTATGACTGTGAAATATGTAAATTAACTCACTTATTTAATATCGGTTTGTATTTGTAGGCGGAAATAACACATCGTTCACCTGCTACCCGCTCCAGGTAAAGCTGTACAGCGTTGCCGAAATGGAGCCCATCATGCATCATGGCGTGTCTCGCTCGGAAGTGATGGGCTCCATCACAGCAACGCTGTACAGCTTTACCTGGAGCGGGTAGCAGGTGAACGATGTGTTATTTCCGCCTACAAATACAAACCGATATTAAATAAGTGAGTTAATTTACATATTTCACAGTCATACAGCATAACTTTTTGATATATAAGGATTACATCGCGACCAAGAATTACATTTTCCAACCACCCCGAGCCGAGAAAAAGTTACCTTACAAAAATGATAACAACTTTTTTTCTTGGACACGCAAAATTTTGAAATTAATAAAATAGTTAAACAACATTCCAATGTATATTGTGTTAAAATTTGGATTCGATCTGATGACGGGATTTTGAGATAATAATTCTTAAATGTGACGCATGGTTGAAACACGCTTAAAAACGTGCACTTTTTGTGTTTCAGCTGTGATAAAAAATATTAAAATATAAATTAAAAATTCCAAACCTACATGAGCTAACGTAAAATAGAACGACGAAAATGATGATGTTATTGGATTTTATGTAGGTCTATTGGTTACTTCACAAACAACCTTCAAACTCGAGTACACATAATACTTTGGTCGACAGTAGTTGTATATATAATAATTGCTATAAAATTGATAGACGTCAACACAGTAAACAATATTAACTCTTCTTTTAAGAGACCGAAAATTCTTCGTACAGCATTAACTAATAAAAACACTTGCTGAAATATTTGTTCAAACGGTATCTGTTGTTGAGTCATTGAAGGGCTTTTCGACATCATGATCATTTAGCACCATGTACTTGGTTGTGTGTGTGTGGAATTGTTCTGATAATGTGTGTTATTGTGATGGCTGTATTAGTGTGTAGTTGTAATTCAGATGGGGATTTAGAAGGAGGCGGCCGTGGGCTTAATTTAAGAACCGTCCCGGCGTTCGCCTGGAGTAGAAGTGGGGAAACCATGGAAAACCACTTCCAGGATGGCTGAGATGGGAATCAAACCGCCTCTTCTTATTTTTGCCACACGAGGCTGAGTGTACCCCGCTCCAGCCCTCAGACCAGTTTTTTTTGGCCAGAGACGGGAATCGACTCCGGGCCTCAGCGGTGTCAGCCAAGAGTAGCCACTACGCAAGGAGGCGGACTCAAACCGTATCAACGATTTGTATACAATCCCCAAGTTAAAGATTTATTGGCATTGGGCTAACTAAACTTCTGTTGTAATGTTCAGAAATGTCGGAAAACTCATCTGAGTGTACCTCTTTGAAGACCCTTCCAGGTGGAGATTGTGTGCACTGCTGACTGAATTATGGCGCAACACATCTATGTAATTCTTAGCATCCATATTACCGTCAATAAATGCCATGTTTACCAGAGCGGTGGCTTTAGCGACGGTGCAATTAGCGACGAATTTCCATTAACGTCGAACGGCTTACTAGGGAAGGAAGAACTAGTTTAGACAGTTGAGTCACAGTGCCATTAGCGTACAAAGGAATTCCGCCTCGTATTTAAGTAACATACCATGTGAAGCTTTAATGACGGGACTAAGATTGATAGAATATCTGTGCAGTACTGCGAGTGTAAACTTATATGAACAGTGTATTTTCCACTACCTTGCAGCGATTTTTTTAAAATCACATTGCCATTGATAATATACATTTAATGTGTGAGCCTCCAGTTTCGTATTTTATTTACAATGATTTTCCCTTTTCATACTTCATCCAACATTAGTACATACGACATAACCTTTAAAAAATGAACTCATTCATTAATAATTTAAGTAACACGTTTACTGGTACTACTACATTTGCTTCCTCTTTTTGTTTGTTGACTCTAAACCACAATCTTTATTTTGCCTTAGTTGCCTATAGTTATATCTCTCGTATATAGGGCAAGGTTTACCTCTTTTAGTTGAAATAAACTCCATGATTAGGCCTACCTGGACTGAACCTAAGTTAGACACAGACAGAATATAAACCGGACAAGTTAGACACAGAAAGAATGACGAGTTGACACAGTCAGAATATATACACCGGACTGAACGCAAGTTAGACACAGACAGAATGATTAGTAATCAAACCAAATGTGTCCCACCATACTGGCTGCATTCTCGAGCGGGGGTTTTCCCTCCATACTGGGAGACGTCACAATTACAATTGGTGAACATTCCGTCGCTAACGGGAAACTCGGGACTGTGAGAATTTATACTTCATCTCAAATGGAAATCGTAGCAAACGGGAAGACACCGTTTTACCGTGAGGATCAAGTGTTGAGTTCCAAGTTCTGTGTTTGAATTCCACCATACCTTTCGGCTACCATCTGATCCGAACTGAGTCAACTTTTCACAATACTCTTTCGTGAACTGGAGGCGCTTCTTCCTATTTCTAACACTTATAAATGGGGTCCACCTCGTTGCTTAGTGGGTAGCATTCTTTACGGTCACCGCGGAGGCCCCGGCTCTGCCATGAAATTTGGTCTGAGGGCTGGAACGGGGTACACTCAGCCTCGTGAGGCAATCATGATAAGCAGTGGTTTCAAATCCTACCTCAGCCATTCTGGAAGTGGTTCTCCGTATGGTTTCTCACTTCTACTGTAGGCAAATGCTGTGATGGTACCTAACTTCAGGGCACGGCCACTTCGTACCCAAATCCTACCTCGATTACAAGTATACACATTGGTACACTGGTTGTCAGACAACTTCTACACACACACCACACACGCGGGGCTACATGACCACGATGTCGCAAAACCCCTAAAGAATCAACTTATAAATGGACTCTTTCATGGACATCTACTACGCAAAGCCGCACTGTGTAATACATTCCTTATAGTATGCGCACTCACTGTTTTGTTGGACCTTGAAGCGAGTTCTGAAGCGGTGGATCACTTCGGAATAATTAATTTTGTGCCAAACACACAATACTTTATAAGTATTCTGACACGTCGGCCCTTTTTCTGTTTGTCGGCTTTGCTTGTATTTATTAGTTTCTGAACTCTCCGTAATAATGGTAATGAGCACTTTTCAAATCCCACGAGAACTTCTGCCTTATTTATTCAGTAACACGATGTTGTCTCGTTGACCCAATGAAGGTTTCTTTTCCTTTCGCCCCATTCTAATTGATCTAGCACACATTGCAGCACATTGATGACTCAAGAGTCAACCCCTCAACCCCTCCGGCGGGCACAGCAACGTAACCTTGTGCGTCAGGTGATTTAACCAATCACAATGACAGCATATCCCCACTGTATATCCCCCCCCCCCCGGGGTACGTTCTGAAGTTTGCATTTAGTATCATACCCAACGTTCTACATTTCTTTTTATTATTATTATTCTGTATGTTTAGCTCGTGTTTATGCTATCTGTCATGATTACATTTATAAATCTGACTAGCTGTTATTCTGTAATGCCATTCCATCACATTCCGTATGTGTAAGCATTCCTTCTCGGGCCAAGGCATGTTGTGTTTCAATGGGAACATGAGAGAGAGAGAGCCAGCGAGTGGCGAGCTTGCTTAGCGTGTGACTACGAACGGTGTGTTGGTCTACGCTTAGTCCATTAAAATGGCATACGCTATGGTCTACAATGTGTGGCAGACCGGTGGCTATGCGTGCGATCGCCAGGTAATTGCTGTGTACATTACAGTAACGAACTATACTACTGTGTTCTACTAAAATGTGTTGGTACTGGATCCTTTTGTTGAGACAGTTGCCGGTTGCCTCTAGATTAAGTCTCCATTACCTCATGTGAGAGAGGCAGATAGTTTGAATGTGGCACTTTTCAAGTCAATTGAATGCCCATTATACATTTGAGCTATCTTATATATTAAAATATTAGTATTGTTGTTAAAATATTGAGAATAAATTTCATCTTTTACTTAAACTGAAATACCTTTATACATTACTGTGCTATGCTAACGTTTGTTGGCTTGATGCATGACGCACGTTCCGCATTATAAATTGAGTCCCAACGTATAAAACATTAATTTGAAGAAACTTCACCTTTTACTAAAACTGAAATATATTGACTAGTAATTCTGCTACGAATAAGTTGGTTGGCTTGAGACACTATGCACGTTACGACGCATTATCCTTTGAGTCCCAATTTACTTGATGTATGCATTAAAATAATTGCAAATATACTGCCGGAAAAGAAAAAGGTCACCTGAAAAGACGACGTTGATTTTGATCCAATGACGGCAGATGCCACCTGGGGTATAGTAGATGTACTGATAAGGGTTTTAGCGTAGTGGCATAACTACCAGAGCACCATCAGTGTCTACCATTTAATAGGGAAAGCTCACAGCCATACGGCTCGTTGTGGTGCAAACGTGTGAAGCAAGCAGGTACAATGCCACGGAGATGCTCTCGTGCTTCCTACAGTCAACTGAGCGAGTTTGGAAGGGGTCAAATTGTGGCCTACCGAGTGGCGGGATGGTCCTTTCGGAGAATTGCCACATAAGTTGAACGTGCTGTATCCGTTGTGCAACGATGCTGGTATCAGTGGTCACATGAACGTTCTCACACCCGTAGACGAGGTTCTGGACGTCCACGCAGCACAGACGTCCGCCAGGATCGTCGTATTGTAAGGGCAGCAGTGACAGATCGTACAGCTACCACAGCACAGATGCGAGGGTTTGTGAGCCCAGAAGTGTCAACATGAACTGTTGCGAACCGGTTACTAGCAGTGGGACTACGGGCACGCTCACCTCTAGCCCGTCTTCTACTCACGCCACAGCATCGACGTGCACGGCTGGACTGGTGCCGTCAGAGGATCACTTGGAAGATGGAATGGCGCGCAGTGGTTTTCAGCGATGAAAGCAGATTCTGCCTGCACGCAAGTGATGGTCGTTGGCGCGTTCGACGTAGACCTGGTGAGCGCTCTCTCGTAGAGTGCATTTGTCCAAGACACACCGGCCCCACCCCAGGCCTTATGGTCTGGGGTGCGATAAGCTACAACTCTCGTTCACCTTTGATGTTAGTGTAGGGAACGCTAACCAGCGTTCGGTACGTGCAGGATGTTGTTAGACCCGTTCTTTCAACAGGAAGGGGATGTGTTCTTCCAACAGGATAAAGCTCGCCTACACACTGCCCGTGCAATTCAACGTGCAGCAACTTCCCTGGCCAGCACTTATCGCCAATCGAGCACGTGTGGGACATGATGGGCCGACAAGTGACTCGTGCTACTCGTCCACCCACTACTCTTACAGAACTGTGTGAACAGGTCGAGCAGGCGTGGAATGACGTATCCCAAGACAGTATTCGCCAACTGTATGATCGACTGGATGCAAGAGTCAGTGCCTGCATTGTCGCCCGTGGAGGCTACACCTCGTAATAATGTGGGTGTTTCAGCATGGGTCGATACCTGGTATCTCTGAACCGCTTGAACTATTGATCTGTATATTTAATCATGGCATGCACTCCATATGCAGTTGCCACAATAAATCTTCAGTGAATTGGTAACCTCTAAAAGGACGATCCCCCCCGGCAGAGTGTATCGTTGCACCAAGGTCACATTGCACCTTTTACTAAAACTGAAATATCTTGACAAGTAATTGTGCACATTACTTGATTCTGTTATCCGTGGTTTAAAATAAGTGCAATATTCATTTCACCAAGATAATTCTTCTGTACAAGCTGTGTGCCGGCCATAGTGAGGGGAGGAGCTAGTCAAGTGTTCTGTAACACGCACGCACCCCAGGAGCCAGATGGCTTGCCCCGCTGCAACATACCAGCGCTGGGAGGCTGGTTGGCATTTTGTTTCAGGATGCATTCTCGGAGGTTGTTTGTGCTCTCAGCGCGATGATTCAAATATGATAAATCGGAGCGAACTGAATTGCAGATATTATAACAAGTAGTTCCGCGAAGATCGAAATAGCCTACTTTTCTTAAAATTTAAGATTCAATCCTTATTCCTGCAATTAGATCGATTTAGAGTAATATCTTTATCTACGGAGTTATGCTGGTAGCACTGGCATTATAAGATTTGCTCAAAATATAACTGAAATATTGTGGTCCAATAGAGCAGTGGAATCTGAGATATTGAGAGACTACGGCTCAAATGCTCAGGGAGAGTTAATAGGTTGTTGGTAGGACTGCTCTATCTGAGAATGTGTGCTTACATATGGTATGGCATTCACAGTACATACAAAATATGGCTGGAATCCACTGAATATTATGCAACTTACATTCAGTTAAACGTGCAACCTATATGCGTACGTAGAATTATTTTGGTAACAATGATATACACAGTATGTGTTGTTCAAAATATATCTGTAATGTTAAGACATTGTAGTGAATATTGTTTCCAACTGCTTAGGCATATATTAAATAAACAGATTCTACGATATTGAGTCTAGGGTTCAAATGTTCTCGAAATGTTACTAGGCAGTTGGTAGTCCCGTGGACTCTGTAAATAGGCATACATATGGATGCTAAGGCACACATTGTACGTAAAAAATTGTTTGTATGTCCATAAATTAGTATGGCAGTTGCATGGAGTTGAAGATTGAACATTATACACGTGCATAGAACTTTGTTGGTAGCACTTACTTTGGCGATTTACTGTAAACAATACTAAAATATCTTGAACTTAAAGTGTGCTAGGTCTTACGTTTGTTCCGTACACATATTCCGATACATTGAATCTGGGGTTTAAAAGACTTGAGATCATTGATTCACAGTTGGTAGCCGTGGCGACTCATACAATAAGCACAGTCATATGTACTAAAGCAAATTTCAATTTTTATTTTGAGTAGATGGTAGCACTGGCGATATTTTCAAATATAGCCTTGAGACGTTCTGGTATAGATCTTCACTCATACCAAATTTGGTTTCGATAGCTGCAGCCGTTTAGGACTTGATAGGGTGAGACACACACACAGACTGAATGATAGACATCCACACATTTGCCCGAATTGATCTGTAATGTTTCATCATTTTCGCGAAATGTGAAAAGTATGATAAAATTAAAGGTGACGGCACCGCAACTATCTATTCAGGTCACTAGCATAAAGACATGCGAAAAGCTTACAGTGTGTTGTATGGAAAGAAGTGCTGTAGGATTGTTGAAATGAATGGTGAGGAGTAGCACGTGTCTTCTAGTATCCTTGTATTGCCATAAATTGGTTTAGTCTCTATGTCAACACTGTGCAGCAAAATGTTAGTTGGGTTTATAACGATGTATGTCCCTCCCCGTAGAGGCATGGTGTAAGTCTTTCAAGTTGACACCCATAGATGATCACAGAACCATACAGTATTTTGGCATCGTCTTCATGGGTTCCCATGGCCGAAACGTTTTGTTGTTGCTTCAGTTAGTCTTGGAACGTCTCTGGTCATCAGCCCCGTGTGCTTTATGTGTATGGTATTTGTCTAATAACCTGTCTTATTGCGGTGTTTGTGGAAGTGTCTTAAATTGCAATTACTATAGCCAGGTGACCCGGCACTTGCCGGGAATGAGTAAGAAAAAACTCTGTCAGTGCCGGGATTAAAACCTCCAATCTCCGAACTGAATCACCCCCATTGTTATTATTGTTAATTCATCAATTTAGGGGCTTTGCGTTAGCTTAGTCATTCAGCGCATAGGATTTGCATGATAACCCGTGTTATTCTGGTGTCAGTATTGTGTATACAGTATTTGTAATTGAGACTAGGATTGGGAAGGAGGTGGCCGTGGCTTTAAGGGGCTCCGGAATGTTCTATAATGCCTATGTTAATTTTCCACTTATTTACCTTCTTCTTAGAAACTATTAACAGGAACTAACGTTCACTTTTTCAGATATGTTTTTTAAGGTTCTCTCTTCACTTTAACGTAGGGTTTTTGCAATATGTTTTATTATTCATGATTTTTAATGGCATTTTCATGAACTTTTCCGTCTGGCAAAATTAAACTAAAAAAAAATTGAAAACGGGCTGTGTTATAATATAACACACATAAGGACGAATTACTTCTAAAAATTTCAACCTTTCATGTTGGAAAGTTCCGGGAAAAAAGATCAAAAAGTTTCCATTTGACGGCCGTACAGTCCAGAATCAGGCAAAATCGCTGTGAGCAATGTGGCACTCAACCCATCGGTGCACCAGGTTGAGGATCCCCATGTGGTAAAACAAGGAAGCTTTTAGTTTTACGTTACCGTTAATCATGCGATCATGAGCCACGGGTCCTCCTTTTTACGTGGAATCTGAACCACAGGACATGGCATTTCACTTCGAAAATCTCACATGCATTGACCGGGATGTGGTAAAACACCGTGTCCTGCTGCGTGAAGAATACCGTAACTATCTGCTGGACATACTCGTCCGACAGGAATCGTCCAGCCTTCAAGGCCTTTTTAAAAGGGACAGAAGGCGTGATATTCGCTTGGGGAGAGATCAGGACAATAGGGCGGGTGCTCGAGTGTCTCCCACTTGAGTTAACGTACATTCTGCGGTACGACCTTTGCGGTATGGGGACGTGCGTTATCATGAAGAACCAACACCCCTTGTCGCTGTTTTCCCGGATGTTTCGCCTTATTTGCACGCAGTAATTTCTCCAGTGTTGCGCAGTACCGTTCCCCAGTGATGGAGACACCAGGTTCCTTGAAATCAATAAGCAATGGGCCCCGGTATTCAAAGAACAGGGTGAGCATCACCTTTCCAGCAGATGGTTGGTACATTTTCCCCGTTGAAAGAGCATACAATTTGGGTTTTATTGCTATTAATAACTCATTTTTCTCATTTTTAGATTTAGTCATTTTTCCTTGCGAGCCCACAATATAGTGTGCCTGAGCGTGACATAGACCCGTCAGGGAGTGGGAAGGACACTGACCTGTGTCAGGGCACCCTCGTCCTAAGCCGACGAGTTGGAGAGGACAGGATTACTCTAAGTGATCAAGTGTCAAGGAGTGCCAAGGACAAGAGGGCGAAATAAATTGCTGTGATTAACCCGCATCCGCAAGCCTGATTTAATGTAACACTCGTCGTCGGTACCGAGTGATCACAAGGATGTCCTGGTCGTTATACACCAGCCGACAAAAACAGTAACTCAATAACACTTAATAAATGACCAATTTAAGGAAGCACTAATGACTCAATGTTCAAGCCATAAAGCCAATAACGCTAGACACTGAGTTCAGTAACTTCACGGAACTACACGAACCATTCGCTAACGGGAAGTGAGCTTTTTGTTAAAAATGAAACACTCTCTATTCACCATAATTTAACGATGAGACTTTCCTACTCGTACAGTAACAAGACCAAGGGGTCGAAGACGAGTAGCCCAATCACGGAGCATGGTTACTGTCTTATACAAAGTGTGGTTTCACCCTCGCATTGTAATGCTAGGATTGTACTTTATTTTGAAATCACACGGCTCCTACTCGTTTTAGATTCTACAGTCACGTACTGTATCGGACAAGTTTCGCTGATACAAGTACACGGGGCTTTCTGTTTCTTGCCAGTAAAGTAAATACAAAATGATATTAAAACTAGCTGTCTGGCCCATGTTTTTGTGATAATTTTTGTTTGGCTAATTATTAGAGCGTAGCTCAGGCTGTGTAGGTACTATACTTCTATCTGGAAGGAAAAGTGTTCTATTCCCTCTCACTAGTGGATTACAGAAACAAAGAAACCTTAATGTCCTGGGGTTCACTCTGCCTACAACCGAAATGAGGTACCAAGGTACGGTAATTCCTGGGAGCGTGGAACTGACAAACTCCATCACAACTAGTGCTCATAAAGAGAAACTAAAAAAACAACAACATGGAAGCCTGTACCTTCCACTTCTCCACGAGCCTCTGTGGCCTGTAGAGACTGGAAATACGCAGTAAAATAACCAAAATAGGTATTTCAGAATTACTCAGTTTTACATGGGTGAGCTTACTATGAATACAAAAGGACATCTTCTTTCGACCTTAACTAGCTAGCATAAAATAATGGCTTTCAATGCTTGAAAGAACATGCGCCTTGCTAGTAATCTATTATATCAGGAGCTGGGAGGAGAAAGGGCGAATCTGCAATAAGATTACATACAATATTCGCCCTTTCAGCTGGGAGGAGAAAGGGCGAATCTGCAATAAGATTACATACAATAGTCGCCCCTTCAGCTGGGAGAAGAAAGGGCGAATCTGCAATAAGATTACATACAATAGTCGCCCTTTCAGCTGGGAGGAGAAAGGGCGAATCTGCAATAAGATTACATACAATAGTCGCCCTTTCAGCTGGGAGGAGAAAGGGCGAATCTGCAATAAGATTACATACAATAGTCGCCCTTTCAGCTGGGAGGAGAAAGGGCGAATCTGCAATAAGATTACATACAATAGTCGCCCTTACAGCTGGGAGGAGAAAGGGCGAATCTGCAATAAGATTACATACAATAGTCGCCCTTACAGCTGGGAGGAGAAAGGGCGAATCTGCAATAAAATTACATACAATAGTCGCCCTTTCAGCTGGGAGGAGAAAGGGCAAATCTGCAATAAAATTACATACGATAGTCGCCCTTTCAGCTGGGAGGAGAAAGGGCGAATCTGCAATAAGATTACATACAATTGTCGCCCTTTCAGCTGGGAGGAGAAAGGGCGAATATGCAATAAGATTACATGCAATAGTCGCCCTTTCAGCTGGGAGGCAAAAGGGCGAATCTGCAATAAGATTACATACACTATTCGCCCTTTCAGCCTGGTGGCGAAAGGGCGAATCTGCAATAAGATTACATAAAATAGTCGCCCTTTCAGCTGGGAGGAGAAAAGGCGAATCTGCAATAATATTACATGCAATAGTCGCCCTTACAGCTGGGAGGAGAAAGGGCGAATCTGCAATAAAATTACATACAATAGTCGCCCTTTCAGCTGGGAGGAGAAAGGGCAAATCTGCAATAAGATTACATACAATAGTCGCCCTTACAGCTGGGAGGAGAAAGGGCGAATCTGCAATAAAATTACATACAATAGTCGCCCTTACAGCTGGGAGGAGAAAGGGCGAATCTGCAATAAGATTACATACAATAGTCGCCCTTTCAGCTGGAAGGAGAGAGGGCGAATCTGCAATAAAATTACATACAATAGTCGCCCTTACAGCTGGGAGGAGAAAGGGCGAATCTGCAATAAGATTACATACAATAGTCGCCCTTACAGCTGGGAGGAGAAAGGGCGAATCTCCAATAAAATTACATACAATAATCGCCCTTTCAGCTGGGAGGAGAAAGGGCAAATCTGCAATAAAATTACATACAATAGTCGCCCTTTCAGCTGGGAGGAGAAAGGGCGAATCTGCAATAAGATTACATACAATTGTCGCCCTTTCAGCTGGGAGGAGAAAGGGCGAATCTGCTATAAGATTACATGCAATGGTCGCCCTTTCAGCTGGGAGGCAAAAGGGCGAATCTGCAATGAGATTACATGCAATAGTCGCCCTTTCAGCTGGGAGGCGAAAGGGCGAATCTGCAAGAAGATTACATACAATAGTCGCCCTTTCAGCTGGGAGGAGAAAGGACGAATCTGCAATAATATTACATGCAACAGTCGCCCTTACAGCTGGGAGGAGAAGGGGCGAATCTGCAATAAGATTACATACAATAGTCGCCCTTTCAGCTGGGAGGAGAAAGGGCGAATCTGCAATAAGATTACATACAATAGTCGCCCTTTCAGCTGGGAGGAGAAAGGGCGAATCTGCAATAAGATTACATACAATAGTCGCCCTTACAGCTGGGAGGAGAAAGGGCGAATCTGCAATAAGATTACATACAATAGTCGCCCTTACAGCTGGGAGGAGAAAGGGCGAATCTGCAATAAAATTACATACAATAGTCGCCCTTTCAGCTGGGAGGAGAAAGGGCAAATCTGCAATAAAATTACATACGATAGTCGCCCTTTCAGCTGGGAGGAGAAAGGGCGAATCTGCAATAAGATTACATACAATTGTCGCCCTTTCAGCTGGGAGGAGAAAGGGCGAATATGCAATAAGATTACATGCAATAGTCGCCCTTTCAGCTGGGAGGCAAAAGGGCGAATCTGCAATAAGATTACATACACTATTCGCCCTTTCAGCTGGGTGGCGAAAGGGCGAATCTGCAATAAGATTACATAAAATAGTCGCCCTTTCAGCTGGGAGGAGAAAAGGCGAATCTGCAATAATATTACATGCAATAGTCGCCCTTACAGCTGGGAGGAGAAAGGGCGAATCTGCAATAAAATTACATACAATAGTCGCCCTTTCAGCTGGGAGGAGAAAGGGCAAATCTGCAATAAGATTACATACAATAGTCGCCCTTACAGCTGGGAGGAGAAAGGGCGAATCTGCAATAAAATTACATACAATAGTCGCCCTTACAGCTGGGAGGAGAAAGGGCGAATCTGCAATAAGATTACATACAATAGTCGCCCTTTCAGCTGGAAGGAGAGAGGGCGAATCTGCAATAAAATTACATACAATAGTCGCCCTTACAGCTGGGAGGAGAAAGGGCGAATCTGCAATAAGATTACATACAATAGTCGCCCTTACAGCTGGGAGGAGAAAGGGCGAATCTCCAATAAAATTACATACAATAATCGCCCTTTCAGCTGGGAGGAGAAAGGGCAAATCTGCAATAAAATTACATACAATAGTCGCCCTTTCAGCTGGGAGGAGAAAGGGCGAATCTGCAATAAGATTACATACAATTGTCGCCCTTTCAGCTGGGAGGAGAAAGGGCGAATCTGCTATAAGATTACATGCAATGGTCGCCCTTTCAGCTGGGAGGCAAAAGGGCGAATCTGCAATGAGATTACATGCAATAGTCGCCCTTTCAGCTGGGAGGCGAAAGGGCGAATCTGCAAGAAGATTACATACAATAGTCGCCCTTTCAGCTGGGAGGAGAAAGGACGAATCTGCAATAATATTACATGCAACAGTCGCCCTTACAGCTGGGAGGAGAAGGGGCGAATCTGCAATAAGATTACATACAATAGTCGCCCTTTCAGCTGGGAGGAGAGAGGGCGAATCTGAAATAAAATTACATACAATAGTCGCCCTTACAGCTGGGAGGAGAAAGGGCGAATCTGCAATAAGATTACATGCAATAGTCGCCCTTTCAGCTGGGAGGCGAAAGGGCGAATCTGCAATAAGATGACATACAATAGTCACCCTTACAGCTGGGAGGAGAAAGGGCGAATCTGCAATAAGATTACATACAATAGTCGCCCTTTCAGCTGGGAGGAGAAAGGGCGAATCTGCAATAAGATTACATACAATAGTCGCCCTTTCAGCTGGGAGGAGAAAGGGCGAATCTGCAATAAGATTACATACAATAGTCGCCCTTTCAGCTGGGAGGAGAAAGGGCGAATCTGCAATAAGATTACATACAATAGTCGCCCTTTCAGCTGGGAGGAGAAAGGGCGAATCTGCAATAAGATTACATACAATAGTCGCCCTTTCAGCTGGGAGGAGAAAGGGCGAATCTGCAATAAGATTACATAAAATAGTCGCCCTTTCAGCTGGGAGGAGAAAGGGCGAATCTGCAATAAGATTACATAAAATAGTCGCCCTTTCAGCTGGGAGGAGAAAGGGCGAATCTGCAATAAGATTACATACAATAGTCGCCCTTTCAGCTGGGAGGAGAAAGGGCGAATCTGCAATAAGATTACATAAAATAGTCGCCCTTTCAGCTGGGAGGAGAAAGGGCGAATCTGCAATAAGATTACATACAGTAGTCGCCCTTTCAGCTGGGAGGAGAAAGGGCGAATCTGCAATAAGATTACATACACTATTCGCCCTTTCAGCTGGGAGGAGAAAGGGCGAATCTGCTATAAGATTACATACACTATTCGCCCTTTCTCCTCCCAGCTTCTGATATTAAGAATATAACTTTTAAGGAACTCCCAGCTCAAACAGGGTGTTCCCTTGCTCTCGCGTCACAGGAACACAACAATTTTGGATACAGTCCAGGAAGATGACAGTGGCAGTGTACTTACTAAGCTGGTTCTCAATACAGCCCCGTGGGACATCGTAGCACTTGGTTGAATGTGAAATCTGTGTTTATGTTGTGACTGTACTTGTTATTGTGTGTAGGATTTGGAAGATGGCTGTATCATCCTGGAAGTTTTTTCCTTCATTACAACATTCGGCCAGGTACTATGCAGGACGAGAAAATCACTAATGCCTCCGGGTGGATAGCCGTTGATGAAATTGGAAAAGATAGTTATTGTTGTTTTAAGGGGCGTAACTACGATGTCATCTGCCCCTTTGGAAAAGATAGCTGAACTGACCATATTCCACTGTTAATTTGATATCTGAGAGGTATTTATTGTACCTTGATAATAGAATTGATAGAGCAACCTTTATTTTGATGAGGTATCATATATAGACTAGGCCGGCCCCATGGTGTTGGGGTAGCGCGCCTGCCCCTCACCCCGAGGCCCCGGGTTCGATTCCCGGCTCCGTCAGGGATTTTAGAACCTGGCGCGGGGGCTGGAACGGGGTGCACTCAGCCTCATGAGGACAATTGAGTAGCAGTCTGACAGTGAGGCAGCGCCCCGGTGACGAAAACCAAGATTAACGGCCATGGGGACCCGACGCGCTAACCAAGCGCCACCCCAATATCTGCAGGCCAAATTGCTGGGACGCGGTCGCTTGGTAGGCCTAGGCCCTCATGGGCTGTAGTGCCAGGGATTATTATTATTATTATTTTATTATCATATATAGACTTGATCTGTGTTTGGTGGAGGGAGGGGATACTGCGGCATAGTTGCGTGTCTTTCACTCAGACGATTGAAGTTAAATTTCGGATAATTATGGGGTGGTATTATCACGTGGCGTCAGGAAGGGCATCTGGCCTCAAGCCTCCAATCAAACCCTAAATGAGCCAGGATGGCTCCAGAGACCCCAGATAAGAAACTGAATGATTGCTGTTGAGTAAGACTTGAACATATGACCGCAGTCGAGATTCGAACCCGAATCTCTCACTGTCTGGGCAGGCACGTTAAGCCTTTTACAGTACCTCAGACCAAGCTCGAACAACTATTCATACGCACAGTGATGGTTATTTTATTAGTCAAGAGGGAGGTGAACCCTTTAGATTGTCATCCCCAGTGACGTCAGCTGGCCCACCTCCTGGTGTGGTGGCTAGGATTCTTGGCTGTCGCCCCGGAGGTCCAGGTTCAATTCTCGGCTCTGACAGGAAATTTAATTCCAGTTTGAGGGCTGGAACGGAAACGCTCAGCCTCGTGAGGCAAAACTGAGAAGAGGTGGATTCGATTCCCACCTCAGCCATCATGGAAATGGTTTTCCGTTGTTTCCCACATCTACACAAGGCAAATGCCGGAATGGTTCCAAACTTAAGGCCACGGCCGCCTTATTTCCAATCCTCATCTGAATCACCAATGCACAACTACAGACACCACAATAACACAGGTTATTATACAATTAATAATAATAATAATAATAATAATATTAATAATAATAATAATAATAATAATAATAATATACAGTATATGTACATACACACATATATACTCGGGGCTAAATTACCACGATGTCCAGGCCCTCAAATGAATCAACAACAACGGCAACTCGCATCTCTCCTAGGGTGGCGTGCACCAAAAATAAAGTGCAAATACAGGATAGAAGTTACCCTTGTGTCGAGCACGGAGTAAGCCAATATTAAAGTCCACTATGCTGTGTATAATTATCAAATAGCGTTCAGTGGGAACTGGAAATTCGAGGGCTGTTCTTTTTTAACCTCCGATGGGATATATAAAAATGACAGATTGATATAACAAAATGATTTTATTACTAAAAGTTTAGGCCTACTTGTTTTGTACTTTTTTTTCTCAATATAATCGCCAAAACGTTTGAAACATTTGTCGTATCTTGTACCAGCTTTCCAATGCGCTCTGCAAAGAATTCTGCCGCCAGTGAGATGGGTGCGTCTGGACAGTCTCCTGAAGTTCTTCGTTGGTGGCGAGACGTTGTCGCTCAACCATTAGCCCAGTGGAGATAGCTCAAAAAAAAAAAAGGGCTTGGCTTGCAAAAGGTGGGGTAATTTTGATATTCAGGTATGTTATATTTATTGCCCCCCTCGTGAAAAATCCAAGTTTTCGACCTCCCCTTCCTTGTGCATTGTCTGTCATCTTGAAAATACCGCCAAGAAAATGCACGTTTTTCAGTTATTCCTTCGTAACTAATTTCCAGTGCATTTTAGGCAATGTATTGTCATGACTAATTGTAAAGAACGCTAAATTTCCTGCCAGTTTCTTATATAACACGTTGGAGAATTCGGAACTGGTACTGAGATATGGGGATGTGAACATTTGCACAAAAACAAACAAAAGAAACACAACGCAACAAGTTAGATAAGTCAGTGGTTTCGCCTTAATAACTTTAATTTAGTGCAAAATGCATAATAACCAATTTTGTAGGGATATGTGGACTGGAAACTGAAAACATAAACTGATTGTATCTACTGGAAATACACTACTACCTCTGTTCATAACAGTATTCTTGAAAGTAATATCATCTTTAATCATTATGTAGGCCTATGTACTATATACCTGTTATGCCGTTCATGAGATTCATGCAACTTCTGTGGAATAACTAATTTTTTGAAAAAGAAAAACACAAATTTTCAACATATTTACAAATACTTATACATCAACTGCCACCTGTCCTGGGAGATTGGTTCGAGAGTAATGAATTGAATTGTGAACAGTAATTTTTCGAACGTACATTTCCGACGTAAGAAGGAAGTGGTTTATCTGGTAACAGTTGCTAACCACATCTACACGAACAAAGGAAAGATAGCTCTGGATCCTCTCATGCATTTCCACAGGATGATCATCTTTAAGCAGTCTGATGATCACCTAAAAAAAATACTCGTGTACGACTTGCTCCCTTTCCATTGTCACATTTCTCAGAGGAAGGCATTCGCAAAGGGATGAAGTCCTCATTTTACTCTGCTTTCACACCCCTGCCAAGTGACACGAATGGGAAAGAGAAAAATTGATGTAATTGATGAGGCTATCAGTGGTTACCCACTGAAGAAAATAAAAGCACGAAATGCACTGAATGAGCTCGTCGTTCCAGGCTACAATCACCAGCAGATGTTCTCTTTGTTGGTACAATGTTTCCTCAGTTGTCAAAGGATGCATTCTTATCGAATGAAAAAGACAAATTTCGCTTCATCTCATTGCTTTGGGAGGAATTTTTGCAAGCACAAATGGTCACCAAGCAGGCAACAAAATATGGAGATGTGTTAATTGTGAAAATTGCCATTTCGTTGTCTTCCGAGCACGATTCTGTTATTGGAGAAGACATTGATCCTTTATCTATTGTGACGGTTTTAGCAGCACCAGACAATGTGCTCTTTTTCAAATCTGGAGGGGGTAACATGGGAGATGCGTTGTACTCCATAGCATCTTTCAAATATAAAGATATTATGGAAAACATATTTTTCCATGCGATAAGTGGTTGCGATACCACCTCCGCTCTGTTTGTGCGGGGGGAAATTAAGTTTTGTACCACACTTGAAAGTGATGCTTCCCACAATAAAAGTGTTGGCATTTTGAAAGATTCAGCTGCAGAGATAGAGAAGATCGCGGAAGCCACTACAACTTTCCATTTGACCCTTTATGGAGGTGACTCGAACACCTCTGTATCTTCGCTTTGCTTAAGCTGCTACAAACACCAAATTCGATTAGGCACGCCTACCTCCAACAAGGGATGCAGATCAATATAGGTTCCAATGCATATATAACTTATCTGCATGTTCAAACGTGGATGGGGTATGATAAAGACGCCCTCAACTGGGGATGGAAGGATATTGGTGGCCTAACTCCAGTGCACATGAATAAAGAATCAGCACCACTGTCATTGAAGAACATGATTTCGTGCCAATGCAAAAATGCTTGTGGCAACAAATGCAGCTGCAAAAAATCAGGACGTTGATGTCCATTGTATGTCTGCATCGTGTATTCGAATCCTGCGGTAATGCAACAGAGGTTGAACTCAACATGAAAGAAAACGAGTTAGACGATCTACTGCCTATTGGTCGAAGTAATGAATTATATGCATCGACCAAATCTAAGCCTAAACAACAAAAACTGGTGAATTTTTAACTTATTTTTTTATATATATCATTGAAATAAAATTTAAGATCTATTTTCAAATTGTATTTCGTCGAAATTTGTAGCGTATTTTCAGTAGATATAATCAGGTTTTTTTTTCGTTTCTAGTCTACTTATCTGCATTTTGCACTAAACCGCACTAAAGGAAAGTTATTAAGGCAAAACCACTGACATATCTAACTTTTTGCGTTTCTTTTGACACGTTTGCATATGTTCACGTCCCCATATCTCAGTACCTGTTCCGAATTTTCCAACATGTTACATCGGAAACTTGCAGGGAATTTAGCGTTCTTTACAATTGGTAATGACAATACTTTTCCTAAAATGCACTGGAAGTGAGTTACGGAGGAAAAACTGAAAACAGTGCTTTTTCTTGGCGGTATTTTCAAGATGGCGGACAACGCACAAGGAGGGGGAGGTCGAAAACTTGGATTTTTCACGAGAGGGGCAATACATAAAGCGTACCTACAAATCAAAATTACCCCACCGTTTGCAAGCCAAAATGCTATCTCTACTGGGCTACATACCTTCAATTCTCGAAAGAGGTGAAAATCACTCGGTGCTAGGTTTGGACTAAACGGCAGTTGGTCGAAAACTTCCCACTTGAATTCTTTCAGAAGGTCTTTCGACACGTTGGCACAGTGCGGTCATGCATTGTCATGGATCAAAACCACGTCGGACGAGAGCATGTTTGCTTTGAATTACTCGGTTTGCAGAAAACGTATCACACTACGAATCTCACACTTGGCGGGAGTATCAATGGTAGCGGCCGTGTTCAATTGCCCGTAACTCTGCTATGATTGGCGCATTGGAGCCAAAAAAAGACACAAATTGTGGACGGGACGTAGCGCAAATATACGTCACACTGACTTGGCTCCCGATTACCTCTTCTTTACTTAGATTCATGATCGAAGGTTGAAAAAAACAAAAACAAAAAAAAAACAGCCCTCGTACCTAAATTTTGTTGAATACGAGCACTTGGATTATTTCTTGTGACGTAGTATGTAATTGATATTACATGCCATCCAAAATATTTTGTGACCTTTGACTGGGCTGCAGGACGCAGTGGGAACGTTCTCGCCTGCTGTGCCAAAGGTTGCAGGATAGAATCCTGGCGCAGTCAGTTGGCATTTGAGGGTGCGGAAATACGAGGGAGCCCTATTAGTAGATTTACTGTCAAAATTCCGACACCCCGGCGTCTCTAAAAGCTTCAGTAGTCTGACGCGAATCATGCTTATTGGCTTGTGACCGGATGGATCCTCAAGCCACTAAGCAACGCTTGCTAAGTAGGACGAAAGCTTCACGTCGGAACACCTATCGCAGTGAAGTTTCTTTCTTCATATTGTCATGTAGTGGTTTTTTTTCAATATCAGGCACCAGAGATGAACTTGCAAATGACACAACTTTGAAATGGAGTTAGCTGCAGGGCGCGAGTTCAAGTCCGATTTCGGGCAAGAGCCGTGTTGATAAAGCACTTGAAAGCACTCTTATCAAATATCCAGAGTAAAGTAGCCTCCTGGGACATCAAAGAATCGTCCAGGCCCTTTCTCTGTATCTTAAAACTGATCAAGATGTCTACGCATAACTCCTAACAAATCTAAGAGAGAGAGAGAGAGAGAGAGAGAGAGAAAAAAGGAATGTCAAGTTTGATGACAGGCTAGTGCATAAAGATAGCTTAATTTTCGTTATGGTTTTCCTTTCATTGTCATTTTCGCTATCACCCAGACCATCAGAGGCCGATAACCTAGATGTTAAGCCCCTTAAACAATAATTATCATCATCATCATCCTCATCCCGATGCTCGTGATCTGATTGCGGAGCTGCTAAACAACAGTAGGCTGCTGTTTTTTGAAATGTGCTCACGTAACGCACGTTAAATATTTATTTTTTGGAAATAAAGAAACCCTCGTCAAAATAATACTGTATTTTACTAGCATTCCGCCATTGTCTTAAGCGATGTACATTGCTGATACTGCGGATCGTTCTCTATTTATAAAAACATGTTAGTGTCTCAGTTTGCAGGCATTTGGAACTTGTATATTCGACAAGGCAGTTCAGAGACAGTATTCTGGAGAAAATCTTCTCCCAAGGTTAGACATGCACTAGCCTTTGATATTGTAACTTTCAGTCGGTCAACACAAAATAATTCCAATTACAGGAATAAGTGAAAAAAATAACCTGAAATAAATTGCATGTGATTAAGATTATATACAGTATGAAAATGAAAATCCACAGCCTGCTTCCAGTCGACCGACCGGGTCAGGGAATGGAATGAATGAAGCCCCCCCATCTAGCGGCGAGGATATGAACTGTGCCGGCTTTCGAAGCCTGTCGCACTCCCCTGGGGCAATGATAAAATGAATGACAGATGAAATGAAATTATAGTGGAGAGTATTGCTGGAATGAAATTTGTGACAGGGAAAACCGGAGTACCCGGATGAAGTGTATCAATGTGTGGTGTGGGTTATTTCATGACCAAGTTATTGGACCTTTCTCTTTCGCTGAAAAAGCAATTACAAACCTAATTTACTTCGACATGCTTGAACAGTTTGTGTTCGCTCAAATAGAAGACATCGGAAAACCGACTGGACAGCGTGTTATTTTTACTCCGCCTCATTACCTTCACGCTGTACGCGATACACTCGACGCACGTCTGCAGAGCAACAAATGGAGCTCACATTGAAACTTACTAAGGTATGAAAAAAAATGTTATCTTTTCCACGTATTTTAAGGTTAAAGCAATTTTACTTCATTTTTTAATTTTCCTTTCGCTCCGTGCGGAGCATAGGGCATCCAAGAATGATTTCCATCGGTCTCTGTTTGTTGCCAAGTTCTCCACTTCCCTCCAAGTCTTTCCAGCTTTTCTGGCCTCCTCTTCAATGGTGCGTTTCCAGGTGTTCCTGGGTCTTCCCCGTCTCCGAGCCCCTTGAGATTTCCGGTTATAGGACATAACGTACCACGTACATAACGTACTACCGGACATAACGTACCACTTGGCCGGCTGATTACCTGCGAAGAGTAAGCTAATGACTTTAAAATATTTAGGAGAGGACATAACGTACCACTTTAAGTATTTAGGGTGAATGAAACCCTAACCGCACGGCCACTTGCTCGATTTTGCTCAATTAATCCTGGTAATAAATACGTGGACATTAACATAACATAAAATATAAGTGTTTGGATTCCCATCACACTTTATTCAGGCTTTGGACTGGCAAAATGTTTATAAACATTTTGGCGTGTTTAAAATCAGCTGTGGTTAAGCTCTCGTCAGTTTTCGTTTTCTTTACTTTTTTAATTTTTATTTTTTTTAAATTGTATTTTGTGGGGTTTATATCCTAGTGAATAGCAAGTTCGTCATGGGATGTTTCATTCTAAGTGAATAGTAAGTTCGTCATGTGAAGTTTCATTCCAAGTTCTGCGAATATGAGAGAGCTCTCGAGCAAGATTTCAAGTTTCCATTCTCTTCATACCGCTTCATTATTCTGTCAAGCCGTTCATCATACTTGACATATCTCCTCTTTCTCTTTGAACTTTTAATGTACAATTCGTACTTCATGAAGGTGCATGTTACAATACCAAAATGTTTAAAGCCGCACAGTGTGATCGCCTCTGATGTTGTTGTGGTAATGAACATGTACCTGGAATGCCCGTTTGACATCAAGTGGTACGTTATGTCCTAGTGTAAATATTTGGGGTTTACGGGAAAACCGTTCTTAGGTAGATAACGACCTAGGTGGTACGTTATGTCCTCGAAAATCAAGTGGTACGTTTTGTCCGTGGTACGTTATGTCCGGACACCTAGGATTCCAGTCCAGAGCTCCCCTTTCTACTGCATCATTCTGTTTCCGCAGAGTATGCCCAATCCAGCCCCATTTCCTCCGTTTAATTTGGACTTCTATAGGTTGTTGGTTAGCCCTTTGCCACAGCTCTTCGTTTGGGATTATATCTGGCCATCGTATACCCAGAATTCGACACAGACAACGATTGATGAATACTTGAAGTTGGTGGCTGATATGATTGGTAACTTTCCATGTTTCACATGCATACAATATTCTATTGTAAATCAATTACATTACCTTTAATAGTTTTTATAACAATTATTTGAAATCTAGGCATTATTTTTCGATGACACGGTATTACCGGTAACCATGCTAGAATTAAATTAAGGCACTGGTAATTAGGGCTGTACTTATTCAAACATCGAATTGTTCAGCATAAAAAGTTCTACAAAAAAGTCCGCGACAGCATATCTCTATCTTTAATAAATCGCCCACTATAAGTGTTTTTACGTTTTCATTATTGTTCCAACAATCTCAATTCAGTGGACATTTAAATTAATAGCTTCGGAGCGAGTCTACGAGCTAGTGAACGTGCCTATCACCCCAGCTTCGGTCAGCATCAAACTGTCGAGTTGTGTCGAGTTAGAGAAGAGTATATGTGTTTGGGGCAGATGACCTCGTAGTTCCGCCCCTTAAAACAACAATAACTAACTAACTACGAGGGTCGAGTCGTAAGTCATGGCAACTATTTCTTTTCTCGCGAACAGGAGACAGCACGGAAAATCTAGGATATGCATTTGGAAATATAGGGCATTTACGTATGCATAGTGCCTGAATATAAATTCTGACGTCAGGAGATGCTCTTAGGTAAGTTACAGAACACAGGCCATTGGTAATCATTGTTTTATTATGGTATATACAGCAAATACACAAGACTACGTACAAAGGACAGGTCTCCACTGGTTACAGACCTTCGAAATAATCACCCAAGTGTCTACTGTGCATTGCCAGCGGTGGGACAGGCGCTGAATACCAATCACTGCATGTGTATCGCTAACGTGTAACACCTCCCTCCGAAATGCTGTTACGATGTCTTCTTTGTTAGCAAACCGTCGTCCACGTAGTGGCTTCTTGACTTTAGGGATTAGATCATAGTCACATGCGATTTTAATATACGATCGTTGCTCCTGCTTGTTGACTTCCATTGTGTGATGCTCTCACTCAAACACTGAACTTGGGGGCATGCTCAGACCCACACTGTTATTTACATACACCATCTAGTGGCATCCTACGCAAGTACATACCGTACGTTTCCAAATGCATATCGTAGATTTTCCGTGTTTTCTCCTGTTTGCGAGAGAGAAAAAAAAATAGTTGCCATGACTTATGACTCGACCTCCGTATATGTGTTTGGAGTTTCGCTGTTCGCTTTTCTGAATTGCGTCTGGGACCTGCTGTCCGTGCGCCTTTTAAGCTTACGCTGGGTAATCTTTAAAGCAGGCGAAGCCTGGGCGGGTTGCTAGTTTATTTGTAAAGGTCTAGCAGGCTGAACGGGCAAGTGGTTAAACCCTAATCGACCCCTTGGATTCGCCCCTTCTTCGAACAACTAGTCCACTGGACATATTTCTTTACACAAATTGCTGTAATTTAAGGGTAATCATCTTGGAATAATTAAAATATTTCAACTGCACCATTTATTTTAATAATCGACTAAGTTATTCGAAATACTCGATTACTTCGAAAGTTCGAATAACTTTTCCCACAATTGAAATATTCGCACATCCGTATTGTTCGAATATTTCCAACATTCGAATAATGTATACGAATTTCAAATTGGCGAATATTCGAAGTAGTGGAATTAATCGAATATTCGAGAGATATATACAGCCCGACTGGAAATATGAGATTGCTTTCTATACAAACATGTTACTACATTGTAATTGTGCTGTAAAAGATCCCTTTTTTTTAAATTATGGTGATTATGTCGTTGAGTTGTAAACATCTATCACTTACATTCCTCAGTGAAAATCCACAGCCTGCTTCCAGTCGACCGACCGGGTCAGGGAATGGAATGAATGAAGCCCCCATCTAGCGGCGAGGATATGAACTGTGCCGGCTGCCGATGCCTGTCGCACTCCCCTGGGGCAATGACTAAATGAATGACAGATGAAATGAAATGATAGTGGAGAGTGTTGCTGGAATGAAATTTGTGACAGGGAAAACCGGAGTACCCGGAGAAAAACCTGTCTGCCTCCGTTTTGTCCAGCACAGATCTCACATGGAGTGACCGGGATTTGAACCACGGACCCAGCGGTGAGAGGCCGGCGTGCTGCCGCTTAAGGCACGGAGGCGTAAACTTACATTCCTCAGTAATTGTCATTTTTCGTAAATAAAAGGTTAGCGTGTAATTTGTAACAGTGAGTAGAAACTCGCTAGAGCCTCCGTGGCTTAGGCGGCAGCACGCCGGCCTGTCATCGCTGGGTCCTTGGTTCAAATCCCGGTCACTCCATGTGAGATTTGTGCTGGACAAAGCGGAGGCGCACAGGTTTTTCTCCGGGTACTCCGGTTTTCCCTGTCACAATTTCATTCCAGCAACACTCTCCACTATCATTTCATTTCATCTGTCATTCATTTCATCATTGCCCCAGAGGAGTGCGTCAGGCCTCGGCAGCCGGCACAGTTCTTATCCTCGCCGCTAGATGGGGGCTTCATTCATTCCATTCCTGACCCGGTCGGAGACTGGAAGCAGGATGTGGAGTAGAAACTCGCTCGGTATTTATTTGCTTGTGTTGGCAGTACGGTGTCGGCCAGAATAGCCTGGCGCATCTAATTAGTTACACGGTCCTCGGGCTGACCAAACGACTCTAGTTCATTGTATGTTTCACCAATTATTCTACGAAAAATATTGTCCCCATTTGCTCTTTCCCACCCCTCAGCCACTTCCAGAGTTCCAAATGCACTCAACTCTACACATTCCTATCCCACGCAATGCTCCAGCACACAGTCAAGGGGTCTGTTGTATCTGTGGTCTAGGATGGAGCCTCAAGAGTACAGTATTCTTTATTCGTATGCATGATGCAGGGTGCTTAGTAATAACGTAACGTAATTTCTTTCAAATACTTTGGCTTTAGAGACACCCGAGTGCCTAAATCTTGCCATAGATGTTTCTTAACATTGTGGTGAATCTACTGTGGTTGATGAAGCTTCAGACATCTGGAATTGGTTACGGAGCAACCTAATATGCGTTTGCTGGATTGGTTGATTGACCGATTGATTGTTTTGTTTGTTTTTAAAGACTGTAGTGCTGTTGCGACCTAACTTGATTTCTAGGCTAGGGAATCTGGCTGCCGAGAACGCAGATTTTCGTCGACTTGACGGGGTTTTCAACGATCTCTGCCGTCCCAAAAACACTGCGCTTTAACTTTCCGAGCTTCTGGAACAAAATAAAATAAAACAAAATAGTGAATTATAACAGCGACTTAAAGAACACAGACGTAAACACCACGAAAGCCACTGGAACATTATCTGCTGTTTGCGGAGCAGACCGATATTTTGTCTCTTAGTAAGGACTAGGGTTCGGATATTTAAAGATAGCCCGAATATGCAAGCAAATATGACCTTAAAAATGACAAAATATAAGTCAAAAAAGACAAAGTATGACCTGAAAATGACTGATTTAAATATGGCCGTTTTTTTTAAATTATAAATCCAAGGGACAATCCCTTCGAGATTGAATTGTTACCTAAATTCTCTATTCCTATTTTCATATTAATTTTCTGAATAAACATGTTTAAGTGCTTATTTACAGTCCATTTCTGTAAACAATAGATCCCGATCTGTAAGTTGAGGATGATTGCACACCTGCAGTTGCCGTCAAACTACCGAAATGTGACTTTCGTACCAAAACAAAAGCTCAAAATATGACCCAATGGTAGAAAAAAGTTCGAAATATGCATTTATATGACAAATAAAAACCACTGTATTGTGACGATAATCACTTGATTTGCATCAGAAACCAATCGGGAAAGAGAAAAAATATGATTTTCCCTAGACATCCGAGCCCTAGTAAGGACGTTGTAATGGCAACGCCATCCAGAACGTCTTGTGGAAGAAAGCCCCCTTCCTCCCGTTCTCCGTTTCACCCGCACGAATGAACAAGTATAATTATATTGGCCTAATAAGATTAATGATTTTACGTCCCTTTTAACTACTACGGCTTTTAGAGACGCAGGAATGCTAGAATTTTACCCTGAAGGGGATCTCTAACGTGCCAGTAAATCTATTGCAACGGCTCCCTCGTATTTACGCACCCTCAAATGCCAACTGACTGAGCCAGGATTCGATCCTGCAACCTTGGGCACAGGACGCTAGAACGTAACCGCTGCGCCACGCTGCCAGTAACGTGCGAACAAGTGAGCTTTCAACGCAACTGTAATTAAAATTCAAATGCTTTTCAGTCGGTCAACACTATTTTACCCAAATTGAAACTAGTCATCCAGGTGTATTAATTAATTAATTAATTAATCGCATGCATTTTTAGATGCAGTGAATAACACCTATTAAAATTCGTGTTGACAGACTGAAAAGTATTCACATTTCATTAACTCTGGCGACACTGAAAAATGGCTTCCAACACGATACAACGACAATATATTATTAACGTCAGGGACTTGAAATTGGGTACCTCCCTGTCATTTGCTTGAAGGAAGTGTGGTGGAAAAATCGGTGGAAGGAGAAGCACACTCAGGGTGGCCACTTTCAGCGCTGTAATACAAACCTCCGATCTCCGGACGCAGAGGTGTGGTGGCGCAGTGGTGAAGCTGTTGGCCTCTGACCTCGGTTGACGGGTTTGATTCCCGGTCAATGCATGTGAGCTTTTCAAAGTTAAATACCACGTAAAGAAGGAGGTCCCATGGCCCATGATCGCGTGATTAACGGTCGCAAAAACTACGAACTTCCTTTCTACGGACGTGGTGCAGCGCATACATAAGCGAGAGGCTCAGAGCCGTCCACTGTCCACGAACAACCATAAGTTTAACCACCTTACAACTTAAGGAACCAGTGGAACTGGTGCAGGAAATTGGGGAAGAACCATTACTTTGTCACCAACCTGGATAACATGCATATCCCCACTCTACTTCCTCGCTTAATTGGCACCAGCTGTTGACCTCTGCCGTGTTTAACTTGCCCAAGCACGCTCGTAAGTACAGTACAATAAAGGCAGCAATTCCTACCCCGTGCAGCTACTGCCATAGCCGTTTGATTACTACCAGTGTTTTTTCCAGGCGTGCTTCAGAGGAAATTAAGATAATTATGTTATTGGTTTTACGTCCCTTTTTAACTACTGCGGCTTTAGAGACGCCGGGATGCCGGAATTTTGCCCCGAAGGAGATCTTTAACCTGCCAGTAAATGTACTGGCACGGCTCCCTCACATTTGCTTGCCCTCAAGTGCCAGCTGACTATACCAGATTTTGATCCTGCAACCTTGGGAACAGCAGACGAGAAAGTTACCACTGCGCCATGTAGCCATCCCGGGAATTAAGAAATCTACCCAAGGTGCACACTGCTCACTTCATAATATACCTGAAATCATTTTTCGGTATTCTTTTTATCATCAGCTTTAGTAATGAAAGGTAAACGGTGTCCTTTGCCCTGTGAGATCGGCGAGAAATTTACATAAGTAAGGACACAAAATTGTGAAATAAAAGAAGAGGAAAAAGATAGACTGCAAATTATGGCATTCAATTTGATTACTCCACCCCGTGGTGAGGGGCGGATGACCTCGCTTTTCCGCCTCTTAAAACCTCAGTAACTAACACCTCATGGCGACTTGCATTCTTGGCAGTCATCACGGAAGTCCGGGTTCTATTTCCGACTCTGCCAAGAAATTTAATTCTGGTGTGAGGGTAGGAACGGGGCAAAACTGAAAAGAGGTGGGTTCGATTCCCACCTCAACCATTTGAGCAGTGGTTTTTAAGGTTTCTGCACTGTTGTTGTTCGAGTCCTCAGTCATTCGACTGGCTTGATGTAGCCCTCCATGCCTCCTTGTCCTGAGCTAATCGTGTCATCTCTTCATAGCTACCACACCATAAATCCGAGGCAATCTGTTTAACATATTCTAATCTTGGTCTACACCTACAGTTCTTGTCCTCGACCCCTCCTTCTATAACTAAGTTTGCTAGTCCTGGGTGTCTTAGTATGTGTCCTACCAATCTATCTCTTCTCTTCATTAGCAGTCGCCAGAAACATCACTCCTCTCCCACTCGTCTCAATACCTCTTCATTCGTAAGAATTGTAACCCTATCTAACCATCGGATCTTTATCATTCTCCTGTAACACCACATTTCAAACGCTTCAATTCTCCTCTTTTCCGCTGCTCCAACAGTGCAACTATCACTTCCATAGAGGGCCACGCTCCAGACAAAGGCCTTCAAAAATGACTTCCTAATACCTAAATCTACAGGGTCTTTCATATAAAGTAAGAACGGCAAGCGGCAGTTTTGTTATTCGCTGCTGCGGTGTCCTTGTCCGAGCTTGTGGTGCGCCATGGTCCCCTGCTGTACTATTGCAAGCGCACGCATAGTGCATACGAGGGCTAGTTTTTTTTCTAGTGCCGATGGACTGTATAAAAAATAACAGATTGACATACCAAACTGATTTTACTACTAAATGTTTGCCTGTTTTATTCTTATGTCTCAACTTAATCGCCAAAAACGGAAGCGGAAGGAAGCTTGTAGTTTAACGTGACCGTTAATCTTGAGATCATGAGCCACGGGACCTCCTTTTTACGTGGAATCCGAACCACAGGACATGGCATTTCACTTCGAAAATCTCACATGCATTGATATCGTTACACCAGCTTTCCAATGCCCTCGGCAAAATATTCTGTCGCCACTGAGGTGGGTACGTCTGGATAGCCTCCTGAAGTTTTTCCTCTATGGCTAGGCGTTGCCGCCCAACCATACGTTCAATTCTCGAAAAAGGTCATACGATACGACAAATGTTCCAATCGTTTTGGCGATTATGTTGAGACATACGAATAAAACAAGCAAACATTTAGTAGTAAAATCAGTTTGGTTTGTCAATCTGTTATTTTTATACAGTCCATTGGAACTTGAGAAAAAACGAAGAAAAAACAGCCCTTGTATGTACTATGCGCTCGCTTTCAATAGTACAGCAGGGGGGCATGACGCTCCACAAGCTCTGCCAAGGGCACCGCAGCAGCGAATAACAAAACTGCCGCTTGCCGTTCTTACTTTATATGAAAGACCCTGTATATTCGATGTCAACAGATTCCTTTTCTGTAGAATTGCTTTCCTTGCCTGTGCTAACCTACTTTTTATATCCTCTTTGCTTCGTCCATCACTGGTTATTTTGCTTCCCAAGTAACAGAAGTCACCTACTTCCTTTAGCTTTTCACCTGCCAATTCGACATCCATAGGGGTTTCTGATTTCTTTCGACTGCACTCCAATATTTTTGTTTTACATTTATTAATTTTCATCATGAATTCTTTCCTTAAGACTGCTCTATGCAAATGCCGGGACGGTACATAAATTAACGCGACGGCCACATCCTACGCAAATCCTAGCCCCCAATCACTAGTATAGCCATCACAATGACACAGGTTATCAGACAAATTCCACACCCTGATCACGATTTCGCGAAACCGTAAATAAATGAACTACAACAACAATTTCTGTTGAGTTCATGCGATTATTATTATTATTACTGTTAAAATATTAAAGCAAACTAGTTCTATTATCCATTTAAGATTTGATTGCCGCTGAGTATGGCTGCGCCACCGTTTGTTGATTATTGTAGCAGGAGCCCCGTGGGGTAAAGAGGAGAACTCAGTGAACTAGTTCTTCATTTTTGATTGTCTGTTAGGTAGCCAGCCCAGAGGCTGCCATAGGATAGGTTGGTAGATACCCACAAAACCCCAAGGCAGCACTATAATGAGGCGTACTAGGCTAGATGAGGAGTGAGGTAGTTTGTCATTGCTTTCCTTCTTGAGTCAGAACACTAGCACTGGCCCTATGAGTAGAACATTTCACGGTACACACAGGCTCTAGTTGTACCCCGAGGCCATTACTCAGCACCACCCATACCTCAATAGCTTCCATACAATCACAGCCAGGATTGAGGCTGAGACATTGGTGAAAAGCCACCTTTTACTCTAGCCTGTGCCAATAGACAAATGCAAATGTACTGCATTCATCAGAAATATTCCCCGAAAACGGGACCTTCTATTTGCATTCAGATGTGTCGTTCTCACTGATGTGACATTCCTACGTGGCTGGCGCTGAGGAACCAACCGTGCTCCGGAAGTGAATTGTGCACGAGCCGGTATGGAGCGGGCAGTAACACCGCGAAGTTCATTGCCTTGCTTCGTGCCGGAGACGAAGGGGCCAATCTTGGGCGACTCGCTACCTCACAGCTAGCTCTTGTTCCAGTAGTCTCATTTGCTCTTGACCAAAACATAATGTTTCCGCTTCTCTGATTTTGACGCGGTCACAGTCTGGCTTGACCAAAACCTGAAAATTCTTGTCCGAACTTCCTTTGGTCACGAGCTGTAGCAATGACAAATCAAAAGCCAGGTGTTGGATTACCCCCCCCCCCCCCCCACGTGGCGCTACAGCCCATGAAGGGCTTAGGCCTGCCAAGCATCCGCTGACTAGTCATTTGGCCTGCATATTATGAGGTGACCTCCGTTACCGGGCCGCTGCCTCACTATCAGACAGCTACTCAATTGTCCTCACGAGGCTGAGTGCACCCCGTTCCAGCCCTCACATCAGTTTCTGGAATCTCTAACGAATCGTGGAATCGAACCCGGGGTCTCAGGATGCGAGGCAGGCGCGCTACATTAACACCACGGGGTCGGCCAGGCATTGGATTAATGTAAGCAAGTCGAACTGACATCGAATTTTTAGAGTTGTTGTTGATTCTTTAGGGGTTTTGCGGCATCGTGGTCATGCAGCCCCGTGTACTTGGGTGTGTGCAGAACTTGTTTCACTGTGTTGTCTATACTAGTGTGTATAGCCTATTTGTAATTGAGGAAAGATTTGGGTAGGAAGGGGCCGTAGCCTTAGGTTAGTTACCATCCCGGCATCTGCCTCGAGTAGAAGTGGCGGAAACCACGGAAAACCACTACCAGGATGGCTGAGGAAGGAGTTGAACCCGTCTCATCAGTTTTGCCTCACGTGGCTGAGTGTACCCCGTTCCAGCCCTCAGACCAGAAATATTTTTTTGGCAGAGCCGGGAATCGAACCCGGGCGTCCGTAGTGACAGCCATGAATAATTTTAAACGAGTAACGACCCTTAAATAAGAAATGTTGTGCTTGTGAGATCTAGATTTACTGGCACGTTAAAGATCCCCTTCAGGGCAAATTCCAGCACCTCGGTGTCTCTAAAAGCCTCAGTAGTTAACTGGGACGTAAAACCTATAACATCATTATTATTCTCGGTTATTTAATGTAGGCTATAAGTAGGTCTGCAGCCAACCCCTTGGTGTTGGGTAGCGCACCTGCCTCTCACCTGGAGGCCCCGGGTTAGATTCCCGGCTCCGTCAGTGATTTTAGAAACTGGCGTGAGGGCTGCAACGGGGTGCACTCAGGCTCGTATGGACAATTGAGTAGTCAGGGAGATCAAGATTAATGGCTTGCGGGACACGACGTGCTGACCACGCGTCACCTCTCAATCTGTAGGCTAAATAACTGGGCAGTGGTCGCTTGGTAGGCCAAGGGCCTTCCAGGGCTGTGGTGCCACGGGGTTTGGTTCGGTTTGAGTAGGTCTAATCAAACATACGAGTACAATCAAACAATCCTTATATAATAAAAAAAAAGGCATAGATTCATTGCTAGCATAAAAACTACGTTATAATTAGCAAGTGTTCTGGCTTGATTATTCCTTTCCTCCGCCACTAGTTTTGTCATATTTGGGGTTATTGTTTCACTGTTGTTTAGGTGAAGAATGTTTTTTTCCGAATTCAAATGTGATATTTAGATCCTGCGTTTAAGTTTGCGGAATTGTGTGCACGAAAAGAATTGTTCACATGAATAAGTAGATCTCAATAAACTCCAGTCTGGCTGCGTGGCTCAGGGGTAACGTTCTCGCTTGCTGAGCCCAAGGTTGCAGGTTCGAAACCTGGCGCAGTCAGCTGGCATTTGAGGGTGCGCAAATGCGAGGGAGCCGTGTCAGTACATTTACTGGCACGTTAAAGATCCCCTTCGGGGCAAAATTCCGGCACCCCGGCGTCGCTAAAAACCAGTGTAGTTAAAAGGGACGTAAAACCAATAACATTAAAATTATTATCAATAAACTCCAGCCGTCGTTGAACATTGCTGCCTCGCTCGCTGCTGCGGGATTGCTGACGCTTTCACAAGCTAAGAAGGGTGGATTGTGCTAAGTCAATCTTACCCGAGCATGTTGAATGGTCATCTTGTGTCCAAGAGACAGCCTTAACGTAAGCAATACTAGCTGCCATATCTCACGTAATAATTGACTAATCGCGTTTATTCCTTCGCTAAAATGTAAGAAATAATCTTGTACCACTGCCGGCAATGTCTAAAATTACCATAATAGGCTACAATATCAAATCTCTACATAGTATAAAGATCACAATAATAGGCTACAATATCAAATCTCTGCATAGTATAAAACAAAGTCCCCGATTTTTAGATATAACGGGTGATCTTGAAAACCACTGGATGGATTTTGATGCGGTTTTCACCATTCTGTAAAGGATTTCTCGATGAAAGCTTCTGTAGAAAATCATTTATTTATAACCAAAGGCAGCCGAGCAGTAACTATTCAGTTAATCGAGTCGAAGATAAACCTGGCGTCCGTGCGACTTTTATGCTTACGCTGGGTAAACCGTTAAAAATATCTCCATACGAGTGTAAGAATTGTTCAGCATGAAAATTTCTACAAAAAAGTCTGCGACACTTCCAAGCGAGACGCGCCATGATGCGTGTGGGCACCATTACGGCAACGCTGTACAGCTTTTGCCGGAGCGGCTACCAGGTGAAACATGTGTTATTTCCCCGTAGAAATACAAACCGATATAAAATAAGTGAATAAATTTACGTATTTCACAGTCATACAGCATAACTTTTCGATGTATAAGGATTACAATGCAACCAAGAACTACATTTTCCAACCACCCCGAGCCGAGAAAAGGTTACCTTACAAAAATGATAACAACTTTGTTTCTTGGACACACAAAATTTTGAAATTAATAAACCAGTTATACGACATTCCAATGTATATTGTGTTAAAATTTGGATTCGATCTGATGACGGGGTTTTGAGATAATAATTCGTAAATGGGACGCATGGTTGAAACACGCTTAAAAACGTGCACTTTTTGTGTTCCAACTGCGATAAAAATATTAAAATATAAATTAAAAATTCCAAATCTACATGAACTTACGTAAAATAGAACGACGAAAATGATGATGTTATTGGATTTCATGTACGTCTATTGGTTACTTCACAAACAACCTTCAAACTCGAGTGCACATAATACTTTGGTCGACAGTAGTCTTCTTTTCCCCAAAAGTATTCTTAATCCTTCGATAAGCTGTGTCTACTTTTCCTAATTTCAGACAATTTTCTATACCTGCACATTTCTCTTTCAACCATTCTTCTTTCGCTTCCTTGCACTTCTTGTTAACCTCCTTTCTCAGACGTCTGTATTCTGCTTTCCCCTTTTCATCTCTTACATTCTTGTGTTTCCACCTTTCATCCATCAATTCTAGTAAATCCTGAGTGATCCACGGTTTTCTACCTATTCTTTCTTTCCTACCAATGTATTCTTCTGCGGATTTTGTTATTTCATTCTTCAAAAGTGCCCATTCGTCTGCAATTGAAGTTTGTTTAGGGTTTTTCATTAGTCCTTCCTTTATACTCTTCTTGAATCTTTCGTTTACATCCTTCTCTTTCAGTCTGTCTATTGCCCACCTTTTTGGCTTTTGACTTTTCTTCAGTTTCTTCAACTTTAATCTGCATTTCATTACAACCAGATTGTGGTCAGAGTTTATGTCAGCACCAGGATAGGTTTTACAATCCAAAATCTGGTTTCGAAACCTCTGCTTGACCATAATGAAGTCGATTTGGTAACGCCCTGTATCTCCTGGTCTCATCCATGTGTATATTCTTCTATTGTGGTTATTGAATAAGGTGTTAGCTAGGACCAATTCATGCTCGGTGCAGAATTCCACCAGCCTGCGTCCTCGATCATTCCTTTCACCTAATCCGAAATCTCCTACTATCTTCCCTTCTCTCCCTTTTCCAACCACAGCATTCCAATCTCCCATTACTATAACATTTTCATCACCCTTGATATACCTCAGAATTTCGTCTATTTCTTCGTAGACCTTTTCAACATCCTCATCATCAGCTTGACTGGTAGGCATATAGACTTGTACCACTGTGGTGCAGGTAGGTTTAGTATTGATTTTCGGGTAATATAGAGCTTTAGAGCAACCATGTGCAACAGCCGGCCCGCTGAACCCTTTCATCCGGCCCGCCCGATCAGTTATTGAAAATGTATTTCTTACGTTATCTGTCAAACCTGAAGTTTTTTTTTCAACCCTCGATAATGCAGTGCGAAAATTTTCTCTCTGTTAAGACAAGTCCTGGCGCCAACGACAGTCCCCCACCCCCATCTACCACTCGAACGTTTGCTGTAAATCGGTAAGCGTGTCGCTAAGTTTCTCATTAATATAGAAAGTAAATACATACGGTATGTATTTTCTTATTTTCTTTAGTAAATATGATTTTGGTTAATGTTATACTGGCCGGACGTTTGTTTTAGACGATTGCCCTTGACCTTGAAGCCTGCGGGTGAGCCTACACACACTCACTCTCTCACCCTATCGCTTCACACTTGTCAACACCGATCTGATTTAATGGAATTCCAGACTTGAGCAGACAGTACAGTCCACGTCGAAGTATTGTGTGACACGGAAGTACACGTTACGTAGTTGCGAACAGAACGTCATTATATTTGCCAATGACTGTACTTGACCAGTAGTGTGAAACAGCGCTGTCAATCATCTGACCGCTTGGGGCAGCTGATAACAACACAGGTACTGTAGTAACTCGCCTCCAGGCTTCCATTAAGATTTTTCAGTCTAAAACAAACGTCCGGCCTGTAGCCGAATAATCTTATGTGTTTGTATTTAGTAGGGCCCACGACGCCTGTAAGTCCTCTGTGGTTGTCCCACCTTGTGTTCCAAGTTGCACATGCCTGCTTTGGCTGCGATCACATTGGAGGCACGCTTGTGCAAGTAATTTGGTGGCGTGCGCGTGCGCAAGCGTGCACATATAAACACAATCTGTAGGAGAGCGACAGAAACAAGTGGCGACGTGTCCATCGCCGCTCACACTGCCCGCCACAAGCAAGTGCACGCTTGCGCAAGCTTGACCCGACTCCACTTCGAAACAAAAATACAGGGAGCGGCAAAAAGATCTGACGGTTTTTAAATCACAACAACACAAACATTTTAAATGATACAAACTATTTTATTACTTATAACAGCAAGGTGTACATGTCAATTAATGGAAAACACGAAAGAACAATAGATTTTAACTTTTAAGATTTGAAGATAACGTCTTTCAAATGATGCCCATCTTTTGCCATGCATTCTTCCAGTCTTGCACTGAAGCTTTGCATAGTCATTAGGCTTCAACTGCTGGACAATAACCATTTTATACGTATGAAAATGCAAATCGAAACGCAATATTCGTCTCACTGTTCGATCAGACATTTGCAAAGCAGCAGCTTGTTTACGAGCCGGCCGCCGTGGACTGGTTTCCACAGCTTGTCTCACTCGCTCAACATTTTCTGGTGTCCTGGCTGACCTTGGACGGCCTGTCGACGTACGTTTTAAGGCTGAACCTGTAGCTCTAAAAGTACTCACCCATAACAAAATTGTGTTACGAGATGGACCGCGTCCTTTTCGACCCACATTAAAGTGTTGACGGAACTGACGCTGAGTAACGACGCAAGACTCACCACTTTCAAAAAATGCCTCAACAACAAACGCACGTTGTTCACCTGTCCACAGCTCCATGACTACTGAAATGGCATCACGTAGGCTCATCATCGCGCCAATCCCCCATTACCCCCCCACCACTAACTCGCTCAGCCGTACAACGACATAAACCGTCAGATCTTTTTGCCGCATGGCAAAAGATGGGCATCATTTGAAAGACGTTATCTTCAAATCTTTGAAGTTAAAATCTATTGTTCTTTCATGTTTTCCATTAATTGACATGTACACCTTGCTGGTATAAGTAATACAAGAGTTTGTATCATTTAAAATGTTTGTGTTGTGATTTAAAAACCGTCAGATCTTTTTGCCGCTCCCTGTATTTGTTTTGTAGTTGCACGCGTGCGTGATCTCAGTTGATTTCTGACCATCGAGGCAGTGGCAGTCTAGTGTTGATTTCATGTAATAAAGTTTTTGACCAGGCATATCAAAAACGAGTGTTTTATTTTCCAAACCTGATATTCAGGTTATTTTCATAAACTATTCACTGAAAATATATTCAATCGGCACTTCAATCGGTTTATTAATACGTAACACTAATTTTTTTGAGAGAGAAAGGCCTACAACATTTTTAATATTGGCAGATTGAATATCATTTTTAAATTCATCCAAAGCATATTTTAAAGTAAATACCGTAGTTAATAAATCTTCAAGTCTTACCTCAAAGTCACCATCAGCTTCTCTTCAGGTGATACACACTTTCGGAAATTAGATTGCCTCCTTATTCTAGGCGTGACGTTGTCCAGTATATAGTAGAACGTGTCTGGTATCATTCTGAAGTATTCAAAAAACTTATCAGGCTGTCTAAGCAAATCGTTGAATATCCGTGCATAACTTACTCTCCATCTTCCTCTCTGTCCAAAAAATACTCGTTCACCCACTCTTCCCTGATTTCCTGCTCATCCAAAAATAAAAACTTTAAAACACCATTTTCCAAAACAATGTCCTCATCGTCTGACATCTCCATTTCGACTGACCTGTTTATAACAATTAACTTGCACCTGCTTGCATTTAGTGTGATCACCTTGCTGTTCACGCCAGCTTGCGCACGCGCGCGCCACCAAATTACTTGCACAAGTGTGCCTCCAACGTGATCGAAGCCTTTTTTAGAGGGTGCTCTGCTGACCACTGTCCTAAACGAAACAACAGTGAAGTCGGCGCCAGCGTCTTCTTTCCTGTCCTTTGCCCGAAGAATAAAAGTAGTTCCGCGAAGAGCTAAACTGCCTGTTTTCATATATTCTACTCGTCTTTCCCATTTAAAAACGTTCCTGCATATTAAATGGATTTTCCATTTGATGGACTAAATAGCTTTTGGTAGTCTACTTGACCTACATTGTGATAGAGCACCAATTTCAAACTAAATACTCAATATCCAAACGTACCAATCATTTCAAACAATGAACATAAAATAATATTTAATGATAGCAAAGTGGTCTTACTATGATACTAGGGCTTGAACTGTCTTACATCAAAGCTTATTCAATATAACTCACATCAACACCACCTCCAGTGTTCGGCTCCGTGGCTAAATGGTTAGCGTGCTAGGCTTTGGCCCGAAGTTCCCCGGGTTCGATTTCCGGCCGAGCCATCAGGGATTTTAATCTCCTGGGGTTAATTCCCATGGCTCGGGGACTGGGTGTATGTGACGTCTTCATCATCACTTAATCCTAATTACGACGCGCAGGTCGCCCACGGGAGTCATCTAGAAAGACCTGCACTCGGCCTCGTCGGAGGCCACACGATCATTTCATCACCACCTCCAGTACTGGAAAATGTGTGCGAGGCTTAGGTCTATCTACAATACATGCATCCGACACTAAGGAACCGTGTAGCAGAATATTTACAGTAGTTCAGGGTACTGGTTTATGAAATTCCCGAGAGACCGGTTCATTAGAACTCTGTAAAATAGGTTCTTTCAGAAATTAACTTACATTTGTTATAATCTATAATTTACGATACCTACAATGGAAAATTGGGGCAGATGACCTCTGTGTTCCACGTCTTAAAACAATTACCACCGCCATCACTGTGAATCTGTTTATTTTGTGTCTTTATTTTATTTGTGCTATTAAGTCGGTGTTTATGTTCATCATATTGCCAGTCAATACTCAATGATGACTACACTTTCTTTTGATATTGTATATGAAAAAATTGTCAGAATATTGTAGGAGAAAAACAATACAGTTTGTGTAACATGGCTGGTGTATGAATACTTTAGTGAGCCGCTGTATATAACTTTCCTGTATTGGTAATTATGGCTCCTCCCTTTAGATAGCATCTTTCTGTAACGAGACACGGGAGTTGATTTTAAGAAGTCAAATGTACGGCGTCTATAATTCAAGAAAAGAATCAGTGCCTGTATATAATGCTTTTTATATTGGTTCATTATACGAAGTTTCTCTTCGATCGCTTACGTATGATTCGAGAACTTACATAGGTCAACTAATCGCCATTTTATTGTCAAGTAAACCAGTCATCCATGAACCACAATAGATTGATCAATGTTCGGTATTCACTCTGTATGCTTATGGCACTTCCACCTGAATATACTGCGATGTCCCTAATCCCAACATCATCTTCGCAGTCGTGACAATTTGTCAGTTATTACTCCACTTGCTATAACTAGTCCCACTGATGTTTGTTAATGTTGTAGCTTATTTAAGGGGTCATATAGCCCCGTGTAATTGTGTGTGTGTGTGTGTGTGTGTGGAATTTGTGTGATAACCTGTGCAATTGTGATGGATGTACTAATGTGTGTATTTGTAAATTGGGGATATAATTCGGAAGGAGGAGGCCGTGGCCTTAAGTTAGGAACCATCCCAGCATTTGCCTGGAGTAGAAGTGGAGAAACCACTTCCAGGTTGAGTTGTGAATCAAACCGTTGTCTTCTCAGTTTTTCTCGTTCCAGCCCTCATACCAGAATTAAAATCTCTTGGCAGAGCCGGGAATCGAACCCTGACCTCCGGGGCGACAGCCAAGAACGCTAGCCGCTACACCACGAAGTGGTCTCACTGATGTTATAACAGTATTCCACTGTACGTAGTATCAGTATCTTACATGTTGTGTTCCTTGCTTCATTTTCATGAGATGTCCCAAATACCTTTGGGTAAATACACTAGAATAATATGTTACTTGTAAGTTCGTGAACTCTTACGTCGGTCGCGTTGAAATGTACGTAGCCTCAATTCGAAGTGACGTACCACAACCCCCCAAACAGGAAGTATGTCGTGACCGGCAACATAACAGTAGGCCATCTACAGTATCTTATCGTTGTTGCCCGTATTGAGGCTCTATCGTGCCAGTGTTGTTCCATTCCTCGTTTTCAAGTGCTCAGCCGTGTATAGAAATTGGCCAAGACTCTCTAGGTGTCACATTTTCCAAGCTCGGAGAACCTGCTTCTCAGGGGGTTTGTGACCATATGACTCCAGCTAAGCTCGGCATTGCTTCCACTTGTGCCGGGTTTCGCTCTTTCATATCTTCTCTCAACCTCCCTTAGTAAAAACTCTTGTTCTTTTTAGACCTCCATTGCATTAGGGCAGCGGTTCTGAACCTTCCCCCCCCCCCCCCCCCCCTCTCGTACCCCTTTATACATACACTGCTCAACAAATTTTGGACTACCGTCTTCAATTGTATGCTGACGCTGCCATAGAGGAGTGGGACCTCTTACCCCAAGACAGGGCGTGTAAAGTAATAAGTGGTGGAACTTCCGTATGAGTCAATGGTTAAGATGAAGTAGTTCTAAATTTCAACACCAGGCGCCGCGCCGAGCATATGGTCTAAAGCACATGACGGGATGGCAGTCAAGCAGTGATACATTACCGCGCGCAAATTGTACTTACGTTTTATTTCTATGCTTGTTTTAAACTTCTGTTATCATTATGCATAGGCCTACCAGTGAAAGAGGTCCTTTCTTCATAAGCTAATTATGAGGACGTTATAGACATTTAGCTTTCTTCTCTTAATGAATACGGTCAATGGCGAAAAATTAAATACATACGAGCAGAGAGGTGAAGGATAACAATTGTCAGCAAGTTAAAGAAACGATTACACTGACAGAAATTGAACCCTATAATACTGTCAGTTAATGATGAGAGTTCTGAGAGAGCAGACGATAACGTTGTTTATTATTTGAGTGGTTACCTGATTCACACAGCAGCAACGAAGATTGAGATATGTACTTCCTGCATTTGGTCATTGGAAAGTGATTCCGAAACATTTAATGCTGTTAGTGATGTATGTATCCTCATCATGCTGAGAGACTTTGGCGGAAGTGAATCTAAATTTCTCAAAAACCCGTCTTTATCTTTATTTCACGTGATGAAAAAAAAAAAAGATCGTGTGACCTCCTGAGAGGCCGAGTGCAGGTCTTTCTAATTGATGCCCGTGGGCGACCCGCGCGTTGTAATGAAAAGGAAGGAAGGAAGCTTGTAGTTTAACGTGACCGTTAATCTGTAGATCATAGCCACGGGACCTCCATTTTACGTGGAATCCGAACCACAGGACATGGCATTTCACTTCGAAAATCTCACATGCATTGACCGGGAATCGAACCCGGACCGCCTTGGTGAGAGGCATACAGCTAGACCGTTGTAATGAGGATGAGGTTATGATGAAGACGGCACAGTCTCCGAGCCACGGGAATTAACCCTAAGAGATTAAAATCCCTAAAGGCCCGGCCAGGAATCGAACCCGGGACATGGCGGACCAAAGCCTAGCGCGCTAACCATTTAGCCACGGAGCCGGACATTTCACGTGATGAAACGTGTAATGAAACTTGTAGATGCAGTAGTGGAGGCAAAGTTGGAGCAAGAAGGCGCGTTGTGGGGCGATATCTTTTCAGATTGTGTGGATATGATCTGTGAACTTCCTGTGTTCCGAAGTGTGTGCTGCTCAGAGGATCAAAATAATAGCCCCTGGCACTACAGCCCTTGAAGAGCCTAGGTCTATCAAGCGACCACTGCCCAGCCATTTGGCCTGCAGATATTGGGGTGACGCGTGGTCAGCGCATCGGGTCCCCTCGGCCGTTAATCCTGGTTTTCGTGACCGGGGCGCTGTCTCACTGTCAGCTACTCAATTGTCCTCACGAGGCTGAGTGCACCACGTTCCAGCCCTCACGTCAGTTTCTAAAATCCCTGACGGAGCCGGGAATCGAACCCGGGGCCTCCGGGTGAGAGGCAGGCGCGCTACTCCAACACCACAGGGCCGGCGCTCAGAGGATCATCTGTTACTATATTTTCCTAGGATAGTGTTTCATTACATTAAATGCCGGTTCATTTTCCGGGCGAAAGAAATGTCCAGGGGACTGAGATCCAGATCGTCTTCAAAATCCGCGAAACAAATAATAAAGATCTCTTCTGTTTAGAGGCAAGCTCTATTCTTCTTAGAAATGTATTTTAGTGTGTTCTGGATAGTATTTTAATATGTTCGTATTCCCTTGAAGATTTGTTTCTGTTATTCACAACTTGCTTAGTATTTAGTGCAATACTTCTTTTAATAAACCACTAGCAACCCGCCCCGGCTTCGCCCGGGAAGAGTTATGAATGTGCAAGGAATTCCTGTCAGACGTAATTTAAGAATGGCGAGGTGCATGAGACATAAATCTCCGTTCCGTCCAAACTAAAAACACTTGCAAAGTATCGAAGATAGAGATATGCTCTCGCGGACTTTTTTGGAGAATTTTTCATGCTGAACAATTCTTACACTCATAGTATATTGATATTTTTAACGGTTTGCCCAGCGTAAGCTAAAGTGCTCGGACGCCAGGTCCTATTTTCGACCTTTTCACTGAAATCTGAAATCGTTACTGCTTGGCTCCCTTTGATCATAAATAAATTATTTTCTACAGAAATCTTCCTCGAGATTACCTTTACAGAATGGTGGAAGCCTCACCAAAATCCATCCAGTGGTTCTCGAGATTACCCGTGACATCCAAGAATCGGGGACTTTGTTTCATACGAAGTAGAGGCGAGCCAGACAGGCAAGCAGAGGCAAAGTTACGCTAGTACCACCTAACGGCGGAAACGGTCAACTACCGGAGTTCCTTCACTTGTTACTTTACACGCCCTGCCCTGATGGTCTCATTCGGAGCATGCCTCCTCCGTGTGCGGGGAGGACTACTAAAGACTGATACTGATCATCATGAGATACAGATTTTCAATGTTTCTGTTTTCAAAAGGGACACTTACAAGCAAGTTCGCTTTCTTTTGTACCGTTTCATTGTTATCTAACCACGATTGTTATTGTTATTGGCGCAGCGGTCAAACTGTTGGCCTCTCACCAAGGTGGACCGGGTCCGATACCCGGTCAATGCATGTGAGATATTCGAAGCGAAATGCTATGTCCTGTGGTTCGGATTCTACGTAAAAAGGAGGTCCCGTGGCTCATCATCGCATGATTAACGGTCACGTAAAACTAAAAGATTCCTTTGCTTATTGTTTTCAGAAGGACTGATGTTAAGTTTTTAATAAGTTATTATAAGCCTCAATGGGATTAGAGGAGAGTCGCCAAATATGGGGAGTTTTTTTTATAGTGCTCACATTAGCCATAAGAAGGCACGGAATAATTTTGGTTTTATCACCAATGTAAACCTCAGGGAATATACTACAGTATGTATATTACAAATATGGGTACGTTTGATGTAGTAATCTGTGATATTATTCTTAACTTAAAAGTGCACTTTCCCTATATTAGACAACCGGGGTTCGTAATATGGGGAGGTGAGAAATCTCACGGTTTTTATGTATAATAGATACACTAAATAATATACCCTTCTAATTAAAGCATTCATTCTGACAATGTAATAAAATCATGGATATAAATATTACAAAAATACAAAAATGAACATTGTAAGTCAATAACAGTCCTATTTTCCTATTGCCGAACTTCCAAACAAAACAACCTGTCTCTGATTCTACACACAATGCGCAAGCCCGGCACTCTGTTTTGAATTAAAGTGAGTGCGCTGCCAACTACTTACATCTGTCTTAACGCCTCTTCAGGGCGAGTGTTGGGCTCGAGGGAAGGCATGGGCACTCAGGGAGAACTATTAATGTATTAACTCTGCTGCTCCAATACGCAATCCAATTCCCCTGCTAGCCATCTTTGCGATTGGAAGGATGTCAACAGCTCAAACTAGTGGATTGCCCCCACTAGTAGATGTTGAGGCCTCTGGTGAAATGTCACCACTTTTGTTTGGAACCGAAGATCTAGATTTCCATGTTGTACCTCTACTGAGAGGTTCGGAAAATCATAGTCCCGGAAGATTTTCCTATTGCACGGATAAAAGCCCAGATTACGGAACCCTCCTACATTTTCAACAGTTGCTGCCTTCATGTACGCACGACCAAACAGCTTACTAACCCATTTCTTCCTTCTCGGCATCTAAAAAGAAAATGATATGCCACGTAATAAGAGCTGAACTATTCCATTACATTCAATAGAACGTAATATGGGGTTCCCCATATTAGGGGACAGGGGACACTGAACTCCGCATATTAGGCTATATCAGTACCCATGCTTTAACATTTTACTTCCAAGAAATGTATAGGTTAAGACAAAATCCTACAATAGTACGTTGAATCCAAACCCCTGACTGTATATACAAACACATTTAGAAAATTAATTCACTTCCCTTTTCTTATCAATTCCTACGAATTCAGAAAACTGAGAAATATTTCACAACGATGTAGAACAAACAAACTTCAATAACAAAATGGCTATGATGCGCAGCTAACGGCAACTTCGCGCTTTACTCACACATGGACAACAAGTTAACGCAGGCTGTTCCAAATCCACGAGTTTGAGTATGCGTACACGCGAGTGCTCAGAAGTAATGCTCGGAACACGGTTGGAGAGGGACTGGGGGTAATAGCCAACCACCGCTTAGTAACGGCAGCCCCTACAGCAGAGCTGTATTGCATATTGCAGGTTCACTCATACAAGGCGGCGAGTACTCAGCTGCTCACGGGCGAGCTGCTCGCCTGGAACAGCCTGAGTTAACGTATTCACCGCTAGGTGACAGCTTCCACTAATGATAAAATACTACCTCCCCATTTAAGGAAACCTCCCCATATATGGCGACTTTCCTCTACTATAAGAAGACATTGTAGTAATATATATGTCGCAGTCAGATAGTGAAATCCGTCATTTCATGAAGATCCTAGGCACTTCATGAAAAGCCGGCATATGATGTAAAATGGGATAGTTACACAATCTGACGCGTTTCTTCATGAAGTGACGGACTGCCTTAGGCAGATGGTGTAAAAAATCATTTTTCATTATCTGCCGAGGCACTTCATGAAGATCCGGCATTTTTTGATTCGGCTCTTCATGAAATGACTGACGCGACGAAGTCGTACATAAATTCCTTTAATTGTTCTATTCCAAGAAATAAATTAATGCTTATTTACTATGGAATTCGAAATCAATTTCCACGTACAACCTAAAATCTAATCCTGGAACACTGGGTAAGTTTTTCTCCTGTTTTTTTCTTCTGTGTAAGTATATTTTTTTCCATTTGTAGACCTGCATTAATCCTTTTCTAATCAGAATTAAATGACTGCCGCAGTGGAGTCGTACATTAATTATTCTGTGTAATACACGAATTATTCCGAGAAATAAATTGATGCTCGTTTATTATGATGTTCATAATTAATTCCCACGTTAGACTGAAACCCTAATCGTGGAATACTAGGTACACTTTTCTCCCCCTGTCTTCTTTTTGTAGAAGCTAATATTTTTCCCAATATGTGCAATCTACTTTTTCTTTATGCATATTTTCTTAATTTATTTTGTGGTTTGGCTTTATTTCCTAAAATGTGTACCCTTTCTTTTTATTTCTCTCTCTCTCTCTTCCTCATTGATGTATTTTGTATTTTTGAACTTAATATGTCTGATGACCTTATCAGACATCATACTGTACACCCTAATATACTGGGCTGATGACCTTATCGGACAACATACTGTACACCCTAATATACTGAGCTGATGACCTTATCAGACAACGTACTGTACACCCTAATATACTGAGCTGATGACCTTATCAGACAACGTACTGTACACCCCAATGTACTGGGCTGATGACCTTATCAGACAACATACACCTAGTATACTGGTGACCAAGATGTACCTAGCCCGTTTTTACAATAATAAAACAACTACAACACTAAATTAAAATGTGTAGACTGAAAAAATGAAAATACTGAAAACCTCCCGAAATTACTTTCTGGGTACGGCCCTGATTTCTTCATTGCGGTAAGACTTCAGAAACACGAAATAAGCTGACTATTGTGTAGGCTATGTCCTAAAATGTTCTAATAATGGCAATAATATAAACATCGCATTGTTCTATTGACATCCCGCCTTTTAACTAACCCCATGTAATAGAAAGTGTAATATTTCATCTGGACATATGCCGTTCATTGTCAGACTTGTGATGATACTGGTATTTGCGTAAACACCCATTAATCCTCTGTTAATCAGCCACCAGTATAATGTTCATCCAAATGAGACGAATAGAACACTTGTAAATGATTAAAACAGGCAGGCTACAAGTGACATAACCTAAAATATACCAAACAAGTATTTCTTACCTTACCCATTTCTTCTTGAGACCAGGGTTTTTATGAGGCTTTTCTTCATAATACTCATTAACTTTCTGAAGAAACAACTGCCTCTGTACTTCCACGGTATCTTCCATATCGTATATTGCCACTATTTATTCTTGGAAAGCACACTTATCTCACCACGAGGAAAACGCTACCGCTTCTTCATGAAGTGACGGGCTTGACTTTCCGTCAGATAGTGTAAAAAAGAATTACACTATGTGACGGCTAAATTTAGTCATTTCATGAAACCACGCGTCAGATAGTGTAACTATCTCATTTTACATCATATGCCGGCTTTTCATGAAGTGCCTAGGATCTTCATGAAATGACGGATTTCACTATCTGCCTACGACATATATATATCCAAACCTTTGTTGAGCAGTGTATTTATATAAAATAGTACCCCCTAAAAAGTAAACTTTTAAAACGTTTATATGCACTTATGTACTTATGAAAACATGTATAATAAAAAATAACTTAAAACTATGTATAACTTATTTTTTTGAATACTGTGTAACTAATATGTTCAGTGTATTATTTATTCCCTGTTAGTATGCACTTCATTTCAATAAAATGCTAAATATAATTTTCAATTTTACTTTTATTTACTTGTGCAAATGAAGATGTATAAATATTCAGCTGAGGAGAATAAACAATCACAGTACATACGATTTCTTAATTTTGATTTTATTGAAAACCAATTAATTCTAGCGATTAGTTTGGCGAAAATAGACAAATCAAGACAATAGCAGTGCAGCGGTGAAAGTGACTGGGGTTGGGGTAGAGTGGCTTGTCGAGGGGGAGCATTGACCTTGCCGTGCGTGAATAAGACGGCACTGCGCGCCGGTATATTACGACTGACACGTACGTTTATTTTTGTCGAACCCCTAACAGGTTCGTTGCGTACCACCAAGGAGAACGCGTATCTCAGGTTGGGAACCGCTGCATTAGGGTTTCTCGGGCCTGTGGAGTATTTGATTGTATCGCATTAGTTGGCTCTTGTCTGTTCTTTCCTAAGGCTCTCCATTTTTCGAGGAGTCAACTCTTCCTCCTCCCCCCCCCCACGATATACCCTGGCTATTACAAGAGGCCCCAACGGGTCAGGGTGGGTGTAGTCCTCCACGCATGGTACACCTTGGGTTATATTAAGCGGTGTACACCCTCAAAGGTTTACGACCAGCGAGTTCGGGATTTGGCGACGCTTAGCGATTCATGGGTTGGATCTTCTCTCCCCCCCCCCCCCCCCCCCCCCCCCATGAACTTTCGAAGACGTTAAGGTGGTGATTGTTATTTTAAGAAGTGGAACATCGATAATACTGCCACTGCCGTCTTACGGTACTTCACGTGTTCAAAATCAAGACAACCCTGCGTTTTGAGGATACAAGGCATATGCCAGCAACCTGTAGCTCGAGAGGCAGGATGTCTGTCAAGGATGACGGCTTACCGGGTATTCTTATTGCGGGTTCCCACACCACGCGTCTCACAACAATGAACAGGAGTGAGAAGACCTTTGGATGACTGAAGCTCAAGGCCTCTCTTCTTATTATTCTTATTTCTAATACAGTTATGCTTGCTATTTTTTTTTCTTCTAAGAAAGACCAGAACACATTAATAAATCTCGTTGATTAGGATTTTCATGTACGATCGGTTGACGATGGAAACTAGTCATCCAGGTGTATTAATTAATTTCATGTAATTCATTTCAGGTTTAAGGGAGCAAAACCCATTACAATGTGCGCACAATCGTGTTGACCGATTGGAAAGCATTTACATTTTATCACTAAGGCAACACTGAAAAATGGCTTCCAACACGATAACAAGTAATATTATAAAATATGTACATACAGGATATAATATTCAATGTACGTAACCTTCACAGAAAGTGAGTGGGCTGAAATTCCTAAGTTCAACTAATTCATCATTGAACAAGGATACCAATATAATTAACTGCGTTTATCTTGGAAACCAAAGACAGGAGGATGATACAGACGTTGAAAGAAAAATGATACGTATTCGGTGACTTGGGGACTGGTGTCATAACGAAACAGGGACGTATAGATCAGGTAGCACTACAAGTTGTAGTTAATTTTGAATACATGTGTCACCTCTAGACCGTGCAAAATTTGGTTAATTATACGAATGAATCGGTCATTTCTAAACGGCCCTTTCTGACATGTTACTTATTGCTGTTCTAAGGGGCATAACTACGAGGACATCTGCCCCTTTTCTGACATGTTTGGTGAAAAAAGAACCTCAATCCATGCTTAACTCATTTTCACCAAACATGTCAGAATAGGGGCAGTTGTCCTCGTAGTTATGCCCCTTAGAACAGCAATAATTAACATGTCAGAAAGGGCCTTTTAGAAATGACCGATTCGAATTTGTTCCACAATTAAACCGAATTAAACTGAATTTCTACCGGAGCTGGGCATTTGAATCTTTTAAACGAAATTGTCGGCCTGTTGCGGTTTATTAGCCTACTTTCGATTTTTGCATAAAATTAAAGTAGACTTACGAGATCTACACAGGGCCAAAAATTGTATGTCGGTATGTGTATGTGTGTGTGAGTGTACTCTGAATGTCTGCCCCCCCCCCCTATCAATTCGAACACTGTGAAACCGAATTGAACGAAATTTGGTACAGAGCTAGAACTAGCAAAGGGCACCTCAGTGTCATGTTCTATATCGCCGCCATCTTGACGGAAACGTAATGGCGGCCACCCAAATGTTCAAAGCTTAAATCAAATTACGACTAACCTAATCATCCGATCTCTTCCAAATTTTAAACAACATATATTTGCATGGCGAGCGTCTTTTGACTTAACTATAAGGTCATCAGCCCAATAGTTTGCAGATGGCGGCCATGTATGTGTGCAAATCGCTTCCCCCTATCAATTCAAACACGGTCAAACCGAATTGAACGAAATTTGGTACAGAGGTAGCACTAGCAAAGGACACCTAGCGTCATGTTTTATATCGCCGCCATCTTGACGAAAACGTATTGGCGGCCACCCAAATGTTGGAAGCTTATATCAAATTACGACCAACCTAATAATCTGATCTCTACAACAATTTTCAACAACATACCTTTATGTGGGAAGCATATTTTGACCAAACTACAAGATCATCAGCCCAATAGTTTGCAGATGGCGGCCATGTATGTTTGCAAATCGATTCCCCCTAACAATTCAAACACGGTGAAACCGAATTGAACGAAATTCACAGAGGTAGCACTAGCAATGGGCACTCCAGTGTCATGTCTTATATCGCCGCCATCTTAACGAAAACGTAATGGCGGCCACCCAAATGTTAAAAGCTTGAATCAAATTACGACCAACCTAATCATCTGAGCTCTACCTAATTGTGTAACATTATACCTCTATGTGAGAAGCGTTCTTTGATCAAGCTACAAGGTCATCAGGCCAATAGTTTGCATATGGCGGTCATGTATGTGTGCAAATCGATTCCCCCTATCAATTCAAACACGGTAAAAGCGCATTGAACGAAATTTGGTACAGAGGTAGCACTAGCAAAGGGCACCTTGGTTTCATATTTTATATCGCCGCCATCTTGACGGAAACGGAATGGCGGCCACCCAAATGTTAAAAGCTTAAATCAAATTACGACCAACCTAATCATTTGATCTCTACCAAATTTTGCAACAACTTACCTTTTTGTGGGAAGCATCTTTTGACTGAACTACAAGGTCATCAGCCCAATAGTTTGCAGATAGCGGCCATGTATGTGTGCAAATCTATTCCCCATATCAATTCTAACACGGTGAAACCTAATTGAATGAAATTTTTTACAGAGCTAGCACTAGCAAAGGGCACCTCATATGCATGTTTAATATCCGAATAGCAGGTTGTATTTCAATAAGCTACTACAACCAACATTCAATTATACTCCATGAAAAAGGACAAAGAGTTATAAAAACAATACCCATGCATTTAGGAGAAATTGGGCTATATGTTCTTTACTGAACATCTTGTTTATGATTGAGAAACACTGCCTTATCCATAATGAAATACAGGGGGCGTGCGTAGTTTTAAAAACTGGTTAAGACTCTAGTGAAAAATTAATCTGTCAACTCTTGTTTGTTGCCACATGATAAATCCATCTCGCTTGTTTAATACCTAAATACAGCACTGTTTGTAGAAAGCGAAACACCCAGAAGAAATGGTCGGAGACACTCCCAGAACAGGGGTCGTGTAGGCCTGCGGTACCATACTAAGTGATTGAAATCGCAGAGAGATGGCGAGCACATTGGCCCACCAGTGCCCTCTGTCGTGGGACCGGACAAGTTAGTGTTCCCCACAGCTCTGTCAGCGTGGGGCCGTCATACCAAGTGGAAACGTGTAAGCAAGTGCAACGATGCCTCGCCGACATCACAGGGTGGACTATCAGCATGTGAGTGCGGTTGAACGGGGCAGAATGCTTGGGCTCCGGGTGGCGGGTCTGTCGTTCCGGGACATTGCGGCGTGTACAGGGCACGCTGCGTCAACAATAAGGCGTAGGTTATGTGGATCCAGTGGAGAGAGGAGGGCCGTACACAGCGACGACAGAGTACAGTACGACGCAATGTGACCACAGCGCGAGACGACTGTCATCTTCTCCGCATGGCCGTATCGGACAGAACAGCGTCGTCCTAGGTGTTGGCTCGACGTTGGAGCACTGCAACGGAGGTCGACATGTCTGCGTCGACGGTACGGCGCCGTCTTTAGAGGGCTGGGCTGGTAGCACGCATGCCACTGCGTCGGCTTCCATTGACTGGGAACCACCGACGCCTCCGACTACAATGGGCACGTGCACGCCGACACTGGCAGGCTGAGTGGTGAAATGTAGTGTTTTAGGACGAGTTCCGCTTCAGCCTGTCCTACAGTGGTGGCCGCATACGCGTTCGACGCCGCCGTGGAGAACGCAATCAGGCAGACTGTATTGTTGAGCGGCATAGCGGACAAACACCAGGTATAATGGTTTGGGGCGCAATTGCCTATAACAGGCGATCGCGCCTCGTAATGTCATCACGCCAGAAGATGGCAGTTCAACACGCTGCGACGGGGTAACGGGGGTCTTGCAGTAAGCATGCACGGCCCGCCTATTCCAAACCTAAATATATCGGCTGGCAGTCAGTTGCTGCTACTTCCTGCATGATAATTTGTTATCGGGCTTAATGTGTGTGTGTGTGTATTGTCACCTTCCTTCGTACTGTCGATATTCTTACAGGCCTTTGTGTTTACTTTTAGCAGTGGCAGTATCAGGTACAGTAATGGAAACAGTGACCAACTTAATGTTTTTGGAATGCGCGATACGCAGTGAGCGGGAAGAAAACTGCAGTTCAAACCCGACTGCCATCTCCTGGCGAGATATCAGTACGTCTTGCGGGCACTCTGAACAGTGACCGCTACATCAGGAAAGTTTTTTAGCCCGCGGCACTGCCCCTCTTGCAGGCCGTTTCGTAGGCCATATTTCAGCAGGACAATGCCCGCCCGCATGTAGCAAGAATTGTGCAAACCTTCTTCGCAGAACGATGGATACCTCTGCTTCCCTGGCCTGCCCGTTCTCCTGACATGTCGCCCATCGAACTTGTCTGGGATATGGTCGGTCGGCAACTTGTTCGTTCAGGTCCACCTGCCGCCACTGTTGATGCATTGTGGACGCGCCTACAATCCGCGTGGGACGGTATTCCCCAGCAGCGTATTCAAGCCCTGTATGATTCCATGTCACGACGTCTAGCGGCTCTGAGTGCAGCACCTGGTGGCGCGACGCCGTACTGAAGATCGACCGTCAACGTGCATGTACCGGACTGTCCTTCTAATCAGTAATGTATTGTCATGTCCCTAATCTGTGGTATAAAGTGCAATGTGGTCCATCTCTTGTTCTTGGTGTTTCACTTTCTACAAACAGTAGTGTATTTGTAGATCTCTTCCGCCAGCATCGCCTAACTTGCTCTCCATTTTCCAGTTCATACGAGCCTCCCTGTAGTTTATTATTATAATAATTATTATTGTTGTTGTTGTTGTTTAGCCCGACTCGTGGCGTAGTGACTTGGCTGTCGTCTCAGAGGTACGGGTTTGATTCGTGGCTCTGCCAAGAAATGTAAATTTGAACTGAGGGCTGGAACGGGGCTCACTCAGCTTCGTGAGGCGGTACTCAGAAGAGATGGGATCGAATCCTACCTCAGCCATCCCAGAAGAGGCTTTCCATGGTTTGTTTTTCAACTCCAGGCAAATGCCGATGTGGTACCTAACATAGGGCCACGGCCGCCTTCTACCCAAATCTTACAGCCATCACAGATTTCACACATATCAAAGTGCACGGGGCTATATGGCCACGGTGTCGCAAAGCCCCTGAATGAATCAACTTATTATTATTATGAGAAGAAATTGTTTACTTAGGATGCAATGGATGGAACGGTGAATGGCAGAAGACGATTAGGACGGAGAAGATTCCAAATTGTTTACAGTATAAGGATCGACGCAAAGTATGTAACAACAAAGAGAGTAGCTGGAGAAAGGATTGCTTGGAGAGATGCCATGTGAGGATCTGCCCTATGGCAGAACACTGATGATGACGATGATGATGTTGTTGTTGTTGTTGTTGTTGTCTGCTACTGTGGCAAGGAACATACACATTGTGTAGTTGAACCAAATTTTAGTTGTGCCATGATTAATGCTTAAGAAACATCGTGCGTGATCGGCCAATAGACAGTCGGCAAAGGAAGACAGAGGAATGTGGCTGGACAAGCAGACTTAGAACTATAGCCAGAGACTGGTTGTGCCGAGTCCTTCTCATCGGACTGGATCCCTTTCCCATCAGTGTGTGTCTCTCTCTCTCTCTCTCTCTCTTGACCTTCATCTTACCGTACTCTGCACTATGTCTCCATGACCATAAACCACTAAATAGTTGAATAATTACTGTGTATTTAAAATATAACGAGCATCTTGTAAATAATTGGACAGGTAATTATAATTTAAGAGATAATTTGGTTTAATTAATAATACTCAAGTGCCAGAAGGCATGGGATAGTGGTGTATAAATTCTAAGCTGGGTTCACCGTCCCGTAACCTGTGTTAATTATGTGGCGTTTCCGGACACTTTCTCCTAGTCGTTATTCCCTCGATCACTTTTCCCTCCAGTACTTTTCACCATTTGGCTATGCTTTTCTTTCCGTAGTTCAATTTTCTCAAGGTTAAATTTTCCATACACGATATTCGTTTATAATACGATTTGCATTGAAGAAATAATGTGTGATTTTTATAGTGTTTGAAGCCATTTTTCAGTGTTGCCTTAATAATCGTAAACATCAAACTACGTAATGTATGATTTGTAAAATAGTACCTGTTAACAGAAATACTAGACTAAACTTATGCCAATTTAAAGGGAGAAACGTTAGCTATTAGTTCGCAAATAGTCGTCTGTTTTCCTTTTATCGACTGCCCCATTGATAATTGCGTATTGTAGGCCTGTGTTTCTCTGTCACCTTGTTTATTTTTGGAATTTCAAGAGGAGTGCTGTACCGAGACAGGTTAAATCTGGAATGTTGTTTGTGCGATGTCTTCGTCAGTGTTTTAAATTGAAACTGTTCCAATATTCCGGTGAAATTTCACGGCACGGCGTCCTCTTTCAGGTACCCCCGAAATGCACGTAGCCTTGGGGATATGTAGCGATTTCCTGGATGTCTCTTGATTAGGCGCATGCACGTGACCACCCTCTTTAAGGGGACCGATGACTGAAATTTCGTAATTTTCCACCTGTTCAAAAATTACTCCAAACCCTCTATTAACGGAAAATGTAATAATATTTCAGGTTCCGCCATTTTTAAAGGTTGTACAGTCATTTTAAAGATCTGCTGCATGGGTGTTTAACTCGCTCTGCCACGCCCAACTCACAGTGGTGTCACTATATCGTATATTTTGTCGTTCCCTTTTGAATTTGGCTCCAAAGTTTTACAAATAATAGTTGTGTGGTGTTAAACGCTTCATGATATTCAACTGTTCAGTTCACAATCTCTATAAATACTATTGCCATTGGTCTAGGCCTATTTTGAAAATTTTCATCTGAAAACTTGCGGCCTACACCAGAAAATGATAAGCATTGCTAGGATTAATTTTTACAATGTCAATACATCGTAAACTAGAATTAGGTATTGTTAAAGCTGTTATGCAGTTTAACATGAGATGTGTAACAGCACTTGAAACCGTACAGAAAGTCAGAGGGCAGTCAGTGACATCCGCACTGAAGATGTTAAGAAGCAGGTTGACCAACGTTGCATCCAGAGCAAAAAAAAAAAAGAAAGGATGAAGAAAGAGAGAAGAGAATAGTCCATAAATGGAAGAGAATAACAGTGGAAGAGAAGCATAAGAAGTCTGAAGGGGTCACATACAGCACAGGACAATTCTGAAGCATACAAGCACATTCAAAACTTTACTTGCTTATTTCTCATCTTTCATTTTCTCAGTGCTCTGCTTCCTGTAAAAAGTTCCTTGCGGTGCAATTCATGGTTGATTCTCATGAAACTTTCTGGAGTTGTACTGATATGTTTGAATAATTAAACTTATTTATAAAGAATTTTATTTATGGATTAGATATGACACGGCATGCATTTGATCATGACAGTATACCGTTTTTTTTTTCTTTTCAGAAAACAGAAAACCAGAAATTTTAAAAAAAGCATGCATATTTTAAAAGGAATTTTCTTTTTAAGTAAGTTTTATTTATGTATGTGTGTAAAAACTGCTTTCAAATTTTGAGATCAAAAACATCAAAATTTTGACGCGAGGAGCTTTTTCTGTGTTGCACACCAAAATATCACCAAAGAATTAATTAGAGAAGTGCGTTCCCGTTATGTCTCATGCTGTAAAAACTATAGACTTCGTACGTTTGAGTGATAGTTGTAATATCATGATTAGTAAAGGTTTTTGTTTTAATGAATTAACTAGCATCATAATTGCGCGTTAATTGAAATTTAACTGGTAAATTAACAAAACTGATATGAATTTTGAGGTTATTAAATATGAACCTGTTGGTAATATTCAGTTCAATTTTAAAATATTGGGCGCCGGGATTCAAATTGAATCTAATAAAGTGAGTTAACTGGCAGAGCATCGCTCTTATGTCTCACGCCGCAGGCAATAGAAACTTGCAGATCTGATTTATTTCAGGCACTAGTATAGGAAATAAATTATTGTTAATTCATTTGAGGGGCATGGGACATCTTGGTCATCAGCCCCGTGTAGTTCAGTGTGTGTGTGTTGAACTTATCTGATTACCTGTATTCCCGCGATGACTGTAGTAGTGAGTGTAACTATTAGGAACAGGGATGGGGTAGGTGTCCCGTGACTTGAAGTACGGTACCATCCGGGCATTTGCCTGGAGGGAGTGTGGAAATCCCGGGGGGGATTAATTGTAACTTCCTACCAATATTGGGACTGACTGAAAAGCTTCTACTAATAGGTTGCATATATGCACTTATTATTGTTTTTAATGTTGGCCAGAGTAATGTATTAAATACATACCGTATTATAGTAGTGGTTCATTATAGAAAGTTTTGTTTGGATAATTTGATTAGGATACAATAAATAAAACATGTTTCTAAATTTGCACAGCCACCATTTTCAATTTTTGAGAACAATTGAACAAAATTAGACACAAAGATAGGATATTCAGCTTTAAATAAAATTTTACAATGCCAAGTTTCTCAGCGCTTGGAATATAATATCGCCAGAAAAGCCCATTTATATATTGAAATTTCGCGGGTCCGTCATGTTGGTTTTGTGCTTACTATTGTCTGACGTAATAGTAGTAATAGTATATTAAGTCCTTACCAAGTTCCATTGAAGTCGATGCAGCCAATCAGAATTTATTAGGGAGACACGACGCGTGTGCGCATACGAAAGGTGATATCATAAGCCTATATTTCATATTATGGTGAAAATAGGTTAGGAATTTAGAAATAACTATTAAATAATTATATACTGCCCGGTTTAAGATTTAAATTGACGCCTCTATTCGTATGAACATCGCACATTTTTGAAGTGTGGATCAGGGACGTATATAAGGGGGGGGGGGGGAGGCAGCAGCTGTTGTGGTTCAAGGCCCCCCCCCCCCCGAAAAAGCCAATAAAAATTAAGAAAGTGTTGCTTTGGTAAAAGCATAAAATAATAAATTGTAAGTTTGGCTGTACCCTAATCTTAACTTATTGGCTAAGTTATAAACAATATTGAAATTAGACTACCTCGTGGTGTAGCCTAATGGTTTGCATTCTTGGCTGCCACCCCGGAGGTCCGAATTCGATTCCCGGCTCTGCCAAGAAATATTAATTCTGGTCTGAGGGCTGGAACGGGGTATACTCAGCCTTGTGAGGCAAAACTGAGAATTCCACAGTACGGTACTTTTGAGAAATAAATTATAAATTTGTAAAAACATTTCTGCTTAATAAATTGACAAATATTTAGATATTTGCCATTCATACTCCATAGGCCATAATAGAAAATTTATTAAGTATACAATTTTATTTGTGTGGTATATTACAACTATTTTGTATAGCAACTAAATAAACTTAGAATTTTAGAATTAACTCTTATCTAAAATAATTACACAAAGTTATATGCTCTAAGATATTGGTTGATATTTTTGGGTATTTTGCGGTGACAATCCCCTGAAAATACTCACAATTTTCCAGGATAGTCAGCCCCCCCCCCCAAAGAAATGTATATACGCCCTTGGTGTGGATGCACAGCCGGTGACTTCTAATGATGCAACTTGCGCATTTTTCTGCTAACCACAGCGCCAGGTGACATCGCTATCCATCAGACAGAAGATACCATGCATTATGATGACTACAAATCCTGCCAGGACAGCACAGCAATCAGCTCCTTCTCTAATCGGCCGTCGGCCGGATTCTGCTAGTAACAGCCGCAGGATCCAATTTTGTTGCAAACGTAACCAGATAACGGAACATCTAATGACCTGCTTACCACGTACGTCGAATGTCGCTAGCTTCTAATTACTGTGTCGCACACATCAAATGGACGTTGTGATACTACTGTACAGTATATATGTATTCTCTATATGAGAGTAATTGAAAATGAAAATGAAAATCCACAGCCTGCTTTCAGTCTCCGACCGGGTCAGGAATGGAATGCATGAAGCCCCCATCTAGCGGCGAGGATATGAACTGTGCCGGCTGCTGAGGCCTGACGCACTCATGAGAGTAATTAATATTGATTATTTGTATAAAGTGATACGATGAGCTCACTAGAAATGCTAGCAACATACCAATTTCTATATAAATTGCTTGCCAATTTCTATATAACTTGCTTAATTACTAGTGCAGCATGTGTTAATCTACGTTGGCAACATACCGATTTGTATATAACTTGTTTAATTACTAGTGCAACATGCGTTAATCAACGTTGGCAACATGCCAATTTATAACTTGTTTAATTACTAGTGCAGCATGCGTTAATCAACGTTGGCAAACATGCCGCCTTCTGTGGACTCGTGGTACATGTTAAGTCGCCAGTACAAGAGGTCTCGGTTTAGGTTTCCGGCACTGCCAAAAAAAGTTAATAGTGGTCTGAAGGTTGTAACCGGGTAGAATCAGCCTCGTAAAACTGAGAAGAGGTGGATTCGAATCCTACTTTAGCCATCCTAGAAGTGGTTACTCCAGGCAAATGATGGGATGGTTCCTAATGTAAGGCCGCGCTCACCTCCTCCCCAGCCCAATTACAAATTCACATGCTATTGCCGACACCACAATAACGCAGGTTAGCAGACAAATTCTGATAATTATGATGATTCAAGGGACCGGACAGTGAGGACATTGGCCTCTACTCTTAACAGATTTTTGATCTGTAACAAGATCATTATTAATTGATTATAGTATTACTTATCACTACATTTTATTGATTTAGTACGCATCGTGTTTCTGTCAAAATTATATATGTTTTATTCATCTAATTTATCAAGGGAGGGGTGGCCATATCATATTCACATCATTGCCATAATCATCACAATGTTAAATACATGGGTTGGTTTTTTAGTTTTGGCACCTTAGTTATAACTGGATTAATAACTCACTTAGATCGTTCCAAGTTTCACAGGCCCTCGATGTAGTCCCCACCGTTGCGTACAACGTGTTCCCAGCGATGCGGAAGACGTTGGATCCCGTTGGCACTGCCCAATCTATTGATGGTACGAAGAGAGCGCTCGGCAGCCTGCTTAACGTCATTGTCATCTTCATCTTCGGGATGAGATCATAGTCGCAGAGACTGATGTCGGGAGAATATGGGGGGTGATAAGAGGACCTCCCAGCCCTAGCGATCCAACAATGCCGACACAACGCCTGCTGTGTGTGCCCTAGCATTGTCATGCAGAACGATGGGCGGTGTAACCATGTGATGGCGCTGTTTCCTTCTCAGAGCTCCTCGGAGATGGTCTTGCAGAAACGAACAATAGTACGCCGTATTAACGGTTTGCCCTCGGGGAACAGTATGGCAGCGCTTCCGTACCATTGAAGACGTTAAGCAGGCTGCCGAGCGCTCTCTTCGTACCATCAATAGATTGGGCAGTGCCAACGGGATCCAACGACATCCGCATCGCTGGGAACACGTTGTACGCAACGGTGGTGACTACATCGAGGGCCTGTGAAACTTGGAATCATCTAAGTGAGTTGTTAATCCAGTTATAATTAAGGTGCCAAAACTAAAAACCAACCCATGTAATTAGAATATACAATGTAAATTGATGAGACAAATGAGCTAATTTCATAGAATGTATTATATAGGACGGGCTAGACATGACATACTGTACATGAGACGAGCAGGAGATATTGCTTTACCAGAATTATTCCTGTACCCCAGATAGGCAGGTGACAGTGGATTTACGAGGAAACTAAGGTGCGCCCTATTCTTAGGCAGCGTGACCAGCTGACTAAATGCTGCGGTATGAATGGAAAATTTCATGAAAATACAGCGCGACTTTCCTGTGTAGCAAGTACCAGCTGGCTGTGATGCAGTTCAACTATTGGAGGAACGTTTTACCGCGGAGTTTTGGTGCTAACCCGGCAATATAGCATCACGCCTCTGAAATAGGTCTGAACGACTATGTGATACCCCTCATTACTCATTCATTATCTAGTGTCAGACTGCTCTACGCCGTGATTCAATGTGTTACTCAATTGCTGTTTGTAATTCGTCTTTCTTTTGTTGTCAGACAATTATTCGTCGTGATTCCACTCAATACTCTGTGTGATCTTTACTAGTCATCGTGATCTCCCTCACTTATTGTGATTACTGTCACAAGGCCGAGTGGTATGAAACAAGCATATTTCTACAAGTCAGTCAGTCAGTCAGTTCTACGGAAGACATGTAACTAAATCATAGATTCATAATAAGTTAAGCAAGTCAAGTGATAGGCAGTTCTTCAAGGTCGCTATACTTCTGATGGCGTGATATCTGTTTCAAACCAAGATTAATTCAAATTATAGCATTTTTGAGTACGTAAGCGTATTACAATAGACGATTGGCAACATCTTAGCCAGCACATTAAGTAACATAACGGGAGGAAAATCAACAGCCAGATCCAGCCAGATGTTATCACCACACGGATCTCCAGCCGAGGTAAGCAACTCGTCATGTCAGCCCATAGTAAGGAAATATAATTCAGCCTCTTGTAGTAGCTAAGAATCTCACATCACTATGTGAATATTGTATAAAGTTAGTAAGTTGTTTAATTCTTAATTCAAGAAACGTAGTATCTTTCCGATTTCATGATAGGGTCAATTAATGCAAAGAGATGTCATGTGCAAGCCACATGCCTCACCAGAGAATAGAGTTTTGCAGGAAGGAGGATGCCTTGGCTTAATTAATTTAATTGCTAGTACGGTAGTAGCTGGCGCCCAAAATCGGGTAAATGTTTAAAGTATGTCGTCCGTTGCTCGACCAATGTATGTGTGTTGTTTGCAAATGGTGAGGCAGTTAATAAGTTGGAGGAGGAGAAAGAGTAGGGCTGAAAGAAGTACCCGTTACACTACAGACAAATTCAACACATAGCCAAGTACACGATACTGAATGAAAGGACATTTTAAACGGAAGGCAATCATCTAGCATAAACAAGCTGCTCAAGGAGACCAAGCGGACATGCTTCATCTTGCATATTTAATCCCGCGAATTAATGAGAGGACACGCGTGCAGTCGACTCGGGGAATAGCCATTGAGGCCACCATTATTTTACTACTCAGCGTTGATTCTCCAAATGGAATACCATTCTATTATTAAAGCCACCCAATCATGGCAGTTTTCCTATAAGGCATCCAACGTTTAGAATGAAGCACTTGTTGGATAGGGATATTCTTCTCTCTTTCTGTTGCACGTGAGACATGTATGACGCTGTCATTTTCTAGCAATCCACTGTTGCCATATCAGTCGAAAATTTTTCTTTGTCGAAAAACCAGCATATTCGGGTAGAACTATGTTTTGCCGATCTTTTTTGTCCTATATTAGAACTACGTAAACTTGATAGAAATGCTAGAAAAATTAGATATCCATATTTTTTTAAAAAACTATAAACTGTGTCCTCTTTTTAGAAAAATCGATCTTATATCATGTTGCATTGACTTTGTGATGCCTATTTTCCACACACGTGTATCTAAATGATGGATTATTGAAATATTTTATACTGGGAATATTACAATTTTCATGTAGGTAAAACTTCTGAATATTCTCTCATAACCGCATAGCAGCATTGAAAAAGTTCGTATGCTGCCAACTTTTCTATTTTTAAAGATAACCATGTCATGTCAGTGTGAGAGTTGTAGAGGAATGTTGGAAGAAGTGTTCTACCTGCTTACCCAGAGTATAGGTTAGTTGTTTACACAGGCCGGGCTGTTCATTGACCGCGGATTATAAGAATGAAGTTTCGAAGGACAGCGGGGTGCAGCATGCTACTCACAGCTTTATTACTGTGCCCTTCGAGCTTTTATTTCAGTAGTTCAGCTGTCTCTTATCTTGAGTGTGTGTGCAGCAGTTCTGTTAGATTTAACGTGTTGTATTTTACGTATTACACGTACAACAATGGATAGTTTTGTGAAAAGAAAGCGTGGTCAAGTGCTCAGAAGGAGGGGAAAAAAAGGTCGTAATTAATGTGTTCAGTTATTTTAAGAATCTTAAACCTAACGAAAGTATAAATCATGAAAGGTAAGCCAATGAGGAGTATTTTCTTTAATAACGTACTTCAACTTTAACTGCAGTCGAAACTTCACATATTTTCTTGTGCAGGCCGGACGTTTGTTTTAGACGATTGCCCTTGACCTTGAAGCCTGCGGGTGAGCCTACACACACTCACTCTCTCACCCTATCGCTTCACACTTGTCACCACCAATCTGATGTAATGGAATTCCAGACTCTACCAGACAGTGCAGTCCACATCGAAGTATTGTATGTCGCGGAAGTACACGTTACGTAGTTACGAACAGAACGTCATTATATTTGCCAATGACTGTACTTCAGTAGGAGTGTGAGAAAGCTTTGTCAATCATCGGACTGCTTGGGGCAGCTGATAACAACACAGGTACCGCAGTAACTCGCCTCCAGGCTTCCATTAAGATTTTTCGCTCGTCTAAAACAAACGTCCGGCCTGTGGTTGTACTTTATTTGTTTTTATTTTGATTGTTTTCTTTATGTTACATTCAGCATACGTTATAGTTAATTTAATTTCGTTGTATGTGTTATGTTAGCCTACTATTAGTATTATATACAGTACTTAATTCAAGTCTTCGTCACTGCACAATCGCTGAATGTGCGGAAAGTGTACGCGAAGCGCTTTGTACTGCTTCCTCTCATGGAGTGGCAACCCTGTCGTAACGCGCCATAAGACCAATGCTTCATTCTAAACGTTGGATGCCTTAAAGTCATTTATTTCGTTTAAAACGTGTCAATACGTTGTAGTGTACGTGAGATAAACCTCAATAGAAGATATCAATCACTTGTCCTTGGCGTGTAGACCAGAGACATTTGTGAAATCATCCCAGGAAGTATGTCAACAACTCCCGTGTTCCATAACCATCCTTCTTGCTACACAAAGGATATACCTAGCGAGTCAACAGAATTTTTCCTTTCTTCAGCAGAGGCCGATAATCTAGATGTTAGGCCCTTTAAAACAACAAATTATTATCATAATCATCAACCTTTCTGTAGTATGATATACTGAGCCCGTAAGCCTCATGTCTGGTGATATTATAACTTCTTTTGTATGTGCATTGCAATCTACACAGGCCAGAATGAGCCGTTTTGACGCCGAACCCGACCCACTTGCTTAATATGACTTCAGTGGTGAACGACTCTCCCACTTTCTGAAACACATTATTGTATTTTCAATCTCCGGATCTGTGAAATGAAATTGCTACGCTGAATCTGCATTATAAGTTACGATTGTATGGATTGTAATCCTTTTTATGGTAATGTAATGGTATTTACATAGCGGAGATGCGAACACGGGACACCGGACACTATACGACCATAGTACTTCCGACCACAGGTATTCTCTGATCGTCGAGGGGACGACACAGTAATCACGAGTTTGTGCTCCCAAAATGGAGTCGCGTTTTTTGTAAGAGTTCAATTTTGTGATATAAAACCGCACGAGGAAGGAGTGCCAGGTATTTAAATGTACTGTGTAATCGTTAGGACTAACCATAATACGCTGTGTATAACTGGATTACACGATAATGCGACTACAGTGATATTTTCGACCGTTTAGAAATTGAGAAAGTAGTCATGCATTAGCTACAGTGGACCACGAGGTGAGCATAAGTGCTGTTATCGCTCACTGAACTACACTGCTCAAAATAAAAATAAAAACACATCAAACTTTTGGTCGTCTGTAATACTTTGTGTGCCTTTATTTTGCAGACGAAGATTATACAGCTCCTAAACATGTTCCTTTATTTGTACAGAAACCAGAAACGAACAAATGATACCCACACAGTTACGCTTTATTGTCCCAAACAGAAACAGTGGTCCAAAACCGAAAGTCACGGCACTTGAATGCAACTGAAAACAAACTGAAACTTACACTTAACTCTTTTCAGTACTCTGTGTTCCCACCTCTGGCTCGTAGTCTATCACAGCAGCACACCGGTGTGGCATGCTTCTGATAAGCCTCTGGATGGCATCCTGGGGGATGGCTCCCCACTCTTCCAATAAAGCTGCTGTCAGCTCCTGGAGTGTTCTGGATACGCCTACCATGTTGATCCCACAGATATTCGATAAAATTGAGTTCGGGACTACTTGCGGGCCAGTCCATTACTTGAAGTCCAGCAGCTGTAAGGAAGTCCCTGGTGGCCCTAGCAGAATGTGCAGTGGCTCATGCATTAATGTGAAATGTTGCCCAATGTTGTCTGCGATGGGCAGTACATGGCAGTACATGTAACGTACAGCTGTCAATCGTCCCTGAATTACCACGAGGTCACATTTTATGGTTCAAAGAAATTCCTCCCCAAACCATCACTGGTCCGGCACTGTAAGCGACTGTTTCCTGCACGTTGCAAGGCAAATTTCGTTCTCCTTGACGTCGCCAGACTCGAATACGACCATCTGATCCAGAAAGCTGGAATCTGTATTCATCGGCAAAGAATACTGGCGTCCAGTGTCGGAACTGCCAGTTGACATGCTGTTGTGCAAACTGCAGACGGAATCTTCAGTGATAAGGGGTCAACCTAGGCACTTTAAGTGGTCTACGGGAATTGAGCTGACCTTCCCTTAGTCTATTGCGATCTGTCTTGTGTACTGACGACAGTCCCATGTGCATTAATTAGCTCACTTCGTAGGTTCCTGGCTGTACTGCGGCATCCCCTGTGATTTCGCCATAACTTTTAGCCTATTTTCATTTATGAAAAAAAAAAAGGCTTATGAGATCACCTTTAGTCCGCGCGCGCGCACGTGTGTGTGTGTGTCGTAATAAAATATAAACGGCCGAAGCGATTTCAATGAAGATCAGTAAGTGGATATTACTACCTCGTCCGACTTCGACCGTGCCTTTCAAATTTTGATAAGTTTCACCAATCCAACATGGCGGCCGCGCGAAATAATTCACTGGCATTCTATATCTCCGCATCAGTAACCGATATCACACTGAAATTTTGTACGGTTGTAAAATTAGTTAGTTAGTTAGTTATTGTTGTTTTAAGGGGCAAAAATATGAGGTCACGGTGATAAAGGGTACTACTAAAAGTTCATCTATGTAACTTTCATAAACCTTTTAAGTACAAAACGAACATGGCGGCCAAGTAGGTTGAAACATTTAAATCGATGTTTCTCGCGATTTAACCATCCGAGCGCAGTGAAACTTGGTACAGCAAATGTTAATGCACATTGTAATGCACTGGCATCTAATTTAGTTCAATTGTTTACATAACAAGGTGGACTGGGTTCGATTCCCGGTCAATACATGTGAGATATTCGAAGTAAAATGCCATGTCCTGTGGTTCAGATTCCACGTAAAAAGGAGGTCCCGTGCTCATAATCACAAGATTCATGGTCACGTAAAACTTCCAATCTTCCTTTTTTTTGTTTTGTTTACATAACCTCAAGATGGCGGCTGGGCGAATTATTTTTTTGAGTCCTAATCATGCGATTGAAGTGAAAGTTTGAATAATGAACCAACGCAATAATCTTCATCGAATGGTACATACAGTAAGTCTATGACCTACACGTGTAACAATCCAACATGTCGGCCATCCGAAATATTTAGACGGATCTCAATATCTACGAATCTATTACAACAATCAAACATAAATTGTATAAGTGGATATAGGCTTTATAAGTTCACCTATTGGGCATTCAGTAACCTGATAAGCACAATACCAAGGCGGCCAAGTGAAGTTAAAACATTTAAATATAATTTACTCGCGATTTAATCATCCGAGCGCAGTGAAACTTGGTGCGGTAAATGTTCATACAAAATTTAATTTAATGGCAACTAATTAAGTTCATTTTCATTTCATTTCATATTTATTATTCAGTGCCTTATACTATATTTACAGTACACTGAAGGGAGTCTCTGAAAAGAGCAAAGCCCCACTTCGCATTCGGGATGCGTCAGAGCCCCCACTATATATACTGGATTATATTTACATATACACAAGATGGCAATTGTTTTCATAACCCTAATATGGTGGTTGTGCGAAATTTTAAAATTGAGTTTCTATTATTTCTTGTGTCCTAATCATACGATCGAAATGAACGTTTGAATAATAAACCTACGCAATAATCTTCATGTAATGGTACATAACTCTATGAACTACATACATATAGAACAATCCAACATGGCGATCAGTTTCATAGGCGGGGGAATTTTTAATAGGGAAGATTAATAAGGTATATATTTTTTTTGTCGTGTAGCCTCCTGAGAGGCCGAGTGCAGGTCTTTCTAGTCGACGCCCATGGGCGACCTGCGCGTCGGGATGAGAGATGGAATGGATGAAGATGAATGAAACTGGGCAAGGATGTGGAAGGAAGCGGCCGTGGCCTGTCAGTAGGTACTGTCCCAGCATTTGCCTGGTGTTGAAAATGGGAAACCACGGAAAACCATTTCAAGGACAGCCGACGGTGGGGCTCGAACCCACGCGTCTACCGAGTCAGCAGAGAGCTTGGCCCCTTGACCTAACGCAGCGCTTTAGCCCGCGTAGCCACTACTGTCGGTATAAGGTATATGAAAATAGGCTATATACTGTAGTTCTTCACGAACTACTTGTTCTAAAATATGTACTCTATTGTGGTGTCTTTCAATAGACAATTTTCTTACGCACGTAATTATTGTACTGCGGATTAGGCATTTGACTTTATCGTCACGACTGACAAAAAAAAGTTCATATTTTGATTTAAATGGACTTGGGAAGTCTTTGATTTCTTCGGAGCAGGTTGCTCCATTATTATGTGGTTGTCTTGCGCATACCTATTTCAATAATAAACAATCCGTTTATAAGCGCACGGTTCTTCACTCGACAGCGCGCTACACTATCCATGCCGAGTCGCCCCTAGCCAAAACGCTGGTCCGATGTACGGTGCACAGAACGTCTGCGCCTCAGTTTGCACGCGTTAGATTTCACGGGTTTGAGAGGCCCTAGTACAGGGGTCTCCAAACTATTTAGCCTTAGGGCCACTGACTCATCCACTAACTCTCAAAGGCCAAGATCTAGTTATCTAATCATACAAACATACCGTACTTTTGAATTATGCGCAAATTTTGGTTTCGGGACTGGCCGGCGAATGAGGTACATTATCTATGCCAAAAGGCGCGGGGAATGAACTCCGCTCTGTTAGCTCGCGGCGTTTTTTCCGCTTTCGACACTACTTATCTGTGTTAAAAAACATTCTCCAAAATGAAATATACAAAACATATTTGAAGGGTCCCGGGGAAGAAGGGGGAATGTCAAATAATGTTAAAAGTCCAGGAAACGATTTTAAAGTTTCATTACTTATATGTACGCGTCAACTTGAAACGTTATTTTCTCATGACCATCATTGTTCTTAGCCAGACACGATTGTGCCTTCAATACGACGCAAAGAGGCCTGCCTACCAGATCGCGCTGATATCTCGAATTTACATGTTGAGTGGCATTCCCCCTTCTTCCCGTGGACCCTTCATCTACAGATTCAAATTAACTGATGAGCATTTGAAGTCACTGCTGATAATATCCACTAGTAAACTTGATCTCCAACTGCAAACATTTGTCAGTGGAAAGTTACAGCTACATATAAGGTACGTTCAAAAAGTAACGAGCCGGAGGATACCTTTTCTGCACTCGTGTGGATGGCCTTGCCTTTTTTGGGTGGTGGTAACCCTGGATGCTTCCACTGGAGGCTTTGTCGTTTGGATTCTGGTTCGAAGTGATGACACCATGACTCATCTCCAGCCACCACTCGGGCCAGAAACCCATTCCCTTCCCTCGCATAGCGCTGCAGATGACCAAGACAGTGGGCCATTCGACATGCTTTCTGGTGTGGTTGAATACTGTGGTGCACCCATTGGGCACACACTTTGCGCAAGTGCAGTCGTTCCTTCATGATGGTGTGCACACTTCCGACGCTCAATCCGACCACGGCGGCTATGGCGTTCACTGTCACTCGGCGGTCCTGGGTAATGAGTGCATCAACCAGCTGGACGTTGTCATCGGTAATGCAGGGGGTTGCCCCAGACCGGGCATCATCGGCTGATGACACCCGTCCTTCCCTGAAGCGATTGTGCCACGCCTTTACCCTTGCAAGGGACATGCAGTGTTCGCCGTACACTTGTGACATTCGGCGATGAATTTCCGTTCCCCCTACTCCTTCCGCTGTCAGAAACCGAACAACACCTCTTTGCTCTTCGTTTGACGCCTCCATGTCACTGTTTGCAATGCGACTGGCAGCGTTGGACGATTGATGCATGCTGCTACTCGCTTTGTATCGTCACGTGACGTGCATGCGTGCCCTCTAGCGACGGGCTGTGACCTTCCTCGCTCTGGCCGGAACCACACCTCGTTACACACGCCCCGATTAGCCGATGCCGTCACCGGTTTGCGCATTCCAGCCTCCGGCCCTTACTTTTTGAACGCACCTTATACATCTCGTCAATCATAATTGAAAATCCACAAAAATCCACAGCCTGCTTCCAGTCGACCGACCGGGTCAGGGAATGGAATGAATGAAGCCCCCATCTAGCGGTGAGGATAGGAACTGTGCCGGCCGCCGAAGCCTGTCGCACTCCCCTGGGGCAATGATTAAATGAATGACAGATGAAATGATAGTGGAGAGTATTGCCGGAATGAAATTGTGACAAGGAAAACCGGAGTGGTGAAAGGCCGGCGTGCTGCCGCCTAAGCCACGGAGACTTCATCAATCATAATTATAGTATTTAATTTCAGTTATGTGAATTACCTATGTATTGCACCCTTCAATAAAGCATGGTTTTCTTAAGATTCATCTACGGGGTCGTGTTCAGTCCAGACTGCGTTACACAGCAAAGTTCGCATCAAACAACATGCTCTAATGAATAGAAAGGTTCATGACAGAGGCTATACTAGAAATAAAATGAATAACAAGTAGAATAAAAGAAATTTAATGACTGAAAGGTATGCGCATAATAATAATAATAATAATTAAAAAGAAATACTCCCTGACTTTCGCCCCCTTAATAATAATAATAATAATAATAATAACACTGAGCGGTAGGAACTCGCTCGTCACAACAAGACAATGTGAATGCAACTTCACATAAATGATAAAATCATAACATAAGCATTTGAGCGGTAAGAACTCACTCGTCACAACATATGGATACAAGTCCATTTTTTCTGGTCAAGAAGTTATATAATGTGTGGTGTACTGTTCGTTAATAAGAAATTGAGTACTGATGCGAGTCCGTTTACAACTGAAACAGACATGTTGCTTACGGAGTTGCATCTTTTAAATCACACTACGGCTATGGGACCCACCCTTAATTAATACACTGTAACTACTACTGACACATGCAAGATCTAATAATATAAACAGAATGAAGAATCTCCCTGAGATCCTAACTGGTGCAGGAGCACAAAATGAACACAAAAGAGCATGCCAGAACTAGGCCAAAAAACGCTCTCATCATAACTTGGGAACATAGCTTCGCGCACCCTAACTTGACACGGGTCAATAACGCGTAAAAATAAACACACCAAAAATTGAACCAACAACAACAAAATACAAGCCTAACGGCTGAAAAACTATGTTTACATTTATATGAGACGCCAGACAAACACGAATTTCGGAAGCTCCCTTACAACGATGGACAGCACCCATTTAATCAATCAATACTCATTATAACCGATCAGGTTTTTTGTGAATTTTAAACATCTTAAATTGCAGTACAGGAAGCAGACCTGTTACTAATGACACGTCACGTTATCTGATTTGAGCGCGCCCGTCTTGTATGAGTCAACACAGCCACAAATATTTCTCTCAGTCCGGCAAGCTAAGTGCAGTTTCACTCTGGAAACGTCGACAAATCTCACCCATCCACTGGATGGCGAGAAAACACAAATATGTACCACAAGTTCACCCTCGCGAGGTCATGAACTGGGCTAATGTGGAGCAGGACAGAATAATCACCAAGATATATTCTCGCTAGCATATTATAAAAATCACACAACGCACCAAAAGCTTGGACTGACTCTCATATGCACACACTGGGTCGGCTCGAAACAGATCAACATACTGCGTCCATTGACACATTAACAAAAATACAAAGCAAACAAAACTCGGGTGCAAAGTGCCATTCCGTTCAAATCCGCAGGAAAGGAACTATCAAAATAATCCTGATCCGCCATAATTCTACTCACAAATAATCTTACCCTCCACATTCTATTTTTAATCTCAAAATTAATTCAGTTCCATTTTTGTTGTAAGGCATATCTCCGAATAATAATGCTTGACCGCGATTTACGCAAGCGAACGCGAGCACGGGCTCCGCGTGTCGCCCCGTACAGTTGAACCAAATACAATCACAATATTTACAAAATTACGCAACGCTCAGCTAATCCCATATTTAGTGTGTCAGTAACAAAAACTAATAATCTACATTATCAAACAAGCAAACAAATATCTACAAAATATGTCCCATAATACCATAGCTGACTTAATAAATAAATAAGTTTATTTGGTACTCAATCCTTTAAAACAGCGCCAGGAACAACGTCTGCAGCCATCTCCTTTAAGATGTTTATCTGGTCATTGACATCTTCAGGCAAATGTCCAGCTGGTTCCCAGATCCGTTCTTGTTCTTAGACGTCATCTCGTGCTGAATTAAATAAAGTTTTGTCAGATACACACACGATATAATTCCTACTATATTCACCTATCATGTACTATATTCCTTGACAGTCTATTTGGTGAATTACTTCGATGAACTGGTCCTACTGATAGTGCTGGGACTATAAACAAATCACTGAAGTTACACTTATAATTTGACCACACTGTTCCATGTTCGCTAACATGAAATATGCAGAGTATGAACCTTACGTCCACAGACGTACAAAATGATTGATCTGTGTTACGTCCTCAGACGCACAGAAATAAGTAATCGACGTTACGTCCTCAGACGCACGAAATAAGTGGTGATCCTCGAAGCATCTTGGATCCTTATAAATGAAACTGACTAGGGTAGGTGTGGAAGGGGATTTATAAAAAAAATATTCCATAATAATTATTAGACTAGCATGCGATCGGTATCATTGAGTTCGTAGCAGTGTGGAGGTTACGATTATGCTGTAGCCGGCTCGAATCGATCGTGGAATTAATCTGCAGATAACTCCCGCGTTAATTTACCAGTGTGCGTTACCAAGCCGAGTTGCCGCTAAAACAAGGCGTCTTGATATTATTGGCCCAGACTCTTGTATGTCTTTGCGCGCTTTTACATACTTTTCCGTAGTAGGGAGTGGTTACCATGATGATAGACCAATTGCTTCGTAGCATTCGATTTCCTTCTTGGCGCCAATCTTCCTAGCAACAGGCCATAATGTGCGTCCCCAAGCCGTCTTCCGCGCTAAAAGTTGCACCTGTCCTATGTCCCAAGAATATATATGCTTCTTCCTAAAATACCACAGGAGCTTAAACCATTGTGTCCTCTTGGCCACTGATTTCTCAATATATCCCAACACCGTCTGGCTCTCATATCTGTTGTCTGTAGAAATGTATCAAAAGATGATGAATAAATATTAGAATCCTTTATACAGCCTGTGGATAAAGGGTTCACAATCCCCCTGCATGGAAAAAATCGAACATAACAAATAGTCGATTTTTTTACAAACATATAACATCTGTAATCCATTTCTGCCAATCCTAGAGAAATCTCCCTCTCATCAGTTCAGTCTAGCCGCCACTGTCGTTGGAGTGTCAACACGCGCTCGTGTTTACTTCTAGCTTCCTCATTCATTCAGACATTCCCCAAGCCTGACTGCTTGTCTGATCGCCTAAGGCTAGTGTCTCCCCTTTCCAGTGTACTTATCTCTCTCTCTCTCGCTCGCTCGCTGTGTCGTCATCGTCAGAGCTCATTAGTGTATGACCGCAGCAGGCTGCTCCCTACTTCCTCGTTCAACTGATGTACTCACTGACCCACGTATAGTTGGATGTGCAAAAAGGACGTCCATACATTAAATTTGCAGCATAATTTCTGCGTTCCCAAGGTTCACTAGTAAAATACAATTTTAAATTCGCCGCGTTATAGACAGACATTGTACCTGTACTCAATTCTTTCACTCTGTATGCGTTGTTACCAAGATTCCGTACAATACAGAAGGGGTCCTCTTCATTTCTCCGTGCTGCCATCTTCTTCTTCTCCTCCGTTCTGCTACCATCCTCTTCTTCTCCTCCTCGCTGTCGTCTTCTTCTAGTGTTGACTCGTTTTCCGTATCGCACCGGTGTTTCTCCTCCCTACCGGGCTACGTTCTCTCGTACTCCGTACTGGCAAGCTTCGTTCGTCTTCCTGGCTGGCTGGTATATTTTCTTCCTCTTCAATTTCTTCTTTTAAGGTGTCAGGATTCGACCTTCTATTTATGGCACGTTCCCAATGTTTTTGTTCGTCCCCTCCATTAGCGTGTAACTCTTCCAGGTAGCGCTGCGATTCGGCGTGCCTGTCATTCCAATCATTTCTATAATTCTGATAGTTTTCCCCTGGTTCTGATATCTTCTTTCACGCCACTGTCGATTATCATTATTGTTATTTTCATAACGTCTGTAGGGTCCCTCATTTCTCCTATTATTTCTCCATTGTTGGTATCCCCGCTGCTGATACCTATTGTTGCCCTGTGTCTGTCTATCATTGTTATTTTCATGACGCTGGTGTGACCTATTTTCGTCATCCTCCTGACCTCGTCTTGGTGTTGTTGACACACTTGTATTTGTGGCCTGCGACCTGGTGTGTATTTGAGCGGGTTTAACCACCTCCGTTGTGTTTACAAGTTCCAGCTGTCGTCCCCCTCTTTGCTGCAAGTGAGATGTTGTCTCGTCAATCTGACGTAAGATTTGTTCGGCTCGAACCGATGTGTCCACGTTTGCTGCTACTAAAACCTGCTGAACATTTACTGGCAACTGCCGTGCAATCGTCATAACAAGATCCGATTCTTCTAAAGGGTGATCAAGATCCCGAAATTTCAATAATTGTAGCGAAAAGAAATCTGAATATTTCTTCTGCTGAGTCGACTGATATTTTCTCGAATAAAGTTCCATTCTGAGACTTTGTTGTAGAGAAGCCGACCAGTACTTTTTAAGGAACGCAATCTTGAAATCATCCATCCCTCCGAAAGTGTACTTGAAGCTCAAGAACCACGTAAGTACATTTCCCGAAATAAATCGTTCCATCAGTCTTAAACGACGCGCGGGCGGTATATTATTATCATTAAAATAGTGATCCATGTCTTTAAGATACGCCTTCGGTGTGACACCAGAATTTTCTGTGAATTTATTAGGTTTAAATTCATTTGATCGAATTACTTGTACGACTTGAGGGTGCTGATAGCCATGTTGAGGGGTAGAGGTTCCACCAATGTTGTTGTGAAATCCTTCTGTGTTAGTCGTTAATGGGCTGCCCGTCAGTCCGTGGCCACTTTCCGCGCTAATTGCCCCCTGGCTCGTTGTGTCAACTCCCTTATCTTTAGTGTGCTCTGTCTGAAATAACGTGTTCCGTCCTAATGAGCGCAACTCTGCCTTTATGATTCTGTCCGACTGTTCTTTCATTTTATTCTTGATTTCTTCCTCAAGTGCTTTAATGCGCATATGATTATCACCGACGGTCTTTATGATTGTTAACCGCTCTTCTTTAGACTCGCTGCTCATCTTACGCCAATCCTTTCTGATGCTATCTTTAATCACTCCCAGTTTTTCTTCCATCTGCTGTTTCGTGTCCTCCTGATTCGCTTCTATCTTCTCAAGCCTGTCTTCTAGACGTAGATTATTCTCATCTATCGTACTCTTTAAATTATCCTGGTCCGATTCTAGGTTTTGCCATCGCTCTGCTGATTGTATTTCTAATTTATCCATGTCCTTTATTAGGCCCGTAATGCTTTCATTTACTGCTGACAATTGTCCCTGGATAAACGTAGAATCCTCCTCCATTTTATCAAATCGCTTTTCAAGATCATCCTGTGCCGTTTTAACCTCACTGTTATTTACCGTGCATGCTAATTCTATCTGAGCTAGTTTTGCTAATATCGTTTCGTCCAAATCATTTAATTTACGGTTGAATGTGTCCTCTAATTTTTGTATCTGACCTAGCTGTTTGTCATTATTCTTACTTACATCAAGCGCGAATTGAACCATCTGCTGTGTAGTGTATTCTTTCATCTCCGCAGATAATGTGGCTAACTGACTCATATTTCTACTTTCTTGCGCTTCTAATTGTTTGTTTATATTTTCATTTACTTGCGCTTGTAATGAGTTACCCTGTTCAATTAATTTAATTTCTAATGACTCACTCTGTTCAATTAATTGTGCCGTCTGTTCAGATAATTGTGATTTTATAGTATCATTCACTTGAGTCTGGAATGACTCATTCTGTTCAGCTAATTGTGTCTTTATAGTGTCATTCATTTGAGTCTGGAATGACTCATTTTGTTCTGCTAATTTAATGTCTAATTTTTCACTCTGTTCTTTTAATAGTTTCTGGCACTTTCAATAATCGCTTGGATCTCTGCGACTGTTGCCATTATCACACAAAAAAATATATATATATATCACTGAGAAAACAGGAGTATGGCATGCAAACGTCTCCCTGACACACACATATATAATTCTTGACATACATTTACTTCATTTGACCACATTCAGTTCATTTAAACTTATTCCCTTTACTCCCGCAAATCAATCATCACTGAATGGTTCTAACTTTACTTAATGCATTTTTAACCCCGCACATACTCAGTCATAAATTACTATCCAGATCTGATGTTAACACTGACTAATTAACAAAGTATTAATTGTCATTTAAGGCTACCAGCCTCCTAACATATTCATGAGTTTGACTTTCTAAACAAATCTAATTTTATATTTAATCAATGGGCGCCCGATTTCACGTACATTACTTTACTAATTACATCAATAAACAAAACGTGAATCGTATTTCAACTTGCAAACTCGTGATTCTACTGTATATTCCATTTTCTTGGCGGTATTTCTCTTCGCCGTATTTACGTTAACAAAATATCACTTCCGGTGATCTCAAACAGTCAAAAACAGCGAAACACCACATGTAGGGTAACAGCTTGTTTATGATCCGCTAGAAAAGCCCAAAACAACGAAACGCTCCACGGTATGACACCAGCGTATCTATGCTGTCTATCCACCGTGTTCTAGTAGTAAACTAGCAACGAACTAGCCCCACTTGGCGCGCCAGCTTGTCTATGCACCCTTCAATAAAGCATGGTTTTCTCAAGATTCATCTACGGGGTCGTGTTCAGTCAAGACTGCGTTACACAGCAAAGTTCGCATCAAACAACATGCTCTAATGAATAGAAAGGTTCATGACAGAGGCTATACTAGAAATAAAATGAATAACAAGTAGAATAAAAGAAATTTAATGACTGAAAGGTATGTGCATAATAATAATAATAATTAAAAAGAAATACTCCCTGACTTTCGCCCCCTTATTATTATTATTATTATTATTATTAACACTGAGCGGTAGGAACTCGCTCGTCACAACAAGACAATGTGAATGCAACTTCACATAAATGATAAAATCATAACATAAGCATTTGAGCGGTAAGAACTCACTCGTCACAACATATGGATAAAAGTCCATTTTTTCTGGTCAAGAAGTTATATAATGTGTGGTGTACTGTTCGTTAATAAGAAATTGAGTACTGATGCGAGTCCGTTTACAACTGAAACAGACATGTTGCTTACGGAGTTGCATCTTTTAAATCACACTACGGCTATGGGACCCACCCTTAATTAATACACTGTAACTACTACTGACACATGCAAGATCTAATAATATAAACAGAATGAAGAATCTCCCTGAGATCCTAACTGGTGCAGGAGCACAAAATGAACACAAAAGAGCATGCCAGAACTAGGCCAAAAAACGCTCTCATCATAACTTGGGAACATAGCTTCGCGCACCCTAACTTGACACGGGTCAATAACGCGTAAAAATAAACACACCAAAAATTGAACCAACAACAACAAAATACAAGCCTAACGGCTGAAAAACTATGTTTACATTTATATGAGACGCCAGACAAACACGAATTTCGGAAGCTCCCTTACAACGATGGACAGCACCCATTTAATCAATCAATACTCATTATAACCGATCAGGTTTTTTGTGAATTTTAAACAACATCTTAAATTGCAGTACAGGAAGCAGACCTGTTACTAATGACACGTCAGGTTATCTGATATGAGCGCGCCCGTCTTGTATGAGTCAACACAGCCACAAATATTTCTCTCAGTCCGGCAAGCTAAGTGCAGTTTCACTCTGGAAACGTCGACAAATCTCATCCAGCCACTGGATGGCGAGAAAACACAAATATGTACCACAAGTTCACCCTCGCGAGGTCATGAACTGGGCTAATGTGGAGCAGGACAGAATAATCACCAAGATATATTCTCGCTAGCACATTATAAAAATCACACAACGCACCAAAAGCTTGGACTGACTCTCATATGCACACACTGGGTCGGCTCGAAACAGATCAACATACTGCGTCCATTGACACATTAACAAAAATACAAAACAAACAAAACTCGGATGCAAAGTGCCATCCCGTTCAAATCCGCAGGAAAGCAAATATCAAAATAATCCTGATCCGCCATAATTCTACTCACAAATAATCTTACCCTCCACATTCTATTTTTAATCTCAAAATTAATTCAGTTCCATTTTTGTTGTAAGGCATATCTCCGAATAATAATGCTTGACCGCGATTTACGCAAGCGAACGCGAGCACGGGCTCCGCGTGTCGCCCCGTACAGTTGAACCAAATACAATCACAATATTTACAAAATTACGCAACGCTCAGCTAATCCCATATTTAGTGTGTCAGTAACAAAAACTAATAATCTACATTATCAAACAAGCAAACAAATATCTACAAAATATGTCCCATAATACCATAGCTGACTTAATAAATAAATAAGTTTATTTGGTACTCAATCCTTTAAAACAGCGCCAGGAACAACGTCTGCAGCCATCTCCTTTAAGATGTTTATCTGGTCATTGACATCTTCAGGCAAATGTCCAGCTGGTTCCCAGATCTGTTCTTGTTCTTAGACATCATCTCGTGCTGAATTAAATAAAGTTTTGTCAGATTCACACACGATATAATTCCTACTATATTCACCTATCAAGTACTATATTCCTTGACAGTCTATTTGGTGAATTACTTCGATGAACTGGTCCTACTGATAGTGCTGGGACTATAAATAAATCACTGAAGTTACACTTATAATTTGACCACACTGTTCCATGTTCACTAACATAAAATATGCAGAGTATGAACCTTACGTCCACAGACATACAAAATGAGTGATCTGTGTTACGTCCTCAGACGCACAGAAATAAGTAATCGACGTTACGTCCTCAGACGCACGAAATAAGTGGTGATCCTCGAAGCATCTTGGATCCTTATAAATGAAACTGACTAGGGTAGGTGTGGAAGGGGATTTATAAAAAAAATATTCCATAATAATTATCAGACTAGCATGCGATCGGTATCATTGAGTTCGTAGCAGTGTGGAGGTTACGATTATGCTGTAGCCGGCTCGAATCGATCGTGGAATTAATCTGCAGATAACTCCCGCGTTAATTTACCAGTGTGCGTTACCAAGCCGAGTTGCCGCTAAAACAAGGCGTCTTGATATTATTGGCCCAGACTCTTGTATGTCTTTGCGCGCTTTTACATACTTTTCCGTAGTAGGGAGTGGTTACCATGATGATAGACCAATTGCTTCGTAGCATTCGATTTCCTTCTTGGCGCCAATCTTCCTAGCAACAGGCCATAATGTGCGTCCCCAAGCCGTCTTCCGCGCTAAAAGTTGCACCTGTCCTATGTCCCAAGAATATATATGCTTCTTCCTAAAATACCACAGGAGCTTAAACCATTGTGTCCTCTTGGTCACTGATTTCTCAATATATCCCAACACCGTCTGGCTCTCATATCTGTTGTCTGTAGAAATGTATCAAAAGATGATGAATAAATATTAGAATCCTTTATACAGCCTGTGGATAAAGGGTTCAGTATGTCACTTTCTGTAAGTTTTTTGGATAAATTTGATAAAATTAATTAGTTAAACTATCCAAATTTATTATGATTTTCAGTTATTGTGTTTTTTAATTGGTCGTTAAGTAAAAATAAAAATGAAAAGAACCGTCTTGAAGCCTTTGAGATGTGGTGCTATCGTAGGATGATAAATGTGACGTGGAGAGACAGGATATCGAACACAGGGTTCTCGACAATGTGAACCAACGGAGATCAATCCTACGCACAATCCGTAAACGTCGTCTCGCATGGTGAGGTAACACAATGCGCCACTCCAATTTAATGAGAACTGTGGCAGATGGGTTTATTGAGGGAAAACATCTACGAGGAAGACCTAGAAATACCTTCCTTAAACAAATTCTAAACGACACCCAAGCACAGAATTATAATTCAATGAAGGGAGCGGCAAATGACAGGCGGATCTGGACATGTTTTTATGGCAACTGGCCAGTCTTCGGACTGCAAACCAATGATCATGATGAAGTAAAATAAAAACATCTGATTATTATTTTGTTTGATTTATATTTACATTGTAAAGTTTACAATGTATTCAAAATAAACTATAGTGGGCCGGGTACCAGGCATGCAGCGGTAGAGGGCCGGATTGGTGGTGCTTTCGGGCCGGTGTTGACCCGCGGGACGTAGTTTGGAGACCCCTGCCCTAGTATAAACTCTATCCTCAAGTCAGGCAACGCTGGTGCATGGACGGGTCGAGTTTTACCATGTCTTCACAGCGGCAGAGCAGTGAATACTAATTGGAGACACTCGTTATGGCGATAACAGGAGCAATATGGGATGTTATGTGGTTATGTAAAAACTAGAAGCTCTTAGATGATAAGATAATGGTTTTACCATAAATCTGTTTTTAAATGACTCATGGCGGGGAAACAGAGTTATTTTTATTCAATAAACAAATGCCAAAAGGCAGCGTGATAGCGAAGAATTGAATTTTCCTGAAACTTCATACTTCTGTGGAAACCCAAGTGAAATTTCATTTGTCTTGAGAGGGAGCCAGCGAATTGTGGAAGAAAGGGAAATGCTATCGTTTATTCTAATATACTTTGGCGTCTGGTGCCATAGGATAGGAACCTAGTATCGTGCGGGATCGGAGTCCAGTTAAAAGCAGCAACTGAACGTGACCGGATGTGTAGTGAAGTTGGTAAGGCTCTTGTTTCCTGTACCGAAGGTTGCTGGTTCGAATTTCAGCACTATAAGAAGATGGGTGAGAGCGAGCGTTCTGCGCACAGTGAGACAATGTCCCCAGACTCCGTGCCTCTTTCTCACTCTCGTATTGTGTTTTTCTACTTCTTGATATTTGTTACTATGTTCATAAGCCCTAATAATTCTATTGTATGCAGGGCGGTACTGTAAATGAGCTCTTACGCTCTAAGAGCACGCGCACACTGGGAACATTTTGTCGATGGACTGTTTTGTCGCACGGTGAAGGGCTATTACACTGTATTGGAATACGCACACTAGCGACAAAACACGGATGAGACAAAAATGTGTCCGGACTGTCGCAAAAGCTGGCGTGATTTTTGTCGCGGGACAATCTGTCTCCTGTGTTAATGCATTCAAGTGCGCAAATTGGGGACAAAAGTGTCCCTCACCACTCACATCTTCTAAACCACAGACTTGAATCTCGATTATGCAGTTCATGTGGCGCAAATCTATTGAGGAGGCCATGATCTGGGCCCGTAAGTTCCGTTTCTGCATATAACTTAGGCCTACAGTAGATTGCACAGTCAGACATCCAGTGGACAGGAGAAGCAGTTGTTTTGGTATCATTTTAAGCCTATTTTCATTTATGAAGTACTGTATAGGCTTATGAGATCACCTTTTGTCCGTGTGGGTATATGTGTGTGTACTGTATGAGCATGCCCCCCCCCCCCCCACACACACACACACAATCTAAACGGCAGGAGCGATTTCAATAAAACGTGGTAATGACTTACTACTGCCTCACCGGGTGAGTTAGCCGTGGTCATTACGGCATGACTGCAGGCAGTCGCTCACATCCGGAAGGCGAGGAGGTTCGAATCCCACCGCCGGCAACCTTGAAGATGGTCTTCTGTGGTTTCCCATCTTCCTTCCAGGCCAATGCCGGGGTTGGTCCCTAACTATAGGCCACAGCCGCTACCTTCCAACTCCTTGTCCTTACATTCAATCCTTCCTCCCCAGACAACACTCCACACACGACGGTACGTTTAGCTCACCCATTGGGTGTCCGCCTCGAAGCAGCTACAAAACTGGCGAGCCGAACATGTCCTCGGACACTCCCGCCACTAAAAGCCATACGCTAAAATAAAATAAAAATTAAAAAAACCTACTGCCTCGTCCGACCTCGACCTTGCCTTTCACACATGAATAAGTGTCACCAGTCAAACATGCCAGCCGTGCGAAATATTTGACTGGCATTCCATATCTCCGAAACTAATACCGCTATTAACATCAAATTTTGTATGGTGATAGAGGACACGGCCGGCCCCGTGGTGTTGGGGTAGCGCGCCTGCCTCTCACCCGGAGGCCCCGGGTTCGATCCCCGGCTCCGTCAGGGATTTTAAAACTGACGTGAGTGTTGGAACGGGGTGCACTCAGCCTCGTGAGGACAATTGAGTAGCTGTCTGACAGTGAGACAGCACCCCGATCACGAATACCAAGATCAACGGCCGAGGGGACCCGACGCGCTGATCACGCGTCACCCCAATAGCCTATCTGCAGGCCAAATGGCTGGGCAGCGGTCGCTTGGTCGGCCTTAGCCCGTCATGGTCTGTATAGTGCCAGGGGTTGACTTTTTTGATAGAGGACACACAAGTAAGTTCACATTTAGTAGACTATGTTACTTTCAAAATCTGATAAATACAACACCAACATGGCATCGACGCGATGTTCAAATATTAAAATACATTTTTTACGGGATTTCATTATTCGAGCGCAATGAAACGTGCTGTGATAAATCTTTATTCAAGTCTTAATATACAGGATTCTAAATTATTTGAATTGTTTAGAGAAATTCAACATAGCGGCTGGGCTAAATTTTGAAAACATGTTTTTAATTCTTGCGTTATAAGCAAGCGATCGAAGTCAAAGTTTGTATAATGAACCACTGTAATAATCTTCATCCTCTGGTATATAACTCATGGCCTACATATAAAACATTCCAACATGGCAGACATGAGAAATATTTCGCCTGTTCTCCATAGGCCTATCTAAGAATCTAGAGCAATCAATCTGAAATTTTGTATGACGATAGACGCTATTAAAATAAGAACATATAGCGTATGTTACTTCCAATAACCTGATGATCATAAAACTAACATGGAGGCCACGCGAATATTTATGTGGGCATTTCTCGCTGCATAATCATCCGACTACATAGTCCAGTCATAGGGGTTTCACCTCGGAATGAGAGATAATAAGCTGTAAACTCGTATACACCTTCATTAAACCTATCCATTTAATCCTTTTCCAAGTGTGTTCAGTGGGTTGTGAAGAGTAGATAACTCTAAATGCTGTTTCCAAATGTGTGTGGGGGAAAGTTGTCTGCCAAAATGTCTTGGACATGAAGATAGTTTTTGCCATTTTTTTTGTCTGAAAGCACCCATGGAATTAGAAGCAGATTAACTGGTTGTTTTCTATCAATTAATGACTCTAATGAAGGTATCTGTAACAGCTGTACGAAATTACTGACAAGTATTTCAAAGTCCTTATTATGGCATATGTGTTTAATTTTATTTTTTATGGTTTTACATCCCTGTTTACTGCAGCTTTTAGAGACGCCGGGGTACCGGAATTTTGCCCCGAAGGGGATCTTTAGTGTGCCAGTAAATCTGTCACGGCTCCCTCGCATTTTCGCACCCTCAACTGCCAACTGGCTGCGTCAGGAGTCGACCCTGCAACCTTGGGCACAGCTGAGAGAACGTTACTGCTAAGCCACGCAGCCAGCCTAAGGCATATGTGAATAGAACGAGTGATTCATCAGTGAATAATCTTCCCACTAAAAATTTCAAGCTCATTAAGATATTACGCGTGTAATTTGCTTTTGGAAATATCTGTAGGCTAGTCAAACCGCTGTCATAAAATGACGATTAAATGTTGAATGACAATATACATGTATTTTATTCTTATTGCTGCCCCCTTTCGGATTAACATCCATCTCCCTTCCTTATGTTATGCTACAAGAAGTACGCAAAGGACTTAAGAGTCTGTATTTCTTTGCGTTCTCGAAGTCGAATATTGTGTTATACTTCAATAGTTCGTTCCAGTAGTTGTCTATTCGAGCCGCTTAGATGGTAGCACTATGCGCTGTCGCCTCTGCTCTGCGTTTTAAGTGGCGCGAGTTTCCACTATTATCATATAAGCCAGTGGTGGCCAACTTTGTATGGACTGAGGGCCACCTTATTGAAGGAAACATGTCGGCGGGCCAAAACTCCCAAATTCAGAAGTAGGAATAAAACATACATGATTTACGTATATTGAAAGGTTGCAGGCAATATTTATTGAATAAAAACACAAACAATTTATTTTAATGCGAACATTGTGGTTTTTCAAAATTTTGTAACAAAGATTTGAAGTCTACTTCCATGTCTGATGTAGCAACTCTTAGTGCATGGCACAATACAGAGTCAGTCATATGGCTTCTTATCTTGGACTTAATATGTTTCATAGCTGAAAATGAAACCTCACATATGTATGTGCTCCCAAAAATTGAGCACTGCTTTAGGGCTCAGCCCCTTAAGAGTGGGTAACGTTCTGGAGACAACAATTTCCATAACTCAACCCCAGTTTCCCCTTTGTTGTTGAGAGATGGTCACACTGAAACTCACACAACTCTTAACTGCAATTGTGAAGCTTGAGGTTTCACAGTACTCGGCAGAGGGTTATTCAAGAGTTCCATTTCTGGTCGCAGCTTCTCAAAATCTTGAAATTCGCGGTCAAATTCAGATAGCAGTAGCTCAGTGTGTTCAATGTACTTATCAAACACAACTTCCTTTTCTCTGGATAGTTTTTCACAACATGGAAAATGGAACAGCTCATTCTTAGTTAACGCAGATTTAAAGAGTTGTAACTTCCGCTTAAAACCATCAACATATCCTATCATTTAAAAAATAGTCTGATTTTGCCTTGAAGTTACAAATTCAAAACGTTCAAATGTTGGGTGATGTCTGTTAGGAATACTATGTTTTGTATAAAGTCAATGTCTCTGAGCTTATGTTGGAGATCAGCAGAGTTAGGAACATGCTGTTGTAGAAAGGCAAGTATTCCATGCCTCAGTTCAGTTCCCAAAATCTTATTAAACATTTTCCCGCACTAAGTCACCTTATGTCAGAATGAAGCTGGAAGTCCCCGTAAGCACTGTCAAGTTCTTCTAAGAGAGAAATGAGTTAAAGACCTGTTTCCCCCTCTTATTACGTTTGTGATTTTTGTCACAGTCACCATAGTGTCTAACATATTTTCCACACAGGGCCTCTTGATGAACAATGCAATGGAAAGCTGGCACATTACCTTGTTTTGAAAGACCGATAAAACCAGTACTAGATCCAACCATTGCCTTAGCACCATCTGTAACTACAGCAGTCAACTTACTAAATCCGCCATACTCTTCTACAACTGACTGCACTGCGGAAAATATGTCATGTCCTTTACTTGTCCCATGCAAAAAGCACACTTTTAGCAATTATATGACGGTAAAGTCGTTCTGATTTAACTTCATAAAATCCAGGAGCTGATTTGTGTCTGTTATGTCTACACTCTCATCTAAAGCTAGTGAAAAATACGGACAGTTCTCAATAGTTGATTTCAGGTTAGTAGACAAATAAGTACGGATGTCTTCCATTCTTATTGTCACAGTTGTTTTCGAAAGTGGTACAGACTGGAATTCTTTTAAAACTTTATCTTCCTTGAAGGCCTCAGCAATTCTTAGATAACATTGTTTAACGGTCTTGCCATCCGTGAATGGCTTCTTAGCTTGGGCGAGCTCATAACTGACCATGCAGGAGGCTAAAACAGCCGATTCCTGTATTTTAGTCACACCACTGATTACGTTTTTGTTGCTGAGTTAACTTCTTTCTTGGCAGCTCAACCACTAGTTTACGAGATTCACGTGAGTGTTTTTCATATTTCTCTCGGTGATTTGTCATAAGCTTGTAATGTATTTTGAGGTTATATTCTTTCAACACCGCTATCACTTGTAGACACCAAACATTGGGGTTTGTTGTCTTTTGAAAGTGTAAAGAGATAATCCAACTCCAACTCCCATTCTGGTTTGAACGTACGGTTTAGAGTGTCCATTTTTCTATGCTTTGAATGCGTTTTGAATTGCTACACAATATACCTACTTCTTCAAACGTAAAAACCACTGAATTACCTGTAAACTGGCCAGTATGCGGCAAACTAACAGTGCCAGCGTTGCCAAGTCTCATTCATGAAAAGCCTCTAACAAACATTTCAAAATCCGCGGAAGTCCTGTGGATGTTTTCAACGTAAAAATAAGATTTAATGCCGCTGTAGACTGTTTCAAAGCCTCTAAACCTCATCACCATTGTTATTTTTTTAAATTCTTCCCACTAACGTGATCCGTTGAATTTGTAACACTGAACATTGCTTGGCCTCCCCGATCCCAACCTTTATCCCAGCTTGCTACGTAGCGGAAGAAAATGGAATTATTAGCCGTGTACTATTTCAATATAATGTTAGCAGTTAGTATGGAAGCATAGGCTAGTATCGGGTGGACAGGCGGGCAGTTTGAAGGAAAATATATTATTCATGAAAATATATTGTGTGTGTTTGAGTTTTCAGTCTTTTGACTGGTTTAATACAGCTCTCCATGCTTCCCTGTCCTGAGCTGATCGTTTTATCTCTACATAGCTACCACACCCTACATCCGAGGCAATCTGTTTAACATATTCTAACATTGGCCTATCCCTACAGTTCTTATCCTCGACCCTTCCTTCCATAACTAAGTTTGCTAATATTACGGGGGCCGCTCATAATGGCTTGGCGGGCCGGATGCGGCCCGCGGGTCGCCAGTTGGCTACCACTGATATAAGCTATTTGGTTGAGTGTAGATAGTGACGAAGACCGAGAAGCAGAGAGAGAGGTAGATCTAGGAGGTGATGATTAGATTCAGTCAAAATAGTTTCGTGATGGGTCGCGCACGGTCATTATGACCGGGGTGTATAAAATACAATTTTTTGTTGCAAAACACACATTATTATTATGGAAAAATATCTCCATGAAACTAAATACCAGGTTTTGTACCGAAACACATTGTACTGTGTTATTAAAAAAAATCAATGAAACCCACTTAATCTATTGATTTATTTATCCTCGGAATTATCCTGGGCAGCATCAGGATTAGTGCATTCCTTACGAAACATCCTCCAGATCCACCAATCGGTTGAACTAGCATTGAAAATACAGTGAGTCCAGAATTATCAACGGAAAACGGTCCCTGAGGCTGCTTACCAGCGTACACTTCCGTGTACATCGTGTGAAACAAAGCTCTCCACTAACTGACTGGGAATGAAAGTGGGAACAGCAAACGCAGACATGTGCAGTGGATGAGTCCATTGAAAGGTATAGGAGGGGAGGAAGCTTTACGCCGTGAAATTATTTCGGAGGAGTAAAAAATGTATGCGCCGGTCTAAAAGACCGTGACGCGACCCCTCACGGTTTAAAGATTTCAAGCTGAGAGGTGTGGAAGCCGAGGCCATAGTGCTAACTGCTAATAAGGGATCATGGAGGCTACTCGTTCGCAAACATATTATTATTATAGGGCCTATATAATATTTGCAAGTGGGGTAATTCCCCGGTGGCAAATTGTACAAATACAGAAAATTATCAACAATAACATCAAACACAATATACACAATTCGCAATTTAGGAACTAGAGTAATTACATCGTAGTATTTACACAAACTTTCAATCTTCTCTTAAACACATCAATATGTTTGGGGGAAGGCTCTAATGCTGAGGCAGGTAATGAGCCCTACCTGATATGGGTCCCAAACCGCTGAGCCGTATTCCAAATATCCTAATTCTTTTGCGGTAGAGCTACCGCCTTTTAATACTTGCATTACAAAATGAAGTGATTTGTACGCTTTGGAGACCACACAACCCACATGTGTACTCCATTTCATATCATTCCTTACATGGATGCCCAAGTATTTGCACGAGTCTTCTTCTACAAGTGTTTCCGAGCCGATATTATATTGAAAATCATGCCTTCGCCCTCTCCCTATTCTATGTTGTTGTTAATACATTTTAGGGACTTGGCACATATTGGCCATCAGCCCGTGTAGGTAGGTGTGTGTTAAACCTGTCTGGTAACCTGTACTTATGTGATGACTAGTAGTGTGAGTACGGTAACTGTATTAGGGACAGGGATGATGTACAGTAGGTGCCCCGGGACTTGATGTAAGGTACTGTCCTTGCATTTGTTTGGAGGAGGTGAGGAAAAGACCGAGAGAAAACCACACTCAGGATACCCACTGTCAGTGCATGGATTCGATCCTGCGATCTCCGGACTTGCTGCAGCTACCCTCCCGACAGTGGTGCATGGCTACGCTGCGGGTTTCGCAAACAGAGGCTAGCAAACTAGACTGGACGCTGAAAGACTAAGTCTCGAATGAAAATGTATTATTATTAGACTTATTCGTATTTTTATTATTGTTGTTTTAAGGAGCTAGCACCTTTGCTATTGGCCCTAATGAGAGCGTCCACAATATTTCAAACAGTAAATCACACCTCTATCATAGAGAAAGAGGCTATAATCATTTGTAGAGAAGTTGATCATTCACCGAGTAACACCGCGAAAGAAGGTATCGTAATATATCAATTTATGTTTCCAGTTTATTTGATATCAAATAGAGCCTTTAAACATTTAACGTTCATTGTTTCCGTGGCCGTTTTAGATAGAACATCACAAATAATCTGAAATACAGTAACTTATGTGGAATGCGTGAAACATATGCCACATGGCAAAGAACTTCGTTATAACAAAAAATAACAAAGAAAGAATAATGGATATTTCTCAATTCGAAATAAAGACTATAAACAGGTAAAATTAGTTTAATGAATTTAATTTCGTGTAGATAAAATTATTGTTGTGAATCTAATTTCGCCAAATAACCGACAACCTTGTTCTCACATCATCAAAACTTTATTGTCAGTTTATGATATTGTTTATAAAAACACAGGTATATATACGAATTGTAACATAGAGTATTTATTAATTTGAAAGAAAAAAATATGTACAAGTGAGACTGATAATGTGATGTTTTGTTGTAGCTTGAAAATGATCTGCCGATCGAAACGTCGCTGACAGTAAAGTTTTGATCAAGGTGAGAACAGGGTTGTCGGTTATTTGGCGAAATTAGATTCACAACAATAACTATAAAAAGGTGTTATTTATTGCCCTATTTCATTTCATACTTGTGACTACTGTAATATGCCGATAAGAGTTTAGCGGTATTAACACATGGCATTGGTCTACGCGACTCGGCTGAGAAACATTTCGTTGTGTAGTTCCTGAAAGCTGCCTGGAGCGCACACGGATTTATGCCATCAGGTAGATGATCTGCTGTGGAGCTACCAGCAACTCTACCAGGAGATGGTAGAACCGGTCTTATAATTAATTTCTTCTCTCATTAACTCCTCTGCTGAGGTTGGCGCTAGGAAGGTCATCCAGCCGGAAGGGCACATTCACCACATAGAAACTCGTCTCACCTTGTTAAGAATGGGAATAATAAATACTGAGAACAACAAAAATGTTTCCAATATTGGTACTAAATTTATTTTATATCAAATAGGCCTATGGCATTTCAACATTTTAAATATACATTTGTGTGTGTGTTTGTGCGTGTTTGTCATAATGGTGAATGTATCAACTTGCCGTAGTTTTGTGAAGCGGCGATGCTATAGGCTATTTTGTTGTGTTTGCAGGACTCGACTCGGGGAGAGGATGGTCAGCATGAGCTCCACATTAGTGGAGACGGTATCCATCAACTATGAGGACTTCAACGAGAGTTTCCTCACTTGCGGCACCTGCCTATGTGAGTATCTTCTATATGTACATTTATTATTTATCCCACCGACAGCGGTAGCTACGCTCGGTATGGCACAACGCTCTATATTCGGGCTCAGTGGGTTCGGACCACACCGCCGGCCTTCCTTGGATTCCCATTTTCAACTCCAGACAATTGCCAGGACGATAACTTCTAATAGGCAACGACCCAAACAAGGTCCGACAGCCTACGTGCGAACTTCGATAATCATTTATTCCAATCAACAGCATGCTTGGACCAGTAATGGTAACCCGTTTGAACTAGGTTCGATATACTGTAATCTTTTATTCAAATGAACAGTACAGTATGTTTGAACCAGGAATGGCCCGCCTGAGTGTACGCAGGTTGACCGACCTCACCCCGCTCTTTTTGGTGTACAGGACGCGCCGCCAGAACACATAGCCAGATCAGTCGTTCGCATATTATGTGGATGAAGGCTCAACTTGCCACCTAATGTGTGGGTTGCTGAACCTCCCCAAGACAATCATCCCGAATTGTTTCATTAATTTTACAATATTCAGTTCTACAATGTCAACCCAAATATTATTTATATGTGACTGAAGTCTTAAAAACATTCCAGACACTGCCATTTATAAAGTTAAATTCAATTAAGAGAAGCAGACAAAGTATTGTAGAAAATATAACAGAAAAAAATAACCTCGACAATTTTTCCTAGTGGCTGAAATATCAGGAAGCAAAAATAAGTAAACTGCAGTATGGTATATTAAAACTCCCACCATCTTGCGAGTGTTGAGGTTAGATGAGTAAACTATTTTAATACCACGATACAAACCCGTCAACGACAGATCCGAGGGGAGGGGATAGACTTTTCTGCAAAGTCACAATATCCTTTCACTAATGCGTTTTGTGACTGATGATGAATGGTCCTCATCAAGGGTTTGTGTTTATTTTAGGTTCAGCATGAAGCCATTAATCGAAACGAGGGGTAAATGAATACGGTACTGTACCTGGATCTTTTTTTACAGGATGGCTGTCGTTCCGACTTTCATTCATCGGTTCATAGTAAATTTAACATAATATTTTATTCAAATGAACAGGAAACGAAATAGTTTAATGCCTAGTTTTGTCACGGATTTCACGATACGGAAATATGCCTTACCTCTAATCTTGAGTTTAGGCCTTTCATTTTACTATAATTTGGGAGGCTATTAATAGGGAATAGTATATTTCACTGCAGGGCGTCCGCAAAGTGACTGTGCAGTGCATGGCCGTTTCTTTCTACTTATATGACTTGCCTTCGCGTATGACATTGTGAGCGAGGCTTGTGACTCGTCTGGCTGCCACTCAACCCCAGAGGAAACATTGGCGGCAATCAATGGCATTATACTGAGGAACTTAAAGAAATCTATAAGACTATAATCTCAGAAGGCAAATGTGGCATTGGGTACAGTACACTAAATTCTGCGAAAGGCTCGACATGCTTTCCATACAAAGTGTCCGTAGTGCAACAGTTAACAGAAGTGGAATACGAGTACCGCTTTGATTACTGTAATTGGTTCCGCACTTTCGTGATCCTGATGAAGACGTCCATGCTGGTGTTTTTTTTTTTTTTTTTTGCGAAGCGCGGTACGTCAAGTCAGAATGCTTGTGTCTAGAGCAGGCGTTCTGAACCCTTTTGAGACTGTGAGCACCATCCTCCTGTCATTCTAAATACCCGAGCACCATTAAATCGAATATAATAATAATAATGATGATGATGATGATGATGATAACCAAATACATAGAGAAACAGGAGCCTCCGTGGCTTAGGCGGCAGCACGCCGGCCTCTCGCCGCTGGGTCCGTGCTTCAAATCCCGGTCACTCCATGTGAGATCTGTGCTGGACCAAACGGAGGCAGACAGGTTTTTCTCCGGGTACTCCGGTTTTCCCTGTCACAATTTCATTCCAGTAACACTCTCCACTATCATTTCATCTGTCATTCATTTAATCATTGCCCCAGAGGAGTGCGACAGGCTTCGGCAGCCGGCACACTCCATATCCTCGCCGCTAGATGGGGGCTTCATTCATTCCATTCCTGACCCGGTCGGAGACTGGAAGCAGGCTGTGGATTTTCATTTTCATAGAAAAATTTTACGAAACAAATTTGTCCCAGTTTGTATATAGGGAATATGGAGGAAAAATTCATCTCGGGGAAATAAATTGTCATTCTGAAACAATCTCTCACACTTTTCCGGAAAAGGACGATTGAAATTTTATTGACGCATTATCAAAATGAACAATAACAGACTAACTAAAAGAATGTCAACCTGGCCTTTCATTAAAAACCAAGAAATTGAAACATTTCCAGGAAATCAACACCTCACAAGACATTGTACGGGGCAGATGTAAATTCAGAACCAAAATCGACAGTCACCAATTTGGAGACAAACCCAACACCAGAGTCACTATAACTTGGGCAGATCTAGAGTTTGGCTTTGGGGGGGGTGTCAGAGAATCGAAATTGTTAAGAAAAATGGTATCACTAAAATCGCAATAACAAAACAACCAAACGTACAAAACCAGACCAATTTTATTTGCAAGCTACATGGATAGAAATTTGATGCGTTTAGCACACCAAAAATATTCGTACAAATTGCAACAGCGTGTTTTGCGACTTTTACATCGAGCTTCGAAAAAAGTATCAAGGTACGTTACAGTTTCGGCAAGTCGAGTTGGTACCGACAAAGGGAGAAAGTCACAGCTTAAATTGCCAACCAAGCTTGCAGTTTGGACGTCGGCAAAATTTTTTGGTGCGAAAAAAGACCCAAATTCCTATCCGTGCATTGCTGCACATTCATCGTGACACAACTATAAACATAGATTCGGTAATCACAAGGTTTGCTTAACATAATAGACGAGTTGATTTTGTTATATAATTAATCGTTTTTATATAACATGTATGAAGTTGTAAATATGTAGACTACAGTTGTAACAGAACATAATAATTGCAATAAATATATTTTCAGTATTGAATAAAATGAAAAAAAAACCCTATTTTTTCAGTTAAAATTCGTTAAGTTTTATTTGTCTGGTTATTGTGTTTTCGTTTTTTTGAGTTTGCAAAAAAAAATGTCTCCGTTTGGGGGAGGGGGGGTCATGACACCCGTGAACCCCCCCCCCCCCCCCCTTGAATCCGCGCCTGCCTGGTCCAAGTCTTTCGAGTTGATGCTCGTAGACGACCTGCACGTCGTCTTGTTAAGGATGAAATGAATGATGGAAGACGTCACTTACACCTTGCTACCAAGCGAGGGAAATTAACAACAGGAAATCAAACTCCCACGATCTGGCTGGGAATCAAACTCGGGCTATTTTGAAGCAAATGTTACGACCTATCCGGAACCCAATGACCTCATTAGGGAAGTACAAAATCCGGGAGTGCAAATACTCGGTATTCATAGCACACAAATGGTGCACTTGTCTGGCAGTTTCTAGTCCGTAGATGAAATGTAAATGCTTTTCACTCGGTCAACATGAAAATGAAAATCCACAGCCTGCTTCCAGTCTCCGACCGGGTCAGGAATGGAATGAATGAAGCCCCCATCTAGCGGCGAGGATATGAACTGTGCCGGCTGCCGAGGCCTGACGCACTCCTCTGGGGCAATGATTAAATGAATGACAGATGAAATGAAATGATAGTGGAGAGTGTTGCTGGAATGAAATTTTGACAGGGAAAACCGGAGTACCCGGAGAAAAACCTGTTTGCCTCCGTTTTTTTCAGCACAGATCTCACATGGAGTGACCGGGATTTGAACCACGGTCCCAGCGGTGAGAGGCCGGCGTGCTGCCGCCTAAGCCACGGAAGCTTACACGGAGACTCCTCGTATGGCAGATAATTATTTGTGGATATTATGGATCACAATGATTTATTTTTTTACATTGGAGGACTACTATACTCACAAAATGCTTAGATACGCAATTGTTATGGAGACCACCCCTTTATATGACCTTTTGAAACTTAACACATTAACTCGTACAGTATTTACGTTAAGTTACCAGCTCACTGCAAAAGCCGCTGGATAGTCTTGTCAGTAGATGGACTTTTAAAGCTTTTCTAAATCCTTTTTAAACAATAGAAACATATTTTATTCTATCGCTAAAAAGAAACTTAAGACATACAAACAAAATTGCTTAGTTGGCACACTGAAGCGCAGCGAATTTGTTTAATTCATAGTGCGCCTGAAGCATGAATATTTAGTACAGTGTACACCTTGGCATTTAAATAGCGATTAAGGTTATAAACACATGTAAAACATTTCACAAAGAACCATCTACCGTGTTCAGAAAATAATCACACTGAAGCCCCTACGGTACCTTTCTATCCTATTATGAATGGGGTGTCTTTTAAAACCGCGGTTGTTAAAAGGGACGTAACACCAATAATATTATTACACTGAAGAAAATGGAAATTGCTACACCCAGAAGGAGTGGTGCTACATTGCTGCAATTGAGCATGCAGGACGAGTGTTCGGTTGTGATTCGATGATTACACTTTCAGGTCCCTCTGACCGCAAGTTTGGACAACTATCAATACAGGATGTGCCCACCACGAACTGCAATATATTGATGATTTCGGCGAGGCATGCAGTCAATGAGGCCCTGGATCGCTTCCTGAGGAATTGTGGCCCATGGTTGCTGCACTGCACGGGTCAGTTGTTCCAGAGTTGTGGATGGCTGAGGACGGTTGGCCAGTTGTCGACCCATCATGTCCCACACATGCTCAATAGGACTGAGGTCCGGGGATCTGGTGGGCCATTCTTAGGTTGTGATGTCGTGGAGAGCTTCTGTGGAGATGCGTGCAGTGTGAACCCGGGCATTGTCCTGCTGAAACATCCCATTAGCAATGTTCGCCATTATAGGGACAACCACTGGATTGAGTACCCTATCAACGTACTGTCGAGCAGTCATAGTGCCCTCAACAAGCACTAATTGTGATTTCACATTAAAGCCAATAGCTCCCCAGACCATAATGCTTGGTGCTGGCCCTGTGTGCCTCTCGACAATAAGGTCTGGGCGGCCCCTCTCCCCGGTACATCGGCGCACACGATTCCGGCGATCACTGCGGGCAAGACAGAAGCGCTATTCATCACTAAAGACGACCCTATGCCATTCGTCGACCCACGTCGATCGTTCTCGACACCAGGCCAGCCTTACACGTCGCTGTTGTGGGGTCAATGGAACACCTTCTGCAGGGACACGGGATCGTAAGCCAGCTGCACGCAGGCGATTACCAACTGTTTGTTGTGTAACGTGGGGTGCCACAGCTGCTCGAATTTGCGCTGCTGTTGCATGGGGTTCCATCCGGGCCATCCGAATGATGGGGCGATCCTCTCTCACAGTTGTCTGTCGCGCTGGGCCTGTGCCAGGTCTACGAGTGTGGGTACCTTCATTTGACCACTGCTGCCATACACGTTGTACCGTAGATGCCTGTCGGCCAACACGTGCAGCGACAGTCCTTAGCGATAATCCATCCTCACACAGCACAATTATCCGAGTCCTCTCAAACGGCGACAGTTGTTGATAGCGTGCTCTTCTCTGTCGTCGAGGCATGTTTGACGGGGAACTGTTCACTGCACAGACTGCAAGTCAACTACGCTACCCCAGAGTCCGTATACCGCGACCAATCACGTGGGGAGACCTGTAGCAACAATCCAGTGGGTCTGAAACTTTGATCGTTTACATACCTACATCGTTCCATATCTTGAAAATCAACACAAACGACCAATGCCTTCATGGTGTTGCAATTTCCATTTTCTTCAGTGTATGAATGACTCGGTGGGGAAAATGCATTAGAATTGAGTACCTGGTAGGAATGCATTGGGTGTTGGTGATAATGGTGTTATATTTTGCGATAGGCTTCTTTGTTTAATTTCTCATTCCAAAATAAACTAGGGGGCAAATTAGTGGGCCCGTGGGTGGTCCAACCCGGGGGTGACGCCTGTGTCCCGAGCACCCTCCCCCGCACTTCTTAAGCAATGTATGGGTTTCCCTGAAATAAACAGGCAATATGAAAGATTTTGGCGCAAATCACGTCTCCTAATTGCCTGAGGTTCATGATAATCTATAGTCTTCATTTCATCTTGGTAGCTTCCTTGTTCATTGGTCTTGTTTACCAAAGATTCGATGTGTTAGGATACCATTTGTCACCAGCCCAGCGTCTTTAATGTGACATGATGGAACAGTCAATTGATTCACTCCTTAATAATTATCAGGGCACAAATCTGACGTCATTGGATACAGTCTGTTGCTTCTCAATGCTGGGTGTGACACATTCTGTAATTGGTGAAGTAGCAACGTTATTGTTTTAATCAATTGCTTGGTTCAGGCGCAAAAAACCAGTTACAGTCGAACCTACTTGCGGTAACATCTGTGGCGTATCAGTGAAATAAACGTCCAAGTGAACCTCTTCAAGAAAGAATATTTTTCAGAACACACGATTTCCTGATTTAAAAAAAAGCAACTTCGAAAGCCAGTTGCTCGGTCTAGCCCTTGCTGCGCTTTGCCGCATTTTATCATAATTCTTATTTGTTTTAAAACGGAACACATACGCCCGTAGTGCTGAGGAAAACTGGTGCGATTTCCAGAAACCAGGTTTAGTATTTTTGATTTCTCGTTGAGAGTCAGGTAATACGCTAGTTTTTGTGATTGACACATAGGCGTCCAAAATTGTTAAATTACTCTTGAATTCACAAGCATGTGGGAACTACTGTATATTTAAAGCATACCGCGTCTCCTACGGAGATGATGATGATGATGATGATGATGATTATGATTATTATTATTACCTCTGCACCGTTTGTGGATTATCTAATAGTCTACAGAGTTTCTCTAAGTCTCAACACCAGCGACCCCCACCTAATAACCGTACAGACTTCACGCTACCCCGTCCCCTCTCCTCCCCCTCTCCTAAATAAAAAGCCAACCCTATTCCGTTCCGCTTCTACAATGATACATACACCACACATGAATTTGAACAATGCAAACTAATCACACCCGTACGCAACCCTCGATTCAGCTGATATATAAACTGATTGTAAGTCAGTGATGATGAAGAAACTTCATCATGTATCAATGGGAGGGATGAAGCTGTTTCTTCGATTTAATTATAATCTAAGGTTTTTGGGAGGATCACCGAAATTCAACTTCATTTTTAGCCTATTTTCGTTTTATGAAAAAAAAAAAAAAGGTTTATGAGATCACCATTTGTCCGTGTGTGTGTGTGTGTGTGTGTGTGTATATACGTATGTGTGTGTGCGCGCGTGTGCGTATGTGTGTGTGTGTGTGTGTCTAATAACTTCTAACCAGCTGGAGAGATTTCAATGAAACTCGGTAAGGTAATAGCACCATTATGGCCGTTCCCGACCGTGCCCTTCAAATTTTACTCCGTCTCACCAATTCAAAATGGCGGCTGTGCGAAATATTTAACCAGCATTCAATATCTCCGAAACTATTACCGATTTCACCCTGAAATTTTGTACGGTGAAAAAGAGCACTACTAGAAGTTCACCTATGGAATTTTCGAAAACCTGGTAACTAATAAACCAACATGGTGGCTAAGCGAAGTTGCGACTTTTAAATAGACTTTTCTCGCGATTTTACCATTCAAACGCAATGCAACTTGGTACAGCAAATTTTTATACACATTGTAGTGCACTGGTATTTAATTTAGTGTTTACATAATCTCAAGATGACGGCTGTGCGAAATATTTCACTGTACATTTATCTATGTAACTTTCAAGAACCTGTAAAGTACAAAACGAACATGGCGGCCAAGCGAAGTTGAAACGCTTTAATAGATTTTTCTCGCAATTTAACCATCTGAGCACAGTGAAATATGGTACAGTATATGATTATACCTATAACAAGAGTTTAGTGCTTTTCAGTCGGTCAACACGAATGTACCCAAAAGAGATGGGTTATGCCCTAATCCTGAAATAAATTACATGAGATTAATAAAACACTAGGATGACCAGTTTCGATCGTCAAGCGATCATCATCAGATCCAATACACTTAGGCTATAAAATCTATGTTTGAAATACAGGTGAAAATATTTACAATATGTACAATTATTTAGTTGCAGTATTGGTACTGCAACTGTCAGTGTATGCTAAATGCAGTATATATGTTAGGTGAAATGCTAAATGGTGATAGCTATCCGGAGATTGTACTTTAGAGAGATTATATGGTTGTAAACTATGGTTAAACTATAAAATTTTAGGCTAACTACTTATCTGATTGTCTTCCGTACTACAGCTATTCGCAGTTTCCGTGCTCACTTGAACTCGCTGTGCGGTCGACTGCGGTGGTTATCTTAACGACTGGTTTTTCCCTGCCTTCCCCCCCTGTCCCTACGTGCTGTGGGGAGTGATCGCGATGTGTTTATGTGAGGTGTTGCCAACCTAGATAAGATGTATGTTACTGAATGAGGTGGATCTACAACTATTAAAGACCGTGGATTAGTCCTCGCCACGCGTGGAGCATAACCCATTCGAACTAAGCGTTGACGGTCTTATGAGGACGTCCCGGCACCTTTAATACTGCCTCTAATATGGGCCTTGGTTTATTGCAGAAGAAAAGTACATCGTACACCTGATCCAGATAACATTTACCTATTAAAAACCCCCTAATTTCCCCCCTTTTTTATCTAGCTTGGCTGTGTCGCTAAATTGTGTTTTGTTTCCGACAGGGTGTGTTTTTTAGTAGCGTGAAGAGGGGTGAGCTCTCCATGAACGTGTGTTCATTTAGATTGTTGGGATTGTTTCGTTTGGCTAGGTGTATCTCGATTGCTTCCTTTATGTCAAGAGCTCTGCCTTTCGATTCGTGATGGATTATTTTAAGGTCCGACTCTATGTTGGTAAAGCTATGCCCTGCGTCACACATATGTTCGCACACGGCTGAATGTTTTCCGTATCTTATCGCATTTCTATGTTCATTATAACGTGTGTCTACTCGCCTTCCACTCTGCCCGATGTAATTAGCTTGACAATCGGTGTCTTGGCACGTTATAGAATATACCCCTGACCTTGAATACGGGTCACGTTTATTTAGATTACTATTTAGGAGGTGCCTAGCGGTTGTGTTTTTCGTCGTGAAAGCTATCTTTATGCCTTGCTTTTTGAATAGGTTAGTGATTTTATATGTATTCGCATTCACATAGTTGAAACGCGCAAATTTTTTCTCATTACTGTCCGGTTTGGGAATCGTTTTATCTTTATTTTTATGTTTGGCTATAATTTGATTTATTTTGCTTGGCGAGAAGTTGTTTTCCTTTGCTATTTGCATAATAGTTCTTATTTCCTTATTATAGTTGTCTTTTGACATGGGTATGTTTAAAGCCCTGTGCACCATTGAATTGAAACCCGCTAGTTTGTGCGTACTGGGGTGATTAGACTGATTGTCGATTGCATGCGAGGTTTGTGTTGCTTTCCGGAATATGGAATATGAAAGGTCGTTGTCTTTACGTTCAATAGTTATATCGAGATAATTTATTTTCCGGTCTATTTCGGATTCCTTAGTGAATTTGATAGAATGGTGAAGGCTATTAATGGATTGGAGAATTGTTTCTTCGCTTGTTAGTTCAGTATCGTAGATGCAAATTACATCATCTACGTATCTTTTCCATATTACTATTCCCTTTGTTGAAGTCTTTTCGAAGAACGCATTTTCTAGTGCATTGATGAAGATGTCAGCGATTAACCCACTTAGTGGCGATCCCATTGCTAGGCCTTCTCTCTGTGTGTATATTTTATTGTCGAATTGAAACACGTTTTGGGTGAGAACGACCCTCAGTAATCTCACAATCTCTTCAATTTCTTTTACCGAATTGTTGGATTTTAAGTTGTTTTCGATAGTGTTGATTGCTTCAATAATCGGAATATTGGTGTACATGTTAGTTACGTCGAAGGATACTAGCCTGAAGCTAGGTTTCATTTGTAGGGTGTTCAATGCTGTTACTAGTTCTGTTGTGTTCTTTACAGAGTTGTTTTTGTCGTTGGAAAGACGGCTTTTTAAGATTTTTAGTAACTCTTTGCTGATTTTGTAATTAGGGGCATTCCTACAATTGACTATTGGTCTCATTGGGCATTCCTTTTTGTGTATTTTTGGTTGTCCCCTCAATGACGGTATTTTCGGGTTCATGTTTATTAGTTTTGATTTTTCAGCTTTGGTCAGTATGTATTCTGTTTCTTTTAGCGCACTTTTTATTTGTTTTTGGAATTTGTTGGTGGGGTCTTTTGTTAATTCCTTGATTTCGTTGTTGTTTAGGAATTCGACTGTTTTTTCAATGTATTCTGTTTTGTTCAAAATTACTGTAGTGTTTCCCTTATCTGCTTTTGTGATGATTAAGTCATGTTCTTTTATTTTTTGTTTCAACGATTTTATTTCTTTGATTTGTTTGTTGTTTTGAATGTTTATGCTATCGCCCTCTCGTTTGAGGATTTTTTTGGCTTCGTTGGTGGCGAGATTTTTGGTTAATTCCCTGTCTTCTGCTGGGAGCTTGTGACTGGCTATCTCAATATCTGTGATTAACTGTTTTATATTGTGGTTCGTGTGTGCGTCTGTGCAGTTGTATTTCAAACCTTTGTCTAACATATTCATTTCACCTTGAGAAAAGGTTACGTTCGTTCTGTTGTTTACTCTGCTGTGGAAATTGAATTCATTGTTATTCGTGTGTTGTTCGTTAGATTGATGATTCTGTGTTTCTCCTAGTTTTCTTAATTTATTTTCTAGCGTTTCATGCTTCCTCGTTGCTCTGATTTTGATGGTGTCATGTAGGTGTTCGGTGAAGCTGTCCCATTGGGCTACGTGCCAGAAATTACTTAGTTGCAATTGAATGTCGTATAATTGTTGGTTAATTTTTTGCTTTCTTATGTATGCAAATCTTAATTCGTTTTTTATCCAAAGCGCTTTGGCTTGTTTAGTTGAAATGATCGAGGCTGGTGTGTTCGGTACGGTTTTAATTGGTACGTATTTAGGGGTGAGGTTTAGTTCTATACATTTTTTGTTGAACCAAATTGACTTGTCTAAATTCATGAGTTTAAGCCTGAGTGATTTGAATTTCTTGGCTTCACGATTTGCCTGACTAGCCGTGAACATTGTGGTGTTTGAAGCCATATTTTCAGTGTTGCCTTAGTAAACAAGAGTTTAGTGCTTTTCAGTCGGTCAACACGAATGTACCCAAAAGAGATGGGTTATGCCCTAATCCTGAAATAAATTACATGAGATTAATAAAACACTAGGATGACCAGTTTCGATCGTCAAGCGATCATCATCAGATCCAATACACTTAGGCTATAAAATCTATGTTTGAAATACAGGTGAAAATATTTACAATATGTACAATTATTTAGTTGCAGTATTGGTACTGCAACTGTCAGTGTATGCTAAATGCAGTATATATGTTAGGTGAAATGCTAAATGGTGATAGCTATCCGGAGATTGTACTTTAGAGAGATTATATGGTTGTAAACTATGGTTAAACTATAAAATTTTAGGCTAACTACTTATCTGATTGTCTTCCGTACTACAGCTATTCGCAGTTTCCGTGCTCACTTGAACTCGCTGTGCGGTCGACTGCGGTGGTTATCTTAACGACTGGTTTTTCCCTGCCTTCCCCCCCTGTCCCTACGTGCTGTGGGGAGTGATCGCGATGTGTTTATGTGAGGTGTTGCCAACCTAGATAAGATGTATGTTATTGAATGAGGTGGATCTACAACTATTAAAGACCGTGGATTAGTCCTCGCCACGCGTGGAGCATAACCCATTCGAACTAAGCGTTGACGGTCTTATGAGGACGTCCCGGCACCTTTAATACTGCCTCTAATATGGGCCTTGGTTTATTGCAGAAGAAAAGTACATCGTACACCTGATCCAGATAACATTTACCTATTAAAAACCCCCTAATTTCCCCCCTTTTTTATCTAGCTTGGCTGTGTCGCTAAATTGTGTTTTGTTTCCGACAGGGTGTGTTTTTTAGTAGCGTGAAGAGGGGTGAGCTCTCCATGAACGTGTGTTCATTTAGATTGTTGGGATTGTTTCGTTTGGCTAGGTGTATCTCGATTGCTTCCTTTATGTCAAGAGCTCTGCCTTTCGATTCGTGATGGATTATTTTAAGGTCCGACTCTATGTTGGTAAAGCTATGCCCTGCGTCACACATATGTTCGCACACGGCTGAATGTTTTCCGTATCTTATCGCATTTCTATGTTCATTATAACGTGTGTCTACTCGCCTTCCACTCTGCCCGATGTAATTAGCTTGACAATCGGTGTCTTGGCACGTTATAGAATATACCCCTGACCTTGAATACGGGTCACGTTTATTTAGATTACTATTTAGGAGGTGCCTAGCGGTTGTGTTTTTCGTCGTGAAAGCTATCTTTATGCCTTGCTTTTTGAATAGGTTAGTGATTTTATATGTATTCGCATTCACATAGTTGAAAATATTCTAGAAAGCAGTCATCATTTCAAAAAATCCCTTCGACTTCTGTACCAAGATATGGCCCGTAGGTATAATACAAAGTACATTCTCACACATAGGCTAAATCAAGATGTACTAGATGTACTGGAAAATCTATTTTCACAATTGCGAACCCATGGTGGCTTACACGATCATCCTTGTCCCCTTGACTGCATTTACAGACTGAGGATGATTATTTTAGGAAATAATCCAGGAGTTGTTCAAAAGCAAACCAACACTGCTGATCCAGATTCAGATGAATATGTAGTTGCTAAAGCACTAAACAAAGCTGGCAAAGTGTCTGAATCAAGTAACGTGCTTCCAGAACCAACCTTAGGACAGGGGCGTATTTAGAAAGAAAAAACGGGGGGGGCTGATTATCCTGGAAAATTGTGAGTATTCTCAGGGGATTGTCACCGCAAAATACCCAGAAATATCAACCAATATCTTAGAGCATATAACTTTGTGTAATTATATTAGATAAGATTCAAAGTTTATATAGCCTACAATAACTGTCAATACAAACAAAGTTGTAAAATACAACACAAAACAAAATAATAATTTATATTTAATAAATTTTCTATTAAGGCCTGTGGAGTATGAATGCCAAATATCTAAATATTTGTCAATTTACTAAGCAGAAAGGTAAACAGTTTTTTTACATGTATTTCTCAAAAAACGTACTGTGGAATTCACAGCTTTACCTCACAAGGCTGAGTGCACCCCGTCCCAGCCCTCAGACTAGAATTAAAATTTCTTGGTAGAACCGGGAATTGAATTCGGATCTCCGGGGCGGCAGCGAAGAATGCTACCCACTACACCACGAGTTAGTATAATTTCAATTTTAATATTGTTTATAACTTACCCGATAAGTTAAGTTTAGGGTATAACCAAGTTTACAATTATTTTATGCTCTTACCAAAGCAACAATTTCTTAATTTTATTGGCTTTTTTCGGGCTGGAGCCCCCTCAGCACCCCCCTTATATTCGCCCCTGCAGGGAGCAATGTGCGACCAGAGTCCTTCATTGCCAATATCATGGAACTAAGTGAAGAAGATGGCAAGGCTTATGTTGCAGGTTATGTAGCCCACAAGTTCCAAGATAAATTTCCACGACTTGGGAACTTAACCTATGGAATGCAAACTCAACACGATTATGCATTACCAACCTGAATTAAACACTTGTCATTCGGTGGTATGACCGATCCCTCAGAAACTTGGCTAAACCAGTTCCGGCACATTTCAGCAAAATTCGTCACATTTCACGGAAAATACGGATTTCAACGAGGCAAGAACGTTCTAAGAAGAACAACAGATTTTGTGTCGAGAGAATTTCCTGACGTACCGTCTGGTGGGGTTGAGGCAGCTGTGATAACAATTTTCTTCATCAGATTGAAACATTCCAATTCTATCTTGCATAAGAAGTGGTTATTGGAAGTCACAAACACCCACGATACTGTTACCGAGTCTAGGCGAATTTCCAAGAAATTCAAGAAGATCACAACATAAAATGTAAGTAGGCTACATTCAGTTATTTTATCACCCATTTACCAATAATTTCATGAGAATAAACTGTCTTTGTGTACTCAACAGCTGATGTTGACAGTTTCGTTACGTTCCCCACATGGCGCGTTTGGTATCTTGTGACGTCATCCGCCTTGTGAGCGCTGATTGGTGAGTGAAAATTGAGGCAACCTCTGTAGTTTACAAGCCTTGATTTAAATGGACGTTTCTCGCGAATCAACCATCCGAGTACAGTGAAACATGGTACGGTAAATGCTTATACAAATGTTAATCAACTCGCATCTAATTTATTGCAATTGTTTTCATAACCACAAGATGGCAGCTGTGCGAAATTTTGTTTTCACGTCTTGTGCCCTAATCATGCGATTGATGTTTGAATACTACACGTACACAATAATCGTCGTGTATTAACACATAACTCAAGACCTACATATATAAAGATCCAACATGGTGACCATCCGTAATATTAGACGGTTCTCAATATCTACGAATCTATTACAGCAATCAAACTGAAATTTTGTATGTTGATGAGGCAATTAACATAAGTAGGATACATGAAAATAGGCTTTAGTTCTTCACGGAACTGCTTGTTAGCCTACTTTTCACATTTTGCAAAAATGAGGAAAAAGTAGACTTATGAGATCGATCCGGGAAAATGTGTGTCTCTGTCTGTCTGTCTATCTGTCTGTCTGTGTGTGTCCCCCCTATCAACTCCTAAACGGCTGCAGCAATCAAAACCAAATTTAGTATGAGTAAAGATGTGCACCGGAATATCTCACGTCCATATATGAAAATGATGTCAGTGCTACCAACTGCTGAAAAAACGCACTAGAAATTTGAGCTCCATGTTGGATATCTTGCAAGGTATGCATGGGAGCTATTCCAAAATTGGCACACATGTTGATGAGACTATTTCAGTTTAATTTCCAGGAGGCCAACCATGACAGTGTTGCCAAAATAATTTTAAGCCTTCTGATAGGTCCAATGTTTAAATGCATATAACTTCTACACTATCAATTGGATTTCAACCAAATTTTGTATGGGATATCTGTACATAAACAGATATGACTGAGCGTATTCTTAAGAGCCACAAGGGCTGCCAACTGTTAATAATTGCTCTCTCTATTTTTTTAATTCCAAATACCAATATATCAGAAAGTATGCAAGCCAACAGCTTTAAACTATGCACACGTATATTCTGACATTTTAGATTAATTTGGAGTAATGGGCCGATAACCTAGATGTTAGGCCCCTTAAAACAACAATTATCATCATCATCATCAATTTGGAGTAACTTATATACGTCAGTTCTACCAACATTATTATAAGCCTGCTGATAGTACGAATATTTAAATACATGTAACTTCTATACTATCAGCTGGATTTCAACCATAACAGATATGACTATAATTGTTGTTAAGAGCAATCACGGCTGCCAACTGTTAATAAATGCTGTCTATATTTTTTTACCCTAATATCAATATATCTATACTTTGCACACGTATAGCACCTGACATTCTAGATTAATTTGGCGTAATTAATACAAGGCAGTGCTGCCAACATGGTTCTATGCCTGCTGATATGTCCAATTTTAAAATACATGTAACTTCTATACTAACAAATGGATTTCATCCAAAATTGGCACAACAAGATATCATAATATTTCAGATTATTTCTGACCAGCACACGCATGAAATTGTTGGCAACATGCTTTTACGCGTGCTGATAGATCCAGTGTCTAACTGCATGTAACGTCCATTGGACTTCAACCAAATTTTGTATTCTGTACCTTAAGAGATGGAACTAAGAATATATTCAGTCACCAGGGCTGCCAACTGTAGTGCTCTATTGTTGTTTGAGTCTTCAGTCTTTTGACTGGTTTGATGCAGCTCTCCATGCCTCCCTGTCCTGAGCTAATCGTTTCATCTCTACATAGCTACCACACCCTACATCCGAGGCAATCTGTTTAACATATTCTAACCTTGGTCTACCCCTACAGTTCTTGTCCTCGACCCTTCCTTCCATAACTAAGCTTGCTATTCCTGGGTGTCTTAGTATGTGTCCTACCAACCTATCTCGTCTCATCATTAGCAGTCGCCAGAAACATCTCTCCTCTCCCACTCGTCTTAATACCTCTCTGTTTGTAACCCTATCTACCCATCTGATCTTCATCATTCTCCTGTAACACCACATTTCAAATGCTTCAATTCTCCTCTTTTCTGCTGTACCAATAGTCCAAGTTTCACTTCCATAGAGCGCCACGCTCCAGACAAAGGCTTTCAAAAATGACTTCCTAATACCTAAATCTATATTCGATGTCAGCAGATTCCTTTTTTGTAGAAATGCTTTTCTTGCCTGAGCCAACCTACTTTTTATATCCTCTTTGCTTCGTCCATCACTGGTTATTCTGCTTCCTAAGTAACAGAAGTCTCCTACTTCCTTCAGCTTTTCACCTGCCAATTTGATCTCCATAGAGGTTTCTGATTTATTTCGGCTGCATTCCAGTATTTTTGTTTTACATTTATTAATTTTCATCATGAATTCTTTCCGTAAGACAGAGTCCATACCATTCAAAAACTCATTCAAATCCCCAGGCTTGCCGGCCAAGATGACGATGTCATCAGCAAATCTCAGAGTAGAAATTATTTCTCCTTGAATCTTCACTCCCACTTTAAATTTTTCTCTAATTTCCTTCATTGCTTGTTCAATGTAAAGATTGAAAAGTATGCGTGATAAGTTGCAGCCTTGCCTTACACCTTTCTGAATACCAGCTTCTCTCTCATGTCCTTCAACTCGAATGACTGCTGTCTGGTTTCTGTATAGATTGTATATCACCCTCCTATCCCTGTACTTTATTCCAATCGATTTCAAAATGTCAAACAATTTAGTCCAATCAACGTTATCAAAAGCTTTTTCTAAGTCTACAAAAGCCATGAACGTTCTCTTATCTTTCCTTATTCTACCTTCCAAAATCAGCCTAAGACTTAGTACAGCTTCCCTTGTTCCTACATTTCTCCTGAAACCAAACTGGTCTTCACCCAACTCCGTTTCTATCTGGCTCTCAATCCTCTTGTAAATTATTCTAGACAGGATCTTTGAAGCATGAGTAATCAAGCTGATTGTACGGTAATCTTCACATCTTTCAGCTCCCACTTTCTTTGGTATAGGGATGATTACATTCTTCTTGAAATCAGGGGGTACCTCACCTATCTCATAAATCCTACACACCAAGTGAAATAACCCGATCAGACCTTCACCTCCTATGCAGCGTAGCAACTCAATCGGTATATCATCTATGCCTGGTGCTTTGTTCCTGCTTAAGTCTTCCAAAGCTCTATCAAATTCTGATCTCAATATTAAATCTCCTTTCGCATCCTCATCAATTTCCTCCTCCCTTTCCATTACATGATTCTCAATCTCCTTTCCCTTATACAAACTCTCTATGTAAGCTTTCCATCTCTCAACCTTTTCTTCCCTATCTGTTAGAGGCTTTCCATTTGTGTCCTTAATATTACAGCACTTAGTCTTCTTTTCCCCAAAAGTATTCTTAATCCTTGGATAAGCTCTGTCTACTTTTCCTAATTTCAGACAATTTTCTATACCTGCACATTTCTCTTTCAACCATTCTTCTTTCGCTTCCTTGCACTTCTTGTTAACCTCATTTCTCAGACGTCTGTATTCTGCTTTCCCCTTTTCATCTCTTACATTCTTGTGCTTCCGCCTTTCATCCATCAATTCTAGTATATCCTGAGTGATCCACGGTTTTCTACCTATTCTCTCTTTCCTACCAATGTTTTCTTCTGCGGATTTTGTTATTTCATTCTTCAAAAGTGCCCATTCGTCTGCAATTGAAGTTTGTTTAGGGTTTTTCATTAGTCCTTCCTTTATACTCTTCGTGAATCTTTCGTTTACATCCTTCTCTTTCAGTCTGTCTATTGCCCACCTTTTTGGCTTTTGACTTTTCTTCAGTTTCTTCAACTTTAATCTGCATTTCATTACAACCAGATTGTGGTCAGAGTTTATGTCAGCACCAGGATATGTTTTACAATCCAAAATCTGGTTTCGAAACCTCTGCTTGACCATAATGAAGTCGATTTGGTAACGCCCTGTATCTCCTGGTCTCATCCATGTGAATATTCTTCTATTGTGGTTATTGAATAAGGTGTTAGCTATGACCAACTCATGCTCAGTGCAGAATTCTACCAGCCTGCTTCCTCGATCATTCCTTTCAACTAATCCGAAATCTCCAACTATCTTCCCTTCTCTCCCTTTTCCTACCACAGCATTCCAATCTCCCATTACTATAACATTTTCATCACCCTTGATATACCTCAGAATTTCGTCTATTTCTTCGTAGACCTTTTCAACATCCTCATCATCAGCTTGACTGGTAGGCATATAGACTTGTACCACTGTGGTGCAGGTAGGTTTAGTATTTATTTTTGCTACAATAATCCGTTCACTATATTGCTCATAATATTCCACCCGCTGTCCAAGTTTCCTACTCAATATGAGGCCAACCCCTGCTTGGCCATTGTTTGATTTAGTGCTAATGACCCTATAGTCTCCTGACCAAAAGTCCTGTTCTTCCTGCCAGCGCATTTCACTAATCCCAACCAAATCCAACCTCAACCTATCCATTTCCCTTTCTAAGTTTTCTAACCTTCCATTTCCTAGCAGACTTCTAACATTCCACGCTCCGATCCGTAGAATGTCAGATTTCCTCTTTGTCACTTCTGTGATGTTAACCCCAACCCCCTCTCGAGTAGTCCCCACCCGGAGATCCGAACGGGGGACTAGTTTACCTCCGGATTGAAATTTTACAAGGGAGGAGGCCATCTTCACATGTATTTATGCATAGAGAGGTGCATATCCTCGGGAATAGCATACGGCTGTAGTTTCCCGTTGCTTTCAGCCGTGCAGCAGGACGCAGTGTAGCCATTATTTGGCTTATATTATCAATATCTTAACCGTCTATAAGACTAGTAAAGAATTGATTTATTCTGAAAGGCTGCTACTCCCTTTCAGAATAAGTAAATAGCAATTCTACTAACAAAAATACTAACCTTCTACCGTACTAACAATTAAATACCAAAATTCTACTAACGAAAAAAATACTAAAGTTCCACCAACAACAAATACTACCACTAAAACAGTCTGTCACCAGGCACACTCACATGCAATCACACATCACAGTCTACTGAAACAATGAACTATAACTAATAAACAATGCAACTGCTACCAGACACACACACACACACCACAGTCTAATAGAACAATGATATATATCTAATAGACAAACTAACTACCTACTTACAACTACAACTAACTACATACTTACTGTACTGTTATTTGAATTGACAATATTTACAAAATGCAATTTAGATAGAAAATACTTACAAAATGTAATTTAGATTCAAAATAGTCACAAAATGCAACTGAGAATAAAAATACTTACAAAATATCCACCCTACACAATATTGGCATTTATCGAAGGATTGATTTACTATCTAAAAAAAATCATGGGAGCGTGCTCAACAACTCACCAAACCTTCATCGCAATGAAATGAATGGTATATGAACGCATACGGGACTTTTCTGAAACGATTCAAGCGCCGTCACCCATTTGTTGAATATACTCGTACGCTACCTATTGTAAAATGGATTTGCTAAGTGAAAACCTTCCCTGCACTATATAGATAAATTAATTCAGGTAAGTCTGAATTATTGATGCATATTTCTTCGGAACCTAGTCTCGTTTTGTGATATCTTTTATGCTCTTAGGTGAGTAAAAATAATAATTTACACGAGCTGTGACAACCCCGATGACATGATCTTAGCTATTGGTAGGGCAACCATCTCCGCCAAGGTCTGAGGCGAAAGCAATACAAGTTCTTCCTTCATTATGATCGATTGTAAGAAGGCCTTTGATTCTGTGCCCCATGACTGGCTAGTAGCAGTGCTGCGATTGTATAGGATCAACGAGGTCTTTTACATGCCATAAATCTATGACATGGGACCGCCGGCTTTACTTCCCCTCCGAAGGAAGGCATAGACTACTGAAGGATTTTTAACGCTCTTAAAAATCCAACGACTTCAGCAGGGTTTGAACCCGCTATCTCGGTCACAGCAGTTCAGCATGCTACCAACTACGCCACCGAAGCCGGTCAAGTTGGTAGTAATAACGACAGATAATAGAGGATCAATTAATTTGTAAGATCTGCATATGAAGAAGGGGAGATGTCAATGTAAATGCAATGCTTCAAAGAAACTGAAATAAACCAGGAAGTTTTAACTCTAGTGGTATGAAATTTGATGGGTTGAAACTTGACCCTTTTCCAATGATGTTACCTCATTTTAAAAAAATTCGGAACAATTTTGGATGTATTTTGGCTCCAAAATTTTTTGAAATTCAAAAAAATATGTCACCTCCGTAGCGTAGCGGTCAGCACGGTTAGCTGCCGCCTCGGAGGTCCTGGGTTCGATTCCCGGCTCTGCCACGAAATTTGAAAAGTGGTATGAGGACTGGAACGGGGTCTACTCAGCCTCGGGTGGTCCAAATGAGTAGAGGGGGTTCGATTCCCACCTCAGCCATCCTCGAAGTGGTTTTCCGTGGTTTCCCACTTCGTCTTCGGGCAAATGCCGGGATGGTACTGTACCGTTTTCTTTTATTCGGCCTGATTTAGGGTACATGTACCTATACGAAACGCTACACCACACGGCAGGTTTTGACTTACTTTTGACAGCGCGCATAGCCATGTGATCGTTTGCTCAGCTGTTGTCTCATCAACAACCTTCGGAAAAGAGTGTTTCGCTCGTAGGCCGCGAGGATGCGCAGGTGTCCTTGAGCTGGCAGTAGTGCTCTATTAGGCTACATTATACCAGGTATATTTTGAACTAATTAGATATTTCGATATTACCAACTTAATTTCGTCATTATTCTAGATAGGTTCATATTCTGTAGAATAATCATTGGCATGAAAAGTAGGCTGTATAGTTCTTCACGGAACTTCTTGTTTTTAAGACGATTTCTTCTTCAAGTTTAATGTTGCAAGTCGTTGAAAATGCCTGCTTAAACAAATAAGTTGTGCAAAAAGGCACGTGCTTGGTTTGTTAATCATAAACATAATGCCTATTATTTAGGCCAATTTGTTAGCCTATTTTCATCAATGAAAAAATAGGCTTATGAGACCACCTTTTGTCCATGTGTGTGTGCGTTCGTGTGTGTGTGTCCCCTAATAACTTCTAAAAAGCTGGAGCGATTTCAATGAAACTCGGTAAGGTCATAGTACTATTTCGGTCGACCCCGACCGTGCCCTTAAAAATTGTATTACGTCTCACCAATCCAACATGGCGGCTGTACGAAATATTTCACTGGCATTCTATTTCTCCGAAACTATTACTGATATCACCCTGAAAATTTTGTACGGTGATAAAGGGCACTACTAGAAGTTTACCTATGAGACTTTCAAAAACAAAACGAACATGGTGGTCAAGCGAAGTTGAATCATTTAAATAGACTTTTCTCGCAATTTAACCATCCAAACGCAATGAAACTTGGCACAGAAAATGCTTATACACATTGTAATGCACTGGCATCTTATTTAGTTCAATTGTTTACATAACCTCAAGATGGCGGCTGTGCGAAATATTTCACCGGCATTCTATATCTCCGAAACTATTGCTGATATCACCCTGAAATTTTGTACGGTGAAAAGGGCACTACTAGACGTTTACCTATGAGACTTTCAAAAACCTGTTAACTACAAAACGAGCATGGCGGCCAAGCGAAGTTGAAACTTTTAAACGCGATTTAACCATCAAAACGCAGTGAAACTCGGTACAGCAAATGTTTATACATAATTAGGATATATGAAAATAGGCTGTATATTTCTTCACGGAACTACTTGTTTATAAATATTTTGAATCTATTTAGGCTAGTCGCGAACCCTCCACACTTTGAGAAACTCTGATCTAATACATAGCTCTCCAGCTCATCTGTCCGCTGGCCGACTCGGAGCTGGACTGCGAATGAGTGTGAGTGAGTAGGTGGGTAGGTGACTCGTGTTATCAGCCTAACACCAGTCACAGCAAGCCTCGAGAGTGCAAGATAGTGCATACAGCTTGAAGTCAAGCACTGAGTTCATACCGGCCACCTCATCGTGTAGCTGCTAGTATTCTTGGCTGTGATTCCGGTGGTCCGGGTTCGATTCCTGGCTCTGCCAAGAAATTCAATTCTGTTCGGAGGATTGGAACGGGGTGCACTCAGCCTCGTGAGGCATAATTGAAAAGAGGTAGGTTCGATTTCCATCTGTCCCCTTGGAAGTAGTGTGGATTTTTGATAGGTGTACGTCGTTCAGTACAAGTATTTGTTATCTTGTGCTAACGTAAGACATCGTATAGCGTACCGTACAAGTTATCTGGAATAAAATAAGTATGTGTGCCATTTGTATTATGAGCCCATTAGCAACAAAGGTGAATGGTTAGAATAGTGGCTTCTTATGCATCTAGTTTAAGGTTCAAATCCTGGTGGATAGGCTACATGATTTCCTTTTGCCAGTACAGTACTCTGCAAATATCAAATGGCCAGCCCGAAGCCCCGACATAAACCTGGGATGAGTTACAGCGCTGGTTGACCGCCAGACAGACTGCACCGTCCTGAAACAGCTACAGAACTGTTTGCCATTTTGTAGGAAGCATGGGAGGAATTACTTACAAACATCTACCATAACTAGGTGAAATGTCTTCCTAGAAAAACCACCCCATGGTGTTGACTGCCATACCTGATGTCATGGGTTCGATTCCCAGCTATGCCAATAAATGTTATTCTGGTCTGAATAGCTGGAATGGGGTTCACTCAGCCTCGTGAGGATAACTCTGTAGAGTGTGGGTTCAATTCCCACCTTGGCCATCCTGGAAGTGGTTTTCTGTGTTTTCCCACTTCTACTCCAGGCAAATGCCAGGATAGTCCTAAATTACGCTACGGCTGCTTCCTTCCCAATCCTAGCCTTGATTATAAGAACACACACCACTCCAGACACCATAATAGCATAAGATGTCAGAAAAGTTACACAGTACATGGGAAAGAGACAGGCGCGGGGGGTCATGACCCCTCCCCCCAAACGGAGACCAATTTTTTTTTGCAAACTCAGAAAACGAAAACACAATAACCAGACAAATAAAACTTAACGAATTTTAACTGAAAAACAGTTTTTATTTTATTTTATTCAATACTGAAAATATCTTGATTGCAATTATTATGTTCTGTTACAACTGTAGTCTACATATTTACAACTTCATACATGTTATATAAAAACGATTATTTATATAACAAAATCAACTCGTTTATTTTCTTTAGCAAACCTTGTGATTACCGAATCGATGTTTATAGTTGTGTCACGATGAATGTGCAGCAACGCACGGATAGGAATTTGGGGCTCTTTTTCGCACCAAGAAATTCTGCCGACGTCCAAACTGCAAGCTTGGTTGGCAATTTAAGCTGTGACTTTCTCCCTTTGTCAGTACCAACTCGACTTGCCGAAATTGTAACGTACCTTGATACTTTTCTCGAAGCTCGATGTAAAAGTCGCAAAACACGCCGTTGCAATTTGTACGAATATTTTTGGTGCGCTAAACGCATCAAATTTCTATCCATGTAGCTTGCCAAAAAATTGGTCTGGTTTTGTACGTTTGTTTATTTTGTGATTGCGTTTTTAGTGATACAATTTTTCTTAACAATTTCGATTCTCTGACACCCCCCCCCCCCCCCAAAGCCAAGCTCGAGATCCGCACCTGGACAGAGATGACCATGATATCCAAATACCTAAGTGAAACTACTACTGCTACTTCCTAGAAAGGTAGTGGCTGTGATAGCAGTGAATGGTGGGTGTACCTGCCAACATAGAAGCTCCAGTTAAGCAATTACCTACAGTATCTGGTCATTAAATTCAATAGTGTTGGTTTAATTACAAAAATGAGTATTCAGAAATCCTGGAAGTCATCAAATGTATTAAATCTGTATTTGAGAATGATAGCTGCATTTTGTCAGCTGGTAGAAGAGACCTGCATGGCCCTACCATAGATTATGAGACCGTCAGACCAATACCCTCCCCCTACTTTCTTCCCATCACATGTGCACACTGTCTACCTGTGAAGGAACTGAGACGGACAGCAGTGAACTAGGGTGACAGAGTGCACGAACCTGCTTGACCCTACCGTAGAATATGAGACCGTCAGACCAATGCCCTCCCCACTTTCTTCCCATCACATGTGCACACTGTCTACCTGTGAAGGAACTGAGACAGACAGCAGTGAACTAGGGTGACAGAGTGCACGAACCTGCTTGACCCTACCGTAGAATATGAGACCGTCAGACCAATGCCCTCCCCACTTTCTTCCCATCACATGTGCACACTGTCTACCTGTGAAGGAACTGAGACAGACAGCAGTGCACTAAGGTGACAGAGTGCACGAACCTGCCTGACCCTGCCGTAGAATATGAGACCGTCAGACCAATGCCCTCCCCACTTTCTTCCCATCACATGTGCACACTGTCTACCTGTGAAGGAACTGAGATAGAGAGCAGTGAAGTAGGGAGACAGAGTGCACGAACCTGCTTGACCCTACCGTAGAATATGAGACCGTCAGACCAATGCCCTCCCCACTTTCTTCCCATCACATGTGCACACTGTCTACCTGTGAAGGAACTGAGACAGACAGCAGTGAAGTAGGGTGACAGAGTGCACGAACCTGCTTGACCCTACCGTAGAATATGAGACCGTCAGACCAATGCCCTCCCCACTTTCTTCCCATCACATGTGCACACTGTCTACCTGTGAGGGAACTGAGACAGACAGCAGTGAACTAGGGTGACAGAGTGCATGAACCTGCCTGACTCTGCCGTAGAATATGAGACCGTCAGACCAATGCCCTCCCCAATTTCTTCCCATCACATGTGCACACTGTCTACCTGTGAGAGAACTGAGACAGACAGCAGTGAACTAGGGTGACAGAGTGCATGAACCTGCTTGTCCCTGCCGTAGAATATGAGACCGTCAGACTAATGCCCTCCCCAATTTCTTCCCATCACATGTGCACACTGTCTACCTGTGAGGGAACTGAGACAGACAGCAGTGAACTAGGGTGACAGAGTGCACGAACCTGCTTGACCCTACCGTAGAATATGAGACCGTCAGACCAATGCCCTCCCCACTTTCTTCCCATCGCATGTGCACACTGTCTACCTGTGAAGGAACTGAGACGGACAGCAGTGAAGTAGGGTGACAGAGTGCATGAACCTGCTTGACCCTACCGTAGAATATGAGACCGTCAGACCAATGCCCTCCCCACTTTCTTCCCATCACATGTGCACACTGTCTACCTGTGAAGGAACTGAGACAGACAGCAGTGAAGTAGGGTGACAGAGTGCATGAACCTGCTTGACCCTGCCGTAGAATATGAGACCGTCAGACCAATGCCCTCCCCACTTTCTTCCCATCACATGTGCACACTGTCTACCTGTGAAGGAACTGAGACAGACAGCAGTGAAGTAGGGTGACAGAGTGCACGAACCTGCCTGACCCTGCCGTAGAATATGAGACCGTCAGACCAATGCCCTCCCCACTTTCTTCCCATCACATGTGCACACTGTCTACCTGTGAGGGAACTGAGACAGACAGCAGTGAAGTATGGAGACAGAGTGCACGAACCTGCTTGACCCTGCCGTAGAATATGAGACCGTCAGACCAATGCCCTCCCCACTTTCTTCCAAATCACATGTGCACACTGTCTACCTGTGAAGGAACTGAGACAGAGAGCAGTGAACTAGGGTGACAGAGTGCACGAACCTGCCTGACCCTGCCGTAGAATATGAGACCGACAGACCAATGCCCTCCCCACTTTCTTCCAAATCACATGTGCACACTGTCTACCTGTGAAGGAACTGAGATAGAGAGCAGTGAACTAGGGTGACAGAGTGCATGAACCTGCTTGACCCTGCCGTAGAATATGAGACCGTCAGACCAATGCCCTCCCCACTTTCTTCCAAATCACATGTGCACACTGTCTACCTGTGAAGGAACTGAGATAGAGAGCAGTGAACTAGGGTGACAGAGTGCATGAACCTGCTTGACCCTACCGTAGAATACAAGAGACCATTGGGCCAATAATTTCAAATAATTAATTGGATTTGTTTCCCAGCAGTCTTATACCAGTAATCGGCTAAATTGAACCAAAGCACTATCTACAGATCTAGACAAGTGGGGTCAATGAAAAGTTATATATATAATTACCATCTTCGATAGGGCTTTCAATGAAATTACTCACATCATTTCTTCTTGCTACACTTAAATGCACTAGGAATCACTCGTTACTGCTCAGTCTGTTTAGCTCTTATTCCCATGGAAGGAAATAGCAGTCCTCTTCACAACCATATGAACTTTTTTGAGAATTCCTCAAGTTTCTATCCTCTTCCTATCATCAGCAATATTTTGGAGCGACAAATTTATTCCACATACCTATTATCTGCTGATGATTTAAAAATAGTAAACACTATGGCTACAATCTTCAGCTGAAAATACTGCATTTCTATAGAATATTCTTCAAAGCTATTATAACAGTATGAGTGGTTGTTGATCTTCCACTGTTTAAAGGCTAGGGACAATCTGATCTTCAGGATTGTCTTACGTAGGCACAGAAGCTGACACAATGCACACATGAGCCATCACACAGTGTTATGTTGTTAAACAACATTTGGATGCCCATCATCATTTTCAATGATTTATTTTATTATTAATCAAATAATAATTTGTCAATATTGCATGGAATCTCCCAAAGGAAACTGAAATCTACACCTAATCCCGCATTAAAACTTTATGTTCAAAATGTCTATTTATTGACCTGTAAATAGTAGAAATAAACAACAATAGAGTGACTATAGTGTTTGTATTGCTTATGTTAATATGGCACTAACTTAGGTTTTGGTGGGGAAAAATCAATTTTCTCTTTTTTTATGTTTTGGGTTCTCAACATATTGAAATATCATAGAAAGTTTCTTTAGAGCAAGAATGTAAATCTGTTTCCAAGATATGGGTTAGTGAAGTTTGTCAACATTGGCAAACATCTACCAGGTCTTTATTCATCCATTAAAAACAATATGCAATCATTTATTAAAATCTTGGTTGAAATGATTAATGAGTCCTTAGTTACTGGCATGATACCAGATGACTTAAAAGTGGCCAAAGTAGTTCCTATATTTAAGGGTGGTGACAAAAGAAATCCAAATAATTATAGACCTGTTTTTATTTTATTGGTAGTTTCAAAAATTCTGGAAGAAGTGGTAAAAACAAGATTGCTTTCATTTCTGAACAAGAATACATTCTTTCATAATATGCAATATGGATTCAGGGAAAATTCTAGTACTGAGGCAGCAACTATTGACCTAATAACAATGCTACAAGAAACTATTGACTAAAATAATATGGCAGTTGGGTTATTTATTGATCTCACAAAAGCCTTTGATACAGTAGATCATAAAATACTGTTATCAAAATTAGAAAATGCTGGTGTCCGAGGTATAGCTCTAAAATGGTTCCAAAGCTACCTTATTCGAAGAAAGCAGCATGTAGCTTTGAATAAATGCATAAGTTCAGGAAAATATATAACTCGTGGAGTTCCACAAGGATCTATACTTGGACCTACATTATTCTTAATTTATATAAATGATATTGTGGAATGTAATTTGAGGGCATATCAAATTGTATGCAGATGATACAAATATCTTCTACACTGGGAAAGACATAATTGAAATCATACAAAATGTGCAACAAGATATAAATACTCTCTCACAATGGTTCCAGGCCAATAAATTAACAATGAACCTACAGAAAACCATTTACATGGTAATTTCAAAACAAAGCATGAAAGAAATCACACATGACAAAATATATATAAATAATATTGAAATAAAAGAGGTTAATCAGGCAAAGTATTTAGGTCTAATCATCGACAAACACCTGACCTGGATTGAACACGTTGAACGAATTGCTAAGAAACTCGCACCTATAGTTGGGATCCTAAGGAAACTTCGGTATCTTATTCCCCTGAACCTTGTAAAACAAATCTACTATTCACTTGTACATAGCAAGCTCCTGTATTTAAATGTTATTTGGGCTCACTGCAGGAAATCCACACTGAATGATTTAATGACTATTCCGAATAGGGCTATTAGAAACATATTTAACCTTCCTTACTGCACTCCAGTAAAAGATCTGTACATCAGAAGTAAAATTCTACCCCTCAGCATAAGTGCAGAACTCCGGGCAGCTATGCTAATATACAAGATTAAACACAACACAATACTCTATAGCTCTCCCTACATCTTGAGCTCAGACAATCATTCTTAATGAACTAGGCATGCGAAGGATGTAGCCTTATATAGCATTCACTCTTCTAAATACGGTAGAAATAGTTTTAAGTTCTCTGCATCACAGTCATATAATAAACTTCCTGATGAAGTAAAATGTGTACCAACTTTGTCAGTATTTAAGAGGAAAACTATGAAAGTATTGTGGGAAAAATTCGATGCATCTTAATACATCAAATAAGTTATGTATAAGCTTAAAAATCCTAAGTGGTTATCATTTTTAAGGGACCTTGGTCTAAACAATCTTAGATATAGTATCAACTTTACTAATAGGCCTATGCCCTTATTCATCAATTTATGTTACCTTCAAAATTTTCTTCCTTGGTGTGTAAACCTACATATTACTGTAAAATTCCTCTGTATGAGCCTATGGCTCTTTGGAATTAATTGAATAAAATATCTAAAAAAATATCTATCTACCTTTGCAGACTTTTCATTGACAGCAATTTTTTACAAATTTTATTTTTTGTACCTGTAAATAAGGTACGTTTTTCTCATAACTTACTGGAAATTCTCACATTATATTTGTATGCATATGTGCATTAATCTGTCCTAGAGTAATGGATTTAGTATTTATGTAACTTGATTTAAAAAAATATGCATTGCTTGAAAAACAAAGCTTTTTCTAAAACTTATCAAAGATAAATTTACAAATAATAAGTTTGAAGAACTAAAACCGTGATTCTAAGTTGGATTGTAAACCATGAAATCTTCTACATGTGTATTTAGTTTCAAATCTTCAACTTTAATACCGTAGTTAAGTCTCAAATGAACCTTTTGCTTAACATTTTGCTTCTTAAGAATTCTTTAATTGTAATGTTGGTAACAGTAAATGATATTGCCTTTTCAGTAACTTTTTATATTATATAGTTAGATGTTAATAAAGTTTCATAACAATTCATTCAGTAGTTGATGTGGTAGGAGCATGTTAAGAAGCTGAACTGTTTTCTTTAACTATTCAGTAACAGTAGCACCTTAAGTGATTTTAAATCTTATTCCTAACTGTTGGCGGATTACATGCCAGTGAATTAAAATGAAAATACTGGATAGCTGATGCAATGAAATTGTATTTGTGTATGGTATTTGTAATTGTATAGATTGTTTTGTGTAAAATTAATTTATTATTGTAATTGCTTAAAACTTCCATGCAGTGATTGTAATTTACTACAGTGTCTTCTCTTGTAAGATTAAGCAGTGAAGAAAGTATAATTTCAGGTTGTATTTAAAGCTACATTAGTTATTGCACTACAGTTACTGAGAACTACTTATCGGTTGCAGGTATGTACGATGGCAGTGAACATACACCCAAGCTGCTGCCATGTTCGCACACCGTGTGTCTGCACTGTTTAACTCGCATTGCCGCCTCGCAGACACGGGATACAGGATCGTTTCGCTGTCCCATTTGCCGTGAGTCGATCACCATCCCCCGAGGAGGTGTCTGTGCCCTGCCGCCATCGTTCCTGGTGAACCAGCTTCTGGATTTAATGTCACGGCAACGTCGTGAAGTCATCCCTAAATGCTCTGTGCACATTAACCAAGTATGCATTCATCTAATAACTTGTTGATATAATTATGTTTGTTTTTCTTCATGCACGATCTCTGGTTCATTATCTGAAATAAGACAATTCAAGGATAGAAAGTAGATTTATGGAACTGAGTGAAGAACATGATACACACCTACCAGAATGACTAGTTTGTCTGGCTGGTATATAATAAGCAACTAGCTCGAGCAGTTTGGCACGTGTACAAACCAAGCTGGCTTGTTCATAAGTAGGCAGAGGTAGGGGTTTGGGACATCTTGGTTATCAGCCCTGTATAGTAGGGTGTATGTTGAATTTGTCTGACATGTATTTCTGTGGTGAATGTACAGTAATATGTAACTGTAACTATTAGGGTATAGCATTAGAGAGAGTGTTCCAAGATTAGTAATATATTATCGCCTGGCATTTGCCTGGAGGGTGTGTGAAGGAAACGGGGAAATACCCGCTCGGGATGGATGCTGTCAGAGCTGGGATTCGATCCTTTGATCTCTGGACTTCCAGCTCCCCCTTACAGAACTTAGAGCACGTTTATTTTAAAGCACAAAACTGTATCATTGCACCTCTGCCATCTTGGCCTCTGGGTAGAAGAGAATAAACTAGCAAAGGGGAAAAAAGATAAGTCCTCTGCTTGTGAGAGAAAACTTCAATACTACTTAATTTCTCACTGATATGAATGGTAAGCAACATACTTTCATTAAAACAAATGCAAGAGAAAGCTAAGTTGCCAATGGATAATGTTTGGTCATCATGGCAACGCGGTTGGTTGCAGCTGATACAGTAAATGATCTACATGGCACTGTTTGAGCACAACCTCTGTGGGAGCTTTCGTTTCTCTATGTCATGTAGCCGAAGGCAGGCAGTACTTTCGGACATTGCAGAAGTTGGCCCTGCCTAGATTTGCATTTCTGTTGGCTATGTCAGCTTTGAGATCCTTGACTGTGCTAGATGCAGAGTAGCCTGTAATGCAGTGTTACCCAAAAATGATTTTTTTTGCTGAGGTTTAGCTGCTGAACAGCTGTCTGTTGTGTGGTCCATTTGTTAATGGAGAAGTTCAACGTGAAATACACTATGAAGGATCATTGTCTTGCCTTCTGCTGAAGTCTCTTACAGTGCTGGGAGAAGAGTGATACTTGTTTCACCTTCTTGTATACCAGAGAGACAACAAAATTCCATGATTGTTGCTGACCATTTATGGATGTTACAATTACTAATGTGCTGTGTGAATAATTATTATTATTGTTACTATTACTGTTATTGATATTATTAGTATTATTATTGTTATCAATATCATTGTCATTATTAAAGTAAAAACGTGGATATTTTCAAAGGACATATTTAAAAAAGTTAATTAGTAACAAGAATAATTAATGGAATACCGGTACTGTATGTCAGCATTTAGCAAACCTAGCCCAAGCGACAAATAAGCCTGATTTTCTAAAATGTGGATTCCTTTAAGACAGACTTGATATGAATCATCTTTCAGTCTGTCTTTGTTGAATATAGCAAGCATTTTTTTAAATTTAATGATTTAAAATGTTGTTGAATATGGTTAGATTGGTTACATGCCAGTCCTATTAAATGAACATACTGCACCGATATGTGATGATTTATGACATATTTGTAATTCTAATTATACAGATTACTTCATTACGGTATATAAGTATTTTTACTTGTAATTTGTTACAATTTTCTTAAATTAATCGAAATATACTGGAATGGCTTTTTTCTCATAATAAACATCCAATCTCCAGAAGATATAAACCATGTGCTAGGTAGGCGGTTATTGATGATTCTAGTGGGTTTGTTTGTGTTTTTACCAGAGTGTAAGGGGTATTGTGTGGAACAGAGATGTCCCAAAGAAATGCAAAAAAGTATTATATTCAACCTACTACAGACCCATACTAACATACGCAGCTGGAGCGTGGACTACTACAAAAAGAGAGGAGAGTAGAATACAAGCCGCAGAGATGAAATTCCTAAGAGGTATAGAGGGCAAGACCAGAAGAGATAGAGTTAGAAATGAAGAGATTAGAGAAAGGACAGGAATATTGAAGCTGCAGGACAGGATAGAAACAACAAAGTTAAAGTGGTATGGACATATGATGAGAATGGGAGAGGAGAGAGTACCAAAGAAGACTTTCTGTGAAAAGATGACAGGGAAGAGACCACGAGGTAGGCCCCGGAAGAGATGGACAGATACAGTGTGGGAGTGTGTAGAAAAGAAGGGAGGAAAACCCGAAGATGTACTAAAATCAGGAGAGGAGTGGTGGAGAGACAGGCAACGATGGAGGTCCTTAATTCACAACCCGACCCAGGAAGCTGGAAACGGGAAATGAAGAAGAAGAGTGGGTTTGGTTGTAATTCTCTGTTTACTTCATTTTCATGTTAACGGTCCTGCAGTTCTACTCTTTGCTGCAAGACTTAACCTTTGTTGGCTGGCTGCGTGGCCCAGCGATAATGTTCTCGCCTGCTGTGCCCAAGATTGCAGGACCTAATCCTGGCGCAGCCAATTGGCATTTGAGGGATCGCAAATGCGAGGGAGCCATGTCAGTAGATTTACTGACACGTTCAAGATACCCTTCCGGGCAACATTCCGGCACCCCGACGTCTCTAAAAGCCACAGTTATCAAAAGGGACATAAAACCAATAACATTATTATTAACCTTTGTTGTCCAAATGGAAGTTTATTTGACCTCAATTTAGCTTTGATTCAAGTTACTGAATACAGTAAGTTAAAGCGAGGAGCACACAAGAAGGCTACACAGGGCACAGGGTTTTATGTCCCTTTTGATAACTGTGGCTTTTAGAGACGTCGGGGCGCCGGAATGTTGCCCGGAAGGGTATCTTGAACGTGGTCGTTTCTCTTACACGATTGCAGTTCATGGCACGTTGCCAAATGTCAGGAGAGAACAGCTGAATATGTGAATAGACTAGCATGGGTAGAGACAACATGGCAGTGAATATGACTCTGTCTCATTATGCTTAGAATGGTCTCTCTTACGCGCTCTCTATTATACTCTTTAACCGGCTGTGGTGGCCGAGAGCGCTAAAGCGCTACCTCATGCCTCCCTGGCATCGGGAGAGCATGGGTTCGAATCTCACCTTGGCCGTCCTGAAAATGATTTTCGTGGTTTCCCATTTTCACCACCAGGAAAATGCCGGGACGGTTCCTTTCAATAGGTCCACGGCCGATTTCCTTCCAATATCGCTTCCCTGACCCGTCCTAAAAAGAAAAGTACATGTCCATTGGCTGCATTAATAAAATTATAAAATTATTATAGTCTTGAGGAAAGTGCTATTGCTTGTGTTGTCACTTTGATTTTAAAATAGTTTGTATTTATGAGCAAAATCGAATTATTCAGGTATTTTAAGTGCAGCAATATTAGCAGTGTCTTGAAAATGTGTAGCAAATTAAGAGTCATTGGAGTCTGTCACAAAACCTGCCTTATTCCCCTGTGAATTTGTATTGATTTGTAGCTTCCTACTTTGAAGTGCTGAATTGAACACAAAGTTGCCCTTTGTCTACATAGCATATTTTGGAGTAAACCAATATCAAACATTGATTCCCTGCATCCAATGACTGGGAATACAAATCAGATGTGGCAAGTTTTGCTGATTCTTTTATTCTTCATTCTGTACATTTGTTTATGGACAAATTGAATTATTTTGGTGCTCAAGTGCTGCAATACTTTAAAGGAAGCTATCGTGATACATTTATGGATTTACAACCATTGGCAGCGAGTCATGAAATTCAATTCTCGGGCTCAAATAAGCAGTCTTAGAACTGTTACAACTTCCAATTCATTATGGTTTGTCTGAACCACTTACAAAATTTGTTCTTTAAAGAGCACTGAAGACCAAAAACCAAAGAAGTTGCATTTTGTTTACTTGATATTAAGACCTGCACACACACACACACACACACACACACACACACACACACACACACTACTGTAATTGGTGGATTATTTAGTCACTCGTCCATTGCTTGATTCTCATCGTATTTAGCAACAATACATGCTCCTTAGTTGCCAGTATTCTCACTTTACAATGGAGCAGCACTTACCAACTCATTTCCAGCAATAAGAACAAAGGAGTGGAAATAATGCTAGAGGAAAGATGCTCGCCTGTTGGTCTTGGCACAAGCTATATTATATCCTAATATTAATACTGTAAGTTTCTACCAACATGAACTTTATATTATAATATAGAAAATGAACTTCAGTCAAACATGGTTAGAATTCTAACTTTTCAAACTGTCCCATGACATTTCTACACATGAAGGTAGATTAGAATAAAACTATCAAGTATAGAAAATGATACAATAATTTTTCCACTACTGTGCCATAGTTCTTTAACCACAAAAGCATCTACTACCACTGTCGAAGTGTCTGACCCATGAGCAATTCTGTGGTATTTTCTAGTCATCCATCTGAAAATTGGCTTGAGGAGGTGTCCTTGGCTTCTGGCATCCCTAGCCTCATTTCTTAACATGAGCAGCTTAGATAGACCTCTGGCATGGTTTCAGGCATAAATACAATACAATCAACACACTATATTTATATCGGATAGAGTAGACAGAATCTCCATGCATAAACGATTATCTTCTCCTGCTCCTTCTATACACAGTACATAACATTTCTCGAACTGATAATGGTCTCACTTGGGTGCTGGAATATTGCCATGAATGGGTGTCTCGTATTTGTATTATAAGAAGTACGCCAATCAATATAACAGCTTAGGCTTTCACGGCCGGCGTTCATAATTAAGTACAAGTTTTTTGGGCTTGTAGGCCGTGGTCCAGACAGGACATCTCCCGACGTTTCACCGGAAACTCCTTTCCTTGGTCAGCAGTGGTGACCAAGGAAAGGAGCGGAACCCTGGAAAATGCCGGACGCAGTTTCCGGTGAAACGTCAGGAGATATCCTGTCTGGACCACGGCCTACAAGCCCGAAAAACTTGTACATAATTACACCAATCAATACTTATTAAAACGTATCTATTTTATGTATTAATGATGATACATGTTTCAACCTACGTTGAGGTCTTCTCCAGTCAGTAATAAAAATAGAAGATAGTTTATCAACAATGTTCTAATATGAATGTTGGGTAAGAAAATATATATATATAATAAATTTGTAATTGAAATAAATAATCAATCAAAATGGATTTCCTTACAAACAGAAATAAGAAATATTTCTATACCATTGTAATATTGTGTTTCACAGTAAAACCCTCAAAAATAGTCAGTAGATAAACAAGGAATTTAGAATATGAAATATAGTGTAAATATAGTCTTTCATATAAAATAAGAACGGCAAGCGGTAGTTTTGTTATTCGCTGCTACGGCGGCCTTGGCCGAGCTTGTGGCGCGCCATGGCCCCCTGCTGTTCTATTGAAAGCGCGTGCATAGTACATACGAGGGCTGGTTTTCTTTTGTGTTTTTTTTTTTTTTTTTTTTCAATTTCCGATGGACTGTATTAAAATAACAGATTGACATACCAAACTGATTTTACTACTAAATGTTTGCTTGTTTTATTCTTATGTCTCAACATAATCGCCAAAATGATCGAAACATTTGTTGTATCGTTACACCAGCTTTCCAATGCCCTCAGCAAAATATTCTGCCGCCACTGAGGTGGGTACATCTGGACAGTTTCCTGAAGTTTTTCCTTTCTGGCGAGGCGTTGCCGCCCAACCATGCCTTCAATTCTAAAAAAAGGGGGAAATCATTCACGACCACACTGTACCAACGTTACGATAGACTTTTACAAAGAATTCAAGTGTTTCAAGTTTTGGACCATCTAACGTTTAGTCCAAACCAGCACTGAATGATTTTCACCTTTTTCGAAATTTGAAGGTATGGTTGGGCGGCAACGTCTCGTCAAAAAGGAAAAACTTCAGGAGACTGTCCAGACGTACCCACCTCAGTGGCGGCAGAATATTTTGCCGAGGGCATTGGAAAGCTGGTGTAACAATATGATAAATGTTTCAATCGTTTTGGCGATTATGTTGAGACATACGAATAAAACAAGCAAACATTTAGTAGTAAAATCAGTTTGGTATGTCAATCTGATATTTTATACATCGGAATTTAAAAAAAACAGCTCTCATATTATGTACTATGCGCGCGCTTTCAATAGTACAGCAGGGGGCCATGGCGCGCCACAAGCTCGGCCAAGGCCGCCGTAGCAGCAAATAACAAAACTGCCGCTTGCCGTTCTTATTTTAAATGAAAGACCCTGTATATGTTAAAAATCTTGAAGCTGGCACACTATGTGGCGTGCAAATTTACCAGGTGACACCCAATTAGTGCGTTATACAACCTTGAATATGTTTAAAGTCTATTAATTAACATGAAATGTGTAACGAAGCTTCCTTGTTTGCAAGATGTGAAGCTGCAAGCATAAATGGAATGCAGAATATTCTATGGATCGAGTCCTTTTACTGCCAGGTATCGTGGACATACGCAGTTGTTAACAATCAACGTGTAAAGAAGTTAAGAAGCAAAAATTGACTTGATCAAACAGTGTTCTTTCTGATGAAACTTATGCCAACATATATGATTTGGTATTTTTCTCTTTGTTAGTATTGACAATGTTAATATACATAGGTTGCTTTTTTAGTTTTGGCAAGTATGTTATAAATTGATAAATAACACACTTACATGGTTCCAAGTTTCATAGGCCCTCGAAGTAGTCTCCAGCACTGCGTACAACGTGTTTCCAGCGACGCGGGAGCCATTGGATTCCGTTGGCACTGCCCAATCTATCGATGGTGCGAAGAGAGCGCTCGGCAGCCTGCACAACATCTCCAATTGTAGGGTAGCGGTTCCCGCGCAGTGGGTCCTTCATCTTCGGGATGAGATCAAAGTCGCAGGGACTTAAGTCGGGAGAGCAGGGGGATCATAGAGCACCTCCCAGTTCCAGCGATTCAACAAAGCACACACAACTCCTGCTGTGTGTGCCCTAGCATTGTCATGCAGAACGATAGGCGGAGTATCGATGTGGTGTCGCCGTTTCCTTCTGAGAGCTGCTAGGAAATGGTCTTGCAGAAACGAGCGATAGTATGCCGCATTAACGGTTTGCCCTGGGGGAACGGTATGTTTTATGATCACACCATCCTAATCATAGGCAAGAATCAACATTACCTTCACATTGGTGGGGGTTTGTCGAACTGTTTGTTTTCATGGTGATCCGTGGTGCCGCCACTCATTTGATTGGCGTTTCAACTATGGCTCATAAGATTTGGCCCACGTCTCATCAATGGTTATGATACGCCGTAAGAAGTCCTCTCCTTAGCGCTCATAACGCTGCAAGTGCGTACGAGAAGCGTCATATCGGTACCGTCTTGCCCGAGCACTCGCCCACGACTATTCATCTAACAGGCGCCACTGCACACGAATGGGGGAGGGGACGGACAAGGTCATGTGCTCTAAGGGAGGGGATACAGGTTAGCAACATTCCGTAACAATGGCAGAGTCCAACACCGTTGTAACATAAAGCAGCAGCATCGTTGCCAAAACTGTTTGGTGTTCTACCTTGCTATATCTTATATATTTCCCGTGGCTCATAATCACAAGATTCATGGTCACGTAAAACTACAATCTTCATTTTTTTTCTTATATATTTATGAAGAGGTGTGGTATGAATTGGTTGTTTCAATTTGAATATTTTATTTGTTATTTATCTTTTTACTTGTTAAAACTATATGGTTTCTTCTATCAATACGGATCTATAATTAATACTTTGCTATCATGGCAAGTGTATTTGCATTTCATATTTGTATGCCCTTAATTCCTGACCATTTATGCCAGGGTTTAGTCCTGTAACCTTAGGCACAGCCGATGAGTGTATAATCAGATGTGCCACCTAGAACGTAGGAGGGAGTATTGGTACAGATCCTTATTTCGATATTCTAGTGGCCTGACACTGCATAGCTGCAAACCTAAAACTAAAAATAAAATTGATTAGAAAAGAAATATGAGATAGGTATGAAGAATCCGAAGGATGGAAGGTTAATGATTTGCCTTTGCTCCTTCTCTTCTGTCGTGAATATATGTGGACGTTTTGTATCTTGGCAACTCTTTGTGTGTGCTTATAACAGTCACGGTTTAGTTACTAGCATTCATAGTTGTTACCCCTGAGGATTGGGCTCGATTTCTGGCTTGGCCAAGAAATTTTATTTTGGTCTGAGGGCTGGAGCAGAGTACATGTAGCCTTTGCAGGCAGAACTGAGAGGAGTTGGGTTTGATTCCCACTTCAGCCATCTTAGAATTGGATTTTCTGTCCTTACCCACTTCTACTCACGGCAAATGCCAGGATGGTTCCTAACTTAAGGACATGGCAACAATAACACAAGTTATCAGACTGTGCTCAGGGCTGATGACCATGATAACCAAATCCCTAAATGAAATAACTACAATCTCAGGGTATATCTTTTATTGTCACATAATTTTGTGGTTTACCATTTCAACTTCAGCTTGTGCTAGGACAAGTCCACATATGAACTTCAGTTCATATTTTATACATTAGTGCAAACACTACATCAACACATATTGTGTTTGGATTCACTCTTATTATATTCTGGTCTCACCTTCAGGCCGTTTTGACAGCTCACGGACCTGCATCGGGTGCGTTTGAAATCTCGTCTGCTCTGACATACGGTACTCTCTCAATGACACGTTGCCTAGAGAGAAGACCTCCTTTTTGGATTTCCAACTCGGGAGCACCATTGCAATAATCTAATGGGCCTCCCAAATCTCCGCATTCAAGAAACCCATTTTAAGCTTGGCCTGTTCTTCCTTCGTTTTTGGTGATGTATTCGATTTATTCAGTAGCCAGCTGTCTTACCACCAGCAGGAATTATAAACAGCTAGACCCTCAATAATATCAGCAATCTTCAACAGACCACATTATACTTAGTGAAGTGATTTCATAAGAATAAACATTATGTAATATTTTCAGGGTCATAAGGACCCAACGTGAACATTGCAAATTATTTTGCCGACATGCACTTTGAGTGGCCTAAATTTTAATATGTTATTTTAATGTGTATTTTATCATATGTCTGTTCATACTTATATCGCCATATCATTCCTCATTTGTATCACATTCATCCTCATCCATTTCTTTCACTCATTTCATGTTAGACTTAACTTTTAAGATATTTTTAATGATATTGATAAGTGCTTCTCAATGTATGGCAGATTCTCTGTTCCTTTTATTATACTTCACTCTTATTTTCAAAAAATTTCTTTGGCGAATAGTCTGTAAAACATTTAAAGACAGCTGAAAAAGTTGATCACTACTAGTATTGTCTCTGTGGACACAAATGAAGGTGCTAAAACAAGGCTTGCTATGTTCACATACATTGGTTAATATATGTTCCCCTCTGTTGTAGGAGTTACTCTTCTGTGAAACATGTGATACTGTCTTCTGTACGCTGTGCACTGGTGGATCACACAGCACTGCAGCAACAAGTTGCGAGCATACTATTATTCCATTCTCCATTGCCATTAAACGCATGTCAGAAATATTGCTCTACAAAGCTAATGAATGCATCTCCAAGGTACAGTAACTGTTAAATCATTTCTTAGATACTAAATACTGTAGAGGGATAACATTCTTCTTAACATTCATTTCAGGCAGTTCAGATTCTTTTTTTGAAACTTCTGAACAGACATTTCCATCTTCCTTGTTCTAATAGCATTTTATGATCTTCGATGTTGCCCATTTGAAATATGATAGCCAATGGCCAAGTTAGGAATTACTGTCGACCAAAATATTATGTGCCCTCGAGTTTGAAGGTTGTTTGTGAAGTAACTAATAGACCTACGTAAAATCCAATAACATCCTCATTTTCGTTGTTCTATTTTACGTTAGTTCATTTAGGTTTGGAATTTTTAATTTATATTTTAATATTTTTTATCGCAGTTGGAACACACAAAGTGCCCGTTTTTAAGCGTGTTTTAACCATGCGTCACATTTAAGAATTATTATCTCACAAACCCATCATCAGATCGAATCCAAATTTTAACACAATATACAGGGTCATCAATTTAAGTCTCGCATCCGATACCGATCACAGCGCGGCAAGCTCTCGCGCTGACACCCGCTCGCTGGCCGGTAAAAAGTGCGCGACTTCTCCCCACTACTTCACGTCAACATACAGTCATTTAATAGCAATTTCTAGTGAAAATAATTATCTACAAACTTACCTGCTTTTACAAGAAATGTTCAAAGTGTTGTCTGTCAGCTCGCAAGCATGCCTGGCACCTCGTAAACAAGTTTCTAGACACACGGCGAATTTCTTCCTGGGTGACGTTCATTATAACTTGGCGAATATTTTCTTTTAACTCCTCATTTGTGTGAGGATTGTTTGCATATACCTTTCCTTTCAGCATTCCCCAGAGGTAATAATAATTCTTAAATGTGACGCATGGTTGAAACACGCTTAAAAACGGGCACTTTTTGTATTCCAACTGCGATACAAAATATTAAAATATAAATTACAAATTCCAAACCTACATGAACTAACGTAAAATAGAACGACGTAAATGATGATGTTACTGGATTTTATGTAGGTCTATTGGTTACTTCACAAACAACCTTCAAACTCGAGTGCACATAATACTTTGGTCGACAGTAATTATTGTTTTCATCTGCTGAGCTTGTGTTTGTGCAGCATTTTACTCTTTTCCCCACTAATCTACAAAAAAAGAACGGCATTGCAGCTTTGCTTATTGGCAGGGCTATGATTTACATGTATTTGCATATTTCTTTATTACAATGATATACATATTTACTTAACTTATCTGCATCGATTATGTTGTCCTCTATTCGAATGAAACAAATTTATTTGACATATTTCCCATATTTATGACATGGGTACATATTTACATGTAAAATAAATATTTTTCCATATTTAGTGATTTCTAATGCAATATTTGTTTATATTTTATTCGTAGGTATACATAATGGGGTTTGAAGCCAGTTTTCAGTTTTGCCTTAGTAAACAAAAGTTTGGTGCTTTTTATTCGGTCAACACGAATGTAGCCAAAAGAGTTGGGTTATACCCTAATCCTGAAAGAAATTACATGAGATTAATAAATACATACATACACTAGGATGCCAGTTTCAATCGTCAAGCGATCATCATCAGATCCATTACACTTAGGCTATAAAATCTATGTTTGACAATACGGGTGAAAATATTTACAATATGTACACTTGCAGTATGTAGTTGCAGTATTGGTAATGCAACTTGTCTGTATATGTTAGTTGTTATCTATATGATGTTTGGTGAAATGCTACAATGGCGATAGAACTCCGGAATTTGTCTGTTTGGAGTGACTATGTGTTTGTTGTGAATGGTCAATTTTGATTATACTGTATAGTATAGGCTACTTATCTGGTTGGATGTCTTCCGCACTAACAACAGCGAGCAGTTTCAACATCACTCGTGCACTAGTAACAGGCGACTGAATTGGTATGTTATCTTGCTGAACTGGTTTTCCCTCCCTTCCTATGTGCTGTCTGTATTAAGTGCATGCATACCCTTGGTGTGTTGCCAAGCCTAGACATAATGTATGTTATTGTATTCAGGACGGTCTTCAACTATTAAAGACCGTGGATCAATCCTCGCAACGCATTTATTAATCTCATGTGATTTCTTTCAGGATTAGGGTATAACTCAACTCTTTTGGGTACATTCGTGTTGACCGACTGAAAAGCACCAAACTTTTGTCGTAGGTATACCGTAAAAATACAGTATATAGAATTGTTGATTTCAGTGACAGTGTGGAATAAAGATGTCCCACAAAAAAGCAAGGAAGTGTTATGCAGAAGCTACTATATCCCGATACTGACCTATGCTTCAGAAACATGGATAATGAAGAAAAGAGACATAAGCAGAATACAGGCAAGTGAAATGAAGTTCCTGCGAAGTAGGATCGGAGTAACAAGAAGAGACAGGGTGAGGAAGGAAAAGGTCAGGGAAATAGTGAAGGAGGAGCCCTTGCAAGGTAGGATTGAGACATCAAGATTGAGGTGGTATGGACACTTAAAGAGAATAGAAGAGAAGAAGATTCCCAAGAAGATACATGAGATGCAGATGCAGAAGAAACGACCAGGGGGAAGACCAAGAGATAGATGGCTGAAAGGAGTGGAGGAATGTGTCAAGAAGAGAGGCGAGGACTGGACCAGAGTGACAGTGGAGAGGTGGTGGGAAGAAAGGACTAAGTGGCGAGGCTTATGTTCCAAGCAGACCCAGCCTGGGGCTGGAAACTGTTAAAGATGATGATGATGATGATGAGTGACAGAAAATATGGCAACACAGGACAAGTTTCCAGTAAAATTGATTTTGACCAAAGAAAGATTTCTTAAGTATGTGACTGTAACAATAGCAAGTATCCCTTCGAATCAGGTACTAGTGATTATAAAAATAGACCTGGACCTTGAGATGAGCAAGTTTTCAAGAAAGACAAGTTTTGAGGAAATGTGGAATGTAAAGCTAGAATCAGATATACAGGGTGTATCTTAATTATACCGACCAAAAAAATCAGGGACATTCTGCGTGTTATGTAAAACACAATGCCGCAATCGGATTGGCGGAGAAAATTTTTCCTTTCAAGAAAATGAGGTAACTTTGTTACTTCCGGGCGGTGATTCAAATCTACGAACTCGCCGCATTTGCTGAGCCACAGTGCAAGCTGCTGGCCACTGCTGTGCTTTAAGCAAGGGAAGGGAGTGTGATAGAAGGAGACAGAGATATGCTGGCGGGAATGCACAAGTTTCCTCGTTCGCCTCGGCTTGTGCTCTGGCTCAGCATATACGGCGAGCCCGTCAAATTGAATCACGTGCCCGGAAGTAGCAAAGTAACCTCATTTTCTCGAAGGGAAACATTTTCTCTGCCAATCCGATTGCCGCATCGTCTTTTACATAATACGCAGAGTGTCCCTGTTTTTTTTTGTCGGTATAATTAAGATACACCCTGTATCTCCTGATGATACTGTGAATTTTAAACATGCGCCAATCACCTCATGTGCGGTAGAGTGAACCTTCAGCCAATACAAATCACTTATACGAGACAACAGGAGAAGCTTAAAGTTTGGAAATTTAAAACAACATTTAGTGGCATATTATTATGGTAGCAGAAATACTCAATGGATGGATGGATGGATGGATGAATGAATAACAAATAAAAAGTGAAATGGAGAAAGAAAATTAAATAATTTAATTAATGAATCCAGTATTTTTAATGCATTTTTGTAGGATCTAAAAGTAACAAAATGTAGTGTTTAGTGGTTAAATTAATTTTATTGTCCGTATTTTGCAAAATATAATCACATATACATGTATTATGTACATATTTTGACACTTTTTAGTACATATAAATCCTAGCCCTGCATATTGGCAATCACATCTCAAAAGGGTGATACTGGATACTGGATACAGATAAAACTTTAAAAGTGAAAACCCAACACACAATTTAAAGAAGTTACAGCAGGGTAATAACTAAATGTCACGAAGAGAGAATATATGTAAATAAAGGATTCTTGTTGAAAAATCTGCGATTTCTCAGTACCATACATAAGAATGTTGGTACAGTAAATCTTGCTGAAAGCTGAACATGAATAAAGCAGAAACTGATCCAATGTGAACGAACTTTATGGTCCCGGTGCTCTTGGTATGCTTTTGCATCTTATTTATGTTGTGTAAAGCATAATCTGTTCAACGCAGGAACGGAAACAAGTTATCGATATAATTGTTCCAATCTTACTGTGTAAAGTGGAATTTATGCCTTTGCTGTGTAATTTATTTAGGCACATCTAGTACTGCAGACATATTGCTGCTCTAAGGGGGGGGGGGGGGGGGGGGGGTGGATTTCCCAATTCCTGGAAGAAAGGGATTTACTCCCTCTAATTTGCCTGACCCCTCCCGCCGGTACCGTCACCTTGCAGAAGGCAATCAAGTATTGCCGGGTGTTTGGAGGCTTGCGAGCTCAAATGATCCTTGGGGCTATGCCAGCGGGAGATTCGGCTCCTGGTAGAGCCACCCAAGCTGGACAGGCCTAAGGTGATGAGCCAGACTAAGAGCGGTACCCTGGTCCTCCAGGTTGGGGATTGGGCGTGGGGCTAACAACCCTACCCCGGAAAAAAACACTTGTTACGGAACCAAAGGACAAAGGAAACCGGACGGATGAAATGGATAAACGACCTTGGCAACGGAAATGGTACATGAATTGGTATTTTGGGACATGGAATGTAAGAACACTGAGTAAACCTGGAGGATTACGGAACTTGAAGAAGGAAATGAAGAAATATAATATAAAGCTGGCAGCAATACAAGAGGTATAATGGAATGGAAGTGGAATACTTGCCATGGGGACACACACCCTGTTCTATAGTTGTGGGAACAGAGGATATGGAGGGACAGGTTTTCTTATTGATAACGAGTATAAAAATGTTATACTAAATTTTAAGCCAGTTAACGAAAGGATGTGTGTATTAAGAGTGAAAGCCCGTTTCTTCAATATATCCTTCATATGTACATATGCACCAACCGAAGATGCAGAGGAGGAAGAAAGGGATCTTTTCTATGAGCAGCTGGAACAGGTACTAGCACGAGTGGCAAAGCATGATGTTAAGGTTGTTATGGGGGACTTTAATGCACAAGTGGGAAGAGAAATTGCCTACAGGAGTACAGCGGGAAAGGAGAGTTTACATGAGGTGGTCAATGATAATGGTGTTAGACTGATTGATTTTGCTATAGACAGTAACATGCTTATCAAAAGCACATGGATGCAATGGAAGGATATAAGGAAAGTGACATGGTGCTCCCCTGATCGGATCACAGAAAACCAAATTGATCATGTGCTTATAGATAGACGACATGCCTCAGATGTGTCGGAAGTGGATAGCTGTCGAGGAGCAGACGGAGATAGTGATCATTTTCTGATAAGAGAGATTAAGAGAGCTGTTATACATAGGTTTGATGATGCTAAATTAAGAAAGAATGAAAGCATAGCTCAGCAATACACAATGGTTTTGACAAATAAGCGTAATGAAGTGGAAGAGAAGCAAGGAGAAAGTATAGAAGAACAGTGGCAGACGGTCAAAGATATAATACAAAACACGGCAGAAACTGTGCTGGGCAGAAAGAAGAAACTGAGGATGCAGGATTGGTTTGATGAAGAGTGTAGAAAGAAGATTGAAGAAAGGAATGATGCAAGAAGAAGAATGTTACAAAGAAGAACAAGAACTACTGTAGAGGAATATAGGGAGAAGAGAAAAGAAGCAGACAAGGAATGTAGAAAGAAGAAGAGAGATTTTGAGAAACAGTGGATTGAGGAGTTAGAAGAGACGGCTCAGGAAACCAGAGAGTTCTATTCAAGGGTTAAAGATATAAAGAAAGGATTTCAACCCAGAGCAGCTTTCTGTAAAGATAAGGAGGGCAACTTGATTGGAGGTAAAGATGATATGTTAAATAGATGGGTGGAGTATTTTAGTGAATTGCTGAATGCGGAAATTGGATATGAAGGTGAGGTAGAAGTTGGACAGAAGGAGGAGATGGGACAGGAACAAAATGAAGTAGAGACGGACATGGAATCAGTCAAGGAACCCACATTGGAAGAAGTTGAAAATGGTATTAAGGCCCTAAAAAATAATAAGGTGCCGGGAGAAGATAACATCACAGCAGAAATGATAAAATATGGAGGGGAAGAACTAACAAGACGGTTGAATAAGATCATGGTAGAGATATGGCAAAAGGAGCAAATGCCAGAGCAGTGGAACATAGCAATACTCTGCCCTATACATAAGAAACATGACAAAGCAGAGTGTGGTAATTATAGAGGGATAGCATTGCTGTGTATTGTGTATAAAGTTGTAGCAAAAATTATAGCTGGAAGGTGGAGAATATATGTAGAGGAATATCTAGGAGATTACCAGTGTGGCTTCAGAGTTAATAGATCTACTACGGACCAGATTTTTACCATCGGACAGATCCTAGAAAAATGTTAAGAGTTCAACATTGATGTACACCAACTGTTTATAGATTTTAAACAAGCATATGATAGCATTAAAAGGAATCAGTTATGGAAGGCAATGGAAGAGGCAGGAATACCTAATAAATTAACAAAAATTGTACAAATGACTTTGGAAAGAACAATATGTAAAGTAAAGGTTGAAGGTATTCTATCAAATACCTTTGAAGTTAACCAAGGATTACGACAGGGTGATGTTCTCTCCACCTTACTGTTTAACATTGCCTTGGAGAATGTATTGCGAAGGATACAAGAGGGCAATGCAGGAGGAACATTGCTTAACCGAGTGATGCAAGACCTTACTTATGCAGATGATATTGATTTATTATCTAGGAGGAAACAGGATTTGGAAGAGAAGCTAAGGAAATTAGAGGAATACGGGGCAGAGATTGGATTGACGATTTATCAGTCAAAGACGAAGTATATGCTAACATCTAGGAGAAAATATAATGAATTAGAGAAAAATGTGAAACTGAATGAGAAAGAATATGAACGCTGTAAAAATTTTAATTATTTAGGGTCAATGATAGCTGAAAACAAGGACATGAGAGAAGAAATACATGCAATGATAGCAGCTGGAAATAGGAGTTACTATGCTTTAAGCAAAGTCTTTAAATCAAGAAGTCTTAGTAGAAATCTGAAGCTGACTGTATATCGTACGGTAGTGAGACCTTTGGTGATGTATGGTTCGGAGACTTGGACCATGACACATGGTGATGAGGAATTGTTAAGGAGATGGGAAAGAAAAATACTTAGGAAAGTATATGGACCAGTAAAAGAGGGTGAATTCTGGCGAATCAGAAATAATATGGAGATAAGAGAGTTGTATGGTAAGCCAGATATAGTAGTGGAAATAAAAAGTAGTAGACTGCGTTGGTTGGGACATGTAGAAAGAATGACAGACAACAGGGTAGTAAGGAAGGTCTTCAATGGGAAGCCAGGAGGACGGCGTGTGAGGGGAAGACCTAGGACTAGATGGCTGGACAACGTGGAGGAGGATCTGAGAAGGATGGGAGTCAGAAGATGGAGAACCAAAGCAGTCAACAGGGAAGAATGGGTGGAGATTGTCCGGGAGGCCCAGGCCCTACAAGGGCTGTAGCGCCAAGGAGTAAGTAAGTAAGTGTAATTTGCCTGACCGTTGCGATTGTGAAAAAACTTGATTTTCTTTGAAATTACCTCATAGACTATCAGTAGATTTGTGTCAATTGTAAATGATGGCCAGGTTGTACAGGCCATTGACATTGAACGAAAAGGTGAAACTTATTCAAGCAAGTGAAAGGGAAAAGTTATTTGTGCGTGAAATTACATTGCGTTTTTGATGTGGAGGAACCAGAGTTTATGAGACATTAAAATATACAGACGACATTACTAAGCAGTGGATGGAGGGTTATTGACAAATGAAGAGGAAAGCTTAAATAAGAAAAACAGGCAAGGAAGAAACGATTTAGTTGGTAATGGTTCATCCATGCTCATTCGAAGAACCTTCCGGTTAGCAGACCTATGGTATAGAATGAGACTCTCACTGTTACTAAATGACTCGGAAACACCAACTTTGGTTTTCAAATATTCCCGAAGGAAATATGATGTTAGTTTCCATTTGAGCGGATGTATTATCAAATAATATAATAAGATGGTCCGGTTAGCTCAAATTATAATTGCCAGCGTTTCGCCTCAGTGTACCATTGGGTTCGTCAGTTTGTATGGTACACCTCACCAAGACGCGTGGCTAGCACATACTGAGAAGGTCATTACAAGACACAAAATACATGTAGTATTGACGTCACGAGCAATGCCCATGTGCTACGGGAGTCAAACTCCCTTTCACAAAAACAATTAACCTTGGTAATCCAATTAGGATTTCAAATATACCTGAAGGAAATATGATGTTAGTTTCCATTTGAGTGGATTTATTATCAAATGATATGATAAAATGGTCCGGTTAGCTCAAATTATAATTGCCAGTGTTCGTGAGATGTACCATACCAACTGACGAGCCCAATGATACACTGGGGCGAAACGCTGGCAATTATAATTTGAGCTAACCGGACCATTTTATTATATTATTTGATAAAACACCAACTTTAAAACATCAAGTTGGTGGCCGGACGGTCAAAACAAAGCACAATATTGTATGGAATGAAGTATGTAGGGTGTCAAAAGGCGTGGATGGAATTGCATTGGTCGAGTGGAAATCGAAACTACAAAACTTAACCTATGGCTACGAATATAAAGACATCAACGAAACAGGGTTTCTTTTGCGCCTTGCCTTCGAAGTCACTTGTGCCTTGTGCGTAAAAAAGTGGTGTAAGTAAAATGTTGAAAGAAAGACTAACATTTCTACTGTGTGGTAACGTGGAGGGGGAAGTGCACTGCCACTGGCAATCAGTGAAACCAAGGTGTTTGAAAAACTTCTAGTAGTGGGAAATCCTGGATGGCCAGTACTCCATTGAAAAAATGGTTGAACGGATTGAACTCTAGGATGGAAAAGAAAAGTCACTAAGTGAACCTTTTCCTCAATAATGCCACTTGGCACCCACATTTGATGCTTTCCAATGTCAAGCTGGTCTGGTTTCCATCCAATACAATCAGTGTTGTTTAACCTATCGACCAAGGAGTGATTTGTACCTTTAAGACTCACTACAAGCATTATTGATGCAGTCTATGATCATACAACACGTACTCGCTTGTACGCTCTGTTTCCATACTGAATCGGTTTGGTGATGAAGCAGATGAAACTTCAAAAGGTCGTAAAGTGCATCGCAAAAGTGGGATTTGCAGAATCTGGTTACAACAGAACATGTGAAGAAGTGAGTGAAAATGAGCGACGAGTCTATCATGATTACACAACTACGCAGATGTACGTGGTATTAAAAACTTGTGCAACATAGAACTGAATGGAGATAGTGTCTTTTGTGGTGGGTTTCAAGATCGTTAATTACTGCTGTGGGTGCATATTGATTGCCTGATTAATTGGTTCACAGCAGGTACAATCACTGGGAAACAAATCACACTTGATATTATCGTGTTGGAAGCCATTTTCCAGTGTTGCCTTAGTGATCGAAATTTAATGTTTTTCAGTTGGTCAACACGATTGTACCCAATTGTAATGGGGGATTCCCTAATCCTGAAAAAAGTTTACATAAAATTAATAAATACATGTGTTTTTTTTTTTTTTTTTTTTTTTTTCAGGATTAGGGAACCACCCATTACAATTGGGTATAATCGTGTTGACCAACTGAAAAACATTAAATTTCGATCACACTTTGTACATGTTTGGTGTTGATACTGAAGAAACATCTGCTGATGAACTTGATAATAGGCAGCTGAGAGTTGTATAAATCTGAGATCCTGTCACAAATTAGGATACTTGTGCCAGCTCCTTGTCGGTTGAGGTGCGTGAAATATAAATCTGTGGTATTCTTGTTAAAAGTTAGGATACTTACGCATGTTCCCTGTTGATCGCAGCTCACTCAAGCACAAGATGCAGTGGCACAGGAGTTGCATCGATTGGAACGTGCTACAGAACATTGCATGGACCATGTGAATCGTACCTTTGCGGATGCATCGACACTACTAGAACAGCGCCGCCAAGAGATGGTGACAGCAGTGGGACTTGCGTGTGAGGAGAAACGTAAAGTCTTGGAGGAGCAGCTCACCCTCATCGAGGGGGAGAAAAACAAGGTAAGGTTGTGCTTGAGACAGGGGCGTATATATTCTTTTTTATTTCGCGGGGTTCCCAATCGAGAGTTAGGGGGCATGGTATAGCCCCCAAAGAATAGGGGGTCCGGGGTTCTCCCTGGCGAAACTTTTGTATAATTTGGTACAAAATGATGAATTTTAAGGCGATCTGGCATCACTTTTTCTACCAATTTGTTGTGATGTTTTATGTTTGGTTAATGTCAAACACAACTAAGACCAGTTTATGATACTTTTTATCAATACAATCATCTTGCTCACTTGATAGTGTTTACATGGAAAGACTTAACATTACTGTTTTGATTTACAACTTACACTATAATACAGGCGCGGATCTAGAGTTTGGTTTTGGGGGGGTCAGAGAATCGATCTCGAGTTTGGCTTGGGGGGGGTCAGAGAATCGAAATTGTTAAGAAAAATGGTATCACTAAAAACGCAATCACAAAATAACCAAACGTACAAAACCAGACCAATTTTTTTGCAAGCTTCATGGATAGAAATTTGATGCGTTTAGCGCACCAAAAATATTCGTACAAATTGCAACGGCGTGTTTTGCGACTTTTACATCGAGCTTCGAGAAAAGGATCAAGGTACGTAACAGTTTCGGCAAGTCTAGTTGGTACCGACAAAGGAAGAAAGTCACAGCTTAAATTGCCAACCAAGCTTGCAGTTTGGACGTCGGCAAAAATTTTTTGTGCGAAAAAAGCCCCAGTTTCCTATCCGTGCATTACTGCACATTCATCGTGACATCACTATAAACATCGATTAGGTAATCACAAGGTTTGCTAAACAAAATAGACGAGTTGATTTTGTTGTATAACTAATAGTTTTTATACAAGAGGTTAGAAGTTGTAAATATGTACACTTGTAACAGAACATAATAATTCCAATAAATATAATTCAGTATTGAATAAAATGAAAAAAAAAAACTGTTTTTCAGTTAAAATTCGTTAAGTTTTATTTGTCTGGTAATTGTGTTTTCGTTTTTTGAGTTTGCAAAAAAAGTTGGTCTCCGTTTGGGGGGGGGGGGGGGGGTCATGACCCCCGTGACCCCCCCCCCCCCCCCCCCCTTGAATCCGCGCCTGCTATTATATAAAGTCAAGGTTTCTTGAAGCATTACCAAATCGGTTTATAACTTCATCAGTGAGATGTAGGCCTATGTCTCTGTGAATAGAAAACAATACTAGACCGTTGAGTCTGTTTTCAGAAGTAGAATTTCTTATGTATGTTTTCAACCAACTCAAATTCCGTTCGGCAGTACCGGTAGCTACCGAGAGAGAGGAAAATTTGCCAAAAGTTTGATAAGGGTTTAAAAATTTGGGGATTTTTTTTTTGTCAAACGCTTAAAAGGCACTTGTTGCTGTTCTTGGTACTTTCATAAGAGCTAAGGCACTGGAGGAGAGTAATAAGAGGTTATGTTGTTACCCATAAGATCAGAGCAAACTGATTGTCACACTGCTTACATCGCTCTACCGTCGCCTTGCTTTTCAGCGTTGCCATACATCGCTCAGTAACAATAGTACATGATAAGTATGAGTATATTAGTTTTTAATGTTTTAATTCATAAACAAATAATATATGTGACAAAAATTTCGGGGGCGGGCCCGGCCCCCCCCCCCCCGGCTTGAGATTATGTAATTGGAGTACTTTTCCCCCCTAGCCTAATTATAACGTCCATCACAAAGTTTTGATGCAAAAATGTGGCTGTTGTTTAATATTGTAATGTTTCCTGTTGGCAGTGCATACCTACCTCATAAGCTTATTTTTGTATCCCTGGCAGAGAAGAATGCATTTTATAAAGCAGTGAAAGGAAAATATGTGATCCAATCGGTAAGGCACATGGTTGTGGGAATGGACCTCTGCACAATTGGTTGCTGATCATTGTTTTAATGTACAGTGAGAGCCTTCCCTATAGAACGGCTGCTTTGATGCGCCGCGTGACGGCCAGCGCACTGTGGCTAGTCTCCTGTCAAGCAAGGCTCTGGCGCTCTCAGCAGCGTAGCACCCAACTAAATAAACTCTTTTACACTTTTTAATGTATTTTTAATAATAATAATAATATCATATGACCTCTGGTGCCGGGAGCAAGCTTTGTTATTTGACACCCAAAGGGTAGCTTGCATGTCAAATTTCATTGTTCCTTCAAGCACTATGAAAGTCTAGGAGGTTAGATATCTAAGCTCCTTGAACACTATAGCGCATTCTAGTAGAGAAATTAGGAACTTTTTGTTGGCGGAAACTCCCGAGATTAATTTTGCCATTATGAACATGGCCTGCTGAATTCAAATGGGTTCTTTGACATGCCAACATCGTATGACATGGTGTCGTAATTTTTGCCGCCTTTCAAAAATCACTTACCACGGCCAGGAGCAAACCTGCAAGCTTGGGTTAGTAGACAGACACGTTGACCACTCGCCCACCGTGGCAAGCAATGTATTTTTAATGTATCATCATTTCTTACAGTTCACGCCACGGTTTTTGGCCGGTCAGTCCCAGTTTCGCAGTCGTACAGAGGACAGTCTGCGAGCCTCACGCATGTGCAATTGATACGCGAGTTTTTAGTTGCACGGAAAGCAACTCTTGTATCAATTATACATGTCTTAGGTTTATCACCTGTCCTCTGTACGACTGCGCAATCGCAACTCACCGGCCAAAAACTGTGGCGTGAACTGTACATGAATTTCAGAGTAGTTGCTAGAAATGCTGTCCTTGATTTTCTAAACACACGTTGCACCAACGTAGGAAGTACATGGCCATTGGCTGCATTAATAAAAATAAAAAAACTCTCTGAACTAAGATCTTGCCAGCTGGGAATGTAATCAATGCTATGACCGCATGCGGTGATTCCCAACACGCTGTTATGTAACGGTAGATGCTAGTTATGTGGCGTTGACTCAACACTCTCCGCGCGTCACACGGGCCGGCCAAGCTCTGCTCCATAGGGAAGGCTTTCGCTGTATAAATAAGAAGTACATTACCAAGGATGCCGGCCCCGTGGTGTTGGGGTAGCGCACCTGCCTCTCACCCGGAGGCCCCGGGTTGGATTCCCGGCTCCGTCAGGAATTTTGAAACTGACGTGAGGGTTGGAACGGGTTGCACTCAGCCTCGTGAGGACAATTGAGTAGCTGTCTAACGGTGAGGCAGCGCCCCGATCACAAAATCCAAGATTAACGGCCGAGGGGGACCCGATGCGCTGATCACGCGTCACCCCAATATCTGCAGGCCAAATGGCTGGGCAGCCGTCGCTTGGTCGGCCTAGGCCCTTCATGGGCTGTATAGTGCCAGGGGTTGACATTACCAAGGTATTTGAAATATGGTATTTGTCATGGCCCTTTGAATACCTAATGAGGTGTTTCAGCTATTAGGTCATGATGTGTACATAAAGTACAAGCCATCAAGATATTAATCAGAGAGTTCAATGGTGAAAAGAGCATTGGGCAGGAAATCCGAAGGTTCCTGATTCATGTCCAGGTCGTGCTACAGGTAGCATGTGACATATACTGTAATGGGAACCGTTGGGCTATAACTTGTGGTATGGGAGGTAACAGTAGAGAGTTTTCCTCTGCAGACCATGCATGGCGAGACAGACTTAACAGAGTCGAGGTCAGCTCTTAATCCATCCCTACATGCAACCTTAGTGATTAGCTACATTTTTAGCCTAATTTTCACATTTTGCAAAAATGAGGAAAAAGAAGACTTATGAGATCGGGCAAATGTGTGTCTGTCTGTCCTTCTGTCTGTCCTGTCTGTCTGTCTGTCCTGTCTGTCTGTCTGTCTGTCCTGTCTGTCTGTCTGTCTGGCTGGCTGGCTGGCTGTGTGTGTGTCCCCACGTAACAACTCCTAAACGGCTGCAGCAATCGAAACAAAATTTGGTAGGAGTAAAGATCTATACCTGAATATCTCACGGCCATATTTGAAAATGATGTCAGTGCTATCAACTGCTGAAAAATCGCAATTGAAATTTGAGCTCCATGTTGGATATCTTGGAAGGTATGAAGGGGAGCCATTTCAAAACTGGCACACGTATAGATAATAATATTGCAGTTTAATATCCAGGAGGCCATACATGGCAGTGTTGCCAAAATGATTATAAGCCTGCTCATAGGTCCAAATTTTAAATGCATATAATTTCTACACTATCAATTGGATTTCAACCAAATTTCGTATGTGCTATGTGTGCATAAACAGATATGACTAAGCGTATTCTTAAGAGCCACCAGGGCTGCCAACTGTTAATAAATGCTCCCATTTTTTTAAATATCCAAATACTCATATATCAGAAAGTATGCAAGCCGACAGCTTTAAACTATGCACATGTATAGTACCTGACATTCTATATTAATTTGGAGTAACTTATATACGTCAGTGCTACCAACATGATTCTAAGCCTGCTGAGAGGTCCAACTTTAAATACATGTAATTTCTATACTATCATTTGGATTTCAACCAAATTTCGTGTGTGCTATGTGTACCATAACAGATATGACTATGCCGATTCTTAAGAGTAACCAGGGCTGCCAACTGTTAATAAATACTGTCTCTATTTGTGTTACCCTAATATCGATATATCAGATAGTATGTAAGCCAATAGCTCTAAACTTTGCACACGTACAGTACCTGGCATTCTAGATTAATTTGGAGTAACTAATATAGGCCTACGCCAGTGCTGCCAACATGATTCTAAGCTTGCTGATAGGTCCAATTTTAAAATGCTTGTAACTTCTATACTAACTAATGGATTTCATTCAAAATTGACACAACAATAGATCATATTATTTCAGATTATTTCTGACCAATACATGTATGTCATTGTTGCCAACATGATTTTACGCGCGCTGTTAGATCCAATGTTTAACTGCATGTAACGTCCATGCTATCCATTGGACTTCAACCAAATTTTGTATTCTGTACCTTAAGACATGGAACTAAGAATATATTCAGTCACCAGGGTTGCCAACTGTAGTTCTCTGTTAGGCTACATTATGCCAGGTATACAGTATTTCGAAATAATTAGAAATTTTGATATTACCGACTTAATTTCGTCATTATTCTAGATAGATCCATATAGATTAATCATTGGCATGAATCTTAAATTTTAAGAAAAGTAGGCTCTTTAGTTCGTCACGGAACTTCTTGTTAGTATATGTGTGCGCCTGCTGAATGGTGTAATTGTCCCAAGACTATGGCAATTCCCTTGCATCCAGGCTGAACATACCAGAAGGAAATTAAAAAAATAAATATTAAACCACGGTCAAGGGCGGCTCATTGACCTCTTAGATGTAAAAAATATATACGGGTGTCATTTATGTACTAGAGTACCCTTAAAAGGCGTGTAAAGGATGGGTATAGGATCAATTTGAGATAGAGAACCTGGGGTCGTAACGGCCTCCTAACCCCAGAAAACAGGTTTGTTTCAGGCCCTCCGCCCCTGTAAAGTAGGCAAGCTCGCCATGCGTTACTCTTGAGATCAGGCACTCTTTCACTGTCAACAGTCTTGGCGCGACCACCGCTCAACGCTGCGTTAGCCAAGAGGTCAGCGTCGAGGCGTTGTGCCCCGGCGGTCCCGGGTTTGTTTCTCCTGGGTTGCCATGCCTTCATTTTTCCTTTTTCTTTATTTTTTAGAGGGGAAGGAGGTGCGTGTTTATTCTGTGTTGATTTTTTGAAACTATCGTTGATTCTGTAAATTAATTGGCTTTTGATTATTAGTATCAATGAGTGTTTCTGTAGTAGTTACAGACGATGGAACTATCGATTGGCAGGAGGAATGCAGCTCTCGGCTAACGCAGCGTTGAGCGGTGGTCGCCCCAAGACCATTGACAGCGAAAGAGTGCCTGACCTCTGAGTAACACATGGCGCGCTTGCCTACTTAACAGGGGGCGGAGGACCTGAAACAAACCTGTTTTCTGGGGTTAGGAGGCCATTCCGACCCCAGGTTCCCTATCTCAAATTGATCCTATACCCATCTCCTACACGCCCCTTAAGGGTACTCAAGAGCATAAATGACACCCTATATATATACTGTATATATTTTAAAGTAAAATAATGATTTAGTTGTAAAAACTGAATGTGTTGGAAACATTTTGCATCCCAGAATATGGTCAATTACACTAGTGGAAGCGTTGCACTGCGCTACAAGAGGAAATGATGCTCTAGTCCGTAGTCTTGGCCTGGAGTGGAGGGAGTGGGCTATATAGAGGTTTAACATAGGAAAATGCTACAATGGAAATGTAGTGACAGTCCATACTGACCATGCTCAACTGAGATAGCCACCTTCTTACCCCTTTCCTAAATGCCCCCATTTTTAAACTTGATATTATGCATATAATATGCATGTGTGAATGTTGCACTCGCAAAACTCTAGTACTGCGCAAAAATAGCCGGAGTATGTCTTCCTTCATTGCAAACAGCAAAGATCTACTCTAGTTCTGTTGCTGTAGGAATCTTTGCAAAAGGGGTCCCTAAATCCCCAGTATAATAATAATAATAATAATATTGTATGGCCTCGGTGCCGGGTGCAAGCTTTGTTAATTGACACCCAGAGGGCAGCTTGCATGTCGAATTTGATGCTCCTTGGAACGCTATGAATGTCAAGGAGGTTAGATTTCTAAGCGCCTTGACGCTATACCGCTTTCTAGTAGAGAAATTAGGAACTTTGTGTTGGCGGAAAATCCCGAGATTAATTTTGCCATTATGAACACGACCTACTGAATTCAAATGGGTTCTGTAACATGCCAACAATGTATGACATGAGTATTGTTGCGTTGTTACGTGCCACCCCTTAGTGACACTTTTCTTAACTGGATTACGGTGGGTAGAAAGCACAACACAGGATGTTCCTTTAAAGAAATAATTAATTTTATTGTGGCCAGAAAGATACACTGCTCATCAGCAAATACAAGCAATTAGAACCTTACTCCAGTTTCCTCAAGTCTCTTGCTTATAGAGAGCTCTTGCCCTCTTTCACTTGTCAACAGTTAATCTTCTCGCTAATGAGTCTGGTGCCCTTGACAGAACTACATGCAACTCTTCCCTATGTACACAAATTACAGTTACTTACGAAAACCTGCTACACGCTGCCTCGCTGTTCACGAGCTGGGAAACAATGTCACTGGGTTTCGTAACTCGCGCGGCACTCCACAATATCTCTGTCGCTCAGTGGAATCACATTCACTCAAAACACAGGCAGTCCCCTGTATGCTTCTCACTTCCTCGCTGTCAAGAGAAACGGCTTTACTAGGGGTTTCGCAAGTCACCACACTTCTGTCGCTCAGGATAAACGCTCGCACTAGCTCGTAAAACACACAACTCAACTCACTGCGTGACAGGTCGCTCTTATATAGCAGGCCGGTGACTCAATAAATGCCTCTAGACCCATCCAGGGCTCATGGCTTCTCGAGGCTTCCATCGCTGGTTGGGTCACGAATATTCTGGACCATCCCTTTGTCCTAGTAGACCTGTTGCATAAGGTGCACGCAATACACTGAGGCAGAGCAGCCCAGCCCTGGGGCAGTTGTGACTCATGCGGCGAGTGATGAAACAAACTCACAGCCGTGACAGTATCGTGATCTTTGTCGCCTTTCAAAAAAATCACTTACCATGGCCAGGAGCGAACCTGCAAGCTTGGGGTTGGTAGTCCGACACTATAACCACACACAGTATAAAACTTCTACCATGTCACTATACAATATTTTTAAAGTCTCAATATCTAGTGACAACATAATTAAGTTGGTGACACTGCATGGTGATCCCCTTTTACCTTTCACTAAATGAGAGATATGGAATTATTACTGTGCAGCTAAGGACAATAGCACATTTCTGTGTCCCTCTATTCCCCTATTCTTATCACATAATGTTATACAGGGTTATTCAAAATGATTGTCGGGGTTACAAAAATTCATAACATACAGTGCAATTTACGTAGGAAGATGAATCGTGTTTTATTGTGTACTGTAACTCAAAAAGTTTTTTTTTTACATGTATTACAAATGCTTGTTATGTGTGCCTCTGGTCACCCTACACACATCAACTCGAAAGTCCATCTCTTCCCACACACGCCCCAACATGTCAGTGGTGATGGTGTCGAAGGCGGCTCAGATACGCTGCTTCAGTTGCAGAATATTCGCTGGTAGAGGAGGAACAAATACCTGATCTTTGACATACCCCCACAGGAAGAAGTCACACGGTGTTAAGTCTGGTGACCTTGGTGGCCAGGATAAGAGCATTTGATCATGTTCCATTCCATGTCCAATCCATCATCTTGGAAGTTATTGATTTAAAAATGCTCTAACATGCAGTTCCCTGCTGCCTCTTGTAGTCGATTTCTTAGGATTACGGGTTTCCCGGTCAATGCATGTGAGATTTTCGATGTGAAATGCCATGTCCTGTGGTTCGGATTCCACGTAAAAAAAGGAGGTCCCGTGGCTCATAATCACAAGATTCACGGTCACGTAAAACTACAATCTTCCTTCCTTTCCTTTTCTTAGGATTACGGAGATAAACATCCCTGATCCGATTCACGTCTGCTTCTGATACGTGGGGACGGCCAAGGCTTTTCTCTTTACACAAGCAACCGGTATTCATGAATTGCGCATACCATCTGCGAATAGAGTTGTCGGATGGAGGGTGTTTCCCGAACGTTGCAGGAAAATGGCGCTGGACTCTGGTAATGGACCGGCTTGATGAAATTCGAGAGTACAAAACGCCTTCTCTTTACCGCTGACTGCCATTTTGTCAAATACTGCTGTTACTGCCATCTGGTGGATATACATGGTACCAAATCGATGTAGAACAAAACTTTGAGAGTTAGTGTAACAGTTACTGCAACAATAACAATGGTATGTTGTCCACTGTTTCTACAAAAAATTCATGAAACCCCGACAATCATTTTGAATAACCCTGTATTGTATTTTAGTTCATCTATATATCCCTCTATTCCTGTACTCTTATCGCATATTGTTATATTGTATTTTAGTTCATCTGTAAGTCCCCCTATTAAAGCCTCCGTGGCTTAGGCGGCAGCACGCCAGCCTCTCACCACTGAGTCCGTGGTTCAAATCCCGGTCACTCCATGTGCGATCTGTGCTGGACAGAACGGAGGCAGACAGGTTTTTCTCCGGGTACTCCGGTTTTCCCTGTCAAAATTTCATTCCAGCAACACTCTCCACTATCATTTCATTTCATCTGTCATTCATTTAATCATTGCCCCAGAGGAGTGCATCAGGCCTCGGCAGCCGGCACAGTTCATATCCTCGCCGCTAGATAGGGGCTTCATTCATTCCATTCCTGACCCGGTCGGAGACTGGAAGCAGGCTGTGGATTTTCATTTCTGTAAGTCCCCCTATTCCCCTACTTTTATCACATATTGTTATATTGTATTTTAGTTCATCCGTAAGTCCCTCTATTCCTGTACTCTTATCACATATTGTTATATTGTATTTTAGTTCATCTGTAAGTCCCTCTAGCCTCCGTGGCTTAGGCGGCAGCACGCCGGCCTCTCACCGCTGGGTACGTGGTTCAAATCCCGGTCACTCCATGTGAGATCTGTGCTGGACAAAACGGAGACAGACAGGTTTTTCTCCGGGTACTCCGGTTTTCCCTGCCAAAATTTCATTCCAGCAACACTCTCCACTTTCATATCATTTCATCTGTCATTCATTTAATCATTGCCCCAGAGGAGTGCGTCAGGCCTCGGCAGCCGGCACAGTTCATATCCTCGCCGCTAGATTGGGGCTTCATTCATTCCATTCCTGACCCGGTCGGAGACTGGAAGCAGGCTGTGGATTTTCATTTTCATTTTGTAAGTCCCTCTATTCTTGTACTCTTATCACAAAATGTCAGGCCCCGTGGCGAAGTGGTTAGCACACTACGCTTTGGCCAAAAGGTTCCGGGTTTGATTCTCGACCAAGCCATTGGGGATTTTAATTTCCTGGGGTTAATTCCCCTGGGTCTATGTGACGTCTTCATCATCAAGGGCCTTATTTTTGGTGAAATATAATCGTTGATTTCGGTGTTAAAACTGAAGCTATTTCGGTGGGTATTTCGCGAAATAAATTGTCATAATGATCGATGTTTCTTCTGAAATCTTCCTTATAGTATGGGGTAAATCTAACAAATTATGTGATAAGGGGGTTTTCAACTTCTTTGCAATGTGTAGAGTATCGCTGAATGTTATTTGCCGCTTAGAATTATGTTCATTTCCTTCTTTCTTCCTCTTTTTATGCCTTGCTGAATCCCTGCAGAGTTTATGGCACGCGTCTTTTCGTTCCCACTGAATACAAACATTGGAGTATTTACACATTATAATCTTTCTTGCAGCGTCAAATACATTGCTCGGCCCTCGAGAAAACTGTTGTGACTTTAATTTTCGGCATTTTTATACGTAAATGCTGGATGTTTGCGGATAGTTTTATCAGTCGCGAACTCGCACTGCTGTATCTACGACCACAACGCCATTTGATGTAATCGATAGCAGATATCGATTTTCATCGATAGCCTTAGGGATCGCGGAACTGAATACACATACTTCCGGCCTTGTAGGCAGTTGTGTAGAAAATATGCAGCACTTGGTGTTGACACTATCAATCAAACAAGAAGGAAACCACGATGGTCAATTCCTCAGAAGCATTTAAACGTTTATTGGAGAGCTTTTTCGATAATATTTAGCATTTTCGTATCAAGTGGAGTATATTTCGTGATTATTTGTGCACTTCGCACAATAAATCAGATTTCGTGATATTTCGCGAGTTCATTTTGCTAAAATACTCTACTTTAAGTACCTACAAGGTCATATATAGGCAAGAAAGGAGATATGAAAAAAATTTGCATGTATCGCTATTACCAAAAAATACAGCCCCTACTCATTAGGATGCACAGGTCTCCCACGGGCATCAACTAGAAAGACCTGCACTCAGCCTCCCAGGAGACCACATGAATGTTATATTTTCTTTCTTTCTTTCTTATATTTCTCTATTCCCCTACTCGCACAAATTTACCAGTTATTTGAAACCCCAAAGCTGGGTGCATGGCACAGTGGTAACGTTCTCGCCTACTATTCCCAAGGTTGCAGGATCAAATCCTGGCGCAGTCAGCTGGCATTTGAGGGTGCACAAATGCGAAGGAGCAAAATTCCGGCACCCTGGCGTCTCTAAAAGCTACAGTAGTTAAAAGGGACATAAAACTAATAACATTATTATTATTGAAACCCCAAGCAACTTGATCAAGAACTGTCAATGTTCATAGTTGAGTTTTTTTAAATCTTGTAGCAAGACAAGGTATACTACGTGCTTGCGGATAATAGTGTCTTTTCTGGTTTGATCTAGGTGGAGCGGGAGTGCGAGGGTCTGCAGTATCAAGTGGAGGTCCGCAATATCACGCAGCGCATTGGCAGCCTTAGTGAGAAACTGGATGCAGCTGGAATGTTGGGAGAGCCTCGAGAGAACGCGTTTTTGACCTGTGATTTTAGCCACAATGATAGTTTGACTACTTTACAAGATGCCCTGGTGGTAATGGGAAGGGTGCGAACGAGCACAACATTCCCAAGCCTGTGTACGACTCGGCTTACCGGTAGTGGATTGGCCGTGGCACAGCTAGAAACGACAGCGGTGTTAAGCACTGTGGATTATCATGGAAACCCACGTATCAATGGTGGTGATCCGGTTGCTATTGAGCTTCTTCGTGTTGACGATTCAGAAGGTGAAAGAGAAGCTCTTTCAACAGAGTTACACGATTGTGATGATGGCTCGTACTTCATCAAGTTCCGCCCACCAGCACCGGGTCGCTACTGTCTTAAAGTGACCGTTTTTGAGAGACCTATAAAGGACTGTCCCTTGTTTTTCGATGTTACTGAGCACAACAACCCTGTAGCAACATACGGTTGTCGCGGCTCTGGCAAGGACGAATTCCTTCAACCCGTTGCAGTGGCAGTGGACGAAGAGGGGTTAGTGTACGTAGTCGATACGGGTAATTCGCGTATCAAGGTGCTAACTCATAACTTAGAGTTTGTTCGTCACATCGAGAATAAAGGTTTAACGGGGCGTAGTTGCACCGGCATCGCCATTTCATCGAACGGACTTGTGGTTGTGAACTGGAGAACAAAAACTGTGACAGAAATGTCAACTCGAGGAGAGACGATCTCAAGTTTTTCTCACAATGCGTTTCAAGAACCAATCGATGTGGCAGTAGATAAGAGCTATGGACACATACTTGTGGCAGACAATGGACTCAGTTGTGTGTTTGTGTTTGATGCTGACGGAAAAGTTCTATTTCAGGTGGGTGCTTCAAGTTTTTAATATCAAAATTGATTTGATTGATATGTAGAATTTGATCCACAATAATAGAGAATTTATTTTTGAATTATGAACTATTTTAATGTAATTCCATTAATTATACTTTCATTTTCTTTACAACTGTTTCTCTGTATATTGAATGTAGTCATCCTTTTTCATAGCCATCTAGCATTAAAATATTGTTATTGATTGCTGTTTTATCTTTAATGTTCTTATAATTGATTTTGTGATGGAACATTTTGTGCTGAAGAACTGTCCAATAATATCACAGAACTTTTTTTTTTTTTTTGAGAGACTCCAGCCCTAGATTTCGGCGCTGCTCTCCATGGCCACATCGATAGTATGTGGTGCTCTGCTGTTTGCAAATCGGTTATGGAATCGTGTCTATTTTCCACTCCTGATAACACTTTCAACATAACAGCACAAACTGTACTGTTTCACAAATACTGCCTCCCTAGGCTCAAAAGTCAATTATCATCTCATTTTACAATACTAATAAATCTCCCCCTTTATCCACAACAGCAGTATACTGACAGCCTAGTGGAAATGGTTTTTACGTTGAAGGTAAATTAGTAATAAATGTATTAATATAATTAAAGCACTATGTGGGCATTTCTCATGATAGTATTTTGAAAGTTATAAAATAAACTAACTTATTACATTATACAGTACTTTGCATTATATCATCATCATCATCATCATACCGACAGCATTGGCTCAGCTGGCTAAAGGGCAGCATTAGGTCATGGGGCCAAGCTCTCTGCTGACTCGGTAGACGCGTGGGTTCGAGCCCCACCGTCGGCCGTCCTTGAAATGGTTTTCCGTGGTTTCCCATTTTCAACACCAGGCAAATGCTGGGACGGTACCTTCTGATAGGCCACGGCCGATTCCGTCCACATCCTTGCCCTGTTTCATTCATCCTCATCCATTCCATCTCTCATCCCGACGCGCAGGTCGCCCACGGGCGTCGAATAGAAAGACCTGCGCTCGGCCTCTCAGGAGACCACACGACAAAAAAAAAAAAAATCATCATCATCATCATGTGATGTGATTGTGCTTTTTTTTTACAATGTATAGGGGTCATGAAAATTTTTTAGAATTAAACTTTTTGCATGGAAATTGGGCAACATGATAAATTACGCACCTAATACTATTTTACTAATTCATTCACAAGTATTGAAGCCCTGCAGATGCTACATATGGTTCTATCTTCTTTGGAACAACATTGTAAAGAATTTGCTTAATATAATACTTAATGTTTTATCCCCTAATCATAACTTTCTCCTTTTCAAATACCCTATCAATGAGCGTTAAACTACAGTATGTTCAGGCACTGGATAATTGAGATGAATGGTGTTGATGACAAATACTTATACATAAACTTATATTTATACTGAAAAGTGGTTATCCATGAAGACATGCAGGTGTTTTATATCAGCAGGAACTCTGTAGCCCTTATATCACAGCTAGCGGATCAGGACCTCATTTGGATTTTGCTATTTTGGAGTTCATATCCATAACTCCGAAATTGTGCAGCCATAACCAGGTCAGAAATACTCCAGTTCAATATTTGCTATGGGTAGCGGTAAGTGTTTTCAAAGTCGACACACATGCTTCAGGATTGCCTCTTCAACAGCTGAATGTATCTGCCTTAGCCAATTGTTACTTTTTCTTGACTGAGGGATTGTTTTTTCTATCCTACGCTTCCATATTTAGTGAGGAAATCAATAGCATTGTCAGCCGCAACATATGAACAAAGTATGGACTTATCAACGTATGAAACAGAAAAGTGGACTTGTAAACATCTGGCCCACTCAATGATGGACAGGGATGATTTGAAATGACCTCCAAAGCAGACTTATCAATGTTTTCTCCACTTAATTTTTTCTCACACATATACAGTGAAACCTCTCTTAACGGACACTCCTCTAAGGTGGACATCCCTTCATAATGGACGATTTTCTAGGTCCGTGACCAAACCCCTATTAAGTATAATAGTAATGAATCTCTCTTAAGCGGACACTCGCTATTACGGACACGGACACCCCGGCCACATGTAAAAAAATCAACCAACCTCTCTTAGCGGACACTTGTTTTGAAAAGAAATCGCATCTCTGTAGGTCTATTAGTCTTCTATGAACACTCTGTTGTGTCAATGTACTCTTGATGCATCCTGTGCTTCCTGGAAGCCAGTTAGCACTGGCCTTCCCATCCCCCACCTTCTGCACTGCTCCAAAAATATACCTAGGCCTAACGGTATCGCTTTCATTGTTCTCTTGAACTTGAAATGGTCGGGATAAGGGAATTCATACTTTCACTATCTGGTCAGTTTTACCATGAAACTTCTTAAATCTATTGTAGGACCTGTGGGTTACAGTAGCAAGTGACTGCATTTGAAATGGCTCCTCGTAAAAGTTTAACTTTAAAAGAGAAAGTACACATCGTAGATTATACAAACGAGAGAAATGTGTTGTACGGAAACCATGTTAAGTGTTTAAGATTGGAAAGACACAGGCAGCAGAAATTGTGAAAAGACACGAAGAGGTATGGCATCTTAATAGTAATGAGCTGCAAATTAGACTGTTTCAAAGTGGTGATGGTGCTGTTATTGATAAGGCAGTGATGGAGTGGTTTAGCAAAATAAGAAGTCAGAACGTCCCTGTGTCCGGACCAATGATACAAGCCAAAGCATTGGATTTCGCAGCAGAATTAGGTAACGGAGATTTCAAAGCCTCGAACGGCTGACTCGAGAATTTCAGAAAGCGCCACGATATAAAATTTAGAGCAATTTTCGGAGAATCCTCCACTGTTGATATGGATAATGTTTCAAGCCGGAGAAGAAAAATTGCTTTCCATCACTGACAGCTATTCGCCAGAAAACATTTTAAATGCGGACGAAACTGCACTGTTTTTCCGTGCGTAACCCTACGTTTTCATGTAAGTACACATACTGCACAAGTACATCTGCCAAATTGCAATCATTTTCTCTAACCCTCTCTATAGTGGACACCCCTCTTTAGCGGACAGTATTTACGGTCCAAAAGGTGTCCGTTATAGAGAGGTTTCACTGTAGTACAAGGGCAAAACAGTACGTTAAACTGTATATCTCAAAGCCACCGAAATTGGACTTCCAACAGAGCTTTAATTATTTATTGTATTCAGGTGGGTTTTTTCATTGTGTGTTACCTTTTTCTACTTTGTAAGTCAGTATCGAACCATAAATAAAACATGTTCTATACTGGCAATCTATTGTACCAGCTCATGACATGGGACTACATGCCATAGATATCAACTGTGGAAAGTGGTCAGAATAATGTGACATGAGAGTGTATCATTCCTGCTCATACAAATGATGAGTTTATACTGTGTGTCTTGATCAGTGGTTCTTAACCGGTGGTCCGTGAGTGCCTCGGTAGTGGTCCGCGGGAGAAAAGGGTCCACCAGCACGTGTAAAAAAGTGGCCAATAAATGAGGATTTCGAAAACGATGTGCGTTGAACGAGAATCGTCCGAATGTATTCGCGGCGATGACTATCAGGTTTTGAATTGAAATATCTTTAAAGTAAGTGTTATTGAGGAAGGGTTACAACTGATAAGGTGTATTGGGGGGAAGAGGTTGGTTGGTTCTTAATTTTAGGGGCTGCGACAACGCGGTCATGTAACCCCGTGTACTTTGGGTGTGTGTAGAATCTGTCTGATAACCGGTGTTAATTGTGATGACTGTATTAGTGTGTGTTATCTGTTTTTTTTAAATTTAAGTACAGACTGCAACTTAGAATTTTTCAAATAGTTTGCAACTTAGAATTTTTAAAATAGTTCCTACTTTTTCCGCCGAGCGCCACCGTCAACGACTACTAGGCCAAGTTCAGAACTTAGCTACCAAACGCCACCGCAGTCGGCTCTTGGCAACGAACGTAGAAACCTAAGAGCGTTGTTTACATTCTTAACCTATCCAATTTAGCTACACACAGGTGTAATTAGTGCAAGGTTCTTTAACATGCCATAAATCTATGACATGGGACCACCGGCTTTACTTCCCCTGGGGGGAAGAGGGGAGAGAGGGGAGGGGGGAGGGGTGGTCCATGAATGATTCAATTTCACGCTGAGTGGTCCGCAGACTTCTACGGGTTCAGAACCACTGGTCTAGATCATCTCCAGACAGACATCTAACAAGGCTCGTGTTCTTGAATGTACAGGTAGGCAAGAAAGGAAGTCAGAAGGGTTACTTCAATCTGATCTCATCTGTAACAGTTGGTCCCTGCGGAGAAATTATCGTCGCAGACTCGCGCATACAGGTTTTCTCAGCCAAAGGAGACTTCCTGGAGGAACTGTATCCAGAAGGCAAAGGTATGTACATTACTTTGTTTGTATGTGAATTGACCATCATTTTGAAACCTCTGTTTAGCATGTGCCTATTTAAAGTTTTCCTGTTTTTAGCCTAATTACATCATATGAAAAAATAGGCTAATGAGATCACATTTTGTCCATGTATGTGTGTGTCCCTAATAAAATCTAAATGGCTGGAGCAATTTCAATGAAACTTGGTAAGGACATAGTACTATTTTGTCCGACTCTGACCGTGCCTTTCAAACGTTAATACTTTTCACCAGGGGCGGATCTAGGGGAGGGCGAGGAGGGCGACCGCCCAGGGCCCCGCGGTCTGAGGGGGCCTTAGATTTTTTAAATTTAATTAATTAATTATTTATACTTTTCAAACTAATTTATAATTCATATTCCGTTTTTCAGTGCAGCTATGACCTCCCGTGATCGTTTGGCAAGTTTAGATTTCAGCGAAACAATAGAAGACTTCAGCCGGAAAAAAGTCGCAAAATAATATTTTAATATTTCATACTTTACATAATCTTCTTCAAGGGGACTTAAGGTTTCTTTCATATAATTAAAAAAATGTACTGTAGTGTATTCAAAATATTGTAACTATTCTTTATTTTATTATTATAACAATATTACTTTCCATTTGATTTTATATTTTTTATTTCCTATTGTTGTGGGCCCCACCTTATCATATCGCTCAGGGCCCCGCAAGGCCTGGATCCGCACTGCTTTTCACTTATCGAACATGGTGGCGGCACAAAATGTTTCACCGACATTCTATATATCCAAAGCCATTACCAATATACCCTAAAATTTTGTGTGGGGATAGAGAATATTAAGGTAGGTTCAGCAATGTGACACTTAAAAAGAAGTTCCGTGACGAACTAAAGAGCCTACTTTTCTTGAAATTTAAGATGCATGCCAATGATTAATCTATATGGATCTATCTAGAATAATGACGAAATTAAGTTGGTAATATCGAAATTTCTAATTAGTTCGAAATACTGTATACCTGGCATAATGTAGCCTAATAGAGAACTACAGGTGGCTGCCCTGGTGACTGAATATATTCTTAGTTCCATCTCTTAAGGTACAGGATACAAAATTTGGTTGAAGTCCAATGGATAGCATGGACGTTACATGCAGTTAAACTTTGGATCTAACAGCGCGCGTAAAATCATGTTATCAACAATGATATACATGTATTGGTCATAAATAATCTGAAATAATATGATCTATTGTTGTGTCAATTTTGAATGAAATCCATTAGTTAGTATAAAAGTTACAAGCATTTTAAAATTGGACCTATCATCAGGCTTAGAATCATGTTGATAGCACTGACGTATATAAGTTACTCCAAATTAATATTGAATGTCAGGTACTATACGTGTGCATAGTTTAAAGCTGTCGGCTTGCATACTTTCTGGTATATGGGTATTTGAATTTTAAAAAATTGAGGGCATTTAATAACAGTTGGCAGCCCTGGTGGCTCTTAAGAATACGCTCAGTTATATCTGTTTATGTACACATACCACATACGAATTTTGGTTGAAATCCAATTGATAATGTAGAAGTTATATGCATTTAAAATTTGGACCTATCGGCAGCCTTATAATCATTTTGGCAACACTGCCATGTATGGCCTCCTGGAAATTAAACTGCAATATTATTATCTATACGTGTGCCAATTTTGAAATAGCTCCCATTCATACCTTCCAAGATATCCAACATGGAGCTCAAATTTCAATTGCGATTTTTCAGCAGTTGGTAGCACTGACATCATTTTCAAATATGGCCGTGAGATATTCAGGTATAGATCTTTACTCCTACCAAATTTTGTTTCGATTGCTGCAGCCGTTTAGGAGTTGATAGGGGGGGACACACACACAGCCAGCCAGACAGACAGACACACATTTGCCCGATCTCATAAGTCTACTTTTTCCTCATTTTTGCAAAATGTGAAAAGTAGGCTAAAAATCTATTGAGTACGAAACCAACATGGCGGCCAAGCGAATTTAAAATATTTCAATAGAAATTTCTCGAGATTAAATCAACCAAGTGCTGTGAAACCTAACACCCTACTTGTCTATACAAGATTTAATCTACTGGCATTCAATTTAATTCAGTTGTTCTCATTAACTCAAGTTGGTGGCTGTGCAAAATTTAAAATTTAAGTTTTTATATTTTCTGTCCTAATCACTCGATCAGTGTGAATGTTTCAATTATGAACCTATGTGATAATCTTCATCTAATGGTACACAACTCTGTGGCCTACATATATAACAATCCAACATGGCGATCATCTAAAACAGCGTTTTCCAAACTGTGGTACGCGTACCACTGGTGGTACGTTCGTACTGCTGCGTACGCGGTGATGTTACGAAAAATATAAGAATATAAAATATAAAATTAAAAAAAAAAAATACAAAAGGAGGACTTTGAAGCCAAAGATAAGGAGCAGTTTTATGAATTGAACTGTGATTCAGAACTAAGGCAAACTTTTTCAAAAATGGTTCATGTGAACTTTTGGGTTGAGAGGCGTGCAGACTATGCAGACATAGCTGACAAAGCAGTTAGAGTTTTACTGCCTTTCACTACTTCGTACTTGTGTGAGACTGCATTTCCTTCACTTGTTTATCTCAAGAATAAATACCGGAATAGGCTCCTTAGAGTGGAAAACGATCTTCATTTGAGACTCGGCAATCTTAAACCAGACATTCCTAAGTTGGCTTCTAATCTTCAAGCTTACCCTTCACATTGAAGTTGTTAGTTGAACTTTGGTTTTTATGTTTAATTATTAAGAGTTATTTTATTAATATTTGTACAGTGTCATATCTGAATGCTTGAATTGATACTTATTGTAATAAATAATAAAACAACTGGACACACTTTTTATTATTTGAACTTTAACTCCAACAGTCCATCTTTTGGTCTACTACATAGTGGTGATGGGGGTTATAGTTACTATATACAGTATCCCAACCATTAGGTGGTACGCGAAAGATTCTTATCTCTTAAAGTGGTACACACACAAAAAAAGTTTGGGAAACACTGATCTAAAATATTTAGACGGTTCTAAATATCTACGATCTATTGCTGCAATCAAACTGAAATGTTGTATGTTGATAGAGGCTATTAACGCAAGTTCACCTATGGGACTTTCAATAACCTGACGAGAACAAACCCAACAGAGCGGTGAAGTGAAATTTAAATATTTAAATGGATTTTTCTCCTAACTTAATCATACAAGAGCAGTGAAACTTAGCACGATAAATATTCATACAAGGCTTTATATATTGGCATCCAAATTAATTCAATTTTTATGAGAACTTAAAATGGCTGCATTGCAAAATTTTCAAAATCATGTTTTTATCTCTCGTGTTCTAAACAATCGATAGAAATGTAGGTTGGTGTAATGAGCCATGATTATAATATTCATCCGCTGGCATTTTGTCATGTTTGACTGCATTTTTGTGCATATTCTGTCACTTGGGGTTTTTACTCGTAGGTCATTTGAAATTCGGCAGTCATGCGCATTATTGTAAGATTAAGAGAAATAACTCTCTAGTATTAAAAATAAAAGTAATGTCAAGTCAAGATAGAGTTTATGATCAAGTAGGAGATGGAGTACAATAAAATTTGTATTTAAAAAATGTATATTAGAGTAGAACAAGCCAAGCTCAGAGAATCGTGAGTACCTTTTTAGACCATCACATGTGTTTTGAGAACAAATGATGATGATGATTGTTGTAACAGCTTAGGCTTTCACGGCCGGCGTTCATAATTAAGTACAAGTTTTTCGGGCTTATAGGCCGTGGTCCAGACAGGATATCTCCCGACGTTTCACCGGAAACTGCGTCCGGCATTATCAAGGGTTCAGCATTACTGCTGACCAAGGAAAGGAGCGGAACCCTTGATAATGCCGGACGCAGTTTCCGGTGAAACGTCGGGAGATATCCTGTCTGGACCACAGCCTACAAGCCCGAAAAACTTGTACTTAATTATGATAATTGTTGTTTCAAGGGGCCTAACATATAGGTTAAGGGCAGATGACCTCGTAGTTCCGCCCCTTTAAACAACAATAACTAAACTAACTAACTAACATATAGGTTATCTGCCCAATAGATAGTGAAGTTGGGAAGATCACAGTCTAGGGAAACCCTGTACAGTAGTGCACGAGTCATGTGCTGAGATGATACGGAACTATGGAAAGACTAAAGAGGTTTGTTTACCATTGGCAAGTCAATCAGGAAAGCAGGGTTTGTCCCTATTATACACATTAATGTTTTTCAATCAGGAGAGTAAATGCAGCTTTTCTGTGGAGAACAACACAACACAGCACACCGTGCAGTGATAATATTTTGTTGAAGAAACACAATTAACGTGTTGACCAATGATAGCATTAGAAATGAAATAGACCTCGTGTTAGAAGGTGTGGTAAGGGAATGCAGCAACAACAATAACTCTTGACTCTTCAGCTTTCCAAGTTATTTGGGCCACTAGGTTCCCAACATGTGTGTGTATGCAAGTATTTTGAATCTGCTGATACCATGTACTTTTTTTAGTGCAAGCTCCACTCCCAGCAATCACTGGGATTTGAAGCACAGCCACAGTGGAGCCACTAATACACCATGATACACAGTCACCACAAACTGTGCCAACACCTCAATTTCACTGCAATATCTTTGGAACTATAACATGTAGAGCTTTGAAACAAAAGTGTGGTAGGTTTCCCATTCCAACAAGTTACATGCCACTTCGGCTTGACCTGCTAATTACCGACACCCTGTATATTTCATGTTAGTAAATCTAAGAACAGGGTTCTCTCACAGCACTGTGCCGGGATTTGATGTTGCAACTTTGAGCGCAGGTGGAGAGTACTCTATCAGCTGAGCCACTCAGTCAAATTAAGAACAGGTGGCACACACACATACACATGCATTCTCTCTCTTAATCCATCTATAATAAACATACCAAATGAGGCTTTCAGCTATTGGGTCGTGTAATGTATATGGCGTTAGTCATATAGGATAATTCCACTTTTCCACTGTTGTCATCTCCATCCGTTTGGCCAAGGTAATCTGCAGGCCCACTGTGGACATAATTCGTTTTCGAGCTGTGAAAAGAATAATTCAGTGTACGTCTACTGGTGTGGGCTTCCACAGCCAGTTGAATAATCTTCAGAGCGGCTTCCCGAAATGCTGTTCTGAAAATTCTGTGTGCAGTTTGGCATGCTCGTTGTGGAGGGTATTTTTAATTGTTTATGAGACTTAAATAACAGAACACCTTTTCTCATATTTTGGTGCTTATTTCTTTCAGTCAGGGTGTAAGCGTGACTGGTACTGTTGGTTAGCACATTCTCATCTGACATAGTAGCACCCTTAAGTAGGGTTTTTAATGAATCTTCAAAAAAATCGTTACTCTTTTCATTCATTCATTCATTCATTCATTCATTGATTTATTTGCAATTTGGGATGTGTCCCCCGGTGGCAAATTGGATATACATAACAAATAAACAATTATACAACAATTCAATAACAATTAAACTGGAGTATGTACACAAATCATCAGTCTTTTCTTCAACACACTTATATGTTTGGGGAAAGGCTCTAAGACTGCGGCAGGTAGGGAGTTCCAGTTATCAATGGCACGGTTTACAAAAGAATATTTACCATAATTTGTACGCTGTGGTCGGCCCTTAACCTTGAAAGGATGCTCACTCCTACTCATGTAAGTGGGCTTTCTCCATACATTTGCTAAGCTCGCCCCATGCTGGTTGATTTGTATACGTGTTGTACATAGCGCAGAGTCTAGATTTTATCCTCCTAGCCTCAAGTGATTCCCACCCAAGTTTCTTTAACATACGGCTCACACTGCTCCTGGGATTAAAGTCTCTGAACACAAATCTAGCGGCCTTTCTTTGTACCATTTCCAACTCATTGATGAGCCCTACACTATAAAGATCCCAAACCGCCGAGGCGTATTCCAGAATAGGTCTTACAGGTGACAAATATCTTAATTCTTTAGCAGAGGTACTACTTCCTTTTAATACCCTTATTACAAAGTGCAGAGATTTGTAAGCTTTAGAAACTACACATCCTACATGACTACTCCATTTCATATCATTCCTTATGTGAACGCCCAAATATTTCCAAGAATCATCTTCCGCAAGTATTTCTGAGCCAATGTTATATTGAAAATCTTGCCTTCGCCCTTTTCCTATTTTTATGAGACTACATTTTCTTGTATTTATTTTCATTTTATTTTCAATCGCCCACTTATAGACCAGGTTCAGGCCATTTTGGAGGTTCAGGCCATCTTGGAGTACTGTGTTGTCTTATGAGTCGTGTATCTTTCGATATATTACTCAACCATCCGCAAACAATCCACAGTCGCTGCGAATTCCATTTGGTAAGTCATTTATAAATGCCAAAAATAACAAAGTTCCGATTACGCTGCCCTGAGGGATACCCGACGTTACGGTAATTTCATCCGAGAATAAGCCTTTGACTTTCACTTTCTGGGAACGACCCGTCAAAAATTCTTGGACCCATAAAATTACTCTTCTATCAATCTTTGTTGAAGCTAATTTATGGAGTAGCATGTCATGCGACACAACATCAAACGACTTCGCAAAATCTGTAACTACGGCGTCGACTAAAACTCCATTGTCTAATGATCTTGAAGAAGTGATAGAATCTGACTCTCACATGAGTAACCTTTCCGAAATCCATGTTGCCCATCATTAAAACATGTTCCCTCAAGTAGTCGCAAATGAGATGCTCCATCTGTTTACAAACGATGGACGAAAGGCTAACCAGCTTGCCCAATTCAAGTCTGCTCCCTCCCTTAAATATTGGGACTGCCGGTTATCTGGGATTTGCGCATTGTTTGTGGACACATTAAACATCACCTCCAAGTATCGTGCCATGGCCCTAACTCTAGTTTAAGTACTTCACTAACAATATTATCAGGATCCTTTGATATATTGTAACATAATTTTTTATCAGCTTGACAATTACTGACTGGTTTATTTGGAAAAGGGGGGGTCCTGATTCATTGTTAAGGTCCAACACACAGCTATTGGATTTATTGAACACACTACCATAAAAGACATTTAATTCATTAGCAATGGCCTGTTTCTCAGTAATTTACCGTCACCGGACATTATCATCGACAAATTATTTGAATTTCCTTTTCTTCTCCTAACATAACTGTAAATTATTTTCCACCCATCGCCTCCTGAACCAAGTAAACCTTGCATATAATTGTCATAAGCAGCCCTCTTTTTTAAGACGAGCTCCCTTGATAAGGACTTAAATTACAACATATACTTGTCACTATCATATCTTTTATTGTATAATTTCCTAGTTTTCCGTTTTAGTCTCCTGATTTCTCGTGTGCATTACTCACGATCTGGGTTTTGTGTCAGTAATTTAAATGGATCAAATTTATCAATAGCGCTATTTAAAATTTTAAATTTTCAAAAAGTTAGTCCACGGGATATTAATGTGGTTTCCTTCCGATGCCCATCCTACAAATAGAACATTGAATTACCCCTGAAGCTCGGTTGGCTGGCGGAAGGCGCGCGCGCCCGGCAGCCGGTCGTCGACCCCACTTCAGCAAAAGAATCTCCCTGTATAAGTTAATTGCAACCAGTTGCACAACAAATACCCACTGTACAATTGTTCAAAATCCTTTAGAAGCAGTAAATAAATCTGTCTGTAAATACTACCTTTTAATATCTTCAAAACTTTTTTTATTTTGAAAATATAGGATTCAATGCCAAAGCAGAAACATGGGGAAGTACAGAGCTGAAATGTATTGGTGTAGGAGTGCCCTGCATCTTCAGAGGGTGCAAGGGTTTGCAACCTTTCCCTACCCCTCGTAATGCTCTCAAACGTAAATTCATATAATATTGTGTACTAAATGAGCTTTTTGTGTCTGATGGAATTTAACATTCATGTTTTTATTATTGTTGTTTTTGAACTGTGTGATAGATTATTCCTAAAACCTGAAGCATAGCCATAGCCGTATCAAGTCCGGAGATTGAAAGTTTGAATCCCATCATTGTCAGCAGCTATTCTGAGTCTGCCTTTTCCCTGTTTGTTTTTTCACACTACCTCCAGGCAGATGCCAGAATAATACCTTATTGGAAATCCCAGGGCACCTAACCCACACTACTACAGTCACCACAGAAGCACAGATTATCAAACTAATTCAATACACACCCAAGTACATGGGGATGGTGACTAACAACAACAGATTGGAGCCTATGTGGAGGGTTGAGAAGAAGCATCTAAGATAAGTTGGGTTGCACAATTGTCCAAGGCAGTAAAGTTAGTGTCTTGACTCTCTCTGATGACCGTGATACTGCCTTTCCTGGGCTATGCAGTGGACTTCAGTCCAGCCAACACAGAAGAATCTTAATTTAAACCAGAAGTCTTGTTTTGTGATAATGTTGTTGTGCTACATTCTATTCCTTATGACCAGCCACTGACCTTGTACCACTTATGGAAATTCAGCCCTACAGAAAAAAATGCAGACAAAAAACACCCCCACCCTCAAGACTCGAACCTAAATCTCTTGAATATCTGCTCTTTATTTGCACCAAGATGGTCTGTAGTATGTTGGTGCCGGGGACAGCTTGAGAGGAACTATTCTCTATGATTTAAAATGTATATACTGTTTTTCCTATTTTCTTCACTGAGAATACAGGTTAATAACTCATTGAAAAATTCTACCTTTATTTCGTTATATGTGTGCAAGACTTGAATAGATTTGTTTGCCAACACAGGTAGAGGTCGTTACGGCGGCGTGGTGGTGGATGTCAATGGGCACGTCATCGCCACTCGCTCCGAGAAGAATCGCAACTACGTTCAGGTGCTGAAATTTGCTGGTGGGACCCCAGTCTCCATCATCGACTCTCATGACTCGCGACTGAAGAGGCCCAGTGGTATGGGAGTCACTGCAGACTATCACGTTATTGTCGTCGACTTAGGCAACGACTGTGTTAAGAAGTACAGATACTGGTAATGTGCTTGAGTTCATCAGTGTTGATTGTCCCTGGATGTCGCTGTGCATTTTCTAAATACTGTATTCTGTTGCAAAGGGATGCCCAAATTGGTGGTGTCTGTGATAGGCTGAGTACAATGTGAAATGAATTGTGGACTATTGCCAGTGTTTAAAATCACCATATGACTAAACTATGGAAGCCATCTGTCATCAAATAGTGCCTCTCATTATTCCCATTCCTATAGGATTGGGAACGAGGCGAGATGTCTCGGTATGTGACAAGTATTTGTTTTACATCCAGATAACCTTCCCGATACCAACATCATCAGAGGAGGCAAAGAGAGATGAATAAAACAGGGCAAGTAGTTGGAAGGAGACTGATTCTGAAAATGCTGAATTTTTAATAACATGCTGAAAAATTTGATGAAATGGCCATAAAATATATTTTCTTACTTTATTTCAGATGGGAATTTCCAGTGATTCTAAATTTTTCAGCCTACTGTGTGTCCAAACCTCATTTCACTAAGGGTGGGGATTGTTCTTGTCAGTCTTCATTAATTAACAGAACATAATATTGTGTAAGTTCTCAATGCTGATAGAGAAAGAGATACAATGACGGCCCACATCACTATTTGATCTCTGAAAGTGTCTCACAACTTCTTCCTTCTTTTGTGAAAAGTACAGATAACTCGTGAATATTTCTTAAGAATTAACTGGTCATGAATTGTTGACCTCCATCCATTATTGCAATAAGATGTTTCCTGTTCAAAATGTTTACAATAATTGTTCTCCTGAAAACCTATTGCTTTCAACATCTGCATGTATTGAACTAAGGGACACTGTGCATCGAATGCTCCTTGATTGATATTTTACTGATTTTCCCCCTTCTTTCTGTCTCTCGTATTCCACCACCGTCCTGTCCTGCTTGTCTTTTACACAGCATTCTCTTTCACCAACATAAAGAGGACACAAAGCTTTACATCAGGAATTATTTAGCAGTAAAATAAGATTCTGCCACAACATTGTAGTAAGTAAATTTACTCCACAGTTTCTGTGTCTTCGTCTGCAACAGTGAATTTCTCATAGGTAGAGGAATGGTTGTGGTTATGGAATAGGTATGGGGTTATGGAATACCATGATATCTACTCTGACAAGTGCTACTCCCTAAACGTCAACATTTAAACTAATCCTCTATGGTACTATTAGACGCCACAAGATGGCAGATTGACCCTCGTTTTCCTTCAGTAGCGGTTATCGTCCATGTTCTCCATCAGACATTGCGGAAACTTCAACAGGTGTGTACTCATTGCGCAATTTTGAGGTATGTGTTGTGTTTTCATCCTTTAACTCCAGTCTCGCTTTAAATGCCTTAATACGGCTCTCAAATTATATAACTTAATTTAATATGGAAGATAAGACGTGACGTATAAGAACATGTAAATATAACTTTAAATGGGAAGGGGTTATGGACCACTTGAGTTTCAAGTATTCCATAAACCCTCCCATGTTAAAAGGTAACTACAGTGCCACTTAGGATTGCGCGTAACAACAATGTTTACCTTCTAACTCACATCTATACCATATAATGTTTTGCTTAAATATGAAACGCAAACTATAAATAAATACTCCATGACTAAGAACATATATCGCTATAAATTTGAAATCGTAGTTTTTATATTCATCCACAGCCAAATAAATGGCAGGTTGTAGTAAACCCGCGCCGGTAGATCACCAGCAGTGAAAGAAATGGGATCTGTCGGCAATGGCAAAAGCTATCAAGTCAATCCGTGAGAGTAAAATGGGAAAGCTGAATCTGCGAAGGAGTTTGGTGTCCCTAGAACTACGCTTTTCCTCCTTTGATCAACTCAAAAAAGACGAAAAAACTGCAGCTCACTCGAAATTAGGGGGAAACTGTCCTACCAGCAAATGTAGAGGATAAATTTGTGATTCTGACTCAATAGAACTACAGGATTCCAGTGGCAGTGAAACCGTCAGCATCCGACCCCAACCAAAATATGAAAATGTAGAGTGAATATTCTGTAATGCCAGATTTTCGGAGGACTTCAGAGGCGAAACATGGGTTTAGTGCATGCAGTGTGAGATGTGGGCCCATGAGGATTGTTCTGGGTGTGATAGCGATCATTATATCTGTGATTTCTGTAAGTAAGGATATCTTGCTTATATTCTGGATATACTATTCCATATCCCCAGCAGTATTCCATAACCCCTACCATTTATCTTAGTTTGACATTAAAAAAACTGTAATCATACCGTTTATCCAAAAACCTTGTAATGTGAGCGTAATAGAGATAAATAGCAAGCCAATAACCTAGTATAATAAAAAATTGAAAATCATAGAAATCCTTGGACTTACTTCCGTAAAACAAAATGGTATTCCATAACCACCTCCTTTCCTCTACATTTCTGCGCAAATGGTAACTCTATCAAGCTGTTGTTTTGGTGAAGAAATAATTCAATTTATATCAGGTATAAGAATGGACAGTCACCGCACTCGATCAAACTTCATCCGATGTGCTCACGAGTGGCCACATGACCCAGCTCCACAAAGCTGAATTAGATGTTGACTTCCTGAGACGATATATACGATATATACCAAACAAACGAGAAGCTCACCATGCCTGGGTGCACTTTTTCACAATGTGGTCATCTTTACTTTAAGCTATTTTGAAAGAAGTGCTGTGAAGGGATGTGTCAGTAAAGGAAATACAAGAAAAATATTGAAAACAGAGGAAACTGATAAAGCCATTAAGGCTCAGTTTCGTGTTTAGAGCTCAAAGCTAAGCTTCATGTTCAATAGACTTGCCTTCTGAGCACTATCAGTATAATATAAGATGTTATTACATCACTAATATGCTGTATTGTGCACTTCAGCAGAAAACAATAAAGTGTATAATGATGAGTCACTTTGTAATATTTCTGTACCAGACTCTTTGCAAGTATAAGGTTAGGACAGGTCTGACTACCAAAAGAACCAAACTCTTTCATTGAAAAGTAACTCGCATAAGCAAATCCCAATCATGCCCTGTAATAACTACAAAAAGCTGATAGGGTTGTATCCTATCAATTTGGCAATCTGCTGAAAATAAAAATCCACAGCCTGCTTCCAGTCGACCGACCGGGTCAGGGAATGGAATGAATGAAGCCCCCATCTAGCGGCAAGGATTTGAACTGTGCCGGCTGCCAAAGCCTGTCGCACTCCCCTGGGGCAATGATTAAATGAATGACAGATGAAATGATAGTAGAGAGTGTTGCTGGAAGGAAATTGTGACAGGGAAAACCGGAGTACCCGGAGAAAAACCTGTCTGCCTCCGCTTTGTCCAGCACAAATCTCACATGGAGTGACCGGGATTTGAACTACGGACCCAGCGGTGAGAGGCCGGCGTGCTGCCGCCTAAGCCACGGAGGCTCTTGGCAATCTGCTAAACCGCAATTATTACCTGATGGCACATGCGTACACAACGAGTTTCGTGTGCGAGCAAGTCCATATGCTACAGCATGATTGACAGGGGAGGATTGTTCACTTCGCGTGTTGCATTGGCCCGTGAGTGAGAAAGTGAAGCTAGCCTAGAGTTCAATGACAGTTTGGTATGCGGAAGAGGTTGCAAAGGGGGGAGGGAGGGCCAAATAAGAAGGGCTGCTTCTTGTGACAGATCTATAACAGAGAGGTATAGTCAGTCTGCTTGGTTCGGCTCGTTGTCAGCGCATGTTTCTATCATTCGTGTTTTTGACAAGGCCCAAACATCAAATTCTAATGGGCTGGCTGCGTGGCTCAGCGATAACGTTCTCGCCTGGTGTGCCCAAGATTGCAGGATGAATCTAATCCTGGCACAGTCAACTGGCATTTGAGGGTGCGCAAATGGGAGGGAACCGTGTCAGTAGATTTCCTGGCATGCTACAGATCTCCTTCGGAGCAAAATTCTGGCACCACTGCGTCTGTAAACGCTGCAGTACTTAAAAGGTACATAAAACCAATAACATTATTATTCAAATTCTAATAAGGATACAATGAAAAACTGGTTACGGGTCCATTTTTGCGATTCAATGCTGAAAATTCACCTTAATGATCTTATTTAAGTCCATAAGCCGCGACACAAAACCTCCAGAATTGATGAAATAATGGCCGCTAGTGGACACACTGCCTCCATGCCATGCAGAACTAAATCCCATAGACATCGTCTGGTCTGATGTAAACAGTGGGTTGGTGCACATAATGTCATCTTTATAATTAATGATCTGAAACACCTTTGCAAACAGAGGTTTTCAGAGTTTCGGGAAAGTAACTGGATTAGCGTTTGTGATCACATAGATAGAAATTAAGTATTATGAACGAGAGAGAATAATAGAGGAGAGAATAGACTCGCTCGTAATAACTGTGCAAACAATGACAGCAGCAGTGAAGGTGAATCTGATGAAAGTTATATTGAAATGTCTGGAATCGAACCATTAGATGATTAATGACTAGTCAGTGATTGCTTTTGAAGTGAAGATTATAAATGCATTGCCATTTGCTTGGTTAGTTAACTATAATTATTAATGAAAATGAAAATCCACTGCCTGCTTCCAGTCTCCGACCAGGTCAGGAATGGAATGAATGAAGCCCCCATCTAGCGGCGAGGATATGAAGTGTGCCGGCTGCCGAAGCCTGTCGCACTCCTCTGGGGCAATGATTGAATGACAGATGAAATGAAATGAGAGTGGAGAGTGTTGCTGGAATGAAATTGTGACAGGGAAAACCGGAGTACCCGGAGAAAAACCTGTCTGCCTCCGTTTTGTCCAGCACAGATCTCACATGGAGTGACCGGGATTTGAACCACGGACCCAGCGGTGAGAGGCCGGCGTGCTGCCGCCTAAGCCACGGAGGCTCTATAATTATTAATAATGGTTGATAATTAATAGTACATTCCTGAACTATATAGTCATAATATGTTCGTTACTATATTGTTCCATTACACGTATTCGTGTCTTTTAATTATTCTAATCACCTCTAATACAGTTTAAAACAAGCAACATTAATAATGGTTGCTATCGAGTGAGTGACAGCTGCTGTGGGAACAGAGTGTACTTCTGACGACTGACGGGTGACGCAGCGGACACCACCCAGCAGGCTGATGTGAGCAAACTCTCTCTTGAGCTTCCTACAAGATTTTCACAAGGGTCAATTAGTTTCGAGGCCGTTATAACTGTATTACGGGTCAGTGCATCTTCAGAACCTTGAAATTGATCTTGAAACCAGTGATGTGTCTGAGTTCGCAGTTGCCGGAATGTCATGACTGTACTAGAGAAATTCTGCCTAAATTTAACTGTTATTGGGAAGGGTACATCATTGCCCTTCTCCACGCATTATGAAAGTGGTTTAACTATTGGAGTGATCAGGAGAAATGACCTAGAGGTCTAATGTGGCACAGTCCACTGTAAACGTCAGTACGGTGGGTACATAAGGGTAGGTTTCACAATCTCATGCCACATTGTGTAATACTAACTACTGGGAAAACTGTACTAAAAACACCTGGTGGGGTCAAAATGGCACACAGTTGTTTGTTACATTAGACGAGGACTACATTTATCTCAAGCAATGTGTTAACATTAGAGCAATTGCGTGTCTTAACCCCTCTGCCATGGAACATACCGAGTTTTACCACCATTGCTGAGAAAGTTTCCCATGGGGAATCATGATTGTTGCTGGGAAATTAGAGGCATGTAAGGATTTAAAAGAAACATAGTTACATGCTACATACTTTGAGGGATCCATTATGGCTCCAATCGGTCGGACAGACATCCCTCATTTATACAGAACAAATAAGAACCAGGTGCTGATCCACATGGTTTTAACAGGACATGGGGTAGGAAACAGAAATCCATGACATTTCTGTGAAAAGCCCTAATGCCAGTCCCTTAGATTTCTGTGTGTTAAGATGTAACTATGTTTTTTTTTCTCGTTACATGCCTCTAATTTCCCAGCGACAATCATGATTCCCCATGGGAAACTTTCTCAGCAATGGGGATTGAAGATAAATGTGAAGAAGAGTAAAACAGTGGTGATGAGTAGAGGTAAGAAAGACGGAAAAGGAGTAATCAACGTAGGAGATAAGGAATTGGAAGTGGTGAAACACTTCAAATATTTGGGAAGTGAACTGACTGAAGATGGAAGACTAGATTTGGAAATTAGCAGAATAATACAACTCGGGAGTGCTTTCTACCAACAGGTACGGGGACTAGTATGGAACAAGGATATACCAATTAAGGCTAAAGAAGTTAGCCTATGTACAAAGCATATTATGTTCCTATAATGACATATGCAGCAGAAACTTGGACAATGACTAAGAGGGATGAGAGCAGAGTACAGGCAGCTGAGATGAGATTCCTGAGAAGTATGGTCCAGAAAACGAGGAGAGACAGAGTGAGAAATGAAGATATACGGAAAGAACTGGGAGTACAGAAACTAAATGACAAACTGGAGCAAAACAGATTGAAATGGTTTGGACATGTCAAACGGATGAATGAAGTAAGGCTACCAAGACGAACACTGGAACGATGATGACAGGGAAGAGGACGAGGAAAACCAAGAATGCGTTGGATGGACTCGGTGAAGAATAGCATTAGTAAACGGAACCTGGATTGGAACACCGTGATGGAAGAGGAATGGTGGAACGACAGAACAAAGTGGAGAGGAACCATATTTGCCCCAACCCAGTGTCAGCTGGAAAAGAGGAAATGAAGATGAAGATGATGATGATGATGATGATGATGATGATGATGATGAAGATGGTTAAAACATCTACAATTTCACCACCCCTCATACTCCAAGGCCTATGGAAAGCCTGCAGGATGGAACTCCCATGCTTGTGTTTCAATATACAGTAGTTTGTTGTAGTGGAAACTACGAAGTTGAGCAATGCTGGTGGCCCAATGGTGGTAGCAGGCAAGTACAGCCCCCCCAAACCTGTCTTAGCTTGAAAATACTTTCTCATATGTAGTATTGCCTGAAAGCGTATGAGATGTGATACTGCTTTCCGCTTCGAAGGTTCATTCACGTTTTTTATCAGTAAGCCACCGTACCCAGCGTTAATTCCGTATCCAACTGAAACTGTATAATCGGCATGTTCTTAGTACATGCCCATATAACAGTTTGATGCATTCATGCAGCCACTTGTCGCACACATGTTTTTGTAAAGGTCTTGCTTCCATGTGTCATACATCTTATAAAGTTGTTTAGGGTCATTGTGGCTTGGCTATAGACGGGGAACTGTCGGCGTTGGAAATGTGGCCGAAAACTTTAAAAAATAAGGGGCGGAAGACTCACCTGGTATAATAAAGCATTTGGCAGTGCACATCATCAGATTTTGACGCTCGTGTTCGCGAACAGAACCAGAAACACCCACTGCGCACTTGATGGTCTCAACTCTCTCCTCTTTCAACTTGTCTGTGTACCTACATCGCTTGCTCCGTATGCTTCATGGCGACAATTGTGTGTGGCCTAGGTGAAAGAATGACTTTAAGTTACTTGGAAATAAGAGCTGAGATCCTGGTAGATTTCAGCTTCTTGAATGTTTGGAAATGGATCACTAAACATTTCCTTAGAATAAATGTTTATTTTTGTGAATTTGAAGAAAGAACTTGGTTAGGTTCTTATTGAAACTGTTGCTCTTTTGGGCATCCCTGAGAGTTAGAACCTTGTTGTTGAAAATACCTGAGAGTGCATTTCATACTGTGATGGCTCTTTACACTAGAATAAGGTATCTATGTCCATATAAGATCTGCTGCTGCTGTTAGCTTCCTGTTTGCTGTGGGTACTTATAATTATACATTTTGATTGCTTCAATAGCTTATGTATGAAACGGGGGTAAATTAAGAAAATCTGAAGTAATTTTAAAAATGTGTACCTGATGGGCATTTGTGAAAAAGCATGTATCATCTCGACTTAAGTATAGAAATCCAAAACAGGATGGCAGTTCAAAAATCCTTGTCAAGAGTTAGTTACACGCAAGACAATCACTCTCCTGAGATCAACTGGACAGCTCTTTCTTTTGAGAAATCTCTTGATGAATCAAGACCATCACAAAACATCCTTAATAAAAAACAATGCAGTCAATATTTCTTGCAGAGCAAAACAGTCTTCCATCACCTGTTATTTTATTTTACTGACTTACAACCTTGTGGTCATCGCCTTGTGTACTTAGTGCATGTTGAATCTATCTGGTAACCTGTGTTAATGTGAAGTTTGTACTAGTGTGTGTAAGAAGAAGAAGAGGAAGAAGATGGCCATGGCCTTGTTTTAGGTACCATCCCATGCAAAACCACAGAATGGCTGAGGTGGGACTTCAACTCACTTCTAACTCAGTTGTCCTCCTGAGGCTGAGCAAACCCTTTTCCAGCCCTCAGAACAGAATTAGAATTCTTGGCAAAACTAGGCTTGTGATTGCAAGCTTGATAGTTTTGCAAAACTACAAACTTGCTTTTTTTTCTTTTTTCTCTTTTATCTAAATCCACTTCACAGTAGGACAAGCGATATGATATGTTATTTGACAAGTACAACTCATGGATTTTTGTAGTTCCTTCACCTTCTACCCCAATAATTCTTACCTCTTTGACATTGTTGATTGGATGCTCTAATCTGACTCATTGCAAATTGAATGGCTTGCCATCAATCAGGACTAGTTACTTGTTATTTTGTTTATGTTGAATCTTGTTCAGGAAATTAATTACATCTCGCCCCACTAATATTGTTTTCTTATCTTCGTAAAAAAAAAAAGATGCATAACAGTTAAAGAAAAACACAGTAAACTTTAAAATAAACTTAATGCCTTTAATAAAATTACCAAGTTTATTAAACTTTTAGTACCTAAATATACTTTTTCCTACCAAAATACAAGTAGCTATAAGGATGGGTATTTATACCCTATCACTCCATGTACTATCAGCAAATATTCATATGTTTAATATATTTTACATTCATTTTATGCTCTTTTCTTATTCATCCATCGTGGAGAATCATACTAAACATGGTGACCAGTTTGATTAGTTGGTCCAATATAATGATTGAGCTCACTGTAAATTGCTACTCATGATAATTGTGTTCAAAATTAGAGCACCGACTGCCATTAAGTTTGGATTTAAATACTTTTCTTACAATGTTTCCAGTGGAAAACAAGATAATCCATTTTTCACAAATGGACTTGCCTATTAGCAATACGTTTGTTATATTTCACACATTACAATGCTCTAAACAAGAGAGAGAGATGTTCCATATTTTTCAAGATTTAGAATGTAGCAAAGGTTATGAAATGTAGAAAGTATTTCTTTGCTGGCTAGAATTAAATGCATTTAAATATTAATGACTGCTTCGCAATTGATGGGATTTATGACTTAAATCCTTCTTGTTAATATGAACATTTTGTTACTGTTTTTAATAGCTATAATTTTCCATGAATACATTGTAAAGTTTTGTAGAAATATTGAAGGGAATATTCTTGGTAAATAACAGCTTTCATATGGCTGTTACATGAATATATTTATTCTCTCGCGCATCAAGAGAATGGTAGGAGTGTGTCAAGGTGCCCAGTGAGCTGTTACTTTCAACTTGTTATTTTCTTCTACATAAATATCAATGTAACAGGAATAATGTGTGTACCCCCCTTTTCTAGAAAACCTCATTTACATTGTTGAATTCATCTTTTAAGGTAGAGGCTACTACAGTCCACAGTAGACACTTGGTCCTGGAAACGTGTAGCATGTAGTTAAGTAGTTTACTTATTAAAGTGGCCAAAATATGAGCAAATAGTTCACTCAGGTTACAAGTACCACCTGAGTGGATTTCTGATTTATTCTTGTATTATGTGAAAGAGAAGATATAAAAACTTTTGTTAAAGTTTTCTGTCCATAAATCTCCCAAGTTTTTTTTACAACCAAATAAAATATGTTTTTGTTTGATACAAATTGTACTTGCTCATTCCAAGTGTTCCACATCCAACAGTGTCCCTCTTGGTTTGCACAGGGCAGGATTCCTCCTCGCTTCCAAGGATGGGAAGAAAGAAAAAGTCATTGGGATGAATCACTGTTATTTTAACTAATCAGCCTATTTTCATATGTTGATGAGATCCATTCTATCCTATGCTGCCAGCTCAATTATGCTGAAGTTGGAGCCATTAACCCTTAACACTCGTGTGGTGGGGGACATTTGAAAATAAAAATTTGTCACGTGGATTTTACGTTGGGTCGGCAACAATTAGACACCTGATGCTTCTGCATCTCCCATCCATTAACCGTAGTCCCTGTGGAAACCAGCCGTTTTAGAGAGGTGTTGTTGAACAGGTCGTGGTCATTTAACAATGGTTGGGAGTTGCATACAGTAGATCCTATGTCAAGTCAAACTTAGCAAAAGTTTGTTCCACCTATAAATCGCGTCATTTTACACCCAGCTGAATAACAGTGACACTACTTTGTGGACAGGCATTGGAAGGTCATGTACAGTTGTCTAAACATGGCTATGTTGGAAGATCATGAGAATGCAGTGTATACATTGTGGTCTATTGCTCCACCAAATTGGAGTTGGAGAGGTAAGCAGGAGGGATAAGGTGTGAACACAACTCACAAGAGATATACTGCAGTCCATTCATAACTCACACTGGAAATAGTATAAAATTAGCCATGATAAAGATGTAATCACATTTTAAAAGCTTTTCACGCATTAGAACAAACATCTGAAACATCCGTGAATAGAAATTGATAATATGACATTTCTTAGGGTGGTTTATTACCACCAATTACCCCCAATCTTCGATGAGCCTATCGTAATGGTATGATGGCGGGAAGCGCACTGTAAGCGTTTAAGGTTTATGAGTGTTGCCGCTCGCTTATTGTTGTTCTAGGGAAAACAACTGCCATTTGTTGAACACGTGTGAACCATTCTCATACATTTTAGTAAGTTATCCATGTGCAGTTCACATTAAAACATGCCTCTTAGCCGTGAAGGAGCTGCAAGGGTAGTTGCATTGGTGGAGGATGGCCGCAGCTTCCAGTATGTTGCTGAAGTCATTGGATCATCTCTCGGTAGTATTCACCGTGCAGTGCAGCGTTACAGAGAACTCGAAACATACGACAGGAGACGAGGGTCAGACCGTAGAAGAAGCACAAGTGCTAGGGATGACAGATTTCTCACCCTGCAAGTTCTGCGTGATCGCCATACCACAGCAGTCCAGGCACGAAATCAACTGGAAAATGTCAGAAATGTGAGAGTGATCGAGCGAACAGTAAGAAGGTGGTTTGAAGAAGCTCATCTTTCGTCCAGGAGACCTGCACATGGACCCGCACCTGAACGACATCACAGAGAGGCGCGTCTTCGCTTCGCAAGGCAGCATCTGGGATGGACCCATGAGCAGTGGGCCTCTGTTCTCTTCACTGACGAGAGTCGCTTGAATCTTAGATTTCCTGATGAAAAAGAGAGAGTGTGGAGAAGGTGCGGGGAGATGTACAGCCCTGTTGCTTTCTCCTCCAGGACTCCATTTGGAGGTGGCTCGATAATGATGTGGGGTGGCATCAACATTATGGCCTGCACTGAGTTGGTGTGCATCGATCACGGGACGCTCAATTCCCAAAGGTACATTGAAGAGTTCCTGATGAACCATGTGATGCCCTTTGCGCCTTTCTTTGGTCAGAATTTCATGCTGATGCAGGATAATCCCCGTCCTCATACTGCTCGCTGTGTTGTACAATATCTGCAGGAAGTGGGGATTCAAACCTTGGACTGGCCAGCTCGTAGTTCTGACTTGAACCCCATCGAACATGTATGGGATATGCTTGGAAGGAAAGTCAGACATCATGAACACCACCTTGGTACAACTGAGAACATTGCTGCTGGAGGAATGGGATCCCATCCCAGCAGATGCCATTTGACGAGTTGTGAACAGTATGCCTGAGCGTTTACAAGCTGTCATAGATGCTAAGGGTGGAAACACTCGTTTTTAGTGACCAGTGTTCCCGTACAGTGCAGTGCAAACATTAATACTGTTTTGTTTGGCAATACTGTTGCGTGCCACCCCCTAGTGGCACTTTTGTTCACTGGATTACGGTGGGGGTACAAAGCACAACACCAATTACTGCTTAAAGAAATAATTAACTTTATTGTGGCCAGAAAATTACACTAATCAGCAAATACAAGCAATTAAGAGCCTTACTCCAGTTTCCTCAAGTCTCTTCCTTGAGCGCTCTTGGCCCTTCCACTTGTCAACAGATCACAGAAGTTAATCCGTCCTAATGAGTACTGTGGCCTTGACAGAAACTACCTGCTCCTCTCCTTTTATGTTCACCGACCACAATTACTTACGATCACTTGCTGCAGGCTATTTCGCTGTCCACAAGCTGGAAAAACAATGTCACTGGATTTCGTAACTCGCACAGCACTTCGTCACCACACTTCTGTCGCACAAGATAATCGCTCGCACTAGCTCGTAAAACACAACAACAACCACTGCTTCACGGGTCACTCTTATATAGCAGGCCGGTGACTCAATAAATGCTTCTAGATCCATCCAGGGTCCACGGCTTCTCGGGGTTTCCATCGCTGGTCCAGTCACGAATATTCTGGACTATCTCTTTGTCCTAGTAGCCCTGTTGCATAAGGCGCGCGCAATACAGGAGGCAGGGCACAGCCCAGCCCTGGGGCAGTTGTGACTCATGCGACGAGTGATGACACAAACTCACATCCGTAACACCACCCCCTTCCTAAAAAGGCTGATCGTCCCGATCAATCATTGGTCCGTCTGTGTCCCTCCGTAGGCTGCCAGGCGATCTCGATGCACGATCTTCATCTTCGCCCTCGGGCTCCGCTGGATCCTGTAGACGACATCGTTGATCCGTTTCACGACTCGGTACGGGCCCTCCCAGAACTTCTGCAGTTTGGGTGACAGGCCTTTCTTCCGTAATGGGTTGAAGAGCCAGACCAGGTCGTCCTCGTGGAATCCTCCGGCATCCGTCTGCTGGTCGTATCGGGTCTTCATTCGGTCGGTCTCGATCCGCAGTTTCCTCCTCACAAACGCGTGCACGTCCTCCAGTTGGTCGACCAGTTCTTGACAATACTGGCTTACCGGGATCGGATCATTCCCAGGTCGGCCAAAGGCAAGATCGACGGGTAGACGGAGCTCCCTCCCAAACATGGCCCGGGCTGGTGTGCACCCGGTGGCTTCATGCACGGCGGCGCGGTATGCCAGGAGAAATAGTGGAAGATGCTTGTCCCAATCCCTCTGGTGCTCGCTGACAACTATTCGGAGATGGTTCTCGATGGTGCGATTGAATCGCTCTACCATCCCGTCGGACTGAGGGTGTAGCGGCGATGTCCTTGTCTTCCGGATTCCCAGCAGCTGGCATAGGTTCTGGAACACCTGCGACTCGAAGTTCCTCCCTTGGTCGGAGTGCAGCTCCAGGGGTACTCCGTACCGGCTGACGAATTCCTTCACCAGGGTCTCTGCGATCATCGCGGCTTCTTGGTTAGGGAGCGCATACGCCTCCGGCCATTTGGTAAAGTAGTCGCTGACGACTAATATGTAGCGGTTCCCTGCCTCGCTTAACGGGAATGGCCCAGCAACATCGATGGCCACTCTCTCCATGGGGCCGCCCACGTTGTAGGTCTTCAGTGAACCCCGTCGTCTTCGTCCTGGGCCCTTGTTGGCTGCGCAATCGTGGCACCTCGCGCAGTGGTTCTCCACGTCTGTTCGGCATCCGATCCAGTAGAACCGCTCTCTCAGCTTCTCCAGGGTCTTCTTTATCCCTAGGTGTCCACCAGATGATCCTCCATGGACTTCCTTCAGGACTTCCTCCGTCATAGCCTTTGGAACGACGACTTGTTCCCGAGATGTCTTCCCGTCGGTGCTCTCCCAGGCGCGGCAGATGAGGCCATCCCTTACAATCAGCGAGTCCCACTGCGCCCAGTAGGACTTAAACTTTGGGCTGCAGTCACTCACAATGTTCCAACCGGGTCTGGGGACACAGGCCCTCTTCCATTCGGCTATCAGTCCCAGGTCATCATCTTCTGCTTGTGCCCGTGTGAAAGATTCGCGGCTCCAGTTCCCTTGAAGTTCCACAGTAGTCCTCCGGCACTGTATCCCGGTGTTCTCCTCCCTCCTAGTACAGAAGGTGCAGTCTTCTGGGCACGGTCTTCGTGACAGGGCGTCGGCGTTAGAATGAAGTTGGCCTTTCCTGTGCTGAATCTCAAAGTTGTACTGTTGAAGCCTCTCTAACCACCGCGCGAGTTGACCCTCGGGCTGCTTGAAGTTCAGGAGCCACCGCAGGGATGCATGGTCGGTCCTGATGAGAAATTCTTGCCCGTACAGGTACTTGTGGAAGTGTTCAATGGTCTTCACGATGGCGAGCAGCTCCTTCCTGGTGACGCAGTAGTTCCTTTCTGGCTTTGACAAGGCCTTGCTGAAGTAGGCCACTACTCTCTCCTCGCCGTCCACTACTTGCGACAGGATCCCCCCTATGCCAAAGTCGCTGGCATCGGTATCGACGATGAACCTTGTTCCAGGTCTGGGGTAGGCCAGAATAGGCGCGGTGCACAGAGCCTGCTTGAGTTGCTCGAATGCATTGTGGCATTCTGCTGTCCACGTGAAGAGTTGGTCCTTCTCAGTCAGTCGATGTAAAGGTTTGGCGATGTCGGCGAATCCTCTCACGAAGCGACGGTAATAAGTGCAGAGTCCCAGGAAGCTTCGTAGTTGGGACTTGTCCTTCGGAACTGGCCACTCCCTCACAGCTGCGGTCTTCTCTGGGTCGGTGCGCACCCCTTCCTCGGAGACGATATGCCCAAGGTACTGGACCCGCTTCTGGAAGAGCTGACACTTCTTGGGGCTCAACTTCAGCTGGGCAGCCCGTAGCTTCAACAAGATCTCCTTCAGGTTGCTGTAGTGCTCCTCGAAGCTTCTCCCCAGAACGATGACGTCGTCTAGGTAGACCAGGCAGGTCTTCCAGTGTAGTCCCCTCAGAATGGACTCCATTAGCCTTTCGAAGGTCGCAGGGGCGTTGCACAGACCGAATGGCATGACGGTGAAATGCCAGAGCCCGCTGCCCACAGAGAACGCCGTTTTCTCGCGGTCCTTACGGTGGACCTCCACCTGCCAGTAGCCACTCTTCAAATCCAAGGTGGAGAACCATCTTGACCCTGATATGGTGTCCAGCGTGTCGTCGATCCGGGGTAGAGGGTAGCTGTCCTTCTTCGTGACATCGTTCACCCGCCTGTAGTCCACGCAGAACCTGGTGGAACCGTCCTTCTTCTTCACAAGCACGACCGGAGAACTCCAAGGACTATGTGATGGCTCGATCACCCCTAGATCCTTCATCTCTTCAACCATCCGGTCGACTTCGGCTTGCTTGGCGGGCGGGACACGTCGGAATGGGGCCCTAATCAGTGCGCTGTCCCCAACGTCGATTCTGTGCTGGACCATGCTTGTCCTGCCGAAGTCTTTGCTCCCCACGGAGAAGACGTCCTGGAATTCGCGTAGCAGGTCCTGAAGTTGGCGTGATTGTTCCTCGTCTAAATGGTCCTGGGATCCTTGGTACAGCTTCTGTAGTTCTTCTGGCAGTGTGCGTCTCCTTCGGTTGTCCGTCTGCAGGTGTCCGTCTGTCGTATCTGTGATGCGGGCAATCCAGGTAACGGGCTCGCAGACTCCTAGGTTGGTGTCCCGGTGAACCGTAATGTCGTAGTCGTTCAGGTTGGACAGGCGGACGTACGGCCGAGACGTCGTGTTGATGAGGGTCTTGGCAACTAGCAATCCTTTTGTCTGGATGTCCTCATATTTTGGCTCGATGACAGCCGCCACTCCCTCAGCAGTTCCGTCGACAATTACGGCAGCACTGACCTCCGTCCTGGCGGGAACGATGACGTCTTCTCTCAGCCTTACTCGTCGTGCGGTGATGGACTCGTGCGCAGGTTGCAAAGCAAGTTCCTCACCTCCGAAGTGCAGAGTGTTGGTACTCAGATCCAAGATGATGTTGTTCTGGTCCAGGAAGTCCAGTCCGATGATCACTTCATTTGATACGTCAGCCACAAGCACTGGATGCTTTATCGCCCGTCGACCAATGACGAACTCCAGTGATGCTTCGCCATGTACCGGTGCGGTCTCTCCGGTCGCGGTTATTAAATGGAGGTTCCTTTGTGTGGGTTGCACTCTCCACTTCGGGATCACGGTGGGACTGACGATGGTCTTCGATGCTCCCGTGTCGATTAGCATGGGCCAGCTCTCTCCGTTGACGACTCCGTCGACCATCAGGCTGCTATTGTCCCTCCGTAACTTCGTCACACGAACCTGGACTGCCGGGGCTTGACGACTGTCACAAGCCAACCTTTGCCCCCCAAGGCTGGCTAATACTCGTTTCCCTGGGTCGCGCGGTTTTCAGACGACTGATTTCCCGTCGGATACCCTCGGCGGCGGCGGTCACCGCAGTCCTTGCTCAGGTGGCCTTTCTTACCGCAGGTCCAGCAGGTCGGTAGTCCTCTTCCGGGCCGCCTCTCCGGTTGCCTTCCGGCTGTGTCGGTGCTGGTGGTGCCGCGACTATCGAAGAAACGGCTTAGCGCCTCCATTAATTCGTCGGCCAGGGGCTTGGTCTCGTTGGTTTTTACTGGTTCGTCGACGTCCACTTGACGCACCCGCGCGTGCATTCTGGATGCCTGTTTTGCCGTCTCGAACTCAAGTGCGTGGCTCAGCGCATCTGTCAGGGTCTTATTGCGCGCGAGTCGCAGCGCCTGTTGAGTGTCCGAGTCCCGTAGCCCGTCGGTGAAAGTCTGCGTCGCTATCTGCTCCAGAAAGTCGGCCGGCGCTGTTGGGTAGGTGAGCCTTACGAGGCGTGCGATGTCCATCTCGAACTCCTGCAGGGTTTCCACGTTCTTTTGTACCCGGGTCCGGAGCTGCATCTGGTAGGCCTGCTGAAGATGGCTATCTCCATATCGGGACTCCATATGGGCGATCAGTGAAGCGTAGTCCTGGGATCCAGTCGGGATGGCCTGAAGGACGTTAAGGGCGTCACCTCTCAGCGCTACAATGAGAGCTGTAGCCTTTTCAGTGTTGTTCCAGTTATTTATGGAACAGGCCGCCTCGAACTGACGTAAGTAGGTGCTCCACGGGACCTTTCCGTCGAAGGTTGGGGGCGTCACTCTGCTATGTCCCGTTCCTGATATTCCCGGTGTAACGGTGGGCGGGCGTTGGCGCAGCTCGGCAACTTCCTCTCGTAGAGCGTTGAATTTCTCTTCCACCCCAGTCAGTGGGCGTTGGCGCAGCTCGGCAACTTTCACTTGTAAGGCGTTGAATTTCTCCTCCACCCCCATCAGCGGGCGTTGACGCAGCTCGGCAACTTCCACTTGTAAGGCGTCGAACTTCTTTTCCACTGCTGCGACTTCCTCACGTAGGCCCTGTTCTAATTTCCTTTGGCTCTCCTCTAATTTCGTTAGCAGACACTCTTCCAGATTTTTCTGGCCATCCAGAAATTTGGCGGTTAGGTCCTCTGCTAACTTATTCTGGCCGTCCTTCAGGTCCTCTGCTAGCTTATTCTGACCTTCTTCTAATTTGGAAGTTAGGTCCTCGGCTAAACTTTTCTGGCTGTCTTCCATCTTCTTCTGGCCGTCTTCTAATTTGGCAGTTAGGTCCTTGGTTAAATTCTTCTGGCCGTCCTCCATCTTCTTCTGGCCGTCCTCTATCTTGGTTTCCATGCCATTTAACTTTTCTAGCGATGCTGCCAATTTCTCCTCCATTTTAGTTGTTTGCCTTGTAAAGGGCATGCACTCACACGAAAATTAGAGAAAATGACCTGCTCGGGTTTTGAAACCAGGACCGCCAGGTGTTGTGCTTGAGTTCGTAATCCGGCTTCTGACACCAGTTGTTGCGTGCCGCCCCCTAGTGGCACTTTTGTTCACTGGATTACGGTGGGGGTACAAAGCACAATACCAATTACTGCTTAAAGAAATAATTAACTTTATTGTGGCCAGAAAATTACACTAATCAGCAAATACAAGCAATTAAGAGCCTTACTCCAGTTTCCTCAAGTCTCTTCCTTGAGCGCTCTTGGCCCTTCCACTTGTCAACAGATCACAGAAGTTAATCCGTCCTAATGAGTACGGTGGCCTTGACAGAAACTACCTGCTCCTCTCCTTTTATGTTCACCGACCACAATTACTTACGATCACTTGCTGCAGGCTATTTCGCTGTCCACAAGCTGGAGAAACAATGTCACTGGATTTCGTAACTCGCACAGCACTTCGTCACCACACTTCTGTCGCACAAGATAATCGCTCGCACTAGCTCGTAAAACCCAACAACCACTGCTTCACGGGTCACTCTTATATAGCAGGCCGGTGGCTCAATAAATGCTTCTAGATCCATCCAGGGTCCACGGCTTCTCGGGGTTTCTATCGCTGGTCCAGTCACGAATATTCTGGACTATCTCTTTGTCCTAGTAGCCCTGTTGCATAAGGCGCGCGCAATACAGGAGGCAGGGCACAGCCCAGCCCTGGGGCAGTTGTGACTCATGCGGCGAGTGATGACACAAACTCATATCCGTAACAATACGTTTGATAAAAGCCAGCCCAAAAGAACATTTGCAGATAAATAGAAAATTGTAAGATTTGCAAAATGTAACGAAATTTGTGAGTTAAAGCGTGTTGTAAAACATGTTTCGGTATTTTCTGTAGCCAACCATCTAAAATTTACATGAATAATGCAAATATTGGAAAACCGATACATTTCAGTGGAATATATTAAGAAATTACATTAAAAATTAAAGTGTTCCACTTTTTTTGCTATTAGTGCAAGATCCTGACTAAGGTCGACCTTCACCCATCTGTTTTCTTAATGTAAGATATTTTTATCAATCACAATACAGTATGTAAATAAAACAAATTATGGATGGGTTGGCTGATTATATCAGGTCAAGGCTACCCTTAATTAAAATTAATATAATAATTTCTTTTTTTTGTAAATTCTACACATATTTGTTTTCTCAATGAAATATACAGGGTGTATCTTAATTATACCGACAAAAAAATCAGGGACGCTCTGCGTGTTATGTAGAAGACGATGCCGCAATCGTACATTAGCGGAGAAAATTTTTCCCTTCGAGAAAATTAAGTTACTTTGTTACTTCTGGGCGCGCAATTCAAATCGACTAACTCTCAGTATTTGCTGAGCCAGAGCACAAGCCGCTGGCCACTTCTGTGCTTCAATTGAGGGAAGGGAGTGTGATAGAAGGAGACAGAGATACGCTGGCGGGAATGCGCAAGTTTCCTTGTTCGCCTCGCGAAAAATTCTTCTTGTGCCTTTCAGGCAATATCCAAATTTGTCTACTAAGCCGCCGTAATCGCACACACAGTAATAATGACACACTTGTCAGTCATGAAATGTACCCGACAGTTTCTCTTCTCGTCTGTTTGTCTCAATAACTTTCTTTATTACTTGACATACGCAAAGATGCAGTTGTACGATCGTGCATTCATTTAATCACAACATTGTAAATGGAATGAAATACTGAACGAAAGAAACAACACACCCAATGGTTTGATTACAGTAAATGTTCAATATGCCCCCCTCCATTTTCGATGCTCAGTTCGCAGCGGTGTATTGGTGACATTTGGACTCGGTTCAGGATGTGTGGTGTGTTACGAATGACCTGGAAAGGTGCCTGGATTTTTATTATAAATTCATCTTGTCTTTCTACGGGGTTCGCATACACTAAAGTCTTCACGTAACCCCACAAGAAAAAGGCTATGGGAGTTAAATCGGCCGAGCGCTGCGGCCATATAACTGGCCCACCACTGCCTACCCATCTTCCTGGATAATGAGCATTTAAGTGTCGTGTGGCATGGCGAGCAAAATGCGGTGGAGCACCATCATGGCACAGCCAAATTCACTGCCGAATACCCAGGCAGTGATTCTGCAAAGAAACAGTAGTATTACTCACTATTCAGACGAGGAGGAAGGACATACGGCCCAATTAAATAGTCACCAACAATGCTGGCCCAAATATTAACACTAAACCTATGCTGGAATGAGCGAACCACTGTCCCATGAGGGTTTTCATCCGCCCAAAAATGCTGATTTCTGGAGTTTTCCACGCCGTCTATCGCAAATGTAGCTTCATCCGTGAAAAGGAATGATGACAAGAAGTGTGGAATATTTCCATAGCTGTTTAGACCCACCTTGCAAATGTTAGGCGTTGTGGGTAATCCAGGGGTGTTAGTTCTTGCACTGATTGATAGTGATAAGGGTACAATTGCTGGTCCTTCCAAACCCTCCACATTGTCTTATGAGAAGCGCCAACATTCCTCGCGACAGACCTCGTACTGGTTGAAGGATTATCATTTATTTCTTCTAATGCAGCCACTTCAAACCCTGGGGTCCGTACCGACGACGTACTGCCAGCGTCATGCATTTGAGAGGCATGAAGGTCCCTCCTTCACGCAGTCGCCTGTCAATTGACTCAAAGGTTGATAATGATAATAATAATAATAATGTTTTTTGCTTTACGTCCCTTTTAACTACTGCGGCTTACAGAGACGCGGGGGGTGCCGGAATTTTGCACAAAGGGGATGTTTAATGTGCCAGTAAATCTACTGAAACAGCTTCCTCGCATTTGCGCACCCTCAAATGCCTGCTGACTACGTCAGGATTCGGCCCAGCAAGCGAGAACGTTACCTGCTGAGCCACGCAGCCAGCTATGAAGGTTGAATGATGAGGTTGTCGGTGATTAGGATGCAGGAATGCTATAAATCCTTGCAGCTTCTCTCCCGTTGCCATTTGCTACGCCATAAGCTAGGTGCATATCAGCAATTTCATCGTGAATGTACCTAAGCCATTCTCACCAATTTATACCGCAAAAGTAGAAGCCAATGTGTGTAGAACGAACTGTACACTGCCCACTGGGGCCGAGTAGCGAGTGTGTCAGTCGCACCAGCATATCTCTGTCTCCGTCGATCATCCCTTCCCTTGCCTGAAGCACAGCAGTAGCCAGCGGCTTGCACCCTGGCTCAGCAAATACGACAAGCCATATTTGAATTGCATGCCTGGAAGTAACAAAGTAACCTCATTTTCTAGAAGGGAAAAATTTTCTCCGCCAATCCGATTGTGGCATAGTCTTTTACATAACACGCAGAGCGTCCCAGATTTTTTGTCGATATAATTAAAGATACACCCTGTATATTAAAATAAAGATAATTTTACAGCAAATGTGGTGGTATTAGTTTGCCTAAGCAAACCAGTCAAGACTCACAGTTGTTGCACTTTCAAAATTGAATAATTAAGCAAGCGAGCGGTGACAACAGAAAACCGTTGAGTATGCGATAGCAAAAGACAACACAACTACCGAGAAACGGTTTGGAGATACATCTTATAACTTCACCGCTATTTAACGTCCTCAGTCAAAGATTTCAAACGTCGTAAGTGTACTTGGGTATGTGTATATACAGCCTCTGTCCGAAAAGTTCGGTGAATGGCTCTATATTACGAACGGATTGTTGGCCTACCTAAAACAGCAGTTACTGTCCTTCGAAGTAATCCCCGTGGATGGTTATGCACTTCTGAGAACGACTGAACAAGTCCTGGAAACTCCTGGCATAGTCTTCTTTAGGGATAGCCTTCAGGTGGGTCGTCACATTACGTTGGATGTCCGAAATGTCTGAAATCCTCTTACCCTTCAGGGCTGATTTAAATTTGGGGAACAAGACAAAGTTTGGGGGAGACAAGACACTCCATACTTTGACGCTTGCTTTCAGGGTCGGCCGTGACTGAGGATACCTTGAGTGGTATAGGCTACATAGGTTCAACGTGTATATTCGCCATCAAGAGTTTTTAGTTTTGTGTGAAATATGTTTCCGTATTATTAGGAAACCTGACTTTTCGCGAAACGTTTAATCGTGAAAATTTCTGAAACTCAACAGAAACCTCTCATTTCTGTTATTGACCTCTAAATTTGGAGACTATGTCAAATTGAAGTCCAGAAATAACTAGAAATAATTTAATGCCGCAATCTTGCGAAATGATACCGTTTCGGAAAGAGATCGCGAAAAAACTTCGAAATACATAATATATTTTAAAAATCTATCAGTATCTTAAATTACACACATAATACATATTACATCACACTCTTTCCTCCCTTCAATGGCAATATCTACTCGTTAGAAATCTTTAAATTCAGTCTAACTGGAGGTCGAATGATGCGCCCGGATCTGCGCACTTGAGTTCCAGCAGGGGGAACAATAATTGGTGATTTCATGTCCTGACAGGATGATTCTGATACAGGTGCTACCTCAGGGTTAGGTTGAGGTATAGTTTCAGCTTCTAGGTTTATTGCTAGCAGAGTTGCCTGATTCGCTAACATGGTTGTCTGATTATGGGGCATAACTGGTTTGTCTGTGTTTGAAACATCTTGATTAGACCTTTGTTCCCCAACTTGGGTATTTGGCTTAGAACAATACACATTCATTTGATTTATATGCCATAAGGATTGTTTTCCTTTTAAATCGACCAAGTATGTACCTCGCCCGAGGCCTTTTAACACTGTACGCACTTCAGAGATATATTCCTCTCTCCTACGTACACAAACTTGCTCCCCTATCTGAAATGTAATTACATTTGGCACATAGGACTGTTTAACAGCTGGTTTCAGCTTGCTGGGAGGTGTTTGTACCGGAAAGGTAAAGACCATTTCTGATGGAGTGATATTAGTTAGTGTGCTTGGCGTATTATGGTACTGGAAAAGGAAATTATAAACTTTATGCTTAATTGACAATTTTGACTCGGACAATAGCATTTTCTTAAGACCAGTCTTTGCTGTTCGCACTCCCCTTTCTGCAAGGCCATTCGCCTGTGGATGATAAGGTGGGCTTTTAGAAGCTATTATGTCATTATCTGTACAAAATGACAAGAAATTAAAGTAATCGAAGGGGGGACCATTTCTTCGTGATTTGGGCAGGTTTTTTTTGTAGCCTGATGAATTCTTCAGTTATTTCCTGCAGAGTTCTCTTGACGATGTTGAGGGTCTGGATGGTTGATCAGAATCTCCTTTATGTCGAACAGATGCTTTAACATTGCTTGCAGCAGTGTAACTCTTTTTACACGAACCATTAATGGTGACCTCTTGAAGTTTTCGAGGAAACATTTTCTTTTCTTTAAATCCCGTTTCGCACTCGCATTCATCATCGGCTTTAACTCAAATCCTAGTATAAATCTTCTTCCTTCAGTCCAGTTTGTGGATGTGTTTACGGTGACTAAAGAGTCCAATCCTGGCATGGAACAAGCGTCCACACAAGTCACATAGTATTGCTGGAGGAGGACGTGGTTGGGCTGCTCGAAGTTTCCTAGCTTGACGCTTGGCCTCTTCATGTGTGCGTCGATCCCTTTCAAACGTCTTTACAGTCTCCGAGATGGTACGGCGCCAAGTGGAGCGGTCTTCAGCCAGCGTGTCCCAGGTTTGTGAATCAAGACCTGTCAATTTCAGGGTCTGCTTAAATTGGTCCTTGTACCGCCTCTTAGGACCACCATGAGGTCTGGTGCCATAGCATATCTCACCATATAGCATTCGACGAGGTAATCTCTCATCATCCATCCGATGGACATGACCAATCCATCTAAATTGGTGACCTATTATGGATGATTCTATGCTGTTGATTTGAGCCTTTTCCAGAACAGCAATATTGGTAATGCGGTCTTCCCATTTAATCCTCAGGATTGATCGAAGTTTTTGTAGGTGGAAACGCTCAAGCTTCCTAAGATCACGTCGGTAAAGGGTCCACGTTTCACAGCCATACAACAATGTAGAAATGACTACTGCTTTGTACACCATAAGCTTTGTACTCATGGACAGATCTTTATTCATGAAGACCCGGTGCGCTAATCATCCATATGCTGCATGGGCTGCGCCAATTCTCTTATCCACATCCTGCTCACAGGTACAGCTCACAGAAATGGTACTGCCCAGGTACGAGAAGTGTTCTACCTGTTCTAAAGGCAAATTTGAGATGGAGATATTGAACTGAGGAAGAGGTGTGCTTGGTGAAGGTTGTGCCAAGACTTTAGTCTTATTGACATTTATGGTGAGACCAAAGCGATCACATGCACTTTTGTAACAATTAACTGACTCTTGCAGCTCTTCTGGTGTGAGAGTTGGCGACGCAGTTTCATCTGCATACAACATGTTAGTAACCTTAGTAACCTGAGTTTTCCTCAAGGAGCGGACACGAGTTAGGTTGAAAAGCCCTCCATCAAAACGATACTTGACCTCCACACCTGGGATGTTTGTGGGTGAATCATAAAGCATTGCAGCCAAGTACAGCGCAAAAAGCGTTGGAGCCAGTCCACATCCTTGTTTCAGTCCATGGGTAATAGGAAATTCATCGGACATCTTATTCTGATGGCAAACCTGACCTGTCATGCCATCATGGAGAGTCTTGATTAGATCTACAAAACGCTGAGGGCAACCAAACCTCTTCAGCACAGCCCACATGGCTGGTCTTGGAACCAAATCAAATGCCTTTTCCAAGTCATAAAAGACTAAGAAGAGTGGATTCTGTTGTTCTCTACATTTTTGTTGTAGCTGTCTCACACAGAAAATCAAGTGCTTCTGGAAGCTCTAAATCCGCATTGTGACTCTGGGAGGATCTTCTCAGAGATAACCTTGAGGCGGTTAAGTAGAATTCTTGCAAGAATCTTCCCCACAATTGATAGCAGTGATATACCACGGTAGTTGCCACAAACACTGCGATCACCCTTTTTAAAGATAGTGACGATAGTGGCATTCTTTAGGTCTCCAGGTACCTTTCTTGATTCCCATATTCTGAGGATAAGGGTGAAAATCCTTGTTTTGAGGGAACGACCTCCGGCTTGAATTAGTTCCAGAGGGATGTTATCTGGACCAGGTGCTTTTCTGGGTTTCAATTGGGTGAGAGCTGCACTGAATTCATGATAAGTAGGAGGTACTGCCAACCACAGTTGTTCAGGTTGTTGCGGCACATCACAGAGGAAGTCTTCAGCAGCTGCTGATGGACGATTTAGGAGATTGGAGAAGTGCTCCTTCCAGCGTTCCAAGATTTCTTGACTATCAGTAAAGGTAGTAGAATTATCAGCGCTTTTCAGTGTACCTGATGATGAGCGAGATGGTATATATATTTCCTTGAGTACTCCATAGAAGTTCCTCAAGTCTCGAGCAACCGATAGTCTCTGCAGTTCCTGAGCCTTCTGTTGCCACCAAGTATTTTTAATCTGCCTTATCTGTGTCTGGCATTTACCCTTGAGTTCCAGTAGTTTATCTCTCTTTGTGTTGGAAGTTGGGTCTTGAAGATGGGCAAGATAGGCATTCCTTTTGGCATTGATGAGAGACAAAATTTCTTCATTGTTGTCATCAAACCAGTCTTGTCTTTTCCGCACTATAAAACCAATGGTTTCCTCAGCTGACTGTGTGATAATCTTCTGTAGTGTGGCCCATTGTTGCTGAATGTCATTTGTTACTGGGTTTTCTGATAACTGGGTGACGATCCTGTTTCCAAAATGTTTACACATGGATTCATCCTGAAGTTTGGATGTATTAAACTTCTTTCTTGGCAAATTTTTGATGTTCCTAGGTGGTTTAGCTCTGATGGATATCCTGAGCTTACATATAAGAAGTTTATGATCTGTCCAACAATCATCTATATTCCTTGCTGTTCTGGTAATAAGAGTGTCCTTCTTATCACATTGCCGGGTAATGATATAATCAAGAATGTGCCAATGTTTGGAACGAGGATGCATCCACGTGGTTTTGAAGCGGTTAGGTAGCCGGAACTGCGTGTTGGTAATGAAAAGTTTGTGTTCTGTACAAAGACAAAGAAGCAACAGTCCATTGGGATTACATTTTCCAAGTCCCTGTTTGCCCATCACATTATTCCATAGCCTGTGATCTTTCCCAACTCTGGCATTGAAGTCACCGAGGAGCAAGAATTTATTTGTAGATGGTACCTTGGAGATGATTTCACTTAGCTGATTATAGAACTGAGCCTTTACTTCATCATCAGAATCTAAGGTAGGAGCATAGGCAGAGATGAGTGTCATAAAGGAACCTCCTGAGAGTGGTATGCGGAGAGTCATGAGCCTTTCGCTGATTGCAATGGGCGTAAGTTGGTGATAATTTACCAGTTTGGTCTTCACAGCGAACCCCACACCATGAATACGACATTCACCCTCCTCCTTTCCTTTCCAGAAGATGGTATATCCTGTTCCAGATTCAGTAATCTTGCCTTCAGAAGACAGCCTAGTTTCACTGAGAGCAGCAATGTCAACATTGAGTCTTGATAACTCATGGGTTACGAGAGACCTTCTCTCAGGTCTAACGTTATTGTCCAAATCAAGCAAAGTTCTGATGTTCCATGATCCAATAATCAATTTGTGATTCTTTACTGTTTTTGAGTTTCGACCGCATGAGAGGTAACCCGCTGAGTGCGGTTGCCCAGCCGGACCAAGATTGTGACTTCCGATGTTTAGCCCACCTTTTCTAGGGCCTTCCCCATGTGGGGTGGGCAGCAGTGATCCTAAATAGGCCTGCCCAAACACAGATGCAGGACCGAATTCCTGAGTAGTCACAGAGTCTCCGGAAGACGACCATCACACATCTGCTGCCAACGTGCAGGTCCGAACTAGGGGCTTCCAGTTACACCCATAACCTGCCCCCACCGTCCATATCCCATCGCCGTTGGACTTTGAAAGTAAGTGACGTTCGGAAGAAGTGCCACTGGTGTGAATTTGTTTAGGGTGGATCTCAGCTTGCCAGGACGAGACCCACACACTATGATCTCTGAGCCTTATCCTGCGGCTCACAAAGAATGAGACATGCAGGACCGAACACAGAGACTGCAACGAACTGCTGCATACTCAAGTACTACTGAGGTGCGCCTTTACAGCCAGTCCGTCTGGCGTGACCTCTTCCGCCTCTATGACCGTTGGGAGCCATGAGAGTGATTGGCTCCTCCTCCGCTCATTTTGCCGTTGGGTCAAAATCTGTCCATCATAACTATGGGCAATAGTTTGCCCTATTAAGCCTGAGCAATAGGCTGCCACTTCCGCCAACCACACTGTGCCAGAGTTCACCTCTTTCACTGCAGGTACCGTTGAGGATTTCACCGTAACCCTGGCAAGGGACCCTAACAAGGTACTACCAGCCGGGCCAACTGGACCAGGGTTTTTTTAAAGAGGTGTTACTCCTCTATCACTCCCTACTTGCTCATAATATCATACTACTATAGCTGCTGCTCCATGTACTGTAGTACTGTAATACTGTATTATACACACTGTAGGTTATACAGGCACACTTGCTAGTGCCCATACTATACAAGATACCACTAGTGCTCCATGTACTGTAGTACTGTCACACTGTATTATACACACTGTAGGTTATACAGGCACATTTGCTAGTGCCTATACTATACAATACAAGGTACCACTACTGCTCCATGTACTGTAGTACTGTAACACTGTATTATACACACTGTAGGTTATACAGGCACACTTGCTAGTGCCTATACCATACAAGATACCACTAGTGCTCCATGTACTGTAGTACTGTCACACTGTATTATACACACTGTAGGTTATACAGGCACATTTGCTAGTGCCTATACTATACAATACAAGGTACCACTACTGCTCCATGTACTGTAGTACTGTAACACTGTATTATACACACTGTAGGTTATACAGGCACACTTGCTAGTGCCTATACCATACAAGATACCACTAGTGCTCCATGTACTGTAGTACTGTCACACTGTATTATACACACTGTAGGTTATACAGGCACACTTGCTAGTGCCTATACCACACAAGATACCACTAGTGCTCCATGTACTGTAGTACTGTCACACTGTATTATACACACTGTAGGTTATACAGGCACATTTGCTAGTGCCTATACTATACAATACAAGGTAACACTACTGCTCCATGTACTGTAGTACTGTAACACTGTATTATACACACTGTAGGTTATACAGGCACACTTGCTAGTGCCTATACCATACAAGATACCACTAGTGCTCCATGTACTGTAGTACTGTCACACTGTATTATACACACTGTAGGTTATACAGGCACATTTGCTAGTGCCTATACTATACAATACAAGGTACCACTACTGCTCCATGTACTGTAGTACTGTAACACTGTATTATACACACTGTAGGTTATACAGGCACACTTGCTAGTGCCTATACCATACAAGATACCACTAGTGCTCCATGTACTGTAGTACTGTAACACTGTATTATACACACTGTAGGTTATACAGGCACACTTGCTAGTGCCTTTACCATACAAGATACCACTAGTGCTCCATGTACTGTAGTACTGTCACACTGTATTATACACACTGGAGGTTATACAGGTACACTTGCTAGTGCCCATACTATACAAGATACCACTACTGCTCCATGTACTGTAGTACTGTCACACTGTATTATACTCACTGTAGGTTATACAGGCACACTTGCTAGTGCCTATACTATACAATACAAGGTACCACTACTGCTCCATGTACTGTAGTACTGTCACACTGTATTATACACACTGTAGGTTATACAGGCACACTTGCTAGTGCCTATACCATACAAGATACCACTAGTGCTCCATGTACTGTAGTACTGTCACACTGTATTATACACACTGTAGGTTATACAGGCACATTTGCTAGTGCCTATACTATACAATACAAGGTACCACTAGTGCTCCATGTACTGTAGTACTGTAACACTGTATTATACACACTGTAGGTTATACAGGCACACTTGCTAGTGCCTATACCATACAAGATACCACTAGTGCTCCATGTACTGTAGTAATGTCACACTGTATTATACACACTGTAGGTTATACAGGCACATTTGCTAGTGCCTATACTATACAATACAAGGTACCACTACTGCTCCATGTACTGTAGTACTGTCACACTGTATTATACTCACTGTAGGTTATACAGGCACACTTGCTAGTGCCTATACTATACAATACAATACAAGGTACCACTACTGCTCCATGTACTGTAGTACTGTCACACTGTATTATACACACTGTAGGTTATACAGGCACACTTGCTAGTGCCTATACCATACAAGATACCACTAGTGCTCCATGTACTGTAGTACTGTCACACTGTATTATACACACTGTAGGTTATACAGGCACATTTGCTAGTGCCTATACTATACAATACAAGGTACCACTAGTGCTCCATGTACTGTAGTACTGTAACACTGTATTATACACACTGTAGGTTATACAGGCTCACTTGCTAGTGCCTATACCATACAAGATACCACTAGTGCTCCATGTACTGTAGTACTGTCACACTGTATTATACACACTGTAGGTTATACAGGCACACTTGCTAGTGCCTATACCATACAAGATACCACTAGTGCTCCATGTACTGTAGTACTGTCACACTGTATTATACACACTGTAGGTTATACAGGCACACTTGCTAGTGCCTATACCATACAAGATACCACTAGTGCTCCATGTACTGTAGTACTGTCACACTGTATTATACACACTGTAGGTTATACAGGCACACTTGCTAGTGCCCATACTATACAAGGTACCACTAGTGCTCCATGTACTGTAGTACTGTAACACTGTATTATACACACTGTAGGTTATACAGGCACACTTGCTAGTGCCTATACCATACAAGATACCACTAGTGCTCCATGTACTGTAGTACTGTCACACTGTATTATACACACTGTAGGTTATACAGGCACACTTGCTAGTGCCTATACCATACAAGATACCACTAGTGCTCCATGTACTGTAGTACTGTCACACTGTATTATACACACTGTAGGTTATACAGGCACACTTGCTAGTGCCTATACCATACAAGATACCACTAGTGCTCCATGTACTGTAGTACTGTCACACTGTATTATACACACTGTAGGTTATACAGGCACACTTGCTAGTGCCTATACCATACAAGATACCACTAGTGCTCCATGTACTGTAGTACTGTCACACTGTATTATACACACTGTAGGTTATACAGGCACATTTGCTAGTGCCTATACCATACAAGATACCACTAGTGCTCCATGTACTGTAGTACTGTCACACTGTATTATACACACTGTAGGTTATACAGGCACACTTGCTAGTGCCTATACCATACAAGATACCACTAGTGCTCCATGTACTGTAGTACTGTCACACTGTATTATAGCCTACACACTGTAGGTTATACAGGCACATTTGCTAGTGCCCATACTATACACAGAGTTGGGCAGTATCGAAAATACAAGTATTTAAAATACGTATTTTCGATGCTTTTGTATCGAAAATACATTTTGAACCATGTATTTTGTATCTGTATCGGAAATACTTTTCATGAGTATTTTGTATTTTCAAAATACACAAAATATAACTTAATCAAAATACAATCATTGCATTAGGCAATTTTCAGTTTATTACTCCATTATCTTCACTTTTCATAACTTAAGTTAATTGGTAGACATGACACAGGTAAGTGTGAGGTAAATACAACTGTGCCGGCAATACACCAACCTTGTAAGACCATGTGCAATTCTATTTATTTAGGATGCATTTAGAACAAAGTCTCCAGAACCAGAGGAATGTCTCCCGGATGTTGTGTTATCAGCTTGGTTAATCTTGGAAGCCTTTTCAAGCAGTACCCTCAAGTTACCTAGCATGAAATTCCCAAACGCATGAGGCTGTCGGAACCTGTTAACTAGAGTGTTCACACAAGGGCTGTACAAAATGCGGCAATGATCTCCCGTAAGAGCAGTGTGTAGGCCTAAAAAAGTCGTACACAACTTTGAATTGAAAAATAAGTTGCTGTTGTTTCATTTTACGGGCCTTGACATCGTGATCATTTAGTCCCGTGTACTTGGGTGTGTGTATATAGCCTACTGTATATAAGTTATATAATTGTGGGTGTTATTGTGGATCAATGTAGTAGTAGTGTGTTTATTTTTAATTTAGGTAATAATAATATCATATGGCCTCGGTGCCGGGTGCAAGCTTTGTTATTTGACACCCAAAGGGTAGCTTGCTTGTCGAATTTCGTTGTTCCTTGAAGCACTATGAAAGTCAAGGAGGTTAGATATCTAAGCTCCTTGAACACTATAGCGCTTTCTAGTAGAGAAATGAGGAACTTTGTGTTGGCGGAATCTCCCCAGATTAATTTTGCCATTATGAACACGGCCTACTGACTTCAAATGGGTTCTTCGACATGCCAACATCGTATGACATGGTGTCGTAATTTTTGCCGCCTTTCAAAAATTTAGGTGAGGATTGGGAAGGAGATGACCGTGGCCTTAAGTTAGGAACCATCAAGGAATTTGCCTGAAATAAAAGGGGCAAAGTCGCCTCCGTAGCGTAGCGGTCAGCATAGTTAGCTGCCGTCCCGGAGGTCCTGGGTTCGATTCCTAGCTCTGCCACGAAATTTGAAAAGTGGTATGAGGACTGGAACGGGGTCTACTCAACCTCGGGTGGCCCAAATGAGTATAGGGCGTTCGATTCCCCCTCAGCCATCCTCAAAGTGGTTTTCCGTGGTTTCCCACTTAGTCTTCGGGCAAATGCCGGGATGGTACCTACTGTAAGGCCACGGCCGCCTCCTTCCCTCTTCCTAGCCTATCCATCCCTATCTTCCATCCCTTCCCCTCCCTCATGAGGCCCCTGTTCGCTTTGCAGGTGAGGCCGCCTGGGCGAAGTGCTGATCACACCTCCCCAGTTGTATCCATCCCGACCAGATGTTCCAAGCTCCAGGACACTGCCCATAGAGGCGGTAGTGGTGAGTTCCCTCGCTGAGTCCGTGGGAACCACCAACCCAGAGGGTAAATTGACTAAATAATAAAATAAAAAAAGGGGCAAACCACGGAAAACCACTTCCAGGATGGCTAAGGTACGAATCGAAACCTCGCTCTTCGCAAGTTTTCTAGCCACTGCGACACGAGGCAGACGAAAATAAATATGGTGGTGGTTGTTAGTAAATCTTGATCAGCCCGATGTATTTAGGTGTGTGTGTTAAATTTGTCTGATAACTTGAGTTTGTGAGGTATCTGTAGTAGTTAGTATGCGTGGCTGTATTATGGTCTAGGAATGATCAGATAACCTGGGACGTGGAATATGGTGCCATTCCGGCATGTGCCTAAATTGACAGTGGGAAAATACGAGCAAACTTCGCAACGAGGATGGCCGCTGTCAATGCCAGGAAAAGAAACTTCGATCTCATTAATTGTCTTGGATAGTTGCATACGTTAAGGATGGATGACGATAATGTTTGAATTTCGCCCCCTTATTATTCCCGTTTTAACGGGGTCTGGGACGAGATACGATGAAAGCCTATGTGGGGGGTGCTTTTACGACTGGATGCCCTTCCTGACCCAACCTCATGAGAGAAGATAATGAGAGATGAAATGAAGTTGAATGAAACTGGGCAAGAGTGTGGAAGGAAGCGGCCGTGGCCTGTCAGAAGGTACCGTCCCAGGATTTGCCTGAAGTTGAAAATGGGGAAACCACGGAAAACCATTTCAAGGACGGCCGACGGTGGGGCTCGAACCCTCGCGTCTACGTAGTCCACAGATAGCTTGGCCACATGACCTAGCTCTGCGCGTTAGCGAGCGTAGCAACCGCCGTCGGTAATGATGATCATGATAAAATGATAATAATACGGTAATAAAAATAACTATAATGTATATTATTCCCGTGTCAACTGGGACGAAAATGCGAATCGATGACTTTTCCCTCTCTTGTGGTGGGTTGATTATACGGCAGGATGCCGTTCCTGTCACCAACCTCATTAGAGGAGTTAATGGGATATGAATGAAACTATGCAAGGAATTGGAAAGAAGCGGCCGTGGCTTATTCGAAGATGCCATCCCAGCATTTGTCCGAATTTGAAAATGGGGAAACCACGGAAAACCATTTCAAGGATGGCCGACGGTGAGGTTCGAACCCACGTTTACCGAGACTGCAGATAACTGGGCCGCAGCTGCCGCTGTTTGTTGGTGGTAATAATAGTCTAATAATAACAATAATAATAAGTGACCCAGCTTTTCCAGGTTTGGATAACCAGAAACCTAAGGGAAAGTGCAAATTTCTTACATCACCACTTTAGGATCTCAGAGGGTAGTCTGAATAATATGCCTCACTGTTTGCTTGACGGCGCTAATATCGCAGCAAGAAGGCATTTCTTGCGCTTGTAGGGAAGGTGGTGTGTTCGGACCCGATTTAATTTGGTCCAGGAGACGTGGTGACGCAGCGGTCAAGCTGTTTGCCTCTCACCAAGGTAGACCGGGTTCGATTCCCGGTCAATAGATGCGAGATTTTCGAAGAGAAATGCCATGTCCTGTGGTTCATGATCGCGAGATTAACGTCACGCAAAAATACAAGCCTTCCTCTAAATTTGGTCCAGATCCCTCTTTATTGTTCAATTCCAGGAGGCCTTCCTTTGATGCGTGGCAATTCACAACCAGGATGGTCGAACTGCGTTAATTGGGTTAAGCCCAGAGATTCCAGTCAGCTTACGCTAATGGGTTTGGGAAGAGAGTGGGAGTGGGCAATCTCTCCTGAAATATTTGTTAAGCCATGAGTTAACTGACAGCTGCATACACCTGGGCCCTTGGAGTTTCCTAGATAATAATCAGTACAGCTAACATGTTATCTATGTACAGTCAGAGAAATGAAGAATGTTCAGTTATGGGAAACTATACATTTTGTAAGTGCGAGTTGTCACAACAAGGCTTAAAGTAGAGGTGTTCAAACAAATAATATTCTGCCCATTTATTTACGAATGCACCTTGTTTTGTAGCAGAATACATATAACCATTTTGGTTCCCACGATATCGGTTTAAAGCTCAAAGTGCAGGCTATTACTTGCAATCGAGCTACAACATAAAAATTAAATCTGAATAGAAACTGTGAAACACAAATAAAACGGCTGTACTTTATTTTTAAGTGCAAGGCTACAGAAATTCAGGAATCTGGAATAATGGCAAAACTTGCAAATGAATCTTTGAGATAACATGAGTAGATATTGAAGAACACAGTAAAGATCAGCGCATGTTGACACATTCCGACAATATTTACCTTCACGCCCAGTTTGGAGTGTGAGCTTGTGAAACACGCCTCAGGCAACTTCCCCTGTTAGTATTCTCCTAATTGACCTCCGTGGAGAAAACCCATAAGCGCAGCTCGGTATCGCCCTTCACAACACTCTGGGGCCACAAACGGTTTCTACTGTATTCATCTGACCATGTCTCCAGAATGTAGAAGTTGGCCGGGGGCGGTCGCAGCCAGAACTTTGTTGGGGGGCTAAGCCGTCCTATTTATATATATATTTAATTTTTACTGGTAGCATGTCGCATAATATCATAAGGACAAATTCGTATAATAAATACCGGTAACCTATTAGTTTTATATAAAAAAAACAGGAAAGGGTCGAATAGACTCTAGAAAGAAAACACACATAATAAAATTTAAATCTATATATTGTAGGTATCTGATCAAAGAACAAAATCCAATCGCCTTGTCTTCATTTTGCCAAACCGATCAATTACTTTCCTTCAGCCTTCGCAATGTGCGCTCGGGAGTGGCGTTACTCACAGGCAAGACAAGGCACCCGAAAGCACCTGATGCTGATATGGGCTGACCGGCCGAGCGCCGGGGTCGGGCTCGAGCTCCGTCATATGAGAAACATTTTTCGTACACTGGATGGATGCGTCATCGCGTCGATTCTCTGCCGCAAGTATACACTATAAGCGTTTGATCGAAAAATGTCAAAATTGGAACTGTCAAGTCAAACCTTTTTACTCTTCCCTCTCTCTCCTCTGCCCTTCTCTTTCTAATTATTTTCTTTCTCTTTTTCATTTTTTTTCTATTTTTGAAGACCCCCCCCCACCCCTCTTCCCCCTGGGACCTCCCCTGAAGTTGGTAGCTACTTATACTAGTAGATTCTCCATCGGATAGTTGGGTGAATGTCTCGAATGAAGCCTACTGATGTGCGGATGAGAAATGTCTTCATGTTATTGGTGTTATTTTACAATTTACATGTAGCCTACTCTCACGGTAAATCGTTGCATCTTCGTAGGTGAGTTGGAGGAATATGACTTAGTACTGGGAGCCAATGAATTGGAGTAGGCCAGAATTTTCCCGAGATCAGACAGTGTTATTAAGTGTTATTATCTCGACATGAGAGATCGTGACGCAGTGGTTAGTATTGTTGGCTGTCACCCCTGAGGTCTGTGATCTATTCCCGAATCTGTCAAGAAATTTAATTCTCGTCTGAAGCAAAACATACAAGAGGTGCTTTCAGTTCCCAACTCAATCATCCTGGAAGTGGTTTTCCGTAGTTTCTCACATCTACTTCAGGAAAATGCTGGAATGGTACCTAAATTAAGGGCATGGCCACTTCCTTCAATGATCCTTGTCTCAATTACAAGTACACTCACTAATGCAGCCAATCAGCCATCACAATAACACAAGTCATCAGAAAAATTCCACACACGTCCTAGTAGGCTACACGGGATACATGAACACGATGTCGCAAAGCCCCTAAATGATTAGACGACAACAATCTATTTATCCAAACTAGGGAACTGTATTCAGTGACAGATTAGACGAAGTCAACAGCTGAACAGCAGAGAGTATTGGTGTTGGACCCTAAGTGGAACCACAAAGTTTCCACAAAATGATGTTCTGCGTTTTTGCGGTTGTCGGTAGTATTTGTTAGATAATCTTTGATAGATAGCGTTCTCTCAAGAGTTTCAGCCAGCGTAAACAGTACATATATAAAAAGAAATTTACAAATGTATACAAAATATTATTGTCCCACTCTGGTGAATTAGTAGTAGTTTGATTCACGACCAATGAAGTCGGATTTTGAAGGGTGGCAAAACCCCATGGCACTCCTAGAAGTTTACCTAAAGGTTCCACCTGGTGGCTTATGTCATACGATGATATTAATATAACAATAATATTAATAATAATTTCTACATTCCCCATTTTATGGGGACGAGGTGAGGTAAGTTTCTATGTGGCAATGGATTTCACGGCTGGATGACATTCCTGATGCCATCCTCACCACAGGGCTTGATGCAAACGAAATGAAATAAGGCAAGGGGTTGGAAGAAAGCGGCCATGGCTTATCAGGAAGAACCGTCCTGGAAAACCATTTCATAGAGGCTGACTGTGGGATTTGAACCCTCTGGCCTTGCACGTTAATGCGCGCACCCATCCAGGTTACGATAACAATAATATATACAGTATACAATAATAATAATAATAATGTTATTTTGAAAGGTATGAATTGAAGATAAGCATATTTTTTAAAAGTATTTTGTATTTTGAAATGTATTTTAAAATACTATTTTGAATTTTGTATTTTCAGGAATTTTATAAGTGTATTTTGTATCTAAAATACTTTTGAGTGAGTATTTTGTATTTAGTATCGAAAATACATTTTGGGAGTATTTTGCCCAACTCTGATTATACAAGGTACCACTAGTGCTCCATGTACTGTAGTACTGTCACACTGTATTATACACACTACAGGTTATACAGGCACACTTGCTAGTGCCTATACTATACAAGGTACCACTACTGCTCCATGTACTGTAGTACTGTCACACTGTATTATACTCACTATAGATTATACAGGCACACTTGCTAGTGCCTATACTATACAAGATACCACTACTGCTCCATGAACTGTAGTACTGTATTATACACACTGTATTATACACACTGTAGGTTATACAGGCATACTTGCTAGTGCCTATACTATACAAGATACCAATACTGCTCCATGAACTGTAGTACTGTATTATACACACTGTAGGTTATTCAGGCACACTTGCTAGTGCCTATACTATACAAGGTACCACTACTGCTCCATGTACTGTAGTACTGTAACACTGTACCGCACTCGCATTACTGTAAGCAAATACCTACTTGTTTTACGATATGCCTTCACTCAGGGGCTTACGACATTTAAAACAAAAGCATTGCACAAAGCTTTCGAGTACACTTGCACTTCACTGTCCGCACTCTTCGATTTACGCAGGAAAACTGACAAAAGAATGTGGAGGAGGGAGGAGGGAATGGTCGATTCTTTGTTCAGGGGCCTCGCATTCATTGTTGAGGTCCCGACGCCTGCTCTCACACACACAATGAACCTCACTCGTCTACAAGTCATTCGGACGAGAAAAATATTATAAGTAAATAGTACATCATCAGTACCGGCCCAATACTTGATGTTTGATGTGCTCAAAACTTTTTAAAATTCATTTTTCCCGATTTCTATTTTTCAAGGTTTTCAGTTACATACCACTTTTGAGAGAAGCACTTGGCCTACAGGTACCAATCAGAGCACAAATTAAAGCTAAGCAAATAAACTTAAAAAGGAAGGAAGGAAGCTTGTAGTTTAACGTGACCGTTAATCTTGAGATCATGAGCCACGGGACCTCCTTTTTACGTGGAATCCGAACCACAGGGCATGGCATTTCACTTCGAAAATCCCACATGCATTGACCGGGAATCGAACCCGGACCGCCTTGGTGAGAGGCATACAGCTAGACCACTGAGCCACCACGCCCCAAATAAACTTAAAAGTTCATTGCCTATGCCTTTTTCATGGAATGAGTATTTTTGATAATATTTGCCAAATTAGGAGACCAAACAAACATTTTTTACTTTTATCAAAAAATATTCAATTCTTGAAGAACTGTATCTCGGGATCTAATCAGTGGCGGATCCAGAGGGGGGCACCAGGGGCAAGTGCCCCCCCCCCCCCGAAAAACCAGTTGTCTGCTACATTGATATTGCCGATAAAAATTATTGTTTCTGCAAACTGCACTGCAAGTAAAATCTTTGCTGTATTGCCTGCATTCATGAATATGGTCAATGTTTGTTATCATATAGTATGCAATGGCAACACTGTTAATATAATTGCTCCATCGACAGTGTTGCAAGTGCAGAGAGATCATTCAGCAGCCTGCAACTTGTCAAATCATGGCTACGAACGCGAATGACAGAGGAAAGGCTGAATGGCTTGTGCCTGTTATTTGTTCACCGTGATATAAATGTTGACGTTGAAAAAGTTGTAGAACGTTTCTCTAAGGGGGGTAAACGAAGGATCGCCCTGGATCTTATTTTGTAATAGGCATGTATTTTGCCTAGGATAGTCACCAAATAGAATCCCAATCAGTATTCAATACAATTGTTTTTTGCATTTATATTTATGTCACTAGTAGTGACTCAACGACTGACAGTGTTGGTACTATGTACATATTTTGTAACATTATTTTGTGTAGTAGACTTGTATATTGTCTTCAGATAGTCACTATGATTGCAAATGTTTTAATACATATTAGACTGTGTAAAGTGCATTGAAATGTGGAAATGTACATATTCTGTAGAATTAAAAGTTTTTTTTTTTTTACATAATGACAATGACTTGTGTTATTGAAACTGAAACCAATAAACCATTTTAATATAATGAATTTCTTGTAGAATTATGAAATCTGGTGGTTGAATGTTATGTGTAGTGTGTGTAGATTAAATACAAATTTAGTAATTTTATTACATACTTTCTCTGACTACTCTGAAATCCTAGAGTGCCCCCTCCGAGTTGAAGCTCTGGATCTGCCACTGGATCTAATAAACATACAGTATTCGCTTGGGTCTCAAATTGTAGTAAATTTAATCTAGTTTAAAAGAGATTAGTATGGTTTCTTCTGGCAGATACATATTTTAGAAGGCATTGCGCAAAACCTGAAAAATGTGCAAAAAGTTAGTTTTTTTTTTGGGTATTACACAACTAGCACAGGTCTTTCGAAGTTTTTTTTTTACTATTGGCAGAGGTCCAAACAACATATACAAAAATTAGAACTACATGACCTTTTGCGAGGTCGGGCCCCTTTGTATGTCTAATTTGACTGGACTAAACGTGCAAGATGGCGGCAGAAGCTGTTATTGTGGTGAAACGCAGAACTAAAGAAGCTTTACTAAGACGTGCAAGATGGCTGCTGCGGCTTTGTAACTTTTGTAGTGGTAATATCATGAACTAATGGCATAAGACCGTCTAGCAAAGAGGACTACTCTAATTGTTTATTCGGGGAGAAGATATAATAATGGAGATGAAATAGGAAGAAGATTATTCGTGAAAGAATTGAGATTTGACTGTTGTGACAGTCAAAGAAAACTAATGTGTATGGAGAACATATAATAATGAAGATGAAAGAGGAAGAAGATTATCCGTGAAGGAATTCAGATTTGGACTGTTGCGACAGTCAAAGAAAACTAATGAGAGATCGGAATTGAGTTGCTCTTTTATTACGGATCCCACTACCACCACTGCACAGTGGGTCAAAATCGAAATCTAGGAGGACAAAATTAATTATTTTCATAATTAAAAAATCAAAATTTATTACTTTTTCAGCATTCTCATATAATTGCCGTTCACTATTCTGGAATATATACGCATCTTAGTGTAAATCTGTCACCACTGTTCGAGCAGTCTGAATTGGAGGTTGAATGTAAGTGGCTGTGGTTTGATTGTCTTTGTGGTTAGTGTGATGCTTTAAGATGGAACATGCAGCTGAAGGTATGATCTTTGCAACGTGTTTCAGTTATTAATGAGCGTAATTGTTACGTAATTTTAGGTATATTTGCATTCTTCTTCTTCTTCTTCTTCTTCTGCTTTTACGGCCTCATTGGACCACTTCAGTCAATCATTTCTTGGTCCTCTTCTTCAGTAAGCTTCCTTTCCAAGTCGCCCAGTAGCTTTTCATTCGCTCTGATCTTCTCAGGCGTTCCTGATCTGTAAATACCCTTTTTACAGTATTACGTTTGTCAATTTTAGCCTGAAATCTTATTTTTATATCTCTCAGTTTTTAATTTTTTGTTTTGTTTTGCAAGTCATACAAGGTTATTTCTAATTCTTTCATATCTTCTCTAATTTCCTTAATCCATCCTACTTGTTTCATATTCCAAAGTTTCACTACAATTTTTCTAGATAACCTGGTTTCTGGTGTCCTCATGATGTGACCAAAAAAAATCCGTTTCTTCCGAATAGTATCAGTGATGGGCTCCAGTTCTCTGTATACCACTTCATTTGGTACTATCCGCCACTGTCCATCTTTCTGATATTTTTTATTTATGCATGTTCTAGCTATTCTTCTTTCTAATTTTAAAATTTTGTAGATTCTGTTTTTCTGAGTAACTTAAAAAGTGTTTCACTTCCATATGTCACGTCTGGTTGAACCACCGTCTTGTCTTGTTTTAATTTTGTTGCGATTGATAGACATTTTCTTTTATATGTAGACCAGGTTAATTTTTGGGCTTTTATCATTTTATTAGTTCTTTCTTGCCATGCAGGTTTCTCATCCAAGTTGTAAGTTATAATTTCTCCTAAGTATTTAAATTGCTTCACTATTTTAACTTTCTTGTTATTTACTGTTATGTGATTGATTACAAGTGGATTTGCTACCATTATCTCTGTCTTTTCAAATGATATCTGAAGTCCAATTTTTTGTGCTATATTTTGTAAGCTTATTATTTGATTTCTGGCTTCTTGAATATTATTAGCCAGTAACGCTAAGTCATCTGCGAATCCCAAGCAATTTAAGTCTATTTGATCTTTCTTGGTTCCAATTCTTATGCTCCTAGGATTTTACCTGTACCATTCCCTCATTACATATTCCAAAGCACAATAGAAAAGTAGAGGCGATAAACCATCTCCTTGTCTTAATCCTGTTTTAATCGTAAACGGTTCAGATATTTCTCCTCTGAATTTTACTTTAGATTTGGTATTTGTTAGAGTTAGTTTTATAATTTTTATTAATTTGGGATGAAGTCCGAAATTCCTTAGTATTTTCAGCAATGAAGATCTATGTATACAATCATAAGCTTTTTTGAAGTCTACGAAGGTTTTGCTGTTTTTGTCTACGTTTGTAGTAGTCCATTACTAATTTTAAGATGATTATCTGTTCAGGGCAGCTTCGCCATGGCCGAAATCCACCTTGATATTCTCCTATTTCCAGTTCTAATTGATCTTTACAACGATTATATAGAATTCGTGACATGATTTTATATGTGATATCCAAAAGGGAAATTCCTCGATAGTTGTCAGGATTTGATTTTTCTCCTTTCTTGTGTAATGGATGTATTATAGCTGTAGTCCAATGGTCTGGCAGTTCTTCTTTGATCCAAATGTTCACTATGCATTGGTGTAATGAAATCTTTACTGGTTCTGCTGCATATTCCCACAATTCTTCAAATGTTCGATCTTCTCCACTTGCTTTGTAGTTTTTGAGCTCTCTCAGAGCTTTGTAGACTTCTTGGATTGTGGGTGGATTTATGTTTTCTGATGGTGTTTTAATAGTGGTGTCTGTATTTATTTGAAGCAATTCTGGTGGATCTTCGCAATTTAGCAACTTGTTAAATGTTTCTGCTAAAATTTCTGTATTTCTTTTATTACTATGAGCTAACTCACCATTTTTGTCTTTTAACATTAATGTTGGAGGTTCATATCTTTGTAGTTGTTTGCTAAAAATTTTGTAGTAATCTCTTGAGTTTGTTTTCGCGCTATTTGCTTCGATCATCAGAAGTATATCCTTTTGGTATAGCCGTTTAACCCTTCGTATTATTTTTTGAGTTATCTTCCTTTGTTTTATGAGATCCAAGTGTGATTCATCTGTTTTTTGACTCTGATACCGTAACCAGGCTTGATGTCTATCTTCCACTGTGTTATCACACTCATCGTTCCACCATTGGTGTTTCTTCCTTGGATTTATTGGGGCTACTTGTTCAGCAGTTGTTTCAATTCGGGAACTATTTCGTCTAGATCATCTGTTATTTTAATATGTCGTTGTTTCCTATGGCTAGCCCGGATTCCAATCCATCAGCTTTCTTGCGTTCCAATAGAGTTGTGTGAGGTTTCCAGAAGTTCTTGCAGTCACATCAAGTTTGTTGCAATGTAGCAGGTGCCCCTTATCCATTTTACTTCCAGGTTCGTGACAAAGTGTGCATTCTTCAGATCTCAGGATGTTGATTCGTTTCAAATGAGCTGCAAGGCAGTCGTGGCCAGTGTTAAGTCTGAAGAAGGCTACAGCTTCTCTTCTTGGTGTTAATTTATATTGATCCCATTTAGCATCAATGTCTTTCCATAATTTGATTTCTGCTGTTTTCTTTGCCATTTCTTCATACCTGTTTTTGATAGTATTTTTCAAGATCCTTTTTGCTGACATAAAATCAGTCTGACTTGTACTGTGGTACCTTTTTTTTTTTTTTGCTAATCTGTCTGCTTCTTCATTTCCTGCTATTCCAACATGAGAAGGGATCCACTGAAATGAGATCTGTTTGTGGAGTCTTTTTACTGTACAAAAAATTTCTTTAAGTTCTTTATTTTGGGGCTTATAATTTGAAGAGATGGCTTGGATGGCTGCTTTTGAATCTGTAATGATAACGCATTTTTGATAATCAATGTTTCTGCCTAATAACTGATGGAGTGCATGTGAAATTGCTCTTATCTCAGCATCAGTTTGTTTTGGCCTACTGGGAAGTAGAGTGAGAAGAGAGATGAATGTATTCCTGCTCCAGTTCTATTTTCTTTGTCTTGTGAGCCATCTGTAAATACTTTTAGCCATTGATTAGATGGATATCTTTCTTCTATTGTACAGAGGGCCAGTTGTTTTAGATCTTGTGGTGAAGAGTCTTTCTTGCAGACCTCTTCTAACAAAGTAAGATCTGTAGTCACTTGTATATATTCAATGGGGTTGACTGGCATACAGAGTGGTTCAAGTTTTATTTGTAGATTGCTCTTATTGACATATTCTTTGGCGAGACTTAAGGGATCTTTTTGTGTTTTAAGATTGGGGCTAGAAACTGTTTTTTTGATCCATGTCATTTGAGGTAGTCTTTGTATACTGAGATATGCATTGGCTGTTGGAAGTTTCATCTCTTCTTCTATTGGTAAGTTGTGGGTATATAATTGCAAGGCGGTTATAGGTGTGGTTTTTATTGCACCTGTTATGATTCGTAGGGCATTATTCTGACACCTCTCGAGGCGATCAATGTTTGACTGAGGTGTTGTAGAGAGTACTTCACTGCCATATTTTATGGTAGGTTTGATGTAAGTATTGTAGGTTTTGTTGAGTGTGTCTTGAGTGCTCCCCCAAGTAGCTCCTGCTAGTCTCTTCAGTAATTTCATCCGTTTGCTTACCTTATCCTCCACATGTTTTATGTGTTTGGTCCAGTTCAGCTTCTTGTCCATGATGATACCTAGGTACTTTGTACTTTCACTTTTTGGAAGGTCTTGATTACTAAATTTGAGACTAAAAGTTGGATTGTGGTGTCTCAGGGAGAAAAACTGGTATACTGTTTTGGAAGTATTGATTTCCATATTATTGTTTTCAGTCCAGTTTTTGAGTTTTATAAGTGCCTGGTTCATTCTGTGTTCAAGAAGCATTTGCTGATTTGGGCTGTTACGTGCTGTGGTCCATTGATAACATCGTCTGCAAACATGCTGATATTCACATTACCTACTTTCTTTCTTGTTTTTGGAAGATCATTGATGTACACATTGAATAAAGTTGTGCTTGATACAGCTCCTTGTGGGAGGCCTAGTTTTGATTGCTTGCAACCTGAAGTTTTGTTGTTGTAACGTACATTGATCATTCTTTGTGAAAGGAATCTTGAAAACCAGTTTAACATACATCCATTTACTTTGAAGTTGATAAGTTTCTTTAGCAGCATGTTTCGCCATACAGTTATTTACGTTTATTTTAATATATCTAGTTCGTTCTTTGTATTCCTTGTTATTTATTAGTTTATGAGGGTCGTATGTTCTCTTCTTTTTTAGGTGATTTTTTTTCTTTGTCAACGGGGCAAATTTAATTTTAATCTTTATGATGTAATGATCCGATCCAGTGTCTGTTCCTCTCAGAACTTTCACATTGTAGATCTCCCTGTGATAGTTCTTATATATATAATATTTAACTATTATTTTTAAAATTATATTTTTACTTAGATTTTTAGTATGTCGCGTCACTCTGCGTCACTTTCTACTTAATGTTAAAGTGTAGATAAAGTCTTGTAGTTTACGCCTGTCATACGATTTTTTGCATCTTTTTGCAACTTACTTAGTTATTTTACGTTTTAGAAGATGCCACGCAACCAGTTCTCACACGTTTACAACTGTTGGAAGCACTGGGTTCGACGATAATGTCAAAAGTGGAACTTTGTGACTTTGTTAAAAGTAAATTAGGGATAGAAAATTGTTCTGAAAAGATAACTGAATGCTCTATCCAACTCCTAGTCAGACAATTTCTTGCATGTGTAGACCTAGCTTAAAAAGGTCTTAACTGATGTTTATTATGAAGTAAACAAATTATGTACGTTGCGTTCACTCTAAATTCATGATTAAAACGTAAAAATAATTTTGTCCCCCTAGATTTCGATTTTGACCCACTGTGCACTGGTAGTATGTTTCACCATATGTGTAAGTTATTAATAAATCATATTACATATCTTGCCTCTCATCTAATGATTCTGGTTGGGGATTGTATCATCCTACGACTTGAGAAGGGAGAGTTCTGCTGTGCTTTACCGAATATTATTTCTTTATTCGCTCACAAGCTTTCTGCTTATGAACTGCCGCCCGCCCAATTATAATTTAATACAACTTAGTGGAGCACCCAACCTAGGAAATTTTATTACAGCAGGTTCCGGCTCCCAGGCTGGTACTTTTCTTTGTCGCTTAAGGGGAGTAAGCCTGCCCTATCTCGCCCATGCTAATTTTCACCTTTTTAGGTATACTTTTCTCAGAAATGAATTAAGATATTGATTTTAAACTTTTTTCGCTTTCAGTTTCAGGCATTTTCTGTAAGAATAAGAAGCAATATTCTTTTAAGATGTTCTGTATTCAAGATATATTTTGTTTTGGGGAAGTGCAAATTTTTCCCCAAAAAGTTTGAATTAAATGTCCATATTTTGTCAACAGCACAAATTATTAAAAAATCACTTCTTATTGTTTTAGATTAACAGTATACAAACATGCTGTACACATTTCATTCTAACAACAGAAATAGTATGGGAGAAATCTGCACCAAGATTTAGAAGAATGGCGAATTGAGAAAAACAACGTGAAAGATTTGCAACCAATATCTTATCCTCTGTATTTCGAAAGAAAGAACGTGAAGGAAATGACGGGAGCTTGGAACAGCTGAGCTGTGTTGCCAAGTTTTTATTGTTGATGTAGATCAGCTAATTCAAATAATAGACAGGGCTACACTTCGGACATTATTTCGGTACTCGTATGCGCAATATAATGCAAGTGTCGATCCTCAGTCAACACAGAGGACATTCAAATAGAGAAATACGGTACATAAATAAATAAATAACACACCAAAGCTATGCCAAACACTCGACAGCTATACAAACATAATACAAAATACAAATACAAAGTAATCTGATGATGAATATAGCAACACTCACCATGCAATGATTACCCTTCAAGATGAAACAAAAGTCTTGGTGGAGGTTGTTCACAGTTTGCAGCAGTTAATACAGAAACAACATCATAATAACAACAAGCACACTCACTCACTGTATCGCTACTCTTACGTTTAATAATAGTTTCCGCAAACGTAATGTTAAGGTAAAAAAGTATTTAGCACCGAGCACATAAACAAGCCGCTCTGTGGTGATATTATTGCCGTGTTTTTACTTTGTCGATTTGTAGGCTATTGAATGACAGGCGGTAATTTGAACACTACGCTATGACGGGAAACTATAACTTGTGCTGTACTCGTGTTATCGACTGCCGCGAACTGACACCAATAATAATACTATTCAAAGTTTGATGTCGAAATGGACAAATGAACGATAGCCAGCTGTTACAGGTTGGCGCTCGCGGTCTCCAGCCGTATCCCCCGCATTTGTCCACGTTCTTCCTACGGTACATTCGCAACCTATTGACGTACTATAAAAGGAACAACACAATGCGCAATGCTGGGGCAACATATCATCTAACATATTGTATCCATCTGATGGGGACAGGACTCGAACCTAGGATATTTTAAGTCATGAAAAGAAAGAATATTCATGGGACTTTGGTGTGTTGACAAGCCAGTGATGAGGGAAAATGAAGAAACTCACGCATGACTCAAAGCGATAAATGCGCGCTGTCTGAGTTATCGCATGCAACCCGTATGTGAGTCACCCAGCACGCAGAGCAGAGCGAAGTCACCTTGATGACGCCATTTACCGAGGAATGTTTTACTCGTGTAGGAAGTCCAGGGAGTCACCGATGGGGACCACTCAGCAGTTTATTGGCAACGCTGTAATGGGCAAGACCCAGTATTGTTGTAAAATAGCCTTCTTTTTCGGAAATCACGCAAAATTATTGAAATTTTGGAACGCCAATAAGAATCACTCCGGAAACTAGGAAGTTAGAAAGTATAAAAAAGTGTAATATTTGAACAGAATAGAAACGCTGATTAGGCATTACGTAATTATAGGAGGGGCCAGCGTGTCTCTCGAAGTAGGAGACAAAAAGGAATTAGTCCTACGCAGTACAGGAGCACTTTTAATTGTTATAAATAATTGCTATGATCGATTTTTGGAAATCAAAGTAAATTTAAAACGTTTAGGTCATGTGGAGTAAGTGGGTAATTTTTCCACAAGCGTACGACGTTTGGTTCAAAAGTTAGATTCGAGAAGGACAGCAAAGTATATATATATATTTTTTTTTTTGGTAAGTATTGAATAAATAGCGAGGCCTAGAGCCAGAAGGTATTCAGTCTGCAGTACCCTCTGAGGAGGACGTGCTGGATCGCACATCGCCATTTGCAGTATACGCTGTTTCGCCAAAGATATTCAGTCTTCAGCCTTAGTCAGTCCGGGCAGGACATGACGCTGCGCAATAAGTACATTCAATCGAACATGGAACCTCAAGGGAGGGCAGTGGCGTCACTAGGGGGGTGCGGACCGCACCGGGTGACACCATCACAAGGGGTGACACCAAAATTAGGGCGGTTAGTAAAAAGTCCATTTTAAATCAAATTTAGCAAAGCAAAACAACGATTTTTTTACCAGTACTAAGTGTCTGTCTTGTCTGCCTTCACTTCATTGGTTATTAAAAAAAATGTGAATTAACCATTTAGCTCATGTATGTATGTGGCTTAAGTTTATTATTGGATTTCATCAAATACATAAATGTGAGTATTTTTGCATTCAATTTTATATGTATGTTTCGTTTCAAACAAAATACCACTGCCTATGATTCTATGTCACTCCATGAAATGATTCTTATTAAAGGACGTTGTTCAATAAATAAAAGGCTTTCAAATATAGTTTGTTTTATCAATTAAACCAAATCATATATATTATTTCAGTAGTTTAGATCCCTCCTGCTGTGCTCACAGGCGACTGATCGAGAAAAATGAGCATTCAAATGAAAGAGAATATACATTACCAGTGACGCATTGCACTCTAATTTCATAAATATCTATAATTTATTGGGACAGTCAAGGCTTTCTGATCTCGCAATATTATCAATTGAAAGTGATTTGGCGAAAGGAGTTGATTTCGATGAAGCAATTAACAAGTTTGCAGCTCTAAAGGCCAGGAAAGGAAAGTTTTGATTTAGTAGAGTTTAATATGACATAAAATGTAAAGTTAAAATAACAATTAAAAAAGTAACATATTTTATATGTAGTTCTTAACTTCTTACAATCTTTTACCAACCGAACTTGAATTAATTTTTCTTCTATTGCCTTTGTAAATATAAGACCTATGTTTATAAACGTTACTAAGGATTCGGTATGTTTCCGTGATTTGGCACTGGCGGACTCGGAGGAGGTCTATGGGTTGTCGTGAGGGTGGTGACACCATGAGTTACCGCACTGAGTGACACCAACCCTAGTGACGCCACTGAGGGAGGGCCATGTAGTTTCGATAAAGTAATCAGTCTTCAAGATATCACGAGTACGTTAGTTCGAGACCACGTAAGGTCGTAGAAACCAGAAGAACTCTACGAACATAAAGTAGTGAGTCCAGATGGACAGTACGCTACATAAGTTCAAAATTAAGTCCAGTGAAGTCGCAACACGTTAGCTTGAGACACAAGTATCGCTAGTGTTAGAACAAAGTTAGAATCTCATGATCTTTGTTCGAAAGTCATGAAGATATAGGACCAAGTAGCGATAAGTAAAGTGAAATACGCGTTTTGAGTATAAAGTATACGCGCAGTCAAAGTGGAAAGTACAGAACATTAAGAAACGAACAATTCGAACCTCGATGAAGGAAAGAACTGTTCGAAAATTACGGAATTCACAACCAGACGTTGTCGAAATAGATAGCCACAAAAGTTAATAAACCAGTGAGTTTAAACTGTGGGCAGGCCGATAGAACTTTGAGTCGAGACCAAGGGGTCAGATCCAAGAAATTGTCGCAGGGACAAAGCGTACAGCCAGTACTAGGAAGGAAGGAGATCGTCATCTAGGAACGTATCGGAAGACCACCGTTCGCGTCCCGAGATACGGCAAAGGACTATTACACAGAGTGTAATCTACTGTAAATTGTATAGAAGTAAAAAGGATTAAACCCTAAAGGGTAAAAACAAGTGTGAAGTGTTATTAAGTGATTGTTTAAAGGGTCAAAACACGTGTGAAGTGTTATTAAGTGATTGTTTAAAGGGTTATATATCATTTTTGTGTCTATGTGTCCCAGAATAATGGGAAGTATAATGTGTATTTTTGTTAGAATGATAAGCAAAGTAATAATTACGTGTGAAGTGAAAGAAATAAGTATGTCGCACCATATAGTCCGTAAAATGTACTCGTTACGGCACAATGGGCGAAATCTTTCACGTGGGAGGTCCATGGTTACCGGATGGTCGGTGACTACAAATGATTAACTACAAATTGAACCATTGTGCATCTAATTTTGGAAATACATTGTGGGTGAATATCATGTGCCAAGTGATTAAATTGAAAGTGTCGTTAGTAAAAAATTATCTTGTAGAGATCGACCAGAATCATGAGGGTCGCGTTAACGAAATAAATGTTTCAGTAAGAAAGAAAGAAAGAAAGAAAGAAAGAAAGAATGAAAGAACCCCGAAATGTATGCAAGCAATTATAATGTTGAAAAAGGAAAAGAACCGAATTGTTGATAAAAATAACAAGTGAATTTATAGTAAAGATCAGTGATGGTTAATATAAATATAAATGGAATAAAAGTTGAATATAACTTAATAAAATACGAATGAACTGATAGGCAAATAAATAAAATATCAATTGAAATGTAATTCAAAGTTGAAGTTGAAACATAAATGAAAGTTCCAGTTGAAATAAATGAATAAAGTTGTAGACGAACCAGGGACGGTTAATATACACTAAATATAAATAGAGGAATAATGACCTTAGCAAATGAATGGGTAAAGGCGATAAGGCCTAATAAAAGTATAATGAATAAGAACGGACCACCATAAATAAAGTAATGTAAATAAACGGCAGAAATGAATAATACAAGTAGGTTCGCTATTCTAGCCAGGATACCGAACTGAAATGGGGAAATAATTGAAGATCAAAGTTAAAAATATATATTGATGCCAAAAATTGGCCGAATTAAATGTAAGCTCAAGGATAGGGCTCTATAAATAAATGATGGTTACGTGTAAGTAGGACGAATCGTTAAGACTGTCAGGAAATCGTCAAATTGAACCCGGGCGGGTCTTATACGCCATTATTATTGTATCAGAGTGACGGTACTTCTCACTACTGAAATTGTGTTGATGATTCTCACGTAGCCAGGGTGCACGTGATGGAATATATGGGTAAGTTTGGGTGGATTCAGATAATCGGATTATGGTGAAATAGTCCTAATCTCGCGTTAGTCTAGCAAAACGACCGGACAGGGCATTGCGCGCCTGGATCGGATTGTTATATTTTTGAATTCCCACCGCAGCAATAAATGGAGCCGAAGCGGGCTAAAATTACGCAAATGTTAAAAGTCATGACAGCAGAGAACGTTCCTCCGAACCACGCACGTGTAACATAAATATGCTAATTAGACTGAAAGCAGTCAGTAATAATGAGAATAGGAAATGAATTACTTGGATATTCAATGTTATGATATGGCCGTCAGAGAAAGGTTGAAACATATGGTCTGTGAATGTAGGGGACAAGGTCACACTCCAGACCGCAAGGCCGTCAGTTTGTTATGATAGGACGGGGCCGCTCACTGCTTCCTTGAGACAAGGAGGGGATGAGTTATTACGGTCACGCGAAGAGCCGGCTGGACTAGTAAATCCGTCACTGAATCAGTAATTGAGAAAAATAAAAGCTAGATCTTTGAATCTTATATTGAATAAAACAATAAGAAGCTGAAGAATATTCCTGCTAAATGGCATTATTGTGCGCGGAGTGATCCTCCCGTATAATAATAATAATAATAATAATAATAATAATAATAATAATAATAAGCTTTATGGTAAATTGTGAAAAATTGGTTCCTTACTCTAAAGATTGAAACGGGTTAAGAAAATAACGAGAATTGGACTCCACGGAATGCGGGTTCCATGAAGTCAAATTCCTAAGATGCACGATGGTTACAATTAAAAATGTTACTCACGGTGAAATATGTAAATAGATATGATTGAGGGATAATTTGTGTTTTAAAATGTGTGGAGAAACAAAAAGAGATTTATGGAAATAAACTAGAAAGGTATTGAACCTAAAATATATAGCCAAATGGAGACATTGTTTACATAACATAAATGTCCTGAGATCGAAGCCTGACAAGGCGGAGATTCAGCGAAGAATAATTTAAGAATACCCAGTGTTAGAAGGGTTAGATATTTAAATGTTAAATAAAGCAATATGAAATGTCATGAAACGGATTGTGAAGAAATCTAAGAATCATAAAGCAAGATGTGTATGACAAATATTAAGGTCATTGTTTATTGGATTTGTGGTTTGTTGTAATTTGTGTTTAGAGGCTTTTTAATTACATGGGTCAGACGGTGGGAATGGACGGTACACCCCCGAAACTGAGCTAGTTTGGAAGATGACCCTGTATTTCCGCAGATCAGACGGGATGATGATGATCAGACGGTTTCACACTGTACTATTGGTATGAATTAAAAAATTGCATTTGTTTAACACTCATAGGCTTTTTATTTTTTCGTTGAAATAGTCCCTATCTATCCCATATTGTAATACATTCACTTAACGCGTTTTCGTATTACGTGATTATTACTCGGAACGAATTCATCGCGTAAATCGAGGGATACCTGTATACATCAACCCTCACCATGGGGCTGTGTGCATGTGCCAAACTTAATTCCTTCTTGTTCCATCCACCTTGACCTGCAGACAGATCTTGATTATCCCTACTGGGCATGATGCACATATCATTTTCACAAATTTAACATTGAAAATAAGGTTTCTAATGTTCATAGGATAGGATTTGGTTGGGATTAGTGAAGTGCACTGGCAGTAAGAAATTGGCAGGAAAACCTTTGGTTAGGAGACTATACGATCATTAGCACTACATCAAACAATTGCCACGCGGGGGTAGGTCTCATATTGATTAGGAAACTTGGACAGCGGGTGGAATATTATGAGCAATATAGTGAACGGATTATTGTAGCTGAAATCAATACAAAACCTAGGTGCACCACAGCAGTATAAACTATATGCCTACCAGTCAAGCTGATGATGATGATGAAGATGAAGATGTTGAAAAGGTCTATGAAGACATAGATGAAATTCGGAGGTATGTCAAGGGTGACGAAAATGTTATAGTAATGGGAGATTGGAATGCTGTGGTAGGAATAGGAAGATAGTAGGAGATTTCGGATTAGGTGAAAGGAATGATCGAGGAAGCAGGCTGGGAATTCTGCACCAAGCACAAGTTGGTCATAGCTAATACCTTATTCAATAACCACAATAGAAGGATATACAGTACAGCCTTCAAGGGAAGATGACCTCGTTCCGACCTATAAAACAACAATCTGTACCCTTCGTATTATGCTCACGTGATCGCAATATAAACCGCTATCGCATCCAAGCACCATCCCCTACTTACCAGCCCAAAGAAAGAGCGCCCGGTTCAGCTAACGAAAGCCAATAGAAAGGACAAGGACACCCAAATAATAAATAATAACCCCTGGCACTACAGCCCATGAAGGGCCTAGGCCTACCAAGCGACCGCTGCCCAGCCATTTGGCCTGCAGATATTGTCGTGACGCGTGGTCAGCGCAGGTCCCATCAGCCATCAATCTTGGTTTTCGTGACCGGGGCGCCGCCTCACTGTCAGACAGCTACTCAGTTTTCCTCACAAGGCTGAGTGCACCCCGCGCTATCCAACACCACCGGGCCGGCAGATAACATAATACTAACTTAAATAACTGACCTTGAGGATCACGGGAGCAAAGAGGTTCCCTAATTCCCCACTCCCCTGTTATTACAAGGTACAATTTACATGTTTTGTAAACACCTAGGTTCGTAATGTCCAACCAACAGCAGGCCACGTTTTTTATTCCAAAATCCGCACTTCATCCTGCAATAGCTAGTTCATATATTTACGTAAAATGGGGGAGGCATTGGCCGAAGAATAAAACTAAAATACAAAAAACAGGCAACTGACGCGACAGGAAACCGTTTTTCCGAGTATCTCGAAACCCGGTTTCGCGAAATCAATGAAACTACAGTTTCATGAAACGCAGTGTGCACAGGCCTGTGTTAATCTTATCTATCTGTTGCAAGCAACTTCAGATTCACGTAACCAGTTGCATGAAACAGATTTATCCAGTGTGCACACCGCCTTAGTCCTAGAAAGATTGTGGCTAGTAACATACGAATCACCAGTTCACTGTATGCAGGTTTAGGTATATACAGTAGGTTTTACACTGGAAATAGTATTTTAAAAGATATCAGACCATGAAAATGCCTGGTCTTTGATTAAAAAAAAAAAGAAGTGGCCCTTAAATAATGTTACAAAATACAGTACCTTTATTGAGTTTTAAATGTGTTTTCGGAATGTGTTGCTAACAAGAATTGTTGTTAGGAGAGCCTTCACTATAAATTTGTGGATTCTTATCACTTTAAAAATAATTAACTTAGAATATTGCTTGTCAAATATTTATTCACAGATTGGATCACTTTTCTAAATATTTGCCATGTCATCAGAATGCTTTGCCTGTAAAATTCTGTAAGTGTCGAGTCAATGTAGTTACATTTCACAAATCCTAAATGTTTATCCACATGGAAATATTAAATGGTAAGTTTCTTCATGGTAAGTGTTCATAATTCTACATACAGTAGTTCAGTATCTATTGGTAAAATACGGTATCAGTATAATTTATCTACAATTATATTAGACTAGGGCAACATATCTAGTTACAAGTGTGTTTATTTGGGAAAACCTCATTAAACGGTACTCTTAAAAATAATCTGTTGGCAAGGTTCTTGAATACTTGTCCAAGTGCTGCCTCGAGTCCAGGTTTTAGCTCCTTCAGAACTTCTCTCCAGTTTTCATTGAGACATTTGTTCATGTTGTCACCTGTAAAATACATATTTTTAGTGAAATTATTACTCTTGTGGAAATAATGCCAATTAAAGTTCATTTTTTGGGTATTCTTGCCGTGTATGATCCATTTGAGTAACCAACATTTTACCCTCCACCATTGACATTTTCAAGATAGATTACACAAGTTATATTGATACTTGTGAGAAAAAGACTAGAATATCTCGAACTGACATTTATCGATTATATGTATGTTGGTATTGAAGTGTTCGTTATGTTTTTGAACTCACCCTATAGTGGAAGCATGGAACATGGTTGAATCTTAAGTTAATGTAATGTTTGTATGTGAATAAATTGTGGTTCAATGTCTCCTTAGAAAGAGTCCTCTCGTAAAGTAATTGTTTAGTGTATTCCCACATTTGGCGACCGGTGACAGGACGAAATTTATATATATATAGGATAGCAATGGATAAGTTAATGAAAGTTCGAGCGGTACGCCGGCGTGCTTACACGCGAATTTTTAAGTAGATCGTCGACGGCTTAGAAAGTGTAGAACATAATCCAGTTGCTATTGAAGCAGAATTTAATTTACTTCGGGAAAAGCGGGAAGACCTACGAGTGTTGGACAACCAGATATTCGATTTAATGCTGAAAGCGGACGAAGATGAGGATAACCTAGAAAAAGAGGATAGTGCCACCGATGATTATTCAAGTAAATTCAACAATCTTCAGATTATTAACGTTGCTACATTGTTGAAAGAGAAAGAACAGCAGAATGTTACCAGTGAAAGTCCTTCAAGTGTTGATTCATTCGTTCGGCGAAAGTATAAGCTTCCATTGCTCGAACTTACGAAATTCAGTGGTAATCCAAAAGAATGGCTACAATTTTGGGCTCAGTTTGGTAAAATTGATGAAGATAACAGTTTAGATCCCTCGGATAAGTATCAGTATCTTCTTCAAGCCACTACTGAAGGTTCTCGTGCCAGAGAAGTAGTCAGTAGTTATCCTGCTACTTCTGAAAACTACCCCAAGGCCGTGTAAGCATTAAAGTCTCGTTTTAGTAGAGAGGATGTACTAGTTGAAGTATATGTTAGAGAATTACTTAGACTCATACTGCAAGCTAGTAATCCTTCTTTTGGTATGACTTTATCTATAGCCGGTAACGAGGTGCTGGTTGCAGACATGTTGATTTCGATACGTAGCGAAATTCACAGTTCATATAACGAGCAGTCTATCATACGCACTTTATATTCGCGCGGTGGATTCGTGGCTGGGCCCATAACCTAAAGGATTACGAGGCACACAGGCAATTGAAATGGAACACACGTTTAATGTACTTGACATTTACTAGAACAGAACTGAACGAACAAGGTGATACAACATTCTTTTATACACACCAAAACAAAAACAAAAGAGAAACATATCTCTATGGACCAGGTTTATAATTAACAGAGTGACCAACACAAACCATGGTCACATATTTCAACACTCCTCTCTGTCTAAACTTGCACTAGCTAAAGCAACAGTCAACAGTCCAACAATTTTTATGCTTGGATTTGAATCCTGATATTGCCCACCTGGGTTGGATTTCTTCTTATTCTTTTCCTTATTTTGGGCTTTCTTCATCTTTTTCGAATCTGGGCAGTCTGGTTTCTTGTGACCTAACCTTTTACAATGATAACAAGTTGGTTGAGCAGTGTTATTCTTGCTTGAAGCACTTACGGACAGAGCAGTTTCACTTTGCCTAGCAGCCTTTCCTTCATCATAATTATGAAGAAAATCTAATACTGATTCTAGAGACACCTTTTTGTTTGCAGCACCATACGCTAGAATGAGTGAAGTGCATGAATCAGGCAAACCATGCAACATCATCGAACCAATCTTTTCATCAGTATATGTAACACCACAATCTGCAAGTTCACCACGAACACTCAAGATGTGACTGACATACTCGTCCACTGATTTATAGTTCTCCAGCCTAGCTCTGTAGAGTTTCCTCTCCAGCATGAGTTGACCAGCGACGCCCTGTTCTCCGAAATCTTTGACAAGCTTGTCCCAGGCAGCTTTCGCTGTGTTGAGACCCAAGAGACGAGAGTGGCAGGATGTTGCCACAGCCATTCCAATTTTGGCCATTGCTCGTTGATCACGCCCTTCATCAGTATCGCTGCCTTCAACAGCGTTCCATAGTCCACAGTCTATTAGAAAGCACTTCATCTGAAACTTCCATGTTGCATAGTTCGTCCTTCCCTCCAGTTTGACTATGCCGGGTACACCAGACACCGACAATAATGTAGTTGAGGGACCCAAAGAGGGACCTGCGCCAATCGCCGGCATTTTTGTATAAGCCTTAAAAGCCACAAAAATTACAGAAAGAACAGTTCACCACACAAACGGGTGATGCAGCAATGCGGTCCACACGAGGTATAAAGAACGTAACCTCACTTCGTTATTTGCACATTAGATTGTTTACTTTTCTTTTTAAGTTACACATCGATGTCCTGAGCCCATAACCTGACATGAATATAGGGCAGATGGCGTAGCTTAGATATGAATGAAGTTGATAAAACTTAATGACACAAATTTTACTTTCAACATGGTGTAAATCGATACAGGAAGTGACATACTATGCACAAAAAAACACATACAGTAAATACAAAAGGGAACATATGACCAACCTAAAAAAGATAAATGTCTTTAAATTATAGAAATTGTCATTCTAACAAAATCTAGAAGGAAAGACACATAGCATGAAGCAAAAGGTGGAGGAAATCAACCCACATCTGTCTCAAATGAAATCCCTACTGCCACAGGGTTGTTCACTGCCTCTAAAGATAGTAAGAAATGTATATTTTGCTCTTCTAGTCACAATCCTCAGGACTGTATTAAAGCTCAGGACTCGTCTTTACTAGAAAGAAAACAAGTGGTAGAGAAAAGTAGGGCCTGTTTCTGCTGTCTGCAAGTTGGTCACCCTGCTAAGAAATGTAGGAATCGTCCCAAGTGTATCGTCTGTGGAAAGGGGCATTTTGCATTCATGTGCGGAGAGATACAGAGAGAGCGACATATGGAAAGGGCTGAAGTTCATCAACCAATTAGCCAAAATAATGCTTCTAAAGACGAGGCCCTTGCAGCAGTAGGAAATCATTGCAATGTCCTGATGCAAACGCTGGTAGTCTATATGAAGGGCAACAATGATCGAATACGTAAGGCGAGACTTTTGATTGACTCAGCGTCCCACCGTTCATATATATTGGCTAGTACTGCTGCTGAAATGGGGTATGTTTCATACTCTCAGGAATTAATTCAGCATGCACTTTTTGGAGGAACAACAACTGGAGTGGTGCAACATGATGTATTCACACTTCACCTTTCTAAATTGGACAAGTCATACCATTGCCATTTTGATGTACTTGGTCAACAGAAGATTTGTGGACATATTTCATCTGTTATTGATGGCCCTTGGATACAGGAACTTGTTTTGCATGACATTGAATTAAGTCATGTTGGCTCGTCAGCAGATATTGAAATTTTGGCCGGAGTTGATTATGCTGCTAAACTTTGGACTGGCAAAAGAGTTCAACTTAGTTCGGGACTAGTAGCGATGGAGACAATATTTGGTTGGACACTGTCAGGGAAAGTTCCAGGTATCTTGCCCAGTAATGAGAGTCTAGCCATTGTTGTGTCAAGCATGCTGACCAAGGAAGCAACCTTTACAGATTGGTGGACTTTGGATACACTTGGCATACTGGACCCTGCTGAGAAGAAAAGTAAGCTACAATTGCAAGAAACTGTTCATCAACATTTCTTGGATACATTAAGGATCAATGAAGATGATAGATTTGAGTACTGCCTGCCATGGGTAGAAAATCATCCTCCCCTTCCTAACAACTATAATATGGCTTCATAGCCATATTCATTCTACAATTAAAGGATTACAGTCTGAAGGTTATTATCATGAATATCAGTCTGTTTTGGATGAGTGGTTACAAGAAGGTGTAATAGAGGAGGTCAGGTCTGAAACAATGAGTTCTCCTTGCCATTATTTACCACATCGTCTTGTCGTGAAGCAGAACAGTACTACACATTCACCCAGTGTTCAATGCGTCAGCATGTGAAAATAAGAATCCCAGTCTCAATAATTGCATTGAAAAGGGACCAAATCTTATTTAACTACTTCTTCCCGTATTGGCTCACTTCCGGTTGAAAGAAATTGGAGTGATGGCTGACATCCGCCGTGCATTCTTACAGATCAGTCTCTCTAAGGGGGACCGACCATTTTTGAGATTTTTGTGGATTGACCGACAGGGTACCTTAAAGATTTATCAGCATTGTCGAGTGGTTTTTGGAGTGTCATGTAGTCCATACCTTCTAGGAGCAGTGATCAAGTACCACATAGAGACTGTCCTTTGTCAGTGCACGGAGGGTAAATCATCATATTCTCAAGATTTGGTAGAATTGCTATCCCGTAACTTTTATGTTGACAACTGTTTGACCAGTGTATATGATGTAAAACAGTTGCAGCAGTTCATTAATGAAGCAACTTCTATCATGGGAGAGAGAATGTTCGAGCTATGAGGGTGGGAGTACACCAACCTCCTTTTAACCCCTGGAAAATATGTCAATGTTTTAGGACTGCTTTGGGATAGATCTGAAGATACGGTACTTTGAGAATTAACACAGAAAATATAAAGACCCTTTGTCTGGAGAAATTAACCAAGAAGGTTATTCTCTCGGCAGCTCATCGGATATTTGATCCTATTGGAATAGCTTGCAGTGTCACTTTATTTCCTAAACTACTTTTACAGCAAACCTGGGAATCGGGCATAAGTTGGGATCAGGAAGTACATGATGATATTAAATCTCAGTTCTTGGCCTGGGTGAGGGAATTGCTGTACTTAGGAGAAATCAAAATTCCTAGGTGGCTACCTGGGACAGACTGTCAAGAAAACTGGACAGTTCATATTTTTTGTGATGCAAGCCAACTTGCTTATGCTGCTGTCGCCTACTTACGTGTGGAACAACCGAATCATGTTCGTGTCCAGCTTATTCTCGCTGAAGCAAGAGTCTCTCCAATCAGTAAGTCCAACAAGAAAATGACGATCCCGCAGTTGGAATTGTTGGCTGCAAAAATTGGCTCTAGGATGTACTCTAATATTGTTCATGATTACAACATCCCTGGTGTTAAGACGATTTTTTGGAGTGACGCAACAACTGTTTTAGCCTGGATTCAAAGAGAAGACCAGTGGGATGTGTTCGTATCCAACAGGGTGAAAGAAATCATAAAACTGACCGAAAGACAGGAATGGCGATATGTTCCCGGCACTATGAATCATGCAGACCTCCCATCCCGTTGCACTACTGCTAAGAAATTGATAGAATCAAGATGGTGGGAGGGACCTGACTGGCTACAAGAATCACCAGACTCGTGGTCCTCCATAGATATCAAGTTTGATGAAGAAGAGATAACTAGTGGTAAAAAGAGACTTGTTGTTTCATCCATGCTCGCAGCTTCGGTTGAATCTGATTGGTTTTATGCCCGTGCTTCTACTTTCAAGAAAAGTGTACGTTTAGTTGGTTGGACATGTCATTTTGTGAAGAACTGTCGAATAAAAGAACAAGACAGATTCCATGGTAACTTGACTACCGAATAAATAATCGCTGCAGAGGTTAAAGTGGTGAATTTAGTTCAGAGACAAGTATTCTCGGGAGTGAATGACCCACAATTATCTAGTTTGATGCCATTTGCAGACAGTAATGGAATTCTACGCCTAGGGACGAAAATCTCACACAGGAAGGATCTAAATGAATTTTGTCATCCGGCTGTTCTCCCTAGTTGTGAGCATCCTGTTGTATTTCACCTGATTATGGACCTGCACAAAGAATCATGTCATGCAGGCACACAGATGATGATGACTATTCTTAGAGAGAGATTTTGGATTCTTGGTGAAAGACGAACAGTTCGATCTGTCCTGGATAAATGCCTTCATTGCAAGAAGCAAACAGCAAAACATATAGAAGTAAATCCACCACCTCTTCCTGAAGATAGAGTACGAAATCCTAAGATATTTGAAGTTACTGGCGTAGATTTTGCTGGTCCGCTGTATCTGAAAAAGGAGAGTGGCAGCAGGGAGAAGGCGTGGGTGTGTTTGTACACTTGTGGAGTCTATCGAGCAGTGCATTTGGAGCTTGTATCTTCACTCTCTACTGACAGCTTTATTCAGAGTTTTCGGAGATTCACCAGCAGAAGAGGTAGACCATCTTTAGTATACAGTGATAATGGAACCAATTTTTCAGGTGCTGATAGTGCCTGTAAGAAGCTGGACTGGGATGCCCTTAGTCGGTACAGTAATGTCAGGAGAATTAAATGGAAGTTTAACCCTCCAACGGCATCAAGGTGGGGTGGTTGGTGGGAGCGGCTTATTGGAATATTGAAGAAACTACTACTCCGTGTTCTTGGCTGAACATCAGTGAACTATGTGGAGATGCACACGATTTTGTGTGACTGTGAGGCTGTTATCAATGTTGGACCCTCACACACGTATCCAATAATCTCACAAACTCCCAGTATGTTTCTGCAGGAAGTTGAAGAGATAGGAGTTCCAGATTTTGACTTGGTTGAATCCACTGATCTAAATAAGAGACTTCGTTACAGACAAAAGCTAAGAGAAGACCTCCGAAGTAGATTTCATTCGGAATATTTGGGGCAATTGAAGTTGTTAGCCAACAAACATCCATGTAGAAAAATTTCTTTTGGTGAAATAGTGTTGGTGGGAAATGACAACTCAAAACATCTAGACTGGCCTTTGGCTAGAGTTGTCAAACTACTGAAAGGAACAAATGGTGAAACTAGGCTGGTCCGAGTCAAGACCTCAAGTGGTTTGCTGCTGAGACCTGTGCAGAGAACCTATCCATTGGAACTGGAACTTAGTGAGCAGGGTGAATCTTCAATCATCGGTAAGAGGCTTCGAGAGGAAGTCACGGAACAGCCTCAGGAGGAAATCAACATTGAAGGGAAGATTTCTAAGAGCCAGGTGGAGACGAGATTCGGAAGGACTATTCGCAAGCCTGTGAAACTATGCCTATGATTGTGTTTTGTAAGTTAATGTAGGACTGGCTCCCATTAACTTAGGTGGGAGAATGTGAGAAAAAGACTAGAATATCTCGAACCGACGTTTATCGATTATGTATATGTTGGTATTGAAGTGTTCGTTATGTTTTTGAACTCACCCTATAGTGGAAGCATGGAACATGGTTGAATCTTAAGTTAATGTAATGTTTGTATGTGAATAAATTGTGGTTCAATGTCTCTTTAGAAAGAGTCTTCTCGTGAAGTAATTGTTTAGTGTATACCCACAATACTAGTAATAGGCCTTGCATCAAAAACAAATTCTACGATATGCTCTTCATTGCAGCCTTTAAAGGTTTAGCCAGTGTTATCATTCATTGTGAAGACAGCACTGTTTTTGTTTCAATTTGGTTGCTCAGTTTTGTATTTGGTTCTTCAAGTACAAACTGAGAGTTGAGTTTTCATGTTATTCATGAAATTACATTATCATCCTCCAGCACAGTTCAAGATTCCAAAGTCAGTTTCGATGTCCGTGTAAAATTTGTTATTCTGTTTTAAATAAACTAAAGCACGAAGTACGCATAGTCTATTAACTGTGAAGTTAACAAATTGATCAGCTGTCTCTTTTCTAATACGAATATAGGTAGGTAGGTCAGCAACACACTTCAGTAATATTATTTCTAACCTTTGACCTTCATTTGCTAGTAAACCATTAGAGTTACATCAAAAATGTACTGGAACAAAGTTGTAAAGAAATGTATGCTGTTCCAATTTTTATAACGTGAGCCATTTGGCTAGAATTATTGAAAACAATCTGAACATTACTTGAAATGGAACCATTAAAAGACCACTATCATGAAACAGAGTCACGAATAAAAAATGTCCTTACAAATGCATTGTTTTTAATGACTTCAAGGAACATTCATGCCAAATTTAAAGAAAATCGAACAACACGTTTGGTTGTGACTGCGTAACAAACAAATTTACAGACGAACTGCCAAATGTTCAAGTTAAAACAGGACCTTGCTTTTTTTAGTCCATTAATGAACTCGAAACAGCTTCTGTATTATTCAAGCTATTTCTCATCATCGACTTGGGTAATCCTCCTTAATAAGAATGCCCTTGATAGTGGAGGGTGTACGCAGTTCATCGAATAAATTATATACAGGAAGCAAAACTAAAAATAAACTTTCATGTAATTATGGCTGTGTATTTATCAAATTTGAACATGATTACTTTGAAAATTAAAATACTAATATTCTTGGTCAGTACGTGTATAACAAATGAACACCCAATTTCAGCAAGAAATTACATTGTTCAGCTGTATTTGCCCTTACAGATTAAGGAAAGAAATGAGGGAAAGCTGAAAGCAATATGCTAGGAAAATTATGATTAAGGTGCTCATATCTAGATTCAGATCATTTAATTTGCTTCTGTTGTTGTTGTTGTTTGAGTCTTCAGTGTTTTGACTGGTTTGATGCAGTGCTCCACGTCTCCCTGTCCTGAGCTAATCGTTTCATCTCTACATGGCTACCACACCTTACATCCGAGACAATCTGTTTAACATATTCTAACCTTGGTCTACCCCTACAGTTCTTAACCTCGACCCTTCCTTCCATAACTAACTTTGCTATTCCTGGGTGTCTTAGTATGTGTCCTAATCTTCTCTTCATTAGCAGTCACTAGGAACATCACTCCTTTCCCAATCATCTTAATACCTCTTTTGTAACCATATCTACCCACCTGATCTTCATCATTCTCCTGTAACATCACAATTTTCTTCAACATTTACCAATATATTGCAGCAACTTTATTCCATTTGAATATGAATTTATTGATCTCAGCATTTGATATATCAACCTTGACACTCAGTCCAGACTCAATTTCCAGTTTTATGAGTGCTCATAGAGGAACCATAATTGCAAAGTTTCTTGTAAACTTATAGATAGGGACCGGACATTTATGCACTAAAAACGATTGAAATATGCATGCAATTATGCTCTAAAAATGTAGAAAATATGCATTAAAAATTGAACAAGTAGTTCCGTGAAGAACTATACAGCCTATTTCCATACATCCTACTCATGTTAATTGCCTCTATCAACATACAAAATTTCAGTGTGATTGTTGTAATATAAGGTGCGTTCAAAAAGTAACGAGCCGGAGTGTCACCGACGTACTTCTATCGTTAAAATAATAGCCCTTGTAACGACCGGGAGTACAAATGAATACACTCATTCAACATACTAGATGCATTTTTATATTTTTCCACACACACACACACACACACACACACACAATTACAATTACAATGGAGTAGCCTCTTCTTTTCTAATGATCTACCCCTCATAGTTCATGCTTACCACTACTCGCAGCCAACTTGCACTTCGTCCATCAAGCGCACACTTCAATAGCAAACACAACATCCTCCCACCTAATTTAGCTGATACATTTAAATTAAACAAAACAAATATACACAAAATTGAAGCCAGTATAAAAATGTTCAATCTAAATATTTCCTGGGTTATTTGATGACTCTCCCTCTTTTAGTCACAATCGTTTCACTTCTTGAGCCAGTCTCTGAACTTTCTTGAGGAACATCATTGGGTCGTCTCACCTCAGCAACAATTCCTCAGTCCACAGTATGAATTTTGATCGAATGCTTTCACCTAGTTCTTCATCCCATCCCACGTTCGACTCCCAGGCTGTTCGCAAGTGTAACAGGACATGAAAACCCTATGGGATCAAAAACTTTATACACACATGGAAGGATGATCCTTTTAGTGACTTTCTCAACACAACATTTTATACAATTAGGATTTAGTTGAAGGGTATCATGCTTTCCATTCCAAACTAAACCAAGCACCTTAGTCTCGGTACTTTCTATTTCAGGATCAGTTTTCTCCCAACCTCGCAAGTCAAATTTGCATAGATTCATCAGGTCACTGGATTCTTGAATGAACTTCTCAACTTCGCCACTGTTGTTCAAACTTGTAATGCAGTTGTCTACATAGAAACTGTCCATGAGAATTTCTATAGTTGACAAGGAAAACCGGATATCACCCTGTAGACATCATTCTTGCAATTGGAAGAGATGGTGATGTATCACTGCTCCTATTAGAAAGGGACTGCAAACAACTCCAAAAACAACTCCTTGATGGCGGAAAACAACCAAATTATTGTCCTTATCTCTCCACAGAAATCGTAAGAAATCTCTGTCACTTGGGTTCAAACTTATCTGTAAAAATGCTCTTCTGATGTCGGAGACAATTCCAACTCCTTTTAGACGAAATTGCAACAAAAGTCTAGGAACTGATTCTATTAAGTTCGGCCCTTTATGTAAACAAGTATTAAGTGATGGTGCATGCTTCTCATGAGCTGACGCATCAAAGACAGGTCTGATTTTGATAGTAATGTTTTCTTTCAGAATATGTCGATGAGGCAAGTAGTGTCTTCCCTTATCAAGCTCAGATTCTAGTACCTTTTCGATCACTCCTTCATCAAACTACTCATCAAACACATTTTGGTACTGATCATAACAATTATCAGCGTTCAACCGTTTGATGGTTGAATCCAACCTTTTCACAGCTGAGACTTACGTCAGGGATTCAGGCCATTTTATTGAGAAATTGCTGAACATACGTCTGGAACCTGAAGACCGCCTAGTCAGCTTTGACGTAATGTCCCTCTTCACGAAGGTCCCTATGAAAGGATCCATAAACCAGATTGCCGAGCTCTTCACGGAAGACATCACTGACTTGTTTCGACACTGCCTCGCCACGAGCTACTTCCTATGGCGCGAGAACTTCTACGAGCAAATAGAGGGAGTTGCCATGGGTAGCCCACTAAGCCCTGTGATTGCGAACTTCTACATGGAAAAGTTCGAGCAGTTGGCGATCGAGACTGCACCCCTCAAACCGAAAGTATGGCTACGTTATGTTGACGATACCTTCGTAGTCTGGAGCCACGGAGAGGAAGAGCTGGACGTTTCCTGGACCACCTTAACAGCCTCAACACCAGCATAAAATTTACTATGGAGAAGGAGAAAGACAACTGTCTGGCCTTTCTTGACGTGCTGATCACCAGGACTAATGACCTGCGCTTGGGGCACACCGTCTACCGGAAACCTACACACACCGACCGGTATCTACACAAGACATCCAATCACCACCCCCGACAGAAACACGGAGCTATTAAAACATTGGTAGACCGTGCTAGGAGAATCTGTGAGCCACCCGAACTTAACCAAGAGCTGAAACATATAAAGAGAGCCCTATGCGCCAACGGATACAGCAATGAGGAGATTGAGCGAGCCTCTCATCCCAGGCGCCGGAGCACGAGGAAAGATTCTGAGGAAACTCCGGTGGCCACCGCATTCCTGCCGTACGTGAAGAAGATGACGGACAGGATAGGCAAATTACTGAAGACCTATGGGGTGAAGACGGTATATAAACCCACCGCCAAAATCCGGGACTTGCTGCGATCCGCTAAAGATAAGCGCCACCCACACTCCACTGCAGGTGTCTACAGAATCCCGTGTTCCTGTGGGAAGGTGTACATAGGAACGACGAAGAGGAGCGTTATTATGTTTGAATAAAGCACATTATAGCTATTATGTTTTGGATAACGGATATTATAACTCTTTAATATGCACACACATCTGAATCTACATCTTAACACAATGAACAACTTACAACTAACATTGTCACAGAGTAAAAGCATATATACACTCCGACCAAGTTCCATAGAGGACATAAACTAGATACATAATAGTCTCCCCCACTTATATAAAAACAAATAAAAGGAACTATTCATATTCATTTGGGCACATAGTCTTGCAGATACTGAGGAGGTCGCCTGTCTCTGGCTGATCTTCTTAAATAATTATCAGCAGGTGGTGGAAGGCTGTTTCGATCAGGGCGTTCATCTGGTTGCACGATGGTCTGCCTTGTATCATCTGAAGTGTGGGTTGCAGGAGGAATATCCTCATTTTCTAGTCTTGACTGGGTTGGTGTTGGTATGTTTGGAACACCACGCACAGGAGGATTTGTTGGAGCAAAAGTGACATGCTTATCTTTCTTTGGCACGAGAGTCGATAATAACTGGTCAACATGCCGCTTTAAAATTCGTCCCGAATCCAATTTCACATCATAGTGACGCTGGCCGAGTTTAGTTTGTATAACACCAAACTGCCAAATATCACGGTTTTTCTGGTGAATCCGGACTTGCACTCTCTCTCCCACTTTGAAAGAGCGAACAGGGGGTGAGAAACTGGATGTAGTCAAGCTCTTTTGGTTTGGACGTAGAGCATCCAACCGGATACGTAGCCGACGTTTCAAATATAGTTCAGCTGGAGACTGTCCACATGCCAATGGCGTTGCTCTGTATTGAAACAAGATGTTCTGTAACTTAGTCGATAATGGTGCCGGGTCATTTACAGCAGCACGAAGTCGCCTCTTCAAAGTTTGGATGTTTCTCTCAGCTAGCCCATTGGTTGCTGGGTGCCCTGGTGCAATATATTTCTGAAAAATCCCTCTCTCCTTGCAATAGGATCTGAATACATCACTCGTGAAGATAGTGGCATTATCTGACACAAGGACATTCGGGTACCCATGTACGGTGAAGATATTGTCAAGCAGACTGATAGTAGTTGCAGTGGATGGAGCGTCTTTCACCATTCGTACTTCGACCCACTTGGATTTCGCGTCAACACACATCAAGAAATGGTGGTTATCAAATGGCCCCGCATAGTCAATGTGTATGCGTTCCCAATTTTCTTCTGGTTCATCCCAGGGGTGTATTGGAGCTTTTGGTGGATTAGAACGAGTCTGTGCGCACTCTTCACAAGATTTGATAAGCTTCTCAATGTCTTTGTCTAATTGCGGCCAGTAGACATATCGTCTTGCTAACTGTTTTGTTTTCACAATGCCGAGGTGTGTTAAATGTAACTCTTCCAATATTTTTCTTTGTAGTTTCTTTGGGATAACAATTCGATCTTGACGGAATAGAATACCATTTTCAACTGTATATGGTTCATCCAAGGATTGAGTTTGAAGACGTTGCAGGGTGGCACTAAGTTCTGGGTCTAACATAGTCTCATCACGGATAGTTTCGTACGTAATGGCTTCACTTGACACTTGAAGAATCGTTTCAGCACAGAGTTGTGAAACTTCTGCATTTATTGATGTTTCAATGTTTGGCGAGGTAGATGCAACAGGGGCTCGGGATAGGCAGTCAACATTTTCGTTATCTTTCCCTTTTTTCACTCTTACCGTGTAGTCAAACCCGGAGAGAAACGATGCATATCTTAGGAGCCTTGCGGATGTCATTTGTGGCAGGCCCTTGTTCTGATGAAAAATACGAGACAGAGGTTCATTGTCTGTCACAAGAATGAAATTTCTTGCAAAAATATAGTTGTAGAAGTGTGTTGTGGCGAAAATTATTGCCAGCGCTTCCCGGTCAAGCTGACTGTAATTACATTCTGCTGGTGTTAGGGCACGAGATGCATAGGCGATGGGTCTTTCTTGGCCATCCATCTCATGACTTAATACTGCTCCAACACCAGTAGGACTGGCATCGGTTGACAAGATGATAGGCAGTGATGGGTTGAATGGGGTAAGGACACGTTCACTACATAACTCGGACTTGAGATTCAAGAAAGCTGCTTCACAGGCTGCAGACCAGAAAAACCGTTCACCTTTCCGCAATAACTGCCGTAATGGGTGGGACTTCGTTGAAAAATTAGGAATGAACTTTGCATAATAAGTCACCATACCAAGGAAGCGTCTCACTTCTTCATTGTTTTTAGGGCGTGGCATTTGTGACACAGCTTGAACTTTCTCTGGTGACTTGCGGATCTCATTATATGATACAATATGCCCTAGGTAGTCTATGTTTTCCTTGAAAAATGAGCATTTGCTTTTGTTCAAATGCAGATTATTTTTCGAAAGCCGTTCTAGACAGGCTATTAAGTTCTTGGTGCACTCCTCCTTCGTTGTACCATGTATTATGATGTCGTCAAAATAAGCTTCAGCTTTTGGAAGACCATGAAGGATCTGTGATAATATCCTATTAAATTCTGAGGGGGCAGTTTTGATGCCAAAACTCAGTCGGTGCATCCTGAAGGTTCCTTTGTGAGTGGATATAGTTTGAATCATACTACCTTCTTCATCAACCTTCAGATGTAGATATGCCTTGTATAAGTCTAACTTGCAGAAAAATTTTGAGTTTCTAAGACTATGTAGAACATCATTAACTGGTCTTATGGGATGGTTTGCAGAAATCAACCTTGAATTTACTCCACATTTGTAGTCAACACATAACCTAACTCCCCCATCTGGTTTTGGGATAACAACAAGAGGCGATCCCCAATCACTTAAAGCTGTGGGAGAAATAACTCCTTCTGATTCCAATGAAGCGAGTTCCTTTTCAACGCGTTCCCGAAGAGCAAAAGGGACATCACGTTCACGATTGAAGACAGGTTTCACCCCCTCTCTGAGTTGCAGTTTTACTTCAATATTGGGAACGCATCCAATTTTTTCTTCAAAGATTGTACTATACTGATGTAAAATATCCTGAATTGACTGCACTGAGTTGACAGATTCAGTGTGAAGTGATTGATTTGTGTCCTTGTCAATTTCCTTCAGATCAAGGCCGAGGCCCCTGATCCAAACACGACCAAGCAATGCGGCATGACCTTGCGGAACTACAAAAAGATCTGCAACAATTTCTTTCCCTTTGTATGATACTGTGACAACAATTTTTCCTCTGGGTTTGATAACATGATCAGAATATGATCGAAAACAGACATTTGTTGGCTGCAATGGCAAACCAAGACCCAAGGTTGAACATTCGTTCTCTGAGATGAGTGAATATTTTGCTCCCGTGTCGACTTCAAATCTTTGTGATTTATTGTTGAGTTTAACACTGATAAAATATTTATCTGATTCTTGTCCTACTTCAAAGAGATCTTCGATGCATTCCAGTTGTCCTATCCCGAAATTGGTTTCAGGGTGGTCATGCAAGTTGTCATCTATGTTCTCAGTTGCAATGTTGTGTGTATTTGACTGTTGAAGAAGTGTAGTGATACAAACTTTTGCAACATGTCCCACTTTCCTACATGACCTACATTTAAGAGAGTTTCTGTTTGTGCGACAATCTCTTGACCTGTGGTTTGAATTTCCACAATTCAGGCATAATCCATCAATACCTAGTGCTCTATAATTGACAGAACTACGGCTGCCCCTGGACTGTGAACGTGAGTGAGAGCCTGGGCTAGGCTGTTGAACAAAACGTGACTGAGTATCACTGCTATATTGATTCCTACTTCGGTCATTATATGAACTTGTGGCTTTTGTTACTTTGTTTGTGTCCTCTATAGTGTCTGACGGTGCAGTGAGCTGTTTTGACAGCTGATTACTCTCATACCGCGATGCTTCCAAGGCTATAGCCTTCTTCAGGAGATCATCAAATTTCGTGTCATTAGACTGGAGAAGTTTCTCTCTGATCCAATTATCTCGCAAGCCACGTATAAATTGTGCACGAAGAAAAACATCCGCGATTGAAATTCTGGCGTCACATGTACACTGAATATAAAAGTCACAGTCTAGTAAGTGGCTTCTAAGAGTGGCAACAAATCCTGCAATATTTTGACTTTCTCTTTGATTGACGTTCAAAAAATAGTGTTGGGAAACTACGGTTGAGACTTGGGGTGACAGTATTTGCTTGAAATGCTTTACTAGGTCATTATAACCAAGAGACTTGATTGGTTTATCAGGGCCTAAAAATGCAGAGAGATTGTTATAATGAATTGCCCCTATTGATGTACACAAGAGCTGAGCTTTCTTTGTTGGATCGGTGGCATTGTTGAAGTTTGCGTAATTTTCAAATCGTTCTAAATACGACACGAATTTTTCCTTTTCAGAATCAAATTTTTCAAAAGGTGTGATGTTAGTGGCTTGTGGGGTTGTGACGGGCTGGTGAGCTTGATACCTTTCAAGTAACTTCTCTTGAGAATCAGTAAAAATGTTCAGTAATTGTTGAAACTGATTTGCGTCCATCTTGACGGAACTTAGAAATAATTTTAAAAGTCACAGTTCAAATATAATAAAATGTTTCAAGATAACAGATTTAAAACACACTGGGTAGTGATCGATGACCGAATATTGTCCTGGGCTTGAGAGAAAAAAAAAAACAACATTGCATAACCTCAAAGTTCGAACTGCGATAAATATTATTTTGAATATGTGGCATGCAGGCACACGTAGCTGAATATACGATGAGTTGCTTAGGATTGTTTACAAGTACTCTGTGTACATTTCATGTCGATTTGCCTGATTCTTGATTTTACTCACGTGGCCGTTGAAACAGACGACGTAAATACCGTACTTCATTGATGTAGGCTATATCTGTACCGGAGAATCAAGTCCCAATTCCTCGTCGCCAACTATTATGTTTGAATAAAGCACATTATAGCTATTATGTTTTGGATAACGGATATTATAACTCTTTAATATGCACACACATCTGAATCTACATCTTAACACAATGAACAACTTACAACTAACATTGTCACAGAGTAAAAGCATATATACACTCCGACCAAGTTCCATAGAGGACATAAACTAGATACATAATAAGCGTGACCACCAGACTCAAGGAACATAACAGACACAGCCGCCTGGGTCAAACTGAGAAATCGTCAGTCGCTGAGCATTCTCTCTTGCCCGGTCACGATGTACAGTACGGGGACACGAAGATACTCTCCACGACCACACACTACCACGCCAGGCTGCAACGGGAAGCCATATAAGTCTTCAAACACCCCCACAATTTCAATCGGAAGGAAGAAATTTAACGTGTGCGTAATACATGGATCCCGGCTCTTAGGAACACCAAGGCCAAGAAATCACTCACACGTCAACCTGAAGAACCTTCCCGCTACAGCCCGGCAGTCGCCCAGGGAACACCTGACCCTCACAAGCTCGGTCGCCGAAGCCGGAGCACGCACCGCACCTCGCAGCATGTACGTGAGATCAGACGATCCAGCCGGAATGCGAAGAGAACGCTCGGCTCACCATGCTAATTTGAAGATTCAAAACTACCTTCTGGCCGTTAGTTCATCGCCAAGATCCACCCAACCAACAGTCATATTCAAACAACAATACCCCACTACAAACCGTTACTCATTATTTCAAGCCTCTTCCTCATTCCACTGCTGACCAAGGAAAGGAGCGGAACCCTTGATAATGCCGGACGCAGTTTCCGGTGAAACGTCGGGAGATATCCTGTCTGGACCACTTGTACTTAATTATAAATTAAAATTACTTGGTAGTGGTGGATCTCCTTCCAACCAAGGCATATTAACTTCATACCTGCAATCAGGATTAATTTCTACAGTTTCTACAAAGTGCTTTTGTACTTCAGCCTGCAATTCCAGTTTGGTTTTCTTTTTTGAAGGATCTGTAATACCGATCAGGTCCAACTTCCATAGATCTGCTACATTCATATCGTTCACCAGCATAGATGTTACCAACATAGCTGCATTAGTATTGGTAGTAGGGAAAGGCACTTTACCCATTAGAGTCCACCCTAATCTAGTCTCTACAGCTACTAGCCCACAGGAAAGATGCTTAACATTTCCGGTGTAGAGCTTGCCTGCCACATCTGCACCAATAAGAATCTCAATGGAGCCCGCATCTTGATTAACATCAGACAGTTTTATATCAGTGCCCTTGAGTTCTGCCATCCAAGGCCCCTTTTGAATACAAGGCAAATTCCCACATATGTTATCTTGATCCAAGGCCTCAAAATTACAGAGGTATTCCTCATTACAACTTGCCAGATGAATTCTGAAGATATTGTGAGTACAGTTACTGGATTTTTGTCCACCGAAAAGGGAGTGCACAATTACTTCCTCTTTGGATGGTTGATATCTCATCTCAAGAGCAGTCTGTTTTAAGATATAGGATCTTTGTGACCCTATGTCAATGATGGCCCGTGCTTCACGCTGAACGCCATCACCCCTCACCTGGACCTTCAGGGTAGGAAGCAATACTCCCGTGTCACATGTGAGATTAGCAAGTGCATTGTTCTGTACAACTGATTCAGATTTAGAAGTGTCTTTAACAGATAAACTCTTCATATTCTTTTCAAGATCTGGACACATAAGAACTACGTGTTTTTCTTATCACAAATCACACACGATACCCTATTTTTACACTTTTTGGAGACATGGTTTGGCTTGAGGCACGTAAAACAGCACTTCCTGTCTTTAATGATCTGCATCTTTTGTTCTAACATCATGCCCCTTTCCTTATAACAGTCTAAACTACTATGGCTAGAGGAATCACAAAATATGCAATCAGTAGATCTGCCATGCTTGTGTTCTTGAGTGGTTAGGAGTCCCATAGCAGTATATGATGTTTCTTGGTCATAAGATTGTGGGTCGCTTCTTTGGTTCGTTTTAACATTATTATCCCTATGATGTGACAGTCCAAAACCTGACATGGCAAGTGATATGTGCTCCTCATTTTGTACTTCTGCCTTCATAAATGTCATTAATCTACTTGGACGAATTTCAGCAGTTGTCACACCAGTTGCACTTGCACTTCTTGGCCAGACTCTAAGAAAATCCTCTGGCATACTCTAAACGTGGACATAATACTGAGGCACATTTTCCTTTGGTTACACCTAAAGTCTCCAAAGAATTTAAATAGCCTTCTAGTTTATCATATAACTTGGCTAGGGGTAGTATAGTGCTTGAATTTTCGTTTTGAAAGATCAAACTCTGCAGTTCTCTTATATATACTTCAATCAACAAGTCATCCCTGTCAAACCTAGCTTTTAGGGCTTCTATTACTTGGCTGTAATTATCTCCAGAAGGAGGATAACTTTCCACTACATCCCTGGCTCTAGAACCTCCCACTGTGGCCTGTAACAAGTACTGGAATTTATCTTCATTTGACAGACACTCATCACTATGCACCTTCTTGAACTGGCTGCAAAACGGTATCCATTCCTTAACATCACCATAGAATTTTCGTAACTCGATGGGAGGGAGTTTGAACTTTCTATGATTAGATATGTTAGGCCTACAGGGTGGTCGAGAAGTCCCTTTACATTTTATTGCCCCATGCTATAACATATCAAGGGACTTCTCGACCACTCTGTACTTACTGAATTAGATGCTTCTTCAACTTTTGTCCTGGCGTCGATAGTTTCTAAGTCTTGAACTCGAACCTTTACAGTTTCATACCTACATCTATATTCATCTGTTGACGTTGACTCCGCTTCGAGTTCCGTATCGCTGGAATGATCCTCGAGAAGAAAATCCACAATCTTCTCATCCATGTTGCGAAGTTTTTCCCAGTCGGTATGCAAAACATTGAGGTTAGCACGTATCTTTTGTAGATTGATATGATCGGACTGAATTTCCGCGATCAAAGCGTTGTAATGTCTTGTAAATGAGCTTCGATTTACTCCTCTGAGTTTTACGGCTTTAGTCATATTAGCATAAGAAGTAACACAATCGATGTAAATAAATTTTTCCGCAACGTTGGACGCCAAATGTCACCGACGTACTTCTATCGTTAAAATAATAGCCCTTGTAACGACCGGGAGAACAAATGAATACACTCATTCAACATACTACACGCATTTTTATATTTTTCTACACACACAATTACAATTACAATAGAGTAGCCTCTTCTTTTCTAATGATCTACCCCTCATAGTTCATGCTATCACCACTGTTCACCACTACTCGCAGCCAACTTGAACTTCGTCCATCAAGCGCACACTTCAATAGCAAACACAACACGGAGGCTGTAATGCGCAAACCGGTGACGACATCGGCTAATCGTGGCGTGTGTAGCGAGGTGTAGTTCCGACCAGAACGTGGAAGGTCACAGCCCATCGCTAGAGGGCACGCATGCACGTCACGTGACGATACAAAGCGAGCAGCAGCGTGCATCAATCGTCCAACACTGCCAGTCGCAATGCAAACAGTGATATGGAGGCGTCAAACGAAGAGCAAAGACGTGTTGTTCGGTTTCTGACAGCGAAAGGAGTAGGGGGAACGGACATTCATCGCCTCCGGCTCGTTACTTTTTGAACTCACCTTATAGATTCGTAGATATTGAGAACCGTCTATAAATATTTCAGATGGTCGCCATGTTGGATTTTTATTTATGTACTGTTACATGAAGATGATTGTGTACGTGTGGTATTCAAACTTCAATCCCATGATTAGGACACAAGAAGTAAAAATGAGATTTTGAAATTTTCCACAGCTGCCATCTTGTGGTTATGAAAACAATTGAAATAAATTAGATGCCAGTTGATTAACATTTGTATAAGCATTTACCGTACAAAGTTTCAATGCACTCGGATGGTTAAATCGCGAGAAACGTCCATTTAAATATTTATAATTCGCGTCGCCGCCATGTTGGATTTGTGCTCACCAGGTTATTGAAATTTCTATAGGTGATCTTATGTTCATAGCCTCTATGAAAATAAAAATAATCAGTTTGATTGCTGTAAAAGGTTCGTAGATACTGAGAACCACCTAAATATTTCGGATGGCCGCAATTTTGTATTGTTATATGTATATGCCTTACAGTTATGTAGGTCCTACCATTAAAGGAAAATTATTGCGTAGCTTCATTATTCAAACTTTCACTTCGATCGCGTGATAGCGACACAAGAAATGGAAACTTAATTTTAAAATTTCGGACAGCCGCCATCTTAAGGTTAAGTAAACAATTAAACTAAATTAGATGCCAGTGCATTACAATATGTATAGTCATTTACTGTACCACATTTCACTGCGCTCAAATGGTGAAATCGCGAGAAACATCTAATATAATATTTCAACTTCGCTTTGCCGCCATGTTCGTTTCGTACTTTTTGAAAGTTACATAGATAAACTTGTAGTAGTTCCCTTTATCACCGTACAAAATTTCAGGGTGATATCTGTGTTAGTTTCGGAGATATAGAATGCCTGTGAAATAATTCGCACAGCCACCATCTTGAGCTTATGTAAACAAATGAACTAAATTAGATGCCAGTGCATTACAATGTGCATAAACATTTGCTGCACCTAGTTCCATTACGTTTGGTTGGTTAAATCGCGAGAAACTTCTACTTAAAAGTCTCAACTTCGCTTCGCCGCCATGTTGGTTTTGTAGTTACCAGGTTTTTGAAAGTCTCATAGGTGAACTTCTCGTAGTGCCCTTTATCATAGTACAAAATTTCAGGGTGATATCGGTAATAGTTTTGGAGATATTGAATGCTGGTAAAATAATTCGCACTGCCGCCATGTTGGATCTGTAAGGCGTAATAAAATTTGAAGGGCACGGTCGGGGTCAGGCAAAATGGTGCTATGACCTTACCGAGTTTCATTGAAATCTCTCTAGCCGTTTAGAAGCTATTAGGGGGACACACACACACCACCGCACACACACACACATACGCACACACGGATAAAAGGTGATCTCATAAGCCTTTTTTTTTCTCATAAAAAGAAAATAGGCTAATAATATACACTTAACAATAAGCCTATCTTATTCACTCTTCTTTCCCTCCTTTGCCGTAATATGTGCAGTCGTTTTTGCATGTTCTTCAAGTTGAAATTTCTTTTCACATTTCACTTCCTTCGAGCATACTTGGCAATAGACGACAACGCCATCAGTTGAATAATCACCATTACCTGATACCGACTGATTTAATAAATACCTTCTGCTGCTATTCTCTTTAAGCATTTTGAGCACAGGATATGCAGACTAAGAGTAAAGTAACACTGAAGAAACTCTTCACAAAACTAACCCCGGACTACTGGCCGCCAGGATGGTGGAAGGAATGTCCCACCCCATTCCCTTCTTGAAATAGCCATGCTTCCTGGGCGCCCATAGGTTTGTTTCCAGGGGGGGGGGGGGGGAAGTAAATATTTTCGTTTCATTACCTACCTGTCACCCCCCCCCCCCCAACCCCCCCCACCCCCCACCCCACCCCCACCCACACACACACAAAAAGAAGGTTTCATATCTTACTTACTTCGTGAAATTCATTATTTGACTGCTCTGAAACCATTGGCTACTTTGTGGCAAGTATGGGAGGAATGTTTTCTTTGAGTTTTTGTCCGTTAACGTTCGCTTTTCTTCGTGATTCAACGTCGTAATGTTCAATTCTTAAAAACAGGAAAAATCTACTGGTATCGACAAAAATAAAAATCAAGTACCGTAGTTCATCAAAATGGTATCGTTAATCCAGTTCGCGAACTTTCTAAATAACTGGACATTTTTTCACATGATCCCAAATCACTAAGTTAAACTGTGGAAATATCCCAACATCTGAATCAGCCCAATTATTTAAATAACACTGTTTCCAAATACGGTAGGCTACGGTATCTAGTTTGTACTGGCCATTACAGCAGATGGTCACGTCTTTCCTCTTCTAAACAACCAATCGGAAATACTTCGCATTGCTCTTATTAGAATCATGAAACACTTGTAACCAACGAACTGATAAACTCGAGCCAATGGTTTTAGTAAAATTTAGTTTTTTAAATAAAAATATTTCGCCTGATTATTACTAACCACTAAGTAAAATGGATAAAAACCACTATATCACGTACTTCTTACTACCATTATTCGAATTCTCGACTGAAACAAGAGGAATGGTGATACAGGAATGATGATACAGGAATGATGATATGAACATAAACAAACCATTTATTTCAATGTGTAATTGAGCCTTATGCTCAAGCTTTTCTCTGTTTATGAAAATAATAGATGATAACATGAAACTAACAGATATTGTACAATTCCGTAGAGTTTTATAAAATTAACAAGTGATATATTTCGCCGTATTATTGTACCTGTGACGTAATTAATATACTGTCTAACCAATCTAATACAAATACTTTTTGAGTTTTTTAAATTTATGTGTGTTAAGGTTACCCTTAAAGAGGGGAAAATTAACCTTTTATATTCAATAACTCGCATTGTTTTAAATATTGTTGCTTTATTTGTAAACAGGGTTAAACCTCACACCTTGTACTTGACTCTGAGTGAAATTCCGGTTTATGTAATAACGTGTCATTAGGCGAGTGTGTATAAGTAATGTTATTTCAGAGTACCGATACCGTAGTTTTGAGATGAGTGCCCCGGAACATGAAACATGATACGTACGTGGTATTTCCCTGAAGGTAGTGTTGAAAATATCGTAGGCCTACTAGGGATGGCTGCTGTCAGCGTCGGTAATCAAATTTAGAATATTTAGGTAACCAATCGTCATCGTGGAGCTTAAATTGAGGTACTCAACTACACAGATGGGCTTAAAAATCAAATTACTACATTCTGTCCTTTCTTACAATGCATGCCACGTATGGATTTACGTTGCTGCCCCCGACTTGGAATATGCAGATTTATTAAAGTTGTAACCTTCCCAGGCCACAAGGGATCGAACCCTTACTTTCAGGACGTTCGATTTTCATAATCGTCCATATATTTTTATTTGATGCCTTTTTATGTTTTATAATTATGTAATGAAGTGTATAATATCATGTGATTTATTTCCGATTATTTTGTTAAGGTTTTAAGGGATTGTAATTGGCAGGATCTGAGTCTCGTTATATGTGAATATTTTAACATTGGAATAATCTTCAGTCAGAGAGTCTGGAATTGTGTGCAAGAACCAGGAAGTAGGCTTGTTGTCGCCTGGGTTTTTCTCTCGCAAGCTCAAGTGCATGATGACTCATGCTTGGCAACCCTATGCTAGGGGTGTGACTAGGGTATTTTGAAGACCAAGAAGGCACTCCTTATATGGTAATGTTTTGTTTTGATTGGCTGGACCCGGTAGGGAAGCCAGGTAGGCCAGTGATTTGTGGAGGGGAGATGAATGTTATTAGGACTTGACGAAGCTGTGAGGGTGACTCATTCTTAGGACTCAGTGGGGAGTAGTACTCATTCTTTGGACCACGTGTAGGGCGGTGTACTCATCCTCTGGACTCCGTGTGGAGTGGTTCGTATTCTTGGTAGGACTCCGTGAGGGAGTGGAACTTGTATTTTGGACTTGTGTGTTTTTGGTGGAGAAGGAAGGTATTTCAGACGATCACAAGTTGGTGTTCGATGTACAATTACTGAGTTGCTGGCTATACATTCTCATGGGAATTATGAGCCAAGTTTCAAACAAATAGTCTAGATTGTTTGTCTCGAAGTATTGTAAACTAACGTCTGTATACCGAAATTCTGAGACCATAGCGGTAAATTGTTATACGACAAATACTAGTAGAATATGCTATGTATTAGTAAACTCAGGTGCTAACTAGATGCGATAATCCATCATACTGATTTAAAGCATCTTTGTATAATCAGATCCACGAAACTAGATAAATCGTTGGATGCTGACCATCAAAGTAATAATGTACATAATGTTCATATTTGAGAGGCTTGCGTGTGAAATATATAGTAATTGTGCTGCGAGTAAGTAGGAGTGATTCTCTGGGATCACAAACCCCAGAATCAGTAGAGGTAAGCCGTCACAGCTGAAGTCAACGCCTGTAAGTACCAGTCATCATTATTTCCGAGGGTCATCAATATGTCATAAGGGGGCCTGTGAGAATTTTATAGGGAGTGTTAGATAGTCTGTACGACGAGGATCCTGCGAAGTGTATTTTATGTCTGGTATCAGAATACATTGTAAATTTTACCAGATCTACAGTGCTTATATTTATGAGATAACCAGTGTAGTTAGGAGTGAATGTTTATTGATGTTGTTCATACCGTACAGGTGTTTAACCCTCACGCAACACGTGAAGTCGAGCAGTTACAAAGTTTCCATAACATATGAGGCTGTTTCTTCGCCTGAGTGTATACTTAACTAGGAGTGGCATACACTATAAATATGCGTTTGCTAAAATTACAAATCAAAAAAATAAATACAAATAATGTACATTAAATTTTAACAGATATCATACACAACCAATGTGCAAAAACAATTATTTAAATACCGGTAACGTGTTTGGAATTTCCTCATTGGTACAATTTAACATTCATGTCAGATCAACAGCAAGAACACCAAGGTGACTAAGACGATCCTTTTATTTATGTCCTTAAATAATCAACAATGCCAAAGTATATTCTCTTGTGGAGGGCTTAAACTTAATCAACTTGACGTTTAATGACCAAGCAGTTTTGTACAGTTTCCCAGAAAATTATCCGTCCCTAAAACCTGCCGCCTTGGCAGTTGCAAGTTTGTCCCCCGTCGGGTCTGAATACAGTAAATTATCCAATATTGTAAGCACGACCTTACAGGACCAGAGTTTTACTAGTAAGCATAGAAAAGCTTATTTTAGGGGTTAAGATACGCTAGCGATGTCGCAATGCCTAAACATATCTCCAGAACGTGCTTTTCATATCGACACTGCCGAAGTGAGGTGGCAAAAATAGTAGCCACTCACGATAGGGATGGGGAAACACTAGGCATAACCGTATTGAAAATTGGAGCTTACCTAGATGTTAGGCCCCTTTAAACAGCAATTATCATCATGATCATCCATTGGTGACAGAGTGCATGGCATCATTAGAACCATATTTGTATTTAAAAATTGTAAATACATATTACGTCAGCAACATTACAGAATTTTTTGTTGTTGTAACAGTTGTCAGTTGACTATCTGTAACTTCCATTTATGAAATAAACTGGTGTGACAATGAACAATCTTATTTCAACATTCTCGGAAATCCACCCCCCCCCCCCCCTAAGGGCGCCCACGAGTACCAAATGGCCCAACAGGCCCACTTAAAGCTTGAATATTCTAAGAACAATTCTTAGTGAGCACCCACAAACTAAGTCCATATCGGCCAGTTTGTCAATGACTGTTCTACACATTTGCTGTTGTTGCAAAAGTGATATGCGAGGCAGATTGCGCCTGATCGAGCACCATTACGTAATAGACTATGTAGAGAACGAATTAGTGTATTCACTAATTGAAGCAAAACTATTATTTAGCAAATATTGTAATTTTTTAAAATTCAGATTTCTGAGGTGTGCCAGACATGCTTAATGCGCCCACTGCCACTATACAGTATTTAATGTTTGGCCAGGCGGAATGTTAAATATCTGAAGTATTTATATTTAGTACAAATTAATTAGAATACTGTAAGAACTTTTGCAAAAAAGTTTGTTCTCAGTCTAATTTTCATATCGTTTTATTTTTCAAGGATCCAGGGGGGGGGCATGGTCCCCCTGCCCCCCGTATGGATGCCCATGCCACGCTTAAAATACTGTTATCTCGTTATCGGTTGCTCAGGAAGTTTCCTACAAGGGATGTCCAATACGCAGGCAAAACCAATTTTGTTCAAGATGTTTTAAATTATATTTAATTGCAAATATATATGCAAAGATATACTGTTATGCTCAGAATATGCAATAAATCCAATAAAACCACAAAATATGCCTTTGCATATGCGCATATGAAATGAAAATCCACAGCCTGCTTCCAGTCTCTGACCGGGTCAGGAATGGAATGAATGAAGCCCCCATCTAGCGGCGAGGATATGAACTGTGCCGGCTGCCGAGGCCTGACGCACTCCTCTGGGGCAATGATTAAAGGAATGACAGATGAAATGAAATGATAGAGGAGAGTGTTGCTGGAATGGAATTTGACAGGGAAAACCGGAGTACCCGGAGAAAAACCTGTCTGCCTCCGTTTTGTCCAGCACAGATCTCACATGGAGTGACCGGGATTTGAACCACGGACCCAGCGGTGAGAGGCCGGCGTGCTGCCGCCTAAGCCACGGAGGCTTTTGCATATGCGCATATGCATTTTCAAAATATTCGGTCCCTACTTATAGAGTTCTTTAAACCTTCCTTGTCTTCTTTTCAACATCAACTGCTTTTATAAAACCTCCTAAACCTACAGTGATTTGTGACTTTACATACGGCTTTTTCTTTATATCTGAGAAGTCGTTGACAGAGCAGCTTGTAGATATTCCACAATTTCAGATGTCTCCATATCAGATCTTTCTACACATTATTATTAGTAGATTCCATGCCCAAAGTTGCGGGTTCAAACCCGGCCGAAGTCATCGGATTTTTTAAGAACGTTAAAAATCCCTCAGTATGCCTTCCTTCGGAGGGGAAATAAAGCCGGCGGGCCCATCTCATAGATTTACGGCATGTAAAAGAATCTTCCACTAACTAAACTTGTGTGAAGCAAAATTTGAAGGTTAAGATTGATTAATGCTCTTAAGTTCCAACGTTTGTCACCAGGCACTGGTTGCGATGGCAACTAGTAGTAGTCAAGCTCACAGCTAGGTGTCGTGGACGGTATCATTAGGTAGCAAAAATTACATTAAATGATCGTCTGCAGTCATTACTTAAATTAAAAACAGATAACACACACTAATACAGTCAACACAATTAACAGCGGTTATCAGACAGGTGTAATACCGGTACTGCTATATGGATGTCAAACATGGGCACCAACGGCGAAGCAGAGACAAAAGATCCAAATATGTCAACCCAAAATGGAACGGAAGATCCTTAAAATCTCCTTGAGGGACAGAGTACAAAACAAGGAGATTAGAAGAAGTACAGCCGGGAAGGATGCTATAACAACAGCCGAAAGGCTATAATGAAAGTGGGGAGGACATGTGTTCAGAATGAAACACAATCGATGGACGCACAAACTTACAGTATGGGACCCCAGAACAGGAATCAGGAATGTGGGCAGACAGAGAACGCGCTGGAAGGACTCGATTGTAAGTGTTAATATTTGAAAGAAAAATAGCACAGTAGCACCACCTGGTGAAATAGACATGTGCAATAAAGAAGAAAACAAAAGACGAGTCAGTGCAAAGTCTGTGCGTGTTCGCGTGACATGTGACAAGCGTCTCAAAAGATGATTTGTATTTTGTATTTTATTTCTCACTTGATAAATAAAGATTTACATTAAAACTAACAGGTTATGGGACCAGGCCACGTGTAAATGGTATTATCTCGTGAGTGGATCCGAATATGAGTGCCTGTGGAACAGGTGCTGTAGTTTTTGTGAGTTAAGGATAACCTCAAAATGGCAACCGGCAGTGACTACAAAGTTCAAGTGGATAAACTTGAAGGACCTGAAGACTGGGCAAAGTGGAAATGGCATGTGTTGATGGTTTTGCGGTCGTATGAACTGGAAAATATTGTTGATGGTTCGAAAAAGTGTCCTGTGTTGCCGGCAGATGCAACTGCGCAACAAAAAGCGGCATATAAGCAGTGGTTGAAAGAAGACGCGAAAGCGGCCAGTTTGCTAGCAGGGCGCTAGGAAAATCTGTTGCCGAGCTCGTGTTGACGTGCACCAATGCCAGTGAAATTTGGACAAAATTGAGCGCACGGTTCGAACGAAGCAGTACGCAGCGACTGAACATGTTGATCGAGTCATTCTTCCGAGTGACACGTGACGACAAGGAGGACATCAGCACCCATGTCGCGAAGTTACAGAAGCTTTATCAGGATCTGAACGACGAACTCCAAAAGCACAACGAAAACACGCTATCTGAAAGGATTTTGAACGGTCGAATTTTATCCACGCTGGGAAAAGAATATGATAATTTCAAGGATGTGTGGGACACGATTCCGACGGAAAATCAACTGTGAACTTGTTGATTGAAAAATTGTGCACGATTGAACAGCGTGACCAAGGAAACGTGGAATCGACTGCGTTTGTGGTACGTAGTGCTCCCAAGAAGCATTCCCAGTGTGGCAGTGGCAAAGGCAGCGCTGATGACAAGTCGAAGAAAAATGTTCAACGAGTAAAGCAGAAGTTTCCATGTTTCAAATGTAAGGAATCGGGCCATTGGGCAAGTGAATGTCCAGTGAAGAAGAAAGAGGGTGACACTAGAAACAAAAATAAGGAGAACAATGCTTCGTTTCTGACACATGCTATGAGTGCGTTAGACGGCGACTTTGTTCAAGCCGACGAGTGGTACTGCGACAGTGGCGCCACAAATCACATCACCGCGAACAAACAGTATTTTACAACATACGTCAAGTTTGCTGCTCCAGAGAAGATTTTGCTAGGAAAACGAGGTGTGAGCATGCTAGCTCACGGCAAAGGAACTGTAAACATTCAAGTGCGGCTGAACAACGCTTGGTTGAGTGCTGAAATGACTGAAGTTTTGTATGTTCCCGATGCAATGGCTCATCTGTTTTCTGTGAAAGCTGCTGCAAGGAAAGGTTTCTGTGCAAGACTTGACGACCAAACTGTCAGAATTGAAGACAAGGTTACTGGAAAGGCGATGATGGCTGGACGTGTGAGTCATGGTCTGTATGTACTTGACACGCGCGTCGTGAAACCGGCGCAACCCATTCAAGTGAATTTAGCTACATCGTCGGACAAACTGCCGATCTACCATGAACGATTTGGTCATCAACACAAAGCGCATGTCAAGAATGTACTGAAGGAGATGAACGTCAATGTAGACATGTGTAAAGAGGATTTCTGCGATGGATGTGCACTGGGAAAAATGTATCGACTGTCATTCAAGACACGAATGAATCGACCAACAGCCACCGGTGAACAAATCCACGCCGATGTGAATGGACCAATGTCTACTGAATCTCATGGGAAGACACGCTACTACGTATGTTTCAAGGATGATTTCAGCAAGTTTCGAGGAGTTTTCTTTTAAAAGCACAAAAGTGAAGTGTACACCGTTCTGGAACAGTTCCTGAATGAAGCCAAAACAAATGGACACGTCGTGAAGCTGTTCAGGTGTGATGGAGGAAAAGAAATTGATAACAAGAAGGTTTCTGAACTACTCGCAAGCTGAGGAATAGAACACAGCATTACTACGCCGTACACACCACAACAAAACGGAGTTGCGGAACGTGAAAATCGGACGATTGTGGAGTGCGCAAAATCTATGCTGAATCCTAGCAAGTTAACGAAACAACATTGGGCTGAAGCCTGCAACACTGCGGTGTACCTCCTGAATCGCACTGGGAAGTCATCCATTGAAAACAAATCTCCCTATGAATTGTGGTATGGACGACCAGTTGGAAGTCTCAGTCATCTGAAGATCGTCGGAACAGAATGCTACGTGCATATCGACAAGAATTTTTGCTCAAAGTTCGACGACAAAGCTGTTTTTGGACATCTGGTTGGTTACGTGAACGACAGGGATGGATTTAGGGTCTGGAACCCAACTCAGGGAAAGGTTTTTCTAAGCCATGATGTGAAATTCAAACCTGAAGTTGTCTGCAATTAGCGCGCCATCGCCGGAAACGTTGAAGTCACGCTTGAAGAACGTGTGGAGAGGAATCAGTCTAATTCATCGTCTGATGTAGGCCTACAGAGGAGGTCAGAGTCAGATGAGAACTTAAGCGAAATTGAAGATTTTGCTTCGGCGTCCAGTTCCCGAGGAAGCAAAGACGAGGAAGAAGGAGTGACTGAAGAAAGAAGGAAAAGCAAACGTGAAAGTAAGAAGCCATCGTGGATGATCAGTGAAAATTACATGTACATGGCTGGACCATCCATCGTTGGAAAGAATCCTGACTCATACTCTGAAGCGCTGCAGTCTAGTTATAAAAATCAGTGGCTGAAACCAATTAATGAAGAATTGGAGTCCTTAAAGGAAAATGATACCTGCAAATTGGTTGAGCGTCCAAATGGTGCACGGGTCCTCAAAAATCGGTGGGTTCTACGACAGAAGACAACGGACAGTGGAGAAGTTCGCTTCAAGGCACGATTGGTAGCCAAAGGCTATGTGCAACAGCAAGGAATCGATTATGAAGAAACATTCAGCCCTGTTGCACGGTATGATACCATTCGAGCTCTGTTGGCAGTAGCTGTTGAAAAGGAGATGAAACTTGGTCAATTTGATGTCAAGACGGCCTTCTTGAACGGCGAGCTTTAAGAAGATGTGTTCATGGAACAGCCAGAAGGTCATCAGGACGGTACTGGCCGAGTGTGCCATCTAAAAAGAAGCTTATATGGTTTAAAACAGGTTCCACGCTGCTGGAACAAGCGTTTCAAGAAATTCATGGAGAAAGCTGGATTCAAAAACAGCAAAGCTGATCCTTGTCTCTTTTACAGCAACAAAAATGGAAAGTGGTTGGCTGTTGTAATCTTTGTGGATGATGGTCTGGTAGTTGGCAATGAAGAAGACCTCCAGCAGTTCATGGAAAAACTTCAGCAGGAATTTCACACGACCAGAGGATCTCTCAACAATTTCCTGGGCATGAAGATACAACAAAACCACGATGGATCAATTGCAATCAGTCAAGAGGATTATACGAGGAAAATCCTAGAAAAATTTGGGATGGCCGAGTCAAATGGAGTGTCTACCCCAGTTGGACGCGAAGAAAGTGAAGACGGAGAAAAGGTTTCGGCCAGGGTTCCTTATCGTGAGGCGGTGGGATCCTTGATGTACCTGACTACAGCTACACGTCCAGATATCGCATTCGCTGTCAACAAAGCTGCTCGAGCCATGGAGAATCCAACAGTTCAAGACTGGAGTCAAGTGAAACGGATATTTCGATATTTAAAGAGCACAGTGAACCATGGAATCGTCTATAGGAAAGAGGACGTTTTGAAGGTTTACAGTGATGCTGACTACGCCGGTGACAAGAGGACGAGACGTTCAACGACGGGTGTCATTTCGACCTACAATCATGGAGCTGTATCGTGGAGAAGTCAGTTACAGAAGTCTGTGTCAACATCGATAACTGAAGCTGAAATTGTGTCTGCATGTGAAGGAGCAAAGGAGTTGATTTGGCTGAAAAGACTGTTTTCTGAATTAATGGGAACTGCTGACAAACCCCCTACGCTTTACATCGACAATGCTGGTGCAGTTAAATTGGCTAAAAACCGGAGTACCATCGAAAATCCAAGCATATTGAGGTACGTCATTTCTATGTGAGGGAAATATTTTTGGACGGAGACCTTGAGCTGGAGCACATCGACGGGACCAATCAATTAGCTGATTTTCTAACTAAACCTCTGGAGAGGGTCAGATTCGAGATTCTGCGTGAGAGGATTGGCGTGCAGAAGATGACATCTTAGAGGCTGAAAAGTGTTCAATAGTTAATCTTGTTTATGTTTTACATTTGTATTTGATTTTTCTTTGGAGGAAGTGTTAATATTTGAAAGAAAAATAGCACAGTAGCACCACCTGGCGAAATAGACATGTACAATAAAGAAGAAAACAAAAGACGAGTCAGTGCAAAGTCTGTGCGTGTTCGCGTGACATGTGACAAGCGTCTCAAAAGATGATTTGTATTTTGTATTTTATTTCTCACTTGATAAATAAAGATTTACATTAAAACTAACAGTAAGGATGACAGGCAAACACTGGACGAGAATAGCAAGGGACAGATAAGAATGGAGATGCATAGAAATAATATAGCACAAGGAGAAGAGAAGCAGCGCTCTCCAAAAGCAAAAAGCCGGCAGACAACACGAACGGATGACAAGAAAGGGCTCACTTTTGCAACCCCATAGAGAGGAACCATACGATGCACAACGAGCAGTCACACGAAGCAAAACGCATACAACTAACTGATCCATACAACAAGACTCATGCACCCTCAGATAAGGAAATACAGTGAAGTGAACTAGGTTAAGTGGAGCGAAGATAACAATTCAACTCTTTAGGATTTGCTCGCCTAATTAGTTTAGATCAGAGCACGTCCCTGCACGCAGGAGGCCATTATTATGTTTTTTAAAAAGAATTTAATGAATAAAGATGTTTTTCTTAAAACAAACAATGATGTTCATAGGCACAACACAAGACAAAATCAAAACATTCATATTTCACACACACACACAAGCATATATCAAAAAGGAACTTTTCACACTGGAGTTAAATTATACAATAAACTACCCCAGTATATAAAACTGGCCCCAAAAATAAAAACCTTTGATAGAATGTTGAAAGCTTATCTGCAGTGCCATTGTTTTTACTCAGTAGTTGAATATTTTAGCGTATAGGAGTGATGAAATCTATAACTATATTTTACTTTTTTAATTTAATTTTAATACCTAGCTGTATGTTGTTGTATTTATAGAATTAAGTTTTCATATTATGATAATAGAGTGAGGTGTAAATAGTTGTGCAATAAGATTGTATCTATTAAGATTTGCTATTATAATAAGTTATAAATAGTTATAATCTTAGTAATATATACCTGTTAGTTCTTTTATTTTATGCATGTAAATTCTGACGTGTCCTATATCAAAAATGTATTGAATGCATGTATTTGATCAAATGGAATTAATAAAAATCTAATCTAATCTAATAGCCCTTAAGGGATTGAGAAGGCTATATTTATTTATTTAATTTATTTATATCAGACAGATTCTACACACACCCAAGGTACACGGGGCTACATGAGTGCGCTGTCGCAGTCCCTAAACTAAGGAACCAATCATCATTAGTAGACTAACACTGTTTTTGTATGTTGCAGTTCTCGCTTTTTACCATAATCTCAGCAGAGGTCTCGTAGGTTATTTCTGCATGTTTGTTTACAATTCTACAATAGTTGAGAACTTATCACAGTAATAGTAGATTAGTTGGTGGAGTGAAACTGTTTGTTGCTGAGATTGCCATTTCTCAGTCTTGCAACATAGTAGGCACCGTACATAAATAGTTCTTTCATCGGACGCTTAATGCTTTAGTATTTTACCAGTAATAGTTGCCACACTTTGTAAGATTTTTGATTGTTTCTTTGTTTTAAGAGGGCAGCGGCTGTTAGTGGATGTCATTGTAGGTTTGGTAGTGTTATGTAGAGCTATTTTGTCTGGTATAGTTTTGGATCTGATGATGCTCGCTTGATGAACGAAACATGTAACTCCTTAATTTTCCCTCTATTCAGTAGTGCAAAACGAATATAGATACAGGATGGACCACATACGTTGACACTGTATGATAACTCAATAACTAAGCGTTGTATAAAGAACTCTTTGGAATAAAAGTTGTGTGACATTATGAAAAAAAATGCTATATGTCGTGGTTTATTTGGGGAACGTTGGGATGCTAATTTGATGGTCACGTGACTTTTTTAAATGGAAACCAACATTTTTATTTTGTTTCATTATTCCTCATACAAACCTTAACATTTTGTATAAAGCATGTTGTGTATTTACTCGAGTTAACATGAACATTCTAGAAAGTGTTGTGTATTTACTTGAGATAACATGAACATTCTAGTCACTGTGCCCAGAACATTCCAATCTGGAACCTTCCATATACTATGTATATAAGCACCCACAGACTGTAGACGTCAGTTCCGCTCAAGTTAGTCCACCTTGTGTATCGTTGTGTATCAACTAGTGTTTAATAAACCGTTGTTTTATATTAACAAGTGTATGTTATTTATCTTGTATCTCCCACAATATAACAGTTGTGTCAGAAGTGGGATAAGATAAGTAATGTTGTGAAACCGAGTGACTTTCTAACCTCAACGCAAGTGTGTGCACCGTACTAAGTTCATCGCAAGTGCGTGTTAGATATACTGTTCTCCACTCATTTTCAACATGCCGGACTTAACCTCTGAGCAACTCCAACAATTCTCAGCAATCATCGCCGACGCTATCCGACAGACAACAAATTCAACGTCATCATCAGAGCCTCGACGGCCACAATTCACAATGCAACCGTATCGTATAGATAGATAGATAGATAGTTTTATTATTTCCATTTGATCAAATACATGTATACAATACATTTTTGATATAGGACACGTCAGAATTTACATCTATAAAATAAAAGTAGCCTACTTATAGGTATATACAGTAATACTAATACTATAACTATTTATAAATTATTATAATAACAGATCTTAAGAGATACAATCTTATTGGACAACTATTTACACCTTATTCGATTATCATAATATTGTTACGGCTGTGAGTTTGTTTTGTCGCCTCGCCGCGTTGAGTCACAGCTGCCCCGGGCTGTGTGTGCTCTGCCTCAGTGTATTACGTGCGCGTTACGCAACGGACTGCGAAGTGAAAGGGTTGGTCCAGAATATTCGTGACCCAGCCAGTGAAGGAAATCTCGAGAAGCCGTGTGTCCTGGACTATTCTAGAATTCATTGAGTCACCAGCCTGCTATATAAGCGGCCTCAACAGTGAGGGGACGGAGTTTTTGAGGACAGTGCTTTTGAGCGAGTGTGATTTCACTGAGCGACAGAAGTGTGGTGACGAAGTGCCATGCGAGTTACGAAATCCAGTGACATTGTTTCCCCAGCTTGTGGACAGCGAAACAGCGTGTAGCAGGTTATCGTAAGTAACTGTAGTTTGTGTACATGAGGAAGAGGTGCAGGTAGCTTCTGTCAAGGCCACCGGACTCATTAAGACGGTTTAACTTATGTGGTTTGTTGACAAGTGAAAGGGGCAAGAGCGCTCAAGGAAGAGACTTGAGGAAACTGGAGTAAGGTTCTAATTGCTTGTATTTGCTGTTGAGTGGTGTATCTTTCTGGCCGTAATAAAGTTAATTATTTCTTTAAAGGAACAATCTGTGTTGTGCTTCAACCCACCGTAATCCAGTTAACAAAAGTGCCACTAGGGGGGTGGCACGTAACAATATGAAAACTTAATTCTATAAATACAACAACTTACAGCTAAGTATTACAATTAAAATAGAAAAGTATAGTTATTGCTAATAGGTTTGAAAATCTGATGCAGGCCCTCAGCACCACTCTGGAACGGTTTCGGCAACACAACCTCAAGCTCAACCAAGCCAAATGTGTTTTCGCTCAAACTTCTCTGGATGCCCTTGGCCACAAAATCGATACGTCAGGCATCCACAAGTCTGATGCACACATCCGAGCTGTACGTGATGCACCGAAACCAACTACACCAGAAGAACTCCAACTGTTTCTTGGTAAAGCAACCTACTACAGTTCGTTCATCCCCGATTTGACCACCAGAGACAGACCACTCAGAGACATGCTGCTCAAGGACCCTCTCATCTGGACACCAGAAGGCGACAGGGCATACAAAGACATCAAGAACGCCGTAACCTCGCCCCAGGTACTCATGCAGTATGACCCAGCGTTACCACTCCTGTTGGCCACGGACGCCAGCAAGACCGGCCTGGGCGGAGTATTGTCACACCGGCTCAGCAATGGGCAAGAACGTCCAATCGCTTACGCCAGTCGAACGATGACAGCAACGGAACAAAGGTACCCTCAGATCGATAAGGAAGCACTGGCCATTGTATGGGTTATACAAAAGTTTCTTAATTATCTGTATCCTCGCCACTTGACTCTCATCACCGATCACAAGCCTCTCACACAGATCCTGCACCCCGAGAAGTCTTTACCGGTCCTGTGCATCAGCCGCTTGGCCAATTATGCCGACTACCTAGCACACTTCGACTACGACGTCATCTTCAAGACATCCAAATTCAACGCCAACGCTGACTACTGCTCCCGAGCTCACCTACCAACAACAGTTAACTTCGTCGAAACTTATTTTCTCCACAGGAGGAAGAGACGGACAGTTTTGATGATTTTGACTTTTTTGCAGTCCATCAGATCCAACAGCTACCAGATAGGGCCGAAGCAATCGCACGCGAGACCAGGAAGGATCCACATCTGGGCAAAATTGTCCAGATCATCGAAGCAGGGCCTTCACTGCGGGACGCTATCCTCAACGACCTGCACATGGCTCACCTGGGGATAGTCAAGATGAAAGGCAAGGCACGTTCCTTTGTGTTCTGGCCTGGAATCGACAAGGACATTTGAGTCTCTCGCCAAGGCTTGCGCCTTTGTGTGCAGCTCATGCGCATGCGCCACCCAAATTCCGAGATCACCACTGGGAATACCCGAAGGCACCATGGGAACGAATCCACATTGACTACGCGGGCCCAGTGGCTGACACAATGCTGCTGATTGTTGTCGACGCATACAGCAAGTGGCTCGAGGTCAAACCCATAACATCAACAACATCTGCCGCAACAATTTCAATCATGGATGACCTGTTCACGGCCTATGGCGTGCCAGTCACTGTCGTCTCGGACAACGGTCGACAATTCGTCTCAGACGAGTTCAAGACCTTCCTTAGAAACATTGGTGTGAAATATCGCAAGTTGTCAGCGCCATACCATCCCTCAACCAATGGACAAGCTGAACCTTATGTTCAAACGGCGAAGGACGCCCTATATGCGATGAATACAACTAAGGGAACGCTCCGCGCCAACCTGAACGAGTTCCTCCGTCAATTTCCCAAGGCTCCACACTCCACCACTGGCCAATCTCCAGCCCAGCTTTTCTTGGGACGAGATCTCCGCACGAGACTCAACTTGACCAGACCTGATGACGTCCACACGAAGGTTATAGAAAAACAACGAGCTGAAATTAGCTCAACATTCCGCACTCTGGAACCTGGACAGAAAGTCTACTTCCTGTCTGGCAATATCAAGCTGGACAAGTGGCTCCCTGGAACAATGTGAAACGCACTGGTGACCTTCACTACGAGATCAACTACCAGGGAAAACGATTCAAGCGCCACATTGATCAGATCAGATCGTTTGCTGGCACCAACAAAGGCAAAACCAACTTGGACAATGATCAAGAATCAACCAACGATTGAGAGTCAACCAATAATCAAGAACCAGCCATCGAGCAACCGAGCCTGAGACGAGTTCGCTTCACCGAGACACCAGCAACAGTCCAAACACCACCAGCCACACCAGCTACACCTGTAGACAGGGCACCGCCTATTTCGCAAACCCATTTTATTCCCCGCAGGAGTACTCGCCAGCGCCGACCACCGTAGAGATTCTCTCCTGATTAAGTTTCCTAAATCATCCATTTAAAAGAGGGAGGAAATGTTGTGTATTTACTCGAGTTAACATGAACATTCTAGAAAGTGTTGTGTATTTACTTGAGATAACATGAACATTCTAGTCACTGTGCCCAGAACATTCCAATCTGGAACCTTCCACATACTATGTATATATGCATCCACAGACTGTAGACGTCAGTTCCGCTCAAGTTAGTCCCCCTTGTATATCGTTGTGTATCAACTAGTGTTTAATAAACCGTTGTTTTATATTAACAAGTGTATGTTATTTATCTTGTATCTCCCACGATATAACAAAGCACTACGCATTTGTTTGTGCACCAACGTACATAATAACGCCAAGTATGAACGAAGTACATGAATGCCCTGCTTGGGATGTTTCAAATAACAATTACCATGATAGATCCCGTTAATTGACCTTTCCCTGAACTTTTTCTAATGGGGTTACCTGAAAGATCGAGTGTTTCATAAAAAACCAACGACTCCGGACAACATGAAGGCGTGGATACGAAATGCTTGTGCCAGTATTGACAGAGACATGCTTTTACGGACACATCAATCGTTCATTCACAGAGTTAGAAAATGCATCGAGATGGAAAGTCCTCACTTTGAGCATTTATTGCGCTAAGGTCCGATGTGTATGCAATAACTGGTATTACGCTGTGTACCTACCTGTCATCAATGTTGCATTGTCTACACCAGAGACAGAACCATGTACTTATAAAATTGGTGTACGAAATGCTGTTTAGTTTTGTATCAGGAATAAGGGAACACAATACAAATTGTTGGTTCCCATTTAAAAAAAAACGTCACGTGACCATCAAATTACCATCCAAACGTTCTCCAAATAAACTATGACATATAGCATGATCTTTCCCCCATAATGTCACGCAACTTTTATTCCAGACAGTTATTTATACAGTGCTTATTTTTTGAAATATTGTACAGTCTCGAATTACGTGATCCAACCTGTATACAGGGTATCCCACCTAACTCTGCGACCTCAAATATTATCGAAATGAAACAAGATGTGAACAATCTACTTGCGCAGGAATGTAGCCACGTCAGGGGGTCACACAATGGGAGGATATGCACAATCCAGGAAATTATAACAATATCACTTTCAACGCAAAGTTACCTTTTTTTAATGGAACATACATGTTTTTTCTAGCAAAATCAAAGGTAAACATACAATTATTGATAACAGAATTGGTTTCACTTCTCAAAACCTCGTACCTTCTGAAATAACTAAAGTTGTAGAGGATGCGGCAAGATGGCGTCACAGTGAAAGTGTAGTGAAATAGCAGCTAGTGTAAATATTTGATAAAAGTGGTAAAATATTATAACAGAGGTTTAAAATCTATTAAGTTACTTTCCTTAGGTCAAGTGAAATATGGAATATTGATAGTATTTAGAAATTCTTATTGATAATTTAATAAACTTGAACTAAGTTGTGGGAACGTGTATCCAAAGATTATGTGACTTCTTCAATCAATGTTTGAACCAAGTAGACTAGTGGTGCTTTTACGAGTTTTCACCCGATTGGAAGATATACGTATTTCACATTCTTCTTTATTGGTAGGTAATTAGATAAATTCATTTAGGTAGCAATAATTAAAATAAATTTAGTGTAATTTGGTGTAAGCATCAAGGCTAACTTAGATCTCTAGTATGTCGACAGTAAACAGTGTTAGTGTCTCGTCAGGTAGTGTAACAGTTACGGATTTATGCTCGTAGTGCAAAATAAAAGTAAAAAATGCAAATAAAATCATCACAAGATCTCAGGTAAAATTGAGTGAGGAGAAAAGTGAAACCGATGTCGTAATGTAGGCCTACCGGTACCGTCATACGAATGTCATAACCTGGGAAATGAACTGTCCTCAAAAGATGAAATTATAAAGCTGCTAAAGGAAGATATTACTAAGTTATTGGAAGAGTTGAATAAATTAAAAGGAAACAGAGAGGAAAGCAATGAAACTTGGTCGACAGTGGTTGCTGGTAAGGTAAGATTGAATATGCCTGGGCATATAAATGGAGTACCGGTACATGTAACTGAAATTTCCGTCTCAAATTCATTTGGAGCGCTCGTCGAAGTAAATGATGACTTTCTTCAAGAAGAAAAGAAGAAAGTGATAAAGAGAAAATCGAGGAAGATGCGGATATTTGCGGATAGTCACGGGCGAGATGTAACAGCAAGCGTATTGGAGAGAAGCGGAGAAATGGAGGTCACTTCGACAGTAAAGCCAGGAGCACCAATTGCAGCGGTCACGAACGGGATAGTAGGAGAGTGTGCGACCCTTACTTCAAAGGACTATGCAGTAATCATCGCTTTCCTCTCTGTTTCCTTTTAATTTATTCAACGAGAGTAAAAATGTAATCAAAGATTTAAAGGGTACATTGCCATACATGCATAACACAAATGTCATCATTGTAAACATTCCGCAGAGATACGACTTAATTCCCAAATCATGTGTAAATGAAGAAATAGAGGCTACAAATTGAAAAATTCATAAAATTTGTAAGAGTTTTCCGAATATCCAAATTATAGATGTAAGTAAATTAGACAGGAAGTTCCACACTCGGCATGGCCTACACTTAAATAGGTTAGGAAAAGAGTATCTTAGTGATGAAATCTGCAAAATTGTAAATTCTAATGGAAATAATAGTTCAACAGTAATATCTTTAGAGTGGAAGCAGGGTAAAAGAAGCCAAACGTGAGGTTTGGCATTCAGATCTTTTGATGTCTAATTTAACTGAGTCCAACAATGGTATTTCGGATTTGTCTGGCAACAATAATCATAACAATTATGATAGTAATAATGTAAATAAATCACCAACATAAGCTTGCAAAAGTAACAAATTTAAAATTTACCACCAGAATGTTCATTCTCTCTATAATAAAATTGATTACATAAATCTAATACTTAAAAATGAACTTAAAGACATCTCAGCACTATGTATTTCAGAACATTGGCTGAAAGAGGAACAACTCGAATTAATTCAATTCCCAGGGTTTATACAGGCTATTAAATACTCTAGATCTAATATTAGCCATGGTGGTACTTGTATCTTCTTAAGAAATAATTTAGATCATGAACAGTTAACAGCTTATGATTATCTAATTATGGAACAGGATTTTGAATTCTCTACCGTAAAAATACAGCAGTTTAAGTTAATAATTGTATGCGTATACCGTTCTCCGTCAGGAAAGTTTCCTTTATTTATAGATAAATTAGAATTGTTACTCAATAACATGAGCAAAGTAAATTTCGATATAATAATTTGTGGGGATGTAAATGTGGATTTCTTAAAATTTTATAGAAATTGTGAATTATTAACACAGTTACTAATATACTATGGACTGAAACCTACAGTAAATACCCCAACAAGAATAACAAAATTTAGTAAAACCAGTCCTGATCACATTTTTCAAAATACAGATAAATATCACCATTCAATAGAAGTCTATTGTCCGGGTTTTAGTGACCACTATGGACAAATACTGAGTTTTGAAGTACCCGAAACAATCAATAATAATGATAATTGAGTAAAATCAAAGTGCAGGTCATTCACTGAAACAAATGTTATATATTTCAATGACTTATTAGATAAGGAAACATGGTGAGAAATGTATAAACTAGAAAATGTAAATGATACATTTAATGCATTTAACAGTACCCTAAAACACTATTTTGAAACAGCATTCCCCTTTAGACAAAGAACTGTTCAAAATAACAAAACTAGCAATTGGATAACAACAGGGATTATAAATTCATGTCAAGGAAAGAAATTTCTACACAAATTATATAAACAATACCAGACAACACCTGAATTCAATTTATACTACAAAAATACACTAGCATATTAAATAAGGTAATAAGACTAGCAACGAAAATGCATAATGAAAACTTTATTTCCCAATCATCTAATAAAAACAGGGCTATGTGGTCTGTGATAAATAAAGAAACTGGAAAATCTGCTAAAATACAAAGGAAAATTACACTGACCAGAAATAATAAAGTGATTAATAATCCAGAGGAAATAGCAAGCACTTTTAATGACTATTTTCTGGAAATTCCACAAAAATAATTAAATAAATCACAGGTAATACACTACATTCTAATAATAAAATAAATATATGTAGTGATTCTTTATTTATAAATCATGTCACAAGTGAAGAGGTAAGAATAGTTATAAAAGAGCTAAAAAATAAATTCTGTGCTGGCATTGATGGCATCCCTGATGCAATTTAAAAGAAATGTGCAGAAAATATAATAAATCCACTTACACACTTAATAAACAGTTCAATTATCTCAGGAACTTACCCGGACATTTTGAAGTTATCAAAAATAATTCCAGTGCACAGAAACGGTTCAAAAGATGAATTAGATAACTATCGTCCTATTTCCTACCAACTGATATTGCAAAAATTGTGGAAAAAATCATGTATAAGAGACTGATAATTTTTAAAGAAAACAATAAAATACTATCAAACTCACAACATGGATTCAGAACTGAAAAATTTACACAGACAGCAATTTATGAATGTATTAATAGTATACTGAAATTAATTGACAATAAGGAACATGTAACTGGCCTATTATTGGATTTATCGAAAGCATTTGATGTTGTTGACCATAAAATCCTCCTTACCAAACTAAATCCATATGATATTAGAGGTCTAGCTAATAAATGGATAGAGTCTTACTTAACAAGGCATAAACAAATAGTAAGCTTGAGACACAAGGATGATGGAACCAAATTACTTAATGAAACATTGACCAATGAGGGAATTATTACATTTGGAGTACCCCAGGGATCAGTTTTGGGCCCACTACTCTTTCTTCTATATATCATTGATATAACACAGAACGTTCATTCACATAAGGAAATTTTGTTTGCGGATGATACAACACTCGTAATAAAAGGTGAAACTAAACAGGTCATACAGCAGTCTGCTGACTCCATTACAGGATATTTAACCAAATGGTCACAAGATAATCGCCTCATAATAAACTATAAAAAAACAGTATGTCAAAATTTCCACACTATACAGAATAGGAATCCTGCGAAGCCCAATATAACATTAAATGGTCATCAAATGGAAAATAAATCAAAAACGAAGTTTTTAGGACTATGGATACAACATGACTTGAAATGGAATAAACATATACAATATCTGAATACTAAACTGAACTCGATGTGCTTTGCGTTACGTATTTTGAAAACCTGTACTAGCATGCACACATTAAGAAATACTTATTTTGCTGATTTCCATTCATACTTATGATATGGGGTCATATTTTGGGGTATGTCACCAGATGTACTAAGCACGTTTAGGATGCAAAAGAGGGCGATTAGAATTATGGCAAATGTAAACACTAGAGAATCATGTGGACCTCTGTTTAAAGATTTAAACATTCTCCCACTGCCCTGCATATTTATCTTTGAAAGTATTATGTTTTTTTAAAAGAATTTAATGAGTAAGGATGTTTTTCTTAAAACAAACAATGAAGTTCATAGGCATAACACAAGACAAAATCAAAACCTTCATATTTCACACACACAAGCATATATCAAAAAGGAACTTTTCACACAGGGGTTAAATTATACAATAAACTACCCCAGTATATAAAACTTGCCCCAAAAATAAAAAACTCTGATAGAATGTTGAAAGCTTATCTGCAGTGCCATTGTTTTTACTCTGTAGTTGAATATCTTAGTGTATAGGAGCGATGAAATCTATAATTATATTTTACTTTTCTATTTTAATTGTAATACCTATCTGTAAGTTGTTGTATTTATAGAATTAAGTTTTCATATTATGATAGTAGAGTAAGGTGTAAATAGTTGTCCAATAAGATTGTATCTCTTAAGATCTGTTATTATAATAAGTTATAAATAGATATAGTATTAGTATTATATACCTATTAGTACTTTTATTTTATATATGTAAATTCTGACGTGTCCTATATCAAAAATGTATTGTATACATGTATTTGATAAAATGGAATTAATAAAATCTATCTATCTATCACTGTTCATGACGTTTAACAACAGTGTAGTGCACGCCGTTGGCCTACACACAGCTGGATTGTTTGCATCGCTGTACCATATCGAATAGAATAAGAAGTGATATCACTGGCCTAGTACGCCTGGTCCGCCGCAGCGTAGCGCTGGCTCCGATCTGTGATGTAAGTTCGCATTGGCGCTTACGAGACTTTTAAAACCTTGCGACCTGTTTTACATATTAAAACACCGCAAGATATCCTCATAGGCGCTAATAAGTTCGACATCTCCACTATCTTTACTGTGCCCAATTATAATTTAATAAGTCATCTCCTGTAATAGTCCAGTTTCGACAATAAGCGAAGACAGAGAGCAAGTTCAAAATGCAATTAGTTTTGCCAGCTATCGGTAAATTTAAAAAAAGAACGGAAAAATTAACCTCGCTATCAGAAAGGATTTCTTCACATTGTTACACATTGTTACACTCCATTGACATGCTAAATAGCCCACTAACTACTTTAATAAATTTATCGTTAGAGACTGGTCTGGTATCTGATGACCTAAAAATAGCACGAGTCATACCAGTCTATAAAGGAGGTGACAAAAGCAATCCGGACAATTACAGGCCCATTTCCATCCTCCCACCCATATCCAAGGTACTCGAAACAGTAGTAAAAAACAGAATTGTTAATTTCTTAAATAAAAATGATTACTTCTACAAAGGGCAATATGGATTCCGAGAAAACTCAAGCACAGAAATAGCCACAATTGATATTATCTCTAACTTGCAGGATGTCTTAGACAATAAGATGACAGCGAGTGGCCTTTTCATAGACCTGAGAAAGGCGTTTGATACTGTTGACCATGAAATTCTTTTAGGAAAACTTGATAAAGCAGGTATCCGAGGAGTAGCTTGGACATGGTTTAAAAATTACCTATCTAATCGTAAGCAGTATATTGAAATAAATGGCTACAGAAGTGAGGAAGTTAATATTACCCACGGTGTGCCCCAAGGATCAATACTGGGCCCTTCCCTCTTCTTAGTATATATTAATGACATAGCAACACATCGTTTTCATGGTAATATAACGTTGTTTGCAGATGACTTAAGCATCTTTTACAATGCGTACACCACCAACACGCTGATTACACACATGCAGGAGGACATGAATACCATACTTGGCTGGACCCAGTCAAATAAATTAACAATAAATGAAGATAAAACAAATTATTTAATAATATCTAAGCATAGAACAAAGTTAGATATCACTCAGAATATAATGCTGAATGGAAAAACAGTTAAAAGGGTCTCATCTGTCAAATACCTAGGCTTAATAATAGATGAAAATCTCTCCTGGCAAAAGCACATTGATGCATTAGTAAAAAAAATATCACCTGCCGCTGGGATGATAAAAAATTTGAGCTACTATATCCCAAAATATCTACTCAGGAAAGTGTATTTTTCCTTAATCCATAGCCACTTACAATATTTAAATACAATTTGGATAAAATGCTCAAATTACCTAAAAAAGGAAATTGAGGTAATTCAGAATAGAGCCATAAGAAATATTTATAACTACCCTTTTTTAACACCAACCAAACACCTTTATATTACGAGTAAAATTCAACCAGTAGCCCTAAATGCAGAAATCAAATCAAATGTCCTAATGTACCAAATCCTACACAACAGAATCCACACAAATTTAAACTTCACTAAACAATCTGATTTACACGCTTACAAAACTAGACATGCAGATGACATAACACTTTTCCATATCAATTCCAAACAATATGGCAGTAATAGCATTAAGTATAGTGCCTTTGTAAAATTCAATGGACTACCAGAAAATATAAAAATTGCACCTAGCCTACCAATCTTTAAAAGGAGGCTAAAACAGTTTATGTGGAATAATTATAAAATGTCAGTTTGAAGAAATTTCATAATCTGAGAAGACAAGAACACATTGTGTACAAAAACTTATGAAAGCTGCAAAATGTTGTATATATTTTCATACTGAAAACTTTGTAAACTAAACATTGTATTGTAATTTGTCGCCAACAAGATAAAACTGTACAATTCCTTTGTATATGAGTCCTTGACTCGTTAAGGGATTAATAAAATGCATTATTATTATTATTATTATTATTATTTACATTCCCTTAACAGACTTGCAACACAGAAAAAAAAAGCCGTACGAACGCAACTTTCAACTTTACCGTAGATTACTATAACATTCAATAATAATCATAAATTTCACTCCACAAACACCAAAATCAGTAAACAACTACCATCATTTCAGAAGAACTTAACATTAAACAGACATAGAAGGCATAGTCATGACCCCTTCATAGAGTAGGCTATTGTCTAAAACTGATCATGCCTCCTTCAGCATTACGGTACATATATGTTTTTAACTCATTGTCTTTTTATTCTCATCCCTTTCTTCACAGAAGTAGTCTTTAATGGCATCAAGAGCATTTTTATTTACACCATACTGGACAAATACTTAGGCAAATTAGGAAATATATGTGGAACAGAATAGTCATTCAATCACCAGTTGGTTCTTGGGAGAAGTAATACTTCCTTCCCTTCTATCACAAATTTGTCAAATTTAACAATTAAATCTTCTGAAAAGTGAGCATCACAGATGTAGGACTTTTCAGTAAGTTCCCTATCCTTCCCTGGTATGGCCCCTTTGCACTTGATAAAACCACAACGAATAGAATAAGAAGTGATATCACTGGCCTAGTACGCCTGGTCCGCCGCAGCGCAGCGCTGGCTCCGATCTGTGATGTAAGTTAGCATTGGCGCTTACGAGACTTTTAAAACCTTGCGACCTGTTTTACATGTTAAAACACCGCAAGATATCCTCATACGCACTAATAAGTTCGACATCTCCACTTACTTTACTGTGCCCAATTATAATTTAATAAGTCGTCTCCTGTAATAGTACAGTTTCGACAATAAGCGAAGACAGAGAGCAAGTTCAAAATGCAATTAGTTTTGCAAGCTATCGGTAAATTAAAAAAAGGAACGGAAAAATTAACCTCGCTATCAGAAAGGATTTCTTCACGTTGTTACACATTTTACATTCCCTTAACAGACTTGCAACACAGCCACAAAAAAAACGTACGAACGCAACTTTCAACTTTACCGTAGATTACTATAAAATTCAATAATAACCATAAATTTCACTCCACAAACACCAAAATCAGTAAACTACCATCATTTCAGAAGAACTTAACATTAAACAGACATAGAAGGCATAGTCACGACCCCTTCATAGAGTAGCCTATTGCCTAAACCCGATCACGGCTCCTTCAACTTTACCTTAGAATATTACAAAAATCAATTATACCCATAAATTTCACTCTACAAACACCAAACTCAATAAACTACCATCATTTCAGAAGCACTTAACATTTAACAGACATAGAAGGCACACTCATGACCCCTTTTTAGAGTAGGCTATTGCCTAAAACTGATCACCCCCCTTCAGCATTACGGTAGATATATGTTTTTAAAACTCATTGTCTTTTTATTCTCATTCTTTTCTTCACAGAAGTAGTCTTTAATGGCATCAAGAGCACTTTATTTACACCATACTGAACAAATACAAATTAGGAAATATATGTGGAACAGAATAGTCTTTCAATCGTCAGTTGGTTCCTGGGAGAAGTACTACTTCCTTCCCTTCTACAACAAATTTAACAATTAAATCTTCTGAAAAGTGAGCATCACAGATGTAGGACTTTTCAGTAATTTCCCTATCCTTCCCTGGTATGGCCCCTTTGCACTTGATAAAACGTTCCTTATCTTTAGGAGGTTTGAAAAACCGTCTGACCTCTTTACAGTCCCCATAGCTAGATCTGCATCGTGGTACAAAACAGCAAGGCATCTTCACTACTCACATTAAGCACTCATGAAAATGTAAGGGCTAAACTATTGTTTAATTACATTAATTAACAATAAAATTAACACACGAAGAAAACGTCAACACACGACAAGAAATTAAATTCCATTTCAGTTAATGCTTCCTACAATAGCATTTCAGGTATTAATACTATGAAGAAATAGTGTAAGCACTTGCATATCAATAAACAATTGCACAGAACACCACCAAAATACTCCGACCGATTAAATACTTAATATATCGCACATAAACATAAAGGAAATCAACAATCTCAAGTCGACTGTAGCGCTGCGTAGCGGCGAGTGCCAACCCGATCTGTATTCATTACATGCTATTGAGGGAGAAGAGATCACACTTTTTATTCTATTCGTTATGATAAAATGTTCCTTATCTTTAGGAGGTTTGAAAAACCGTCTGACCTCTTTACAGTCCCCATAGCTAAATCTGCATCCTGATACAAAAGAGCAAGGCATCTTCACTACTCACATTAAGCACTCATGAAAATGTAAGGGCTAAACTATTGTTTAATTACATTAATTAACAATAAAATTAACACACGAAGAAAACGTCAACACACGACAAGAAATTAAATTCCATTTCAGTTAATGCTTCCTACAATAGCATTTCAGGTATTAATACTATGAAGAAATAGTGTAAGCACTTGCATATCAATAAACATTTGCACAGAACACCACCAAAATACTCCGACCGATTAAGTACTTAATATATCGCACATAAACACATAAGCATATGTGGAAATCAACAATTTCAAGTCGACTGTAGCGCTGCGTAGCGGCGAGTGCCAACCCGATCCGTATTCATTACATGCTATTGAGGGAGAAGAGATCACACTTTATATTCTATTCGTTATGGCTGTACTAAAAGCTTTCAGGAAACAAGACAGTAACATTACAGCTGCACTTCTCAGTGAACTCGCGGCTCCTGGTCTGGTCGTCTGTCTATCAGTCTATCAGAGCCTATCAGGAAGTCCCAACTACAATAGGGAATATGCAACAGCGGCGTGTGCGGAATTATCTGTGGAAACACTGGATCAGTACAACGCTCTCTTGTTCACCGTCTACAGAAGTGCATTGATGCGAACGGTGGTCACATTGAACATCTGCTGAAGTGACACAGTTTCATCAGTTAAGATGTTACTGCTTACTTGTGAATGCCTTTTCCGCGCTGGATGTAATTTAAAAATATGACGTTTCTTTAAGCTATAGGCCACAAGTTTGTTTAGGAAATCGGTAATTGTACATTTTGTACTACGTGTACAGTTCTACTCTTGTGTTAAACGTGACAAACAGTGTCTCCATTGCCATTCTCTGCAACGTTAGTTATTTCAGACGGTACGAGGTTTAGAGAAGTGAACCATTTCTGTTATCAATAATTGTATGTTTACTTTTGATTTTGCTAGAAAAAAAATGTATGTTCCATTTAAAAAAATGTAACTTTGCGTTGAAAGTGATATTGTTATAACTTCCTGGATTGTGCATATCCTCCCATTGTGTGACCCCCTGACGTGGCTACATTCCTGCGCAAGTAGATTTTTCAAATCATGTTTCATTTCGATAATACTGTATTTGAGGTCGCAATTAGGTGGGACACCCTGTATATATTAATCACATGTATTCTTTTTCAGGTTATTTTTGCATGTCCCAGTAATTGGGATTGCATGGTGTTGACCGACTGAAAAGTGTTATATCAAGTATCAATAAGGCAACACTAAAAATTGGCTTCAAAGCTCTCTGTGTATTGTGCTGAAGTAGGCATACTGTGTACGTGTTAATGATTCCAAAATGTTTTTCATTCCATTACTCGTGGCCTGTATAGGAACAAATTGAACAAATGAAGAGAAAGCAAATTGTGAACTACCGGTATATCCTTACCTAGTGCAACATCTCCATTGAAAGAGCCGACCAGGCAGGTTGGAGAATGATAGCCCAAGAGTTTTGGGATATTTGGAATTTTCCCAACTGTATTGGGGCATTGGATGTATATCCCTATATTATTCGCATTTTCAACTATAGGTCGGGGATAAGATGCGATGAAAGTCAAGGTGGCGGGCGGTTTTTTATGGATGGATGTCGGACGCCAACCTCTTGACTCATGAGAGAAGTTAATGAGAGATGAAATGAATGAAGGTGAATGAAAACGGGCAAGGATGTGTAAGGAAGTGGTCGTGGTAAGTCAGAAGGTACCGTTCCAGCATTTGCCTGGAGTTGAAAATGGGAAAACTACGGAAAACCATTTCAAGGAGAGCTGACGTGGGGCTCGAATCACGTCTACCGAGTCCACAAGTAGCTTGGCCCGATGGCCTATCGCTGTGCGTTAGCGAGCGTAGCTACCACTGTCGGTAAAATATGTAGGCTACTGTATATAGGCCTACATAAAAATATTTCTATAAAAATCTAAGCCCTGGTCATTATACACCTCATACGAGATAAATACAGAAAGTTTTAACCGAAATTCAAAATGTCCAGGCAGAGAGCTTACTTTCTTTGTAGAGGGACTGATCGCTTTAATCATCGCCGTGAAGGCGATGCTTTAACCTTGTTAATATTTGAAAGAAAAATAGCACAGTAGCGCCACCTGGTGAAATAGACATGTACAATAAAGAAGAGAACAAAAGACGAGTCAGTGCAAAGTCTGTGCGTGTTCGCGTGACATGTGACAAGCATCTCAAAAGATGATTTGTATTTTGTATTGTATTTCTCACTTGAAAAATAAAGATTTACATTAAATCTAACAGGTTATGGGCCCAGGCCACGTGTAAATGGTATTATCTCGTGAGTGGATCCGAAGCTGAGCGCTTGTGGAACACGTGCTGTATTTTTTTTTTGTGAGTAAGGATAACCTCAAAATGGCAGCCGGCAGTGACTACAAAGTTCAAGTGGATAAACTTGAAGGACCTGAAGACTGGACAAAGTGGAAATGGCATGTGTTGATGGTTTTGCGGTCGTATGAACTGGAAAATATTGTTGATGGTTCGAAAAAGTGTCCTGTGTTGCCGGCAGATGCTACTGCGCAACAAAAAGCGGCATATAAGCAGTGGTTGAAAGAAGACGCGAAAGCGGCCAGTTTGCTAGCAGGTGCGCTAGGAAAAGCTGTTGCCGAGCTCGTGTTGACGTGCACCAATGCCAGTGAAATTTGGACAAAATTGAGCGCACGGTTCGAACGAAGCAGTACGCAGCGACTGAACATGTTGATCGAGTGACACGTGACGACAAGGAGGACATCAGCACCCATATCGCGAAGTTACAGAAACTTTATCAGGATCTGAACGACGAACTACAAAAGCACAACGAAAACACGTTATCTGAAAGGATTTTGAACGGTCGAATTTTATCCACGCTGGGAAAAGAATATGATAATTTCAAGGATGTGTGGGACACGATTCCGACGGAAAATCAAACTGTGAACTTGTTGATTGAAAAATTGTGCACGATTGAACTGCGTGACCAAGGAAACGTGGAATCGACTGCGTTTGTGGTACGTAGTGCTCCCAAGAAGCATTCCCAGTATGGCAGTGGCAAAGGCAGCGCTGATGACAAGTCGAAGAAAAGTGTTCAACGAGTAAAGCAGAAGTTTCCATGTTTCAAATGTAAGGAATTGGGCCATTGGGCAAGTGAATGTCCAGTGAAGAAGAAAGAGGGTGACACTAGAAACAAAAATACGGAGAACAATGCTTCGTTTCTGACACATGCTATGAGTGCGTTAGACGGCGACTTTGTTCAAGCCGACGAGTGGTACTGCGACAGTGGCGCCACAAATCACATCACCGCGAACAAACAATATTTTACAACATACGTCAAGTTTGCTGCTCCAGAGAAGATTTTGCTAGGAAAACGAGGTGTGAGCATGCTAGCTCACGGCAAAGGAACTGTAAACATTCAAGTGCGGCTGAACAACGCTTGGTTGAGTGCTGAGATGACTGAAGTTTTGTATGTTCCCGATGCAATGGCTCATCTGTTTTCTGTGAAAGCTGCTGCAAGGAAAGGTTTTTGTGCAAGACTTGACGACCTAACTGTTAGAATTTAAGACAAGGTTACTGGAAAGGCGATGATGGCTGGACGTGTGAGTCATGGTCTCTATGTACTTGACATGCGCGTAGTGAAACCGGCGCAACCCATTCAAGTGAATTTAGCTACATAGTCGAACAAACTGCAGATCTACCATGAACGATTTGGTCATCAACACAAAGCGCATGTCAAGAATGTACTGAAGCAGATGAACATCAATGTAGACATGTGTAAAGAGGATTTCTGCGATGGATGTGCACTGGGAAAAATGCATCGACTGTCATTCAAGACACGAATGAATCGACCAACAGCCACCGGTGAACAAATCCACGCCGATGTGAATGGACCAATGTCTACTGAATCTCTTGGAAAGGCACGCTACTACGTATGTTTCAAGGATGATTTCAGCAAGTTTCGAGGAGTTTTTTTCTTAAAGCACAAAAGTGAAGTGTACACCGTTCTGGAACAGTTCCTGAATGAAGCCAAAACAAATGGACACGTCGTGAAGCTGTTCAGGTGTGATGGAGGAAAAGAATTTGATAACAAGAAGGTTTCTGAACTACTCGCAAGCAGAGGCATAGAACACAGCATTACTACGCCGTACACACCACAACAAAACGGAGTTGCGGAACGTGAAAATCGGACGATTGTGGAGTGCGCAAAATCTATGCTGAATCCGAGCAAGTTAACGAAACAACTTTGGGCTGAAGCCTGCAACACTGCGGTGTACCTCCTGAATCGCACTGGGAAGTCATCCATTGAAAACAAATCTCCCTATGAATTGTGGTATGGACGACCAGTGGGAAGGCTCAGTCATCTGAAGATCTTCGGAACAGAATGCGACGTGCATATCGACAAGAATTTTCGCTCAAAGTTCGACAACAAAGCTGTTTTTGGACATCTGGTTGGGTACGTGAACGACAGGGATGGATTTAGAGTCTGGATTCCAACTCAGGGAAAGGTTGTTGTAAGCCATGATGTGAAATTCAAACCTGAAGTTGTCTGCAATCTGCGCGCCAACGCCGGAAAGGTTAAAGTGACGCTTGAAGAAGGTGTGGAGAGGAATCAGTCTAATTCATCGTCTGATGTAGGCCTACAGAGGAGGTCAGAGTCAGATGAGAACTTAAGCGAAATTGAAGATTTTGCTTCGGCATCCAGTTCTGGAGGAAGCGATGATGAGGAAGAAGGAGAGACTGAAGAAAGAAGGAAAAGCAAACGTGAAAGTAAGAAGCCATCGTGGATGATCAGTGGAAATTACATGTACATGGCTGGACCATCTATCGCTGAAAAGAATCCTGACTCATACTCTGAAGCGCTGCAGTCTAGTGATAAAAATCAGTGGCTGAAAGCAATTGATGAAGAATTGGAGTCCTTAAAGGAAAATGATACCTGGAAATTGGTTGAGCGTCCGAATGGTGCACGGGTCCTCAAAAATCGGTGGGTTCTTCGACAGAAGACAACGGACAGTGGAGAAGTTCGCTTCAAGGCACGATTGGTAGCCAAAGGCTATGAGCAACAGTAAGGAATCGATTATGAAGAAACATTCAGCCCTGTTGCACGGTATGATACCATTCGAGCTCTGTTGGCAGTAGCTGTTGAAAAGGAGATGAAACTTGGTCAATTTGATGTCAAGACGGCCTTCTTGAACGGCGAGCTTGAAGAAGATGTGTTCATGGAACAGCCAGAAGGTCATCAGGACGGTACTGGCCGAGTGTGTCATCTAAAGAGAAGCTTATATGGTTTAAAACAGGCTCCACGCTGCTGGAGCAAGCGTTTCAAGAAATTCATGGAGAAAGCTGGATTCAAAAACAGCAAAGCTGATCCTTGTCTCTTTTACAGCAACAAAACTGGAAAGTGGTTGGCTGTTGTAATCTTTGTGGATGATGGTCTGGTAATTGGCAACGAAGAAGACATCGATCAGTTCATGGAAAAACTTCAGCAGGAATTTCACACGACCAGAGGATCTCGCAACAATTTCCTGGGCATGAAGATACAACAAAACCATGATGGATCAATTGCAATCAGTCAAGAGGATTACACGAGGAAAATCCTAAAAGAAAATTGGGATGGCCGAGTCAAATGGAGTGTCTACCCCAGTTGGACGCGAAGAAAGTGAAGACGGAGAAAAGGTTTCGGCCAGGGTTCCTTATCGTGAGGCGGTGGGATTCTTTATGTACCTGACTACAGCTACTCGTCCAGATATCGCATTCGCGGTCAACAAAGCTGCTCGAGCCATGTAGAATCCTACAGTTCAAGACTGGAGTCAAGTGAAACGGATATTTCAATATTTAAAGAGCACAGTGAACCATGGAATCGTCTATAGGAAAGAGGACGTTTTGAAGGTCTACAGTGATGCTGACTACGCCGGTGACAAGAGGACGAGACGTTCAACGACGGGTGTCATTTCGACCTACAATCATGGAGCTGTATCGTGGAGAAGTCAGATTCGAGATGCTGCGTGAGAGGATTGGCGTGCAGAAGATGACATCTTACTTGTCACATGTCACGCGAACACGCACAGACTTTACACTGACTCGTCTTTTGTTCTCTTCTTTATTGTACATGTCTATTTCACCAGGTGGCGCTACTGTGCTATTTTTCTTTCAAATATTAACACTTCCTCCAAAGAAAAATCAAATACAAATAAAAAAATAAACAAGATGAACTATTGAACACTTTTCAGCCTCTAGGGCTGTTTGCCAAATGATGAACACTCTACACTCGCACTCCACACTCTCATGTACACTTGCACTCGATCACTCTGTCCACACTCGAAGTGTAAACACTCGGTAATTTGGAACGTATCTGAACTCGCTCTCCCTGGGCGAGGCGCGCGAAGTATGATCGCTGGCGGCACGAACAGCTGACCGTCTCATGTTTACATTCGTTGCGATCTGATTATCGCGAATATGAAGGGGTGCATCGTGTATTTGGCTCTGGCAACTTAAGTATGTGAGAAAAGTAAGCTAATGAGTAGCCGTGGGATGTAAAGGCGTCCATGTCTGATGAAGGATAATATAATTTGCAGCATTTCTTCCCTGATAGGCCTACCTGCTACTGCAGTGTATTGCTTAAGAATAAATCCTACATTTATTTCTTTAGCATTTTACTTCCATTTAGTCCAATGAGATAGTGCTCAATCACTTGTTAGTGGCGTAAAATTTATTACTTACTTAGGCCTAGGCTACCTACTGAATAAACTGGGAGTTAAGCTTTCAATCTCTTTCATTGGGGAGCATTCCATGAATTCTGAATCTCATCCCACTCCCATTTCTTTGTGTAGTAGAGGTGTACTGTAATCCCTATCAGAAGGTATTGGTAAGGACACAATAACGATCCTGGTACATAATCTTGGAGAACCAGGTTCAATTACCGATTAATGCATGGTCGACATTAAAAAAAAGAGATGCTGTGGCTCAAAATTGTGAAATTTGATAGTATTGGTTTAACGTTTTCTATAATTGCAACGGTTTGAGATCCCAGGGTGCTAGAATTATCCCCTGGTAGGGTTCTTCAAAATGTCAGTATATAAACAGACACAGGCCTCTTGCATATAGTAGGCTAGACATGGGGCCTTATAGGCTGCACCACATACCTGAACAATCATAACTTTTCAGGCCACGTTAAAACTACTAGCTTGAGAATAATTAGCAACCACCCTGTTATGGTACAGCTTCCAAAACCAAGAGTCTGTATTCTTACCTGCGGTATATGTTTCCCAGCTCGTCAAAAGAAGATGAATAGGACGTGTGGTATAACTCCTGCATCGTGTTGACTGCGTTAAGTGTGGTACTATACTACGGAAGCCATGGATTCCATTGTGCACACAAGTAATGGCAAGAAATGGAAAGACTAACTAGTCAAAAATAGAATTTTAAAATTAGTACTTTTATTGTATTTTTGCCTTCTTTCTGCTATTTTGCTAAGAATTTCCTGAACCAGTGAACACTGTGCCCACGTTAAGCCTGCTTTATATAGGGGGTAATTTCCCAGCTAGTGAATAACTTAATTATTAGTTATGACAAACATACACAAACAAAGGCAGCTAAGTCACTCTGGTGTGTTGTCCAAGTGCCATGCTAGCTTTCAATTCATCCTAGAAAAAGCAGGTTTTAGAGTCTATTTCAAATCGAGCAGCATGCATTCAAATTCTAGCATGGTTTATTGCTTTTTTTGCTCATTTCAGATTAACTGCATTCTGACTAGTTGACAAATCAGTGCATGTGACATGCATATGAGAGATGCATTGAGACACTGACTCGCATATACACAGGAGTGCCTTTCTGTTATTGCCATTGTCCTAGAAGAACAATGTAATCCAAACAGGTTCAGAAAAAGTATTTTTTCAAAAGGCATAGAGTAACTTACATCAATCATTAGGTAGCTTCTAACAATATAATACTTCCACTCCTCAGCACTGAAAACTATTCTTAGCGTTTGGTAAAAAAAAAAACGAGTTCTACAGTAGTATAGCGGGACAGTCATGCTTCATTCTTGGAACATCCTTAATCAAATAATAATAATAATGTTATTGGTTTTACGTTCCTTTAACTACTGCAGTTTTTAGAGATGCCAGGGTGCCAGAATTTCCACCCAAAAGTGTATCTTTAACATGCCAAAAAATCTGTGATACGACTCCCTCTCATTTATGCACCAACTGACTGAGCCAGGATTCAATCCTGCAACCTTAGGAACAGCAGGCGAAAACATTACCTCTGCGCCATGCGCCTAAATCAGGCAGCACATCCTGTTGAATGAAAACAGGCCTATTATGCAAAATTGTGATGTACCACATGTTGTACCAATGTTGCAATTTTTACTGTTTATAAATACTTTCAGGAATAAAAGGTTGGAACATATTTAAATTAATGTAAACTGTACAGATATGATTTTGAAATTACATTTCATTTCTCTATTTTATTGACTCTTCATATTATACATTTTTGTTTTCTTCATATGTATATTGCAGCAATTCCACAAGGGAGGTCTCCCATTTCTTCAGTCTTGGTATAAATCCTGTCCTGGATGCAGATGACATCGACAGGGTTGCTGGATGGAGGGGAGAGAATGTAAATGTTGTCAATATAATGGGGCTTATTATAAGCTTCCTTGACAAATTCCTCACCTGCCAATGTAAAGACAGAGATTAGCCAAATTAGGTGCTTAAAAACATTTCAAAATTATGCAGTCATCACATAAGGAAAAATTGTTATACATGCACTTCAACAAAAGTTTGGAACACTGACATACAGAGTAGTCATACCATATTGTTGCTTCATTGGAGGAGCTTGGACAATGTGGTCATTTAGCCCCATGTACTTTTGTGTGTAGGCCTATGTACAAGAAAAGTCTGAAGGCTGTAGTAGTGTGTGTATTTGTAATTCAGGTGAGGATTGGGAAGGAGGCGGCCATGGTTTAAGTTAGGAACCATCCCAGCATTTGCATGGAGTCAAATTGGGAAACCACAGAAAACCACTTCCAGGATGTATGAGGAGGGAATCGAACCCACCTCGTCTAACGAGGGAGTTAGCACAAGTTGCGATCGCAATTGCAAAATAGTTGTGGTTTGCATGTAAGAGTTTTACATCTACATTGAAAATAAGCGCACAATATTTGCCATGGACAATTACACTGCACCTTACAAGCATGCGCATGTTCAGTCACCGAGTTCAAAAAATGGGTTGTTGGCAGCTATGGGCAAAAATTACGAGTATAAACAATAAATTTGGAACAGAGGGAATTCTATTCTATTCTTATCACAACTACAATAATTGTGGTGACCAAATCCAAACTGCAGGGGCGTAGTCACCGTATGTACAATTACTAACGTCACGAGGGCAATTATTCCAAATTCTTGTTCCCGACACGAGGAAAGAGTTACTGAAGGCAGCCACTGGACTGTAGCTCGATATGATGACTTCAGACCAGAGAGGTTTAAAACACCGCCAGAACATATTTTTGATGTTCAAACGCAGTGTGATTTGGAAGACTGCTTAATGCTGTTATTCTTGAAGTGAATGAGATAACTTTGATAAGCAACTCTGCTTCCGGCACTTTATGCTCTGGTGACATGTTCATCCTCGTAATGTGAATGTGACTTTTTCATACCTTGTGTCCTCGTTTCATCATCAGAGTGATATTACGTATTTAAATTAGCAACCCTGGTCACTACTGAACCTCATATGTGCTAAAGTTCGTAAATATGTGATGTTATTTATTGCTATTTTAAAGACGGCTGCCATGTTTGGACAGCGCTTGCATCTCTTTCAACTGTCATCAAGACTCACTCTAGCGGCACGCACCGAGACGGGCACATTGTTGTCCACATGTGATTACAAAATCATTGTTGATAAAAAAATTAAAAAAACAACATCGGGAGGCGTTAGGCTGAAAGCATTGTCAAAACTCATTGATCTGGCCGCGTTAGGCCGAAACCATTTTCAAGAACCATTGGATTGGACAAAACGAAGGTTAGAATGGTTACGTACAGGTGTGGCCTGGCCGTGCGCAGCTAGCTGGGCACGGCTGACACAAAACCATTGGTCTGTGCGCGTTAGGCTGTCACCATTGTCATAAACCAATGGATTGGACAAAACGAAGGCCAGGTGTAGATGTGGCCTTGGCCACACGCAGCTAGCGGGGCATGATTGACACAAAACCATTGGTCTGTGCGCGTTAGGCTGTAACCATTGTCAAAAACCATTGGATTGGACAAAACAAAGGTTAGAAGGTCAGGTGTAGCCTTGGCCGCACACCGCTAGCGGGGCACGGTCGACACAAAACCATTGGTCTGTGAGCGTTAGGCTGTAGCCTAACCATTGGATTGGACAAAACGATGGTTAGAAGGTCAGGTGTAGGTGTGGCCTTAGCCGCGCCTAGCTAGCGGGGCTCGGTTGACACATACCCATTGAACTGGGCGCGTTAGGCTGTAACCATTGTCAAAACCACACATATTTATTACAGCGGAGCGATATAGGCCTAATGCATAGTAATTACAGAGCAGATAAAAACACTCATTTCAACCGTGGAAAAAAATAATCATTATAGAAGCGAAATATTGCACACACTAACCTAATTAGAGCGGTGAACTGGGTGCTGGGCACGAATGATGCGCACTAGAGACTGAACTGGGAGTTTCTTTGTGTTACATAGTACCGTAAGGGTGAGGTTGGCAGTATTGTTTTGATGACAGACCAGCGGATCAGTGGGGCTATCGAAGGGACTCGAATACTCATGACCGCAACTGATGATTGATTTGGACTAATGGCGGCCACAGCTGTAATTTTGGTTATATAAGTCGTGATCCTATTTGGGATGGTTGGGTGGGTTACAGACGGCCGAGGAGGAAACATCTATTAAAACATCGTTCCCTGATTTATTTTTCATCGCTTCATAAGTTATTTTGGCTAATTCATGTATTATAGAGAATGTTTTCGCTCGTTCTATCTTCATTCAGCGCTACCATAATATTAAGCTACTGAAAAGATCTTACAGCAAGGAAAACAGATGGAGGTGACAAATATGTTTCTCCATCACAAGTAGAATGTGGAGGCAGTTTGTAGAGATTGAAGTACCGGTAGGCCTAGGCCTACATGGAATTCCTCATTCAACTAGATACAAACGCTTATAACAAGACTCACTCACTCGCAGGAGTAACCAACTGTTATTTTGTGGGGAGGAATATCGAACTTATCTGCAGGAGTAGGGGCAGATGGCCTCGTAGTTCCGCCCCCTAAAACTACAATAACTTAACTATCTGCAGTAGTGGCAATCTGGATAAACCTCCACATGTTGCATCCAATTGCCAGACGTTAATTTCAGCTAGCATAAATATAGTAATTAATTGGTCCGTGCTATAAAAACAAACTTATCACCTAACCCAGTTTATTTATTATTATTATTATTATTCAGAAATCACATATTCTTACCTATCTTGCAATTTTATATGACTGTTCAAGTTTGCCAAATCACATCACACCCATGAGAAACAAAATCCGTTTTGAAAAAGAAGTTTCAGTTTTTCTTTTCACGTAATACTCCGTCATCGACACTAGAAAATAAAAAGGAAAACATTATGAGTAAATGTTTGAAAGGCCATGGAAAGTTTGGTTAACCTCGCAGGTTATGGAACACTACTAACATACACATATCATTCAACATTGCAAGTATGTTAAAAAACAATCACCGCTATTGTAAAAGATAATTACTTACAATTAAATATAAGTATCCCTCCTTGTATCGTCTGAAATTCACAATTGATCATGTCAAGTGAGAATACAGTTGTTCTGTCAAAAGGCGACATCACAGAGCCTGCACCGAGTGAACGAACCGAGTCTGCACCTTCAAAATTGTCGCTATGTACACTCGCACTCGGCTCGTACACTTGCACTCGATCGCATTTGGAATACCACTCGCTGACGTCACTTCCGAGTGAGAGTGTGCAAGAGTGTACACTTCGGCTATTTGGCAAACAGCATCTCAAAAGATGATTTGTATTTTGTATTGTATTTCTCACTTGATAAATAAAGATTTACATTAAAACTAACAAACCTTGTGTTCTTTAAACAACAGGAGATACGTTTTGAAAATTATCATCACTATGTCAGCTGTTGGCTACCTTGACGTTCTACATTGTGGGATTCGTCAACATTCCAGATGATTACGTCTTTTGTTTTCATGCTATATTCTCTGTGCGCATAAATATTCCATGTCGTGTTACCCGTTTTTGTGTCATTCTGTGCGAAAACCAAGGCTAGTAAACTACAGAGGTTGCCTAAATATGGAGCTCTTAGGCGAGGGGATCGCGGAGGGAAGGGAAAGGACGTGACGTCACACGTTTCCTCGTAGCGCGCGAGGCGCGAGATATGCAAAGAAAGCCAACTTATATTGTATGTATTGTAGTGGTTTAAACGCGTGTTTTAAGCCCTTTTGTTTATAATCATGCCAGGCCAAAGATGTGCTGTGGCAGTTTGTCACAGTTATTATAAAGTTGGAAATGACGTGTCGATCTTCACGATGTCTAAAGACGCATGCCTTAGCAATCAGTGGATTGCTGGATGTAAGTGAAAAGATCATTGCAACCCTCAAACAAGTAGGATATGTTCCCTGCACTTTAAGAGTGAAGACTTCGAATTAGACTACAGGGATTGTCTGGCTGCGTGGCTCAGGGGTAACGTTCTCGCTTGCTGAGCCCAAGGTTGCAGGTTCGAAACCTGGCGCAGTCAACTGGCATTTGAGGGTGCGCAAATGCGAGGGAGCCGTGTCAGTACATTTACTGGCACGTTAAAGATCCTCTTCGGGGCAAATTTCCGGCACCCCGGCGTCTCTAAAAGCCAGGGAAGTTAAAAGGGACGTAAAACCAATAACATTATTTATTATTAGACTACAGGGCCGAATTGCTTAATATAAAGCCAAGATTTCCAAGGAATCTAAAACCAAATGGTAAGTGAGCCTAGCTGGCCTACTCGTAAGTTTTGATGACCTGCTAGGATGATTTTAAAGCTGTTAATATTTTTGACATATTTCGTACATGGTATCAGGGGCGTATATACATTTTTTTTTCGAGAGAGAGAGGGGGGGGGGGGGGAAATAACTATCGTGGAACATTGTGAGTACTTAATGAATTTTCTATTATAGCATATGGAGTATGAATGGAAAATATCTAAATGGGCTACTTGTCAATTTATAAAGCAGAAAGGTAAACACTCATTTTCTTTTACAAATTGATAATTATTTCTTAAAAGTAGACTACTGTGAAATACATTTTATGTTGTGCCCAAGTTGGCTTTTTTCGGGGAGGATCTGGAGCCCCCTCAGCCCCCTCCCCCTTATATACGCCCATGCATGGTATTTTGTTTTTGGACAAGATGGAAAATTTCATGAGTATTTCTCTGTATTGGTAAAAATTATTTGCAAATATTCCAGAAAGCAGTCATCCTTTCAATAAAATCCCTTCGACTTCTGTTCCAAGATATGGCCCGTAGGCATAATACAAAGTACATTCTCACACATAGGCTAAATCAAGATGTACTGGAAAACCTCTTTTCACAATTGCGAACCCATGGTGGCTCCCCTTGACTACATTTACAGACTGAGGATGATTATTTTAGGAAAAAATCCAGGAGTTTTTCAAAAGCAAACAAACACTGCTGATCCAGATTCAGATGAATATGTAGTTGCTAAAGCACTACACAAAGCTGGCATAGTGTCTGAATCAAGTAACGTGCTTCCATAACCAACCTTAGGGAGCAATGTGCAACCTGAGTCCTTCATTGCCAATATCATGGAACAAAGTGAGGAAGATGGCAAGGCTTAGGCCTATGTTGCAGGTTATGTGGCCCACAAGTTCCAAGGTAAATTTCCACAACATGTGAACTTAACCTATGGAATGCAAACTCATAACTCAACACGATTATGCATTACCAACCTGGATTAAACACTTGTCATACGGTGGTATGACCGAACCCTCAGAAACTTGGCTAAACCAGTTCCAGCACATTTCAGCAAAATTCGTCACATTTCACGGAAAATACGGATTTCAACGAGGCAAGAACGTTCTAAGAAGAACGACAGATTTTGTGTCGAGAGAAGTTCCTGACGTGCCGTCTGGTGGGGTTGAGGCAGCTGTGATAACAATTTTCTTCATCAGATTGAAACATTCCAATTCTATCTTGCATAAGAAGTGGTTATTGGAAGTCACTAACACCCACGATACTGCTACCGAGTCTAGGCGAATTTCCAAGAAATTCAAGAAGATCACAGCATAAAATGTAAGTAGGCTACATTCAGTTATTTTTTCACCCATTTACCAATAATTTCATGAGAATAAACTGTTCTTTGCGTACTCAACAGCTGATGTTGACAGTTTCGTTACGTTCCCCACATGGCGCGTTTGGTATCTTGTGACGTCATCCGCCTTGTGAGCGCTGATTGGTTAGTGAAAATTGAGGCAACCTCTGTAGTTTATAAGCCTTGTGCGAAAACAACATAATAGAAGTAAACATCAGACGTTACAAATAGCTAGTGGAAAGTGGAAACTCCCGCGAGAAACTGGCGACATCGATCCTGCGCGCTATCTAGCGGTTCGCGCAGTCAACTACGTACATTCGAAGTATTACTTTTGTAATTAAAATAGTATTGTTTTGTGCTGTTATGTGCCACAATTTTGTTAATGGCTGGAAGTGGAGTTATTTGTAGTATGTATGGGTGTTTTAATTATAAAATACAAAGTGATCCCAAGTCATTTTACAGATTTCCAAAAAACAAACAGCTGTGAGTATACCTACTAATGTTTAGGGGTACCTGTATTTTATGTATCGCACTTCCCCCTTTTTCAAATATGAGGGTATGTTTAGCTACCAGAGTTCTCAGTCATTCTGTAGCTTCTGAAATACTAGTTCATTGTATCATTCAATTCTTTGCCATCGAGTGCTGCACACACTGCAGAGTTTATAGAAATGTGTGACACATTGTGTGATATTTTTAATTCTTCCACTGTCAGTAGCCCCAAGGAGTATAGGAAACCTTTAAGCAATGAATCAAGGCATATGCAAAAACTGAATGAAATTTGTGACTGTCTCAAAAAACTGGGTAGACAATATTTCTGCATCGAAACTATTGTGGTCAGAATTACACAATGATTATGATTTCCTGTATTTGCTAACTAGGAGGATCACACAGGATTGCATTGAAAACATTTTTTAATCATTACCGGTACATCAAAAGGAGGCAACCATGTAACCCCAGAGGCAACCAAATTTCGCAGTGCCATAAAAAGTGTTATGGTAAATCAATTAATTTGTGCTTCTGAAGACAGTAATTGTGAATCCGATGCTGCAAACTTTCTGTTGAATCATAATGATGTGATGAAGAGTAATTTTGAAGCAAATGTCAGTGAAGAGTGAGACCTAAGTGACAAGGTAAATGATCATGACTATGATGTAATTCAAGAAAATGCTGACCACTATGTCATGGGCTGGGCCTGTAGCAAGTTCCCCATGCTGAGTGTAGGAATGTAATTTCATCTTATGATAATGATTCAAGTATGGGAAATTTGCACATAGAAATGAAGTATGACGATAATTCCAAAATGCTATTTCCAAATGTGTGTGGTGGAAAGTTGTCTGCCAAAATGTCAGAGGCATTTGAAAATAGTTTTTGCCATTTTTTTGTTGTCAGAAAGCACCCAAGGGATTAAAAGCAAATTAACTGTTATTTTTTATCAATTAGGCCTACTGACTCTAGTGAAGGTATCTGTGACAGCTGTATGAAATTACTGACTGGCAAATATTTCAAAGTCCTTATTAAGGCATATGTGAATACCGACAGTAGTGGCTACGCTGGCTAAAGCGCAGCATTAGGCCATGGGGCCAAGCTCTCTGCTGACTCGGTAGACGCGTGGGTTAGAGCCCCACCGTCGGCCGTCCTTGAAATGGTTTTCCGTGGTTTCCCATTTTCAACACCAGGCAAATGCTGGGACGGTACCTTCTGACAGGCCACGGCCGCTTCCTTCCACATCCTTGCCCAGTTTCATTCACCATCATTCATTTCATCTCTCATTAACTCCTCTCCTGAGGTTGGCGTCAGGAAGGGCATCCGGCCGTAAAAACCATCGCCACAAGGACTTCCATCGCATCTCATCTCCGACCCCGTTGGAAAACGGGAATAATAAGGGGTAGACATACATACATTAAGGCATATGTGAATTGAACAAATGATTCATCAGTGAAAAGTATCACTAAAAATATCAAGCTCAATAAGATATTACACGTGTAATTAACTTTTGGAAAATCTGTAGGCTGCTCAAAACTTTGTCATCATCATAACCATCTGTAGGCTATCACACTGCTGTCATGAATTGACGATCAAATGTTTTAATGTGAATATACACGTATGTCATTCTTAATACTGCCCCTTTCGAATCAACATCCATCTCCCTTCCTTATATTATGCAACAATTAGTACTGAAAGGCCTTAAAATCTGTATTTCTTTGCGTTTTCGTAGTCGAATATTGTTACTTTTCAATAGTTCGTTCGAGTAGTTGACTATTCGAACCGCTAGATGGTAGCACTGTGCGCTGTCCCTGCTGCTACGCGTGTTAAGTTGCGAGAGTTTCCACTATTATCATATTAAGCTATTAAGTTTGCTATTACGCTATTTGGACGTAAACAGAAGTTATTTGAAAGAGTAAACTTGGTGGGATATGGCTTCGGCGGACCAGATAGGTCTGAACAAGACCTGGGAACTTTCTTTATACGAGTTGCATCGAACTCCTCAAGAAGCAATCACGGATAACACAGAGATAGCTGTATCACCGAGGAGTCTTCATAGTGAATTAATGTGCCCAATATGTCTTGACATGTTGAAGAAAACTATGACAACGAAAGAGTGTTTGCATAGGTTTTGTTCTGACTGCATAATCACAGCTTTACGTTCAGGCAACAAAGAGTGTCCGACTTGCAGGAAGAAATTGGTGTCCAAACGTTCACTAAGGCCTGATCCTAATTTTGATTTGCTTATTTCAAAAATTTACCCAAGTCGAGACGAGTATGAAGCACATCAAGAACGAGTCCTTGCAAAACTGAACAAAAGTCACAGTCAAGCTGCTCTTGTCAATTCTATCACAGAGGGTATTAAATTGCAATCACAAAATAGACCACAGCGGGCAAGAAAGCTTGCTACTGATCCAGAAAATACTCCTAATAATACCCCTAATGTAAGTGCCCCATCCACACCAACACCCTTACAAAACGAGTCTCGTGAAGGACAATCCGTTCCTAACCAAACTGTTGCGCAGCCATCTCCTGCACCACCTTCATTGCCTGCTACTCCACCACCACCACCAACACAGGCTGCTACTCCTCCAGTGCTGTCACAACCTTCACCATCTCAATCACAATCGTCGCAGCCCTCGACAGTGGGCCGTTCACAGAGTCCAATTGCATCTAAAGGCACCAAACGTACAAAGTCCCTTCATAATTCAGAACCTGAATCAGTGGGCTCAAGCGGTGAAGCACAGGATTCTTCCATGGGAGAAGGTGATGAAGCTCCTTCTGGACCTATGACACTTGATGAAATTGAATTGGTGTTTAAACCTCATCCAACCGAAATGGGTGCTGACAACACACTGATTAAGGCCCTGAAAGAAAACTCTTTTCGATACATCAAAACTACAGCAAACTGTTCAGGTAAGATTCTACAAAAAACCTATATGGCAGGTAACGTATGTGGTGTATGTAGCCTCTATATAACTTAACTACATAGGTGTATGTAGCCTATATTGCATATTTATTATACATAATCATTACATGAAGTGCCACTTACCAATAAATAATAATTTTGTAAGCATCACACTTTAAGTTGTTTTCGCTTAACCCTCTCAGTGCCACGCGTCCATCAGATCAGCTCTCGCTGCTCGCGCCAAAAGTGCCAAAGCCGATTCAATCGGCACACTGTTGTATCTTATATTTGTAGATTTCCGTAGGCACATGTCCGTAATTGTTTCATACTGTTGGAAAGGTGAGGTTTCAAGCTTGCCTGTGCGGTGTTTACTTTTTTCCTTTGAAGTCTGTTACACGATGGGTTTGAGTTTGTATTCACGCCCTCCCTTTGCGCTCCCCCAATCATGCGCGTTCCTGCCAAAATTGCGGTGCAGTTGTTTTCTTCTAGTTGAAGTTTTCTACCTACAGATGTATCTAAGAACTGTCTACAGCTGGAAACGTAGTTTTTCTACGAATATGACTCTTAGGTGTCCTTAATTTAGGCTCGAAACTGATTGTTTACGAAAAAAAATTGAAGAATTGAACAATTATCAGAATAACTTCAATTTAAAAGGCTTAGATGCCGTATTTACTTTTTGAACATAATGTATGAAAGAATGAGGTATTGGTTATAATCCAATGCAAAAATAATGATTCTATCGTTGGAAATGTGGTACCGGTATTTATGATTTTTTTCGAATAGTCTGCACAACAATTGAAAATAGCTTGGCATTCTTGGCAAGTATTTCAGGAAATGGCTTGGCACTAAGAGGGTTAATCTGCCAGGTTACCTAGGCTAGCTGCTTTCAGGAAACACCAGATTAACACTATAATGAGGAAATTATAAACTCACTACTGGGTTAGACTACGATACTGTTTGTACTACTGTACAAGCAAAGGGGTCGTTTTTTTTTTTTTTGCAATGGGAACTTGTGTGTTAGGGGCATATGACCTCGTTCTCGTAGTTCCGCCCCTTAAAACAACAATAACTAACTAACTGAACTTGTTTTGTGATTTTCATGGTGCCTTGTCTCGTATAAAACACATTATTGAAGAACTGGTAATCTGACTAGGACAAAGTTGAACATTTTGTCAATAGGGGGTGTTATTGTATTTTTATCTCAGTAGTACCAGTTTGACACTCAATTGCAGCAATTGTAACAAATTTGGTTTGCGTCACCATGGCTTTAGAAGAGTGCAGTGCAACCGTTCAATTAAATTGAACAACGCGTTAGGCTGTAACCATTGGAAGGTTAGAAAGTTCGGGTGTAGGTGCATAGTGCCGTAAGGGCGAGGTTGGCAGTACTGGTTTGATGATGATTGATGTGAACAATGGCGGCCACAGCTGGAAATTTTGCCTATATAAGTAGTGTTCCTATTTGGGTCACAGACAGCGGAGGGGGAAACATCTTTAAAACATCATGCCCTGATTTATTTCTCGTCGTTTGATAAGGTAATTTGGCTAATTCATGTAGCCTACTATAGAGAATGTTAACAAATTCACAATGAAATTTGATAAAATGGTATGGCTAGCTCAAAACAGTTGTCAGTGTTTCATCCCAGTGTACCAATGGGCTATTCAGTTGGTTATGGTACACCTCACCAAGACACGTGGCTAGTAGGTATATACTGAGAAGGCCGCTGCAAAACAAAAAATGAGCTAGCCGGACCATTTTATCAAATTTCATTGTGGATTTGTTAATGTACATAGCACAATCAGACATTTAAAATCCTGTTGCTTTTGGGAACAGACATTTCCAATATAGAGAATGTTATCGCTCGTTCTACTTTAATTCAATGCTACCGTTGTAACGGTATTTTAAGTTTAATACAGTCTAGTTCAGGGCCATCCACACAGCGCTCCAAGCCAGAGCACCGAGCGCTTTGGTGGAAGGTAGTTTCAGTAGTGGTGGGAGGAGCTGGATTATAAGCGTGCGGTCTACCCACCGAAATGAGCAGCCGATCCATCAGTCGCTAGTCTAGTCCAATGCGCTTTGGCGACAGCGTGTAAGTAAATCAGTTTCGCAGTGGTCATGACTGAACATCATACAAAGAAATGGAGGAGTGGTGAAGCAGTAGCCTTTAAAGCAGAATGGGAAATTTCAGTTTTCTGTACAGCTTATAAAGGGCATGCCAAATGTTTAGTGTGCCACAAAGATTTAATGTGTTCAAAAAAACACAATTTGTTGTTGAATTTTCCTCTCTAATATGTTCACATTTTAGTTTGGAATAAATCACAATATTCTTTACTTAACATTTTCATTCGTTTCCTGCACATTCCATACATCGGAGTACCATTCGACTTGTATGTCCGGTATATTTGTTATGGCAAAACAGCCCTATCAATATAATGTCAACAATCCAACAAGAGCCGTCGGCCGCACGACTGTACGTACGTATCTAGTCAGTGTGGTCCGAACATCGTCCGTCTGTCTCAGGTCTCCTCGCTGCCACAGTGTAGTGGTGGTATGGGAACGAGCGCTAGTTAGACTGCCCAATGCTCCCCGAGCATGGCCGCGCTCTCAGAGCGCAATGGCTTGATGGCCCTGGTCTAGCTAAATTACTTTACCATTACAGCCTATTATTGAATTTAATGCATTTAGGGCAGTATGTATTTTCCTTTATAAAAGTGCCTCCGACCCGAATATAATATATATAGTAACTTAGCCTAAACAATTTTACATACAAAAATTTGGCAGCAAGAAATAGCAGACTAATTTACTCAAATACTGGTATATGATTGTGCCAAGTGCTCATTTTATGTGCTTGTTGCCGGTATTCATTGGCACTGTAGTAGGAACTCGCCATGAGCCTATGGATTATTGGGCTGGCATTGCCACTATTACCACCACCTCAGCACGGTGGGTTTTTGGTTTGTTTGTTTTTTTCCCTTTGCTATGATACTTTAATTCAATAAATATTATTCATTGTTGCAGTTGATCATCTGAGCAAATACCTTGCTATGCGACTTACACTGGACCTTGATGAAGCCGATCTTCCAGAAAACTTGCGTCTGCTAAATTTCTGCATCTATATTGCACCAACACCCGGCCAGCTAGTGGTACTGAGTGGAGCACAAACTTTGCGACAAGTGAACGATAAATTCTGGAGGGTGAACAAACCCCTGGAGATGTTTTACTCTTGGAAGAAGTCCTAGGGACAGAGCCTTGCGTAGAAATCAGCGCTAGCCAAAAGATCTAAGTAAACAATGAGAACACTTATATCTGCTGTAGTGTGAGGTTTGAATTTTTATAAGATGGTGAGAATATTATTGTGTCAAGATTTTTATATGCAATTTTGTTTCGTACTTTAAATTTATCATCACATATTCCTGTGGACGGGGAAGGTGGAGGAGATAGTGGATATGATGGAAAGAAGGAAGTTGGATTTATTGGGATTGGCAGAAACAAAGTGGAAAGGGGAAGGAAGGAGAGAACTGAGAAAAGGCTATAGACTGTACTGGAGTGGGAATGAAGAGGGAAAGAGGAATGGAGTGGGAGTAGTAGTACGAGATGGTTTAAAAGAAGAAGTGAGGAGAATAAGTGATAGAATGATGAAAGTGAAAGTAGCACTGAGGGGAGAGACCGTAGAAATAGTGCAAGTGTATGCTCCACAAGTAGGCTGCGCCTCTAAAGAGAAGGAGGAGTTTGAAGAGGAATTGCAGAAGCAGCTGGTAGGAAGAAATATGATTGTTATGGGGGATCTGAATGCCCATATAGGAAGAGAAAGACAAGGTTATGAGAGTGTTCTAGGACCAGAGGGTTGGGGCGGAAGAAATGAGGAAGGAAAGAGACTGTTGGACTTCTGCCAAAGGAACAGCCTGCTAGTTGGGAACTCCTGGTTTAAGAAAGGAGAGAGCCACACAATCACATGGTACAGTGATGACTTGACCAGGAAGTCGGTGGTGGACTATATACTGTATGAGAAAGAACTAAATAAGAACATCACGGACATCAAGGTTATACCATCGGAGAACCTGGATAGCGACCATCGATTGCTGGTAATGAACCTGAGAGGGAGTAAGGAGAAGAAAGGGACTGAGAACCAGGAAAGACGTATAAGGATATGGAAACTGAAAGAAGGGGATAGAAGGGTAGAGTACCTCAAAATGGTAAAGGAAGGAATTCCAACACATGAAGAAAGAGGGGTGGAAGAGGAATGGGCTAGATTTAAGAAGACACTAGTAGGTGCAGCAGAAGCAGTATGTGGGAGAACAAGTAGTAAGAAGAGGTGGAAGGAAACACCATGGTGGATGAGAAGACAAAAGATATAGTTAGGGAAAAGAATAGAGCCTTTAGGAGGTGGTATCAAAATAGGACGGTAGAGACATGGGAAGAGTACCAGGAAAGAAAGAAGGAGGAGAAGAGAGTAGTGGCTGAGGAGAGAAGAAAGTGGATGGAAGAGTGGACTAAGATGATGAAGGAGGATAGTGAAGGTACAAAAAAGGTCCTGTATGGGATGGTAAAAAATAAGAGGCGGAAGGATCCTACGGATTATGTTAGAATGGTGAACAAAAGGGGACACGAGATAGAAAATAGGGAAGAACTGAAGAAAATGTGGAAAGAATATTTTGAAGAACTTCTGAACCCAAATGGAAACTATGGTGAGGAGGAAGAAATCGGGGAAGAGGAAGATGAACTGCAAACAGAAAAGGACTTAACATGGAAAGAAGTGGAAGATGCAGTGAAAAAGATGAAAGGAGGGAAGGCACCGGGTGTGGATGAGTTGAGTGTGGAGATGGTGAGAGCAGCAGGAGAGGTGGGGATACAATGGTTGTACCGAGTGATGAGGACAGCATGGAAGGAAAGGAAGACCCCAGAGGACTGGAAAAAAGGAATAATTGTCCCGATCTTCAAGAAAGGTAGTAGAACAGATTGCAGAAACTATCGGGGAATAACACTGATGAGTCATTGTGCAAAGATCTTCGAGAAAGTTTTGGAAGAGAGAATTAGGACAAGGATAGAAGAAGGGATGAGGGAAGAACAACATGGCTTCAGAGCAGGAAGGTTCACAGTGGATTTGATTTTTGCTGTAAGGCAGTTACAAGAACAGCACTATGAATATGGAACAGATCTACTGATGGCCTTATATGACAGTGTATGCAGAAACAAAGTATGGAAGTCCCTGGAGGATAGAGGAGTAGAGAAATGGACTATAAAGAGGATAAAGGAGATGTACAAGGGAAGCGTGAGCTGTGTGAAAGTGGGAGGAGAGAGATCGGACTAGTTGGAACAGAGAAACGGCCTGAAACAAGGAAGTGCACTGTCACCGTTACTTTTCATTGTGGTGATGGATGACATAATGACCCGAGCGGCACAAGTAATTGGGGAAGGAAAGATGAAGCAATGGTGTTTGCAGATGATTTGATGATTTGGGGAAACAAGGAGGAGGAGGTACAGGAACAGTTGGACGTGTGGGAAGGAATAATACAAGGATATGGGATGAAATTTAGCATAAATAAGAGTGAGATGGTGATCACAACAAGGAAGAAGGAAAGAACCACAACGGGAATAACAATTAGTGGGGAACAGCTGAAGAAAGTGGAGAGTTTCAAGTATCTGGGAAGCCTGATACAAGATAATGGAAGAAACGATAGAGAAATAAATGAGCGGGGGAGACAGGCAGAAGCATTTCGGAGGAGTGTGAGAAGCATGTTATGGAGCAAGGATGTCCCTCAGAACAGCAAAAAGATCATATATCGGACGTACTATGTCCCTATCCTGACGTATGCCTCGGAGACCTGGGTTACGAAAGGAAGGGAGAAGAGCAAAATACAGGCCAGTGAGATGAGGTTCTTGAGAAGCAGTATTGGAGCTACAAAGATGGACAGAATAAGAAATGAGAGGACCAGAGAATTAATGAAGGAGGAACCATTACAGGATGGTATAGAGAAATCTAGACTTAGATGGTATGGACATGTAAAACGAATGGAGGAGAAGAGGATACCCAGGAGGGTACACAAGACGAAGTGGAAAGGAAAGAGACCAAGAGGGAGACTGAGATACAGGTGGCTGAAGGGGGTGGAAGAAAGCGTGAAGAAGAGAGGAGAAGACTGGACAAGGGTGGAAGCTGAGAGATGGTGGGAAGACAGAAGACGTTGGAGAGGCTTGTGTTCCAAACAGACCCGGCCAGTGGCTGGAAACTGTGCAAGATGATGATGATGATGATGATGATATTCCTGTGGGTATTCTTCATTTTTTACTATATTTGTGTCAGTCATCCTCCATTCTCTTTCCTTTTTATCTACCTTATTCCAGTGATTCAGCCATACTTTCTCCATATTGTCATAGTTTCTTTGTGAAGTTTCTTCAAATAGGAATTGATACTTCTACATTCTAAATGAATTGTTTATCGATTAAAGTGATTAGAGGTGAAATATTGAGCACATACTGTCCAGTATAGTGATGAGACCCCATGGTGTAGCCTTGAGTGTTGAATCACTCACCACAACTGATAGGGAGCTGCAGTAAGTCCAGAGATGGGAGGTTCAAATCTCAGTACTGACAGTGACTACCTTTAGTGTGTTTTTCCCTGTATTTTTCCATGCTCCCTCCGGGCTATCAGACAGAAACAACACACACCCAAGTACACAGCCATGATGTCGCAAACTTGGCTGCATTTTTATTTTTTTCCTCAAGGGCCAAATAGATTTGAGGGAGTTATGTAAGGAAATCTTACGAATGTGAACTCCCTAATTTTGGCTAAAATTTTCGAGAGAAATGTGTGTGGTGGCATTTCGTTCCCAAGTTCACTTGGTCCATCTCTAGAGTTGTTATTGTTTGAGTCTTCAGTCTTTTGACTGGTTTGATGCAGCTCTCCATATATGTAAACAATGAGAACACATATCTGCTGTAGAGTGAGGTTTGAATTTTTATAAGATGGTGAGAATATTATTGTGTCAAGACTTTTTATATGTAATTTTTTTTTTGTACTTTAAATTTATCATCACATATTCCTGTGGGCATTCTTCTTTTTTTTACTATATTTGTGTCTGTCATCCTCAATTCTATTTCCTTTTTATCTTATTCCAGTGATTCAGCCATACTTTCTCCATATTGTCATAGTTTCTTTGTGAAGTTTCTTCAAATAGAAATTTATACCCTACATTCTAAATGAATTGTTTATCAATTAAAGTGGTTACAGGTCAAATATTGAGCACATACTGTCCAGTATAGTGATGAGACCCCATGGTGTAGCCTTGAGTGTTTAATCACTCACCACAACCATGATGGGGAGCTGTCCTGAGTTAATCGTGTCATCTCTACATCTGAGGCAATCTAATCTTGGTCTACCCCTACAGTTTTTGTCCTCGACCCTTCCTTCCATAACTAACTTTGCTATTCCTGGGTGTCTTAGTGATTGTCCTACCAACCTCTCTCTTCTCTTCATTAGCAGTTGCCAGAAACATCTCTCCTCTCCCAATTGTCTTAATATCTCTTCACTTGTAACCCTATCTACCCATCTGATCTTCTTCATTCTCCTATTACACCACATTTCAAACACTTCAATACTTCTCTTTTCTGCTGCTCCAACAGTCCAAGTTTCACTTCCATAGAGTGCCTAAAGAGCAGGTGAAATTCCATGCATATAAATAAGCATGGAAGGTTTAGTCTCCAATAGTGTGTGTTTGTGTACTAAGCTCTCGTCATTTCCAACCAATCGCTTTGCTACCCCAGGTTTACTCAGTAGCCTGTCCATGGTGAGAGGGTCTACATTGCTGTCCAAAATACATGCTCTGTATTCTCCATGCACAAAGCAAACTGCTGTTTATGTTTAGACATCATGATAACAGGTAAGATAACTTCCAAGTACCGTGATGAGAATGTACAGGGTCTTTCACATAAAGTAAGAACGGCAAGCGGCTGTTTTGTTACTCGCTGTTACGGTGGCCTTGCCCGAGCTTGTGGCGCGCCACGGCCCCCTGCTTTAAGCGTGTGTACAATCCTGTATGAAATATTACCTTATAAAAGATGCTGGAAGTGTCGTCCTTCCTGGGTTATACAGTCATTGTATCTGGTAACCACATTCGGGCTAACGCGAGTGAGTTCTGCCACTGTAATGTTTCTGATTTTTAATTTTATGCTTTTTATTGAGCACTGAGTCAGTAGTGTCAAACTTATTTACAATTACGTGAATCTGTGCTAGCGAAGGTGGCACTTCATCAGGAAATTGCTGAACAAATGAATCACGTACCCGCCGAGCTGACTCGTACTTAAAATAAGTTTTACATACAAAAATACGATGTTGTAATGATAACTGTCTCATGTTAACATCTGAGGTTCACACTGGCGACTGAACACCTGCACGTTTATTGCAAGGTCGAGTAGAGTATACACTATGCACGTGCATTCAATACTACAGCAGGGGGCCGTGGCACGCCACAAGCTCGGCCAAGGCCACTGCAGCAGCGGATAACAAAGCCGCCGCTCAACGTTCTTACTTCATATGAAAGATCCTGTACAACACACTCAGTTTTTGCATAGCCACCAAGAGTTGCTCAACTGAAAAGTAACCACTGATGGTTATCCTTTGTTGAGTTATACTGAAATGTAACTTGATGAGGAAGGGGAAAGAAGTTTTGTAGGCATAATGGAGCAATAGACATTGATAACAAGGGTATGATAATAGTGAAGGAGACTAGAATCTACAATATAATTTTGTAAACTACTGTAATTAGCCATTATATGCCTTATGTAATGATTCAAAATAGATCTGGAAAGGATGTAGTTCACTCCTCCGCTGTCTATAACCCACCCACCATCCCATTTTATATCACGACCTATATAGTAAAATTTCAGCTGTACCAGCCATTATCCACGTGAATCATGCACAAGTTCAGTACTGCCAATAATTACTAGGTAGGCATGAAAATCCGTATTAACAAAGTTGTGAGTGTCAAAGGCAGGTTCTCGCCTCCTTCACTGTTAATGAAGGGAACTGCGTGTATGTGTTGTTGGACAGAATACATCTCATTTGTGCAATTAAATAAATAAAATAAAACAGCCTTGCAAATCCCCTAATGGTATGGTGTCCCTTAAGGGATTTGGAAGGTTCTACTTTTATTCTGTGTATGACTGTTTGAATGTTATGCTGGAAGCTTAAACAGAAGTATTTACATTCCCCTTGAAAGTATAAATTCCTATACAGATAGTATAGCTAGACTCTTTATTGGTTTTCTCTGCTACTGTATTATGATCACAAGAATTTTTTTAGCATCTGTTAGCACCATTCGTGTCTCACTGCGTAGAGAGTTGATTGTTGTGCCATGTTAAGAGCATTGGTGGTCAAAGCAAAGTTGTGAATTTGATTCCCACCCTTGTCATGACATTTTTCACTCTGTACCTTACATCTTCACGGCTTGTATTCAGTATACATATGACCTAATAGATGAAAATCTCATTGGTCATGATCTGCTTAGAATAGAATATTAATTGTTCTAGCTATGTATTTAATGTTTCTTCTTAAATGTTTAAATGTGTAGTCTAGTCTACTGTAAAAATGGTTTTAAAAATGTGATATTTTGGGATAATTACTTACGAGTTTTTTTTTCAGATTGATTATGTTCCTTCATTTTGTAATGTTATTCATTGAGAAATTTACAGTGTGGGAACAGATATAAATTTAAAAGAAATGCAATGTTGATTGATTTCAGTTTTGTCTGCATATGTACTGACAAAATATTGCCCCTAGAAAATCAGAGTATTATAAGTAACAATTCGACAAAATGCTAAATTCTGTTAAAAATTAGTGATGGTGATTATGCTAAATTCTTTTCAGAGCAGAATATAAGTGTAAAAAGCATTTGTCACAATATTTTACCTGGAAAGTAGACACAAAGTAATTCTAATCACTGGAATATGCAATCAAATTACCTAAAATAAATTGCATGTGATTAAGATTATACAGGGTCATCGAAAAATATTGCCAACATTTAAAAGAATGATAGCACCGAAACCCTTTATGTTAAACGTGTAATTCTTTCACTGAACGTCAGCTGGTTAAAGTAAGTTTTGTTTTGGAGGGGACGTGACCTTGCTATGCGCACACTAGATGTGCAGTAGCCAAGGTCGGCCGGAGGTGCGCGTGCCAATTACTGCACCGCCTGACAAACAGCACCTGATTACAAAGCTGTCAGTCGATGGTTTAATCAGGGACTGTAGAGAAAAAATCTAGGCCAGGCCGACCACCAACATCAGCATTGAACGCACGCTTTCCCAATGGCTGGATTGGTACGTGCAATCATTTCAGGAGTAACTGTCAAGATGGCGGCAGAAATTTGCTCCCGGAGGTGCTCCAAATCCCGATTTTTTTTCTGCATACACAATGTTTTTAATGTACCCCCAGAAAAATATCCAAAGGGGTGAGGTCAGGACTTCATTGGCACGCGCGCCCCCGGCCGACCTTGGCTACTGCGCATCTTGTGTGCGCATAGCAAGGTCACGTCCCCTCGAAAACAAAACTTACATAAACCAGCTGGCGTTCAGTAAAAGAATTATACCTTTAACATAAAGGGTTACGGTGCTATCAATTTTTTAAATGTTGGCATTATTTTTCAATGACCCTGTATATATATTGTTATGAATCATTAAGGAAGGAGAAAACTATGGGATGACATGTTTTACTCCAAATCTACAAGACAAATAGCTCCACAAAACACTGCAATGTGCAATAATAACCAAAAGGCTAAAATAGCCTGTATAGATATACAAGGGTCATTCCATAAGTCATGGCAACTATGTTATATCTTTCGATAATGCTACAGCATGGGAAATTCACGATGCACATTGAACCGTTAAGGCCGTGTGATATCTCAATGCCAACAGAACATAGGGTTCAAGTACAGGAGTTAACGGCAAAGGTACAAATGAAAACCACCCAATGGAACTCTGTGTAAATTTGTTTTGCACTAGTACAAATGGAACACAATTCAATCAATCAACACCCAAGGCACCGTTTTCAAGCATTGGAACACTGTTCAATAACAGACACGGACATGTCAGTTTGGGCAGACAAGGGGTGCCCACTTTGCGGCCAGTCTGTAGTTGCTGCACGTCCATGTCGGAAAACCTCCACCCAACGTGCAACTGTTCGGTAATCTCCAACAACTTCACATAGTGCTGCATGACACTGCGTAGCATTTCTGCTACCTAGAAAAGCAATTTTCACGAATGATCGCTGTTTCAATCTGCTTACATCTATCTAGTAGCACGGTCAAGCTTTGAATGAACGTGTATGGTGCTGGCACCTAGCCACCCTCTGTCGGGTGAATTCTGTGCTGTTTGCCACGGGGTTTCGAATGACCACACTGGAAGTACCGTGGTACCATATGTTATACTCTGATTTAGCAATAATGAACGGTGACAGCTGTCAAAGCTGGGAAATGCTGTGTTGCCACTGAGGCAGATCATGACTCATAAAATTCCAAGAGGCTTGCAGGAAGACACAAATACTGGGGAAGTTAGCCCCCCCCCCCTGCCTGACGGTCTAATGACCGTGATGAGTGAAGGCACAGTTGAACACTGAGTCAAACCATGCGCTCACTGCTGTGTCTGCATACATTGCAACACTGCTCACTGTTGCCATGGAGACCGTTACCCCTCTCGCCTCCACTCCTCACCTCACCATTCAAGTGGATGACAGCTTTCACCGTTCATCTTTTGTAAATCAGAGTATAGAAAGATATGCATAGTTATGGAATGACCCTCGTGTTTATTCTTAATCACATGACTGGGTGCGTGGCTCAGCGGTAACGTTCTTGCCTGCAATGCCCAAGGTTGCAGGATGGAATCCTGGCGCAGTCAGCTGGCATTCGAGGGTACACAAATGCGAGGAGCGATGTCAGTAGATTTATTGACACGTTAAGGATCCTCTTTGCGGCAATATTCTGGCACCTCAGCGTCTCTAAAAGCCAGAGTACTTAAAAGGGACATAAAACCAATAACATTAGTATTATTACGGTACTTAATCACATGTAATTTATTTCAGTTTTTTTAATTTTATTTGTTCATATTCCAGAAATTGGAATATTTTGTTTTGACCAATTGAAATATACATTATCAATTGTCACTGTGTATGCCTTCATGCACAGATTCCCAAAAGTAAATGCCAATTATCAGCAAGAATGCTCTTGTATTTAGAAAAGCTCCTTTTAACATCTGCACTTGCAATGGGAGCACACTCAAAATGAGCTAAGTCACAAGAAGTTAATCAGAAGCATTTCTCCGATTAGCACTTTAGAAATGAACTGTCTGGCAGATGGCAGCACACAACATCCAATGAATTCGGTAACAATCTCAGGAAAAAAATGAAATGAATATCTACAGACTGCTTCCAGTCGGCTGATCGGGTCAGGAAATGGAATGAATGAAGCCCCCATCTAGCGGCGAGGATATGAACTGTGCCAGTTGCCGAAGCCTGTCGCACTCCCTTGGGGCAATGATTAAATGAATGGCAAATGAAATGATAGTGGAGTATGTTGCTGGAATTAAATTTTTGACAGGGAAAACCGGAGTACCCGGGGAAAACCTGTCTGCCTCCGCTTTGTCCAGCACAAATCTCACATGGAGTGACCCGGATTTGAACCACGGACCCAGCGGTGAGAGGCCAGCGTGCTGCCGCCTAAGCCACGGAGGCTTCAGTAGCTTGTTGCTACCGACTACGCCACCACAGTCATTAATATTATCTTTAAATTATGGATACAGGTGCATAGAATGTAAATGTTCACAAATACCCCCTACTGGTGCATTGTTGGTTGATATAATATTAATAATAACCAGGGCCTGGATTTTGATGACCTAAAAATGTTTAAAAAATGCCCTAAAAATCTGAATGAAACTGACACAATGTCATCACACAAAAAATGCAAACATCATTGTATGTTGAAATGATTTTAATAGGTACCTAATATAATTTAATTCTTCTTCTGCACGAATGGGTCTCCTAGGACCACGCGGAATCAACACTTCTTGGCCTTGATGTTTGCCCAATAACTCTTCATGCGCAACGATTGAGCGAGTCTTCGTTGCTGCGACCAGACGTGTCTGGTAGGTCTTCTCTCTTCTGCCTCAAAACCCCGTGTATGAGTAATTTTCCTAATTTCCTCTCGATCCTTGAGATTGGGAAAACCTAATTCAGCCAAGTCCTTTTCCGCCTGTTTGTACCAATTGGACCTTGTTGCCTTTTTCTGCAAAAACGTATAGATTTTATTTGTTAACCTAGTTGGGTCCATTCTGTCCAAGTGTCCCATGAATTGGATCCTTCTCATACGGATTGTATCTGTGATTTTAGTAATTTTTTAAATAGATGTCAGCAATAGGTTTCGGAAGGTGAATTCCATCTTTAATTCTTGGTCCCAAAATTTTTCGCATGATTTTGCGTTCCTTAATCTCCAATTGATTTCTCAGTGTTTTATGTTGTAGATTGTCTCGGCTGCATAAAGGGCTGCAGGCAAGACTACTGTGTTATAATGTTGAATTTTACAATTCTAAGAGAGGCATTCTTTGTTATAAACTTGTTTTGTCAGATGGAAAGCAGTTTCCATTTTCTGTAGTCTTGCTTCTATAGCTTTTCTTTCGTTGCCAGTTTCATTGATCCAGTCACCCAAATACTTGAAGTATTTCACTCGGGAGACCTGACAATTACCGATGCGGAGTGTATTCGGAGCAGTTTTAATATCCGTCATAAATTTTGTTTTGTCAAAAGAAATCCATAAGCCGATTTTTGCTGCGTGTTCTTGGAGTAATTCAAGTTGTTTCTGGGCATCAGAAATGCTTGGAGCAATTAATGCCATGTCATCCGCAAATGCCAAACAGTCTAGTGCTATCCCTTTGAGTTTTGGTCCTAGTCTATGGGATGGTGCACCAGCTCGTCTCCATTCTCGGACGACTTTTTCGAGCGCACAATTAAACAACAATGGAGATAATCCATCTCCTTGACGCACTCCTGTATAAATTGAAAATTCTGCGCTCAGTCCTCCCATAAATTTAACCTTTGAACTTGTACATAAATTTAACCTTTGAACTTGTATTCAAGTTGTCTTGCGATCTAATCCAAATTCTGAGAGTACAGCAACAAGGGATTCACGGTCAACGCTGTCATAAGCCTTTGCAAAGTCAACAAAAGTAATGACATAATTCTTGTTTGACATTTTACGGAAGTAAGACACTGAGTTTTTCAAATTGATAATTTGCTCTGTACACGATCGGCCTTTCCGGAACCCACCTTGGTATTCACCAATCTGCGGATCCAGTTGAAGATAGGAACTGTTCAAAAGGGCTTTGGACAAAATTTTGTAAGTTACCGAGAGTAATGATATCCCTTGGTAATTGCTTGGGTTTGTTTTGCTACCTTTCTTGTATACTGGATGGATGATCGCCATCTTCCAATCTTTCCTTCTACTTTAGATTCCGCCATGGTCCGTATTGACAAGAGAATATAAACCAATATAGTACAATATATTTCTGTCAATCAGTACCAAACAATTTATGTTAAACTGTGTTAACACTTACATTCGTGGGACATGTTTCGGGGCCATGCTGCTCCCTTCTTCAGCCACTTCATCTCCTCAATGTCATCGTGTGTTCTCAAAGATATCTCATTATAAAAGATGCTTACACAAACAAACATTAAAAACAATAAAAACAATCTAAAAATACACATACGTATAAACTTATACAAATATATCGAAACTCAGAATGTCTGTCACCATGTCCATGTAAAATAAAAATTCCTCTTCTACGTTGAAGTTGGTCCAATCGACCGTTTTGGCCTTAGGTATTAATCACTGCACATATTACGGAGTGACCAGTCCTTTAAATTATAGTGCTTGATACGAAAAATGGAACACGAACCGGTCAATGCGGACCATGATAGATATCGTAAATTATCTGTCACGTAGATGACATTGGAAAAGACAAATCAAGGTAAATATGTGTACACATCCAGATCAGCTGTGTCTCCGTAACCAGAAAGTAAAGGTTGAAAACTCTTGTCCTGTACCGTGGGTCGTAAGCAACTGCTCGGTATTGATTGACGGAAATATATTGTACTATATTGGTTTATCTTCCAATCTGGAGGAATTTTTAGCCTACTTTTCACATTTTGCAAAAAATGAGGAAAAAGTAGACTTATGAGATCGGGCAAATGTGTGTCTGTCTGTCTGGCTGTCTGGCTGTGTGTGTGTCCCCCCCCCCCCTATCAACTCCTAAACGGCTGCAGCAAACGAAACAAAATTTGGTAGGAGTAAAGACCTATAGCTGAATATCTCATGGCCATATTTGAAAATGATGTCAGTGCTACCAACTGCTGAAAAATCACATTTGAAATTTGAGCTCCATGTTGGATATCATGGAAGGTATGAATCGGAGCTATTTCAAAATTGGCACACGTATAGATAATAATATTGCAGTTTAATTTCCAGGAGGCCATACATGGCAGTGTTGCCAAAATGATTATAAGCCTGCTGATAGGTCCAAATCTTAAAGGCATATAACTTCTACACTATAAATTGGAACACTATAAATTGGATTTCAACCAAATTTCGTATGTGCTATGTGTACATAAACAGATATGACTGAGCGTATTCTTAAGAGCCACAAGGGCTGCCAACTGTTAATAAATGCTCTCAATTTGTTTTAATCCAAATACCCATATATCAGAAAGTATGCAAGCCGACAGTTTTATACTATGCACACGTATAGTACCTGACATTCTATATTAATTTGGAGTAACTTATATACGTCAGTGCTACCAACATGATTCTAAGCCAGCTGAGACGTCCAACTTTAAATTCATGTAACTTTAAAATTGGCACAACAATAGATCATATTATTTCAGATTATTTCTGACCAATACATGCATGGCATTGTTGCCAACATGATTTTACGCACGCTGTTAGATCCAATGTTTAACTGCATGTAACGTCCATGCTATCCATTGGACTTCAACCAAATTTTTTTATTCTGTACCCTAAGAAATGGATCTAAGAATATATTCAGTCACCAAGGCTGCCAACTGTAGTGCATTATTAGGCTACATTATGCCAGGTATATAGTATTTCGAACTAATTAGAAATTCCGATATTACCAACTTAATTTCGTCATTAATCATTGGCATGAATCTTAAATTTTAAGAAAAGTAGGCTCTTTAGTTCGTCACGGAACTTCTTGTTTTCAGTTTGCCAGATTTCATCAATAATTTCTTTGAGTTTGATGATGAGGTTTTCACCTACATTTTTCCATAGTTCTGCAACGATCTGGTCCTCTCCCGACGCTTTGTTGTTTTTCATAGATTGGATTATTTCACGAATTTCCTGTAGGTCCGGTGGTTCCGAGTCAGGATTCCGTAGAGTATGACAAAATTGAAATGTTTCCTGAGGTTTCTCACAGTTGAGTAGTGTGCCAAAATTATCTGCAAGAAGTGCACAATTTTCAGAGTTGCAGTGGGCGATGTTCCCACGGTTGTTTTGAAACTGGAGAGAAGGTGGTGAATATTTAGTTAATTTCTGCTTGAATGTTCTATAGTAATTTCTAGAATGATGTTTCTTGAAGTCCTCTTCTATATCTTTTAATTTAGTGTTTTCATGATTTTTACGAATCACTCTTAGCGATTTTGTTACTGTTTCTCTAACGTCTTGAAGATATTGTAGCGTCCTTTCATTCTTGTTGCACATCCAGTTCTGCCATGCTTGTTGTCTTAGGTTTATGAGGTGGTCACACTCATCAGTCCACCATGCATGTTTCCGTACGCTGGTTAGAGGTGCAATTTTTTCAGCCGTTTTTAGAAGTTCAGCTTGAAGTTGCTGCCAATTCTGTGGGGTTAACTTTTGTGTCTCTTGCGTGAATTCCATACTATTTTGTATAAGATGGACATCATATCGACGGGGTGTTAATTTTGGAGCAAATTTCCTCCTTTCTGGGATAATGTCCAAAGAGAATTTTGTGGGGTAATGGTCCGAGTCCAGATCTAATCCTTTGAGGACTTTAAAGTTTCATGATTTCCGCCGTGTTGGAACGAGAGATCAGTACATGGTCCAACTGAAATTCACCCAATAGTGGATTTGGTGAAATCCAAGTTTTAGTTTTTGATGATTTTTTAATGAAAAATGTTGATTTAAAAAATAAATCATGGTTCCTGCATATATCTATTAGTCTCATGCCATTTCTGTTAGTTTGCTTATAACCTGACCATTTACCAACCCAGTATTTATACTCTTTTTCTTTGCCAATCTGGGCATTGAAATCGCCCATTATGATCTTAACATGGTTTATTGGGATTCTCTGAAGAACATCGTCTAACAAGTTCCAGAATTAGTCTACTTTATCAACATCCTGTCTATTGGTAATATTGGTTGGTGCATGTCCATTGACAAATACGAATTATTTGCACATAAATAGTGGTTATTATTTCAGTCTATTGTTTGGCACCCGAAGTTCTGTGGTTTTTTTCTTCTTCTTCTTTTTTTTCCAAGGAAAATTACACTTTATGGAATGTGGAATTTAAAGGCTGCAACTCGACCATTTTAAATACACTTGCAATAACAATCACGGCCGAGAACACAAATTCACTTAGCACACGTATGGTTGCACTGAGGCACTTAACCAGACTGGCATTACTGTCATGACTTTCAGATTAGTTGCAAGCGCAGTGTGTCTCCTGGAATGTGGATATTACAAGAAATAAGGGTTGAACAAAGTTGTGAAGGTTCTCATGTCTTTGTATTCATCCTCACTTTCAGTTGCATTAATATCCAGTACCATACGCAAAATATGCATCATAAACCATTAAAAATGTGAGAAAATGATTCAATACGTATAAAATATTCCAATAAATTCCATAAAATGACATAATAATGATGCAAAAAGCAAGAAAATGACCTAAAAATAAAATACTTCGATAAATGACGAAAAAATTACTTAATAAATATGCATTTCTGAATGTGGTGGCCATGAACAGAATTTGTATATAAGTTATCAATGTCTGTGGTGAACCATTTTAAAGATGACGTGCAGGGCTTCCAGCGACTCACTTTTCTCACTATTATTCACTATTTGATAAAATTACTCACTAGCCTCACTTTTTTTTTTTATAAAACTGGTCACATTCTGCGTTAAAAATGGTCTCGTGCACAATCAGATTGCTAGAAACGACCCAAAATTTACCCATGAATGGGTAGTTCATTTTTCTGCCACCGGTGCCTGTGCACGCTGCCGGAGCGAGCCAGGCGGCTAGAAAGCATAAAAAAGCTTCCATGGTGCGATACCACAGCCGAAGCCGTGTAGCGATTGCCGAAAATTTTAACAAAGTGTTTTTTAACAAAAGTTCACATTTATATTTTTGTTTTACAATTTAAATTTCTTGAGTGTTGCATTGATTTTCCTATCCATTATTTCCAAGTGTCCTCTCTAACTACATGAAAAATCACAAACAGTACTCAGAGATATTAACATAGGCGCAATTTGGTTGACAATTTTGGGGGGCTAATTTGTTTTTCAGATACACATTCTTAAAAATTTTGTCTATTTCAATACAGTCTTGTCACATTTTTGGAGGGCTATGGTTGGTTTTGGGGAGCTTAGCCACCCAAGCCCCTCCCCCTCCCCCCTCCCTCTAATTGCACCTACAGATATCAACAAAAGTTAAACTTATTAACCTCCCCCAGGGGCTCACATCTTGTGGGCGTGGGTTGGCGACCACGGGGCCCCAGCAGAGTCCGGCATTGCTTCCACTTACTTGTGCCGGGCTCCTCTCTGTCTTCTTTCCTGTCGACCTCACTTGGTCAACTCTTGTTCTCTTCTGACCCCGACGGTATTAGGGTATCCGAGGCCTAGGGAGTCTCTTCCTTTCCCGCCTTAATTGGCCCTTGTCTCATCTTTTCTGATACCCTCCTTCTGCGAGGGGTCAGCCTTATTTTTCTTTTCCTTTTACCTCCTGCCTGGTGCTCAAGGCCCTTAAGGAGGCAGGGTGTATGTAGCCCCACCACTTCTGGTGCACCCTAGATAATGCTACACCCTCAGGGGCTCACGGCTGGTGAGTTCGGGAGTTGGCGACCCCGAGGGATTCCTGAGCTGGGTCCGTTTTCCCCTTTTGTCCCTTCTCTTTGGGGCGGACCCTCTCCACTCTCCCCTCCCCTCTCCTCTCCAATCCTCTCCTCTTTTCCTTATTAGTTAGTTTTAGTTTTAAGTTTACATTTCATTTTCATCTTCTCACGATCACCCACACCATCAGGGGCCGATAGCCTAGATGTTAGGCCCCTTAAAACAACAATTATCATCATCATCATAAACTTATTAACCAGATATACGGCCATAAATGCGAATAATGCTATGAATTTACTCACTTTTTCATACAAAAACTCACCTTTATTTCACTTTTTTGAAAAGAAACCACTCACTATTTCACTATTTTTGGACGAGTGAGTGGATGGAAACCCTGAAGACATGTCATCAAAATCCGGGCCCTGATAATAACATTGCTTTTTATTAAACTGTATAGGAAAATGCCACTAGTATTTGGAAATGAAATGTTGTAACCACTATATCTTCAATTACATATACAGTACTGTATCTTTGTAAAGTAGACAAACAAGAATCCATTAAGGGACAATATTTTCATACTTGTAATCAATCTAAATTGTTGAGAAAATATTTTGTATTAAAGAGTATTATATATGGCAGTCATCTGAATTTTTATAAATGTTATAGTTGTAGATTATAGTGTAAAATATTAGGCTATATATTTTTTTCTCTAGTACCTGTTGGTATGAAACCAAATATCAGCAGCCTGAAAAAGGTTTAGAATGAAATATTGAAATGGATCTCTTTTATAAGGACTTGGAACACTATTAAAGTGCTAGTAAACTAGTTTAATTATGTAAGTTTAAACATTTCAAAATTTTATATCAGCTGATTACAGTATTGTCATAATACCCATGAAATACTGTATTATTAAAAATTATGTAATGCTCTTTCGAGCAAACTTTAATATTAATTAATTGTAAAAATGTAAAGATAACATTTACTGATAATCTAGGAATTTGTGCAACGTTAAAAAAAAAAAAAAACTTATCATACATAACTTATGGATACTCTTGGCCTTTTGTTGGTGATATCCCAAGGACATCTAAGTACAATTGAACCACAGTTAAACAAGCTGGAAAAAACAAAATAAAATATTCCTGAAGAAAAATCAGGAGAAAAATAATTTGTGATTAGTTTACTTCACAGACAGCCAAGTGCGTGTGGCAAAAAAAATAAAATTGTAGCAATGCCCACATAGTAAGTGATGAAAGAATGACTCAACACAGTACTAGCAGTTCTCATGCAGAGTTATGCAAGCATTCAAGAATACAATGGAAATATAGTGACCTTACCTTATACTACAACAATAGATTGTTCAAGTGGAGGGGATTCTTAATGTGCCAGTAAGTCTATTTGTGATTAAATGTACTTCACTTCGTTGCCTGGCTGTGTGGCTCAGAGGTAACGTTCTCGCTTGCTGTGCCCAAGGTTGCAGGATCGAATCCTGGCGCAGTCAGTTGGCATTTGAGGGTGCGCAAATACGAGGGAGCCATGTTAGTAGATTTACTGGCACTTTAAAGATCCCCTTTGGGGCAACATTCCCGCACCTCGGCGTCTCTAAAAGCCACAGTACCGTAGTTAAAAGGGGCGTCCAGAATGTCCTCTGGCTCCCTCTCACATTTGATAAACTGGGTCACAAAAAGTCTGGACCATATTTAGGAATTTTCCTTAAATCAGAGCTGGTTAAATTGAAACTGAAATATTTAAGAGTGCAGATCAAAACGTAACGCACTACTTCTTTTGGAAAATTGTAATGGGTGGGTAAAAATTAAATTATATACAATAAAACTGGATCTTTTGGCTACTTTTCAATACAAGACCGCTGTCTCTTGAGTCGTTTCTCCCAACATGACTCCAGCTTCAATACACCTTGTTTATAGAACTCCATTTCCAAACACTGACACTCAAAAATGTCATTATTGTTCCAAACAGATTGTGCAAGGTCTCAACTATGGTGGATACTGGAGCCAACCAAATGCCATAAGTTTTGTGCTAACAGAAGCCATCAGTTTGTCAGGTCATGAATCATAAGAGTGAGATGGTAATTGTTTTTCTGTTTAAATAGTTGGGTGTCATAATTCTGAATATTTTCCCCTTCTCCAGAAAACCTTGTTCTTCTTACAGTCGGCCATCGTGAACTGAAGTGTGGTTACAGCTTGCATACTATTAAAATTATAAATTAATGATGATGTATATTATTGCTGTAGGAAAAATATATGTATTTATAACAGTCACAGCACACATTTCAGTTTTTAATATTTACCACTAAATCACTATTTTGTAATACTGGATTGTACCAAGATATATACTGGAATTTCAAACCTTAGCTCATCAGGTTGAGTTGTGCAATTGGTTACATATTGACCTTCAAACCCCTAAATAGCAGGTTTGATCCCAACTCAGTCCACTGGTATTTAAGGGTGTTTTAATGCAACAGTCTCGTGTCAATAGATTGACTGGCACATTGAGAATCCCCTCCATGGGTAAAATTCAAACACCCCAGCATCTCTTAAGCCACAGTAATTCAAAGAGACGTTAAGGGTGACAACAAAGAATATTAACCACTGTGCCATGAGGTGGTCTATAATTAAATTCTATGATGACTCGACATCGAAAAGGCCTATGATAGTGTGTGTAGGGAGAAGGTTTGGGAAGCAATGGAATACATGGGAGTGGAAAAAGGGACTGTAGGCAGAGTGAAGGAGATGTATTGTGGAAGTGTGAGTTGTGTGAAAGTTGGAGGGGAAAGAACAGTCTGGTTCAGACAAATGAGTAGCCTGAAACAGGGTAGTACACTGTCACCCCTTCTCTTTATTGTGGTTATGGACTAGGTAATGACACGGGTAGCAGGAAAGATAGGAGAAGATAAGATGAGAGCAATGGTGTTTGCAGATGATCTCATGGTCTGGGGAAACAAGGAGGAGGAAATTAAGGAGCAACTGAAGGCTTGGGAAGAAACAGTGGGCGAGTACGGATGGAAGTTCAATATCAGTAAATGTGAGATCCTGTTAACGACCAGGAAAAAGGACAGACCAATGAGTGGGATAACACTTTGAGGTGGACAGCTGAAGAAGGTGGAAAGTCTCAAGTACTTGGGAAGTATAGTGGAGGAAAATGGGAGAAATGACAAAGAGATTACGGAACGTGGCAGACAGGCAGAAGCATTTCTGAGAAGCATTAGGAGCTTAGCGTGGAATAAAGATGTCCCACGAAAAAGCAAGGAAGTGTTATACAGAAGCTACTATATCCCGATACTGACCTGTGAAACGTGGATAATGAAGAAAAGAGACATAAGCAGAATACAGGCAAGTGAAATGAAGTAGGATTGGAGTAACAAGAAGAGACAGGATGAGGAATGAAAAGGTCAGGGAAATAGTGAAAGAGGAGCCCTTGCAAGGTAGGATTGAGACATCAAGACTGAGGTGGTATGGACACTTAAAGAGAATGGAAGAGAAGAAGATTCCCTAGAGGATACACGAGATGCAGATGCAGAAGAAACGACCAAGGGGAAGACCAAGAGATAGATGGCTGAAAGGAGTGGAGGAATGTGTCAAGAGAGGCGAGGACTGGACCAGAGTGACAACGGAGAGGTGGTGGGAAGAAAGGACTAAGTGGCGAGGCTTATGTTCCAAACAGACCCAGCCTCGGGCTGGAAACTGTACATGATGATGATGATGACTGAAGTTGAAATAAGAATTGCCTCTTGTTAGTTGTCCTCATACTAATACCATGATTGAATTGAGAGCACATCACGCTGATTGCACTGGCAAGGCATCAATATCCAAGAGGCCTGAGGTCATGTGACTTATGGGGCCCAAGCGCACTACCTTCCGTTTAGTCAAATAATTGCAGAAAATCGGGGAGTAAGCAGATGTCAAGGGACTCACTGGTTAGACTATCTCAAATTGAAGACTTAAGAACATGTGTTGGTTATAAAATGAATGTTTCATTTCTACAGACTACTAATACCATAAGGAGAGTGGCTTAGTCAGCGGGGTGTTCCTGGAGGTTAGAACCCTCCGCCTTGAAAATTTTACAAAAAATAAAACTGATAATCTCTACTTAGTATAAAACTAAGTCCCCAATTCATGGATGTCACGGATAATCTCGAGAACCACTGGATGGATTTTGATGCGGTTTTCACCATTCTGTAAAATATATCTCGAGGAAGGTTTCTGCAGAAAATAATTTATTTATGATCATAGGAAGCCAAGCAGTAATGATTTTACTGAAAAAGTCAGAAAGAGACCTGGTGTCCTTGCACATTTTAAGCTTACGCTGGGCAAAATGTTAAAAATATCAATATATAAGGTGCGTTCAAAAAGTAATGAGCCGGAGGCTGGAATGCGCATACCGGTGACGACATCGGCTAATCGTGGCGTGTGTAATGAGGTGTGGTTCCGACCAGAGCGTGGAAGGTCACAGCCTGTCGTTAGAGGGCACGCGTGCACGTCACGTGACGATACAAAGCGAACAGCTGCATGCATCAATCGTCCAACACTGCCAGTCGCATTGCAAACAGTGACATGGAGGCGTCAGACGAAGAGCAAAGAGGTGTTGTTCGGTTTCTGACAGCGGAAGGAGTAGGGTGAACGGACATTCATCGCCGAATGTCACAAGTGTACAGCGAACACTGCATGTCCCTTGCAAGGGTCAAGGCGTGGCACAAGCACTTCAGGGAAGGACGGGTTTCGTTAGCCGATGATGCCCGATCTGGGGCACCCCCCCCTGCATTACCGATGACAACGTCCAGCTGGTTGATGCACTCATTACGCAGGACCGCCGAGTGACAGTGAACGCCATAGCCGCCGTGGTCGGATTGAGCGTCGGAAGTGTGCACACCATTATGAAGGAACGACTGCACGTGCGCAAAGTGTGTGCCCAATGGGTGCCAAACAGTCTTCAACCACACCAGGAAGCATGTCGAATGGCCCACTGTCTTGGTCATCTGTAGCGCTATGCGAGGGAAGGGAATGGGTTCCTGGCACGAGTGGTGGCTGGAGATGAGTCCTGGTGTCATCACTTCGAACCAGAATCCAAACGACAAAGCATCCAGGGTCACCACCACCCAAAAAAGGCAAGGCCATCCACACGAGTGCAGGAAAGGTAATGCTGACGTTCTTCTTTGATCAAGATGGCCCCCTTCTGATACACTTCATGCCGCACGGGACAACAGTGAATGCCCAGCGTTACTCACAAACCTTGACCACCCTTCGCCAAGCGATCAAAACAAAACGACCAGGCAATCTCACCCGTGGGGTCATTCTGCTCCACGACAATGCACGACCTCATACGGCCAACACAGTCGCGGCACTCCTGCAGAAATTCAAATGGGAGGTTCTCGGCCACCCTCCATACAGTCAAGGCCTCTCTCCCTGTGATTACGCCATGTTTGGTCCCCTGAAAAGGACTCTGCGGGGCCAACGATTCACCTCGGACGTCGACGTCCAGCTGTACGTTCGGAACTGGTTCACATCACAGCCCAGGGAATTTTATGAGACAGCCATTCACCGCCTCGTTGTCACAGTGGGAAAAGTGCCTCAACAGCCAGGGCCAATACTTCTAACATACAAGTACTGGTTTCTGAAATTATGCCTCCGGCTCGTTACTTTTTGAACGCTCCTTATACTTCAAATGTAAGAATTGTTCAGCATGCAACGTTCTACAAAAAAGTCTGCGAGAGCATATCTCTATCTTCAATACATCGCCCACTAAAAGTGTTTTTACGTATTCATTTCTTCCAACAATCTCCATTCAATTACTGAGGCGCCAGTTTACGAGCTGGCTAGGGGTGAGCCTATCACCTCAGTCACAAGATTATCTGGATGGTTTTCCATACTTTAAGATCCGTATTGATGTGTACAAATCAATTTAATGGGATAGGGGATCTCCGCGGAGATCCCTTATCCCATTAAATTGACCTCAGTCACAGCCTAGCTAGCTGGCGAGCCTATTACTCCAGATACAGCCGGCAGCAAACTGTCGAGTCGTGTTGAGTTAAGACTTAAGAGAAGAGTGGTTGTGTTTGGAGTTTCCCTGGATGTGCAACTCGGCTTTTCTTAATTTCGCCTGTGAAATTTCGCCTGTGAAATTTTCGCTACGCAAAATACACAGTCAAGTCAAGATCGGACTGAAGGGGATTTGTGTTTCATGCAACTCGCCATTCTTAAATTACGTCTGACAAGAATTCGTTGCACATGCCTCTCCATGATATTATAATTAATAGTCCAGTCAGTGATTTTAACCCAACAGGCTGAGACGTAAAACGGATATAGGTCGTAGTTCATCGACATCGAAAGAAAGCGCTTATCGCATAATGCATTCATATATGTTCCCGGGCGAAGCTGGGACGGGTTGCTAGTATACAATAAGCAAAATATACATTTCTTAAATGAAATGTCACTTGCTGATGAGTCTATAACTTATACTTTGTGGGAAGTCGGTATGGTTGTGATTTGTGACTACATCACCAAATTACTGTGCTGTACTGATCTATTGTTGTCGCCTTTCGGCCCAGCTTCCCATTTGAGGCTAAAGGCAATGCAGTTTTTGTACATTGTATGAATATCAACATCCTTATTATGATATAATGCATTATTTTGAAACTATAGCCCCCACATTGGTCGATCTTGGCTACGCTACTGCAAACGGACACATTTTCTTCCTAAATAAAATACAATATCAAACTACAAATACCAAACCTGAGCCCCTCTAGGTCCCATCTTGCAATAAGGATCGAGTTCATGTAACGTTTTCAAATGTTGTGTTATATCAATTCCACTACCAGCTACATAAGGCAAGCATTGTAGCCTGATCACAGCTCGCTTTATTCCAACAATCATCAGTTTGATAACGGTGAACTATAGCGTGGAAAGTTAGACCTGGCCTGTCATGGCGGAGTCTCGTCTAGGAGGGGAAGTAGTGGGATCACTAGGCGCAAATGCGATTTCCCCTCTTTGGTGCAACAACTGTTTGGGGCTGCTCGCTGCTCGTCGTGGTTATATTATGCAAGCCTAAAGTATCGAATAGGAGCATTCTCAGTGACATAGCATTGGTATTGGTGGTAATGAACTGAGGGCGCGCCCACTTCACACACTCCTGACAGCAAGCTTGTTGCCGTGTTTGTCAAAGAACAGAGTTGCTCAGTCGTGCTTCGCTTGCCTTGACAGCATCTATACCGTGCCAAGGTGTTGGGAATAATGACTACTTGGCAACATCTAACCAGCGCGTGATGAAGTATGTGCTCACTGGTTGACAAAGAATCCAGGCAGGGGGATGACGTAATGCAACTGGACGCACATGCGCATCGGAAGGTTCAGATCTAACTTGTTCCCCAATACTACAGACAGCACTTCCCCCTCCCACCTTGTGCTCTCCATCGTGCACATGGATCTAGCGCCAATAGTGCCAGCAGCTCACTTACTTTTGCCGGGCTCCTCTCTGTCTTCTTTCCTGTCGACGTCTCTTGGTCAACTCTTGTTCTCTTCCGACCGTATTAAATTGATTGGTATTAGGGCATCCGAGGCCTCGGGAGTCTTTTCCTTTCCCGCCTTCATTGGCCCTTTTCTCATCTTTCCTGATCCCTCATTCTTCATGGGATCAGCCTTCTTTTCATTATAGTTCCTTTTCTCTTTAAGATTCCCGCCCTGCTTTTATGAACTGGCTCCCGGTGTCTCTAAATTACATTTTGTGTTTTCTTTTTTAACTCTACCACATTTTGTAAGTTTTTTCAATCTACATTGTACTTTGTAAGTATTTTCAATCTCAATTGCATCTTGTAAGCATTTTCAAATTGAATTGCATTTTGTAAGTATTTTGAATTTCAATTGCACTTTGCGAGTATTTTGAATCTGAACCGGCCTTTTTCAATCTCACTTGCATTGTGTATTTTCAATTCCACTTGCATTTTGGAAGTATTTTGAACCTCAATTGCATTTTGTAAGTATTTTGAACCTCAATTGCATTTTGTAAATATTTTGAATTTCAATTGCATTTTGTTGAGTGTTTTGAATCTACATTGCATTTTGTAGGTAATTTGAACCTCAACTAGATTTGGTGCATATTTTTCAATCTAAATTCCTTTTATGAGTATTTTCCTTCTAAATTACCTTTACATATAAGTATTTCCATTCTTCATTCTGTGCGACATTTTAATCCGAGTTCCATTTTGTAAGTATTTTCAGTCCAGCTTGATTTTCGTTATGGTTTCCATTTCATTGTCATTTTCGCTATCACCCAGACCATTAGGGGCCAATAACCCAGATGTTAGGCCCCTTAAAACAACAATTATCATCATCATCAGCCAGCAGCTCAGGGCCATAGTTCGAATTGCTGTGCTATAGAACAGTTGCTAATCTAGAATGTTATCTTTTATCTTAAGTCGTGTTTCCCTTGCCCTGATTTATGATTGTGCATTTGTGAGCTATGACTTTTGCCAGTATTTCTGGACTCATTAATTACATTTAGGATATAGAAATCACATGCTGATGATATTAAAAATTTAATGGTTAGATGATGTAAAGTATTGAATTTCAGTTGTTAAAAGCAGACATTTAAAGCAAGTACTACCCTACCAGGGAATTGTTACCGCTAGACGGAGAGCGCAGCTGTTGTGTATACATTACGTCACTTCGCCTCGTTAAGGCTGCAGCGAGCAGCTTGCGGGGCAAGAGGGGAACTCATGTACAGTCATACAATGAGAACACACCGCATAATGCACGACACAGCATCAATCATGCATACAAATGACACGCAATGAGGTTTCGCTGGCGACAACTGCACGTCTATCGCAGGCGTGTGGCTGGGCGGAGCGCATTAGTTCCACCAACGGTAACAATTCGCTGGTAGGGTAGTACTTTGCTTAATTGTGCATGGTTATTGAACAAATCTTCCTTTATATCTGTCAATTTCAATATATATATTACAGTATCTCTATAAATAAAGTAAACTTTCTGTCTGAACATTTGGAATTTTTGGCTCAAACTTTGTATTTATCCCTAATATACCATCAGTTAGAATTTTGTCTGTTTATCTGTTATGGATTAGCATCAAAACTTACTGGGAAAATCACATGAAAACTAGGCTACAAATTACTTAGTATAAGTGCCTCATGGGGAGGGGGTGAATTCTTGGAAACTGTAATCACAAAATGTCTCCGTTAACATTAGTCTTATGGTGATATTTAACATAACAAATATTGTAAGCAACATAATGTTCAATCTTTTATATCTCTTGCTATTTTATCATACAACACTTAAGCCTCTAAGGGAGGCAATTATGATTTAAAATTTTTGTCCTCTTTTTGTTTATTTTTTTTATACGAAGTGAGACAAACCAATTTTAAGTCTTGTCTTTGTGAGAAATAGGGTGACTGCACCTATGGTTGATCGGTTACCAGTGGATGAACAGCATCAATTTAGGTCAAGTTGATAAGGCTTTGTAGGAAGGCAAACCTGAACATGAAACGGGCCAAGATGCCGTAAGACTGTTAAACTACAGCTGATGTCGTGCGGCATCTTGGTACAAGGCTAGTTTCATGTTCAGGTTTAACTTCCTACTGAACCTTATCAACTTTACCTAATTTGATACTGTTCATCCACTGGTAAACGTTCAACCATAGGTGCAGTCACCCTAATTTGATTTAGTTTTAAAAGGTGCGTTCAAAAAGTAACGAGCCGGAGGCATAATTACAGAAACCAGTACCTGTATGTTAGAAGTATTGGCCCTGGCTGTTGAGGCACTTGTCTCACTGTGACACGAGGCGGTGAATGGCTGTCTCATAAAATTCCTTGGGCTGCGATGTGAACCAGTTCCGCACGTACAGCTGGAGGTCGGCGTCCGAGGTGAATCGTTGGCCCCGCAGAGCCCTTTTCAGGGGACCAAACATGGCGTAATCACAGGGAGAGAGGTCCGGACTGTATGGAGGGTGGCTGAGAACCTCTCATTTAATTTCCTGCAGGAGTGCTGCGACTGTGTTGGCCGTATGAGGTCGTGCATTGTTGTGGAGCGACCACGGCGGCTATAGCGTTCACTGTCACTCGGCGGTCCTAGGTAATGAGTGCATCAACCAGCTGGAAATTGTCATCGGTAATGCAGGGGGGTGCCCCAGACCGGGCATTATCGGCTAACGACAGCCGTCCTTCCCTGAAGCGCTTGTGCCACGCCTTGACCCTTGCAAGGGACATGCAGTGTTCGCCGTACACTTGTGACATTCGCGATTAATATCCATTCCCCCTATTCCTTCCGCTGTCAGAAACCGAACAACACCTCTTTGCTCTTCAGTTGACGCCTCCATGTCACTGTTTGCAATGCTACTGGCAGCATTGGACGATTGATGCATGCTGCTGGCTTTGTATCGTCATGTGACGTGCACGCGTGCCCTCTAGCGACGGGCTGTGACCTTCCACGCTCTGGTCGGAACCACAACTCGTTAAACACACCACGATTAGCCGATGTCGTCACCGGTTTGCGCATTCCAGTCTCCAAATGGTTACTTTTTGAACGCACCTTATATATTGACGTTTGTGGACGAAATTCGAGATGTTATTTTGAGTCAGATTTTATACTCTCTGTGTGATCTTTTGCATGCGAGAGTTTGGATTTATAAGCCATGTTTAGAGGTATAATGCTTACATTCCTTAGTTTATATGTAAAAGGAAAAAGTATATAAAACTGCAGTAAGACCAGCATTGCTGTGTGGCTCTGAAACATGGCCAGTACGAAAACACACAGTAACAGGCTGGACATAACAGAAATAAAAATGCTCAGGTGGGTGACTGGAGTAACTAAACGTGATAGAATAAAAAATAGCAAAATAAGAGAAACATTGAAGGTTGTGGAAATATCTAAGAGGTACACGAAAATAAACTTCAGTGGTATGGACATGTGAGAAGAAGAGAGAAATCCTATGTGGGAAGGAGGATGCTAGCCATGCAAATACAGGGAGTGAGAATGCGAGGCAGACCTAAACGACGGTGGATGGATTGTGTGCAGGAGGACCTCGGGGAAAAGCAGTTGTCGGAAAATGATGTGCATGACCGGGCTAAGTGGAGGAGAGCTGTCAGAAACATCGACCCCACATAGGAGTGGGAATAATGTATAGAGAAAGAAGAAGATATGACCCTTTATCTTTTAAATTTTAATTATCGACAACAAAGCAATTCATATTGGCAGTTTTAACCTGATTATTGTCTATTTGTTTTTAAGGCTGTAATATCTAACAGAAGAACTAGCGTATTTCTATCAGCTTAAAGAGTGGTTAACATATTCTCTACAAATATACCACAACTGATCCGTCATTCATTCATTTATTTGCAATGGGGGGTGTGTCCCCCGTTGGCAAATTGGATATACATAACAAATACATAATTATACAAACAATACATAATTATACATAACAATTCAATAACAATTATACAACAATTAAACTGGAGTATTTACACAAATAGTCAGTCTTTTCTTAAACACACCTATATGTTTGGGAAAAGGCTCTAAGACTGCGGCAGGTAGAGAGTTCCAGTTATCAATGGCACGGTTTACAAAAGAATATTTACCATAATTTGTACGCTGTGGTCGGCCCTTAACTTTGAAAGGATGATCGCTCCTACCCATGTAAGTGGGCTTTCCCAATCGTTTGCTAAGCTCACCCCATGCTGGTTGATTTGTATACGTGTTGTACATAGCGCAGAGTCTAGATTTCATCCTCCTAGCCTCCAGTGATTCCCACCCAAGTTTCTTTAACATACGGCTCACACTGCTCCTGGGATTAAAGTCACTGAGCACAAATCTAGCGGCCTTTCTTTGTACCATTTCCAACTCATAGATGAGCCCTACTTGATATGGATCCCAAACCGCGGAGGCATATTCCAGAATAGGTCTTACAAGTGACAAATAGCCTAATTCTTTAGCAGAGGTACTGCTTCCTTTTAATACCCTCATTACAAAGTGCAGGGATTTGTAAGCTTTTGAAACTACACATCCTACATGACTACTCCATTTCATATCATTCCTTACGTGAACGCCCAAATATTTGCAAGAATCTTCTTCTACAAGTATTTCCGAGCCAATGTTATATTGAAAATCCTGCCTTCGCACTTTCCCTATTTTTAAGAGACTACATTTTCTTGTGTTTATTTTCATTTTATTTACAATCGCCCACTTATAGACCAGGTTCAGGTCCTCTTGCAGCACTGCATTGTCTTGTGAGTCATGTATCTTTCGATATATTACACAATCATCCGCAAACAATCGACAGTCACTGCGAATTCCATTTGGTAAGTCATTTATAAACGCCAAAAACAACAAAGTTCCGATTACGCTGCCCTGAGGGATACCCGACGTTACGGTAATTTCATCCGAGAATATGCCTTCGACTTTCACTTTCTGGGAACGACCCGTCAAAAATTCTTGGATCCATAAAATTACTCTTCTATCAATCTTCGTCGAAGCTAATTTATGGAGTAGCATGTCATGCGGCACGACATCAAATGCCTTCGCAAAATCTATAACCACGGCGTCGACTGAAACTCCATGGTCTAACGATTCGCTAAAGTCTTGAAAAAGTGATAGCATCTGACTCTCGCATGAGTAACCTTTCCGAAATCCATGCTGCCTATCATTAAACCATGATAATGTTTCCCACTGTTCCCTCAAGTAGTCGCAAATGAGATGCTCCATCTGCTTACAAACGATGGACGTAAGGCTAACCGGCCTGTAGTTGCCCAATTCAAGTCTGCTCCCTCCCTTAAATATTGGGACTACTGTAGCTCTTTTCCAGTCATCTGGGATTTGCGAATTGTTTATGGACACATTAAATATCACCTCCAAGTATCGTGCCACGGCCCTACCTCCTAATTTAAGTACTTCACTAACAATATTATCAGGACCCTTTGATACATTGAAACGCAGTTTTTGTATTAGCTTTACAATTGCTGACTGGTTTATTTGGAACAGAGGGGCCCCTGATTCGTCGTTAAGGTCCAACACACAGCTATTGGATTTATTGAACACACTACCGTAAAAGACATTTAATTCATTAGCAATGGCCTGTTTCTCAGTAATTAATTTACCGTCACCGGACATTATCATCGACAAATTATTTGAATTTCCCTTTCTTCTCCTAACATAACTGTAAAAAATTTTCCACCCACCCCCTCCCGAACCAAGTAAACCTTGCATATAACTGTCATGAGCAGCCCTCTTTTTTAAGACGAGCTCTCTTGATAAGGACTTAAATTTCAACATATACTTGTCACTATCATGTCTCTTATTGTATAATTTCCTAATTTTCCTTTTTAGTCTCCTAATTTCTCGTGTGTAATACTCAGGGTCTGGGTTTTGTTTCAGCAATTTAAATGGGACAAATTTATCAACAGCGCTATTTAAAATTTTCAAAAAGTTAGTCCACAGGATATTAATGTGATTTCCTTCCGATGCCCATCCTACAAATAGCTCATTCAAATACCCCTGAAACTTGCCCTGATCCGCCCTGCGATACTGGAATATTATCTTTTTTGCTACATCAGAGTCTAATTTTGTAACGTCACCATATCTAATATTTAATTCAACCCCAGAATGGTCACTAATTCCTGGTACTTTCAGACAGTTAATATACAGCTCTACAGGCCTTACGAGATAAACATCTAAGGTATTATTGTCTCTAGTTGGGAAGTCAACTACTTGGGAAAATCCCCCCTCCCTTAAGAATTTATTTGCAGCGCTCTGAGCTTGACCACAGCTAGTTGACTCACCAGACCAGTCTACTTTGGGGAGGTTTAAATCTCCAGCAATTATTATGCTCTTTTTCATAGCATTACCCGTACAAGTTTTATCATACAGTGTTTCAAGGAGAGAAAAGTTATCTTTCGGTGCTCTATACGCCCCTATCACCTGAAGAGGGAATTTATTTCCTTTATCTGAAATTTGTACACATAACATTTCATGATCCATATCAGCCCACTTTAAGAAACTAGCTATATTTTTGCGCACACAAATAAATAGCCCACCACCTCGTTTCCCCCGATCCCTTCTGTACATTTCGTAGGTCCCTTGAATTATTTCGCTACTATTTATGTCCTCATATAACCAAGATTCAGTTGCAATGACAATGTCCGGAGAATACGTCTCTACAAGATTCCAAAATTCAATTAATTTATTTCCTAAACTCTGACAATTAACCTGCAGTAATCTTAGAGTCTTACCTCCGGAGCAAATATCTTGAAGTAGCTCCTTCTGTTCCCATCGGCTGGCAACCTCTGGACCTGCTCCTCCTCACAAAAGCCGGCACGAACCGATGACCCTGTCATGTAGGCTCCCTAGGTTGTAAGCGCCCCGTCGATTTAGATGCAGCCCGTCTCGGACGAAGTCACGGCCACCAATCCAGCAGTCAGCTTCTACGTACACTAATCCCAGTTGTGCACATACCCAGTCCATGCGGTCATTTACAGTCTTAACTCGCCTTAACGGAACATCTCCCCGCCGAACAATGCCACTCATTATAATTTTTGCATTTCTAAACTTGCTTTTAGCTTTTCTGCCTAGTTCGTAGAGCTCCCCCATGATGTAATCAGCTGTAGCCCTCTTCTTCAAATCGTTCGTCCCAACATGGAGCAACAACACTTTAACTTTTTCACAGTCCTCTATATTTGCTTCTTCCACTTGTTGGGCAAGCTGGTCAATTTTAATCCCCGGATAACACCGCACTTTCGCACCTGATTTCCTCGAGATATTCGCACTCCATCGTATCATAGAATCACCCATTATGATAACGTCATCCTCAGTTTGCTCCTGCACGCCCTCTTCCACACTGATCCCAGTAGAAAGCCGTTCAGTCACATCCTTCACCGTTTCTTCTGATTCACGAAGCTTAGCTCTAAGTTCCTGTATTATTTGATCCCTTGCTTTGATTTGCACCCTCAAACAGTCCGGCGTATCACATACTTTACAAAACCAATTTCCGACATCACAATCCTCCTTCTTGACCTTAATACAGCCGAAGTGAAACCATTTCTCACATAGCCCACACTCAACACCATTCTTCAATGTTTTACTGCACGTCGAACACTTTAAAACTGTCACTGGATCATTTGCCTGATTCACATTTGGAGTAACAGGCCCTGGATTCACTTCCACTCCACCAATAACTAGCAATGCAGCTATCACTAGGGCTATGAACCACAAGTTGCTAGGTCCCGTACGCACACACAAACACCGGAAATCCCGACTACCCTTCACATACCACAGTCCGATCCTCGCCCGATAACTCTCCAGAGAACAACCCATTCCAGCACACCTGAGAGCTTGGGAAAAACACGACCTTTCACTTTGACTGCCAACTGCCAACCAAACGGCGCTCACAACAGCTAGGATGTAATAAAGGTATCTCTTGAGAATAGTGTTCTTTTATTGAATTGTTTTGTTGAATCATCCCTCATACGAAGACCCGGCCAGTGGCTGGAAACTGTGCAAGATGATGATGATGACGACGAAGACTAACATTGAAGATACTGACAAGGAAAATAATCGACGTTCTACTCTCGGATCGTGATGAACCTCAGGAGAGGGATGATAGGTGAGATAATGTGCATTACTGACCTAAAATATGTATCAGCCCATATTAATACAAATGGCACCGGGTGAGTTAGCGATGGTCGTTACGGCATGACTGCTGGCAGTCGCTCCCATCCGGGAGGCGAGGAGGTTCGAATCCCCCCGCCGGCAACCTTGAAGATGGTCTTCTGTGGTTTCCCATCTTACTTCCAGGCAAATGCCGGGGTTGGTCCCTAACTATAGGCCACAGCCGCTACCTTTCAACTCCTCGTCCTTGCTTTCCAACTTTCCTCCTCAACGGTACTTGTAGCTCACCCATTGGGTGTCCGTCTCGAAGCAGCTACAAAACTGGTGACCTGAACATGTCCTCGGGCACTCCCGGCACTAAAAAAGCCATACGCTAATAATAAAAATAAAAAAATACAAATGGCAGCTTTTATGATGTAAAAATACAATGCAGGACAGTGAAAACACTACACACATAGAGGAGCATGAAATGAATACAAGCTGTTGGCTCTGCCGATCAAATGCCATAGCATAGAGACCTACAAAGCATACACAGTATGGTGCTACACATCTTGTGCAAAAGCAGAATGGCAGATAACTTTGCACACAGAGACGGTTTCCTCTTTGCTTCGTTGGACCCCATGTCTTTGTCTATCGTGATTTCGTGTACAGTCATCCCTCATTATATGCGTTCTCACTTTACACGTTTTCGCTTTAACAGGATTTTAAAAAATGTACATCTCCACTTAGTATAAAATAAAGTCCCCGATTCTTGGATGTCATGGGTAATCTTGAGAACCACTGGATGGATTTTGATGCGGTTTTCATCATTCTGTAAAGAATATCTCGAGGAAGGTTTGTGTAAATAATAATTTATTTATGATCATAGGAAGCCAAGCAGCAACGATTTCAGTGAAAAAGTCAAAACAAAAACCTGGTGTCCTTGCGCTTTTTAAGCTTACGCTGGGCAAACCGTTAAAAATATCTATATACTATGAGTGTAAGAATTGTTCAGCATGAAAAGTTCTACAAAAAAGGCCGGGAGTGCATATCGCCTTCAGGGTGTCTACTGGAAGTATGAAGTAAAAATTAGTTACTTTTTAGTTACCTTTAGCTACTTTTTAGCTAGCTCTTATTTCACGACGTCTCTGGGATTTACAAGCATAGGAGCTCATCGTGCGCACGGCCCTGATTTAATTCCCATTTCTGCCATAGAGAATTTCAACTGTGGTATGAGGAGATGCAGCTGATAAAATGTAAACCAAGCATTGCTCTGACAAATAACATCTCATTCATTCATGAGTATGTAACAGTAGATTAGCAAGGAGCTGGCAAGCAGCGACGTAAGCCAACAAATTCTGAACAGGCTGAATATTGATCACAGACCTACATTTCTTAATCAATAACAGATAGGAAAAGAAAATGTTATTACTCATCTTCCAACATATGCAGTGTGTAAATCTGGATCAAAGTTTCACTCAAAACAGACCTAGTTTATGCAGTGGCGGATCCAGAGGGGGGCGCCAGGGGCAAGTGCCCCCCCCCCCCGAAAAACCAGTTGTCTGCTACATTGATATTGCAGATAAAAATGATTGTCTCTCCAAACTGCACTGCAAGTAAAATCTTTGCTGTATTGCCTGCATTCATGAATGTGGTCAATGTTTGTTATCAAATAGTATGTAATGGCAACACTGTTAATATAATCGCTACACCGACAGTGTTGCAAGTGCAGAGAGATCTTTTAGCAGCCTGCAACTTGTTAAATCATGGCTACGAACGCGAATGACAGAGGAAAGGTTGAATGGCTTGTGTCTGTAATTTGTTCACCGTGATATAAATGTTGACGTTGAAAAAGTTCTAGAACGTTTCTCTAAAGGGGGTAAACGAATGATCGCCTGGATTTAATTTTGTAATAGGCATGTATTTTTGAGGAAAGCAATGGCAAACTACCTCACTCCTCTTCTTGCCTAGAACGCCTCAATATAGCGCTGCCTTGGGTTTTTGTGGGTATCTACTCATATAACGTAACGGCGGTGCTTTTTGAGGATCCAACCAGCCTTCGGGCTGACTACCTAACAGACAGACAGTCGCCAAATAGAATCCCAATCAGTATTCAATACAATTGTTTTTTGTATTTATATTTATGCGACTTGTAGTGACTCAGTGACTGACAATGTTGGTACTATGTACATATCTCGTAACATTTGTGTAGTAGACTTGTACATTGTCTTCAGATAGTCACTATGATTGCAAATGTTTTAATACATATTTGACTGTGTAATGTGCATTAAAATGTGGAAATGTACATATTCTGTAGAATTGGAAAGTTTTTTTTTACATAATGACAAGAATGTCAAACAGAGATTGGGACAAGAAGCAACAAAGGCCATGCTGTTTGCAGATGATATAGTTATATGGGGTGAGGATGAAAAGGATGTACAAAAACAACTAAATGTATGGAACCAAGAGATAGAGAAATTTGGGATGAAAGTAAGCACAAAGAAGAGCAAGATAATGGTAATGTCAAGAGGAAGGAAGAAAGGAAGAGGAAAGATAGAATTGAATGGCAAAATTTAGAAGTCGTTAAAAGTTTCAAGTATTTGGGAAGTGTGATCGCAGAAGATGGAAAGATAACTGAGGAAATTGGAAAGAGAATACAACAAGCGAACAGTTTTTACCAGAGTGTAAGGGGTATTGTGTGGAACCGAGATGTCCCAAAGAAATGCAAAAAAGTATTATATTCAACCTACTACAGACCCATACTAACATACGCAGCTGGAGCGTGGACTACTACAAAAAGAGAGGAGAGTAGAATACAAGCCGCAGAGATGAAATTCCTAAGATGTATAGAGGGCAAGACCAGAAGAGATAGAGTTAGAAATGAAGAGATTAGAGAAAGGACAGGAATATTGAAGCTGCAGGACAGGATAGAAACAACAAAGTTAAAGTGGTATGGACATATGATGAGAATGGGAGAGGAGAGAGTACCAAAGAAAACTTTCTGTGAAAAGATGACAGGGAAGAGACCACGAGGAAGGCCCCGGAAGAGATGGGCAGATACAGTGTGGGAGTGTGTAGAAAAGAAGGGAGGAAAACCCGAAGATGTACTAAAATCAGGAGAGGAGTGGTGGAGAGACAGGCAACGATGGAGGTCCTTAATTCACAACCCGACCCAGGAAGCTGGAAACGGGAAATGAAGATGATGATGATGACATTGACTTGACACTGAAACCAATAAACCATTTTAATATAATGAATTTCTTGTAGAATTATACAATCTGGTGGTTGGATATTATGTGTAGTGTGTGTAGATTAAATACAAATTTAGTAAGTTTATCACATATTTTCTGTGGCTACTCTGAAATCCTAGAGTGCCTCCTCCGAGGTGTACCTCTGGATCCGCCACTGAGTTTACGTTATATAAGCAATAGCTAGTAAGGAAAGTCCATATTGATCAAATGAAGTTTTCATTGAGGCAGATAAAAATGAAAACACACTGCAAGGAATCATTAACACAATAAATAGGATTTCCTGGATTATTTGAGTTCAGGTCTTGTGTCTAACATAATTTTTATAAGGGTTGAACCATTGAACTTACATGCTAAAATATCTCTGTAAGCTACTGTCCTCGACACTTGATAGTAACAATAAAATTTAAATGCAAAATTAAACATATTGATTCACCTATCAGTTAAATCTAGACTGCCCAATGTTGTATCCGATGGGAAGGAAAAGCTACATTTCAGTACAGCACATTCAAAGAGAATGGTAAAAGGCGGGAAAATAAGACATTTCAACTTAACTTTTTACATTACAATAGCCTAATGAGTTATTGTGACTAGGGGCAGATGACCTCGAAGTTCTGCCCCTTAAAACAACAATAACTAGATATTGTGACTGTATTCAATTAACAATGTCATAACAGCAATTGTTCCCCCCCAAAGCAACATATAGCCTACCATTCAAAGAGAATGGTAAAAGGCGGGAAAATAAGACATTTCAACTTAACATTTTACATTACAATAGCCTAATGAGTTATTGTGACTAGGGGCAGATGACCTCGTAGTTCTGCCCCTTAAAACAACAATAACTAGTTATTGTGACTGTATTCAATTAACAATGTCATAACAGCAATTGTTCCCCCCCAAAGCAACATATAGCCTACCGTATGTTGCGAGTGTACTTTTCTCAACCTGTAAGGCATGTTTTTCCCCCTTGGTTGCTAATGGTGTAATATTGGGCCCGGATGTTGATGACCTTAAAATTATTGATAAATGACTTATAAAATGCCCTTAAAATTCTCTTAAAATGACCTCATTTAAAAAAAAAATTACCTAAAAATAATCATTAAAAAATGTACCTAAAAATGAACAATTTCATGATTGTCTTGTACAAATAATGGTTCGAATAACAAACATTCTTAGTAGAATTAGTGTATTACTAATTAACTATTAATCAATAGATTAACAAAACGTCATTTTCATTTCTACTACAAAGTGAAAAAATATATTGCTAACTAAACATACCTTAGTTAGGGTTGCAATACACCACCATCGTCATCCTCAAGTTATCAAAGGTGAAGGAATGGCGGTTGTCAGCTAATACCGTTTTATATTTCGAGAAACTTCTCTCCACTTCCACTGATGTAATAGGAGCATATTTGAAAAACACTATGTCACTGGCTGTTAAATCCTCTTCAAAAATGTCAATTCTGAAGTCTTCTCCCGACAAAATACTGGCTATTTGACACACTGGCTGATACCCTTTATTCTTGTCCAATACAAATCTTATTTTCTGTCAGACTGTGTCCCCAATCTCACACTTTCTTCTAAGCAGGTTATGGTTTCTGGCAAAAATGAAAAATTTGTTTTTATGCAAGCCAATTTACCTTCCATTTGAGGATCAGAAAACAGGTCCTGTGCACTCCCAATATTAGCCTTAGCATCTGTCCTATCAAAGCCATTCACTACTTCTCTATCTGAAAATTGTCACAATAGGTTTTTTTTTTTAGCGTATAGCTTTCAGTGCCGGGAGTGTCCGAGGACATGTTCGGCTCGCCAGTTTTGTAGCTGCTTCGAGACGGACACCCAATGGGTGAGCTACAAGTACCGTTGGGGAGGAATGTTGGATGGGAGGGTCGAGGAGTTGGAAGGTAGCGGCTGTGGCCTATAGTTAAGGACCAACCCCGGCATTTGCCTGGAAGGAAGATGGGAAACCACAGAAGACCATCTTCAAGGTTGCCGGCGGGGGGATTCGAACCTCCTCGCCTCCCGGATGTGAGCGACTGCCAACAGTCATGCCGCAACGACCTCGGCTAACTCACCCGGTTGTCACAATAGTATATGCATGCATTCAACCAGGTACCCAACAGTGTTAAAACTGGTGCGGGGGGTAAAGCAACATCAAGGGGCCTTGTCTTTGAAATACTTAGTGCGGGATGGTGCTTTGACAAAGACTTACTTTACTGTGGAAACTAGTCTATCTACTTCTGAACATTTTATCGGACCTCTTCTGCAATTCGATGAAAAGCATGAGCCAGACAAGTAAAATGCTTCAATTGATTTTGCTGCCTTTACCATGTAAGGTGCTGCATCTGTTAGGAAGAGGAGCACATTCTCATGTTGTATTCCCCTAGGCCATATTAAACACATGGATTTATCGAAAAGTTTGCATATCTGAGTGTGGTTAACCGCTTCCAAAACCTGCGAGGTCAGCAGAAAAGTTTGCCAGGGACTGTTTGTTTCTAGAATCCCTATCACTACATTTCCTACATAACGTCCCTCTGAATCTGTAGTCTCGTCAATTGATATGTAATTTTTTTCCCATTCACGTATTCGGTTTAACGTGTCTTCGTAACATTTTGATAGGTAGTTTTTACGCAATGTTGATTCGTCCGGAATAGTATGACCAGTGTGGCATTCAAGGAAATCACTTAATTAAGGATTGATTAGTTTTTCTAGTGGAATATTAGCACTAACAAACACTTCACATAATTCTTTATAAAAGGAAGATGACTTGTTATTTGATGTCGAAGCAGTTTCCTTTAACAGTAATTGAGACACTTTCCTTTTTTCCACATTTTCAAGACCTTGCAAATGTTTATCGCGCCCGACATGTTGTACGGTGAACCGTTTATCTGCAGAGACTTGAATTTCGCACACTTTACAGAAAAAAATAGTTCCAAAGTTGACAATATGTTTTCACCGAAATCTGACACATACTGTTTTAAATGGCTTGCAGTTGACTGCTTTTGTTTAGGCATTTCAATTGCACTGCACACAAAACGTCACACACCTTTAAAGTCCTCTAGTTGCCGGGTAAGTGAGTGAATGATCAGAGGCCAAAGCCGGCCAGAGCTGCGTCAGATCTGTCAACACTTCTAATAAAGATAAACTCGACAAAAACCACATGGCGCTGAGGGGATTACCCCATTTCTTTTCTCAGACTGACGCAATACTCACGTGTACGTGAAGAGATCGGTGACGCCAACTGTACACACAAATCCATTGTGAAGAAAAATTATCAGCTGCGTAGATAAGAAACGGGTAATGAAGACAGATGACCACTGCATAACTACAGTATATGGGTGTCCAAGAATGTTAACGCTGACATGTTTAGAAATACAGATACTAAAACCATAACTTTAAAATGAGCATTTAAGCATATTCAATAAAAACAAGAAGACCTATAAACGTATAACACAAGAAAAATGACCTAAATGTTAGAAAATGACTTTATTCTGGAAAATATAGGAAAAATGCATTTTGATTACTTTTAAAAACCACATACATCTAACATATTTACTGTAGAATATACTTAATTACCACTAAGCATCGTCTCCGAATACTCAGAAAAAAGATGACATAATCCGGGCCCTAATCATGAGCAATATTGGGGACCCTTTTTAATTCTCATAAACAAAGATCTCGGTTAGATGGGGCAGGAAGCACCATATCCCTCGTTGAACATGGCCTTTGTGCGCAAGCGGCAAATATTACATATTTCTTTAATAATTTAAAAATATACCCTAACATATATTTTCCTCTTAAAGACACTCTGCAAATCTACATGCCAAGAACTTTCGTTAGAATGCCTTATGAAGCCAATCGGTTAAGCCGTTTTCTCAATCTAGCAGTGACAAAAAACACATAAGTGTTTTAAGTACATAGACATTTTTTCTTTTCAATTTATTTAGGTAGAATTTTCTTATAGTAGTTTTTATTTATTAATAAACTTGCGAGTACGGTTTGATATGCTCGTCCTTTTTCTAGAAATTCTGTCTTGTATTTGCCGTAGTTAGTAAGATGATGTACTATGGATAGGCGCCCAGCTTCACCCATAGTTAGATTCAGGAATCTCATGTCCGAGCTTTATTTAAGTTTTAATTTGTTAGAATATGTCCATAGTACAACATTGATTTCCATCTTTATAAATGTCCAAAATGAGCTGCTTGTCAGCGATTTGCTGTGGTTGTTTTGCCGGGGACCTCAGTGCCTTTGCAATCCTCCTTCCACCTGTGGAATGAGAAGTACCGAGTAGGCTCGGACTCATTTACGGGTACAATAGAAACCTCTCACCATTTCCATCTCCAGTAGTAACTCAGCCCTGGTATCACTGCAGCTGGGAGTCTCTCACATTAGTTTAATAGGACAAGAAGGAAGCAATACATTTCTTACTGTTATAGCATCAGAATTTATTTTACACATTTATAATTTATACATTGCAAAATTGAGATAAAAATGTATCTAAGAAAGGAAGTTCAGTGTTTCTCAATCCTTCTTTACAACTAAATATATGTATATCAACTGTACAAGTTACCTTAAAAGATAATTCTATTCTGAACTAATGAGAAATATTAGCCCATGTTTGGCAGGCACTAAGTGATTTTCTGTACATCATGACTAACTGGTATTATTACTAATATTTTAGTTTTATTGCAATGGCACCAGCAGAATATTTGGAGTCATCATTTAAAGCGTTCAATTATATCCAAGATTCCTAATTGAGAAACACATATTTACATATGTTATCAAGAGACAGATAAATATGCCTAGTCAACAGTTATGTTTATGTTGGGCTTAACAGTATAAAACAATGTCTTAAAAATACAACTAAAATTGACAGCTTATCACTTATTTTCATATTTATAAATTAATTAATACCCAACAGCACATATAAATAATCAACAGTGCACTTTGAGACTAAGACAATATTAAAGCATTCACAACCTTGTCTCAAAATGTTTCTAATGTACTGATACAGTTAAACTAATTATTTGTACAACCTGGAATTATCATTTTCTAAGAATTAGATGAAGCAGGCCTCTGTATAGGCCCAGCCTTAGCAGCAGTGTTCACTGTGACACATGCAGAGTTTCCGTGTCAACGGTCAGACCTGGAAGGGCTGACACAGATAAATTGAGAAGCTGACTGCTGAACAGTATGGTTTCTCAGCCCACATTCAGGTTCCATTTGGATCAGCCATCTGGAATTCATCTCATGACAGAACAGCAGACTTAAATGAACTCTGAAAAATCATAACTGACCAGCTCAGTAGACTTGCCAGTTTGAGCAGCAAAGATTATTTTTTGACCAAGAAGTGTAATGGGACTAAAAGCACAGTACTGTCAGCATCTTACCGCATTTCATTGTATTTAGTTATTGTCCTAGTGAGGCATGCTGTTGCCTTTTTTGATAATTTTCTTTTCTCTTTGTATAGAACTCAGTCCGTGAAAATGCTATTAGGGTAAGCAACCAGATTTTGAGGTGCGTGTGTTTCCTGATAAATTCAACTTTCCAGTTGTGTAGTACGGTACATAATACGGTTCTTCTGGGCTGGATAGTTGCGTAGTATGTGTACATTACTCCTGTTGTTGGGTAAAGTGCGGGAGAGTAACGGTTGTTAATTGGTAAAGCCCGGAAGTTCAGGCATTTATTAAAAGTGAAAATAGAGAGCAATCTGACTCATTAAAAAAAAAAGTGTTTTTAAAATACTCAATCATTTCATTATCAGTTAATTAACCTACTTACTGTCCTTGGTTATAAGCAACAACAAGATGCTTTTTCAAGATATCAACTGTTATAGACAGCCAAAGAGAGACTGTTTTTCATCATGGAAAAGGAACGTTCTACTTCCACCGAAGTGATTGGCACAAATTAAAAATAAGCTATTTCAAAAGGATTCGTGCCAGTTGAAACAGAACTTTCACCTATCATGACATCACGAATGTCCATAATTTTTCTATGTATTAACATTCAAAGCAAGTTTACACTTTTCATTAACACTGCTTCCTTTCATTCCTGGTGCTTGCATCAGTTGATTTGCTGCATCTTCGAAGATCGCCATGGATGACACCAGTGTATCACCTTACTTCTCCAACCTCAAGATTGATTCCGGTAGCACACTATAATATGTTGTTATACAGAGTGGTTCACCAGCCCCTTATTATTTAGTTTAAAGAAACCCAATTAAGATTATAATTCTCCTGATGGTCGATATTGCTCTGCACACTGCCTGTGTGACAGCAATGTAAACTGAGCCATGGGCCTAGCAAAGGAAAAACTATTGTAATCACTTCCACGCCAAATACTAAGGACCATTCTACTAACATGTGATTTATTGCTCCTTGAAGAACACACATACAAGTAATACAATCGAGGTTACGCCATGTGATCTGCAATAGTAGAATGTTAAATGAACACTATAAACCAGGCTGTTCCAGCCGAGTAACTCGCCCGTGAGCAGTGGAGTACTCGCCGCCTTACGTGAGTAAACCTGCAACATGCAATACAGCTCTGCTGTGGGGGGGCTGCTGTCACTTCGCGGTGGATACATCGTGACTGGCAGCAAGCGCATGGTCTTGTGCTATATCCTTCGCCCAGTGACGTATTGGCTCTCACCCCCATTCCCTCTTCAACCTTGCTCCGAGTATCACTGCTGAGTACTCGCGTGTACGCGTACTCAAACTCATGGATTTGGAACAGCCTGCTATAAACCATATGCAGACTTTGACACGCATACTAACGTTCGAGGTGGAACAGCCTAGGTAACTAGTACTCGAGTAGCGCGCAATGTGTACATCGTCTCTGTGGCGGTTAAAGTCCGATCTGACGTGGTATGCGAGACCGAGCAGAATAGTGCTTCGAATCCAGTCGTAGGCAAATGTTTTTGAACGACAGCCCGTGCTCCATTTTAGTGGTGATATAATAACAAGCCACACTTACAAAGTCACATTACGACATTTATTCACTTACGATGTATTCCTGTGCAGAGTACGATGAATTTTGCTAATTTATGCTCATAGATAGTGAGAACTTTTGCGTTGAACACTAGGCTTTCTTTATCTAAAACGTTCTTACCGGTTCAAATGCGATTTTAGTCGTGGGGCATTAGAAATATTAATGTTCACGTTCAAGGATAAAATTCATTTTCTTTTCTTCTGTTATGATGGATTTCAAACGTGCAGGTGTTCGCTTAACCCAGGGCCACCTCGATCGCATCATCCAGCCACGTACGTTTCCACTGCATTATGGGTAGTGGAAACATTACGTTATGGAGCTATGAGAATTAGGAATATTGTAATGTTCCCGCAGTTATGGGCTGTTCTCAATGCAACTGCCGTGCACTCTTAACACTCAAACTGTCATATCATTGGCATTTGTAGACTAATCAGTGAGGTGTTTACACTGGTACGGTATGATTAATACACCCCCATCCACAAATTGGTATCGCTTTCAAGCTGAAAATCAGAGTTTTAAGTAGCTACCATTGGCTGGAAATTACCCAGTGAAAGGTTTCGCAAGTGTATTTTCACCATCGTAGCCAATTTTAGGAAAATAATTGCCTCAAAGAACGAGTTGCAAGGTGGAGAAGAAGGTTCAAAGTTTTCTTTAATCCAAATTCCACGTCAGTAGGACTAATAGTTCTTGAGTCATGAGCCAATGCACAGGAGATTTCATTTTGCTGTCCTCAGCGGAGTCAATATTTGAGGTTTCTTTTTAAACTTTAGGGGCATGGACATCGTGATCATCACATTCTTGTGTGTGTTTAAATTTGTCTAATAACCTATGTTATTACAGTTCCCGTAGTAATTTGTGTATTTGTAACTGAAGGTAGGAGTGTAAAGGAGGTGGCAGTGGTCCCAAATTTCAAACCATCACAGCATTTTATCTGGAGTCGATGTGGGATACTTAGGTTGGTCTTGAGTAGATGATCAAGATTTGAAAATCAATTCCACATGCATGCCAACACACTTTATTTTGTTTGTATAAAAATAATCCTACCTGAAAATTCATTCAGCAGACGCTCATTCAGTTAGTACGAGGGTACTAACTATTTTTCTTCTCGCGAACAGGAGACAACACGGAAAATCTACGATATGCATTTGGAAACGTACGGCATGTACTTGCGTAGGATGCCACTAGATGGTGTATATAAACAACAGTGTGGGTCTGAGCATGCCCCCAATTTCAGTGTGTGAGTGAGAGCATCACACACTGCTGCCATCGTTCAGCGTCGCTTACAACGGTGGGAATGGGAGGTTCTTCCACCCCCGCCTTATTCGCCTGATCTGAGCCCATGTGACTATGCTCTAATCCCCAAAGTCAAGAAGCCTCTACGTTTGCTAACAAAGAAGACATTGTAACAGCATTTCGTTAGCGACACACATGCAGCGAATGGTATTCACTGCCTGCCCCACCGCAGGCAACGCACAGTAGACACCTTGGGTAATCATTTCGTAGATCTGTAACTAGTGGAGACCTGTCCTTTGTACGTAGTCTTGTGTATTTGCTGTCTATACCATAATAAAACAATGTTTACCAATGGTCTGTGTTCTGTCACTTACCTACGAGCATCTCCTGATGTCAGAATTTATCTTCAGGCACTATGCATACGTACATGCCCAATGTTTCCAAATGCATATCTCAGATTTTCCGTGTTGTCTCCTGTTCGTGAAAGAAAAAGTAGTTGCCATGACTAATTATGACCCGACCACCTTGATAATTTCAGTTTATCTCTTACCATATCTTTAGAAAGAAAAGTCGTGTTAACAATCGAATGAACTCGATACGATACGGTTTTCCTCATTAGTAGATGAATTATTACTGTTTTATAATTGTCGAACGTAAGAATGAGGAATGGTTTACATCCCGAAGTTACAGAGTGTTTTGACGCGACGCATGCGGTGGCCTGAGAGTCTGATTTTTCCCTTTAAACCAAGGTGGTCAACATTTAGAACACTTGCTACTCTGAAGATGCAGGGTACCTTGCTTTCGTTTTAGATATCAATATGTCGTCTTCCAACCTGGCTACGTACCATCGGATAAAATGGTCCTTTTCAGGACAAATAAAAAATCACTCATTGGAACAGGCACATAAGCGGCCATAGTACATCCACTGTCAACGGCATTAAGCGAAAAAACATGTACCAGCCTGGGGATCGAACCTGCTGCCAGGCAGTTTGCCTGACGCAACAGCAGGAATGCATGATGTAGCCACCTTTTTATGTTTCTTTTTTTACTTGTTCCTGATCATTTGTTTCCAGTGTTTGGTTTCTTTGCACATGAAGACGTCACAAACACCCAGTCCCCGAACCAGATGAAATTAACCACAGAAGATTAAATTCCCTATGGACTGGCCGGGAATCGAACCCGGGACCTTTCGGGCTAAAGCCTAGCACGCTAACCTATTAGCCAAGGAGCCAGACTTTCCACCTTAGCTACTGATAGCCATAGCGAATTGCTGGCACGTATTGAATCTATTCGTAGCCCCCATAGACACCTGTCCAAACGTAAGGTGGTATTATTCTGAGCTGTGATCGTTTAAAGCATTCATTATAGTTGAGGTCATTGAAATAACACTACCGCTAATGATTTCTACTACACTGCTCAAAAAAATTAGAGGGACAGGAAATTGATCACGTGTACCATGTACGTAGTCCGTGATTATGACATATACTGTTGCTCGTATTCTTCGGACATGTTTTAAGAATGCGAGGACACCTCTACATGTCGGTGGAAAGCCATGGCTTTGTGATAGTAGACACATGTATCGTGCTATGCCGCACAGTGAAATGGACGAGCAATGTTGCACTCGGTCCTCGAGTGCGTATAAGTGAAGAGTACCATACTATCCGCTTGGTGTACATTGCATTAGGCGAAACGAAAGATCTGCATGAGTCAGAACGTGTTCGGGCAGTGACATTACTGCAGTAAGGTTGGACTATTCGTGCAGTGTCTACAGAGCTTATTGTGGCTTCATCTGTTGTTGAGAGGGTTTGAAATGATTTTGTGAAACTGCTTCATACACACGAAAGCCAGGGCAAGGGTGAAAACGAAAAACATCAACCAGAGACGACCGATATGTGGGGAATTGTTCTCTCCACCGGCGTTCGGTGACCGCCCGGGACCTACAAAATGATCTAAGAGCAGCAAGTGGTAGCAGTGTCGGTGACCAAATAATACGCAACAGACTCAGAGAGACAGGTTTAAGACCAAGACTTCCTCATCAGGTCCCACGATTAACTACTCGGCACAAGAGAGAGCGACTTCGATTTGCTGAGGACTATGGGAACTGGCAGGTGTGTCACTGGCGCAATGTGTTGTTTATGGACGAGTCCCGCTTTCGTCGAACACGGTACGACGGGTGTATACGTGTCTATCGTCGTCGTGGTGAATGTTATTATGAAGCAGCAGTCTACGAATGGGACAGCTTTGGCTGCGGCTCAGTCATGGTGTGGGGTGGCATCACAATTGATAGCCAATCGAACCTTCAGATAATCAGAGACCGACTTAATGCTCAGAGGTACATTAACCAGATTGTACTACGCCATGTTATGCCCATTACAGTTGTAATGGGTCCCCAGTTAATCCTACAACTCGACAATGCGAGAGCTAATTCAGCAGCAGCCACCATGGAAACTCTACAGGACTTCGCGATTCAAACATTCGACTGGCCTGCGTTGAGTCCTGACCTCAATCCCATTGAGCATTTATGGGATATGCTGGACAGACAACTTCGGGCCCGTCCTGTAGCACCTCAGACTCTGGAACATCTTGCAGAAGCTCTTATGGAGGAGTGGGACAAAATTCGACAAGAAACTGTTCGCAGACTTGTCAGGAGCATGCCACGAAGATGTGAGGCAGTTATGTGGGCACGTGAAGGGCCTAGCAGATATTGAACTCTTTCTTTTTGTGTGCTATGTGCATTCATGGAAGGACTTCCCACTTTGGTTGACGACATTGTGTTGCATTTCTGGTCCGAGCACCAACATGTGTGCTACGACGAGCACAGAGTATGTACATTTCCGTTAAAAAAAAAAAAAAAAAAAAGGTTTCATTTCCCAGATAACACGGTTGTTTCACTCCACCCATTCCTGACAAAATAATGCAGGTAATTCAAATGTTGTCCCTCTAATTTTTTTGAGCAGTGTATATTCGCGAGCATGAACTCGATGGTAAAGTTGTACTGAGGCCATAAAGGAGCAGGTAGTAATGTTTTTAGGCCGATTATGATATACGAGTTAGTTGGGTTGCCTTCCTACAAAACAATTAAGGGGCTGGTGAACCATTCTGTAAATGCCAAATCATTGCAGAGTGTTCATGGTAAAACAACTTTTTTACCTCGAGAACAGAAGCAACTTCGTCTTTTGATACAGCACCAAGTACCTTATGTATTTTGCCCAAATTGTTCCTGTAGTATATGGTGGCTGAGATCCATGTTCCCCATCTGGAGAGAACTGACTATGGAGGTCAAGTGAACTCTGGTGCCACGACTCTAAAAACTCGAATTCGCGAGTTTCTCGGTGTTTGAAACTAACTTATGCACATGAGGAAAGAAACTTCCTACCTCTTCAGCGAATCGGTGCAGCCCTTGGGCCAGACGTGTGAGGTGGAAAATTTTATGAAAAGAGTTAACTTTCAAGGCTTTAGCTGCTTTTTTCATGAAGGTGCCACATCTGTGATAAAAAGTAGGACATCATCATGCCGTATTCCATGTGGCCAGAGTAACATTAATGAATTTGTGAACAATTGTGCCACTGTGGAACTAATTGCTATCTCCATCTCTTCCATTGTCAAAAGAAATACTGATGATAGGTCACATTGCGTAGCTTCCATAATTCGAATGATGACATTGGCCATGGAACATCTCGTTGCATCCGTAGTTTCATCAATGGAGATCCAGATTTTCTTTTCTGCAGCTCAGTTTTAAATCCTCTGCAGGGCCTCTTAAAAGCAGACATTCAAATTAGTTTTTCTTAGTGTGGATTCTGATGGAACCTCTTCTTTTGCGTACTTCTGCAGAAACGCCTTGACGAATTGATTTTCCAGTTTCCAGAACAGAATTCCCAAGTCCAAGAAAGCTTTGCATAGATCCAGGGAAAACCGAGATTGTCTGCTGGGTGTTGAAATTGCTGTTGATGTTAAATTGATCTTAGGCCCACCCATTTTAAAAACCGTAGACTTGTGCTTCATTGTTGCGAAAGGCTGAGTTATAAAGTACCGTTTTGCAGATTTTGCAAAATAGTACAGCTTCATCAGTAGAAAGTGTGTCCGAACCGAATTTACTACTCAACAACTAAAATTACATAATAATGTTATTGGTTTTACGTCCCTTTTAACTACGCTGGCTTTTAGAGAACTAAAATTACAGTATGGCATGATAAATAAGTCAGCGCGAACAGCAGACTGACAGCTTCTTTTATGTTTCGCCTGCTAGACAGAAATGATTTTCATCTTTTCTCTTCATTATCTTGTCTCTTGGAAATCGGGAAAATCCAATTGTGCGTTGTCACAGCAAAAGGGAACATAAGCTAACGAGAAGAGGCATACTTCCATCACCCCCGGTTTCCTGGTATTCATTCTGGCCAGGGTAACTGTACATTCCTTTCACTAATGTAGGTTCTGCTATTTAAAGTGCTTACATGAATGGGTTGAGGAAATAAGCTTTCGACTGGCTGAAAACAAACAAAATTCTAAATACCGTAGATATTTTTGTGACATCAAAATGCAATTTAATTGATGTAATTCAATATATTGAAATTCTTTGTATGCTTTTTAAAATGTGTAAATTGCAGAAAAAATGCATAACGATCCAAAACTGGACAAAAAAAAGAAAAAGTGGCTTTAAACTTTAAGATAGGCAACAGAAGCCAAAATAAGCAAATATGGCAAAATAAAAACTGGCCCTACTGTCCCCAAACGCATGTTAGCATATTTATCTCTCTCTAACTCTTTATTATATCTCGCCAGATAGAAAAGGCATTTTACCTAACTTCTGGGCTGTAATTATTGGCTTCCCGGAATTGTGCTGCTTGGAAGAGAATAGCATGCAGCAGGGCGTACTCTGATTACTCGGGTAGTGTCTACTGTTCCAGAATTCTCGGCTAACCTACCAAGGATTCCTGGAGGTAAGTCATCACTTATTTACATACTAAAAGCTGGCAAATGTCCCACAACATCAAGCTAGCAATGTTTCATAAGCTAGGTCTGCTGGCTGCGTGGCTCAGCCGTAACGTTCTCGCTTGCTGAACCTAAGGTTGCAGGTTCGTCCTGGCGCAGTCAGCTGGCATTTGAGGGTGCGCAAATGCGAGGGAGCCGTGTCAGTAGATTTACTGGCACGTTAAAGATCCCCTCCTGGGCAAAATTCCGGCACCCCGGCATCTCCAAAAGCCAGAGTAGTTAAAAGGGACGTAAAACCAATAACATTATTATTATAAGCTAGGTAGCATAAATATGCTTATAGATGATAAGATTATAATGGAAGTATTGTTGGAGAACAGGAGAAGAATACTGTACATGATGACCTTCCTCTGCTGAGGGGTTAGCTCTCCGACTGGATTCTGTCATGGTATCTACAACAATCTTTCCAGAACAGAATCTCCTCTAAAGTAATCTTCATTCTTCGTGACAAATGAAGACAGTCTCAGTCATTAGCTGGAGAGGTTTTGGCACTTGAGGGAGTGCTGGAGATGATGCTGCTATCAGCAGAGTAATGATTTTGTGACAATCACTTCACTTCTAAAGCAGCAATCCCTACCACAACTACAAGGAGCTGCACTCTTAGCATGCCTCTTAAAATGATGGAGGAGAATTTAAATCTCAAAATTGAGAAGATCTCTGGATGGACACCACCATAGTCCTAGACTGGATCGCGTCTGAGCCAACAAGTGCAAGATCGTTATTGCAAATTGTGTCCCTGAAATCTCACACCAGATTCGGAGCCACTACTAATGGTAGCACAAACCCATGTGGTTACACAGAAATTCGACAGCTTGATCATCAGAAACTCACGACACTGATGAACTTCTGGAGATGAATGGGATTCGCAGTGACTGTCGATTGTTTGCGGATGATTGTGTAATATATCGAAAGATACATGACTCACAAGACAATGCAGTGCTTCAAGAGGACCTGAACCTGGTCTATAAGTGGGCGATTGTAAATAAAATGAAAATAAACACAAGAAAATGTAGTCTCTTAAAAATAGGGAAAGTGCGAAGGCAGGATTTTCAATATAACATTGGCTCGGAAATACTTGTAGAAGAAGATTCTTGCAAATATTTGGGCGTTCACGTAAGGAATGATATGAAATGGAGTAGTCATGTAGGATGTGTATTTTCAAAAGCTTACAAATCCCTGCACTTTGTAATGAGGGTATTATAAGGAAGTAGTACCTCTGCTAAAGAATTAGGCTATTTGTCACTTGTAAGACCTATTCTGGAATATGCCTCGGCGGTTTGGGATCCATATCAAGTAGGGCTCATCAACGAGTTGGAAATGGTACAAAGAAAGGCCGCTAGATTTGTGCTCAGTGACTTTAATCCCAGGAGCAGTGTGAGCCGTATGTTAAAGAAACTTGGGTGGGAATCACTGGAGGCTAGGAGGATGAAATCTAGGCTCTGCGCTATGTACAACACGTATACAAATCAACCAGCATGGGGTGAGCTTAGCAAACGATTGGGAAAGCCCACTTACATGGGTAGGAGCGATCATCCTTTCAAAGTTAAGGGCCGACCACAGCGAACAAATTATGGTAAATATTCTTTTGTAAACCGTGCCATTGATAACTGGAACTCTCTACCTGCCGCAGTCTTAGAGCCTTTTCCCAAACATATAGGTGTGTTTAAGAAAAGACTGACTATTTGTGTAAATACTCCAGTTTAATTGTTGTATAATTGTTATTGAATTGTTATGTATAATTATTTATTTGTTATGTATATACAATTTGTCACGGGGGACACACCCCCAATTGCAAATAAATGAATGAATATGAATAATATGAATGGCAAGCAGTTGCTTCATCTCGGTGGCCGATTGTGGTGAAGAAATCATTGCAAGGTTTTCAACCGTACACAGACTACAATGCATCTACGATTTGCCCACAACTCTATCGAAGGCAGTAGAAGAATGGCTGGACCCTTATCCCATACAGAGCTTTAGCATGCTCTTATAGCTTGTGTTCTCAACTTACACACCTGAGATTACAGCTCTGAAGAACTGTTGGCCTATATTGACTAAAAGTATGTTGATTAGTTAGCACCTATTCCTGAAATCCTCAGGTTGGGCGAAAGGTTTCAGCATGCATCAAAATTCTACTCTGAAAAGCACCAAGCTGTCTTACCACCGAATCACAAACTCGCTGAACTTAAAAAGACTGCTGAACATATTACACTTCTTCGTGTAATAATAATGTTAATGGATTTACGTCCCTTTTAACTACTGTGGCTTTTAGAGACGTCAGGGTGCTGGAATTTTGCTCCGAAGGGGATCTTTAACAATCCACTATATCTACTGACACAGCTCCCTCACATTTGCGCCCCCTCAAATCCTGTAACCACGGAAACAGCAGGCGAGAACGTTACCGCCGAGGCATGCAGTCAGTTTTTTAACAGTGTCTCTGCAACATAGATACTAGATCGTCAGCATTCATAGGGTAATGTGACCCCATTATTCACATATGCGCATGTTGTTCCACGCTGAAGGTTTCAACAGCAAAGCAATTAATCATGCACAACCATTCTCAAATTCCAGCATCGACTATGCGGGACCCATTTACTTGAAACAAGGAGGACATAGAAGAAGGATACAGGTTATGGCCTAATTAGCATTGTTTCTTTGCCTAGTTACTTGGAATTCTTTAAGGACTTGGCCCTATCACAGCTTGCAAAGGAAATGACAACAGCACAACTTTTGTTGGAGCTCAGAGCAAGCTCCAAGAACTCCTGAAACTTATTTTAAGATGATACGTTGAAGATTTCATCAACTTTGCTTCACATGAAGAATTTTCCTGGCACTTTATTCCTTCTGATTTTGGCAGAATCTAGGAAGCTGAAACTCCACTTGAAACATGTAATTGTCGACACATGTGTGACCTACAATGAAATGTTTAATCTGTTGTGTCAGATATAAGTTTCTGTTAATTTGCGACAAATTACTAGACTCTCAGATGACCCAAATGACTCCTATCATAGCTCAGGTCACTCTCTGATTTAAGTCTGTGAGGTGCCTTTAGATGCCAACACATTCAGAAGATACTGCAGACTTCTGGAAATGGTGATCCACGAATACTTGAATGGTCTAAGCGGGTTGCTGACCACTGGGACTGTTTTCCACGAGAGATGACCTCCCTTGTCTTGGAAGGTAGCTATCATCTGAGAGACCTCCCCTGGGAATGAAGAACTCATCCAAGTTGCTTCAATTTGCATGAGCAGTGGGACTAACAAGTATCCCATTGCTGAGTTATGTGTCTTTCCTTTTCAAAGTTCATATTTTGTGTGTGATTATCATTCCTGTTTATAAAAATTCAGGAACATGTGCGACATTTGAATATTTCATATAAATTTAATCCATTTAGGTGGACGGTATGTTATAGGACTGAAGACACTACTTTCGGCATCTTACCGCCATCTGTCACTAAGAAGTGTGTTTTGTTTAAATTCTTCTTTTAACTAGTGAGTAGTTAGTAACAATAAGCATAGTTGGGGTGGTGATCATTTTCATCATCATCGGGGGCAGATGAACTTGATTTACCCCTTAAAACAGCGATGGCCATTGCCACCACCATATCCATGTGATAAAGCTCTTAAGCTATAAACTGAAGATGACAAAAGTATTATAAGAATTTAAATAAATGTGTTTCTCTTAATATGGCTTAGTCCATTTCTTGTAAAATAACTGATAAAGAGTTCTGTACTTTGCATTAACGATTATTGTTATTGACTCATTCGAAGTACTTCTGTGTTTTATGTGAAGCGAGGGCATTAATTTATTTGTATTTGTAGGTTGCGGTGCTACACAATATTAATAGTTTGTGCTGCTTACATATTTCCATACTTTATCCCCCATCGCTGTCAGCATCACCAAAAGAGAGTTAATTTAAAAGATGAGTGGCCACCTGAATATATCAGTGATTGAGTGGTCCCCTGAGTGAATACATCTATACTCACCTGAAGGCAGTTCAGCTGTCAGTGCCTTGACACAAGTGATATTTCTTGCAGCAGGATCCTTACAGAGTGAAAGGGCATGAATGAGTAGATGACACTGATGAACTGCATCATTCTACCATAATAATACTCCGAATGTAAAAAAAGATGTTCAAAGTGGCCTCCATGGTATGTAATTCAAGTACCTACAGGGTGGCACACAAAATGTCATACACTGGAAATTGTTTGTAGAATATTTAATCTACAACATATGTAATAAAATATGGTATTAAAACATTCACTGAAATGTGCATGATTAGTCAGTATCCAGGACATGTTCAATATGTCCACCTTCTCGGCATACAACAGCTTCAAGGCGAACCTGCATGTTTGTGAACAATCTACGACACATGTCCTCACTCAATCCTCGGAAGAAAGTCACAATGGCCGCTTGCAATTGCAGTACATTTTCTGGTTTCTGGCGGTAGATTGTCTCCTTCAAATATCCCCAAAGAAAGAAGTCACAGGGATTAAGATCGGGGCTATGTGGTGGCCAGATTGAACCGCTCTGAAAACGTTCGGGATATCGATGGGACATCACACGGGGTCCGAAATGTCCATGCAGGAAGTCCAGAACAACATTTGCTGTGTGCGGACGAGCTCCATCTTGCATGAACCATTGTGTCTCTATTTATAGTCATGATGCAAAGAGTTGTGGAAGGAAACTGTTTTTTAACATGTCCATGTAACGCACACAATACAAGGCCATTTACATAACAGGCGATTTTAATTTAGAAATAGACTGGCAAAACTCTCCTCCCACTCCCAAGGATCCCATTGCTAATGAATTCCTTACCGCATTCTACGATTTATTCCTTGACCAATTAATAACCGAAGCAACTCGAATCACACAAACTACACGCTCCACAATAGACCTATTCCTCACAAGCCTTCCTTCCTCCGTACAGAAAGCTGAAGTCATACCCGGTTTCAGTGATCACGCAGCCATCTTTACCACATTGCATTACAACAAACCACGCAGCAAGAGCACAGTGAGGACAGTATACAATTACAAAAAGGCAGACTGGAAACTGCTATCATCTTTATTCCTCAAACACCTTCCCACCCCATGTATTCTGGACACCAGCGACATCAACTCAGTGTGGCACGCCTGGCGAAATTGTTTCTTTGAATGTGTGGATATAGCTATACCGAAAATAACCATTAGTGGGAAGAAAAATTCTCCTTGGGTGACGAACGAAGTCATTAAAATGATTAGGAAAAGGAACGTTCTATACAAGAAATGGAAAAGTTGCTCAACTGACATCATGTGGGAAAAATACAAGAACATCAGGAACCAAACAAAGAAATTAATTCTCGAAACATACGACAATTATATTCACAAAATAAGCAGCACCAGTGAAATGTGGAAATTTTTGTCCAGAAGACGCGGCACCGCTGCGCCAGCCTCATTTCACTGTAACGGTAAATTCCTAAGTGCACCCCAAGATATTGCAACAGCGTTCAGTGACAGTTTCAAGCAGAACTTTTCTAAGCCGGATATGACCATGAACCTGCTTCTGCCAAGGTCATCACTTCCACCCCTCCCACTCTCCAACCTGTACTTCACAACAACTGAGGTGATTCAGAGCTTACGGAAGATTAGACCACATGCGGCGACCGGCCCAGATGATGTTCCCGGACGGATCCTGCTGCAGTGTGCGGAAGCATTAGCGCCCTCTCTGTGTGCGTTATTCAACCTGTCTGTCAATCAAGGTTCTGTGCCGTGTGGGTGGAAATGTGCTAACGTGGTGCCAATCTATAAGCAAGGTGACAGAGAAGATGTTGCAAATTACAGACCGATGTGTCTAACATCTATAATTTGTAAATGTATGGAGCGGCTAGTAGCAAACAGTGTGCTGGAATTCCTACGGGAGAACAATCTGCTCGATCCAAATCAGCACGGTTTTCTTCCGGGTCGTTCTTGCACTACTCTATTGACAGAAGTCATTGATGAGTTTCAGTTCTACTTGAATCAGCCAGAAGTGAAACAAGTGGACTGTATTGCACTGGATTGGGCCAAGGTCTTCGATCAAGTGTCTCATGAAAGACTTTTGTTAAAGCTACAGCAGCTTAACATACGGGGTAGCTTACTTGCATGGGTGAGGTCATTCCTAGAGAGTCGAACACAGTGTGTGGTGTACGGAGGAGCTCGATCGCAGGCTGCTCAAGTTACTTCTGGAGTGATTCAGGGCTCTGTGATCGGACCTCTTCTCTTCACTATATATGTGCTCGATCTTCCTGGCTGTGTTACCTCATCAATGTCACTATATGCAGATGACACCGTGCTATACAGGGGCATTAAATGTGAAGAAGATTCCCTCTGTCTTAAATCAGATCTGGACAACTTATCGCTGTGGTGTTCTGTGAATAATCTAAATATAAATGTACAAAAATGTAAATACATAAGAATAACCAGGTCACAAAAACCCATTGAGAATGAATACAAAATTATGAACAGTGTCATCCCACAGTGCACAAACTTAAAGCTATTAGGGGTAACAATCTCCGACACCCTGAATTGGAACATTCAAAGTGAAGAGGCAAGATGTAAGGCCACCAGCAAGATGTAAGGCCACCAAAGTTCTGGGTTTCTTGTACAGAAACATGAGAGGTTGTAAACCTAGAGCCTTCAGGATGGCTTACACATGCATGGTCCGTCCAATATTAACGTACGGCTTACCTGCCTGGCATCCCACTACAGCGGAAAACATGAACAAGCTCCAGCGTGTACAGCGCCGCGCAGAAAGGCTAATAGCTCGTTATTCCCCTTCCCCTTTGTCAAAATTTCCATCTATAGAGGCAACAGCCAAACAAATTGATCTAATTTTTCTTAAAAAATCCCTTACAGGTTCCATTAATATTGACCCTTTTTGCCGACTGTCATTGGCATATCGCTCAGTTCGGAGAGGACGAGGTGTAACCCTCGTTCCGCCCTTCGCACGTAGCAATGCTTACCTGACAGGTTTCTATGGCCGCTCTGCGCGGTTATGGAACGCCCTGCCAGGGGATGCCAAGATCTTGCCTCTTAGGAAATTCAAGCCGTACGTAAAAAGGTACATTGTATAAATAAACGTATGTATGAGTGATTGATTGTCTCGCTGAATGAATATCTGAATGGAATGAATGAATGTATGGAGTGATTGAGGTTATGAAAGTGCGTGCGTGAGAGGGTGAGTGAACAGGAAAATGTACTATGTCAATATTCTAAATATGTCAATACTGCAAATATCTTTGTAAAACTTGTAAATATTGTTAAAACAAATGTAGATGTAAGCTGTGCCTGTGGAGCATGAAATATGTATGTGGGGCTTGCCCTTTTTCACTAGGCCTTCCATACTTCGTGTACGATTTATGGTAAATAAATAATAATAATAATAATAACTGTGTCATTGAAAAAGATTGGCCCAATAATTCCATGACTGGAAAATGCAGCCCATACACACACTTTTAGACAATGACTTTCAACCTCATGCACAATAGCAGGCCGCTACTCTGCTTGTTCACACCACCAATGAGATAAACGTATGCCTCATCACTGAACCATGTGTTGTGCAGTATGGGATCACCTTCTGCAATAGCCCACACAGCAAACTGTACTCGCCGTTGTCATTTTGTAAGGGAATAGGTCAAGCTCAGACTGCAGTATTCTCTGAACTGACCGACGAGAGATGCCCAGCTGAACACAGGCAGTTCTGGTGGATTTTGGCGGGGCTCCGAGCCACAGCCGGTCTCACAGCAGCAATATTCTCCGGTGAGCGGACTGGCTTGAGACTGGTCCGTTTTCTCTCCAGTATATTGCCTTCTGTTTCAAATTGGCTGGCCAGTCTATACACAGTCTGCCGGCAGGGAGCCCACCGGGTACGGAAATGAACACGAAGCCTTTGTTGAGTCCGAATTACACTCTTTGTTTCCGCATAAAACAACACTGTTTTCACCTTCTGTTCATGCGTCAACCTCCCTTTGTCCGCCATGTTGTATAACTGGAAGCCAGTACGCATGCGCGACATGTGCTGTTGTCTGTCAAATCACGCATGAAATAAGGTTTCTGTTCACAAAAGGACATGGTTGTAAGCCCAGATTTACACATATTATAAATCATTTTTGATGTATGACATTTCGTGCGCCACCCTGTACATGTCTTATCATGGATTGTCTCACTTTCTCCATTGTTCCAGCTAGAATGATGCAATTCTTCAGTACCATCTACTTTGGACAATATGCATTTCTGGACACAGAGTCGAACCTCGATATCTCGAACTTGTATTAATTGAATTTTCAATAACTCTTAGTAATTATTGTTTCCCGAGCAAACTTCCTATAGTTGAGGCGTCTGGCATCTAAACAAGACATCACTTCAACAAAAAATTTCAGGAGATGCAATAATCTGAAGTCCTTTGTTTACTGACAAATCTATATGACTCTTCTTTTTGAAAGTTGTATGTGAAATAAACAAATATTTCCCAAAAGTTTCATAACTCATGCTGTTTTATTTTCCTTTCTATAAGTGTTTTAATATTTGATGTGTCTTATTTTGTTTTAAAACTTGCTGATTTATCTTGTTTTGCAACTCAGTAATAGGATGTATCTTATTTTGAACAAGTATAAAGTCGATTTAACAAACCGGCACTAAAGGAACACCTTTGACAGGATTCCCGCAGTCCTCGTGGACACAAGTTCGCGACCGGGCACGGGTTTTATGATTTTACGCAACTGGCATCCGTTTGACGAGATTCCAGAGATTCAGCCGGCCATCTTGAGGATGCGATTTTGGAGGATGAACGTTCGAAGTAGGTATCTGATACTATGAATTATTCAGAGAGAATTGCACGAATAAGATGGCACATTTTCTTTCGAATTCAAATTATACAAGTTTTCGAGATAACCGGTTAGATTATAGGCCTATATCCAATGGAACCAAAGTATGAAGGAAAAATAGACATACATGGGTTGTTTTTTTAGTTTTGGCACCAATGCTTCAGTGCCTAGTTGCAACAATGTTAGGCGCTGCCACTTTTACCAACGGTTGCTGCCCTGCATCTCCTCCCTCAGAGCACACGACCTCGCCCGTCCTGACCACCGCTCGTGCGCAGTCGCGCCTGTTAGATGAGTAGTGTGGGACCAGCGCTCGCGAAAGACAGTCACAATGTTTTCCAAGCAGGAGCAGAGAACGTGGATAAAAATTCAGTGTGCTAGGGGTCGCAGTGCTAAACAGTGACACCGAGGATTGCAGGAAGCGTGCGGCGCAGCTGCGTTACCGTTCAGAATGGTAGCAAGATGGGTTGCAGCCTTTAGAGATGGGCGCGAACGTGTGGAGCACATGCCTCGATCTGGTCACCCACCAGTAAGTTATGAAAATGTACAGATGGTGTCCGCGTTAGTAGAGGTGGATCGGAACGTAACGATTCGTCAATTAGAGCAAGATACCGGACTGGCGCATTCAACTGTCCTCCACATCCTGAAGGACTTACTGAAAATGAGGAAGATTACGTCCAAATGGGTTCCGCATGACTTAGCCGACATGCACAAATGGCTGCGATATGACGCTTGTCGTATGCACTTGCAGCGTTATGAGCGCGAAGGAGAGGCCTTCTTACGGCGTATCATAACCATTGACGAGACATGGGCCAGATCTTATGAGCCACAGTATAAACGCCAATCGAACGAGTGGCGGCACCACGGATCACCACGTAAACAAACAGTTCGACCAACCCCCACCAATGTGAAGGTAATGTTGATTCTTGCCTATGATTGGGATAGTGTGATCACTCACCATACTGTTCCCCGAGGGCAAACTGTTAATGCGGCGTACTATTGTTAGTTTCTGCAAGACCATCTCCGAGGAGCTCTGAGAAGGAAACGGCACCACCACAAGGTTACACAGCCCATCGTTCTGCATGACAATGCTAGGGCTCACACAGCAGGCGTTGTGTCGGCATTGTTGGATCGCTGGGGCTGGGAGGTCCTCTATTACCCGCCATATTCTCCCAACATCAGTCCCTGCGACTATGATCTCATCCGGAAGATGAAGATGAAGATGACAATGCGCGGGGAGCGCTTCTGTACCATTGAAGACGTTAAGCAGGCTGCCGAGCGCTCTCTTCGTACCATCAATAGATTGGGCAGTGCCAACGGGATCCAACGACTTCCGCATCGCTGGGAACGAGTTGTACGCAACGGTGGGGACTACATCGAGGGCCTGTGAAACTTGGAACCATCTAAGCGAGTTATTAATCCAGTTATAACTAAGGTGCCAAAACTAAAAAACCAACCCATGTATAACGGAGTTTCAAATTAACCACACTGGATGTCGCAAATTTACGGGACGGATAAATTAAAATATACCGTAGTCTATGTATTTCGAAGCATTTTTGCGATTCTTTTTCAAAACGGTATCATTTCGCAAGATTGCGACAATAAATGAATGCGAGTTATTTCTAGACTTCAATTTGAGATATCCAAATTTAGAGGTCAATATCAGAAATGAGAGGTTTCTGTTGAGTTTAGGAAGTTATCGCGAATAAACGTCTCGCGAAAAGTCAGGTTTCCGAATAATACAGAAAATATTTCACGCAAAACTAAACTCTCTTCTTGATGCCGAAAATATAAGTTGAACCGATGTATACAGTACCACTGAAGGTATCCTCAGTATGCATTTCCTTGAGGTAATGCAAGGGGAAATATAGCGTACGCAATCGGTGCCGCTTGCGTGAAACTCTCTTCATCGCAATCTGTGTGCCTAGTGGCGCGGGTTTAAATGATTTAAACTGACCTCGGCGAATTTTCGTTACCTCCAACTATCCAGACATAAAAATTAGCTACTTTTCATTACTTTCGTCACCGGTAGACACCCTGTCTTTAAGTCTAATTTCTATAACTTGCATATCTCTAAGCTTAAATTATATCCTTGGCACTTAAACTTTTTCTCTTTCTCGGACATTTGTGGCGGCAGCTCGTGCACAGAAAATGAAGTAGATGATGACTGATGTCTTCAAGTAATAAAAATGTAGATCAAGGCCTGTCTACATTTTGTATGGTTGAATTTTACTCGCTTAGATAATGTATTAAAGCGAACTCAAGCGACGGTGCTGCCGTTATCTGGAACATACATTTTTATCACACAAATTTAGACGTAGTAAGCCTACATACAGTACCGTATATCACAAATTAAAAATTTTGATATGTGGAATTTATTTTGACACCCACAAACGATTCGAGATATCGAGGCTGGACTGTACTTTTTTGTTCCTTTTCCTTTCAATAATCACCTCCTGAATTGTGCACAAATAGTTTCCGTTCACCCTATATACATATATATATAGTAAAAGGCTGAGACAACAAATTGGTCTCGTATTCGCGAACTCAAGCGACGGTGCTGTCTTTATCTGGAACTAGCGTAAGGGTGATGGAATCATAAACAAACAGATGCTATAACATGATATTTGAATTGATGGGTGTGCTCTTCTCTAGTTTTTTCAGTTATTTTCATAATAATTGAGGCTAAAAGTTGAGTAATATTATTGCTCAGTTCCGCTGTGCTCTTCAAATTCAACAATTGCCATATCAATGCATTACTTCCACAAAAAGAAAGCTTTTCAGACAGAATGGAGTAATTACTTCGCATTGCAAAAATGCGGCTGGCATTTTACAAAGGAGAATTATATATTAATAAATACTAATGAATTTCATACAGTAACCAGAACCCAACATTCTCCCCTGCACTACAAACTAGGCGACTTAGCAGGGTCGATTTGACAGCTGTGGCAAAAATTACTTTTAGGGTTTGCTTTATCGTAGGCCTACATGTGGTTGTCTTTCTTTAACTTGCCCCGTTGCTGCTTCAAATCTGTGAAGCTCAGGTCTTTTAAGTTTATAATCAGGTGCCTATTAAAAATTTTAAAAATCTTTATAGTCAATTTGTAGGCTACAGTCGTTGATTTATGGACTTCAACAGTATTAGGCTATATCTTCCAAATTTAAATGTATCTACTTACTGAAGTACAGTATGTAAAGCAATGTACCGACTACACGCTTCCTGAACAAATTGTTTTTTTCTCGGCAACTGGTGACGGAATTTCATTACTCCTTTCAAATTACTAGTTTGTAAGCATAAAGCTTCAAGTCTCATAAAATCTTCTGTTTCTAGCACTTTCCTACACATAATTATGTGTTTGGCATCTAAAAATGCCTGCCCTCCAACAAGAGCCCGCCTAGAATTGCCAACAACATTCAACACATATATGAAGTCTATCACCCTTGCGTCCATCAGTTTGTCGCGACCAACTTGCCACCTACATTTGATTGAGTTCGCGAATACAGCAATGCAATAAATACGTCAAGAATAGAAATGACTGATGACAAAACTCAAATGACACATATTTTCATACTGATATCACATAATCACCATATTTTTTGTTCCCCATGGCAACACTTCAATGAGCTCAATGAGCTAAGACAGTACTGCTTGGTGCATGAAACCCAAACTTCTGTAGTCAGCACCCTAAAAATTATTGGAACAAAATATTTCATTGCCAATTCATTTGTTCGATTCCCAACTGATGTCAGTTTCATTGAAAATCATGACCCAAGTTTCATGAACAAAACCAAACAGTTCAGATAAGCTGCAATAACAAAAAACACTGAAGTCTGCTGACTAAATACGTAAAGGAAAGAAATATTGCAGTCTTGGACCATCCTAATTTCCAACCATCACTTTTAACATACGAACAACAGTCTTTCAATTCTATGTAATGTTCAAAACTAAATACTAAGAGAGGCAGAGCAAGACACCAACATTACCCTACATTCTAGACAGAAAACACACAACTTTTCGTTGTTCCACAGCTGAGAGCAGCAATGAAAGAAACACAATTACAAAATCAAGGGGACCGTTTATCACAGCATGCATGGGCTCTATCTGCCCTAGAATGTCAAACCTTCATATTATCCTCATTTCCAGACAATTCACAGAAACTATTATCACGATCAAGTCTGCAAACATACAGTAGGTATATTGAGAATTCATACACACACTTCATACTACACTACACTGGAAATGTTATTGCGTTTACCCCTCACACGAAGCACAGTGTATATTTTGTACCGAGTCACATTTGCATACTAGCCAACTTCCTGAAAGTATGCTTCTCCTCACATTAACTATGCAATAGCATAGGATGTATTGAGTGCAGTTAATGTACAAAAATCACAGCTATATATATGCCATAACACTTAGTATAAGAAGTATAAAATGTAAGGCATAGGTGTTCGTTTTTGTGAATAGCAATGAAATCACAACACTGCTTTTCGCAAAATAACACAGTTTGTTGTTATAATTTTTTCTCCATTTACATGACTGTTATTAAGTCTAGATATAGATGAACTTACAATGTACTGAATTTAATTTCTTCGGATGAACAAGATCGGTTTAAACTATCAAATGATCAATAGTACAGGACTATCAATTGATCAGTTTACATTTCAAAAACAATAAAACCAGAACCTATATGATATACCTTAATGCAGTAGGTGTGCTGATGGTATAGTTCTCCCACTTGCCTCGTTAGCGAGTGGCTCGCCTTTGAAACCCTGCTGGGCGGATAAAGTTTACATTCCATGTCTGCGGGAAGCTGAAGCTTAACCAGCTCGAGGCACAGTGTTGCCAACTCTCCACTGTAGCCACTCAGAGCAAGCCGTGAGACTGGACAGAATTGCGTGCTGCTATGCAACACTGGAGACACCGATTACTCTACGGGAGACCTGGCATGGCAGCAGGTTGCCAGGATTGGAGTTTGGACTCCACCTGGGGAGATAGAGGAAGCATCCCATTGGTCAAGAACTGTCAGCTATTGGTCAGCAGTGAACAATGGTGATTATCGGTGCGTGGTACTGCCTAACATTTGAATCGCCGCTCGTTAAGGAGGAAAGAGAAAGAACTATAGCCAGACTCCTTGCAGGAGTGTTAGCTTCTTGTTCATTGCAGTCTCGACTGGCAATCAGCAAAATGCTGTTAAACATTATTTAAGGAAATTTATTATAGTAAAGCAAGCAAAAATTTAAAAAATGAATTAAACCTGGAAACTAAGGAAGAATTCATTAGAACAATGCCTTTAACAAATCATGTTTAATATGTATGATGCATAACTTGAAATGTTTGTTTATTCATCGGCTGGTGTTCTATAGAAACGTTCATTTGAACTTTTTAACATATTTTGATAAACACCAATAAAAATACACATAACCACTTCACAGTACATTTCATATCAGCACTTTCTCAGATAAAAAAAAGAACTCTAGTGATGTACTTAATGGTTAGGAGCTGTAAGTGAGACCAGACTTGGGCCTGACAGCAAGCAGTCCTGTATCCATTATAGTTGTCAAACAATTACACCAGGATCTAACATTTAGATTGTCATTACTCATGACAAATCAAAGGCATGTCAGGAAAACAGGGCTAACCCTGCCATCTGTTGTCAGATACGAGATGTATCTTTCGTGATGTTTGCCATCCTTCAGGATAAACCAGTGCTTTTTTTTCAGGGGGAATGCAGGGGTACGCATACCCCTTAAACAATTGAAAACTGTTTAAGGAAAAAATATAGGTACATTTGTATCTAGTCCAGCACGCAGCATATGGACGATTAGCGCACCGGGTCTTCATGAATAAAGATCTGTCCATGAGTACAAAGCTTATGGTGTACAAAGCAGTAGTCATTTCTACATTGTTGTATGGCTGTGAAACGTGGACCCTTTACCGACGTGATCTTAGGAAGCTTGAACGTTTCCACCTACAAAAACTTCGATCAATCCTGAGGATTAAATGGGAAGACCGCATTACCAATATTGCTGTTCTGGAAAAGGCTCAAATCAACAGCATAGAATCATCCATAATAGGTCACCAATTTAGATGGATTGGTCATGTCCATCGGATGGATGATGTGAGATTACCTCGTCAAATGCTATATGGTGAGTTATGCTATGGCACCAGACCTCATGGTGGTCCTAAGAGGCGCTACAAGGACCAATTTAAGCAGACCCTGAAATTGACAGGTCTTGATTCACAAACCTGGGACATGCTGGCTGAAGACCGCTCAATTTGGCGCCGTACCATCTCGGATACTGTAAAGACGTTTGAAAGGGATCGACGCACACATGAAGAGGCCAAGCGTCAAGCTAGGAAACTTCGAGCAGCCCAACCACGTCCTCCTCCAGCAATACTATGTGACTTGTGTGGTCGCTTGTTCCATGCCAGGATTGGACTCTTTAGTCACCGTAAACGCATCCACAAACTGGACTGAAGGAAGAAGATTTATACTCGGATTCGAGTTAAAGCCGATGATGATGATGAGTCCAGCAAATATACTGTAACTTCCGACATGAAAGTTCATCAATCAGCTGGCGTCAACGCGCTGTTCACAATAGCTGGAGGAGATTTAGAGTAATCCTCGATTTAAATCGATGTATCAAATCAGTTTGTTTTGGTCGGCAACTCGGCACTCCATTCGTATAAGCACGCAGGCGATTGTTTGGAGACGGTGTAGGTTGTTATTTTGTGCGTTCAGTTAGTTTTGAAGGATGAAGAAAATAACGAACTATTTAACATCCCCCCCAGGCATCGAAAAAGCTGAAAGTTAATGATTCAAACACAAACAATGATCGGACTTTGCAAATTGCCGAAAATTGCAAGATCGTGATGTTTTGTCCACTACAACTGAAAGTACCCTTTTTTTTTTTTTTAGAAAAAAAAAAGCACTGGGTTAAACACAAAAGGCAAAAGTTCCCGAGTTTCTGGACTTGCATTATATGTAATATAAAAAATGGGCTAAGCCACAACTGCAATTATTTGAAGAAAAAATGAATTCAGATATACCAGGTGAGCCAGCCGCCCCTTATTTTTTTAGTTTTCGGCCACACTTCCAACGTATGATGCCAATATGGTTGACAGTTCCCCGTCAATAGCCAAGCCACAATGACCCTAAACGACTTTACAAGATTTATGACGACATGGAAGCAAGACCTTTACAAAACCATGTGTGCGACAAGTGATAATTCAAAGCATGTAACTGTCATACGGGCATGTACAAAGAACATGCCAATGATACGGTTTCAGTTGGATACGAAATTGACGCTAGGTACGGTGGCTTACTGATAAAAAACGTGAATGAATCTTCGAAGCGGAAAGCAGTATCACATCTCACACTCTTTCAGGCAAGCTGAAGAGACAAGTAGCCATGGCGCAATGGTCCAAGTCCGTAGAAGATAATCGTCCTGTTTTTGGGAGCTGGGTTCAAATCTCACCACCGCCAAATATTTTTATGCTCATTTTAAGCATTGGGAATAATATACAAGGACATTCGTGCCACATTTGACTAATATCATGCAGTCTTTATTTAGGGTTCAATGTGTACTGGCTTGACACAGTGTGCAGTCTAGAAGCGGTGGTTATTTCATCAGCATGTTCTTGTATTTGATCCCCCAGGGGCTCACATCTGATGGGATGTGGGTTGGCGACCACGGGACCCCAGTCGAGTCTGGCATTGCCTCGACTTGCTTGTGCCGGGCTCCTCTCCGTCTTCTTTCCTGTCGACCTCTCTTGGTCAACTCTTGTTCTCTTCCGACCCCGACGGTATTACGGTATCCGAGGCCTAGGGAGTCTCTCCTTTTCCCCCTTAATTGGCTCTTCTCTCATTTTTCCTGATCCCTCATTCTTCGAGGGTTTTTCTTTCTTTCTTCTGCTCAAGGCCCTCAAGGAGGCAGGGTGTGTGTATCCCCACCAGTTCTTGTGCACCTTGGATAATGCTAGACCGTTAAGGGATCACAGCTGGTGAGTTCGAGAGTTATCGATCCCTACGTATTCTTGAACTGGGTCGGGTTTTTCGCCTTTTTCCATTGCCTTTGGGGCAGGCCCTCTCCTCTTTCCCTTTCCTACCTACCATTCATGGCTCTCCTTCTTTCAAAGTCCCTCTATCTTCATTCTCAGAGGGTTGAGGGCATTTCCCCCCCCCCCCCCCCTTTCTTTTATTTCCCTTACCCTTCTTTTGTTTTCCTTTTCTTTTCCAATTGTGTACGTTTGTAGTTAGATTTACTTAAATTTTCATCTTCATTTTCCATGAACACCCAAACCATTAGGGGTGGATAACCTAGATGTTAGGTCCCTTAAAAAAAACAATTATCATCATCATCATCTTGTATTTGATCCCCAAGGCTCAAAATGTGCATGAAAATATTTAGTGGTGGTGGGATTCGAACCCACCTCCCAAAAACAGGTCCGCTACCTTCTACGCACTTGGACCATTGCTCCACCACTATTCGTCTCTTCATCTTGCCTGAAAGCGTATGAGATGTGATATTGCTTCCCGCTTCAAACGTTCATTCACGTTCTTTATCTGTATGCCACCGTACCCAGCGTTAATTTCGTATACAACTGAAAACGTATAAATGGCATGTGTAAGTTAGTAGTTAATTTTAGTTGTAAGTTTGTAGCAGTGGCCTCCGTTGTGTAGTGGTCAGCGTGATTAGCTGCCACCCCGGAGGTCCGCGGTTCGATTTCTGGTTCTGACACGAAATTTGAAAAGTGGCATGAGGACTGGTACGGGGTCAACTCAGCCTGGGGGGTCCAAATGAGTCGAGAGGGTTCGATTCCCACCTAAGCCATCCTCGAAGTGGTTTTCCGTTGTTTCCCACTTCGTCTTCGGGCAAATGCCAGGATGGTAATATCCGTAAGGCCACGGCCGCCTCCTTCCCACTTCCTTGCTCAACCCTCCAACTCTTCCCATCCCTTCATCAGGCCCTTGTTCGCTCTGCAGGTGAGGCCGCCTGGGCGTAGTGCCTGGTCACACACTCCTGTTGTATCCCCAAATCAGAGTCTCAAGTTCCAGGACACTGCCCTCAGTGGCGGTAGAGGTGGGATCCTCGCTTAGTCCGTGGGAAAGACCAACCCTGGAGGGTAAAACTATAGTGAAAGTTTGTAGTTAGATTTAATTATAGGAATTTTTCAGTAACACCCAAACCATTAGGGGCCGATAACCTAGATGTTAGAACCCTGGTAACAACAATTATCATCATCATCATCATCTTGTATTTGATCCCCAAAGTTTAAAATGAGCACAAAAATATTCACTGGTGGTGGGAATCGAACCAACCTCTCATAAACAAGACAGCTACCTTCTACGCACTTCGGCCATTACTCCACGGGTACTCGTCCTTTCGCCTTGCCTGAGGGCCTTGAGCAGAAGGTAGGAGGTAGCTGAAATAAAAACCCTCGAAGAATGAGGGATCAGGAAAAATGAGAGCAGAGCCAATTAAGGCGGAAAAGGAGAGACTCCCTAGGCCTCGGACACCCTAATACCGTCGGGGTCGGAAGAGAACAAGAGTTGACCAAAGAGGTCGACAGGAAAGAAGACTGAGAGGAGCCCAGCACAAGCAAGTTGAAACAATGCCGACTCAGCTGGGGTCCCGTGGTTGCCAACCCACATCCCATGGGATGTGAGCCCCTGGGGGATGAAATACAAGAACATGGTGATGAAAGAACCACTGCTTCTAGACTGCACACTGTATCAAGCCAGTACACATTGAACCCTAAATTAACACAGCATGATATTAGTCAAATGTGGCACGAATGCCCTTGTATATTATTCCCAAAGCTTAAAATGTGCATAAAAATATTTGCCCAGCTCCCAAAAACAGGACGATTTTCTACTATGCACATAGACCATTGCGCCGCAGCTACTTGCCCCTTCAGCTTGCCTGAAAGCGTATGAGATGTGATACAGCTTTCCGCTTCGAAGATTCATTCACGTTTTTTATCAGTAAGCCACCGTACCTAGCGTCAATTTCATATCCAACTGAAACCGTATCATTGGCATGTTCTTTGTACATGCCCGTATGACAGATGCTTTGAATTATCACTTGTCGCACACATGTTTTTGTAAAGGTCTTGCTTCCATGTCGTCATATATCTTGTAAAGTCGTTTAGGGTCATTGTGGCTTGGCTATTGACGGAGAACAGTCGACCATGTTGGCATCAGACGTTGGAAGTGTGGCCAAAAACTAAAAAAATAAGGGGCGGCTGACTCACCTGGTATATTTAGTCTCATTCACAAATCTCAATTTTCTTCTATTTTCAACAATTGTGGGTCAGCCCAATTTTTCCAGGCATGCCTTCAATTATAAAACAGTCTCTTTTTTCATATTTTTTCATGGGCAAACCCTTAAAGTTGGTAGGTATGCATTGGTGTCAGAATCACCTCGACTTGCAAGACATCAGCTTTATACACTAACATTGTAATTCACAGAAATTTAACATGAGAAGATGAATCTTGTATTCTTACATTCAAGATACATTTTCTCATTTTCTGTGTTAAAGAAATATCAAGTGAATAGGCTGTAATATGGGAAAATGTTCAAATGGCAACAACATGGAATAGAATGGAATAGAAGATTTTATTCAAAATAATGAGTGAGACATCCGGTTAAAACCTGCTTGCCAGGAAAGTAAGAATGCACATTTATTGAATGTGCTCACATGATATAGATAAAGCCAAATAAATGTACCACGCGAGAGATAGTGTACACTAGTTGCACGGCAGTTATTTGACTAAATCTCTAGCTTCTGACACAGGACCTTGTGACAGTGGAGCACTCGGGATCTTCAACAACATCAGAGTATTGACTCCAAGTATGAAGTAACAAGATGATCTGTTAACAACTAAATAGCCTACTTTTTAAATCTGTAAGGAGTTTTTATTTTTTTGTCCAAATTTTGGAATGAAGTCCTTGTTATGTGGTACATAAATAATAGTTGCAGACAAGACAATAAAATCTTAAATATATGGCAGTGCCGGGCAAAATTTAATTAAATTAACAATATTAAAACTAACAATTACTTTTAATTGTTACTTGCAGTTAATTTAATTTTCAATTGTTAGTTGATTTTCTGCAACTAAAACTATTCATTGTAAATTTATTCCGGAAGCAGTAGCTGACAAACAGCTATGACAAGAACAGGGTTGACCAACAAAGATCAAGAATGAATAGGGTAACTTCTATATGAAACTTGGAAAGTTGTCAAAGATTTAATAACAACCCACAACACAAAGAATTTCATGTATGTAAGTTCTGTGTTAAAGAAATATCAAGTCAATAGGCTGTAATATGGGAAAATGTTCAAATGGCAACAACATGGAATAGAAGATTTTATTCAAAATAATGAATATTAAACGTTTGACAAAGGAAGGATTTCCACAGTAAACTTTTATTTCAAGCGACATTTTAAGAATTTTAAATCTATGTAGATAAAACAATGTCATATGAATCAAAATTAGAGATTATTTTTTAAAGGAATGTGTGATCAATTTGATGCTATGCTGTAGTAGACGTATGATAATATTGCAATAAGCTGAAAATGGCACGCGAGCCGAGACATGTACCGAAAGGGTCAAATTGAAAATTGCATTGAAAGTGGACAATTTAATTTATGATATTGAATCAATACGGAAAAACTGAAACCATGATGAATGTCAAGGACATTTAATAATTCTTGGTGTAATGCGTATTCTGCCGTCCACCACTCGGCACTTGACCTATGGATTCTCCCATGCTGTCCTTATTGCTTGCAGTAGTTTTAATGTTAGTGTTGTTCGAGCTGTTGACAAGTTTGTATGCTGATGTCAGTCGCGCGCGTGGTTTCGTATGTTTACAGTGTGATCTAATTTTCTCGGTGACTGGCAAAAGTTTTGCAATGAACAGACTAACTAAAAGAAGCTTGTAATTTAAGGTGACATCTCATGATTATGAGCCACGGGACCTCCGTCATACGTGGAATCTGAACCACAGGACATGACATTTTAATTCGAAATTCTCACATGCATTGACCGGAAATTGAACCCGGTCCGCCTTGGTGAGAGGCCAACAGCTTGACCGCTGCGCCACCACGCCTCCCTACAGACTAACTGATAAGGATATAAGTGATTTACTTGGTGACGATGAACACGATGATGAAATTGTTGGTGGAAGTGACAATTCAGACATACCAGGTAGATCTAGTTTATGAAAGTGATAATTGGAGCGATACCGAGCAGGAGAGCTGTGCTTCAGAACACGAAGGTACAGTATTTCTTCCAGTGAATCACAACAAGAAGTTTATGATGATAATATACCGTTAGGTATGTGACTTTATGTTTATAAGGGGAAGGATGATACCGTGGGGTGCAAAAGTATCATTCCCCAAAGGGGCCGCACCAGAGCTCAAAATATTGTTGTTCATTTACCAGGTTCCAAAGGGGAAGCTCGAAATGCAAAGACCGCTATTGATTTTTGGGGACTAATGGTAGACGATAGAGTGATTGCTCTTGCTTCTTGAGAGGAGAGTGATGACATATTATGTATCATAAGGATAAACTGTTTGGATAAAATTTACCTAGCATGCGCCCATACGTTACAAAACAAAGCGCATGTCCTATAATCTAAAAGCATGGTTTTAAACAAGGAATCACATGCAAGTAATTTTTTTCTCTTACTGCCAATTGACTGGGATGTGGCTTAATAGCATAATAGTTTACACTGATAGATTTGGTAATTTTTCTATAAAAAGGGCTGTTCGCATCATGGCATACGGTATGGAGAAGAGTTGGACGAGGACGCAGCTATGATTCTAGAGTCTCTGAGCTTATTGAATTATAAAATCTTGATACTGGGTCTTCTTATCTGGATCCTTTAGTTTATACACTTTGAACTTGCCCATTTCCCCCGATGCAATCAGTTGGCATTCGAGGGTGCTTAAATGCGAGGGAGCCATGTCAGAAGATGTACTGGCATGTTAAAGATCCCTTGCAGGACAACATCCGGAATCCCTAAAGTCAAGTAGTTAAAAGTGACGTAAAACCAGTATGAGTATTATTGTTATTTTGATTTAAGATTCTGATTTACCTATGTGGTATATCTTTTACAGTAAAATATGTGTAATCGTGTTGGAGTTGTAGGTTCTTTTATTGATGGTGATCGTAATAACTATCATAGTATTTCACAAAGTTTTTAGCAGGGCCCAAATTTTGATTATCTAAAATTGTTTTAAAAAATGACCTATAAAATGACTACAAAAATCCCATAAAATGACCTGTATACTTTAAAAGTTAAGCAGTTCGATTTGCTCCCAAGCTTTCCCTACTTCTTTGGGAGTGCCCAGCAGAGCATCGCTGGTTTAGAGCATTAAGAATGACATACCCTATGATACCATAGGTCCCCTGTGTATCCCGCAATGTATTGGGGAACAAGATTAGTCTATCCTGTGTGCAAGGCAACTATAATATCTTCATAAAGTTTGGAGTAGATATTTTGATGACAAAATTTCTGAATTAGTCTGTATAGAGAGAGATTAAAAGAGCTACACTCACCACTAACATTTTCTGATATTGTAGAACTGAAAATATTGACAGCAGTATAAATCAAACCTTGATGTAATAGAAGGAACAGAAACACAAGACACCTCACAGCCCTTTACAATGCACTAGAAACAAAAGAATAGCTGTGGTTCTTCGGAAATATTCTGAACATGCTACACATCGCAGTCCTCTTTATATGTAAGCCACATAGACTGTGGCTCTGTGAGACTAAAGAAAAGCTGCCAGGAAACAATTTTAACTGCAACTAATTATGGAAGTACTGTAATATTCTTGGCATCAAATGCACAAGATTTTTAAATTCTTAATTCCCAACACTGGTGCACGGCATCACTCCTCTTAACAATATCCAGCAGCTAAAGGGATATATCAGCTTGATGATCCTGAAACATAAATCAGATCACTTTGTAAACCATAAATACTATTGTAAATCACTGTGAACAGTGGTTAGGAGGGGTAGGATCTTGTTTGTGTGGAGGTCCACTAATTCACTCAATCACATTCAGCTCTATTATCATGAATAGAGATTGTGGTTTAAATCAAGCATTAGCGATTGGTACAAAATTTATCAAAAACTTGTCTTGTTTGATGACTAGGGGCCTGAGATAAATGTAAAATCACTTGTTATTTTTACTTATACTTTTTGACATCTACATCATATTGAAGCAAAATACAGCCACAAAATTTACAGTTTAGCATGAAATGAGAACAATTTTGTATAAAAATTGTAAAATATGCCCCAAGAAACTGTCTAAGTGCAGTTTTTGCCCCCCGATTTCTTTCCATATGTTTCCTTTTGAAAGTTCTATTCAGAAATGCTTAATTTTTTTTTTTGCCATTTGGTAGCATCCTTATCTCTTGGCTTTCTCCATGGCATTCTCTAATCATTTTTTCAGATAGAGAAAGAAAAAAGAAGAGAAAAGGATCAAGAATCTTGCAGACAAGAGCAGAAGTGAATTGGACAAGGTCCAGTAATTGATAATTTTGTATGTATCACTGCTAACAGGGAACACCATTCACACTTTAATACGGAAATTATCAATGCTATAATGTTGTAATAGATTTATGAAAACATGTCACCATGTTGAATAAGGCTTTATTTCTGAATGGACAGGCATGCGAGTTGCATAGACTTGCCTGTATATTGAATTACACATTATGAACAAACTCAGAGTTGTTGTTATAGACAACAACCGAGATCCAGAGATTCATGATGTATTTGTTTTTTGCACAGTTTGAATTATTGAATTGCCAGATGGTTATTACACTTTACCATTATGTTTGTAGCTACTGTAGTTGGCAAATGAACTTAAGAATACAATGATACTATTATGAAACTGATATTATATGATAGAAATGGATAGATATTTTGTGGATGAGTAGAACATGTGGATATTGATTGTTTAATAGATCTTTAAAGGAATTAGACCAAGTCAGTCAAATGGGAAGTTGTAAGAAATAGTATTCTCCAGTTTAAATGTTCAGGTTAATCAATTCTGGATACTGACATAGTCGACTGAATTTTCATGATTGTTTATCACAATGCACAATAGACACAATTTAGGCATTAACGGTTATGGTGTAAATGTTCAAATATGATACACAGGAGTAGCTGTGTCTACGATTATGATGTGTTTATAGATGAATATGGTCGTGGTGACATAATCTAATCGATATATTGACGCCCAACGTAGGGTATAGTTGTTTGCCACGTTGTTGAATTGATCATGAAGAATTCATGACAGATGATGCCTAAGGATGATATTACGGTAAATGTGATAAGTGTCAAGATTTAATGGTTTGAGAATCCCGTAAACCTCAAACGCATTGTGAATTATATTGAGTAATAACATGAATAATTAGGTAGTGGATTGATCTACAATTTTTTCTCATCATGATATTTGAAAACTATGAACAACGATCAGTCGAATGTATTCTATCCACAAGCGAATGATCGATAGAGGTTATTTAACGAATATTTGAGAGTCATAATCACTTAAGTGGTATTTCAATTATACCTGATCATCAAAAGTATTTTGAGGAATTAGTGGATGATTTCATGGTGACAATAACCTGTAAATATTATGTAAATTCACGTATACAGTACTTATATGGATGAACATTCTAAGTTTGAATGTAGCCATTATTTATAAGTGAGAATCAAGTGTCATAGATTGTATTTAAATAGCTAGATTTCTAACAGAGGAGTTAACTGTATAAATGTAATATATGATGATGATAATTGTTATTTTAAGGATTCTAACATCTAGGTCGGCCCTTAATGGTTTGGGGGATAGTGAAAATGAAGGATGGTGACATGAAATCTACAATTTAACTAACTATTGACTTAACAACTAACTTACACACTAGAAGAAAAAATTTAAAAAAATGGACAGGAGTAAAAGTAGGGCCAGTGTAGGACCATGAAAGGCAGATAGGAAAGGGTAAGACGAAAGTACCTGCCCGAAAGCCAGTAGAAAAAGGAAAAAGAAAACTGACCCAGCTCAGGAATCCCTCGGGGTCGCAAACTAGCAAACTCACCAGCCATGAGCCCTTGAGGGTGTAGCACCATCCAGAGTGCACCAGAAGTGGTGGGGCTACATACACCTGGCCTCCATTAGGGCCTTGAGCAGAAGGTAGGAGATATCATGAAAAGAAAAAGAAGGCTGACCACTCGAAGAATGAGGGTTATCAAGAAAGATGAAACAATTGCCAATTAAGGCGGGAAAGTGAAAGACTCCCCAGGCCTCGGATACCGATATACCGTCGAGGTCGGAAGAGAACAAGTGTTGGCAGGAAAGATAACTGAAAGGAGCCCGGCGCAAGTAAGTGGAAGCAATGCCGGACTCAGCTGGGGTCAACCCACGTCCCACAAGTTGTGAGCCCCTGGGGGATAAATGTAATATAAGGCAACACTGAATATGAGTGAAACAGTGATCCAGTGTAGTGATTTTTTATTTATTCAGTGAAACAAACAGGCTGATGAATATTGTTTTATTTTAGATATCTCCTCAGGTAAATTAAATTAGGACGATCAATGCGAATTTACTTTATGGATGGTAGAATCCCATCGTAACACAAGCCCATGTGATGGTACGATGTTTGTCTTTTTGCTATTATTATTATTATTATTATTATTATTCTCCATATTCTTGGTGGAATGAACAATCAAATTTTCTGTATTCATGGATTGTAATTTCTAAGTTTTTAGTAGCTTGTGTTCCTATTAATACAGTCCATTTGTATTATTTGGGAATATTTGTCTGAAGACACCTGTTCTTATCTTCCCTGTTAAACATCCCAAGAGAGTTAGTCTCATACCTGCCCGAGCGAAGATGATTTTACTGTATTTAGATTTATTCCAGACAAATATTTGATTTTGTAATAAATCCTGGTAGGCTACTCCTTCTGGGATGTCACACATTGTGATAGCCAGGTCACCGTGGACATCTTAGAAATGGGCACATCGGATTTATATGGCACCCAACGTGAAAGGCTATGAACAGAGAGGAATCGTACCGACGTTAGGTACCACCGGATCTTAGAAGACATCTGACGTCAAGGGCCGATTTTGATTTTATGGCAGCGATGTTGGGGTAGTCAATTTTGAACACTATGTTGGAGCATTTAATCAGTATAATAATGCCAAATGAGTGCACTCTGTATTGGAGTCAAGTAATGAATTAAAATTTAATTGCACTGTCATTCTCGTAGACAGTGGGACAATCAAGACGTTGGATGGGAACATCGTGATTGGATTTGGGCCTCATTGGTATTGTGCTACAAGAACATTTTTCTTGAATCAGTATTTTTGTTTGGAATGATGTCTTTTTTATGATTAATAGTTGGAAATAAGTGTAATTTTTTGTATAATCTATAAATTGCAGAGCTGCTATGGTGAATAATAATAATAATGTAGATTTACATTGATATTTTTGTGTTCCATTTCTTTTTGTCATTCACCATAGAGGTCAGCTTGGTTAAAAGGAGATTATTCATGAAGCTATTGTCTAAATCGAAATCATATGCTGATAGGTCCATGGGAACGATTAGCCGTCTCATCATCAAATTCCCTAGCTTTATATTTATAAAATACTAGCTATACCCGGCATGCGTTGCAATAATGGGAATACTAATTGCCATTTCTGGTCCGTATTGACGTATATAAATAGTTTAATAATAAATAGTTTAATAATAGCGCAAAATATTTTGTATTGATTTGACGGAAAGTTTCAACTGATTAAACTATGCGTTGCAATGCCATTCAAAGACGGATAGAAAGAAAGGAGGATAATAATAATGTTATTGGTTTTCCAAGCTTGAGTTCAGTTTAGAACCCCCGGCCACAAACCGTGGGGAGAACTGTAAGGGAATAGACAGCGATACCAGATAACACGGCAGTCCCCTCACGTCACCTCGCGATGAATCAACAAGCCATTCTCACACCTGGCGTTGCTGTGTGATTAGTATGCAGATTGTGCAATTGGGTTACTGTGGGATTTAAGGGTTCCTGTAAGTCCCTCTCCCTTCTGTGTTACATAAATAATGTGTAGCTAGAAACCTTCCCTGGAGTACACACAACAACTCACCCAAGTTTCATCGCAATCAGATGAACGGTATCGACGGCTCAGTTCAATACTATCGTAACTAGCATTTTCTAATTTTACAGGAGAGCAAATTTTAAGTTCTTATGTATACCAGAAATCACCATGGAGACTTATGGTTGTAGGTAATGCCTAAAACTGCCTATTATTTAATCATCCTTCAGTACTGTATAGATTGTGTCTTTGTGAGATTTCCTCGAAGTGGAAATTGCTGATAAAGTTATTAACTAATGGAATTATTGTTACTTACAATCATATTACCCTGAAAATTATGCAAAATATTTAACCGGCATTCTATATTTCCGCAACAGTTAAAGATAACACACTGAAATTTTGTACAGTGATAAAGGGCACTACTAGAATTTCCCATATGTGACTTTCAAAAATCTGCCAAGTACAAAACCAACATGGCGGCCAAGCGAAATTGAAACATTTAAATGGACTTTTCTCTCACGATTTCACCATGCGAGCGAATTGAAGCTTGGTACGGTAATTGTTTATAAAAATTCTAATCCACCAGCATCTAATTTAGTTAAATTGTTAGGGGGGCGTGGTGGCTCAGCGGTCTAGCTGTATGCCTCTCACCAAGGCGGTCCAGGTTCGATTCCCGGCCAATGCATGTGAGATTTTCGAAGTAAAATGCCATGTCCTGTGGTTCGGATTCCACGTAAAAAGGAGGTCCCGTGGCTCATGATCTCAAGATTAACGGTCACGTTAAACTACAAGCTTCCTTCCTTTCCTTAGTTAAATAGTTTTCATAACATCAAGATGGGGGCTGTGCGAAATTATAAAATTAATTTTTATTTCTTGTGTCCTAATTATGCGCTCGAAGTGAATATTTAAATAAGAAGCCTACACAATAATCTTCATCTAATGGTACACAACTCTATGGCGCACATAATATATAAAAATCCAACATGGCGGCCGCGCGAAATATTTCTCCGGCATTCTATGTCTCCAGAACAATTACTGATATCACCCCCAAAATTCGTGTGGTGATAGAGTATATTACTATTACTTGACCTATGTGACATTAGAAATCTTGTTATTCACAAAACCAACATGGCGGCCAAGCAAAATTAAAATATTTAAATGGCATTTTCTCGAGATTTAATCATCCGAACACGGAGAAACTTGGCAAGGCACATAATTATACATGGTTGAATCTACTGGCATCTAATTTTATCAAATTGCTTTAAAAACCTCAAGATGGCAGCTGTACAAAATTTTAAAATTATGTTTTAATATTTTGTGTCGTAATCAAGTGATCGAAGTGAACGTTTTAAGCAATAATCTTCATCTAATGATACTAACTCTATGATCCACATATAGAACAATCTAACATGGCGGCCAAGTGATTTTCAGATATTCAAAATAAAATTTCTACCGATCTAATCACCCAAGTGCAATGAAACTTGGCACAGCGAATCTTTATTCAGGGCTTACTATAGAGACATTTAATGATGTTTAATTGTTTTCAAAACTTCAAGACAACGTCTGTTCGAAAATCTTCTTTTTTTATCTCTTGTGTCGTATCAACAGTGGATCTCATATTTTCAGTGAGACAGCTCCAGGAACACCACTATGAATTTGGAGAGGATCTGTTGATGGCCTTCCTGGACATCGAAAAGGCCTATGATAGTGTGTGTAGGGAGAAGGTTTGGGAAGCAATGGAAAACATGGGAGTGGAAAAAGGGACTGTAGGCAGAGTGAAGGAGATGTATTGTGGAAGTGTGAGTTGTGTGAAAGTTGGAGGGGAAAGAACAGACTGGTTCAGACAAATGAGTGGCCTGAAACAGGGTAGTGCGCTGTCACCCCTTCTCTTTATTGTGGTTATGGATGAGGTAATGACACGGATTGCAGGAAAGATAGGAGAAGATAAGATGAAAGCAATGGTGTTTGCAGATGATCTCATGGTCTGGGGAAACAAGGAGGAGGAAATTCAGGAGCAACTGAAGGCTTGGGAAGAAACAGTGGGAGAGTACGGATGGAAGTTCAACATCAGTAAATGTGAGATCCTGTTAAAGACCAGGAAAAAGGACAGACCAATGAGTGGGATAACACTTGGAGGTGGACAGCTGAAGAAGGTGGAAAGTCTCAAGTACTTGGGAAGTCTATTGGAGGAAAATGGGAGAAATGACAAAGAGATTACGGAACGTGGCAGACAGGCAGAAGCATTTCTGAGAAGCATTAGGAGCTTAGTGTGGAATAAAGATGTCCCACAAAAAAGCAAGGAAGTGTTATACAGAAGCTACTATATCCCGATACTGACCTACGCTTCAGAAACGTGGACAATGAAGAAAAGAGACATAAGCAGAATACAGGCAGGTGAAATGAAGTTCCTGCGAAGTAGGATCGGAGTAACAAGAAGAGACAGGTTGAGGAATGAAAAGGTCAGGGAAATGGTGAAAGAGGAGCCCTTGCAAGGTAGGATTGAGACGTCAAGACTGAGGTGGTATGGACACTTAAAGAGAATGGATGAGAAGAGGATTCCCAAGAGGATACATGAGATGCAGATGCAGAAGAAACGACCAAGGGGAAGACCAAGAGATAGATGGCTGAAAGGAGTGGAGGAATGTGTCAAGAAGAGAGGCGAGGACTGGACCAGAGTGACAGCGGAGAGGTGGTGGGAAGAAAGGACTAAGTGGCGAGGCTTATGTTCCAAACAGACCCAGCCTGGGGCTGGAAACTGTACAAGATGATGATGATGATGTGTCGTATTCAAGCGATTGAAAAGATGATTTGTATGATGAGCTATGATAATAATCATTATATAATGGCACTAAATTCTGTAGCTTACATTTTGTTATTCATAGAAGCCAAGTATTTGGGTTTTCTAAAGTTTAATACCATTGGTTCGTCATGGAAAGATGCCACTTAGCAGGAGGTGTCTAATCACCGAAATTGAAAACTATTTAGCACATGACAGTAAGCAGTTACGATGCTAGGTCACGCAACTCTCGGACAATACCGGCAATACTGGCTGATATTTTAGTTACGATGTTAGGTTATCCGTTTTTTTTTTCATACTGTTTCAGTAATAGGAGCAGATACGTTCTTATTGCAATGGATGAACATGACGTTGGGCGGTCGAACTACATCGTAATATCGTTTTCCCTGAAAATGTTAGTTACGATAGTATTGAACCGAGCCGTCGGTATATGAACGCATAGGGGACATACAGACAGACAAACTATCAGGTAACATTGATTTTTATATATAGATGATAAGAGATTTCAGAGGAACTGGAGGCATTTTTAGGTAACTCCAAGCGGGGTTAACTACCTTAGTAATGACTTGACAGAAGTTAAGAACACCTTTACTGCAGACATGCAAGGTATTAATGCAAATATGCAGAACTTACTGCAGACAGGCAACACCTTGTTGCTGATATGCAGAATGTTAACTCCAGTGTGCTTAATTTGACTGCTGATGTTTTAAACATAACCACTGATATGCAAGAGCTGATTTTCATTGTAATGAACATTGATACTGATATACAAGGTATTTTATTTATTTATTTCTTTATTTATTTAGCATATGGCTTTTAGTGCCGGGAGTGTCCGAGGACAAGTTCCGCTCATCAGAGGCTGTAGCTGCTTCATGCGGATACCCATGGGGTCAGCTACAAGCTCCATTCAATTTCAAGTAGTTCCAACTTTCGCTACCAGATGTCACCGACACCTAGTGGTGAACATTGGAACTATGATAGAGCGTTTCAATGAAATCTAACCTGCTAATTTAGCTTCACACAATTTTAATTAGTGGAAGGTTCTTTCACATGCCATAAATCTACGACATGAACCACCGGCTAAACATCTCCTCCAAAGGAAGGCATACTGAAGGATTTTAACGCTCTTAAAAAAAAATCCGACGACTTCAGCCGGGTTTGAACCCGCGATCTTGGGCATAGAAGCTCAGCATGCTACCGACTATGCCACCGAAAATCTTACTACTAATATAAATAATCTTAAAACTGAGAGGTTAGGTCTTAGAACAGAAATGCAAAGTAATGCTAATACGTTGAAGCAGGAAATGGTCGATGTCATGAAAAGTAACCTAGAAAGTCTCAAAAGTCACATGCAGTCCGAAATTGTTGAATTAATGTACACTGTAGTTTAAGGACAGATTACTGTTATAGAAAATGTAATTTGTTAAAAAATTAGGTTTCTCCAATACCCTTGGACCTTCAGGGATTGCACCATATCGTCAACCAAGATACTCAAGGAATGTTTCCAGAGTTCACATTTCTTGATGGACACTGTAAGACCAACATACCTCAATGTCTCCAAAAATGTCTCTAGGAGACAGCCAGTCTCCTAGATTATCTGGTGTCCTCACTCAACATTATCCTTATAGTTTGACACTATCATTGTAGCCCCTTGGTAACATATTCTAGTATGCCATGTTTTAGACCGAAGATTACTAATAGAGGGTGATTACTAGAATTTACTAGAATAAAATTGCGACCAAACAAAGAGACATGATTTTTTTAAACAACAAAAATGAGAGTTGTGGCCACAATATAAAGTTGCAAGTAAGATTTTTATGCTTAGCTCAATGATCGACTTGCAAAAGCAAAGGGTTACTCCTCTTCATCTGAATAATGCTCCTTATGCACTAGCTGCTTCTAGATAATTCACAAATTTCAACAAATTCTGAAGCTCTTTTAACATCTGTTCATTCTGGATCCTCCACAATAGCATGAACTTCTCATCTATAGTATGCAAATCTTTTGCACCAATTCGTCAACCAAGACACTCAAGGAATGTTTCCAGAGTTCACATTTCTTGATGGACACTGTAAGACCAACATATCTCAATGTATCCAAAAATGTGTACAAACATTTCTTCAGTTCTTGCGAAGTTTAGCCTCCAGTCAAGATGTCATTGATTAGTGCTACAACACCCTTAGTAAGATACTCGGGAGCGTTTTGGAAATTGCTTGGAGAGGAAGCCAATCCAAAAAAGGATGAGTATACTGAAACAGTCCCTTGAATGGGGTGATGGTGTTCTCACGATTGTTCACTAACCTCGTACTGTTGGAAAGCATTTGAAAAGTCCAGTTTTGCAAAATGTTTACATCCTTGCATTTGATAAAATACACTGTATAACAACAACAAAAACGACGCACCGGGGATGCGTACGATTGTAAGGAAATTACGTATGCAAAGACATTCGGACCGAACATGCAACTGATTAAAGCTTCGTGTCCAATTATTAAATAGCGGGAGCTCCCACGCATCTGAACTGCGCATGCATCAGGTGTATATAAGGCGCGATTATGAAGCGTATGCTCAAAGTAGCTGTTGTCAACGCTACATGCTAAGGAAAGGCAATCATACAAGGGCTATTTCTTTTTTCCAAGATCTGATGGGTCGTGACATTCAAACCACAGTGAATATCAGATGAAGCTTTGTGCAGTGTCTAGTATGACCATTGATCGCGTCACGTTGTACATGTCAGTGGTGAGCGTGCAGTGTGCACGGAAACATGCCAAGAACGATAGCGTCGCCCGCCAAATGTGAAGTGCGTACTGTAATTCTCTTTCTTCATGCGGAGGGGCGCAACGCAGCTGAAATTCACCTAAGATTGTGTAACGTGTACGGTGAAACAGTCATTAGTGACAGCAAAGTGCGGCAATGGTGCAAGAACTTTGATGCAGGCGGTCAGGGAAGGAAGCGGGTGTCAACCAATAATCTCATTCAACGAGTAGATCAGAAGATTCAAGAAGATCGGCGGTCCACAATTTCTGTGTTGCAAGAGTTGTTTCCCGACATTTCAAGGTCAGCTCTTTACACCATCGTGAGTGAGACACTTCAGTTCCGCAAACTGTGTGCGGGATGGGTGCCCAAGATGCTGTCCGACCAGCACAAAACACAGCGAATGGGCGCCGCGCCGCCTTAACGTTTCTCCAGCGCTACCATGATGAAGGAGAAGACTTTTGAACAAAATTGTCACAGGGGACGAGATATGGGTTCTTTACGACATGGAAGAAACAAAAGAGCTATCCAAACAGTGGATGCATTCGTCTTCCCCTTCAAAACCAAAGAAGTTCAAGCGCACATTCTGTGCTCTGGGACCGAAAAGGAGTTCTCTTGGTGGAATTCATGGAACGTGGCATGACCATCACCGCAGCCTCATTTCGGCGTGACTCTTCAGAATCTACGAAGGGCAATTCAGAACAAGCGAAGAGGAATGTTGTCATCAGGCATTGTTCTTCTTCATGACAATGCTCTGGACCACACTGCAGCTGCAACAAAGAACCTCGAGCAGCGTTATCGATGGGAAGTGTTTGATCACCCACCATACAACCTGGACGTAGCGCAGTCTGATTTTCATCTCTTTCCTCGCATGAAAAAGTGTCTAGGATGACAGCATTTTGGCACAGACAATGAGCTGCAGACCAATATACAAACTTGGCTGAAGGCACAGGAGCCCACCTTCTATGACGAGGGGATTGGAAAGTCGATACCACGCTACGAAAAGTGCCTAAGTCCGAGCGGTGACAATGTAGAGAAGTAGGTGGAAGGTGTAACTAAATGTTGTAAATAAAACATGTTTGATTTTCACTGTGGTTTTCATTTGATGACCGATCGGACCTTGAAAACAAAATAGCCCTGGTAGTAGCCTAAAAATATCAACAGAACATACATTTCCCCAAAGAAAAAAGAGAAATGAAAGGGAGTCCTACACATATGCTGACAGCCCTAAAATAAGTGTATTCAAATGAAATAGGGATTTTCCTAAGATCCCATGTGTAAAGAACACAATGTAAAAGTCAAGAAGTCTCACCTGCGATAATGCCCAGCAGGAGAGATGAGTCACCTGTTGCTAGCCATATCAACAGAACAATCGTCACCACTTTGTCTTCCACTAGGCTCTACAGCAGTGAAAGTAGGCGACGTGCCAGCTGATAAACCACCTTGATCAGCTTTACTCTTGATGTCAGCACAAACAGAACTAGGAGATCCACTGAAGCAAGTGTCACTACTCTTAATTTCACATACACAATTAGCGGAAACCTGCATTGTGTTGGCGTTATTGCCGAAAAATTCCAGTTTACTGGATATTTCACTTTCATTTCTGTCAGGTGTACCAGCACTATCATCTTCAGCCTCCCGCAAAGAGCCAATCACGGTGGTGTACACGGGACCCGGCCTCTTCTCCCGATTCGCTGGGATGCAGTACGAAGGTGTGTTCGTGGAACTTGGCGCTGAGCGCGATGATGACAGTCCACCTTTTGTAAACATCTGGATTGGTCGCTGGAAACCTCGAGACTGATGATACGGTGAACCGATCACTTCACATTTACTGAATCCCACCTCTGATGACAAAAGGTACTGAGTAAACATGTGTGGTAGGAACTTGATACTATTAAAGTTCCTGAAGATGGTCTCCTGGAACGAAAGAAAAAAAAAAAAAAAAGACATTAATATATATACTAATATCTTGTGATCTGTTGAAATATTGATGTGTGTCCACTTCTGTTATCTCATGGCATTAATGACACTAAGATTTTGTCACCATTTTTTTCAGAAACTGTACCGATTTCTTCCAGCACAGCAGTTCTTACGTGCAGGCCTGACGAGGGGGAGGGGCAAATGGGCTGTAGCCCCAAGGCCCGGGTGGGTTGAAGGACCAGGAGATATTATGAGAAACTTATGGGATACTATATTGGCTTTCACGGCCAGTGAATTAAAGACAAGATACGGCTCAAATCTAGAAAAATTGCTGGGTTTTGATTCACTGGCCGTGAAAGCCAATATACCATCTGGAGAGGTTCACGAGATGCATCAAGGGAGGAGCTAACAAACTGGGACCCAGGAATTCTAACTCCAGGGCCCATGGTTGCATTCCACGGCCCTACTTAAGTGGGCAAATTACTTTTAAAATTAGACAAGTACTTTTTTGAAAAAGCTTATTAATTTGCAACTTTTCACAAATGAAATACATACCTCCTGGAAGGTCATAAAAGTTGCAAGGAAAAAAAAAAACTTAAACCACACCTAAATATACAAGTTGGCATGTTCTTTTTCTCCAAAACTGTATGTGGGGAAATCTGTTCTAGAGAACACAGGGTTGAGGATGAGAGTTCTTGGAGCCAAGCTGTCCAGAGGTTTTGTTATTGTCTAGTCTTGTTTTCAATCCTCTTTCAATTACTATTCCTTGCTTGTCTGGACTTCATATCACTGCTGAGCTTCCCATAAATGCATCAACATGATTTATAGCTGAAAACCTAGTCCACACTGTCCATCAATATAAACAACATGTGGATCAGTTTGGGTAGATTCCGAATTTAAAGAGAACAGCCAATAAACTCTGAACATCATTACTTCACCACAATCTAAAAACATTTTACCCAAATAATCAATGAACAGTCACATTATTTTAAGGATTCCATTTATGCAGGTACATGGAAACAGTACTGACTATACACCGCTCCACAACTCGTCAAATGGCAAATCCAGATGGAATAAAGGTTCTGAATGGAAGAGGAAGGCTTACAGTGGAACCTTCTGAACTTTGCTCACAGGCTTGTGCAGGCTAGAACACGAGGACATTTTAGGGTGGATTTTTCCCGAGGCTTCCCAGTTTAGAGACAAGAATGCTAACCCCTTACACTACACGACAAGGAAATAACAGTATCAATAGCTCGAAGCTGACATCGCTTCAACAGTCACTTGTTTGAGCTGAGGAAAGTCTATGAATAAGGTTCATATTTAGGCAGAAGAAACCTTGTTGGACTGAAACATTAATTGCCTTCTCTAAAATGTCCACTACAAACCATCGACCTTTCCAATGGAGTCCACATCACAACTGGTTATCACCTTGTCGAGATACAGCTAAAATATTCTTATTTCTTCATTGTTGATTAACGGGAAATGAATGAAACAAAAAGGTTTTACATTTTCCCTGTCGGGATGTACAAAACAGAATACATACAGCAATAAACCATTTTCTGAAAATATCATTAAAACAATCACTATTTGCAATGTCACTAGTTGAGCTAACCAGGCACGAATGCTGAAGCTAGGGTGGTACAGTTTACGCCATGGTTTTTGGCCGGTCAGTCCTGGTTGCGAAGTCATACAGAGGACAGTCAGTGAGCCTCAGGCATGTGCAATTGATACACGAGTTGCTTTGCACATAACTGACAACACCCGAATTAATTGCACATGCCTGAGGCTCACTGACTGTCCTCTGTATGACTTCGCAACCGGCCAAAAACCATGGCGTAAACTGTACAACGGGGTCCTAATGGTCAACAGTGGAACTGCATGGAGCATCATTTATAGTGCATAACTGCTTGCATTTCTTAGCCTTGTCACATACCGCAGGCAACCGTAAAAACGAAACAAAACAACACCATGACCACACCTGGACATGTTCACACAACACTATGGCAGGAGTAATTTCCATATGCTGCTGTTTCAGATGAGGAATTGGCTGAATTAAGGTATATACACAAGGTGTTGCAGAAATACTCCAGAATTTATATCTCTCAACAAAATGAACATATGTCCAAATAACATTTTGGATAAACTGTCTTTCTCAGAGAAAACAGAGGTCTGTAATCGTACAGTTTATAGCAAATTCAACTCCGCTCAGGCCATGGAGCCCCCCCTTGTGACATCGGCACTAAATGGGATGGAGTTGTCAGCTTCATGCACGGCCGTCTTTGTATCCTGGTACTCATTTCTGTTGTAGGCCGAGTAAACCCCAGGGCCAGTTATGATTCAGAAAGTGGTAGTTTTGTATCTAAAATCCACTTGTGAGTGGGAATCGAACCCACTCCTTTTCAGTGCCTCTACGGTATGTCATCATCATCGGCTTTAACTCGAATCGGAGTATAAATCTTCTTCCTTCAGTCCAGTTTGTGGATGTGTTTACGGTGACTAAAGAGTCCAATCCTGGCATGGAACAAGCGACCACACAAGTCACATAGTATTGCTGGAGGAGGACGTGGTTGGGCTGCTCGAAGTTTCCTAGCTTGACGCTTGGCCTCTTCATGTGTGTGTACAGGGTCACCCATATATCGTGTCTCCGCTGCTGAGGAAGGGTCTCGCATGGCCGATACAAACAGTGTTTCAAACCTTGAGTAAACCACTTATTGTCACAGACCACACCCTTCCCCCTGCACAAATGCTGCTCTGGCAGGCATCAAGTGATAGCTTATCGGTCAAGCGGAACTCCGCCTCGACTGCGGAGACAAAATATACCTAATGAATATGTACTGTAGATATGTAATGTATACACATTATATACCGTCAGCAGTAGCTATGTTTGCTAACGCGCTGTACTAGGCTATGGGGCCAAGCTGTCTGTGGATTCAGTAGATGTTGGTTCGAACCTCACCGTCGGCCGTGATGGAAATGGCTTTCCCCATTTTCAACTCCAGGAAAATGCTGGGACGGTACCTTCTAATAGGTCACAGACGCTTCCTTCCATCTCCTCACCCAGTTTCATTCATTTCATCTCTCATTAACTCCTTTCGTGAGGTTGGCATCAGGAAAGCCATCCGGCCATAAAGAAACACCTGCCGCATAGACTTTCATTGCATCTCATCCCCGACCCTGTTAAAACTGTAAAAATAAGGGGTAGCCATACATACACATATACATTGTATATTCCCCCTTCTGCTTTTGGAATTTGAATCGAATCACCTATTTTCTGGTTTAAATGTAGTACCATCTCATATGCCAGGAGTTCAAAATAATGCACATGGTCATTCCTACTTGTGAGCTTAAACTGAGAAGTGCCAACACCGATATTTCAGAAGACCTGTAAGTACTGTATCTGTAGTGCCTGTGTTACTTTTGTAACTTCCATGATAAGGATATCTTAAGCAACAGATTAGTATCTAAAGCAAAGTTCAAAGGTTATCTTAACTACTATAAGAACTCTATTTCAACTGCCAGAAGAGCACCCTAATCCATATAAATAGTCCATAGTCTTTGCTTTGGAAGTTTCGATGCTTACATGCAGCCGAAATGCCAACTAGAGAATACATGTTGCTGGTATTATTGACCTTACTGCAGATTTAATTGATCCAGGAAGTGATTTTGGTGATGTGTGAAATATGGTGAAATTGGCTTACAATGGCCGTGATAATGAGAGTGGGTTAGAGCAAACTCAGTTTCGAGATAATAATGATCATGTACTAAGTGACTCTGACAATGGTGTTTTTCATGTCCACAGTTTTATAAAAACTGTATTGCAATTGAGTGGGTGCTCGCAAAAACGGGCTAACCATCATTTTTTCATAAATTGAGTCATGTTGTGCAATCTACGGAGAAAAGTGTGAACTTCTTCTCTGAAATGGGCTAACATCAGAGAGGCTTATTTAACGAAGTACACGACTTTGAAGTTTAAGCTATTTTGAAAGTTTTAACTTCGCTTGGCCGCCATGTTCTTTTTGTACTTAACAGTGTTTTGAAAGTCACATAGGCAAACTTCTAGTAATGCCCTTTATCACTGTACAAAATTTCAGGGTGATATCAGTAATAGTTTCGGAGATATAGAATGCCGGTGATTTGTTTTTTTTTTTAAACCCAAACACAAATGTCCTATTTTCTCAGCTTTACCTAAATGATGGTTAACCCGCTTTTGCGAGCACCCACTCAATTAAACGTTTGTTGGCAACTGTTCATGTATCAAGAAATAATTTGTACACGGGCTGGCTCTAGCAGCTCTTGGCAAAGGAGCAGGTAACTTACCAGCAGAATAAATTGGAATTTCCGTTCAACTATCTGCAGGTAGTGGTACCAGCAGCATAAATATTGTCTGCTGGCCAATAAAGCTTTACCATTGAAATATTAGAAGCCATTTTTCAGTGTTGCCTAAGTAATATACTAGTAGAAGCTTTTCAGTCGGTCAACAGGACTGTACCAAGTAGATTGGGCGGGGAGTTACAATTAATTTCCTAGAGCCTGAAATGAAATACATGAATTATTTATACACTTAATAAAACACTTCTCACAGAAATAGGGGAGGTTAATTAGATAACTGGTTTCATTTGTCAAGCGAACCTCATCAGATTTTGCTCACTTAGGCTTAATTTAGGTTCAGTGGGTATGTAAAACACTTATGTACAACAGTATTTACCAATATTAAGCTACAGAAGTTTATTAATTAAACTTTGTAACGAGTCACATTTTTTAACCAATTATTGTTTACCCCATTAGTCTATTACACTTTTATAAGTGTTGCATTTTTTGTGAGTACTTTTTTTAATGTATATAAATGTGAAAAACCCTTTTGAATCGTTAACTTCTATTGTACCAAGCTTTTGAAATGATTGCATTCTAGTCTGATTTGTTATTACCCGTTACTATTCAAGTTTCTTATTTACAACAATAAAAGCTCATTGCATTAATTAATGCATATCAGAAATGTAGCTGACAATGTTTCCTCACCAAACAAAAAATCTTTAAATTTTAATGAACATTTTAAAAAATGTTACAAATCAGTCATGGACCTCATTTTGGGCCACTTGGAACGAGAATATCTTATTAAATGTTAAATGGCATCTTACTTTACACAGTCAGCCTGCTTGACAATTTGTTAAATGCTGTCCTTTAAAACTCAAAGAACTCACACACAAGCACCTCAACACCACAAAAACCACAGCAGCTATTACCCATTTAAATTTGATTGCCGCCGAGCATGGCTGCGCCACAGTTTGTCGATTATTGTAGCAGGAGCCCCGCGGGGTAAAGAGGAGGACACAGTGATGACAGAAAGTCAAGCAGCATTGCGTGCGCTACCTGTCTTAGAAGCGCAGATAAGTGTCACAGGAGCTCATGTCACCACGGACAGCTACTGGAGCTGAGTCATATCCTACTAGCGCAACTGTACCTTTCAACGAAGCAGAATGACGTGTGACACAAGTAAACAGAGAATAGTTCCCATCTCGACTGCTGGCAATGAATTCGTGAAAGGGTAATAAACCCATATTACCATTATTCACAAGGATCATCCCTAAATGTAGGCAACTCACTAACTTTGCTCCCTCCAGACTCCTCTGCTGGATCTGAGCTTGATTCACGGATGTTTACAGAATTTGCAAATGTGCAACTGATTTATTTTTCATTATTTGAAGATAACCTGTCTCAGAATAAAAAATACAAACAATAAGAGCAAGTGTTCAAAATATACAGTATAGCACCATTTGCAACCATCTCTAAACATAGTAATTCATGCTAATGTGTGTCCACTTACTGTGAGCTTCCTCTTGCGTTTATATGAGTCCCAGGCTTGAACTTCCAGAATCAACTTGCCTCCTGCTCGAAGCTGGGTAAACATGCGTTTAAAGGCTCTTTTAAGGCCTGCATCACCCCAGTTGAGATGAAACCACTTTGTGACACTAAGGCATACGATGATATCAAATTGTGCTTGCTCAGTTGTTAGCAAACTTTCAGTCTCCAAAACATAATTTCCCTGGAAAAAATCCAACATAGATGCTCTAAAATTGCAAGAATTATACATAATACATTCTTACTTACTAAAATACATACAACTTTAAGGAAGGATTTAGATTTACCCGATTCTCTTGGAACATACCTATTATGAAGGATATCAATGTGTAAAAGTTGTTTAAGATAGGCTATGGCGGCTGTGCAAAATATTTCACCTGCATTCTATATCTCCGAAAACTATTACTGATATCACCCTGAAATTTTGTATGGTGATAAAGGGTACTGCTAGAAGTTCACCTATGTGACTTTAAAAAACCTGGTAAGTACAAAACGAACATGGTGACCAAGCAAATTTGGAATATTTAAATAGACTTTCCTCGCAACTTAACCATCCGAGCGCATGATTGGGCACAAGAAATAAAGGCTTAATTTTAAAATTTCGCACAGCCGCCATCTTGAGGTTATGTAAACAATTGAACTAAATTAGATGCCAGTGCATTTCAATTGTGTATAAATATTTACTGTACCATTTTTCACTGCGCTTAGATGGTTAAATCGCGAGAAAAGTCTGTTAAAATGTTTCAACTTCGCTTGGCCACCATGTTCGTTTGTAGTTTACACATTTTTGAAAAATACATAGATGAAGTTGTAGTAGTGCCTTTTATCACCGCACAAAATTTCAGGGTGATATCAGCAATAGTTTCGGAGATATAGAATGCCGGTGAAATATTTCGCACAGCCGCCATCTTGAAGTTATGTAAACAAATTATCTAAATTAGATGTCAGTACTTTGCAATGAGTATACACATTTGCTGTTCCAAGTTTCATTGCGTTTGGATGGTTGAATCGCGAGAAAAGTCTATTTAAACTTTCAACTTTGCTTGGCTGCCATGTTCGTTTTGTAGTTAACAGGTTGTTGAAAGTCTTATAGGTGAAGTTCTAGTAGTGCCCTTTATCACCGTACAAAATTTCAGGGTGATATCTGTAATAGTTTTGGAGATATAGAATGTCAGTGAAATATTTTGCACAGCCACCATGTTGGATTGGTGAGACATAATAAAATTTGAAGGGCACAGTCGGGGTCAGCCAAAATGGTGCTATGACCTTACCGAGTTTCATTGAAATCGCTCCAGCCGTTTAGAAGCTATTAGACGGATACACACATACACACACACGGACAAAAGGTGATCTCATAAGCCTATTTTATCAAAAATGAAAATAAGCTAAACATCCAACATGGCGAACATCCGAAATATTTAGACTGTTCTCAATATATACTAATCTAAGACAGCAATCAAACTGAAATGTTGTATGTTGATAAAGGCTATGAACATAAGTTCACCTATGGACTAATTTATTCCAATTGTTTTCATAACCTCAAGATGGCGGCTGTCCGAAATTCTTATGTCTGGTTTTTAATTTCTTGTGTCCTAATCATGCGATTGAAGTCTGAATAATAAACCTATGCAATAATATTTATCTAATAGAACATAACTCTATGGCCTACATACGGAGGTCGAGTCATAAGTCATGGCAACTGTTTTTTTTTTTCTTCTCGCGAACAGGAGACAACAGAGTAAATCTACGATATGCATTTGGAAACATACGGTATGTACTTGCGAAGGATGCCACTAGATGGTGTATGTAATCAACAGTGTGGGTCTGAGCATGCCCCAAAGGTGTCAGTGAGTGTCACACAATCAACAAACAGGAGCAACGATTGTATATTCGCCTGATGTGACTATGATCTAATCCCCAAAGTCAAGAAGCCACTACGTGGACGACAGCTTGCTAACAAAGAAGACATCGTAACAGCATTTCCTTGGATATGTTACACATTAGCGATACACATGCAGCGAATGGTATTCAGCGCCTGCCCCACCGCTGGCAACGCACAGTAGACACCTTGGGTGATTACTTCGAAGGTCTGTAACCAGTGGAGACCTGTCCTTTGTACGTAGTCTTGTGTATTTGCTGTCTATACCATAATAAAACAATGTTTACCAATGGCCTGTGTTCTGTCACTTACCTACGAGCATCTCCAGATGTCAGAATTTATCTCTGTTCATGAGAAGAAAAAAAAAAGTTGCCATGACTTATGACTCGACCCTCGTATATAAAAATCCAACACTGCGACCATCCGAAATATTTAGACGGTTCTCAATATCTACGAACCTATTACAGCATTCGAACTGAAATTTTGTATGTTGATAGAGGCAATTAACATAAGTAGGATATATGAAAATAGGCTATTTAATTCTTCACTGAACTACTTGTTATTTTAGAAATAACTACATACAAATCAGTTACTGAAGTCAAAACAATTATTAGAAAGTGTGTTTATGCAGGCCTGTATTATTAATTGTAAATACATCTCAAGGGTTTATACAAATGTCCAGAAAAAGAGCTAATTTTAATATTAATAATAATAATAATAATAATACTGTACCATAATTTCAGGAGAACAAACACCCCCTTTTCTTAAGATTACAAACAGAACTTTGCAATAATATTTTTGTTTCTTAAGCATTCTAGGACCTCCTTCTGTCTCTTAATTGCACAGAGAGAAAAAGCTATCATAAACCAGGGGATATCCTTTTTATGTGGAATCTGAAGCACCAAACGCAATATTTCACCTTGAAAATTTCACATGCATTAACCGAGAATCGAAGGTGGGAGGCAAGCAGCTTGACCTCTGTGCCATCACTCCCATTACTTGCACAGAAATATGAAACTTTATTTAACCAACATCCCCACAATATACACAAGTCTATAACTACAGGAAATATACAATGAGTTCAGGTTATCGATTACAAAAACAAACAAAAAAGAAAACTAAATGCTCACAATGAAATCAAATAGCACAAGCAATTGGAAGAAAAACTATAAAGCAGATGCAGAAAACAGCAATAGGAAGATAATACATTATACATTAATTTACTTCTTAGCAGACAAGAAGTTAGCCACATCCTTAATTAGTAAGAATTGCCAGGAAAGGATTTTCAAAAGAAAAGATCAGATGGCCAGATGCTTAGCATTTTCAATTCACCTAAATAGACTTATAAAAATAGAGATTTAAAAACATAAATACACTGCCAGCTTAAAAGAGGCTCTTCAAGGTGTCTTATTTTGGGTCTTTATGTCCTCATTTAAGCAAGGAACATTTCTTGTAAAATAAAAACTGTGCATTAAAATACTAGTATTTTAAAAGAAAGAGGTTCTACTGTATTGTACTTTCAATAGGCCAAAACTGCATTACTGAAGCCCTCGAATTATTTTCTGTTCATCATCACAATCGCCAACACTGATATGTTCGCCAATAAATGCAGTGGAAATCAAGCAGGAGTTGTGGAGCAATCATCCCCCTCCGGAGTGTTACCACACTGTGCTAGCAAAAATGTCACTTGTGGTCTCTCTTCCTTCACATGGCCTTGTGTTTTAGATCATTTTCTTGGTATACATATATGTGTCATAGCCACTTACGGAAATTAGCCACTTCAAGTTCCGAATGGACTTAATGACAGTGCATCAAATTTAAAGGAAAATGAAATGCTTCGAATAATTGATCCAGCTAGTTCAAACTGATTTGCATTTCATTTGGGGTACAAACATCCTGGATCCTTCAGGGAAACAGTTTCATTTCAATATGAAAAGCCTAGGCGGGCAATTCATGAATTTAAGGGAGCACAGCTCTTATAGCATAAGATGCGTTCAAAAAGTAATGAGCCGGAGGCTGGAATGCGCAAACCTGTGACGACATCGGCTAATCGTGGCGTGTGTAACGAGGTGTGGTTCCGACCAGAGCGTGGAAGGTCACAGCCCGTCGCTAGAGGGCACGCGTGCACGTCACGTGACTATACAAAGCGAGCAGCAGCATGCATCAATCGTCCAACCAAGACCAAGACAGTAGGCCATTCGACATGCTTCCTGGTGTGGTTGAAGACTGTGGGGCACCCATTTGGCACACACTTTCCGCAAGTCAGTCGTTCCTTCACGATGGTGTGCACACTTCCGACGCTCAATCTGACAACGGCGGCTATGGCGTTCACTGTCACTCGGCGGTCCTGGTAATGAGTGCATCAACCAGCTGGACGTTGTCATCGGTAATGCAGGGGGGTGCCCCAGACCGGGCATCATCGGCTAACGACACCCGTCCTTCCCCGAAGCGCTTGTGCCATTCGGCGATGAATGTCCGTTTCCCCTACTCCTTTCGCTGTTAGAAACCGAACAACACCTCTTTGCTCTTCGTTTGACGCCTCCATGTCACTGTTTGCAATGCGACTGGCAGCGATGGACGATTGTTGCATGCTGCTGCTCGCTTTGTATTGTCACGTGACGTGCACGCGTGCCCTCTAGCGACGGGCTGTGACCTTCCATGCTCTGGTCGGAACCACATCTCGTTACACAAGCCACGATTAGCCCATGTCATCACCGGTTTGAGCATTACTGCCTCCGGCTCGTTACTTTTTGAACGCACCTTAATATATTGGCACGGCTTGTTGTTCATAGCAGTCTGGCAGTGGTCTTCACAGTATGTACAGGGTCATTATCTATGTGCGCCCCGATAAACATGGCAAGCTAAGCCGGCTTCGACTGGCGCATACACGGTTCAGCCAGTGGTTGGCGCGCACTTTCACACTTTTATCAAACATGTGTACTTACAGTGCTCATAGTCGATGCTGAAAATGTCCTCCCTCTCTTGTAACACACACCTGACATCTTCTGATGAAAGAATGGACATCAATCACATCTAATTTTCGTTCTCTAAGAACACAACGTTGTCTGTTAACTTTTTTTTATTATTTACGGAGCCTGTTTTCTTGAATCGTTTAGCGAGCCTCCTAATTGTACTGGCATTAGGCACAGGTCTTCCTGGAAACTTGATTAGAAATGTTCGTCTTGTTTCAGAACAAGATTTTCTGCTATTCATATACGAATTATGGACATACACACGTTCATGCAATGTTAATTGGTGTCTAGGCATGACCAACAATCACAGTAATCACAATACTCACTAAACGTCCAACACTAACGTCTAAGCTTTGCAGATACACGTCCATATGAATGACAAAACATGAGTGAACTAACGATATGAGTCAGCGGGCCGCGCCAACCACGGGCTGAACCGTGTACGCGCACCCGCGATCTGCGCCAGTCAAAGCCGGCTTAGCTTGCCGTGTTTAATCGAGGCGCACATGGATAATGACCCTGTACTAGGCAGCGTCTTGGCGAGGTGTACCATACCAATTGATAAGCCCAATGGTATACTGGGGCGAAACGCTGGCAAATCAGTTTGAACCAACTGGATCATATTTTCAAAGTATTTCATTTTCTTTGAAATTTGATGTGCAGGAATTTATTTTGTCAATTTCTTACTTAATTTTGAAATTTTGACAAGTAAGCTTTCCAGAATGAATATATCACTACATCACATAATTGTTTGACATAAATGTTGTTTTATAGTCAGGTAATCAGGCACGGATCTAGAGTTTGGCTTGGGGGGGGGTCAGAGAATCGAAATTGTTAAGAAAAATGGTATCACTAAAAACACAATCACAAAATAACCAAACATACAAAACCAGACCAATTTTTTTGCAAGCTACATGAATAGAAATTTAATGCGTTTAGCGCACCAAAAATATTCGTACAAATTGCAACGGCGTGTTTTGCGACTTTTACATCGAGCTTCGAGAAAAGTACCAAGGTACGTTACAGTTTCGGCAAGTCGAGTTGGTACCGACAAAGGGAGAAAGTCACAGCTTAAATTGCCAACCAAGCTTGCAGTTTGACCGTCGGCAAAATTTTTTGTTGCGAAAAAAGCCCCAAATTCCTATCCGTGCATTGCTGCACATTCATCGTGACATCACTATAAACATCGATTCGGTAATCACAAGGTTTGCTAAACAAAATAGAAGAGTTAATTTTGTTACATAAATAATCGTTTTTATATAACAGGCATGAAGTTGTAAATATGTACAGTTGCAACAGAACATAATAATTGCAATAAAGATATTTTCAGTATTGAAAAAAAAACTGTTTTTCAGTTAAAATTCGTCAAGTTTTATTTGTCTGGTTATTGTGAATTCGTTTTTCGAGTTTGCAAAAAAATTTGGTCTCCGTTCGGGGAGGGTCATGACCCCGTGATTCCCCCCCCACCCCTCCTTGAATCCGCGCCTGCAGGTAATTACACTTACATGAACATGAACAGGGAGGTCAGACCCTAGCGCTAAGCAAGTTTCACTAGTGTTCGCATATGCTGCCTGGCAGACATGACAAAATCTCAACAAAAATTATGAATCACACATACTGTTTGATACATTAACAGAGTTTATCAGTAATTATACTAAAATAAAACCACCATAAATACACATATGCTAACATTATTTCCATTCCCCAGAACAACCCCTTCCTCCCCCAGCCCCCTTTTTTTCCTCGTCGGGTTGACTTCTCAAGAAAACAGCTACAGCATACGCTGATTTGCTGGCATCGCTGAAGGTGTGAACTGAATATGACACCCTACAATCCGCTGAAGTAAAACTCCGAGGAACATTGACAGTTTCAAGTCCAGGCAATTGCTCAGTCCATTCGAGGAACTTCCCTTTAGTTTCATGAGATACCTCTGCATCTCAGTTTATTTCCCGCTCCCAACTCTCTTGTAGCAAAATCTCCGGCAGCAACATAACAGGGTAAGTGAAACCAATAGGCTCAAAGAGAGACTCTGACAGACAGATAAAATGCTCCGTCTCGTCACAGGTTCATTTAAGACCTTGTGGTTCTTCAGAGTACAAAATAGCGAATCTTCATTTTTTATTCCAAGCCAGCCCGAGTATTGGGGTTACAGGGTCATCAGCATCATTAGCCCATATGTTACTTTCCCAGCTTTGCAAGTCAAAATTTGCAGCTGCCCTAATTCTGAAGGCTTCTTCTACAAATCTCCTCAGGTCGTTTCAAATGTCCAAAGAAGTAACGCAGTTATCCAAATAAAATGAACTCTTCAGGCTATTAACTGTCCCTTCCAACTCTTTCTGAAAGTCATGCAAGTGGTGATTGATGACGGCACTGAGAATGAATGGGCTACAATTTACACCAAAAACAACGCGTCTATGACTAAATATCTTCAATTTGTTTTGGGAATAATCCTTCCACCATAGGAACTTCAGGAATTCACGATCAGCCTCATTCACTGATATCTGTAGGAAAGCTTTCCGTATGTCAGAGATCACAGCTACTGGTTTCTCTCGAAATATCATCAAAACAGATGGTATGAGCTCCAATAAGTTTTGGGCCTTTGTTTAAACAGTCATTAAGAGAAAAAGTACCCCTTCTCTTAGTTGAAGCATCAAAAACAGGTTTAAGTTTCGTTGTTGTGTTGTCCTTAAATACTCCTCTAAGAGGTAAGAAGTAGCCATTCTTCTCTCTCTCGCCTCCACACACTTCCTCCAAGATGCCATCTTTTACCCATTCATTAAGAAGTGCATCATATTCTTGAAATCTATTTTCATTCATGAGCTTTGCTGTCATTGAGCAATGTCTTTGTTATTTCTTAGCTCTTCTTTTTCTTTGGTCCATGGTAATGAAACTTCTATCTTCCCTCTGTGTTCCTCCTAACAGTTTTATTGAAGTGGTCTATGACGTCAAACTCTTATTTCTTATTTTTTACTCACTGGGGTCTGTTATGCCTAGCACTTCCAGTTTCCGGAGGTCGGACAGATCCTTACTGTGACTGAGCATAATGGCAGTGAGGACAGCATTAGAAACATGTTTATTTTCTTTGGTTAGGGTTCCCATTACCACCCAACCAAGTCGAGTTTCCATTGCAACTTGACCAGTAAATAACTTTCCTGCCGCATCGGACCCGATGAGCAGCTCAACTTCAGGCTGATCATACCCAACATCGGTAACTGGTATGTTTCCCCTCCTCAACTCTGTTACACAGGACATCTGCTTAACTGTTAGGATGGATCCACAGACTGAGGACTGATCTAGAAATTGTAATTCACAGGAAAAAATTCCTGTTAAACTCTGAAATAAGACCCTGTATCATTGGTGCGTGTCTCGGTTTGACGTCACACCTCCGAATAGAACCTTAACCCGTTAACGAGTGCAGATCTTTGCATCATTACCAAGATTTGCATAGCTCCCGTTTTTGGATATCTACCATGATTCTAATGTTATTGTGACCTCAGTAAATTAGTGAACACACATGGTTAAGCGCCGTGTGTGTATTGGTCGGTTCAGTAGGGTGAGGGAAGGGCGGGGTCGGTATCAGCTGGCGGGACGCACACGTGCTAGGAGGGGAGTAGCGCACCAAATTGGCGGGCAATGAGTTAGCTGCACGGTAACAATATCTCTATTGTCAACAGCTGTTTGTCGCGTACTATAGTTGATGCTACCAATTATTCACTGAGCTGTATTCGTTTGCACAATATGATTCTGAGGTTTTCGTTGTTACTTTTCCATGTATTTTTATGTGATGTAGTACAGTTTCTTCTGGATAATGTAAAGTATTTTTCTAAGTAGTTCAGAATCGAACATAATTTAGGCAGTGAGGACATAAGAAATGTACTGTATGAATTTAGTGAAGGGGACCATATAACGGATAATGCTGATGATATTTTTAGTTTATACTCTATTTTTGTAGTCTGATTTGTTTTACTTCCCAAACAAAAACTAAAGAATTAGGGACAAAAAAACTATTGCTATTTTGAGCGATAAAAAAAACTGTAGGCCTATATGTATAATATACGTACTGTATATGTACAGTAATTTAAATATAGTTTGTGTCAATACAAAATAGTGTAAATGAAACATGTTCTTTTTTAACTTAAACTAACAATTTACTTTGAGAAAATTAACTGTATTATTTACTGTTTTCCCATTTGTTTATGAAATGCCTCATATCAGAGACTTTCAAAAAATGAAAAAAGGTTCAAATGGTAAGACTAAATTTCAACAACAAAAAGGAGAGTTCTAGGGATACCTAAAAATCGTAGTAAAAATTAGAATGTCATCTTTTTAATGACGATTAAGAAATAAAAAGCTTTTCTTTGTTTACCGAAAATTTGGATTTTGTGACAAGAGCCCTTCACAAATAAGCGATTCATATGCAGCGACAAGCAGGCAAGAATGAACTTTCATTACAGAATTTTTGTTTAGTCAGCTATTACTACCGGCTTCTCGACGGGGCTGTCCACCACATGGCAGACGTTGCATTCTCACTAAATTTCTATTAAAACTTTGCACTTGAGATTGGCAATAACTTAGCTGACATCAACCTTGCTACCTCGAGCACTGAAGTTCTCGATAACATCAATGACTAACTGCACGCCTTGTGGTGTAGTGAATAGCATTCTTGGATTATATATCTACAGTCACCAGCACAGAAAATGAGCATACAATGGAAGATATAAATGCCTGCAGCACATACAGCTGGGAGGATAGGACATGCAACATGGAGTTCTGCTTCGTTCTCCTTATATGGCTACAGGACATGGCTTGTTATGCCTCTCAGCCTGGGACATAATATTCTGTCCAGTGGCCACATTAGTTGTAATGCACTATATTTTGCCCAGCAGCCGTGTTGTAGATTTATGAAGAGACTCCAAGCATCCAGGCTCTGTCAACCAAGGCAGTGTCCCTGCCGCTTGCCTCTGGTGTCCAGAGTTCAAGTATCAGCAGGGGGAAATATTTGTTTAATTTTATTCTTACATTGATGCATATGATGAGTCACGTAACTTTGTTTGTTTTATTGTGCAATTATTGACAGTGAGTGGGCTTATTTTTGGCCCCTGAAATGGGCCATTGGGTGGTCCTCTCAATAAGACAACCACACACAAGGAGGGCAGTCAATAAGGTTGTCCTGATTTTGCCAAGTAAGCCATTCCTGAACTAACCGGGATGTGTATATCACAGACAGATTCTGCTGAAATTGTAGAACACCAGTGGGATAAAGCACCTGCACAGATGGGATCATAATATTCTCTACAATGTGCAAATATTGCTGATGGTAAGAGCTTGTCTACTCAATTCTGCGCAACATTCCCATCCTGTGAGAACTCGTCTAACCCCCAATACACAGAAGATACACAGCCAAAGTGCTGATGCTCGGCCAAGTATGTTGGATTGCATCCAGTACTGGTCCATCATTTGCCAAGGAAAACGTGCTCTTGTCAGAGAACACGACATTCGACCTATCACGTAGGACACTGACCTCGGCAAATGCAAGGCAGTGCTGGGAAAACATATGGCCTAGCATAACTGCACGGCCTTCATGAACGTGGTGGAATGTGCTTCAGCGATCATCCTGTTCCCAAGCTAGCATGTCTGCTTACATCTCCTGATTCTCAACGTTTTATCTAATGTGTTGCTGTACCCTGTGGGATGCTGTAGAATTGTCCAACCTCTGTTGTGGTTAAATTTCCTTATTCAACGAGAGCAAATGCCAGCTCACGGATGCTAGGTACTGTCTGTTAGGTAGTCAGCCCGAAGGCTGGTTGGATCCTCAAAAAGCACCGCCGTTAGGTTATGTGGGTAGATGCCCACAAAAACCCGAGGCAGCGCTATATTGAGGCGTACTAGGCAAGAAGAGGAGTGAGGTAGTTTGCCATTGCTTTCCTCACTGAGTCAGTATAGCAGTACTAACCCTATGAGTAGAACCTTTCACAGCATCTACAGGCACTGACTGTGCCCTGAATGTCATTACTAAGCACCACCCATACCTCAGTAGCTTCCATATAATCACAGCCATGAGTGAGACTGAGACATCGGTGAAAAGCCACATTTTACTCTAGCCTGTGCCAACAGACAAATGCAAATGTACTGCATTCATCAAGACATGGCTAATAGGCCAGCTAGGTACTTGGTGAGCCATAATTGCAGAATGACCTACTTGTGTGTAACAATCATAGTGGGAACATCCTGCAATATGATTGGTTTGCCTGCTTTTGCTGTCGGCATAGTAAAAACATACAACATCCATGCAGATTCCTACTGTGAACCCGAGTTCATACCCACTGAGCTAAGACACTTAACGAACAGGCACAAATCTATTAGTCTGCCTGCTATCTCAATCGTATTTAAGGCCCACAGCGGTATCTACTTCTCGAGTCCAAGCTCTGTGAACCTGAGAGGAATGTAGATCGCGGACGATGAGGAGAGATGTGGGGGAATGTAGATCGCGGACAATGAGGACGGATGTGGGGTGTTCCCGGTCCGTGCACAGTAACAGAACCAAATATATTGGTCGATCACTCACACACTCGCAACACCACAATAGTTTAGGCAAAGGCCCTATGTTAGCAATATTGGAATAGACTGGAATTCCAGATAACACTGCGGGCTGTTGACAGGCCCTTCTCTTCCCGCCTCCCACAAAGATATACCAGTCATGATGGCAACTTTTATATGAGTAATGTTTCATTACCCCCAAGTAGGGAACTAGGAACTACAACATTATAGTTGAATGGGAGCACTAAAAAGAGCATCATCGATTGGAAGAGGTACGATTGTAGGTGGTGAAGTGAAACTCTTAGTGTTTGCCGATGACATTGTGGTTTTAGCGGAGGAGGAAGAGGAACTAAAAATAACAGCTAAAGTTCTAATAGAAGAAGCACAAAGAGTGGGTCTGAGGATCAATCAAGATAAGACAGAGTATATGATTGTAACCAGAAACAATGAAGAGGTAACAGAGGGAGTACTGGCAATAGCAGATATGTAATTTAGGAAGAGGAGGTCTTTCAAATACCTAGGTAGTACAGTCAATGCCAACAACATGGAGGAGGAAGTAATGAACCAGCTAAAATCTGCAGAGAAATGTCTCTTTTCAATGAATAAACTATTTACCAGCATGCTATTAACGAAAACAACAACACTCCGCATTTACAAGACAATCATGCGACCAGTATTAATGTATGGGGCAGAAACATGGACACTGAGCAAGAAAATGGAGAGAAAAATTATGACTTTCGAAAACAAGGTGTTAAGAAAAGTTTTTGGGCCAGTGTCTGAAAACGGAATCTTTAGAAGAAGAAAAAATATTGAAATCCACACACTGTTTAATGAACCTGATGTGACAGCTGTAATAAAGAGCAGAAGAATTGAATGGCTGGGACACGTCCTGAGAAGAGAAGAGAAAATGGTGAAGACAGTGCTAGAAGGGAAGCCACAAGGTACGAGACCCCTGGGTAGACCAAAACTGAGGTGGATGGATGGAGTCAAAAAAGACCTGGAGACATTGGGAGCCAATGAGAACATGGCTAGCAACAGAGACCAATGGAAGAGGCTAAAGAGTGAGGCAATGAACCAACTTTGGTTCGTGTGGCCAACGAAGTAAGTAAGGGAGAATGCTAGTCACCAGAACTGGGGAACAGTTACTTTTTACGGTAACAAAGTTACTTTTTAAAATAAATAACTGTAACGCCGTTAACTTTTTCAAGATGTAGCAATCAGCTGTCAATAGCACGTGGCAATGGAACCAACAACTTTCCATTATGAACCAGCCCATCTCCACTATCGATACAAACAATAACAGTAAATGAACCGTAAATTTACGATGGATTTGAAAGGATCGAATACCTGCGCCTATCTGTTCCCTGTTCCAAATGCCCTTTGAGCAGCCATAATTCTGAAGTGCCTCTGGGTAGACCTTTTACTTCGAGGCCAGAGAATAGAAAACTTCCCACAATCATCTGTGATGAACACCCGTTTTATATAAAAGCGTCTGTAAAAGATTAGGCTCAACCCTCAATCGGAGTTTATGAACCATTCTCTGTTAAAAATGTGGCAAATAGCTCAAGAAGCAGCTATATTTCTGTAATGTTTTTGTAGTAAATTCTGAGAAACACATTTTCTACTAGAGAGCCCGAGAACACAATGCAACATTTTATTACTTATTTCAGACCTGTTTAAAAGATTTGGGGAGGGGGAGGACGTGAAACCGAACCTCTGCCATAGGTTATGTTGAACGCCAAATGTCTTGTAAAAATCATCCCTAAGGTATTACTTCACCGGTGAGATTGAAGTTAAAACATGTTTGTATCTAGAATTGTGCCATTGTTATGGAGCAGTCATACGCCAGTATATTTAATTTCTTAAAATCGGATGTAAAGTGTGTACGTACGGGTGGAAAATAATACAGAGCAGTCTCAGTTCTGCAGTGAATTTCAAGAATCAAGTATGACATCGGTAATTCGATGGCTTGATATTATTATTGTTCTGGTTACAAAATACACACATCAAAAAAAGTTTTGCATCACCTCGGTTCCAAGAGTTCCGGAACCGTTAAATACAAAGGGAATAGAGATCAACACAAACAACATTTCAGCTCGTTTTATTGCTCATGAGACCCACACATTGCATGTTGTACCATCATACAGCTGGACTTTCAGCATTTGTGGTCCAGATTGCAGTACACACCACTACCTCTAATACCCAGTAGCACGTCCTCTTGCATTGATGCATGCCTGTATTCGCCGTGACATACTATCCACAAGTTCATCAAGACACTGTTGGTCCAAATTGTCCCACTCCTCAACGACAATTCGGCGTAAATCTCTCAGAGTGGTTGGTGGGTCAAGACGTCCATAAACAGCCCTTTTCAACATATCCCAGGCATGTTCGATAGGGTTCATGTCTGGCGAACATGCTGGCCACTGTAGTCGAGCGATGTCGTTATCTTGAAGGAACGCATTCACAAGATGTGCACGATGAGGTCGAGAATTGTCGTCCATGAAGACAAATGCCTCTCCAATATTCTGCCGATATGGTTGCACTATGGGTCGGAGGATGTCATTCAGGTATCGTAAAGCCGTTTCGGAGCCTTCCATGACCACCAGTGGCGTACGTCGGCCCCACATAATGCCACCCCAAAACATCAGGGAACCACCACCTTGCTGCACTCGCTGGACAGTGTGTCTAAGACGTTCAGCCTGACCAGGGTGCCTCCAAACACGTCTCCGACGATTGTCTGGTTGAAGGCATATGCGACACTCATCGGTGAAGAGAACGTGATGCCAATTCCGTGGGGTCCATTCAGCATGTTGTTGGGCCCATCTGTACCGCGCTGCATGGTGTCGGGGTTGCAAAGCTGGACCTCGCCATGGACGTCGGGAGTGAAGTTGCGCATCATGCAGCCTATTGCGCACAGTTTGAGTTGAAACACGACGTCCTGTGGCTGAACTAAACGCATTATTCAACATGGTGGCATTGCTGTCAGGGTTCCTCCGAGCGGCAATCCGTAAGTAGCGGTCCTCCACTACAGTAGTAGCCCTTGGGCGGCCTGAGCGAGGCCTGTCATCGACAGTTCCTGTATCTCTGTACCTCCTCCATGTCCGAACAACATCGCTTTGGTTCACTCTGAGACGCCTGGAAACTTCCCTTGTTGAGAGCCCTTCTTGACACAAAGTAACAATGCGGACGCGATCGAACTGCGGTATTGACCTTCTAGGCATGGTAGAACTACAGACAACATGAGCAGCGTACCTTCGTCCTGGTGGAATGACTGGAACTGATCGGCTGTCGTACCCCCTCCGTCTAATAGGCCCTGCTCATGCATGGTTGTTTACATCTTTGAGCAGTTTTAGTGACATCTATGAACAGTCAAAGGGACTGTATCTTGGATACAATATACACAGTCAACGTCTATATGCCGGAGATCTGGGAACCGAGGTGATGCAAAACTTTTTTTGATGTGTGTATTTTATATATTTAACTGCATGCTATTCACTTTTCATGAATTGAATTATTTTAAGGCATGAGGTGTGCTACAACACGACGAGTACCAGGTTGTTGTAGCGTTGCAGCGATAGTTGTTTTGTGATAGTTCATTTTGTTTTTCCAAATTACTGTAATTTACTATTCCTTTTAAATCAAGTAAATTATAGCAGGGGTAAAAATGTTATAAAGCAAATACATATTTATACAAATGTAACCAAAAGGTAATGATTGTTACTTTGATAATTGTAACTGTAACTTTGTTACTACGAGGGCTGTTTTTTAAGTAAGGGCCATTTTTTTTAAAGCCCATAGTTAGTGCGCACGCCGCAACAAGCATGCGCACTACCTCACGGCATCCTTTGCGAACAAACAGGCGTCAGTTGCAGCTGTGTAGCAACCTGTACACTGAACTGGGCATCTTTACATTGTTCAAGATTACTGATTCGCCCGCTGCGTGTGAGGTACGATCTGTGATAAGTTTTTTTGAGTACAAGAAAAACGTCGGCTGCAGACATTCATTGTCAGCTTTGTGAGGTGTATGGTGATAATGCAATGACGGAAGGTAAAGTGTGAAAATGGGTACGCGAGTTCAAAAGTGGCCGTGAAAATGTTCATGACGATGAACGCTCAGGTCTGTGATCACAGATGACTTGGTGACTGCAATTGACACGAAAATTTACGAGGACTGAAGATTCATGATAACCACTCTATCTCTGGATTTTTCTCAAGTGTGAATTCTTGGTTGTCAGAGCAGGTGGCAAACTTTTATGCAGAGGGATTTCAGAACTTAGTTTTAAGGTGTGACAAGTGCCTAAATAAACAAGGCAACTATGTAGAAAAATAGAGGAAGGTATGTAAAACCTAAAAATAAATGTGGTTTCAAAATAAAATGTTCGGTTAATAAAAAAAAAGAAACGGTCCTTACTTAAACAGCCCTCGTATTTATGGCAAGTAACGGTAACTATATTGAAGTAACTTTTGGAAGGTAATGATTTTCCAGCCTGCTCACTTGCTGTGCCAGGGAGTGTACACTGTACATTTGATATTTAATGTCCTTTCTCAGAATGACCTTGGCCCATTTCAATAAATCAAGGCCTAGAAAGTCTAATAAGCACCTATCTGGTGTAGATGACTTTTATTCAAAAGAGCAAGGCGTAATTACCTATGCAATTTTCTTTGGTGGTTATCAATCACTATACTGCACTAATATAAGGAAGTAAATGGACAGTGAAGGCTTGGAAATATTAACCAAACACATCAGAATCACCTAATACGGTTATGGATTTTCACCACATACACAAGTGCATATAATCACATACAACACCAAGAAAACAGGAGTAAATACTGCAACAATTCTGTTTCAAACTTGGAAGCGCTACCTTTAGAGTGTGGCTCCAGTTAGCCGCAGGGCAGCCAGTCAAGTGGGCGCAGCAACTGCCCATACTAACGATATGGCACTCCCTCTTCTATGCGCTAATGTTACTGTACAACTAAACTTTGCATTTGACCTACAGTACTATGCGACAATGTTTTAAAGTGAAAGATGCACACTAGATAAGCAGAGCAGTAGACATGATTATATAAAACATTGCTGTCAAAATTACCTGTACAAAGGTGACATTATATGGGAACTTCTTCCGTACGGATGGACTTTCACCTAAATGGAAGCCACGGATGTCAACATCTCCATACATGATAGGCATTGATATAGGGAAGAACCTTGTAGGACAACCGCTTCCACTGGGTGGGGAGTCGGAAAAGTTCACATAGTGTCTCACGTTTTTGCGAGCAATATCGATTAAGTAACGGTCAATGTCGAGACCAACAACACTTTTTGCATCAAAATCACGAGCAATAGTCAAAGTCACATGCCCAATATTGCAACCAATATCCAGAACTTCTTTGTCCTGAAAGATCTCTTTTCTCTCTGCGAAACACTTTAATCGAAGGTCAATTTCATGTGCAGGATTCCTGTACCCATAATATCTGCAACAAACAAACAATACAATTATGATCTTACTGTATGAACTAATATTGTTGTGCTTTTTTCACTTTTAGATGCTAGGGACATCCTGGTCATCTGCTTCTTCCACAGTGTCGACTGACTCAAAATGCTTCAAATTCTAGTAAATTTCCAGCATTTCCAGGATATGCCTCAACAAAATTCCAGCATTTCTGCAGTAGCAAAATTTTAATGGGTGTTGTTATAGTTTAAATATTCTTTTTGGTTTAATTCTCATCTGTAATCTATACCAGTAATAATTTATAACTTGCAATATTATGCAGGGCTGTAATAAGCCATACCTCAATTCACTAAGGGCATACTGTATGTCAAAAGTACAAGGTTTTATGGAGAGGGGGGGGGGATCAGTATAATGAGGACACCTGACTATTTTAGCTGGAAAGAAATTGTGATAATGGATGGAGTCCAACTATTCATGACAACTGACTAGTTGCTGATAATGCTCAACGAAATCATGCGATTAGACTTTATATTTTAGGTAAAACCTATTTTATTCCTGTGAAATTTGTGAATAGTTTTGTGTAGATATTGTTTTGCATATACAGTCAACTCTCGATTATCCGCGGGCGGTTTATCCGCTATGCGGATTATCCGCGGTGTCTGTAGGAGAACACTTTTATAATAGAAGGAAGGTATTGTTGCCGGAGGTGTTGATGTAAATGAGGAAAGTATCGTTGAGTGGATCAAATGTGATGCCAATGAACCGGGCTTTGAGCACCTCACAGATGAAAACATCATAAATCAAGTACGAGGGATTGAATAGGTTGAATCGGAAGACAATGAGGAAACACAGATGCAGAGGACCGTTACTCATGATGCAGCATTGGGACACATTGAGAGGATTCTTCAATACCTTGAAGAGCAAGTTGACGCATCACCTTGTGACAAGATGGTGTTGAGAGAAATCAAATCACAAATAAAGAAAAAGTGTTTCACTACAAAAAAGCAAAAGCAAATGGCCGATTTTGTTGTTGTTGTTGTTAAACAGTCAACAAGACTTAATAACACACATAACATCGACTGAGTTTTGTTATCATGTACGTCCTTTTATTTATTTACATTTATTTACATAGTTTACGCCCACATTGGAGCACTTAAATCAATCCATATACACTACAGTCTTTACAATATTAGAGTTGTAATGGCTTCTCAACTTCCTCTTCTCCCAGAGCTTCTTTAATCTCTCCGACCTGGACGCCCTCTCTTCATTTGTAATGGTGTACTGTTTTCGTTTGACTGTTTTTAATTTCAATCTTGTATCCCTACTTCTCAGAATCCTCTTCTCTTTTCTCTCTGCAATTTGTTCCATTGTAATATTTAGCTCGTCTAAATCATTCTGGACCTCAACGAACCAGTTGTTCTTGGTTTTACTTTTCCAAAAGAAATTGAATAATTGTTTCAGTAGTCTGGTGTCTGGTAGTCTTACTATGTGGCTGAAAAAAGCAAGTCTCCTTTTTCGCATTGTATCCACAATTGATTCATTTTCCCGATAGACTATTTCATTAGGCAGCAGTCTCCATTGTCCATTTACTTGATGTTTTTTATTGATAATTGTCCTGATGATCCTTCTGTCTATTTTTTGGATTTTATCTGTTGTTGCTTTGGTATTCATCTTAAACAGGGTTTCACTTGCATAAGTTGCTTCAGGTTTAACTACTGAACCATAATGTTTGAATTTGGCATTCATCGAGAGAGATTTCTTCTTATAAGTTGACCATGTGACTCGTTGTGCTTGTCTCAGTTTTGTTGTTCTGTACTCTATTGCGGCTTTCTCATTTAGGTTCCAAGTTATAGTTTCCCCAAGATACTTGAACTTTTTTACAACCTTAATTTGTTTATTATCATTTAGTTGAAGGACAGGAGTGTCCACCTCGAAGGTTGGCATAATCTCTGTCTTTTCAAATGAAATTTGTAATCCCACTTTTTCTGCAATGTTTTCCAGTTGTTCAATTTGGACTTTAGCCTCTTCCACACCATTTGCCAGTAGTGCAAGATCGTCTGCAAATGCCAGGCAGTTTAGTTTAATATTTCTACCAATCTTGATGTTTGGTTGGCATTTCTTTCTCCATTCTCTCATGACCTTCTCCAGTACACAATTAAACAAAATAGGTGAGAGACCATCCCCCTGCCGAAGGCCGGTTGTGATTGTAAATGGTTTTGACAATTCTCCTCTAAATTTAACTTTTGCTTTAGTGTTCTTGAGAGTCATTCCAATAAGGTTGATCAATTTCCTGTGAACACCAAATTCTTGAAGAGTATTTAGTAATGACTTCCGATGAATACTGTCATAAGCTTTTTTGAAGTCAACAAAAGTGATGACTAGGTTCTTACTTCGAGCTCTGTGATGCTTCATAATCCATTTAAGACTGATGATTTGATCTGGACAACTTCTGCCTGGCCGAAATCCTCCTTGGTACTCTCCAAGTTCTTGGTCCAGTTGTTCCTGTATTCTTGAGTGAAGAATTTTTGAAAAGATCTTATATGTGACATCAACAAGGGATATTCCTCTATAATTATTGGGATCTGACCTATCACCTTTCTTGTGTAGGGGGTGGATTATTGCAGTGTTCCATTCCTCTGGCATTTTTTCAGAGTTCCATATGTCAATAATACGTTTATGTAGGTTTCGTAGAGTTTGGTCATTTGCATTCTTCCATAATTCTGCAACCAACTGATTTTCTCCTGCTGCTTTATAGTTCTTGAGCAAGTTAACGGCTTTGATCACTTCCTCATATGTTGGTGGAATAACCTTTTCTAGTGGTGTTTTGTTTTTAGGTTTGGGGTCAAATTCCAGATTTTCTCTTGGGTCTTCGCAGTTGAGTAATTTTTTGAAGTAGACTGCCAAGATATTTGCATTGTCTTGGTTGTTATGTGCCATTTTCCCATTTTCATTTCTCAGCATAAGTGTAGGTGGGGTATACTTAGACTGATACTGTTTAAACGACTTGTAATAATCCCTTGTTTTATGTTGCGTGAATGATTCATCTATTGTTCTGAGCATTTCATTCTGATGATTCCTTTTAATTCTTCGAATTTCTTTAGCTGCTTGTCTTCTAGCATTAGTTAGTTCTGTTCTGGATTCGTCGGTTTTCCTTTGTTGATCATTTAACCATGCTTTGTGCCTCATTTGAATTGCTTTATCGCACTCCTCGTTCCACCAAGCATGTTTCTTCCTCCTTTTAATGGGAGCAAGTTCTTCAGCTACTGATTTCAATTTATTAATTATCACCTCTAAGTCATCACTTAGTTGTGTTTTAGATCTCTCCAAGTATACTTTATTGTTCATTAAATAAGTACGTCCTTTTATTGTATGATAAACTTATTTAAAGCACTTGTGTGTTGTTTTTTAGTGCCTTCGACCATTGTTTAACCATTACCAGCAAGTTTGCGGCTTATCCGCAAAATACGATTATCCGCGCCAGTCAATTCCGTGGATAATCGGGAGTTAACTGTACATCTTTCAAGCGCGCTTATGTCGAAATGTGATGATGTGCGAGTATTTAAAGTGCCTATTTGAACATTAAAAACTTTTTCCGAGTATTTTGCTCAACAAGATTTGAAAACCATCTACAGTAATTAACTAGAAGCTGGAAAGGGGATAACAAGAGAGGAAGAGTGACTTACCAGAGAAAGTACACGATACACAGACATTGCAGAGCAGAGCAGACCATCACAAAAATATAGATATTTCAACTTAAGCCATCACATGTAGCCACAGTCACTGAGTGTCTGTGGAGGTGGACTTGGAGTAGGGGAAAAAAGAAAGGGTTTCATCAAAGTTAAAGTAGGTAGAAGCTATCTAATGTTAAACCCAGGACCAGTTCTAAAATTCAGAGTAAACCAATGTGCATTCTCGAGTCCCCAAGGGAAAGGATTGCTAAACTCATGTCAAAGGCAACATTATGTGTGGTAACGGTACAGCAGTTGTGCTATTTGCGTTCTTCTGTGGTAGAGGGAGATGCAAGGCCAATATAAGGCAAACCAGTGTAATTAGTACATTACTCAATAAATCCCATATATAGGAAAATAAGAAACTCATGTGATATGGCATAAGGTTGTTCTGAATCTGTATGTCATATTTCATTGGCCATCATTAAGTGCTTTGGAACATTAAAAAAAGAGTTATTTGTATTTTGGCATTTATATTCCTCTAATTATGACCAACGGTACTTACACATTGGCATACATTATGGAATTTTATAGTTCCTCATGCTTAAACCATGTTATTTGTTTGGTCCATTTTGACGATGAACAATGTTGTAAAATCAAATAATTTTATATAAATTTAATAATAATTGTGATGCAAGCCCTGTCAAAACAAATTGTTAAAATCTCCCCGTCCCACAGCTGACACTTGGCCACCTCCATTTTTACTGCAACTTGAGCCATGGAAAGGCTCAAGTAATAATGTAAAAGTAAATAGAAGTCTCTTGACACATGTACTTGGGTGTGGTAACACAGAGAATGAGTTGTGGAAAGGCTCTAGTCCAAACTTAATTTGTATTACATGTCATACCATGTGTAGTTGGGTGAGACTAGGCACTGGACGTGATAAAACAACCTGGTAATTAGTACCACTGTACTCCAACAGAGCACACCTCTAGCACTCGGCTACTCCGTGATTACCAAAGTCGCTAGTAGGTGGCAGCTGCTAATCGTTATCGTCGAGCTGGGGATCACTCCATGTTGGATTACACTTGCTATTAAACATTCCCACATGACAAATGTACTGATTTGTTTTAATTAGACATCAATCCCATAAATTACTTCTATAAGGCACGATTTAACTGAGGTTGTCAGCATTCAGTCAGTTGCTTGCCAAAATGACAGGCAACAAGTTCATTCTGCAATGGAAAGGTGCAGTAATTGTAACATAGGAGAGACAACAAAACACCACACACTCCAAGTGGTGTCACATCCAAAAGTTTCGATCAGTCCTGACATGTCAAGACAAGGAATACGTACAATAACACTATCATAAATAATATATAAGTTTTACTAGAACATTCCACTTTATGTTGAATGTTTCAAACCATACGGGGCAGATTATCCCACTCTTGGACAGCAGCTTTAATGAGTTGCTGTTTGTTTGTTGTTTGTTGGAGGATTGGGACGGTGCGAAATTGCCCTCTTGAGCTCTTTCCATGCATGTTCAATACAGTTCATGTCTGCAGAACAGGCAGGCCACTCCATTCTCTGTCTGCCATGCATCTGAAGGAACTGATTGATCAACCTAGCTCGATGGGCACGAGCATTATCGTCCACTAGTATGGCAGCAAATCCTGCAACGACAGGTTCAAGGATGTTGTCCCTGTACACCAGACCAGTCATGTTACCGTGGATAGAAATTAGAGGCGTACGTCGACCAAACAGGATTCCATCCCAAAATATGACTGAACCTCCTTGCTGTTGGTGGCATTCCTGGATGAAGGATTTGTGAAACCACTCAGATCATTCGAGTGTGGCGACGAGTGGGTGAGAGATTTCGGGGTTGGAGTGCTTCATTGGATAGATGGCAATCTCGCATAGGACCAATAACAATTGCACATTCTGCAGAATATTATGGTTCCGAGTGTGTCAGAGCACTATCTGAAAGAAACAATACTCGTTTATACACAACAACTCATCCATCCACACTAGTGTTACCATTCAAGAATGGTTTACAGAGCAGGGGCCACTGACTTATCAATTGGATCCTTTGAGCTCCATTGAGCACCATTGAAATGTATGGGCAAAATGAAAATATCACATTTGGCAAAACTGACCTCCCCCTCCCCCACATTCACATGGTAACATGTGGGACGACATGTTTGACGCACGAGAAGAATACTTTCAAAAGCTCATCGAGTCATTGCCACGTTGGCTTCGACACATCATTGCACCAAAATGCAAGCTTTCAAAGAGAATAGAACGACAAACATATTGTTTTAACATACATTTAACATTTCAAAAATAACGCTCATAGTGATACTCAAAGCCTGATTTCTACAATGATAAGTGAATACTCTTCCCCAGAGCAACCACTAACAACAATGCAGGTAATATAATAAGATTAGTGCCTGCTATGCCAGGCACACGACAAATTTACACATCGAAAACTGTCCTCTTACAAGCCAATCATACATACAGGATACTGTATTAGCACATTGCAAGCATTAGGAGATAATAGAATTAGACTGAAGTATTTGAATGCTATGTGACCCTAAATGAGATCAAATGTTCTCTGCTATCTCCATTTATTTGCATTAGCATGAGGCGACCTAATAGCTGAAATCAACTTCCATTTCTAGATCAGACTTAGCTTCTCATAGTAAAACAGTAGAATAATGATCTACATCATCTTGCACAGTTTCCAGCTACTGGCCGGGTATGTTTGGAACACAAGCCTCTCCAACGTCTTCTGTCTTCCCACCATCTCTCAGCCTCCACCCTTGTCCAGTCTTCTCCTCTTTTCTTCACGCTTTCTTCCATTCTTTCAGCCACCTGTCTCTCGGTCTATTTTCTTCCCACTTCGTCTCGTGTATCCTCCTGGGTATCCTCTTCTCCTCCATTTGTTTTACATGTCCATACCGTCTAAGTCTTGATTTCTCTATACCATCCTGTAATGGTTCCTCCTTCATTAATTCTCTGGTCCTCTCATTTCTTATTCTGTCCATCTTTGTAGCTCCAATACTGCTTCTCAAGAACGTCATCTCACTGGCCTGTATTTTGCTCTTCTCCCTTCTTTTCATAACCCAGGTCTCCGAGGCATACGTCAGGATAGGGACATAGTATGTCCGATATATGATCTTTTTGCTGTTCTGAGGGACATCCTTGCTCCATAACATGCTTATCACACTCCTCCGGAATGCTTCTGCCTGTCTCTCTATCATTTCTTCCATTATTTTGTATCAGGCTTCTCAGATACTTGAAACCCTCCACTTTCTTCAGCTGTTCCCCTCCAATTGTTATTCCCGTTGTGATATGTAGTAAAAATAACGGCTCATTACAGTATTTGAAACCCAGTTTCCAGCCTTGCCCCTGCACTAATACACATTGCATCACATCATGATTCACAGGCAAGCATGTCTTTATATATTTATGGATCTATTTTGGCCCTCTCTCTCTCTCTTCCATTTCATTGTAATTTTTATGTTCTTTCAATACTTTAGGCATGCATTGTGCAAGAATAGTAGAGTTTCATCATAAACACATCTATCAAGGATACATGAGAGGCATCAATTTGTGGTGCAGCTGTACTTTAAAATTGTTGATGTGTTAGTTTATGGTTCCGCAACTGTACCCAGTCACGCTGCCACGAGACCATCGTCTTCTCCATGGCTGGTGCCATGTCACTTCTTTTTGTTTCCACAAATGGAATAAATAATATGTGAATTACATTTTCTTCCAAACAATGAAGCCATCAATGTGTACAGAACAAATTCAGCAAACAACACAGAAAACTAAGGAAGGAGACTTTTTCTAAGTGCCATTAATGAAAGAAATTTGCACAAACATTTCTGGAAAGCACTGGATTGTGAAGTATTTTTGAAAACTGGCCTTAACATAATGTATCCTCCAAGTTACTTTATTTCAGTAATTCTGGCATGTAGCAATATCTTGTGTTCATGCATTTCATGGAAGTTTATGGCAAGACTTGATGAAATCCAGCAACTTGGGATTACCTACTATGAACTTACAACAAGAATACGAGAAAGAAAATACAACAAGAATACAAGAAAGAAAATACAAACCACTAAAACAAATGCAAGTTGTTTACACATGAAACTATTGTCATGCACTCCAGCCACTGAATATACTAACCTTATGTAATTACCATATTGATACCGGGCATTCTTCTCTTGAAACTTTGGTGTTTGTTCTGGACCCTGCTGCTGCGAGTTGCCAGAACGGTATCTATTGTAACGACCAACAGGAGCTGAACTGTGTCCATAGGGCTGTCTCTTCCATGACCCTGGTTGGGGTATAACGGGACTCACTATCTTGTCCTTAGCGTCTAGCTTTCTGCCTCTCTTGTCCAGTCGCAGTTCCTTTGGAGTTTCCTCCAATGACTTTCGAGCTTTCTTTTCTTTTTCTTTAGGAATTGGCTCAGGTGTGTTACATACTTCTTTAGCATCCATGCCTTCTAAACTCACAGGATTTATTACAGATGGAGCTTCATCTGCAGTGCATTTCTCAGTTTCATCTTTAACCTCGTCTGGAAGTGAAATTGACAGATCTTCCGCACTATGAATTTCCAGCGAATCATCTTTTGTTGACCCACCTGAAGAGGAATTCCTCTTTTTCTTTTTGTGTCGTGATTTTCTAACTTTCTTAATAGGGTATGCAAGCTGTTGTTCATATTTTGCATCATCTTCACAATCTATCAAATTAAGTGGATCATTTATGTTAGGGGGAATGATCACTTCAACTTCTCCTTTTCGATGTTTTGGTGTGGGTAGGGGTGATGATTTTGGAGTAACAGCATTCATTGCCCTGGAAAGATAAAATAAAAGAGAATTAGATTTCTGTCATCAGATTCCATACAATGAAGAAAAGAAAAGCAATATTAACAAGTAGTTCTGTAAAGAACTAAATAGCCTATTTTTATGTATCCTACTAGTCTTTTCAATTAAAAACTCTCCCAACTATTGAAAGGATTTTTCATGTGATTACTAGATAGATCTTGGTTCATGATCTATGTCTCCACCAACACCATTACATTGAGAAATTACGTGCTAGATTATATAAATTTCAGTATTGGTGATAAAGACCCCTCCCACGAGATGGCATCGTCCTGCAACGAATCAGAGTTCATTTTAAGAAAAGTCGAATAGATGGCTCGTATGATTTACAAAGAGCTACAGAATTTAGTGCCATTAGATAATTACTATTATAATAGACCATCATACAAATCTTCCCTTACATTGCTTGAATAGGATATGAGAAATAAAAAATAAAAATGGTTTTAAAATTTGGACTGATGCAATCTTGAATTTTTGAAAGCAATTGAACATGAGATGTCTCTAAGCTAAGTTCTGAATAAAGATTCACTGTCATCATCATCATCATCTTGCACAGTTTCCAGCCACTGGCCGGGTCTGTTTGGAACACAAGCCTCTCCAACGTCTTCTGTCTTCCCACCATCTCTCAGCCTCCACCCTTGCTTGTCCAGTCTTCTCCTCTCTTCTTCACGCTTTCTTCCACCCCCTTCAGCCACCTGTCTCTCGGTCTTCCTCTCAGTCTCTTTGCTTCCCACTTCGTCTTGTGTATCCTCCTGGGTATCCTCTTCTCCTCCATTCGCTTGACATGTCCATACCATCTAAGTCTAGATTTCTCTATACCATCCTGTAATGGTTCCTCCTTCATTAATTCTCTGGTCCTCTCATTTCTTATTCTGTCCATCTTTGTAGCTCCAATACTGCTTCTCAAGAACCTCATCTCACTGGCCTGTATTTTGCTCTTCTCCCTTCCTTTCGTAACCCAGGTCTCCGAGGCATACGTCAGGATAGGGACATAGTACGTCCGATATATGATCTTTTTGCTGTTCTGAGGGACATCCTTGCTCCATAACATGCTTCTCACACTCCTCCGAAATGCTTCTGCCTGCCTCCCCCGCTCATTTATTTCTCTATCGTTTCTTCAATTATCTTGTATCAGGCTTCCCAGATACTTGAAACTCTCCACTTTCTTCAGCTGTTCCCCACTAATTGTTATTCCCGTTGTGGTTCTTTCCTTCTTCCTTGTTGTGATCACCATCTCACTCTTATTTATGCTAAATTTCATCCCATATCCTTGTATTATTCCTTCCCACACGTCCAACTGTTCCTGTACCTCCTCCTCCTTGTTTCCCCAAATCATCAAATCATCTGCAAACACCATTGCTTTCATCTTTCCTTCCCCAATTACTTGTGCCACTCGTGTCATTATGTCATCCATCACCACAATGAAAAGTAACGGTGACAGTGCACTTCCTTGTTTCAGGCCGTTTCTCTGTTCCAACCAGTCTGATCTCTCTCCTCCCACTTTCACACAGTTCACGCTTCCCTTGTACATCTCCTTTATCCTCTTTATAGTCCATTTCTCTACTCCTCTATCCTCCAGGGACTTCCATACTTTGTTTCTGCATACACTGCCATATGCTTTCTCAATGTCCAGGAAGGCCATCAGTAGATCCGTTCCATACTCATAGTGCTGTTCTTGTAACTGCCTTACAGCAAAAATCAAATCCACTGTGGACCTTCCTGCTCTGAAGCCATGTTGTTCTTCCCTCATCCCTCCTTCTGTCTATCTATCTATTCACTGTGCTAAGTTTCATTGTACTCGGGAGATTAGATCGCCAGGAAGGTCATTTTGAATATTTGAAAAATCACTTGGCCGCCAAGTTGTTTTTGAGTTTCTGAGGATTTTGTAAGTCACATGTATGTACTTATAGTCCTCTATCACCATACTAAATTTCAGTTTGATTGCTTAAATAGTTCCGGAGATATTGTGAAACGGTGAAATATATTGCATGGCTGTCATGCTGGATTGCTCTATATACAGAATGGGAAGAGTTTAACTGGACAGCTGGGAACATATTATTCCCTAGGTCAGGACGTGCCGAAAGACGTGAAAAACGTATAGTGAAAGGTGCATGGTTTATCGGGGGAAAAAGTGGTTTAGTGACACTTTTTAAACATGTCTACCGGGCTAATTGTTGATGACTTTGGGTTTCCACCATGCTGTGCAGCATTTAAAAAAAACAAAGAAATAATGTCTGGAGTGGATCTGCATACGGCGAGTGATTCTCAAACAATTCCATGTTACGACAATCACTTTCGGGAACTCTATTTGCAATGTCCAGGCCGGCAACATCGCATCAGGTGTCGCGTATACATGTCTTATCTTAGAGGGGAAGGGAAGCATATTCGGAACTCTGTTGTTCCTAGTCTGTGGGAACTCCCTCCGTGAAACTGACCTTCACTTATCAGTTGTCTGCGAGACCTACCCCGGTGAATAACAGCTGTTCTGCCAGTCCAGGGGCACTTGCTCGATCCGGTCTTCTACACAGTAACAAGCAGTGTTGCCAACAGTGCCGTACATTTGCTCCTGTTTTCTCCTAAAACACGTTCCTTTTACTATACGTTTTTCACGTCTTTCGGTACTTCCTGACCTGGAGAATCGTATGTTCTCGGATAACGGATCTAACTGCACCCACCCTGTATAGATTATATAATTACAGTATATACCAACAGATAATTATTATAATGATGGTTCATCATACCACCCTGCATTTGTAACGCTTGTTTAGGACACGGTAAATTAAAAAGTGATTTAAACAATTTTGCACAGCCGCCATTTTTAAGCTCTCATAAAATATGAATTATATTAAACTCCAATATATCAAGCCTTGTATGAAGATATACTATGGCAAGTTTCACATCGTTCGGATGATTAAGTTGCGAAGAGGTTTACAAGATTGGAGCAGCGTGGGTGCGCGTTGTCATCCTGCAGAACGAATCCGTCGCCGAAATGTTGTCAGTAGGGTTGAACAATGGGCTTGAGGATTCTGTCCCAGTATTGTGGACCAGTCATATTGCCCTCTATAACGGTGAGTGGTGTCTGACGTTCATGCATAATACCGCCCCAAAACATGACAGATCCACCTCCGTGCTGGGCACGCGGGATGGCGTACAGGGCTCTTCTGACGTTAGCTCTCTCTCTCTCCAAACCCTCCTCCAACGATTATCCGGCTTCAGACACATTCGGCACTCGTCCGAGAGGAGGATCCGCCGCCATTCTGCCCGAGACCAGTCCAACTAACACTACTTTTAGTATGTTTCACCATATGCGTAAGTTATTAATAAATTATATTACAGTATATAGTATCTTGCCTCTCATCTAATGATTCTGGTTGGTGATTGTATCATCCTACGACTTGAGAAGTGAGAGATCTGCTGTGCTTTACCGAATATTATGTGTTTAATCATTCACAAGCTTTCTGCTTATGAACTGCCCATCCAATTATATTTTATTACAACATAGTGGAGCACCCACCCTAGGAAATGTTATTACATTAAGACACTGCAACGTCGGGCTCGAGAACCAGAAGTCATTAGTGTAGGGGTGAGAGTATGTGTATGTTGCGCAAATGATTTTGGGGGAAGTGAAAGTGATTTTGGGAGTAGTTTTAAGAAGTGTATTTCATTATGTCATCAGAATAAGAGATGAAACTTAGAAGTGGTTTGGTTAGTGGTGAGAACGATAACATAATGCAGAGTAGTGGAGCTGATGATGAGAGTAGTAGGGTAGATGATAGTACAAGGGTGACTGAGGTAAACCCTGGGACAAGTAAAAAGAAGGAAATGTCCGAAGATGAACTCGATGCGATCATGGGGATGTTTCTGGAGATGGAACGGGACAGTAAGGAAAGGAGTAAGGAGATGAATGAGAAGTTAAACTGAAGTAGTAAGGAGATTTTTTTTTTTTTTTTTTTTTGCGTATGGCTTTCAGTGCCAGGAGTGTCCGAGGACATGTTCGGCTCGCCAGTTTTTTTTTGTAGCTGCTTCGAGACGGACACCCAATGGGTGAGCTACAAGTACCGTTGGGGAGGGAAGGAGGGAAGTTGGAATGTAAGGACGAGGAGTTGGAAGGTAGCGGCTGTGGCCTATAGTTAGGGACCAACCCCGGCATTTGCCTGGAAGGAAGATGGGAAACCACAGAAGACCATCTTCAAGGTTGCCGGCGGGGGGATTCGAACCTCCTCGCCTCCCGGATGTGAGCGACTGCCATCAGTCATGCCGTAACCACCACGGCTAACTCACCCGGTAGTAAGGAGATGAATGACAAGTTTATGGAGATGAGTGAGAAGTTAGAGGAAAGTAATAGGAATAATCATGAGATGAATAGGGAGATGAGTGAGAAGTTAGAAATAGTAGGGAGATAAATCAGAAGTTACAGGAAAGTAATAGGAAAATTAGTGAGAAGATAGACAGTGTGGTGAAGGTAAATGAGAATTGAATAGGAATTATGGCATACTGCAGGGGAGTATTGAGGAGAGGAAGGAAATATATGAGACTAGAGCAGATGAGCAACGGTTTGAAGAGATGTTAGATGAAAGTAGAGTGGAGGAGAAGAAGCAGCAGTTAGAGAAGAATTTACGTGATAATAGAATAGATGAGAGGAAGCAGCAGTTAGAGGAGATGTTCAGTAAAAGTAGAATAGAGGAGGAGACTGAAAATAGGTATTAATAGAATAGATGAGAGGAAGCAGCAGTTAGATGAGAGGTTAGGTGAAAGCAGAATAGAGGAGGAGGAGAGACTGGAAGTAGGTGAAATTAAGGATCAGTTAGAGAAGACTGTAGGTAAAGCAGAACCGAAGTTGAAGAGAGTAAGGAAATAGATGAGAGTAGAGAGGATGAACAGCAGTTAGAGAAGATGTTAGGTGAAAACAGAGTAGAGGATGAGGGGAGATTGAAAGTAGGAAATAGTAGATTAGATATGAATAACAAGAAGATTAGGGGTGAAGAAAAGCAGGGCGATCACAGTATACAGGGAAAACAGAAGGTGGAAGTAAGGAATTATAGGAGTAGAAAAAAAACAAGATTTTGTAGATCAAATACAGAACGAAAAGGGAACAATGGTACGGAAGAGAGAGGGGGAGAAGAGTGAAATAAACTTTAAAATGTATGTAGAATCAGTCGATACGAATGTAAATACAGTCATGAAATTACATGTGTAGGGGGCGCGTGTCGCTACTTTGTTATATAGTGATGTGAGATTAAATAAGCCGGAGATGTGACTGTTTTAATGCTAAGCACGTAATCCTCCAAGTACCGGTACCCGGAGAAAGGCGCGAAACACAGTGAAGATGTGTCGGACAACCTACGCATTGGATGAACAGTTTGTTCGTTTGTTTGTTTGTTTACATTACGTCCGGTGTGCTAGCGATCCCCACTTGACTGCCAGACAAGGCGAAGAGCTGTCACAGCGCCAGCACTCAGCGCAGGCAGCCTAGCCAAGAGGGGCGTGCGGCACATAGCAAGCACGTCGAGGGTGCAAGACTGGACGTCGCTGCGCTTAATATTTACTACCTAACAAGAGTCGTTCCACCTCGAACGTTAATATCCGTATCAAAGTCTTCAATCATGGATTTTAGTTGGTATATTGGCTTAATTCAACGTACTTTTTGGAAGCCTTCATAGGGAGGTGAAAGGCTGCTTGATGATGATGATGATGATGATAATTGTTGTTTTAAGGGGCCAAACATCTAGGTTATCGGCCCCTAATGATCTGGGTGATAGCGAAAATGAGAAATGAAATGGAAACCAGAACGAAAATTATGTGAGACGGAAAATACGTACAAAGAGAAACTCAGATGGAAAACAACTCACAATATGGTCTTACAAAAGGGAATTTAGAACGAAAAGATTCACAAAAAGAATAGATTGAAAAAGACCCACAAAACGTAGGCTAGATTCAAAATACGTACAAAATGCAATGTAGCGTCGAAATACTTAAAAAATGCAACTGAAATTCAAAATACTTACAAAATGCAAATGAGATCGAATATACGTACAAAATGCAATTGAGGTTCAAAATACTTACGAAATGCAATTGAAATTGAAAATACACAATGCAATTCAGATTGAAATAGGCCCTATCCCAGTTCCAATCCAAATTATTCACAAAGTGCAATTGAAATTCAAAATACTTACAAAATGCAATTTAAATTGAAAATGCTTACAAAATGTACGGTAGATTCAAACGACTCATGTGGATTGGCAATACTTACAAAATGCAATTTAGATTGAAAATACTTGACAAAATGTAATTTAGATTCAAAATACCCACAAAATGCAATTGAGAATCAAAATATGTGCAAAATGCCCACCAAACAAAATGCAATTTAGATTCAAAATTCGTACGAAATGCGGTTTTGGTTGAAAATACTTACAAAATGCAATTGAAATTCAAAATACTCACTAAAAGGCCCGTCTACCTGCATGGAAAGACTTACTAAAAAGCAATTTAGATTGTCAATCTTTACAAAATGCAATTGAGGTTGAAAGCAATCGCGAGATGTAATTTAGATCGAAAAAACATCCAAAAAGCAACGTAGATTAAAAATGCCTTAAAAATCGCTGGAAGGGAATTTAGATACACGGTGAACCAAGTAACAAAAACAGTGCGGGAATCTAGGAGAGGAGAGGAGAGGAGAGGAGAGGAGAGGATGTCCGCCCCAAAGGGAAGGGACAAAAGGGGAAAACGGACCCAGCTCAGGAATCTCTCGGGGTCGCCAACTCCCGAACTCACCAGCCGTGAGCCCCTGAGGGTGTAGCATTATCGACGGTGCACCAGAAGTGGTGGGGCTACATACAACCTGCCTCCTTAAGGGCCTTGAGCACAAGGCAGGAGGCAAAAGGAAAAGAATAAGAAGGCTGACCCCTCACAGAAGGAGGGGATCAGGAAAGATGAGACAAAGGCCAATTAAGGCGGGAAAGTGAAAGACTCCCTAGGCCTCGGATAACCTAATACCGTCGGGGTCGGAAGAGAACAAGAGTTGACCAAGGGAGGTCGACAGGAAAGAAGAAAGAGAGTAGCCCGGCACAAGTAAGTGGAAGCAATGCCGGACTCAGCTGGGGCCCCGTGGTCACCAACCCACAACCCACTAGATGTGATTCCCTGGGGGGGAGGCTGCTTGAGTTTTAGCTCTCGCAGTAAAGAAGAAGAAGCTTGTAGTTTAACGTGACCGTTAATCTCGAGATCATGAGCCACGGGACCTCCTTTTTACGCGGAATCCGAACCACACGGCATGGCATTTCACTTCAAAAATCTCACATGCAATGACCGGGAATCGAACCCGGACCGCCTTGGTGAGAGGCATACAGCTAGACCGCTGAGCCACCACGCCCCCTCGCAGCAAAGAAGCGCGGGTGCGGTTCACGAGAAGGGAGGTAGCGCGCAGTTCGATATTCCTGTGGGGGTCCGGGCACGGACACCAAGAGCCCGATGATGAGCCTATCTTGGTGTTCCTAGGCAAAAGCCCGCACATGGCACGGCATAAACCTAGAAAAATTGCTGATGGTTTATGGTGTACATTTAACTTCCTACTGTTAAAGATCAACTGGCATAACCTGGTTCGATCTTATCACGTGACTTGTATTCTTTCAAGGAGCAAAAAATCACATGTTTGTAGAATGGTCCTCAGTATTTGGCGGGGAATTATGCATAGTCGTTTTTCCTTTGTTAGGTCCGTGGCTCAATATACATTCCCGTCACACGGGAAGGGCGCATGGCAAAATCGACCATGTATGTTAGAAGGGTTTCGTAAAACTAAATAATATGGGGCTGGTGAACCACTCGGCAACGGTACATGTGCGAGGTTAGGCTTATGTTGTTTCGGATTTAGTTACAAGTTACTTTCCTATAGAGGGACTAATCATGGAGGTTCTCTCGGATTTAAGTTACAAGTTACTTTCCTATAGAGGGACTAATCATGGAGGTTCTCATATTTGATGTTTCTATAAATTATGTAGCTCTTAAAAAGTCACATTTACGGCATTACTTTTCAAACATTGAGTCGTACCAGGATCATAATCAGAACATGCCCTTCCTGGAATTACTTGATTTAACCTCAACACTTCTAGTAGTGTAGTCACCAATTATTCTACAACAAATTCCCTGTGGGCCTACGTAAAATATTCCTACAATATAGTGCAGATTTTAAAAAAAATCCGATTTATAAACACAGGAACCGAGTACCCAACTCACGAATGAAAATAATGTAATCTGAACTATGTTTCAATTTGATGATGATGATGATGATGATGATAGTTGTTGTTTTAAGGGGCCTAACAGCTAGGTTATCGGCCCCTAATGATCTGGGTGATAGCGAAAATGACAATGAAATGGAAACCAGAACGAAAATTAAGTGAGACGGAAAATACTTACAAAAAGGAAGTCAGATTGAAACAACTCACAAAATGTTCTTACAAAAGAGAATTTAGAACGAAAAGATTCACAAAAGGAATTGATTGAAAAAAAAAAAAGACTCACAAAATGCAGGCTAGGTTCAAAATACGTACAAAATGCAATGTAGAGTCGAAATACTTACAAAATGCAATTTAAATTCAAAATACTTACAAAATGCAAATGAGATCGAAAATACGTACAAAATGCAATTGAGGTTCAAATTACTTACAAAATGTAATTGAAATTGAAAATACACAATGCAATTCAGATTGAAAGATCCCATTTCCAATCCAAAATATTCACAAAGTGCAATTGAAATTCAAAATACTTACAAAATGCAATTGAAATTGAAAATGCTTACAAAATGCACGGTAGATTCAAACGACTCATTTGGATTGACAATACTCACAAAATGCAATTTAGACTGAAAATACTTGACAAAATGTAATTTAGATTCAAAATACCCACAAAATGCAATTGAGATCAAAATATGTGCAAAATGCCCACCAAATAAAATGCAATTTAGATTCAAAATTCGTGCGAAATGCGGTTTTGGTTGAAAATACTTACAAAATGCAATTGAAATTCAAAAAACTCACTAAAATGCCCTGCACCTACATTGAAAGACTCCCTAAAAAGCTATTTAGATAGTCAATCTTTACAAAATGCAATTGAGGTTGAAAACAATCGCGAAATGCAATTTAGATCGAAAAAACTTACAAAATGCAACGTAGATTAAAAATACCTACAAAATGTAGTGTAGATGCAAAAAAACGCTAAAGGGAATTATGATAAACGGGGAGCGAATTAACAAAAACAATGCAGGAATCTTAAAGAGAAAAGGAAATATAATGAAAAGAAAACAAGAGGTCTGACCCCTCGAAGAAGGAGGGATCAGGAAAGATGAGACAAAGGCCAATTAAGGTGGGAAAGTGAAGGACTCCATAGGCCTCGGATACCCTAATACCGTCGGGGTCGGAAAAGAATAAGAGTTGACCAAGGGAGGTCGACAGGAAAGAAGACGGAGAGGAGCCCGGCACAAGTAAGTGGAAGCAATGCCGGACTCAGCTGGGGTCCCGTGGTCGCCAACCCACGTCCCACTAGATGTGAGCCCCTGGGGGAATGTTTCAATTTATTTCTTGGTCATACACGATATATGATGATGACAATTGTCGTTTTAAGGGGCCTAACGTCTGGGTTATCGGCCCCTAATGGTTTGAATGATAGTGAAAATGAAACTACAATTAAAACTAACTACATACAGTGAAACCTCTCTAAAAGACCACCGCTCTTAAAGACCGATTTTTCTTGGAACCGATTTAAAACCTGATAAGGCCAATGTATTTGTTACCTCTATTTAAGGACCACCCCTCTCCCCGACCAAAGACCAGGCATTTTCTCAGTGTGACTTCTCTCAAAAGACCACTTCTCGTCTGCCTTCCCATTGGAGATGGTGATGATGTAAACAATGGTTATGTTGGCACAGTACTGCATCAGCATACAATGTCATTAGAAAAAGTGTTATGTAACGTATAAAAATACAAAAAACGGCTCTCCTACAAGATTGATCGAACCCAGAACAAATTAATGGAATTTCGAACTCACTCGGAGATATTCTAGAAAGTGAAATTGTTAAAAAAAAGATGTGCTAATCTGGAACAGAGATTAATTCGTGACTTTTTTAAATGACAGAGCTCAGAAAATAACTTATTGTAATTAATTTGTACTAAATGTGAACCAATGCAGATAAATTGTAATCGAGTATGTGTTCCAACTGTACTTTATTAATAATGCAATATAAAATTATTTTAATGCCTACCCCTATTAAGAGACCACCCCTCTAAAAGACCAGTTTTCCATGGAACCATCACTGGTCTCTGAATAGAGGTTTCACTGTACTTAGAACTAAAACTATCTACTGACTTACATAATAAAGAAGGAAATATAAAACAAAAGGAAGAATGAGGGAAATAAAAGGCAGCAGGAAAGGAAATGTCCGCAGCCCTAGAAGAATGAGTATCAAGGGAATTGGAAGGAGGACCATGAAAGGCAGATAGGAAAGGGAAAGAGGAGAGGGTCTGCCCCCAAAGGCAGTGGAAAAAGGGGGAACACTGGACCCAGCTCAGGAATCCCTCGTGGTTGCCAACTCTCGAACTCACCAGCTGTGAGACCTTGATGGTGTAGCACTCTCATGGGTGCACCATAAGTGGTGGGGCTACACACACCCTGCCTCCTTAAGGGCCTTGAGCAGAAGGGGTCTAACCCCTCGAAGAATGAAGGATCAGGAAAGATGAGACATGGGCGAATTAAGGCGGGGAAGGCCTCGGATACCCAACTACCATTAGGGTCGAAAGAGAACAAGAGTTGACCATGGAAGGTCGACAGGAAAGATGATCGGAGGAGCCCGGCACAAAGAGGAAGCACTGTCGGACTCAGATGGGGTCCCGTGGTTGCCAACTCACAAGTTGTGAGCCCTGGAGGAAGTGAAGTAATGCGCGCTCGCGCGTGTGTGCGAGTGCCAGTCTTCAAAACGCACGTCTTCAACGGTTCAAACTACATCGGAAGTGGACCGTGGCTGACTGGAAGCAGGTAGTGTGATCCGACGAATCGTGATTTTGCCTATTTTCAAATGATACAAGGTATCGAGTGCAATGAGTTGTTTAATTCAGAGTTTGTAGGGCATAGTTTCAGCCGGAGGTGTTTCTATGGTGCTTTTCGTAACATGACGAACATTTACATGAACCAGGATGTGTATTTTCGATAACCAATTATTGTTATCATGTATTCAACAACTTCAAATTAATATGCTGAGGACACTTTCAACTTCCAAGATGACAACAGCAGTGTGCACCACACCTGACTGGTCTGACGAACACACAGACACCTCGATTGTGCCGTTAAATCACCCGCTCATAATCCTACAGAAAATGTGTGGGACTATTTGGAGCAGTGCGTAAAACGCAGACATCATCATCCCCGCAATTTGGTGGATCCATGGGATCAAATAGTTAGCTTATGGTATACCTGCAGAAAACTGTCGATTCCTTCGCCAAATTAAGGTGGTATTACACGATATTAGAACGATGTTTTCAAGAGGTGTCTTTTTCCTTCGTCTGGTGAGCTTATTTGTAGGCAATACGGCACGTTGGTCGTGTATCGGCTAGCGTTCTTGGCTGTCGCCCAAGAGGTCCGGGTTCGATTCCCACCTCTGCCATTCTGGAAGGGATTTTCCGTGGTTTCTCTCAACTTCTATTCCAGGAAAATGCTGGGAGGTTTTCTAACTTAAGGCCACCTCCTACCCAATACTATCCCCAATTTACAAATACACACACTAGTGCAGCCATCACAACAACATAGGTTATCACTCAAATTCCACACATTCAAATAAACGGGGCTATATGACCACGGCGTCGTTGCCTAAAATAAGCAACAACATAACACGTTGAAATTATCCTTGCAGAGATATCACTGACGTTCACGGGACATTAATTGCTAATTACCGTAGTCTGGTGCGAGTGTTAAACACTAGTAAAAGTGTGACGACATTCTGTCGATAATTAACTGAGATATGAGAGAGTGAATGAGAGTGTGCTGTAGCGTTGTGAAAATTCCATATACGGAGCCAGTACGCGACAAAGGCCACGACGGTTGCTATCACTTAGTTGGCGATACTTCTTTTACACAGATCCCTTAAACAGACAACTCTTCCAAAATCAAATACACAGTGAATTGTCTGAGAGCTCCGAACTTGACTTTTAAGACAGAGCCTCTCAAACGCATGAAATCTAGCGCGTGCTAAACGAGGCGCAGAGGTTCTGTGCAGTGTGCACCGTGCATCGGAACAGCGGGTTGGCTCGGGGCGACTCGGCTAAGCTCGGATCAACTCGGCTCGGATAGTGTAGCCAAGGTGCCAATAAAATTAAAGTATATTTAATTTATTTTATTTTGTGATTTGCCAATTAAGATATTTAAATAACAGCTACAATCTTCAGACCTTAATGCGGGTATCGAATGTGTGTAAATGGCTGATGTCGAAGCCCGATTAGTTTGTTTATTTATTTGTTTACGTTTGTTGAAATGTTAAGTCTCGTTTGATGTAAGTTGGGATAAACTATCGGTCATCTCTAGCTTCTGTGTGTGTTCAGTATGTCTATGTAGTCCATTTCACGTTGATGTGTTGCAACCATACGTAAAAATGTGATGAACTTATTATGAAGTGGTCCGTTCGTGAGATCTTTGTTCAGTCGATCGATGGTATTGTGTGATGTATTGCATCTGTTGAAGTACGGTACCTAATAAGGATAAAGCAATAAAAAAATGATGCAAGAATATTCACCTAGAATGCCAACACATCAAAAATGTGAGCTTCAGCGTGTGAAGGGATGGCGTAATGAGCATCTATGGCTACGCTCAGCAACATGTGCCTCTGAAAACCCTTACAGGCCAAACAATAAAGACAGTGAACTTGTGTTTTCAGTGGCTAGGAAGCAAGCTTCCCCTGTGCCAAACGGAGAACTCAACCGTGTTCAGTCATTAATTATGATATTGCGAGTTTTAGAGCTTGCAAGTTGACTAGTGTTATAATGTGAATAATGAAGGAAGGAAGCTTATAGTTTTACGTGACCGTTAATCTGGCGTAGGCATGTGGCGGCCCCATCGCCCAGTGGGAAACCACTGCTATCAGCCACCCGAGTATTGGCGGGAAAACCATACCTAACAAGGGGAGGATACGATGCATGGGTCACCGATTCAAACCATATTTAGTATAAGTGTAGGGCATGACCAGGTGTATACCAGGTGCAAGTAGTAAGGTGCGCTTCTCAGCTGTTTCCGAGAAATTAATTAATTGCAATTGCAGTGCGGCGTCTATGTGCGTTGTACGCTAGCAAGTATTCAACGAGCGAGTAGTGCAGCGGTAAGAGCCCTGCTTCGTAAGCGCGGGATCGCTGGATCGAATCCCATCGGTGAGCTTTTGCAGTGTTGTTGTTTTTTTTTTTTTTTTTTTTTTTTTCGTAAACATCGGCAATTTGTACAAATGTAGGTATCGTGAACAATGTTTATTTTGCAGTCAATTGAAATGACGTGTTATGTGAGCGGGAAAAGAGATTCTGAAATCATCGTATGGGGGTCAACGTTTGTGACATTACATAATGTACAGTATCGGCATTGCAAATACATTGGTATTATACACGGTCAGGTGTATTCTATTATATGTATACATCTATACAATGAATGCCCAGTCTGTTCCGTCCATTGCACGTCTGTGAACCATCAGACCACCCCGTACCGCGCAAGCAGTGACTCATGCTATGGGTATTGGTTGGAAATTGCCAATGGTTACAGAAAAAAAAACTGAACACATTGCAAAGGCTCACCGGTGGGATTCGATCCCGCGATCCCCGCGCTTACGAAGCAGGACTCTTACCACTGCACCACGCGCTCGTTGGCTTCCTCCTAGCGTACAACGCACTTAGACGCCGCACTGAAATTGCAATTAATTAATTTCTCGGAAACGGCTGAGAAGCGCACCTTACTACTTGCACCTGGTATACGCCTGGTCATGCCCTACACGTGTACTAAAGATGGTTTGAATCTGTGACCCATGCATCGTATCCTCCCCTGGTAAGTGGGTAAGGAGGAAATGTCTCTCCAAACCCTGACCATCTGGGGCACCGTGTCTCCAGGGGATAAATATGGAGGATGGGAAGGTAACCCAACAAACCACTCTACGTTCGGCTAATCACCCATGTGGAGGTAAAGTGATTCAGAGAACTACAAGTAGCCTAGGATTGGACGGATGGCAGAAATGGCTCAACGAGGCTACCCCGACGCTTAAATGCATAAGGGAATTGAAGAAGACGTGAACGTTAATCATGTGATCATGAGCCAGGGGACCTCCTTTTTACGTGGAATCCGAACCAAAGGACATAGAATTTCACTTCGAAAATCTCACACGCATTGGCCGGGAATCTAACCCGGTCCACCTTGTTGAGGCGAATTTAAGTTGGATATCTCAGAAGGTATTGGCCTACATGGGAAACGTTCAAAAATTGGCACACATGCAGACCATAATGTTTATACCAGACAAATTTTCAGGAGCCCATATATCACAGTGCTGTCAACATGATTCTACGCGTGCTGATAGGTTCAATGTATAACTGCATGTAACGTCCATATCTACAAATGGACTTCACCCAAGTTTTGTATGTGCGATGTATACTTTAGAACATAATACTAGGCGTAATAAAAGCCTCCGTGGCTTAGGCGGCAGCACACCGGCCTCTCGCCACTGGGTCCGTGGTTCAAATCCCGGTCACACCATGTGAGATTTGTGCTGGACAAAGCAGAGGCAGACAGGTTTTTCTCCGTATACTCCGGTTTTCCCCTGTCACAATTTCATTCCAGCAACACTCTCCACTATCATTACATTTCCCTGTCATTCATTTAATCATTGCCCCAGGGGAGTGCGACAGGCCTCGGCAGCCAGCACAGTTCATTATCCTCGCCGCTAGATGGGGGCTTCATTCATTCCATTCCCTGACCAGGTCGGTCGACTGGAAGCAGGCTGTGGATTTTCACTATGCGTAAGTCATCACTACTAACAACTGTGTATTAATGATCTCAAGTCTTTTGAATCCCAGATTCACTGTCCCGGAATATGTGTACGGAACAAACATAACATTTACAACACTGTAAGATCAAGATTGTTCGGACTTATTTACAGTAAATCGTCGAAATAAGTGATACCAACAAAGTTCTATGCAGGTATAAAATGTTCAATATTGAACTCCATGCAACTTTCCATACTAATTTACGGATATACATCATTTTGCATGGAGAATGTGCGCCTTAGCAGCCATAAGTACACCCATTTACAGAGTCCACGGGACTAACGACTGCATAGTAACAGTCTGGGAACATTTACTTTAATATATAAGATTTCTTCCATCTAATATAAAAGATGAGGCCATTTAATAGCCGGAGAGTAGTGGGCGGAACCAAGAATATGATGATGATAATTGTTGATTAAAGGGGCCTAACATCTAGGTTATCGGCCCCTGATGGTCTGGGTGATAGCGAAAATGACAATGAAATGGAAACCAGAACGAAAATTAAGTGAGACTGAAAATACTTACAAAATGTAACTCAGATTGAAACGAATCACAAAATGGAGAGTGGTAATAGGCCTACTTACAAAAGGGAATTGAGAAGGAAAATACTCACAAAAGGAATAGATTGAAAAATACGCACAAAATGTAGTTTAGGTTCACAATACGTACAAAGTGCAATGTAGAGTCGAAATACTTACAAAATGCAATTTAAATTCAAAATACTTACAAAATGCAAATGAGATTGAAAATACGTACAAAATGCAATTGAGGTTCAAAATACTTACAAAATGCAATTGAAATGGAAACTACATAATGCAATTTAGATTGAAAAACGCACATTTCAGATCCAAAATACTCACAAAGTGCAATTGAAATTCAAAATGCTTACAAAATGCAATTGAAATTGAAAATTCTTACAAAATGTATGGTGGATTCAAACTACTCATTTGGATGCACAATACTTACAAAATGCAATTTAGATTGAAAATACTTGCAAAATGTAATTTAGATTCAAAATAACTTACCCCAAAATGCAATTGAGAATCAAAATACTTGCAAAATGCCCACCATACAAAATGCGATTTAGATTGAAAATACTTGCAAAAAGCGGTTTAGGTTGAAATACTTACAAAATGCAATTGAATTTCAAAATACTCACAAAAGTCCCAGACCCTATATTGAAAGACTTACTAAAAAGCGATTTAGTTTGGCAATCCTTACAAAATGCAATTGAGGTTGAAAATAATCGCAAAATGCAATTCAGATCGAAAAGACTTACAAAATGCAACGTACATGGAAAATACCTACAAAATGGAGTGTAGATGCGAAAGATTCGTTAAGGGGATACACGGGGGGGGGGGGGGGGGGAATTAACAAAAACAGTGCGGGAATCTTCAGAGAAAAGGAAATATAATTTAAAAAAGGAGAGGTCTGACCCCTCGAAGAAGAAGGGATGAGGAAAGATGAGACAAGGGCCAATTGAGGCGGGAAAGTGAAGGACTCCCTAGGCCTCGGATACCCGAATACCGTCGGGGTCGGAAAAGAACAAGGGTTTACCAAGGTAGGTCGACAGGAAAGAAGACAGAGAGGATCCCGGCACAAGTGGAAGCAATGCCGGACTCATCTGGGGTCCCGTGGTCGCCAATCTACGTCCCACTAGATGTGAGCCCTGGGGGAGAACCAAGAATATGGGACACAAACTATTCCTAATATAAAACGCGTACAGGAATTTGTATATTATAATTAAATAGGATGCAATGAAACACCAAGCATAAAAATTATACAAAAATTGCCAGACAGGAAAAGCCCGTTGAGGTGGAATTCGAACCACCTAAAACTCTTTTCTTAATCAATTGTCAATCATGCTAACCGCTAGACCACCATCTTGCGATAAAATTGTATCTATGCAACGTGACTTCATAGCATGTATAAGCTATAGGTACGGTACCTAATGTCGTCGAGCACTTGCCTTTGGTAATTTCAAACGAAATCTGTCTGAAATAGCAGTGCCTTTATAAAGATTAGACATTCGTATGTTTATGAGTGCTGTAGTTGGCTGGAATCAGGAGATAGTCAGCCAATCCTAGGACCTTCCATCACTGGGGCGTTGGGTAGCACCTGGCGGTCGAAATGGAACTTCGCTAGGATTCATTACTCAGCTTGACCAGAAGAATGGCTTTGGTGAAATGAATTTTCCAATTATATCAATGCACAGATGACAGAATCAAATAAGTTGGGGGATAATGCGTAACGCAAGTCGTGCCTCAAGCCAGCAAAACTCATCGTAGCACAATATTATTACAGTACTTGTCAAGATATTTCAGCTTCAGTAAAAGGTGAAATTTCTTCCCAATTATTTTCATTCCGTATATAAGATGAGTAATGTCAATGATGTAGTTATATTGCGCGTTGGTGTGCCACGAGAATGCTTTAAGAGTGATATGGCACATGTCTAGCTACTTAACCGAATCAACAGCCTTATTTTACAGAGTTATAAATTATCCAAACGATAAAAGCGAATGGTTAGTGGCTTTAATCGGAACGTAATGGAAAGCCTCTAACAGATAGGGAAGAAAAGGTTGAGAGATGGAAAGCTTACATAGAGAGTTTGTGTAAGGGAAAGGAGATTGAGAATCATGTAATGGAAAGGGAGGAGGAAATTGATGAGGATGCGAAAGGAGATTTAATATTGAGATCAGAATTTGATAGAGCTTTGGAAGACTTAAGCAGGAACAAAGCACCAGGCATAGATGATATACCGATTGAGTTGCTACGCTGCATAGGAGATGAAGGTCTGATCAGGTTATTTCACTTGGTGTGTAGGATTTATGAGACAGGTGAGGTACCCCCTGATTTCAAGAAGAATGTAATCATCCCAATACCAAAGAAAGTGGGAGCTGACAGATGTGAAGATTACCGTACAATCAGCTTGATTACTCATGCTTCAAAGATCCTGTCTAGAATAATTTACAAGAGGATTGAAAACCAGATAGAAACGGAGTTGGGTGAAGACCAGTTTGGTTTCAGGAGAAATGTAGGAACAAGGGAAGCTGTACTAAGTCTTAGGCTGATTTTGGAAGGTAGAATAAGGAAAGATAAGAGAACGTTCATGGCTTTTGTAGACTTAGAAAAGGCTTTTGATAACGTTGATTGGACTAAATTGTTTGACATTTTGAAATCGATTGGAATAAAGTACAGGGATAGGAGGGTGATATACAATCTATACAGAAACCAGACAGCAGTCATTCGAGTTGAAGGACATGAGAGAGAAGCTGGTATTCAGAAAGGTGTAAGGCAAGGCTGCAACTTATCACCCATACTTTTCAATCTTTACATTGAACAAGCAATGAAGGAAATTAGAGAAAAATGTAAAGTGGGAGTGAAGATTCAAGGAGAAATAATTTCAACTCTGAGATTTGCTGATGACATCGTCATCTTGGCCGACAAGCCTCAGGATTTGAATGAGTTTTTGAATGGTATGGACTCCGTCTTACGGAAAGAATTCATGATGAAAATTAATAAATGTAAAACAAAAATACTGGAATGCAGCCGAAATAAATCAGAAACCTCTATGGAGATCAAATTGGCAGGTGAAAAGCTGAAGTAAGTAGGAGACTTCTGTTACTTAGGAAGCAGAATAACCAGTGATGGACGAAGCAAAGAGGATATAAAAAGTAGGTTGGCTCAGGCAAAGAAAGCATTTCTACAAAAAAGGGATCTGCTGACATCGAATATAGATTTAGGTATTAGGAAGTCATTTTTGAAAGCCTTTGTCTGGAGCGTGGCGCTCTATGGAAGTGAAACTTGGACTATTGGTGTAGCAGAAAAGAGGAGAATTGAAGCATTTGAAATGTGGTGTTACAGGAGAATGATGAAGATCAGATGGGTAGATAGGGTTACAAACAAAGAGGTATTAAGACGAGTGGGAGAGGAGAGATGTTTCTGGCGACTGCTAATGAAGAGAAGAGATAGGTTGGTAGGACACATACTAAGACATTCAGGAATAGCAAGCTTAGTTATGGAAGAAAGGGTCGAGGACAAGAACTGTAGGGGTAGACCAAGGTTAGAATATGTTAAACAGATTTCCTCGGATGTAGGGTGTGGTAGCTATGTAGAGATGAAACGATTAGCTCAGGAGAGGGTGGCATGGAGAGCTGCATCAAACCAGTCAAAAGACTGAAGACTCAAACAACAACATCATAGTGTCCCTTGTCTGTAAGAACCTCTGTATGCTCCGCTATCTACTAGTTGGATTTATTTGAATGTTCCAATCTACTAATTCGGTGTGATGCATTAGCCGAAGTTTTAGACACTCCCACGAAAGGTCTTACTTGAGTTGTATCTCTAAGGCGTTTATTTGATTACTTCATGCAGCTTTCCCCATCGTGGTTTACTCCAATTGTTTAGCACTTAACTCTGCATGTGCTGGGAGTGTACCTCAGTAATTATAATTTTGTGAGTCTTACAGCTTGCAAGTTAACTAGGGGCCGTTTTCGATCTCCTAGTTCCAGATCTATCAGACAGCGAATGATCTTTAGCTATATATTCTTTTAAATCTATTATCCTCCCAGCTCGGCTTCACCCACGGATTCGCAAGGAGGTGAACACACTTAATCAGTAGATACAACTGGGGATGGTGACATGCCGATCGCCCAGGCGACCGATAACTTGGGTATAATTAAGGAAGGGTCAGTGAAGGATTAAGGAGGGAAGTCGGCCGTGAACCATCCCGGCATTTGCCTGGTGGTGAAAATGGGAAACCACGAAATCTATTTTCAGGGCGGCCGAGGCGGGATTCGCACCCACGTTCTCCCGATGCCAGCGAGGCCAGAGTTAGCGCGTTAGAGCTCTAGGCCACCGCGGCCAGTTTTAGCAATAATAACTGAATTAAATAAAATCATGATAACTCGACATAAAGCTTCATATTAAACCACAAAAATAGAGATACTATTGTAGCTGTCCCTTGGGTGAAGAAGCAGAAACTTCTAATTCAATTTCAGCAGCCGGTAGGTTTAAATTATGAATGCATGTTTCTAAGAAACTGTCTCCTCTTGTGATACCTTTACCGATACCAAGCAAGTTTATTTTGGTGCGTTAAAATAATTATTTACACGAACTATGCCACGAACTTAGCTATTGGTTGGGTATTTATCGCCGTCATGATTTTTTTTTATTACATTAAGGTCAGAGAATAGTAGTTGGTCTTGGTGTAGCGCGCTGCACAGCGACGAAGCGTGCGTTGATAGACGGCTTGTTTATCAGTGAAATAGATAAGTGCAAGACAAATACATAATAATGGTGCAACCTGCTCCCAAGAAAGCAAAGACTCCCTATAGTTAGAGCCCTGCGCGGATAGACAAAACGTTAACCGCATCCGCCCCGCACCCGCACGACTGTTATCCGCATCCGCCCCGCATCCGCACGACTGTTATCTGCATCCGTCCCACATCCACGCGACTTTTATCCACAAGTTTGTTATCCGAATCTACTGGCATTACAATAATATTTGCAGGGTCATCATGCGCATGGGTTGGGAAATTTTGCGCATGGGATGAGTGTTGGAAAGCCATACTAAGGTTGAAACTTCTCCTCACTTCCCTTATTTTCCTCCCATCATCCCTAATTGCACGTAGAGCTTTCTGCAAATTTTCTGCTGGGTAGGAGTTTTTCTCCGTTTTCCGGGTATAATTTCTTGGCATCTGGAGAACAAACACGAAATATTTTGCCATTAATGTCGCGTTGTATTTACTTGTATCATACACACAACAAAAAAAGTTTTGCATCACCTCGGTTCCAAGAGTTCCGGAACCTTTAAATACAAAGGGAATAGAGATCAACACAAACAACATTTCAGCTCGTTTTATTGCTCATGAGACCCACACATTGCATGTTGTACCATCATACAGCTAGACTTTCAGCATTTGTGGTCCAGATTGCAGTACACACCACTACCTCTAATACCCAGTAGCACGTCCTCTTGCATTGATGCATGCCTGTATTCGTCGTGGCATACTATCCACAAGTTCATCAAGACACTGTTGGTCCAAATTGTCCCACTCCTCAACGACAATTCGGCGTAAATCTCTCAGAGTGGTTGGTGGGTCAAGACGTCCATAAACAGCCCTTTTCAACATATCCCAGGCATGTTCGATAGGGTTCATGTCTGGCGAACATGCTGGCCACTGTAGTCGAGCGATGTCGTTATCTTGAAGGAACGCATTCACAAGATGTGCACGATGAGGTCGAGAATTGTCGTCCATGAAGACAAATGCCTCTCCAATATTCTGCCGATATGGGTGCACTATGGGTCGGAGGATGTCATTCAGGTATCGTAAAGCCGTTTCGGAGCCTTCCATGACCACCAGTGGCGTACGTCGGCCCCACATAATGCCACCCCAAAACATCAGGGAACCACCACCTTGCTGCACTCGCTGGACAGTGTGTCTAAGACGTTCAGCCTGACCAGGGTGCCTCCAAACACGTCTCCGACGATTGTCTGGTTGAAGGCATATGCGACACTCATCGGTGAAGAGAACGTGATGCCAATTCCGTGGGGTCCATTCAGCATGTTGTTGGGCCCATCTGTACCGCGCTGCATGGTGTCGGGGTTGCAAAGCTGGACCTCGCCATGGACGTCGGGAGTGAAGTTGCGCATCATGCAGCCTATTGCGCACAGTTTGAGTTGAAACACGACGTCCTGTGGCTGAACGAAACGCATTATTCAACATGGTGGCATTGCTGTCAGGGTTCCTCCGAGCGGCAATCCGTAAGTAGCGGTCATCCACTACAGTAGTAGCCCTTGGGCGGCCTGAGCGAGGCCTGTCATCGACAGTTCCTGTATCTCTGTACCTCCTCCATGTCCGAACAACATCGCTTTGGTTCACTCTGAGACGCCTGGAAACTTCCCTTGTTGAGAGCCCTTCTTGACACAAAGTAACAATGCGGACGCGATCGAACTGCGGTATTGACCTTCTAGGCATGGTAGAACTACAGACAACATGAGCAGCGTACCTTCGTCCTGGTGGAATGACTGGAACTGATCGGCTGTCGTACCCCCTCCGTCTAATAGGCCCTGCTCATGCATGGTTGTTTACATCTTTGAGCAGTTTTAGTGACATCTATGAACAGTCAAAGGGACTGTATCTTTGATACAATATACACAGTCAACGTCTATATGCCGGAGATCTGGGAACCGAGGTGATGCAAAACTTTTTTTGATGTGTGTATATGATCTGCGCACCATACCCCACTCTGCTTTTAAAACGTAACTCACTGAATCCCGGTAAACTAATCTATTATATTGAAAAATAAATACATGCAAAACCACGGTAAAAACTACATTTAATTTTAAATAATAATTGAATCACAACTGTAGGCTTACCTTCTAATAGCTCAGGGGTAACGTTCTCGCTTGCTGAGCCCAAGGTTGCAGGTTCGAAACCTGGCGCAGTCAGCTGGCATTTGAGGGTGCGCAAATGCGAGGGAGCCGTGTCAGTAGATTTACTGGCACGTTAAAGATCCCCTTCGGGGCAAAATTCCGGCACCCCGGCGTCTCTAAAAGCCAGTGTAGTTAAAAGGGACGTAAAACCAATAACATTATTATTATTATTACCTTCTAATATTTGCTGGCTACAGAAAATAACATGCAACGTGTTAAGTTTATTCATCCAAGCCTCACGGTTATCACATAGCAACTGGCATCATGCTGACTGTCCCTATCTGATAGGTACGATGACAGCTTGAGGGTGGCAATGAAGGGAGTTGCTAGTAGTACTATCAACTCGAAAAACATAGGTGCGCACGATTAGCCGCTGCGCACAATTACCCAACTTTCTCCATGATATTCAACAAGTTCGGATTGTATTCTAAAAACTATCCGCAAATTTACTCCAAATATTATCCGCAGCTTACCCGCTATCCGCAACGCCATACAAAGTATATCCGCATGGCGAAAAATGTTGCGGGTTTATCCGCGGATATCCGCATCCGCGCAGGGCTTTACCTATAGTCCATATTATTAATCGAAGTGGGAACTTTATTTTCTTTGTCAGTCGTGACGGTAAAGCCAAATGCCTAATCGGCCGTACAAGAATTACGTGCGTAAGGAAATCGTCTGTTGAAAGACATTACAACTGAGTACATGCAAAAATAAATATATGGTGAAATCATAGGGGAGGCCAGAGAGGAAAAAAAAGCATGGGAAATAAACAGATATGTTATTCCGACCCCAAGAACGTTGTATTCACCATAAACCTAACACAAAAGTGAACTTACTTTTCATAAATATTGGAAAACTTGCCATTGAACACACTTCGTGAACACACTTCCTTATCAAAGCAGTAGTTTTCTCTGCTATGTTTGTCATGATTCACTAATATATAGAATGAATGAACTGAACACTTCAAAAAAGCCTGCATTATCACTAGGGCTCGGATTTTTAGGTGATAAAAATCGGGAAAATATTTGTTTTTTATGTATTAAAAAAACTGAAATATGTGACAAAAAAAACAATTATAATTTAGTTTATTAATGTGAATATACACAATATGCAGTACTCACGAATGCAATTTATGCTATGTCTCAATAACTTCCGAAGCATTACAATACACAATGAGATAAATCTTCAGGTTGTCCATCACAAATGACCGACGATTACCGCTCAACACTTCTTCGAAGGCGCAAAACTGCGGCAATATGTTCCTTGCCCTTGAGGTGTTGTGTTAACTTGAGATCGCTGTTCAGCCTTGATTGCTTTCCAATTGGTTGGCAGAACAGAACGCCCCCATCAAAAGTAAAATTATCTTTAAATTCTGCAACAGACGATAACTTGTAGTTGTTTTTACTTTAGGCATAGTAGAACTGCCTAACAGTTCACAGTGCCAGAAATGAACTGCATGAGAGTGGCACTGGTTCCAGGTAGCTCTAGCACGTGGTGCAATATGGCTATGGACAAGGAAATCCCCGGCTTCCACAGTGAGTGGAACGGGGCGACAAGATAAGAAAAACAGAGCTGCAAGCTGACATACTGCCCCCGTAATTGAATTATGTAGAGACCACGGTGGCCATATTTGAAATTATAAGGAGAGTTATGGTTGTCATAGTTATGACGTGGGTAGTCATGACGTAAGCACGGATGACGTAAATGTTATACCAGCAGGCTACTTGAGCTGAGATTCTCAGTGACGTCAGCATTTAGTCGAGAATGTTCCAAGATGTACGACGCAATCGCAGGAAACGAGGAATTCTGCTGAGGAAGAAACTATGCTATTGGAGGAGAGGCATGAACCAATGAACGATAGTTTAAAGGAAGACGGAGATTGCTGAAACTATGGTATTTTTATTACTTTTGGAATGCAGAATTGTGGAAATCCATTTGCAGTAAAAGCATTGATTTGGAATTTTGGTGAAATTTATTTTCAGTTTTTGAATTTTGAAAATCCGTCATGTATTAACGAAGTTGGAACTTTTAGCGATGACGCAGTATCTCGCTTTGGAAGGGATGGAAACGCCCCTCGTGAAGTTAATAAAAGGGCTTGCGCAGAAGAGAGGAGTCTCTCTTTCGTTCTCTGATCATTCTGAGATCTCATTCTCAGATCATCGAAGTATATTTGTGAAAGTTCTTTTCTTATACATTCATTATAGTGAGACGTCGAAGTGAACAGCAGTGAAAAGAATCGTCTTTATAACGCGTGGCGAGGCCACTATATTAACGAGATCCAGGTCAAACTAGGTGAAGTTGAAACGGACCTTAGAAAGCTTCTACAAGTTTAGCTTCGAACAGTTAGCGGTCACCGATAAGCTAATTGTATTGTGCAGTGCTACATGCAGTTATAGAGAAAAGCTGAACAATTTCGACCGATTAGTTTAAAAGATCTTAGCAGTTTTATACGACTGACAAAAGTGATTATCTCGCCACTAGAGAAGCACTTTTGTATAGCCAGAATCAACGCAAGGCTGACGCTGCGAGTGGAATAGAAAGACTTCAGATTGCTTGGTTACAGAACGATACAGTATAATGGAGCAATTGAATACGGCAGTTTGTTCTTCTAACACTACAACCGAAGAGCAGATGGAAGGCTAAAAGGGCTTATTGCAATTGGGACATACTTCAACGGAGTAAGATAGCGACATGGAACTTCGCTAATTGCTATTCCACACAAGCGAACATGCGGTGAATACCATCTACACCCATGTTTCGTAATTAAAGGCTGAATACCATCGAACAGCCATAGAAACAATTTCATACTCTGAATATGAATAATTTCTTCGGAAATTTCTACAAAACTTCATGACGATTGTCTACTGGAACTTCAGGGAATTTTTCAAGAGAGGTCAGGGATATCCCGACTCACAAAGAAGATTATTGCCGGAAGGATGTCTATTCGTCTTCGAGGAGCAGAGCGATTCACGGAGAAGGAAGCAGTTCGATTCTCCGAGGGTGCTATTTCCTATTTCGAGGATGGAGCTCAACTTTAACGTGGTGAAATGGATCCATCAGCAGTCTTCTTTGGGGAATTTTCCTCTGGAACGTCAATCGGCAGATAAGGTAGTCGTGAACGTTTATTGTATTTGAGTTTACTAATGATGTTTGAGCAACTATTTTTCCCATATTTTTATCCTCATGTATTTTGCCCTATTTTCTTGTTGAGATTCCTATTCTCAGTACACCTTGATGAGTTATGCCTTTTTCGACGATTTATTAAGACATTGTTATGTCATGGGCATAGTTAACGATTTTGAATCAGTTGAGACTGATATTTGGATTTTTCAGTAATTAATATTTTTGTAGTCACGATTTGACTGTAAGTTAATGATTTTTATGGCAGATTTAAATTCAGACAGCGTGTCATTTTATTAAAGTAATTCTACCCCAGTTTAATTACTTTGACCAATTTTCTGTCATCATCAAGAAGGAAGAACATTTAAATGATTTTAGAGCGTTAAAATCTCTTACGTTGTCGACGATCTTGGAAATACTAGTCGTTATTTGTATTGATTGCAACACAGACATTTATCGTCAGTTATGAATGAACATTGCATCATAGACACTTTTGTGAAAGATTAACGTTAATAATGAATTATTGAATGCATTAAAGTCAAGTACTTTTGTTAGGAGTTTTTCTCAATTAGAGATTTATATAACGATGTTTGCATTCCCCAGTCTAATTGGATTCTATTCGACTACTTTGCATTTTAGTCGCACTTTATTTGATGATAGTATTTTCATACTACAATTTTTTTTAAAGATGTTAATCTTAAATTTTGATAGACCAGACAGGCGTATATAAGCGTATTCACTATTAAATTTGTTTGTGATTGGCAAGTTTTGACTTCATTTCGGTTCATGAATGAAATCCACGAAGGTTAAATAAAAAAACAGTTTTGAAACAATTAATGATTATAAAAATTTTTAAGTGGAACTATGAATGTATAATCGCTAGTGCAGCGCGTGTTGAAAGTCGCTGAGATATAATGCCCTTGAATATGAAGGAAGTTCCCACAGGAATAAATGTTAAAGAATTATTTGTGGAAGTTTTGTAAGTTATGTGGAAGTTTTTAATGCCATATAGATTAATATATGATGATTTTGGGCATATGTTTAATGCAGATTGTGCATTAACTTGTTAGCGAAGGATTTTCCGCTGGAGTAAGATTGTCATAGTTCGTTGAAAATTAATCAAGTGAGTTACTGTTATAATTAACACGAGTTTTGAAAGAATTTGAGATAAGATTTTGAATGAAGGTTGCCGTCACAAATCATTATTAAAAACTTTATTAAACTAGATTGTGACATTAATATGTATAACTAACCTTCATTGGTCGATTATATTAATCACGATTATGAAAATTACCAACCGAATGAACATGTGGTTAATGTATTTATTAAATTAATAATTTAAACAATTTAAATGTTAATATTGTAAATAATTGTTGTAAATATTTTTGAAAATAATATGGAACGAGAGTGATGTTAAAGGCGTGCTTATAATATTTTTATTGTCTTTGACAAATATTATAAACAATTTCTAATTGTTATAAATAATTTATGTGATTTTGTTATAAACATTTAAGAGCTAATTAAACATTTGGATTGAAGTTAACAAGTTTAAGAAATTAACATAATGATCCAATAGGATGTGAGCAAAGTACTTGAAAGATTTGCGTAAATAATGTGAGTTGTCTTGTGGACATTTAAAAGTTTGAGAGAACAAGCTGTATTCTTACGTAACATAGCGTGTGAGAAGGGAGTGCATTTGACCAGTATGCAACAGGTTCGAGGGTAGCCCGCAGCTGTGCCAACATCTGGTTCTCAGAGAGTGAGGTCGTACACACTTTGGCCTTGCGACTATAAATACCATTCTCATGTTTATTAAAAGGAAACCAAATGCTCTATATATGTCACACCCTGACGTCCTTCTCCAATCCAATAGTGTTATGAATATTACGTTATTTGAAGCTCTTGGGAGCTAAAATGTTTTATATCATGTTGTATGATAATTTTTGCAAGTCCTACTGGAGGACGTAGTCAGATTGACTTGGGCTACTGATAGCCACGTCGTTTTTGTTGTGTTAGTAAAATCAGACCCTTTATTTGAAATAAAGCTTTTGTACAGTTCAAAGTTCTCGTCTTCGTTCTGGTTCATTTTTAAATGTCATGGTGGAGGTTATTGTGTGAACAGACTTTAGTGATCCTGTTGTCAACTCAAACCCCGAGATAATTAAGAGGTAAGTAACGGTAAGTATGAACCCCCGTCTATTTTGGTGTGTTCCACAATGATTTCCTGTGAACTTCTGTGCTCTTATCTCGATAGTATCTGTCAGTGCCATTTTCATTGATGTAACTGTGCCGGTGCGATTGATAATTGGCAATCCGATTGAGGGGGCGGATATCTGACAGCCTACTATCCAGGTAAACGGGGACAGAAAGATTGGCGCACCTAAAACGTTGGGGCTCGATTCAACAAAACTGGATTACCAGGTTGAACGCCAGAAAGAGTGGCAAACCTAAAACGTGAGACTCGATTAGACTCAAATAAAGAGGTTGATTCTTTGTTAGATGTCTAGGCCAATTGTAGAATTTAAGAGTGTGATTATATAGGAATTAAATGTTGTATTGTGTTAGGAAAATTACACTCAGAAAAGATCAGATCTTATACAACTTGAGAAAGGTTAAATAGGCTGGAAACTTAGAAAAATCGCCTATAATCTGGAATCTTATTTTATTTGACCGGCTTATGACATTTTAGTCATATTAAAGATAAAATTAAATTATTTGGATTGTAAATGTAAATTATTTGTATTAGGATATTTTAAAATGAGCCAGGGAAATTTGAACATGTGCTTGAGTTTGTTTCAACATGAAGTATCGTCGAAGGTTAAGGAATAAGTTAGATTTAAGACAGAAAATTGATCAAAAATTATATATGGTGAAAAGTGTTGCTCAAATGTTGTTATTTTGCTCTTTTGATGTATGTCCCTACAGCAATCCATTTTTGAATAATATTGTAATAGCATGGATGAAAGTTTGAAGAAGATGTTAGAGGAGATGTCTGCTAACATGAATCGCAGTATGAAGCAGATGTTGAATGAAAGCATGAAGGAGAATAATAGTAATTTGTTTGCTAATTTGAATGCAAGAATGGAGGAGAATGTTAGTAATTTGTCTGCTAATTTGAATGCAAGGATGGAGGAGAATGCTAGTAATATGTCTGCTAATTTGAATAGTAGTATAAAGGAGATGGAAGCTAGGAATACTAGTCGAATGGAGGAGAATGCTAGTAATTTGAAAGCTAGCATGGATGAAAGTTTGAAGGTTCTTCAGACTAGTGCTGCTAATTTGGAGGATAATATGTCGCGTTTACAGATTAATACCCTAGGAATTGAAAATACTGTAAGTGACATCCGCACAAATGTGTCTGATGTTAAAAATGATGTGTCTAAGGTACAGAAAGACCTTACAATGTTAAATCTAGATGTAGCTAATGTCCGAGGGGATATTTCTTGTGCTAGAGCCGAAGTTGTTGTTGTCAAAAATGATGTAGCGACTGTCCAAGACAAGGTCGAGGAAGTCCAAAAAGAAATTCAAAAAGCTAGAACTGATGTATCCAATGTTCAGGTAGATATTAATAACGTTCGTGCGGATATAACTGAGGTGCAAAGTGACATAACTAAGATTCAGGTAGAGGTCAACACAGTTTTCGTAGATATGACTAAAGTCCAAACTGATGTAAATAAAGTCAGGGAAGAAATCGAAAACTCAAAAATTCTTTGTACGCGTAATATAACTGCATTAGCGACTAGACTAGTTGATGAATCAGTTAGAACAACAACGTCTTTAGCAGAGTTGAAGTATGATGTAGAGGTCATGAGAACACAGGTATTAGACCACAATAGAGTATTAAAAGAGGATATCGAAGTAGACATAGCCGAAATGTTAACAGCAAACGTAGCGGTATGGAAAGACGAGTGGAATAAGTCAAGTGGGGAACATGTAACCCAAATTCAGGAAAGGATTGAAAGAAAACTTGCCAGTACGCAGATAGAAATTAACAATGAAGTAGTACAGATTAGGAAAGATTTAAGCGTCAGGATAAATTCGCTATCCGAAAAACAAGTTGACGATAGAACACAACTAGATCAGGATATGCAAACTTTAAAATCTACATTAGAGGAACAGATGCATAAAGTTGTCTCGGATGTAAATGAAACGACGAGTAAACTGAAAAATTTGAAGTTAGGAGAGGCTAGTTTAATGGAGAACTACAAAGAAGAGATAGTCAAGAAAGTCTTAACGGAAATCACTGACAAGGATACAGAAGGCTTAGCTTGCGAATTGAATAGGAATTATACTAGAAGACGTAACCTAGATCCAGAAGAAAGAGACGTGACTCCTGAAGAACGTGTATCCAGATTCAGAGAGGAGGATGACGAGAGGAATATGGAACCTGAGTGGAACTATCGAGATAGTGGGAAAAACTATCCGGATTCATATCCGAGGAACGTGACGGTCATTAGGAATTTCGAAGACAAACCACAAAAATTCAGTAACACTGATAGTTTGACACCTATAGAGTATGTAAGGAATCTCAAAGATTATTTCATCGAAGCTCACATTCCCAGAGAGAGAGAGAGATGAAGATAGTAGAGAGATATCTGATTGGAGGACCCCTTGAATGGTTTCGCGCATTTAGATACACATTCAGTAACTTTGACGAGTTTGCAGAGGCATTAATCAAACGATTTTGGTCCATAGAAGCGCAGAATTCGTTAAGAGCGGAGGTGTATTCAAGAAAATACTCAGGTACTCTTCCAACGAGGTACGCTGATTTCTTTACGAGTCAGTTGTCCCGCTTGAGATTTTTGCAACCCCCATTGTCCACGGAGCAACTAATAGATGCGATTTCTCGTATGCTGCCAGTTGAGGTGAGAAGACTTATAATTTCGTCCAACATCAGGGATTTATCCAGCATGGATGAATTACTGAGAAGGTTAGACTACACAAGTCCAATGCCTAACGTAGTCCAGAAAGGTCAAAGGCAGGAATTTAAAGAAATCAATACGGTATATATGGACCAAGTCCAACAAACTGACAAGCCAGAGGAGGAGAAAACTGACAATGTAGGTCCTCACAGGAATAATCAGTTTAGAAATTACAGATCACAAGGTTACCGACCGTATCAACAGAGAAGAGGTTGGAACTACAACCGAGGAAACTACAATGGAAGAGGCAGATATTACAACAATAATGGGTATAACCGTAACTATAATAGGAATAACCAAAACCAAAATAGAAACCAGAATACTCAAGGTCAGGTTATGACACCTGATCAATATCAGCAAAGAGAGAAGGAAAGCCAGCAATACTTAAAAGAATTAAGGGATAAAGAAGCTGACAATCAAAAGAAAAGGCAGGATGTTGTAATCGATCCTGGGCCTTCTACGAGCCAACAGAATTTTGAGGTCGGTAACACAAAAAAAACACGCCGATTTCTCAACGTCAGTGAGAACCTGTAAATACATTGCCACACCACACCTGATTACGATTAATGAGATATACGAAGTTACCGATGAAGATTTACTAGAAGAGAGGGGTATTGTTAAAGAGGAAAGACCATGTGCATTACCTATTATTGCTGTACGGATAGATGGACGGCAGTACAAAGCCCTGATGGATACTGGTGCTATTATTTCCATCATTTCAGAGGAATGTTATCAAAGTCTGCTAAGAGGAGAGAACATGACAGTTCTACCTGTTTCTACCGTGAAAGTGAGAGGGATATTCCAAGATAAGGCAGTGAAATGCAAGATTCAAGTGTTATTGAACTTTGAGATCAATGGAAGGAATTATGAACAGATCTTCATTGTGGTGAGCAAGATCAATTTTGATATGGTGCTTGGAATCGATTTTATATCGAAGGTCGGAGCTATTATTGACATGAAGAACAGAAGTATTAGCTTTAATGATGGGTACATAATCACAGAAAAGATAGAAGAACAGGACATGAAAAACAGTCTGGAAATAGACCTTAGGGAAGAAATATTGAATACAATAATTAATGAAGTGGAAAATTTAGAAGAAATACCCAGTAGAAAAACTGAAGGATTTGAAGAAATTCAGGGGGAATTTGAGGATCTGATAAAGGAATTCCAAGATATTTTCGATGAAAAGCCTGGATTGATTAAGGATTATAAGTACAAGATAAGGCTGACAGATGAAACCCCTTACCAGAAGAGAATATACCCCATTCCTGAGAAATACTATCAAGAAGTACGAGGGTTAATCAGAAAAATGGAGGTAGACGGGATTATTAGAAAACAGACGTCGTCTTATATAAACCCCATCACAGTAGTGAAGAAAAGTAATGGTCAGATACGTCTTTGTCTCGATGCCAGGACCATCAACTTGAAGATTCTTCCAGAAAATGACAGACCACCCAAGATTAGAGATCTGCTTCGGAAATTCAAAGGGAGAGCTTGTTTCAGCGTTCTTGACTTGACGTCTTCATTTTATCAAGTTCAACTAGAAGAGGATAGTATGCAGTACACTGGATTCCTATTTGACCAGACGTCATGGGTCTTTGCCAGAATGCCTTTTGGAATGGTTAACAGTGGACCAGCACTTATTCGAGCACTTGATAGTAAGCTCACAGACGAAGTGAAAGAAAATGTAATCTGCTACATTGACGATTTAATCGTATCTTCACCCAGCGCCGCAGAACATTTAGTGCACTTGAGAAAGTTGTTCGAGAATTTAAGGGAGGCCAATATAAAGGTGAACTTTGGAAAATGTCAATTCTTGAAGAAGGAGATAAATTACTTGGGGCATACTATTGATAAAGATGGATATCATCCAAACATGAAAAAAGTAGATGCAATCACGAGATTTCCAAAGCCAACTAAGGTAAAACAAGTCAGAGAATTTGTAGGTGCATGCCAATTTATTAGCAGCCACTGTCCAAGATACTCGGAAATTATGGCTCCTCTGTATGACTTACTCAAGAAGAACAACAGATGGAAATGGAGTACCGCTGCAGACGAGGCTTTTGAGAAAGCAAAAGAAATGCTCAAAAATAATGTGAAACTGGAGTACCCAGACTTTGAGAAGGTGTTCTATATTGAGTCTGATGCATCAAGAATAGGCATTAGTGCAGTCTTATACCAGAAAGACGAGGCAGGCAACAAGCACTACATTGCGTTCACTAGTCGGAAGTTGAAAAAGCACGAGGAAAACTACTTCACGACAGAGCTTGAAGCGTTAGCTTTTGTGACAGCTTTACAAGCCTGGAAGAAAATCCTGCTGGGACATAAGGTCATCATTATTACTGACCATAAAGCACTACAGTTTATGTTGCAAACTGACATGTCGAGTGATAGATTGACACGTTGGGCTTTGTTCACCCAACAGTTTAACGCTACTATCGTCCACCAGCCTGGGAAAGATAACTTACTGGCTGATGCTCTATCACGTAACCCTATTAAAAATGTGCAGATACACCATGTACAATTGGAGCAAGAAGATGAAGAAACCGTTAGGAGGTTAGCCCGAATCGGTGTGTCACAGAAGAGACACGCTCCAATAAGGAAAATGTACAGGTTCCTCAAGGGTTACATGGACAATACGGATGTTGACTATGAAGCTACACGGAGAAATTCACGACACTTTGTCTTGAGTGGAGACATCGTATGCAAGTATGCTGACTCTGCGCATACAAAACTCAGAATAGTCGTGCCACCTAAACTTGTGGTCAATTTAGTGTGGGTAGCTCATCATGCAACTGGACATGCCGGTTTAGATAAAACTCTTAATACACTTAAAGAGAGATTTATCTGGACTAACATGCGTTCCAGCATTGCCAAGGTCATTCGATCCTGTGACAAATGTCAAAGAGCAAAGTATGCTTCTGCTTTATTAAAGGGAAAACCGAAGGCGATGATTCCTTCTAAGCCAAACGAACTCATGGCGACGGATATATTTGGCCCCTGTCCGAAGGGATACCAGGGTAACCAGTACTTGTTGGTGACCGTGGATGTTTTCTCAAAATTTGTTACAATGAGTCCCATGCAGAAAGCTAACACGAGGAACGTAGTAAGCAGACTGGAAAATGCTGTATTTCCTAAAGCTGGTATACCGGAATATCTACTGTCAGATCATGGAACGCAGTTTACGTCCGTGGAATTTGCAGCGGATATGGAAAGGCTTGGCATTAAGCACTTATTTTCAAGCGTGCGGTACCCTGAATCGAATTCCTCAGAAAGATATATGGCTGAATTTTCGAAATTCTGTCGAATTTTCTGTCCAAATGATCATTCTGGTTGGGTGAGATTTGTACCCCTTATTGAGGAATGTCTGAACTCTACAGTGCAGGAGAGCACAGGAGAAGTGCCAATGCGACTTCATCTAGGAAGAAACCCAGAAAGGCCGTGGGATAATCTTTTCAACCACATACCGAGAGATCCCGACATAGGAAGACAGCAGAGGATTGACAAGGCAAAGGAACAACTCCAGAAAGCAGCAGAGAAACGATTGAAAAGAGTAGCTGGAAAACGTTTTGGTACACCCTTTCAAGTTGGAAATCTTGTATTATTACGCAGACCTGTCAAGGCTGATATGTCCAAGAAAATATACCCCAAATTTGGATTAGTGTTCCTGGGGCCGTTTAGGATTACGAACGCTTATGGGAACAACTGTTATGAACTCTACGATGATGAGAATAATGTCGTTTACGGCAAGTTCAATGCTGGAAATTTAAAAAGATACTATCCTAGAGTAAGCCAGTAATAATTCAATTTCGTGTTCAAGAGAGTTGAGATACTTGTAACATTGGGTTTAAAAACAATTTGCAACTGTTTTTAAAAACGTGGTGAGAGGAGAATGCCCCCGTAATTGAATTATGTAGAGACCACGGTGGCCATATTTGAAATTATAAGGAGAGTTATGGTTGTCATAGTTATGACGTGGGTAGTCATGACGTAAGCACGGATGACGTAAATGTTATACCAGCAGGCTACTTGAGCTGAGATTCTCAGTGACGTCAGCATTTAGTCGAGAATGTTCCAAGATGTACGACGCAATCGCAGGAAACGAGGAATTCTGCTGAGGAAGAAACTATGCTATTGGAGGAGAGGCATGAACCAATGAACGATAGTTTAAAGGAAGACGGAGATTGCTGAAACTATGGTATTTTTATTACTTTTGGAATGCAGAATTGTGGAAATCCATTTGCAGTAAAAGCATTGATTTGGAATTTTGGTGAAATTTATTTTCAGTTTTTGAATTTTGAAAATCCGTCATGTATTAACGAAGTTGGAACTTTTAGCGATGACGCAGTATCTCGCTTTGGAAGGGATGGAAACGCCCCTCGTGAAGTTAATAAAAGGGCTTGCGCAGAAGAGAGGAGTCTCTCTTTCGTTCTCTGATCATTCTGAGATCTCATTCTCAGATCATCGAAGTATATTTGTGAAAGTTCTTTTCTTATACATTCATTATAGTGAGACGTCGAAGTGAACAGCAGTGAAAAGAATCGTCTTTATAACGCGTGGCGAGGCCACTATATTAACGAGATCCAGGTCAAACTAGGTGAAGTTGAAACGGACCTTAGAAAGCTTCTACAAGTTTAGCTTCGAACAGTTAGCGGTCACCGATAAGCTAATTGTATTGTGCAGTGCTACATGCAGTTATAGAGAAAAGCTGAACAATTTCGACCGATTAGTTTAAAAGATCTTAGCAGTTTTATACGACTGACAAAAGTGATTATCTCGCCACTAGAGAAGCACTTTTGTATAGCCAGAATCAACGCAAGGCTGACGCTGCGAGTGGAATAGAAAGACTTCAGATTGCTTGGTTACAGAACGATACAGTATAATGGAGCAATTGAATACGGCAGTTTGTTCTTCTAACACTACAACCGAAGAGCAGATGGAAGGCTAAAAGGGCTTATTGCAATTGGGACATACTTCAACGGAGTAAGATAGCGACATGGAACTTCGCTAATTGCTATTCCACACAAGCGAACATGCGGTGAATACCATCTACACCCATGTTTCGTAATTAAAGGCTGAATACCATCGAACAGCCATAGAAACAATTTCATACTCTGAATATGAATAATTTCTTCGGAAATTTCTACAAAACTTCATGACGATTGTCTACTGGAACTTCAGGGAATTTTTCAAGAGAGGTCAGGGATATCCCGACTCACAAAGAAGATTATTGCCGGAAGGATGTCTATTCGTCTTCGAGGAGCAGAGCGATTCACGGAGAAGGAAGCAGTTCGATTCTCCGAGGGTGCTATTTCCTATTTCGAGGATGGAGCTCAACTTTAACGTGGTGAAATGGATCCATCAGCAGTCTTCTTTGGGGAATTTTCCTCTGGAACGTCAATCGGCAGATAAGGTAGTCGTGAACGTTTATTGTATTTGAGTTTACTAATGATGTTTGAGCAACTATTTTTCCCATATTTTTATCCTCATGTATTTTGCCCTATTTTCTTGTTGAGATTCCTATTCTCAGTACACCTTGATGAGTTATGCCTTTTTCGACGATTTATTAAGACATTGTTATGTCATGGGCATAGTTAACGATTTTGAATCAGTTGAGACTGATATTTGGATTTTTCAGTAATTAATATTTTTGTAGTCACGATTTGACTGTAAGTTAATGATTTTTATGGCAGATTTAAATTCAGACAGCGTGTCATTTTATTAAAGTAATTCTACCCCAGTTTAATTACTTTGACCAATTTTCTGTCATCATCAAGAAGGAAGAACATTTAAATGATTTTAGAGCGTTAAAATCTCTTACGTTGTCGACGATCTTGGAAATACTAGTCGTTATTTGTATTGATTGCAACACAGACATTTATCGTCAGTTATGAATGAACATTGCATCATAGACACTTTTGTGAAAGATTAACGTTAATAATGAATTATTGAATGCATTAAAGTCAAGTGCTTTTGTTAGGAGTTTTTCTCAATTAGAGATTTATATAACGATGTTTGCATTCCCCAGTCTAATTGGATTCTATTCGACTACTTTGCATTTTAGTCGCACTTTATTTGATGATAGTATTTTCATACTACAATTTTTTTAAAGATGTTAATCTTAAATTTTGATAGACCAGACAGGCGTATATAAGCGTATTCACTATTAAATTTGTTTGTGATTGGCAAGTTTTGACTTCATTTCGGTTCATGAATGAAATCCACGAAGGTTAAATAAAAAAACAGTTTTGAAACAATTAATGATTATAAAAATTTTTAAGTGGAACTATGAATGTATAATCGCTAGTGCAGCGCGTGTTGAAAGTCGCTGAGATATAATGCCCTTGAATATGAAGGAAGTTCCCACAGGAATAAATGTTAAAGAATTATTTGTGGAAGTTTTGTAAGTTATGTGGAAGTTTTTAATGCCATATAGATTAATATATGATGATTTTGGGCATATTTTTAATGCAGATTGTGCATTAACTTGTTAGCGAAGGATTTTCCGCTGGAGTAAGATTGTCATAGTTCGTTGAAAATTAATCAAGTGAGTTACTGTTATAATTAACACGAGTTTTGAAAGAATTTGAGATAAGATTTTGAATGAAGGTTGCCGTCACAAATCATTATTAAAAACTTTATTAAACTAGATTGTGACATTAATATGTGTAACTAACCTTCATTGGTCGATTATATTAATCACGATTATGAAAATTACCAACCGAATGAACATGTGGTTAATGTATTTATTAAATTAATAATTTAAACAATTTAAATGTTAATATTGTAAATAATTGTTGTAAATATTTTTGAAAATAATATGGAACGAGAGTGATGTTAAAGGCGTGCTTATAATATTTTTATTGTCTTTGACAAATATTATAAACAATTTCTAATTGTTATAAATAATTTATGTGATTTTGTTATAAACATTTAAGAGCTAATTAAACATTTGGATTGAAGTTAACAAGTTTAAGAAATTAACATAATGATCCAATAGGATGTGAGCAAAGTACTTGAAAGATTTGCGTAAATAATGTGAGTTGTCTTGTGGACATTTAAAAGTTTGAGAGAACAAGCTGTATTCTTACGTAACATAGCGTGTGAGAAGGGAGTGCATTTGACCAGTATGCAACAGGTTCGAGGGTAGCCCGCAGCTGTGCCAACATCTGGTTCTCAGAGAGTGAGGTCGTACACACTTTGGCCTTGCGACTATAAATACCATTCTCATGTTTATTAAAAGGAAACCAAATGCTCTATATATGTCACACCCTGACGTCCTTCTCCAATCCAATAGTGTTATGAATATTACGTTATTTGAAGCTCTTGGGAGCTAAAATGTTTTATATCATGTTGTATGATAATTTTTGCAAGTCCTACTGGAGGACGTAGTCAGATTGACTTGGGCTACTGATAGCCACGTCGTTTTTGTTGTGTTAGTAAAATCAGACCCTTTATTTGAAATAAAGCTTTTGTACAGTTCAAAGTTCTCGTCTTCGTTCTGGTTCATTTTTAAATGTCATGGTGGAGGTTATTGTGTGAACAGACTTTAGTGATCCTGTTGTCAACTCAAACCCCGAGATAATTAAGAGGTAAGTAACGGTAAGTATGAACCCCCGTCTATTTTGGTGTGTTCCACAATGATTTCCTGTGAACTTCTGTGCTCTTATCTCGATAGTATCTGTCAGTGCCATTTTCATTGATGTAACTGTGCCGGTGCGATTGATAATTGGCAATCCGATTGAGGGGGCGGATATCTGACAGCCTACTATCCAGGTAAACGGGGACAATACGCTCTGCATGAAGATTAGATAGCTCACAGGTTCTTCCGCGTCGAAGTAACACAGAACAAAAATTCAATAAACTGAAAGATCTAGCATACACATTTAAAAAATGTAAATATTATGTGATAATAAGTGAAAAGCAGGAATTGATATATTTATAGAAAAAATGTTTAAAATATGTATTCACATAAAAAAATATTTACCTAAAAATCCGAGCCCAAATTATAACAGTAACATTAATTTCCCGCCAACACCCTTGGACTATACAGCACTGCTAAAATAGTCGTTAGTGGACTTGTGAAGCGTAATATGGGAAACAAACTCTCATGTAATTATCTAATAAAAGTGATAAAGTCGTTCAGAATTGCACCGCAACTAAAGAGAATTCACAACATGTCTTCCAAATCTCAATCTCAGCCGTTTATGCATAAACGATGTTTAAGTAAGGTGATATGGAACAATTAAAAATATAATAAAGAAACATTTACTGTACCTATTTATTTCCTCGTCCTGTAGGCTATTCAGATTAAGAGGATCGTAGATGTTTCCACCAAGTAAAAACTTTGTGGGTGGAATAATCATCCCTTCTTTTTTTCTTCTTTTATGTGGTGGGAAAAATTTTCCTGTGCCTGTAGGGAAACTTTGTGTGCGTTTTCTTGTAAACTTGGGCCGGCCATCATTTTCATTTTTGTTCTTCTTTGAGGTTGGGAGCCCTGAATTGATAGTAGATCTTCGTTGAGGGGGCTTCTCAGGTTCTTTGGAAACATTAGTGTTTGTCTTTGCACTCACAATTTTTATAGGCCTCTCAATCTCCGTAGTAGACATTTCTGAAAAGATAAAATATATTATTAAATAATAATAATAATAATAACAACTATCAGAATACCCCTAAGATGCAAAAGTAAAATTGTCATGTAAATTTTTAGCATACAAAGCAAAACCGTCTAGATAATGCTATCAAATTCCAATACTCATTTCTTCCATAATAAAAATACTCGCAGAAACGAATAGAACATTTCCAAGTCAAGATATGCCGATTCAACATGAGAAGCAACTCAACGAAGTCTGGAAAACTTGTCAGAACTTCAAGCCTACTCGTATAGATAAACGTAAAGACAATCCTCCATAAAATTGAAACCACCACTGCTTGCATGTATGAACTGGAGGTGGTTATATAAACTCAAATATTGAAGTTACAACCAGAATACTATGTGGCGTTCCATTAGCTCGTTCGAACTCAATCGACTCTTCCAGCCTCTAGGGGCGTAACGTCGGCAATACTGCCCACTTGGGCTGACCAACGGATGCTGTCAATGAAAGGCGACGGTACAGTAACTGTCTGTTCAGGTAACAAGTATGAAGACATGCGAACAGCAAATATCATATGGAACCAAGTGCTGTAGGATTGTTGAAATGAAATGAATGCTGCGGAGCAGCACGGGTCTTCTAGTTTTATGATTAATTATTTGCTTATTTTACGTAGTAATTGTTTTCGATTCGCAGCTTTAGCAGGATTTTTGATACCATATCGTGTGACGCTAAGTGTGCTTATTTTTAATGCAGCGAGATAGTACTCGATGTAATTCTGTTAAACGTGAGTAGGCATTTAGGAGCCATGTTGAAGATTCAGGAACGTGATGATGACGCCACGTGACTAACTGTGAACATGAAAGACAGAAAAACATAGGCCTAATTGAGATAATTTTTGTGATGAGATGATATAACAAATGTGAGAGAATGAAATACATGATTATTATTAAATCTATGTCAAATTTCATAAAGAACAGGTTAATGTTTATGGGTGCGATATAATAGTTCACGCTTATTTAAAGAATGATGGTGCACCAGGCAAACAGCCGACTGGCATTGTAAGAATTGGTTATGTCTAATAATGATAAAGTATTGAAAAATTTGGTAAATGCTTGTATAAAACGTGTCATGAATGGTGATTCCATGACAAATGATTGAGTGAGGTAATACAGTAAAATGGAAGCTTCGTTGAGATTACTGTTGAAATAAGAGTAACAGGTGATGTGGGATGTCAGCACAACATCCAAGAGTGGTAAATATAGTGTGTTTTATAAAAACAAGTGTAATAACGCAAACTTAGGTTTAATGCAGTCATAATTTAACAAATAATAATAACAAATGATGGAAATTGAATAGAGTTTGCCACCACTAAAATGACACCTAAATAATTCCTATGTTAAAGCTAAGAGCATAAAAATCAGTTATTGATAAATTGCTATTATCAAATCAATACATTATTATAAAAATAACCTGTGATTTATCACGAACTAATTTTGGGTATACCTTTTACTAGTCTATTAATTGGTGAGCATTCAGTATTCAAAAAGGGCTAATAATTAAAGCGTGTGTGATCTGAAGTGTGAATACGACGATACGACACGAGTTCAAGTATGTGATCAAGTGCGGTGCAAATAAATGTATATTAGTATATAACCAGCATGTTAGGATAGCGTAGAGCTTGGCAGTTAGGTATTTAGCTACCTTTTTAAATGTAAATGTTAGTAGTGGCGAACACCATAACTTACAGTAGTTAGGGTAATTTTATTATTATTATTATTATTATTATTATTATTATTGTTGTGAGGTCCCAACATTCTCACGGACCAGGCTCTCGTCCGACGTAGATCGTCACAATCGAATATCGTGTTATCCATTGTGTTCTAAATAGGGTCTTTTATTTTCCTTCGCCTTTTAGTATTGCCTCCTTTTTTTTGACAGGACTTCTCTGAGGGACTTACAAGTAGGTTGTTATTCTATTCAGGAGTGTTATTTAGCAACGAGATTTTATGATTAAGCTTCGCACCCAGTGCACACAAGAGAGTAGGTTAGGAACTTTTTGATGTAGGATTAGGACAATCCTGTATCTGTTAAGAGTAATAGTTTTCTTTCTGTTGTTTATTGACTGATAAATACATCCTGATGGAATTCTTGATTTTATCTTAAACTGTTGTTCGGATTTGCATTTTGTTGCATTCATTATGGTAGCACGTATTTTGGACTAGGGCTCTACGAACCTTTCCACCCCATACCCGGTACGCTCTGAGACAGGAGTGTCGTCCTCCAGGCCTAGTTCAAATTCATGAGGAGTATTGGGTGCGACTGTTCCGTGACTTCGACGCATATGGGACTGGGCTACCATTCAGTCGTCCTGGACCAACGGGCACAGTATATAGATATACAATACTACAAACTTAAAATTCGGTACAACGGAAGCTGATAGGCCTATCCGCAAGTTCCCCCCCCCCAATTTTTTTTTTTTTTAACTCCCCGATGTGCCTGGCCGAGGAGGAGGTGATTGAAAAGGGACTCAAGAAGAACAGTACAACCACGCATGTTTAAGCATTTCCTTACTCAGCCTGAAATTATCTTTTTTCCAAAGCGGTGAACTATAGTTTTTGTGGCGTTAAACGTTTTCTGAAGGTCCAAAATAATTTTCAACATCAAGCCCCGAGAAAATACTGGAGGGAACTTTTCCGAGATATTAAGGTGGCGCAAGTCGAAGCGTAGTGATGTTTAATGATGATAATTGCTAGTTTAAGGGGCCAAACATCTAGGCTATCGGCCCCTAAGTAATGTTTAATGCAGATAGGCATTACATTAATGAGGTTATTCAAGGTAGCAGAAAGATGATATTCCAACAGAGGAGTGGAAAGAGGTAGTCAGTCTTTTCCTCGTACAGACGGAGAAACTACTGTAGTCACGGACAGTAGTTCTTCACTCCGAATGTCAGTTGCCCGACCAGCGAGAGCGAGCACTGGCAGTCCGTAGCTTCCGAGCATGAGAATACCGTTCATTCTCAAGCGCTGTCTAGCAGATCATGTGTGACTGACTGCGTGGCGCAGCGTTAACGTTCTCCCCGGCTGTCCCTAAGGTAGCAGGATCGAATCCTGGCACCGTCAGTTGGCATTTGAGGGTGCGTAAATGCGAGAGAGCCGTGTCAGTAGATTTACTGGCACGTTAAGGTCCCCTTTGGGGGAAAATTCCGGCACCCTGGCGTCCTTAAAAGAATAATAATGTTATTGGTTTTACGTCCCTGGCTTTTAGAGACGCCGGAGTGACGGAATTTTGCCCAGTAACACGGCTCCTTCGCATTTGCGCACCCTCAACTGCCAGCTGACTGCGCCAGGATACGAGCCGCAGTACGGTAGCTGAAAAGGGACGTAAAACCAATAACATTATTATCAGATCAGGTGGGAACCCCCGTGTCGCCTGAGCGAAAGATGGTGATGCAGATCTCTATTCCCCTTTACTCAGAGTCGGCCAGAACATTAGCTCGCATGAACAGTTCATGCACGCGTGCTGAGATCTGCTATGAATCGGCAGACTTCTCCCTCTACCTTCTAAAAAAGCTGTCTACACTCCACCTCCGCGAAGGAACTAGCCAGCCAGGAACATTATTACCTGGCAAGCAGTGTCGAGCTGCATCGGACAACGTCAAGGATGTCTCTTTTACCTCACACGTGAGCGGCACACACACTGCTGTAAAAAGAAAATATTGACCTAATTATCCTGCACGCATTTACCGCGCACCATATCCCGATTTTCTCTTTATGTAATGGGACTTGCTGCTGCACTAAATTGGGGGATAGTGAGCTCCAATACTGGTTAAACTGCGTCGAAACAAGGCCGTGTAAATGAAACCATGCTTTGCCCGAGAAGATAATTAAATTCGGATCAATAACCGTAACATTAACATACCTCAAAATTCCCAAACAGAATTGTACTAGACTCTCGTTATCACACTATTTTAAATTACGGTACCCATCATCCCCTGTGACAAGGTACGAGCTAATGTTCATTGTAATTATAACTGTGCTTGTCAGAATTTGACCCATTACAAAGTCAGTAACCACATTGTGGTGTAGTGGCTAGCATTCTTAGCTGTCACCCGTGGTCCGGGTTAGATTCCCGGCTCTATCAAGAAATTTAATCTTGGTCTGAGGGCTAGAACGGGGTACACCGAGCCTCGTAAGGTGTAAATGAAAAGAAGTAGGTTCGACTCCCACCTCCGACTTCTTGGAAGTGGTTTTCCAAGCAGTCACTAGGGTAGGCCAAGGTCCTTCGTGGGCTGTGGTGCCACAGTGATTTACCACTTCTACTCCAAGGTGATGGTCGCCTCTAACCCAAATCCTAGACCTAATTACAAATACACATAGTACAGCCATCACTATGTCACAGAATACCAGATTCCACACACACCCAAGGGTTTCAAAATTAAATAAATTTATGAACTGTCGGGGGATACATGTTTTAATAATAGTGATAGTATACTGACATTGTTGAGCCACTGAGGAATAATAATAAGTATTTGAGCCCCAGAGGGATAAAAGAACCTATTCAAATCCTTGAGGAATGATAAGAGCTCAGGGCTTCCATCCACTCACTCGTCCAAAAATAGTGAAATAGTGAGTTTTTTCTTGAAAAAAGTGAAAAAGAAGGGAGTTTTTGTATAAAAAAGTGAGTAAATAGTGAGTAAATTCATAGCATTATTCACATTTATGGCCGTATATCTGGTTCATCATTGTAACGTTTGTTGATATCTGTAGGCGCAATTAGGGGGGGGGGGGGCTTGGGTGGCTAAGCTCCCCCAAAACCAACCATGGCCCCTCAAGAATGTGACAAGACTGTTTTGAAATAGACAAAAATTTTAAGAATGTGTATCTGAAAAACAAATTAGCCCCCCAAAATGTCAACCAAATTGCACCTATGTTAATATCTCTGAGTACCGTACTGCTGGTGATTTTTCATGTAGTTAGAGAGGACACTTGGAAATAATGGATAGGAAAATCAATGCAACACTCATGAAATTTAAATCGTAAAACAAAAATATAAATGTGAACTTTTGTTAAAATTTTCGGCGATCGATGCACGGCTCCGGCTGTGGTATTGTACTATGGAAGCTTTTCATGCTTTCTGGCCGCCTGGCTCGATGCCGGCAGCGCGCTCAGGCACCGGTGGCAGAAAAATGAACTACCAATCATGGGTATACTTTGGGTCGTTTCTAGCAATCTGATTGTGCATGAGACGATTTTTAACGCAGAATGTGACCAGTTTTGTAAAAAAAAAGCGAGAAAATTGAGTAATTTTATCAAATAGTGAGAAAAGTGAGGCTGCTTTGAAAATTGTGAATAATAGTGAGAAAAGTGAGTCGCTGGAAGCCCTGTAAGAGCTAACAATTTTGTGAGCCATTGAGAATTGCTGTAGATATTGAAAGTACCGTAATAACATTTTGGGTGACAACAATAAAAATTAAGCATCAAATAAACCAGTCGACAGCACACAGATCCTAAATTAGATTTAAAAATTATTGCCTTTCGGCCAGCTCCAATTTAATTCATTTTTCTTTTTACTTGCATTGTGTCTTGTTATGATGCGGAAAGATGATTGAAACATATAAATATGTATAGGCCTATACTATGTCAGAAAATTTAGCTGGCCGCGTGGTGTTCGGGTAGCGCGCCTGCCTCTCGCCCTGAGGCCCCGGATTCGATTTCCGGCTCCGTGAGAGATTTCAGAAACTGGCGTGAGTGCTAGAACGGGATGCACTCAGTCTCGTAAGGACAATTGATTAACTGTCAGGCGGCGAGGCAGCGTCCCCGTCAGGAAAACCAAGATTAACGCCCGAGGGGACCCGACGCGCTGACCACGTGTCACCCCGCAATCAGTAGGCCAAACGGCAGGGAATGTGGTCGTTTAGTGGATCTGGCACAGGGCCCTTCATGGGCTGTGGTACCACGGTTTTTATTTGTTGTTTTGTTTTATGTCAGAGTAATTAAATGGAATTCCCACTCGTTGCGTAATGGCTAGCACTCTTAGCTGTCATCGCGGAGGTTCAGGTTCGATTCCCGGCTCTGCCAAACAACTTAATTCTGGCACAAGGCCAGAACGGGGGACAATCAGCCTAGTGAGGCAGAACTGAGAAGAGGTGGGTTCGATTCCCAGTTCAGCCATCCTTAAAGTGGTTTTCTGTTGTTTCCCCACTTCTACTCCAAGCAAATGCTGGGATGGTGTCTAACATGAGGCCACGACCACCTCCTATCCCATCAGTCACACTTTACAAATATGCACACAAGTACAGCTCTCACTATAACAGCTACCGACAGTAGTGGCTGCGCGGGCTAAAGCGCTGCGTTAGGTCAAGGGGCCAAGCTCTCTGCTGACTCGGTAGACGCGTGGGTTCGAGCCCCACCGTCGGCTGTCCTTGAAATGGTTTTCCGTGGTTTCCCATTTTCAACACCAGGCAAATGCTGGGACAGTACCTTCTGACAGGCCACGGCCGCTTCCTTCCACATCCTTGCCCAGTTTCATTCATCTTCATCAATTCCATCTCTCATCCCGACGCGCAGGTCGCCCACGGGCGTCGACTAGAAAGACCTGCACTCGGCCTCTCAGGAGGCTACACGGCCAAAAAAAAAAAAAAAAAAAACTATAACAGCTTATCAAACAGGATTCCACACACACCCAAGTACACGAGGCTGCATGACCACGATTTCACCGTGTCCCTTTATGAATCAACAAAAATTAAATGGGCTTACAATTAAAGATAACATACATACCCATACCCCGGGCCGGATTCTAACCGGTAGCCAAGAGCACCCGCCGGCAAAAAGGAAAGAAGTAGGGAGCTGGATTGGGATACACGTACCGGTACTCAAATATAGTGCCGTATCACATCTTTATCACCTTCAAATTTCGTGAATTACTGACGGTTGGCGCGAGTCATGAACCCGTGCCATCAAAGCCAGTTCGATTCAGAGGAAGTTGTTAATTCATTTTAGGGACTTGGGACATCTTGGTCATCAGCTCCGTATAGTTGGTTGTGCGTTGAACTTATCTGATAACCTGTATTTCGGTGATGACTGTAGTAGTGTGTGTTGCTGTATTATGGACATGGATGGGATTCGTGCCCCGAAGGTGTGTGGAAAACCCCGGGGAAGAACCACACTCAGGATAGCCGCTGTCAGTGTCAGGATTCGAACAGTCGATCTCCGGACTTGCTGCAGCTATCCTCGCGGCCTTGGTGCCCAATTTAACGAGCACAACTATACCGCGAGCCTGTCAGGAGGGGAAGTTATCGCAGATTGCACAGTGTTATCTTCCTTTCCTGAACAGATCTTTGCATTTAGCTCAGTAAGAGCTCATTTAATCATAAATATTATTAGCTGAAAATGTTCATACATTTCCAATGACCTTCGTTCTGTACAGTTTCTAGCGATCGATTAAAAAAAAGCGAAACGCGATTAAGGAATGCACATGAGCTACGATGGGATGGGAGGAGAACTCGCAGTTGTTGAGGCTAATATGACTGCCACAGCGCTTGCCATATTGCCGGCCAGTGTAGCGGAATTAAATCTTGAGAACTCGTTTTTTTAACACGTAAAAGGTCCTACCTAAGCAAACAAATCGTATAACAACAGAATGGCTGCTGTATATTTGCGAACGACTTCAAATGCCCCCACAGTTCCAGGCTGCTATAGCAGCACCTACTCCAGTTTCAGCTAAATGGCTGGTCAAAATACTTCATGGGTCATCTGAATAAGGAATGGTCGATTTACGGTGCTGTAACCTCAGCAAACCCCGTAAGCTTAATGTTACGAAGGCGTCAAGGAGTTATACATACCCAGGGAACGCACACGAAGTACCTACTGATATTCAAGGCGTGTGTGATTGAGGATAGCGTATCGACATGAAGGAATACTTATATTGCGGACCGAAAATAATGTTTGTTTTATTGTAAAGACTGCTTTATTACTAACCCAGGGCAAGAAGTAATTATTTTGTAATTCAAGATATGTTACAAGCCACACGTGCAGTGGATGAATACTTATTTCTACTACAGTATATCCAAGTAGGTCGGTGGGGCGTTAACAAAGTGTATGAGCAAACAGGATGCGTTGCAAGGCGGAGCGGAGCAGGCAGAGATGAACAAGTAGCCTACGTATTAATATTAATAGGCGAGTTTTGGCGCTCACTCTGGTTTTAACCTGGGTTAGGTTTGGTAACAGTTTGCGGTTTCACTCGCCAAAACGAAATAGGTTAAGAAAAGTTACAATATGGCGACGAAAGATGTATTGGAATTGATCTGGTGAATCATGTCATGGTGTTATTTTACTATGCGTAACCGGGTGAGTTAGCCGTGGTGGTTACGGCATGACTGATGGCAGTCACTCACATCCGGGAGGCGAGGAGGTTCGAATCCCCCCGCCGGCAACCTTGAAGATGGTCTTCTGTGGTTTCCCATCTTCCTTCCAGGCAAACGCCGGGGTTGGTCCCTAACTATAGGCCACAGCCGCTACCTTCCAACTCCTCGTCCTTACATTCCAACTTCCCTCCTTCCCTCCCCAACGGTACTTGTAGCTCACCCATTGGGTGTCCGTCTCGAAGCAGCTACAAAACTGGCGAGCCGAACATGTCCTCGGACACTCCCGGCACTAAAAGCCATACGCTAAAAAAAAAAAAACTATGCGTAGTTGACACTTGGCAAAATAAAGCTGTAATGAAAATCCACAGCCTGCTTCCAGTCGACCGACCGGGTCAGGGAATGGATGAATGAAGCCCCCATCTAGCGGCGAGGATATGAACTGTGCCGGCTGTCGAAGCCTGTCGCACTCCGCTGTGGCAATGATTAAATGAATGACAGATGGAATGAAATGATGGATGAAAATGGTGACAGAAAAAACCGGAGTACCCGGAGAAAACCTGTCTGCCTCCGCTTTGTCCAGCACAAATCTCACATGGAGTGACCGGGATTTGAACCACGGACCCAGCGGTGAGAGGCCGGCGTGCTGCCGCCTAACCCACGGAGGCTCTTAGAATTATAAGAACACATGCAAAAAGCAAGTTTCGTAAGAATAGCCTACGCTGAAAAACTAATACAATGAAATACAGGCATCGGAATGTGAAAGCTTTCATCAACGGAACTCCAAGTAACCATGCTGATGCCAAACTGAATATTTTTAACAACGCCAATGTACTATTTTCCAGTTTTATTATTTATGTCCGTGTATTCTGCCAATCCAAGAAGAAATATTATATTATATTGTCATTGCATTTTTAAGTCCCTAAAATCCCTGACTAGTTCGAATTGTATCCAGTTTTCAACGCTGCCAGTCGCATTGCAAACAGTGAAGGCGTCAAACGAAGAGCAAAGAAGTGTTGTTCGGTTTCTGACAGCGAAAGGAGTAGGGGGAACGGACATTCATCGCCGAATGTCGCAAGTGTACGGAAGGACGGGTGTCGTTAGCCGATGATGCCCGGTCTGGGGCACCCCCCTGCATTACCGATGACAACGTCCAGCTGGTTGATGCACTCATTACCCAGGACCGCCGAGTGACGGTGAACGCCATAGCCGCCGTGGTCGGATTGAGCGTCGGAAGTGTGCACACCATCATGAGGGAACGACTGCATTTGCGGAAAGTGTGTGCCCAATGGGTGCCCCACAGTCTTCAACCAAACCAGGAAGCATGTCGACTGGCCTACTGTTTGGTCTTGGTTGGACGATTGATGCATGCTGCTGCTCGCTTTGTATCGTCACGTGACGTGCCCGCTAGCGACGGACAGTGACCTTCTACGCTCTGGTCGGAACCACACCTCGTTACACACGCCACGATTATCCCATGTCGTCACCGGTTTGCGCATTACAGATTCCGGCTCGTTACTTTTTGAACGCACCTTATATTTCGATAATGCTACAGCATGGGAAATCCACGATGCGCATTGAACCGTTAAGGCCGTGTGATATCTCAATGCAAACAGAAAATAGGGTTCGAGCACCGGAGTTAACAGCTAAGGTACAAATGAAAACCACACAATGGAACTCTGTGTAAATTTGTTTGCACTGGCACAAATCAATCAATTGACATCCAGGCCACCGTTTCCAAGCATTGGAGCACTGTTCAATAACAGACACGGACATGTCAGTTCGGACAGACAAGGGGCGCCCACTTCGCGGAGTGTCTCCAGTTGCTGCGCGTCCATGTCGGAAAGCCTCCACCCAACGTACAACTGTTCGGTACTCACCGACAGCTTCACATAGTGCTGCACGACACTGCATAGCATTTCTGCCACCGAAATAAGCGATTTTCACGAATGATCGCTGATCCAATCTGCTTACATCCATCTTGTAGCACGGCCAAGCTCAGAATGAACGTGTATGGCGCTGATTACCTAGCCACCTGCCCTTACAGTCGCCTTCTGTCGGGTGAATTCTGTGCTGTTTGCCGCGGGGTTTCGAATGCCTACACTGGAATTACCGTGATGCCATATGTTCGAAAGATATAACATAGTTGCCATGACTTATGGAATGACCCTCGTATGTTCCGAATAACCGCATATGGGGTTATTGCACAACATACATTTGAAAACATGATGTACTGCTCGAGTCTAAGCTGCGTGGACCTGAGAGGAATGTGCATCGCAGACTATTAAGTGGAGGTGACGAGTGATGAGGTTTCTCGGTCCTTGCGTAGTAACAGAAGCAAATACATTAGTCGGTGACTCAGTCACTCATCCCCAACGCCACACTGGTTTCAGAAAAGACCCATGTTAGCAGTATTGGAATAGATGAGAATGTCAGATAACACGGCGGGCTGTCGACAGGCTTCTCAATTCTCGCCTGCTCCTACCCTGCCTCTCCCCTTCATCCCGCAAGTTCACAGAGCTTGGAACCGAGCAGTACACAGTACGGGATGCGACCACCAGATGACGTCCGAGTGCATTGATGTCAAGTAAACACCACATGCAAACGTTAGTATCAGGGGGCTGACAGCTCATAGGGAGCGCGTGGGTCGCGGTAAAGCTCTGCTCTGGATGTTCTGCCAACCGAGGAAGAATTAATTTTAGCACTAAGGTTCCGTAGCTGGCACTCATGAACGCTCACATCAAACCGACTGGCGGAAGCGGTAATAGTCTGTTTTGATTGCCAAGCACGGGGATGTAAGAATTATTGACGTCAGAAAAGTTGGATGGCGCAGCCACGCGGCAGAATGTTGAAGCTGTAACATTGTGACTGGTGAGATTTATTTAGATGGTGAAGCATTGACGTCGTGATGGAAACGGAAAGAAATTTGTCAAATTCGAGGAGGTACTGCTCTGTATACGGTTGCAAATCGTATAAAACGGCTACGAAATATCTTCACTACTTTCCTGTACAAAAAGTTCAGAGAGAAAGATGGGCTTCGGCGCTGTCAATTGGAAAACGTGTTACATGTTACATGACAGTGTGCAGTCTGCATTTATGTGAAGACGACTTCTTTCCACCGGTACTGTTGATTATTGATAGTTATTGTCTCTAATTTGTATTCACATGGATTTAGCTACATCAAAAATACTGATAAACTTATAGCCTATTACTTCTGTGCCGTACAAAGAATGTAATCCGCTCTTCGTAAACTTATTTTAGGGGTTCTTCCGATTGACAATAGCCGAATGGTTAGAAAACTTAAGAAAAATGCTGTTCCTAGCCTTAATTTGCCAGAGAATTTATATTCTTGCCTTTGAACAGCAAGTATGTAGGTCATTGAAGTATGATATGGCTTAGATTGTGTTTTTGGCTATGATCTCTCTACTGTTGAATTTAGTTAATTAAAATGTAAAATCTTAGTTTTAAGTACCGGTTTGGTGACCCATCATCCCAGGCAGGCCGGCAACACCTATACTACTCAGGCAGATAGGTCACTTAGCCGTAATTTTGAAGTTATTGTGATGTTAAGTATACATATGCGGTAATGTAGCAGGAGACCGGATCGGCCTAGGCTATTCTAACTTTCATTATTTCCCATTTCAGGGTTTTACAGTTTTGAGTGCGAATAGTTGGTTTGAAAGTTGTGCAACAGTAAGGAGAGTATGTTTTGTATAGCTTTTAATTGGTATTATGGTTTATGTCGAGCTGAGGAGTGAATTTGGTTTGGCTTATAGTGTAGTTTTTGATCTGTTCCGTTTGCTTATGACAAGTTCAAATGGAGACTCCAGCTTTGTTAAATATCTGTATTTTAAATATTTAATTAAATATATTGATAAAGAGGATGTCTCCATTTTAACTTGCCTGTGGCAAGAGATTAATAAATTAACATTCTTGCCTTTGAACAGCAAGTATGTAGGTCAATATTTGCAATATTGAAGTATGAGTTGAGCATCCCAAGTAACGCTTCTTTGAACCCAAAACATTCATGCAAATTCAGGGTTGATTGACTCAATTTATTATCAGGGAGTCGTCCTTTGTGTTATGTGAGATATATATATTGTGAAATTAATAAAAACATCGATACCGCTAGGCTCCCAAATACAGGCTTCATATATGTAACAGCAGACAGTAAATTAACTATCTACATGTGGGTAATATTTTAACTGATAGTAATTAGGCACTGCATTTAAATTGATTATAAAAATATTTCTATCAATGAAAGGAAATATGTAGTATTTTGCCATCATAAATTAGAAGCCATAACAAACGCACACCCAATTACTTCATGTCACTATATCGCCGCCATATTGCAAACAGCTGACCGTAAGCTCCTCCCCCGTTTCGGACGTCATAAGAACAATATGGCAATTTTCATCTTCCTGGTGTTGAAATGTGTAAAACTAGTGGGCAATATGGACTGCTCTCGAATAAATATATATAGAGAATACATGTGTGCATTTCATCTCTTGTTTGTTTTCTTACCCATTCTCTTTTGCATTGCAATACAATTTGTGGTTTAGGGCTACGGGGAGGGGTGGGTGGCAGCCGGCATGCTAGGCAAAAAGTGAGGTTATGGCAATATAGTGTGTGCATTTGGACAGTTTTCTTTATATTCATCGAATATCCCAACAATTCTGTAGAGTAGGAGAGCAATGTTTAATTAGCCTAAAGGTGAATTAAGCTCTAGAACGGCATAACTGTGTCCTTCGTGACAAATCTATTGCCAACATTGATATATATCAAAATGTATTATTTTCCTATCTGGACGTATATTTCAGCGCCTAGCGAAAGGCGCAGTTATGTTTGTGTCATTTTCATCAATAATCAATAACTCATCGCAGAACATACTGTTCAATTACGTGTAATAAAGGCTACATTCATATGACTTTTTACTCTTTATGTTGCCAGACTTGCCGGAGACGTACATGGCCTCAGGCATTGCTCTCTCTCTCGGAAATTCTATAACCAAAAGTGACGAATCTCTTATAGTTACATGATCTTTGGTTAGTATCTTAGAGACTGTGTTCCGAGATGGATGCCATTAAAGTTGAACAGCGCGCATATGTTAAAGTTGCATGTCTGCATTGCAGAAATGCTCGTGTCATGCCGAGCCACGAGAAGCAATGGGTGATAGGGCGTTGCCCTATCGAACTGTTGCACACTGGGTGGAGGCCTTCAAACGAGGACGGGTAGCAACTGTTGACCTGCCGCGCAATGGACGTCCAGCGTCTGCTCACACAGAGGTGCACGTGGCTGTTATTGAAAACTGTTTAGCAGATGAAAGGCGTTGGACTGTGGCGGAATTAGCCGCACATAAGGGCATGTCTGCATCAACAGTGTTCACATTTTACGGACTGACTTGCAGATGCACAAAGTTTGTGCAAAGTGGGTGCCAAAGGATTTAACTGAGGTGTAAAAATGAACTCGATACGAGACATGCCGTATCCATCTGGAGCGATTCCAACATGAAGAACATGGGATGTTGAATCGCATTATTGCAATTGATGAAACGTGGGCACGAGTGTATGAACCAGAACTAAAGAGACAATCAAAAAGGCGTCGCCGTGGTTCACCACGAAGACACAAGGTTCGACAGACTCCATCACCCACGTAAGTCATGCTTATTTTGGCTTATGACAGCCAGGGTATTCGGGTGTCATCCTGTTCGTGAGGGTCACACTGTCACTGCCACGTACTACAGATCATTCCTGCTGCAAACTCTGAGTCGTACACTGCGGAGGAAACGTCCAGGGCTTTTCAACAATGCAATACTTCTCCATGATGATGCACAAGCCACACTGCAGCCTTTGTCTAGAACCTTGTGCGGCGGAAGAAGTGGGAGATCTTGGAATACCCTCCGTACTCCCCTGATCCCAGTCCGTGCGACTTTGATCTCATTTTGCAAACAAGTAGCGCATCGACGAGAGGTGGCGCGCATAGACGCATCACACACCGCAGATGGTATTCAGCGCCTTCCTCACCGTTGGCAACAACGTAAGGTTGTTCGTTCGTACTAGTACGAGTATTACGCGTACTGTTTTGTTGTGTGCAAATGTAATACGAATAGAACAATGATTCCTATTTAAGTATCTTTCAATGTCTCATACCCACAGCCCCTTGTACCTGGATCCCAATGTAGTACCAGCATTGCGAAGAACATTCCAGCGACTTTCCAGCGTATATTCTGATTCTGATTTTTGTTTCCGGCAGCTTTATTGCCGGTTTAAAAATAGCATATATAGGCCTATACATAGGCTTGCCATACGTCCCGGTTTGTCCCGGTGTCCCGCCTGGTTTTATCAATGTCCCGGAAAACGGTTGTAAGACGTAAGAAGTAATGAATTTATGTGTTTAAGAATCTTTTATGAATGGGTTACTTTTCAACAATCAACATCTCTGAATATCGCGCACAGCGTCAAAGAGGTCAGAAGTAGACTATTGTTAACTCATTAATTCTTTTTTTAGTTTGACAAAAAAGTTTTTTGTAATTGCTTTTGTAGTTGTAGTTAAAAAAAAAAGACTTAGTAATTGTTTAATTAAACACTTTTATGAAGTATTTTAAATTACATTTTATTAACACTTCTTTCTAGATGGTAATCTGAATAAAATATCATTAAAAAGGAAAAATTATATATTTTCATGTAGCAAAAATCCTGTATTTTTATTTTTAAAAGGTGTGTAGAACTAGCAATTTAGGGTGCCAGATTCTTCCCTCCCGTCACTTGTGAGGCTTAAAACTCACCATTTTGCTTCTAATTTTAAAAAATTCCCGGGGGAGGATCCCCGAACCCCCGCTCTGCTAGGGAGTATTCCATACCTCCCAGACCCCCCGGTAAGACCATCCCATATTAATGTGTCCCGGTTTCACTTACCAACAAGAAGTTCCGCGACGAACTAAAGAGCCTACTTTTCTTAAAATTTAAGATTCATGCCAATGATTAATCGATATGGATCTATCAAGAATAATGACGAAATTAAGTTGGTAATATCGAAATTTCTAATAAGTTCGAAATACAGTATACCTGGCATAATGTAGCCTAATAGAGCACTACAGTTGGCAGCCCTGCTGACTGAATATATTCTTAGTTCCATCTCTTAAGGTACAGAATACAAAATTTGGTTGGAGTCCAATGAATAGCATGGACGTTACATGCAGTTAAACATTGGATCTAACAGCACGCGTAAAATCATGTTGGCAACAGTGTCATGCATGTATTGGTCAGAAATAATCTGAAATAATATGATCTATTGTTGTGCCAATTTTGAATGAAATCCATTAGTTAGTATAGAAGTTACATGCATTTTAAAATTGGACCTATCAGCAGGCTTAGAATCATGTTGGCAGCACTGACGTATATTAGTTACTCCAAAGTAATCTAGAATGCCAGGTACTATACGTGTGCAAAGTTTAGAGCTATTGGCTTGCATTCTTTCTGATGTATTGATATTAGGGTAACAAAAATAGAGACAGCATTTATTAACAGTTGGCAGCCCTGGTTGCTCTTAAGAATACGCATAGTCATAGCTGTTATGGTACGCATAGCACATACGAAATTTGGTTGAAATCCAAATGATAGTATGGAAGTTACATGTATTTAAAGTTGGACCTCTCAGCAGGCTTAGAATCATGTTGATAGCACTGACGTATATAAGTTACTCCAAATTAATATAGAATGTCATGTACTATACGTGTGCATAGTTTAAAGCTGTCGGCTTGCATACTTTCTCATATATATTGGTATTTGGATAAAATAAATTAAGAGCATTTTTTAACAGTTGGCAGCACTGGTGGTTCATAAGAATACGTTCAGTCATATCTGGTTATGAACACATACAACATACGAAATTTGGTTGAATTCCAATTGATAGTGTAGAAGTTATATGCATTTAAATATTGGACCTATCAGTAGGCTTATAATCATTTTGGCAACACTGCCATGTATGGACTTCTGGAAATTAAACTGCAATATTATTATCTATATGTGTGCCGATTTTGAAATAGCTCCCATTCATACCTTCCAAGCTATCCAACATGTAGCTCAAATTTCAATTGCGATTTTTCAGCAGTTGGTAGCACTGACATCATTTTCAAATATGGCCGTGAGATATTCAGGTATAGATCTTTACTCCCATCAAATTTTATCTCGATTGCTCCAGCCGTTTAGGAGTTGATAGGGGTGCCAGGGACACACACAGCCAGCCAGCCAGACAGACAGACAGACAGACACACAGACACACATTTTCCCGAATCGATCTCATAAGACTACTTTTTCCTCATTTTTGCAAAATGTGAAAAGTAGGCTAAAAATATGGCAAGCCTACCTATACAGCATTAGTCTTCAACCTTATTTTAATGAAGGGCCAAATTTTAGTTATGAAAGGCCTTGAGGGCCGCATTAATCTTATTATATATCTATCTTTCAACTTAGAAGAAAAAAACATCATATTTTAATAAATTTTTATTTTGTTTTAAAATTACAGTGATATTAAAATATGTTACAAAATACAAAACTAAATTAAAATATCAAAATGGTATTTTATTTCTGTTCAATGAGAAATCTGACACTGTTTCTCTTTCACTAATCTGTCAACATTGGCTTTCATGTTGGATGAAGCAATTCGAAGAGTGTTTTCTAAATGAGTGTCAGAAACACGATTCTTCAATTTTGAATTCACATTCTTCATTTTGGAGAATAGCTGCTTACAGATGTAAGTGCTGCCAAAAAGGGATTCTCTCCACAGAGCATGAGATCTGATTGCTGGAAATTTATCTTTTTCAACATACAAAGAGTAAAACTCCAAAAGTCCAAAATTTTAAAATTTCTCTTGTAAATCGTTATTACACTGAAAGTCAATAAGTTCCATTTGTATGTTTCCGGGATAGTCTTCCACATTCACACCAAATGGAGCACAAAATTGCAATTTTCCGTTTGTTACTACTTATAGACATTATTCACAAAACAAACAAGCGTTCACTCGCTAGGAGAGATCAGGTGATACTGATTAATGCACCGTGGAAAGCAGTCTCAGTTGACTGACCTTAAGTCACAGGGTTGCCACACTTGCTTCGCCGCTTACAAAATTCCCTACTAGAGCCTACGAAGTACGATAACTTTTAAAAATCAACAAAATGATGTAATCTTCTGAACTCTTTGTTCTTTTTACCATCGGCACATCAACATAACACTGTTGTGGCTATCAAAATACCATAAAATATTGAAACTAACTCGTTTTGCGGGCCACTGGAATATATTCGGCGGGCCGCAAGCGGCCCACGGACCGCGGGTTGAAGATCACTGCTATACAGTATATACCAGGTGGATCAGCTGCCCCTAAAATAGTGTTTTATGCAGCCCGCCTAGCATTGTTATCAGGAAGGTCGATACTCCTCTGCTCTCATCCCATATGGTACCGTACTAGTCTGCCGAAGTGTGAAAATTGTACTATTCAGATGGCACAAAGGTTAATATGTGTACAGTTATGATTGATACGTTGCGATTGAAATAGATATGATTGTTTGAGCTAATTAACAAACACAGCCCGCGTCCTGCTTGACCGAGCCTTTTAGGCAGCTGTCCGACACCGGTCCCTGTCTAAATTATGCTCACCGCTCTCTCCGCATTAACAATAGTAGCCTTGACTACGCAGCGTTGCATTTCCTGCGCTATAACTTTGGAACGGTAAGTTGGAGGAAACAAACGTTTAAATAAATGTTGCAGACAATTTTGAGAGTAACAAATTTCTGATTCTCTCTTTTGTGAAAAAACTATTTTTTCTAGGACAAAAAGTGAAAAAACACTTTTTTGGAAACTTTGGAGCCACCTAGCTTCTGCATTTCAAAACGTATGACATGACCTCAATGAGACGAATTGTAGGAGACAATGCCCTCTACATTTTTTGTTTAAAAAACTTTTCTTTAAAATACGTCGATTCAGGGAAAAACACTTTTCAATGTTTCTTTGAGTTTTCCGACAAAATGATCGCGCAAATTATTCTAAAATTTAGAGTTAAGCTTTGCTTGAGCTTTTCTAACGATTTACAAAAAGCCAACCATAGCACAGTTTTTGGAACAAAACCATTCCAGCTGTACTGTACTACCACTCACAGTCACTCCATCCAATCTCACAGGTAACGAACGCTCTCGCACAGTTCAGCCCGTATTTAAAAGCAAACCTGATGTGCAACGTCATGGGTCCACTACTAGCGCCACGCTAATGCGATTTGCGGGAAATTTTAACCAACGTCATATTTCAGATGTATAAATACGCCTACCAACGTTCGTTAATCTAGCACAACCCCTTCTTGGTGTTGGGATATTTCTTTCCTCCAATGTATTTCAAGTCTATAGAGCCTAAATTGACCTCATTTTACGTTAGGACCTAATAAGACCTATTTTTCGTGATAGAATCTAAAAATACCTAATTCGGTAACTTAAAGAAAATAAAGAGTACCTGTCCATTCTTATTCATCTAAAAATATTTTCAAAGCGAATGGAGACCGTTTGAATAAGGAAAATGTTAAACAATTATGATCTTATGAAATCTTGCGTAATATTCCGGCATAGTACTTACAATAATAAACTGTAATTAAAAGGTCCACCTTTTATTAACTTAGGCTATTGTTGAATGTGGTTGTCAGAGGCACACGAAATTTCAAAAACGTGTGATGATTACATGCCGAAACAATAGATTAAAACTTGAGGCAAACATTTAATAGCGCTGTTGGGTATGTATTAATGCATCTTTCACTATAGGAGTTCCAACAATTAACATAGCATACCTAGTGATTTGTACAAATATAAAATCCGAAAATTCTACAAATTCCTAAATTGAACATATAAAATGCAATGTATTGTGCCCAACTCTAGGAATGGGTATTCCAAGTTTCAGACACCTAGATATCAAGGGAAAGGCTGTAGCAGCGTTTGAAAGTTCGGAGATTTGAATATCGCGCTACATTGCTTCTCGAAGCCATTCGAAGGAAATTACCGATAGTTGGATGGTAAATGACGTAGCGAGTCACAGCAGAGGTGGAGACTATTTATGGATTAAATAGTTAACTATGGAGCAAAGACTTGAGACTGGGATCAGATTACTGGCACGGCCAAATAAAAGAGAATGCAATTAATATCAAGTAAATCGGACCAGGGATTCAAGAGATATGAGGATTTCTAGATATCAGGCGATGACGCGTGACCCTGACCGTTTTTGTATAAAAGCAAGCAGGAGCAAGCTTAGTTAGCTCAATTCATCACAAGCACTTGGCGAACAAGTTGCGTCTACGCTGAGCCAAGGCACATGGTTGCCACGTCTACGAAGAAGTACTTTTCAAATCGTGATAGTCACGAGAAGTGCTGCGCAAACGAGTTGGAACTTAGTAAGTTTCTGGTGAGGAGAATCACTGAGGTGATTGTATTTCTACAGACATTGGTGGAAATATTTATATTTCTTAAAGGACATATGCTAGACTTGGTCTAGAAAATAGTATTTGTCACAGTCCAATAGTAAATTAATACTTGGATGTTTAAATCCATTTGAAGTCAGTTTTCATATTTTGTAACTATTTAACCACTTCGATCCGTCAGTACAGTGAAGAATAGTCTATAACGGTGGCGTTCATTAGTCTACGCAAGGGAAACTGCAAGTTGTCTAGCGCATGGCAGATGGTGATATACAAACCATGCCCAGGGAACGATCTTCAGAACAGCCGTTAACTGCTTAGACTGTCAACGTTTTTCTTGTACTGATGAGATTACAGTGAGTTAAGTTACAACTGACACATTTAAGAAGAGATCGCTTAGATCTGACCCTTTTCAAACAAACTGTTATGGCTTTGTTAGAAGCCCATATTAAAATGGAACCACAGTCATTTAAAACGTCGAAAGATACTACCACTATGTCTGACTAGACGATTTGTGGGTCTACAATGGCGGCCGATACAAGGATTATACGTGCTTGTCCGCTAGGGCATGTCTACGGATAAATCTGGTATAGACCAGGTTTACGACACTTCAAGAACATCAAGAAATGTAAGCCACATTTGAATATTATTATGCTTAGCTAATTGGAACAAACTATTTTTTCTGCAGATGACCAACACATTTTTTTCATCGTATTTAAAGCTTGTAATGATTTACGCAAGACTTGTTAGATTTATTCTGAGCATTTTCAGCACTCAGAACAGTTTAGGATCGATGACCGAGCATTTTGAGCATTTATTTGAATTTTTCATATTTTTGGGAAATCACGGTAATCAGCCGATGTAACTGTAAAAGTTAAATTTATTTTTGTTGAGGAATGGATATTTTTTCCATATTCGAAGGTTCGAACATGTGGATTCTCACATAAGGAGATGATAATTAAACATATTTGAAATAATAATAATAATAATAATAATCCACTAATAATAATAATAATAATTTTCATAATTTTTCTAAATAATTCTTGGATATGATATTTTATAATAATCATATGTATTGAGAAAGAGCCTATGAAGTAGTTGAAACATTTCTAGTTTGGAACAGAAGATTTTACGAAGGAGAGTGGTTAGCGCAAGCCCGCATTCAACCAACATTTCAGTTCTGGTTGAACAGTTGATATTTGCAATGAGCAAAGTATATGTTTCATATAACACGGAGAGGCATGAAACGGGAAGCAATTGATATTTGTATCAAATAGGATTTTTGTATTTATATAAAATCATGACGTAAATACACTTCGAAAGTGAAATGAAGCTTTTCATAAGTATGGTAAAATCACGGGTTGAACTGAAGGGTAAAATAAAATAAACTTGTAAGTTTATTAATCTTCCAGTGTTGATAACAAGCAGAGGCTTGATTTATTGTATAAATTTTGGGAAGATAATTTATGTGTGTGGAATAGTTGTAATGCCATTCCCAGGTGCGCATGTTAAGTCGCAGGAATGAAGGTTTTTTCGAGCATCAATCAAATAGCAGGTTCGATGGCTCAGGTTTATAGTTGGAGTATTGGAGCCACACATTTCGTCGTATGAATAACCCGAAGGTTATTTCTTTGAAACCATCAGTTCTTATTTCAACCTTGTTTACGAATTCCATTTAGAATTTGATTTTGCTAGAACCCGGATTTGTCATGATGGTAGTTTATTCTTCTTCAGAGGAAGACCTTTGCCGTTGTTGTTGTTGTTGTTGTTATAATATTGTGTTCTTACACAAATAGTAGAATGGGCCACTGCCAATTTAAAATAATTCTTTAACCACGAATAATTTGAAGGATATTTTCAATCCTAGTGCCATGAACTAAATGAATTCATTATAAGACTACAATTCTAATTTCCGCATTCTGTCGAAGAATTGCAAGTTGTGAAAGTTGCTAGAAATGGCCATAAATATAAATATTCTCATAATAATTCCAAGTGGAAAAATCTAATAGTTGAATGGTTCAACCATTTATTGATCAAGTTGATGATTCAGAAATCATATGTTTTGTTTGGAACTTGAAGTTCATAATCGAGTCACTTCTCGAATGTTTAATGTCAGAAGAACAATTAATTGTTGATGTGCTTCGCACAGTTCTTCGATGCTATGCTCAATGGTCAAATACTTTTCAGATGTTGTTAATATGTGTTAATAATTTGTGTTGCTACGATGATAATAATAGTTTCAACGATATATTTTGGAAAACTGGAAAACAAATGAAAGTCTAAGAAATTCTATAAACATTTATTCTAAGAGTGTTAATATCATGTAAATAGTCAAACAGTGATCTACGTTATTTCCAGTATGGACAATTCATTTTGCACTGGAGTTAAAATGTTAATAATTTTGGAACACAGTCCACAGGACTAACAATCGGACTTGTGTTTTCAAATAGATTGTCAAATGTGTTTGGAATATTTCTGTATATTGTGTGTAAATAAGACGTGTGGATCGCCACACGTGGATGATGCTGCTTTGAGCATTATTCTTGCAGTCAGATTTTAACTTTAAATAAACTGAGATAATTTTACCAGATGTGTCTTACCCCATTAAATCTCCTTCTATCCTTATTGTTGCATTGAGCCAAAAATCAGCAAAGCATTTTGATAAATTTGATGTCGTTTTTGCGATTTGCTTTAACCCATCTGGCGCTCCGGGATATTTTGATTCTCGTGCTGACTGATTATTGGTAAAATGCATATGTGGTCGTGCGGACTCCGGTCTAAACGGGCACAGTATGTCTACCCCTTATTATTCCCGTTTTCCAACGGGGTCGGGGATGGGATGAGATGAGTCTATGTGGCGAAGGTTTTTACGACCGGATGCCCTTCCTGACGCCAACCTCATGAGAGGAGTTAATGAGAGATGAAATGAATGACGGTGAATGAAACTGGGCAAGGATGTGGAAGGAAGCGGCCGTGGCCTGTCAGAAGGTACAGACCCAGCATTTGCCTGGTGTTGAAAATGGGAAACCACGGAATACCATTTCAAGGACGGCCGACGGTGGGGCTCGAACCCACGCGTCTACCGAATCAGCAGAGAGCTTGGCCCCATGACCTAATGCTGCGCTTTAGCCAGCGTAGCTACTACTGTCGGTAACATATAAAATGCAATAAAATCCTAATATACTGATAGAACCTAATTTTAACTTCTTTAGAGCCTAAAAATCCGCGGCTTGGTAATAAACAAAGACACTATCATGGCATCCTCCGTGGCTCAGGCGGCAGCACGCCGGCCTCTCACTGCTGGGTTAGTGGTTCAAATCCCAGTCACTCCATGTGAGATTTGTTCTGGACAAAGCGGAGGCAGACAGGTTTTTCTCGGGTACTCCGGTTTTCCCTGTCACAATTTCATTCAGCAACACTCTCCACTATCATTTCATTTCATCTGTCATTCATTTAATCATTGCCCCAGGGGAGTGCAACAGGCTTCGGCAGCCGGCACAGTTCATATCCTCGCCGCTAGATGGGGGCTTCATTCATTCCATTCCCCGACCCAGTCGGTCGACTGGAAGCAGGCTGTGGATTTTTTCACTATCATGGCGTAAGTGGGAACAGAGTCGTATATACGAGTTTCCGCCGCCTGCTTTGGACGGTCGTGTGGGGCGCGGCGTATAAATAGCGGCTTCTAGCGGCCTCTGGCGGAGTGTATTGTCGTCCGCGAGCGGCAAACTATGTTACTACGTCTCGTCGCCATCAATGGTCGCCGTATAATCAAAATACAGAATTCAAAAGGAAACGCATGGTCGGCCTGCGGAAGAGACTTTTTGAACCGGGATATTGCTCCTCACTCGGAGGAAGTCTCACGATAGTGATGCCCGTGTAAAACAGCGGACAGAAGAAAACCAGACGACCCGAGAATGTGGCAGTGGACCACGAAATGGACACAACGTTTCGATAAGCACTTGATCCGCATGGGACTGACGGCCGTGGGGGCAGATGACCTCGTAGTTCCACCCCTTAAAACAACAATAATAACTAACTAACTAACTAACTGACGGCCGTGCATCTGCGTCTCGATGCTTCAACGCAACGGTTCGATGGTGACTGCTTCGCAAGCACGCATTTCGTTGGGAAGGCGACGCCTCGGGCTACAATGGGTACATTAGTACATAATGATGGCATGCGGATATGCACCAGGTCGTGATTTCTGACTAGTCCCTGTTTAACGTTGACAACAATCATGGCCAGATACGCGTTTGATGGTATCGTGGAGAGTGCCATCATCCTGCCTGCATTGGAATACCGCACGAACAGTGGGAGTGATGTGTGGTGCTATTGGTTATGTATTAATGCTATTACTTATTACAGACGATCACGATTGCTACGCAATGAGAATACAGCGGCCGAAGTCTTACTTCTTTTAGCACACTGCTGGCAATATATTCCTAAAAGACAACGCTCAACCACATGTTGCCTAGAAAGTCTAAGCAGTTTTGGTAGAACAGTAGACACAACGTTTTCCTTGGCCTACTCATTTAACACGCTTGACCCAGGCTGAATACGTATGGGATAGGCTTCGTTATCGTTGTTGCATTTGAGGAGCATGGACATCATGGCCATGTAGCTCCATGTTCTTTGGATGTATATATGTGTGTTATTGTGATGTCAGTAGTAGAGTGTAAAATTGTAATTCAGGCGAGAATTGGGAGAGAAGCAGCGGTGGCCATAAGTTACGAACCCTCCCAGCATTTGCCTGGAGTAGAAGTGGGAAACCACAGAAAACCACTTTCAGGATGGCTGAGGTTGTGAACAAACCTACATCTTTTCAATTTTTCATCACGAGGCTGAGTGTACCCTGTGACAGCCTTCAGGCCAGAATAAAATATCTTGGCAGAGCCGGGAATTCAGTCCGAACATCCGGGGTGACAGCCAACAATGCTATCTGCTACATCACGAGACTGACTGGACAACATTCACCAGCAACCACTAACCACGAATTATCGGGTTCGATTCCCGGTTAATGCGTGTGGAAATTCCTTCCCAGTGTTTCCTTTGCATCTACAGTAAACTCTCGATTATCCGCGGGCGGTTTATCCACTTTGCGGATTATCCGCGGTGCCTGTAGGAGAACATTTTTATAAATAAAGGAAGGTTTTGTAACCGAAATGAAGTTACTAAATACTTAAAACGTAATACAAATCGCAAATCGCAAATACCTCACAGACGAAAACATCACGAATCAAGTACGAGGGATTGAATCGGTTGAATCAGAATACAATGAGGAAACGCAGATGCAGACGACTGTTACTTATGATGCAGCATTAGGACACATTGACAGGATTCTTCAATACCTTGAAGAGCAAGACGACGCATCACTTTGTGGCAAGATGGTGTTGAGAAAACTCAAATCACAAATAGAGAAAAAAACGTTTCACTAAGAAAAAGCAAAAGCAAATGACCGATTTTTTTTTGTTAAACAGTAAAACAAGACTTTTTAATAACACGCATAACATCGACTGAGTTTTGTTATCATATACGTCCTTTTATTGTAGGCTATAATAAACTTATTTAAAGCACTTGTGTGTTGTTTTTTAGTGCCTTCGACCTTTGTTTAACCATTACCAGCAATTTTGCGGCTTATCCGTGAAATTCGATTATCCACGGTATCCGCGCCAGTCAATTCTGCGGATAATCGGGAGTTTACTGTACAATGAGTTTTCCAGAATTCCCATCTATTCCCATCTTTCATCACTCCTGTAACAACTTCAAACCAAGAACACATCATCGTATCAAGACTCACTGTGCAGCCTGAATATTATTATTACTATTATTAAATTACAACCACCTTCACTTCCTGTAATAATTTGTCATGGTGATGCAAATTTTGATGACAATTGTTGTTGTTGTTTTAAGGGGTGTAATATCTAGGTTAACGGCCCTCTATTCACTTGTGTAAGACACCGTAGGTTAGGCTATATGTGGAGTATTTCTTTTAACCGTCCTAAAACAACAGAACTTGGCGCATTGTCAGACTGTGGTATTTGATCTGAAATTACTTCTGTCCACACCTTACAAAGGAGAGAAAGAGAGACATTGTCCAATAACACTGTTGAAAGTTTTTCACAATGACTGTTGTGGTTCAAATTCCGGTAAATACAGCTGGAATTTTCGAAATGGCAGATACTATTGATGTTCCTGTGGGTCGGATTCTACGTAATGCTGTAGGTCCAGCAGCTTTTGCTCACTATATTAGCAGTCACGTTAAACCACCAGCTTACCAATTACATTATTATAATGGTTATCTGATCAAATTGTTTCACTTTCAAATCAGACATGTGGCATCGATTAAATTATTCTGGAAATTTGATCTGTGGAAGCAATTGTTTGAGCAGTGGAGCACCGTCACGGACAGCGGCCGGTTGCAGGATAGGGTGCCAGCTATGCCCCATTGGCGAACATGCGAGTGTGTAGGAACGAACCCTCCCCATGGCACCAAAGTCCACGGAGGGCCTTGGCCTACCTAGCGACAGGTGCTCACCATAAGGCCTACAGTTTTCGGGGTGACGCGTGGTAAGGACGTTCGGTCCCCTTCGGCCGTCAATCTTGATTTTCTTGACCGGGGCGCTGTCTCACTGCCCGACAACTACTCAATTGCCTTCACGAGGCTGAGTGCATCCCATTCCAACCCTCACGTCCGTTTCGAAAATCCCTCACGGAGCCGGGAATCGAACCCGGTGATCTCCAAATGAGAAGCAGTCGCGCTATCCAACACCATGGGACGAAATGAAACACCGTTTAATTGTCCAGCCAGATGCCTGCATCATTCACCGATAACGCAATACATGAGCATTTGGAACGATTACCAAAACTGATACCAAATGCCAGCGTGGGCATACTCAGAGGAGAAAGATAGAAGAGAGTACTCCACTTTGAATCATCAAGACGCACTACATAAACAAGCAAGCAGAAGACTTAAAAACACTCCTCATAACGCGGAGAGCTATTATTGAAAAAGAGAAGAAGCGAGGGCATGAGCTATTATCAAAAAGTCATATCCATTCAACGCACACTTATAGTTGTGAAAATACTGCTTGACAATAGTGCCTCGCGGGTTCGTTGCCAAAATTTCCTAGAATTACACTAATATTTTGTCACTTAGGCATTTTTTATAGAAAATATTTTATGGCATTTGGCTGGTTTGGGCCACACCGTCAGCTGAAATTTGTATTTGTGAACAACTTGTTACACACTTTTCTGAATAATTTTATAATTAATTGCTATAGGCTCTGATTATAATTTGTAACAATTTTAGCAATGAACTTTATGAAATGCACCGACAATTGTTATTGGTTTTACGTCCCTATTAACTACTGCGTTTTCGAAGTGAAATGCCATGTCCTGTGGTTCGGATTCCACGTAAAAAGGAGGTCCCGTGGCTCATAATCACAAGATTCACGGTCACGTAAAACTACAATCTTCCTTCCTTTAACTACTGCGGCTTTTAGAGACGCCGGGGTGTCGGAGATTTTCCCCGAAGGAGATCTTTAACGTGCCAGTAAATCTACTGACACGGCTCCCTCGCATTTGCGTAACCTAAAATGCCAACTGGTTGCGCCAGGATTCGATCCTGCAACCTTCAGCACAGCAAGCAAGAACGTTACCGCTGAGCCAAGCAGCCAGCCGACAGCACAATAGCCATGCCTGCTGTTAGCACTGGGATCGAACCACCGATCTCCGGACTTGCTGCACACCACTATCGCATCGCGCGCAGATACATCGTGGCGTATGGCCCAAAGGAACGCTACCAGTTCTAGGCAATTTAACCCTCAACCAACCGTGCCTGAATCCCGTGTGTCGCCGATACAGCGGGAAGTGAGCACAATGATAGCATCACAGCACAAGCTAAACACAATATTCAATTAAAAAAAAAGCCACATAAATTGGGCTAGTTGTCAAAAATATACCAAAGATCAAAGAGCTCTTAGTCAAACAGTAGAAGGTTTCAAGTCCACACTATGATCTCTTTCTTTGCACCAGCTGAAAGTACAGTATCAGTAGAGACCAAAATTAAGTACGATGTGATTACAAAGCTGTCTTGTACTCGTCAACACAAGTCCTACCGGGTGAGTGAGCCGTGGTTGTTACGGCGTGGCTGCAGGCAGTCGCTCACATCCGGGAGGCGAGGAGGTTCGAATCCCCCCGCCGGCAACCTTGAAGATGGTTTTCTGTGGTTTCTCATCTTCCATCCAGGCGAATGCCGGGGTTAGTCCCTAACTATCGGCCACAGCCGCTACCTTCCAATTCCTCGTCCTTGCACGCACACTTTCCTCCCCAGATAACACTCCACACGCAACGGTACTTGTAGTTCACCCCTTGGGTGTCCGCATAGAAGCAGCTACTAACTCTGGCGAGCCGAACATGTCCTAGGACACTCCCGGCACTAAAAGCCATACGCTAAAAATAAAAGTAAATAAATTAAAAAAAAACAAGTCTTTCGAAAATTAGTTTGGTTTACTTTTGAGTCCATAACTTAAGCTGGGAAATGGTTTTACAAAAAAAAAAAAAAAAAAAATGCTCATTACATTTTCTGTCAGTCCAAGATGTCACCTTCCTCAAGGTGCCAGTTGTTACTCTACTACAGGCAATAGCTTCCAGATTGTGGCGTCACATAATACTCTAGATTATAAGTTCTAATTGAATTGCTTCACACATTTCTAGTAGACTGTGCAGATTGTGGAAACGAATTGCCTCTCATGAGCCATTGCTATAACCAGACCCAAAACAACTATGAACATGAGGGAGGAGCCAGATTCAGTCACTCACTCGCGCCAGCCAATAGCATAGCGCGACGTTGTCTAGTTAACTCAACTAGCTGGGCTCGCTGCGCCGTACGAAATCGTTATTTCTCTCCGCGCACGAAAATAATTGATTATTCAATTATTTTGATGACCCTGAGTTACAGAGCTAAAAAAATGAAACTGACTGTCCAAACCCCATGACGAAACGACCAGCCATTCGGGAGATAACATCTGCCCTTCAACTGAAGGCATAATTAGAGAAGGAATTATTTAGGTTTTGAAATATTTAGGTTAGCTAGGGTAGATAACGAAGAGTGACGGTATTGCTGTATCAATTCAGTAGTGGAGCTTTAACAAGTGCTGTGAGCTGAAGTTTTGAACTCATAACAATGTCCCTTAGCAAGCCCAGTGGCAGCCGAACAGTTTTACACAGCCAGGCAAGAAATATAATTTTCAGGGTATATGGCGTTTAAAAGAAGCTTTCGAATACAGAAGTACGTGAAAACACAAAATCTGATAACCTGTGTTATTGTGGTATCAGCAATTATGTTTTTACTTGTAATTGAGTCGAATAAAACTCACCCCTTCGCAGTTTTACTCACGAGGCACAGTGTAGCCAGTTCTAACCCTGAGACCAGAACTAAATGTCATAACTGAGTCGTGAATCGAATCCGGACCTCACGGGTTGTTGTTTATTGTTTTAGGGGCTTTGCGACATCGTGGTCATGTAGCCCCGTGTATTTGGATGTGTGTGGAATTTGTCTGATAACCTGTGTCACTGTGATGTCTGTACTAGTGTGTGTATTTGTAAGTCAGGTAGGATTTGGGTGGGAAGCGGCCATGGCACGTTAGGTACCATCCCGGCATTTGCCTGGATTAGAAGTGCGAATCCACAGAAAAACCACTTCCAGGATGGTTTAGGTAGGAATCCAACTCACATCTTCCCAGTTTTGCTTCACGAGGCTGAGTGTACCCCGTTCCAGCCCTCAGACTAGAATTTAATTGCTTGGCAGAGCTGGGAATCGAACCTGGACCTCCTGGGCCACAGCCAAGAATGCTGGTAGCTACACCAGGAGGTGGACACGTGCACAAATAATGTTTGTGTGATATCTTATATCTGCCTCATATCACATTGTGCGCACTCCGTTGAGAGTATAGATATTCGTAGGATTAGGCCCCCCGCTCGTACATGCACTTACATTCGGAGCGCCTTGTGTTCACGGAAAAGGTCGTGCGTATACTGCGAGTGTAGAGCCTTATCTCCGCTGTGGCAACAGTGCTCAGCTGGACGCACGCTACTGGGCTAGCCCATGATCACAGTTGTTTTGGGTCTGGTATGGTCAGTACCAGCCAGTTCATAGTCACAAATATCTTCTATTATTCATGCCACATTGGCCGGTATAACACAATCAAAGAAACGTTATGATCCTCAGTCCGTTTCTCATCATAAAATACGCAAAAACACCGTGCCTTCTTAATTTATTTCCTATTTCATGAGGGGGATGAGGTTAGAGGCAATGCGTATTTGCAGCCTATTTTCATCTTATGAAAAAATAGGCTTATGAGATAACCTTTTGTTTGTGTGTTACTCTTCATTCCCCTAATAAAATCTAAACGGTCGAAGCGATTTATATGAAACTCGGTAGGGACATTTAATACGTTTCACCAATCCAACCTAGAAGCCGCGCGAAATATTACACCGGCTTCTATATCTCCGACACTATTACATATATCACTCTGAAAATGTGTACGTTGACAAAGAGCACTACTATAAGTTCACCTATGTGACTTTCAAAAACCTGTTAGTACAAAACCAACATGGCGGCCAAACGAATTTAAAATATTTAAATGGAATTTTCTCGTGATTTAATCATTCGAGTGCAGTGAAACCTGGCAGGTAAATGCTTAAATATATGATTTAATGTACTGTTATCTAATTTTGTTCAATTCTTTTCATAACCTCAAGAATGGCGGCTGTGCGAAATTTTTAACTTATTTTTTAAAATGTTTGTGTCTTAATCATGCGATCAAAGTGAACGTTTGAACAATGGTAGGCTATTATAATAATAATCATCATAATATAATGCCACTAAATTCTGTAGCTCACTTTTCTTAAATCATCGAAGTCGTGCATTTGACTTTTCTTAAATTTAACTCCCATGACTCGTTACAGAAAGATCCCATCTCCCGGTAGGAGTCTTAATCAACGATACTGAAAGTTACTTATTCTAGCTAATAATTTCTCAATATAATGAAGTTTGTGGAGACATATGATGGTATTTCTTGTTTTAAGGGGCCTAACATCTAGTTCATCGGCCCCTAATGAAAAGAAATGGTATGAAATGAAACGATGAAGATAAAAACAGACCACTGCCAGGGATGAAACGAAAATGGTTTATATAAAACAGTGAGCCTCAACAATTATGCCTTATTTGGATAAAAATACCTTGCCTGACAATTGCTAAGGAACAAGTGACTATTGCCCAAGAAGGACGGACCAATGCGAAATAACAACCGACTAATGAGAGTAAAAGGCACTGGAGAGGGCGGGACGTGTTATCTGCAGAGAAAAGGAACGGACATTTTCACTCCTCGTCAGATAGATGCAGACCTTGCAACCGCTACCGGTACACGTGTATCTGCCAGAACCCTTTCACGGCGATTACATCAGGCAGTTGGTAGGCTCGGAAGCCTGTTAAATGCCTCCCACTTCAACCACGCCATCGTCGAGCAAGAGTGAGTTGGTGTAAGGAACATGTTGGTTGGGGTCAGCAACAGTGGTTCAGAGTACTGTTCTCCGACAAATTCCACTTCACGCTGAGAAGTGATTCTGGTCACCAATTGGTGTGGAGAGAGAGAGAGAGGGGAACACGTTACGCACCACAGAATGTTCATGAGCGTCAGCGGTATGGCCTCGGCATTATGGCGTGGGCAGGAATTATACACAATTGCCGAACACCGCTGCATATCTTCGAACAAGGTACCGTTACAGCACAGCGGAATGGCAGTGAGATTATTCTGGACCATGTTCGTCTTTTTAGGGGTGCGGTAGGTGCTGACTTTCAGTTTATGGACGACAACGCCCGCCCACACAGGACCACTGCAGTAGCGGACACACTGGAAAGTGAACATATTGAACGTTTTGAATGGCCTGCATACTCCCGGACTTGAATCCTATCGAGCATGCCTGGGATACTCTTGGCAGACATGTTTTTCAACAAACACCCCCTCCCCAAACCGTGCAAGACCTTAAAATTGCATTGAGAGAGGAGTGGGAACATATCGACCAAGGACTCCTCAACAGTTTAGTAGACAGGATGAATAACAAGTGCACAATGTGCATTCGTTTCAGAGGAGGGCATATTCCTTGCTAAGAGACTGCTATCGACCTTCATTTTGTGAGTCTGAACTGTTTCCAACAAGAACGTCAAGTATTGATTTCTTTAGATCTGTTATCCAGCTTTCTAATGCGGTGAAATCTGTACTAATATTCGTTATAAATATGCCACTCCACCTCTATTACGTATGTACTGTGTTGCATGGCTTTCATCCGTACCTGTGAATATTCCCTTCTAGCAATGTCTCTGTTTCTCAGCAATTGTCAGGCAGTGAATTAAAAGGGGGGATGGTAAAAAACAATAAAACAAATAAGGCATAGTGAACAATAAATTATATCAACGCAATAAAAACATATAAGAGACGTAAACCGAATTAAAAGTCTTAAACTAAATTCAAACATGAAAAAATATATTCTCTCCCTCATGGACCAGATGACGAGGTCTGCTGACGACCCATCATCATGTAGAACAAGGGAGAGGGTTGTTAGGCAGTTTGGCAGTCCTTCGAAGATCTGCCAGGTATATACACTCCAAGAGAATGTGTGCCACGTTAAGGTGGGCGCCTCAAGTACACAAAGGGGGGGGGGTCTTCTCTCTTGAACAAGTGGGAGAGCGTAGCAATCCCATGGCCGATCCGAAGTCGACAGAGGACCACTCCTTCCTTCCGGATAGATGATGATGATAATAATTCTTGTTTTAAGGGGCCTAACATCTAGGTTATCGGCCTCTAGTGAAATGAAATGGTATGAACTGGAAACGAAATTAATAACAGCCCACTCCAAGGGATGAGAACGAAAATGCATTATATAAAACAGACACTGAGCCCTAACAAGTATGCCTTATTCGGATAAAAGAAGTAAAACAAAAAGGATGATAAAAAACAATAAAACAAATAAGGCATGTTGGGCAGTAAAACAATAGATATGTACCTATCCACAACAAAAACATAAAACAGACTGAACCTAAACTAATTTAAAACTCAAAAAAGTAACCACTCTCCCTCATGAACCGGATGACGAGGTCTGCTGACGGCCCGTCATCACGTAGAGCAAGGGGGAGGGTGTTAAGCCGTTTGACAGTTCTTCGCAGATCGGTTAGGTCTAGACACTCCAAAAGAGAGTGTACCTCGGTATGGTGGTCGCCGCAAGTACACACAGGGGGGGGGGGGGGGGGGGTCTTCTCTCTTTAGCAAGTGGGAGTGCGTAGCAATCCCATGGCCGATCCGGAGTCGACAAAGTACCATAGCTTCCTTCCGAATAGACCGGAAGCAAGATTGCCACACCTTCATTGTCTCCTTGATGCCTCTCAGTTTATTGGGCAGAGGCGTAGCACTCCACGCTTCCTCCCAATGTGACAGGATAGAATGTCACAAATGAGAGCAAACATCACTAGCAGGCACCTTATGCGGTAGCGAGGGCAGTGCGACTGACTCATTCGCTGCTTGGTCAGCAAGCTCGTTTCCCGCGATACCCATGTGGCGTGGAAGCCACACAAAGGTCACCCCTGTTGCAGCAGATTGTGCACACGCTGGAGCAGCGGGTGCTTCGGGAAACACGCTTAAATCGCCTGCAATGCACTCAGAGAATCAGTTCACACAAGAAAGCGCTGGTGATCGTCAGATAACGTCTACTGCAGAGCTTCTAAGATGGCATAGAGCTCTGCTGTGTACTCGCTACAAGCCTCAGGGAGTGGAAAGAGGAACCGACGTTCCTCGACCACAAATGCACAGCCTACTTTCTCATTTACCCTCGAACCGTCCTTGGACAGAAGTTCTAATCCTGGATACCGGCTCACCACGGACTGGAACAGCCTCCGATAGACGGATGAATCCATGTCCGACTTAGGAACGGAGTGCAGATCCAGGATGGTATCAGGGCGAGTAACCATCCACGGAGGCACCTTGCTAGGTACTCGGACAATACAGGAGACAGGACGAATGCGAATCTCCCGATATGGTCATCCGAGCGGATCCCTGCCTGCCGAGTGGCTCGGACGTGCGCATCATACGTCCGGCGATTCAGAATGTGGAATTAACATGGATAGCTCGCATGAAGTGGCATCTGTCGTATAGTTGCAACATAGTTTGTGGAGACATAGGTCATGTACCAAAAGCTATTTAGTATAAACTTTGAAAATCTATTTAATAGCCGGGAGAGTACTTAATGGAAAAGACATGTAGGATATATAAAAATAGGCTATTTAGTTCCTCGCGGCACTACTTGTTTATTCGGGAAATTATTCCCCATTATAATAACTTGAGAATGGCTCGAAAGATTTCCCTGAAACGTTTTAAGTAGCTTTATATTCACCTTGGGCAAAATCCTCTCTTAGTTGTGAAACTTAGTATTAATATATATATAAATATATATATATTTCTCTTGCATTCGGGGAAAGGCGAGGGGGCAACGAGCACATTTCACATCTATGCAATTAGCCCAAGAAGCAAGTCTCGTATGCATTCATTAACTCACCGGGACTCATTGATCTGCATATTTGTACGTATATAATTGCCAACGGGTTAAATAATCCTTTACACTCGTCATATCAAAGGTGAAATTCTTAAAAAATATTTCTTTCTTAATTTCTCCATTTTATAGGAGCGGGGTGATGGGGCCAACGCCTATTTCGTTTGGGATATTGATTCCCGTTTTCGTAATAATTTGAGAACGCATGGCAGATTTTCTTGAAACTTTGTGATTAGCTTTTACATGCATCTGAGGCACAACTTGAGCTACTGTATATTTAGGGTCTATATAATTGTTGACACGTTTAGCGGCTTTGAGCCATCGTGGTCATGCAGCCCCGCGTACATAGTGTGTGTGTCCAATCTGTCTAACAACCTGCGCCATTGTGATGGCTGTAGTAGTGTGCCTTTTTACAGTTAAGGCTAGGATTCGGTAGGAAGCAGCCGTGGCTATAACGGGGTTTATACACCAAGAAATCTTCAAGAATAGCCTAGGTTTTTTTCTACGTTGGGCTCAACAGTGTTTCTGTACCTAGTTTCATGCGAGTAGTTGCAGATCTTTGGGTTTCAGTAAGGAGACACACGTGGAAAAAGAATGTTGAACTTTTGAAGTTGTCTTCATGAAAGTTGTATTTTACGTTTGAAAAAAAAAAAAAACTTATTTCACAAGTTAATTGGACCACGTAAAATTTGGCTGAACTTTTTGATATATTCAGGGTGTTTCAAAACTCTAATGATTTTCTTCTTCGGGCATAGACTTATTGTCTTAGTATTTTGCGGGTTGTCTTAATTCGCTGTTGCGACTTTTAGGTAGATTTCATTATAAAGCTACCTATTGCAAAAGGTTGTGACTTCCGGATAATTTCGACATATCTTCACGTTTCACATCCCCAGACCACAAAACCACCATCAGTTCAGAAGTTTATGACTATATAACACCAATCACTTTCAAATGTATACATAAAATATAACCATTTAAAATCTCGGTCGAGTTCGTTAATGGGCATCGGGCCAATGCGATGAAAATTGAGGGGAGGGGGGGCCGCCATTTTCGAAAAAGTGAAATTTCGTTATAACTTCCTTAGTATGTGGAAGATCAAATCCATTCAAAATTCGTACTATTCTTTGGATAAGGACCAAACACCAATCTTGGTGAAGTTTTTTGATAGCACCAACCATTAACCAAAGGGATGGGAAAACATGGAGTTTTGAGAGAGAAAAAAATCATACCTCCCTTAATGAGCACAATATCAAAACCATTTAAAATGGGCCAATAGTCCTCGAGAAATTACCAAAACATTTGTCTGAAATAATATTTGATATGACCCATCCTTACACCAAGGGATGAGCAAAATATTTTCGGAATTATAAGAAGATCGGGCTTCTCGTATGCTTAACATGTGGACCTTTTGTAGGTATACAACAATTGGCAAATTTAGTGAATTCGAATTTTGTTATTTGCCTGGTGAAATCTACCTCCGCCTTGCGGCGTGCCGAGAGGGATTTTTTCTTTTCGTTTAATCTTATCACATTAATTCACGCGATTACTTGCGTTCCAAGAGTATCGTTGCTTAAACAGTGTATCTCCAATTAGCAGTTATTAGCTAACCAGTATTATGTCTTAACGGGCGAACATTACATCACCGGTACAGAAATATATGGATATAGCCTACATTTTATTTCTTAAGTTTTAATACACAATGGTTTCAGCAAGGCGGAGCAAAGCTACACACTACACGGGAATCCCTAAAGCTCCTCCAGCGACACGTTCAGTGCTGATATCAGGACGAATGGATTACCCCAAGAACCCCCCCCGATCTCGCCCCGCCCGAGGCGTATTTGTGGGGGATTCTGAAGGAGCTTGTCTACTATGATTCTGTAACTCGTGGTATTGATCAGTTGAAAATGATCACACGCGCATTGCATTCAGTTGCACGGATGACAAGTGCAACGGTGTTTAGCAATATACAGCGTCACTAAGGGAAATGCTTGATGTTGGAAGGACGACGTTCTGATCTGTTTAGCTAGATAGGCCTACACGCAACGGTCTTATGTTTATTATAAGTTGCATTTACACCTAACAAATAAAGCAAATCGTCTATATATAATTCGGAATATTTATTTTCCAGTCACACTGTACGTTACTTTAAAAAATAAGGTAAAAATACCTCGCATGTGCGATGTATTTCCCCTCGAGTACGAATATTCCACCAGGACCGCAGCAAGAGACCACAGCTTAACCGTGCAGCAAGTATATGGTGCACATGTTGCGTCAGACCTAGAGCTTTTTATTACCACAGTAGCAACATTGTTTTCTATGCTCTCTCATTGATTCACGTTAATTTGCACACTATATTCAGAGTTTGCCAGTTAAGGAAGGAAACTTGTCTCCAGATTTCTCTATTGACATTGTGGTGTTTGAAGCCATATTTTCAGTGTTGCCTTAGTACATTCGTGGGTACATTCGTGTTGACCGACTGAAAAGCACTAAACTCTTGTTTCTCTATTGATCTAAACATATTACTGAAGTTTTTAGTTTTAAATGTAGGCTACCTCAAACCCAGAGATTTATTCTTAAGCACTACGCAGTGTTCAACTTAGAAAATCTTTCATACATTAATACTCAAATAATAATAAAAAAGAATCTGGCTTTTTGAAAATGACAAACTGCGAACACAAATGATCATATTTTTACTAAATATCTGTACCAGGACCAAGAATTTCAAATAGGCTATAGGGTGACAACAGAAATAGTTTTGAAAAAACCTTGGAGTTGTCTTCCATACGTGTGAAATTCAACTGGTATTGGGACTGAACAAAAGAGTTCAAATAGAGTAAGAACAGGCACACGCCTCCACCAATCCAATGGGCTGATTGATGGGTCATGTGCAGAGGAAATGACGAGATTTACGAATCAAGAACTTCAAATACTCGCCGTTTGTACAACATTGTACCCCCAAGTTTCTTTTTTAATACCAAGGTTTATCTCGGTTCATTCCAGGTTTTGGCCAGGTATAAATATTCTCAAGGTTTCCTCACGGTTTTCTAGGCTGTCAAATATCGGCTGGTCACCCGATATTTGACCCAAAGCCATACGGCAGTAGTACACAGTAACATGTGGAACGCGTCAGTCCGGAGAGTTTGAAGGCAACGATATGTAATAATGTTGTGCTTATTGCTGTTCTTTGTAATTGCTAAAAGAGAGAGACAGAAGAAGAGAAGAACCGTTTCACTGGCGGCCGTGACAGGTGAACACTGCCCATCAACATTCACACGCACTCCTAACAAGCCAAGTGAGAGAAAACCATCTCGTCTCCGTAATGAAATGAAAATCCACAGCCTGCTTCCAGTCGACCGACCGGGTCAGGGAATGGAATGAATGAAGCCCCCATCTAGCGGCGAGGATATGAACTGTGCCGGCCGCCGAAGCCTGTCGCACTCCCCTGGGGCAATGATTAAATGAATGACAAATGAAATGATAGTGGAGAGTGTTGCTGGAATGAAATTGTGACAGGGAAAACCGTAGTACCCGGAGAAAAACCTGCCTGCCTCCGCTTTGTCCAGCACAAATCTCACATGGAGTAACCGGGATTTGAACCACGGACCCAGCGGTGAGAGGCCAGCGTGCTACCGCCTAAGCCACGGAGGCTTGTCTCCGTAATCATGTTGGCAATTATTTTCTGTGTCGTTAGCTATTGGCGTGGTTTATTGTATCGAGTTGAATCACTGGCGGTGAAGCATAGCCTGCAACACCACAACGCCACCTTGACTTTAAGAACATCTACCGTATGCAGTTTGGTTTGGCAAATTCAGTCTGTTAAAATGTGTCATTCAAATCTGTGTTATGTTACTCGTATCCTCACGTCTTGAGGGACAGCGTTATGAATTCTCCAGCGTGTTTTGTTATTTCCTGTAATGACTCCTCTTGCAATACTACCCTACCAGGGAATTGTTACCGTTAGACGTGGAGCGCAGCTGTTGTGTATACATTACGTCATCTCGCCTCGTTATGGCTGCAGCAAGCGGTTGCACGGCAAGAGGGGGAATGAGAACTCACCGCACAGCCCACGACCCAGCATGAATCATGCACACAAATGACACCCGATGAGGTTTCGCTGGCGACAACTGCACGTAAATCGCAGGCGTGTGGGTGGGCGGAGCGCATTAGTTCCGATTTCCGCCACCAGTAACAATTCGCTGGTAGGGTAGTAACTGCTGGCCGATTAGTAAAACAAATATTTAGGCGCGATTGGCTTACGTGTATAATACGTGCGTGCTGTTTAAGATGTCAATAGATTTGGTTGTTTTAGAGCTTGTTAACGGCCATTAATCCCGTGTGTTTCTGAACATATGGAATAAGTCTGATTAACTGGGTCAGTGTGGTGACTGAAGCAGTATCACGATTTATTCTGTCAAAAGATAAAACAGATGGTGAAATATAATGAGGAGGCGTGATGGTGCTTGCCTCTCACCAAAGCGGACACTGTTCGATTCCCGGTTACTACATTTGAGATTTTCGAAGTGAAAAGTCATGATCTGTGGTTCGCATTCCACGTATAAAGGGAGGTCCCATAGCTCATGAACGCGAGGTTAACGATCACAGAAGACTACAAGCTTTCTTTTGGGATATAGCGACTGAATAGAACTTTGGATACACCCACTAAGATAACTTCAGGTACCTTTACGAATATGCTGTTTTTATTACTGTATAATATTGTTATTTGAGGGGCTTGGACATCGTGGTCATTTAGCCCCGTGTACTTGGGTGTGCTTGAGTGGAAATGTTTTGCCTGATAACCTGTGCTATTGTGATGGCTGTATTAGTGTGTGTAATAGTAACTGTGCGAGAGTTGGGAAGGAGGCGGCCATGGCCTTAAGCTAGAACCCATCCCGGAATTTGAATGGCGTAGAAGTGGAAAATCACAGAAAACTACTTCCAGGATGGCTGAAGGACGAATCTAACCTCCCCATTTTCAGTTTTTCCTCACGAGGCCGAGTGTACCCCTTAGACCAAAATTAAATTACTTGGCAGAGGCGGTAATCAAACCTACACCTCCGCGGCAACAGCCAACAGTGCTAGCTGCTACACCACTAAGTGGTCTACAATATGGTTTTACTGTGGGTACAACATATTATATTGAAAGTCATGGCTCATAGTGACATTCACACACATGCGACTTTCCTCGGAGTTTATTAATACTCTTTCCAAGAAAATTCTTAGCTGGTTTAATATTTCCGATCCCAGTACGCTAAATCAATCCTAAACCCTAAAATTATACTGTTTTAAACTTCACAATAATACTGGTTATCGGAAGTATACGGGGATATTGCAAAGATGCCACTAAACCTTAGGCTATATCAATCAATCAAATAACGAAAAGATTACATGTAAAAATAGGTAGGTAAGCCATTGTCACCTTGTTTCATGGATGTATGATTTTATTCAGTTTTATATTACCCCAACAGCTGCGTTCGGTCGCGTGGCTAAGCAGTTAGATCCCTTGTCTTTGCTCAGATGGTCCCGGGTGTGATTCCTACCAGGGCCATGAGGTTTCAACTCAACATTATTAATTTACCTGACCCAGGGACTGTCTGCGACGTTAACACCATTTATTCCTCATCACGATTTACGAGTCGCCCACGGATGCCAACTCAAAAACACCAGCAGCAGGCTTCTCCGCAGGCCACACACCATCATCAGTAATTATTGCATTACCTAAATATCAAAACTTTCATGGCTTTCTTGCAAGTCATTGTTCAGATATCTTTACACGGCATCTAAGAACTATGATAGCTAAGGTAGCGAAATTCTCAGTACTTTACGCTAAATGTGAACAGAAACACGTGTCAAACACACAGCTAAGTTGCAGCAATTTTAAGATTTTCCTCAGTGCTATACAACAGAGGTTATGGTGAAAATAGTGATAAACATGATCGAGGACGTTAGTCTCCCAACAGCAACAATGATACGGAACTGAGAACTTGGGTCAAAGATGGCGGCCACTCAGCAAATGCCACCACTCTGCTGGTCAAGAGCTCTGAAGTCTATTCGCCGAGACGAGACCACGAGACAGTGGAAGTATAGTAAAACCATCATTACCGGTACTTCCGACTTGACGTTTCAGTGTTACCCTAGAGTTATCTAGCGGTCAGAAGGAAAATCACTTTAACTCGACGAAGACGATCACAAGCAGCCATTGATATCGATATATCACGATAAATTGAGTTTCGTTATCGACGTCGCGATTTAGCGAACGAAACTAGTCTAGCACTGAAGCGTCAAGTTGGAAGTAATGATGGCTTTACGATAAACACAGCTATGCGCGTGATTCCAGGGCTGCCCGTAAGGGGTGCATAGAGTTGTGCCTGTTGAACGTACGCTTACATGTGAAGCGGTCGAGTGAGATTTCTATTCTTATTCGGAGATAAGAATTTATTATTTATTGTTAGTTTATGCATTTAATTAATTAGTTCTTAACTGCTTACGATTAGGCAACAATTATTTGTCATCGTGTGTACGCGGATTTTATACAGTCGATGTTCCGACGTAGACTCAGCAAGAGACGATGCGAGTGTTATTACTTCACCAAAGAAGCAGCATTAGCGAAAAGAACTGACAAGTGAGTAGCTCTGAAAAGCATATAATGCTAAACACGTATAAGGTCCGAGTTGGAAATGCATCCCACTGTACTAATTTCTGCCATAGTAAAGAAAGCAGCTCATGCCATGGGTGTTAGTGAAATTTCTGTGTATCGAATAGTTCGATAATTTAAAGCTTCCTACAGTTTACAGTCGCCTAAGAAATAGTAACTAAGGGCAAAGATTGTGGAAAGAGTTAATGAGCTTGAGAAAAATGCTATAAGAAGAGAGGTCCACCATTTCTTCTTACGCAATAAGCTGCCTACGATCGATAAAGTACCTATCTATCGCCATGACTGAAGACACACATTTGCCAGGTTTTTGACGAACAACAATTTATAATTCATTGTAGGAACTAAACTTCGAACATGTTTGACGAAGACAAGAGAGTACACTCATAGAGTGGGACGAAATAGTTGTATGGAGACGTAGGTATTTGCAAACAATACGACGAATGAGACAAGAAAGGAGTAAAAACTATTTTTACATTGAACTTTGCTAAATACAGGGCCCCAGTGCAGCGCTTGTCTTTTCTAGGGCTACGGCTTGACAAACTACCTCGGATCATCTTGACTAGCCCTGTCCGGCTGAGCCGATTACGTGAACTAGGCGTGTTTCCCTGTCAGGCAGCCAGGTGATCAAGTGCAAATCTTTACCTGCACTATCTAGACTCGGCGAATAGACTTAAGTTAAAAGGTTGCTGCGCGCGAGGAAACATGGATGAATGTTAAGTGCGTGGTCAAGGTCACTATAGTAGACGAGTAATAGTGCACATTATGATACGGGTTTGTGTGTCTGGGCCGCACCGCATCAGCGGGAATCCATTTGCAACAGGTGAGGTAAACTGTCAGTGTCAAGTCACGGAAACAGGTTTGGCATTGGATCACCTTACTTAACCACTAAAAAGCAATGTATTTATCCTTTGAAGAAAACGTTTCGGCCAAGATCATTCTGCCAACATAGATAATTATTTACTTTCATAACCGTGTTGGCTGCATGGCTCAGCGATAACGTTCTCGCTTGCTGTGTCCAAGGTTGCAGGATTGAATCCTGGCGCAGTCAGCTGGCATTTGAGGGTGCGCAAATGCAAGGGAGCTGTGTTAGTAGATTTACTGGCACGTTCAAGATCCCCTTGAAACAAATTTCCGGCACCCCGGCGTGTCTAAAAGCGACAATAGTTAAAAGGGACGTACAGTGAATCCAAAAAGTATGCGTCTACGTGCTGTTTTGCGAATGAAACCGGTCTATAGACAGTTTTTTTTTTCTCGTGTAGCCTCCTGAGAGGCCGAGTGCAGGTCTTTCTAGTCGACGCCCGTGGGCGACCTGCGCGTCGGGATGAGAGATGGAATGGATGAAGATGAATGAAACTGGGCAAGGATGTGGAAGGAAGCGGCCGTGGCCTGTCAGAAGGTACTGTCCCAGCATTTGCCTGGTGTTGAAAATGGGAAACCACGGAAAACCATTTCAAGGACAGCCGACGGTGGGGCTCGAACCCACGCGTCTACCGAGTCAGCAGAGAGCTTGGCCCCTTGACCTAACGCTACGCTTTAGCGCGCGTAGCCACTACTGTCGGTTATAGACAGTGATAAGTCGAAAATAAACAAAAAACAAATGTAGTTGGATGGCGCATGGGTCAGTACATTATTATTATTATTATACAAAACCAAAACCGAAAATATATTCTAAGCCATAACAAATATAGCAAAACGTAAAAATACACTTTGTCACCAGATCAAATAGTATTCGTCCATACCGTAGATAGAAATTAATACTTGGTAGGGTTTCCCTTTGCAGCAATGACTGCTTGCAATCGTCGCGGCATGGAACAGACCTAGTTAGCCGTGGTGGAGGATGGAATTTTGTTCCATTCGTCTTGCACAGCTCGTTTTAAGTCGTTCTTGTCAGAAGTTGGCCGTTTCGTGATGTTATCTTTCAGCACTTTCCGCAGGTGTTCTATTGGATTGAGGGGATTATTGAGTTGTTTTGGGGTGTTATATGATAGACACAGCTTAGTATTTAGAGCTGTGTGCTTCGGATCGTTGTCCTGTTGGAAGATGTACGTGCCTTGCAGACCTAATTTTTCGGCACTAGTGTTCAAATTTTGCAATACCGTATGTATGTATGTATGTATGTATGTATGTATGTATGTATGTATGTAGGCTACATCTTGTGATCCATTGTTCTTACACCTGCTGCTCTCATGCACCCCCACACCATGATGGAACCCCCACCGTGTTTCACTGTGGGCACAAGGTTGTGCGGCTGCATCTCCGTATTTTTCTTCCGCCAAACCATTCGCCTGCCATCTGACCCAAATATGTTTTATTTGCTTTCGTCCGAAAATATGACTTTATTCCAGAAGTCCTCGTCCTTAAATACATGTTCTTTGACGAAGCCGTTTCTGGCGATTCGTTGCATTCACCCAACATTTCTTAGGAGCTACCCATTTTGTTTGCATGTATTCCTTACTGTGTTATGTGCCTCTCCTCTCCAGCTCACCAGCAAAGTTCGGTGCACTAAGTCTTGGATTTTTCTTGATTTCTCGCGTAATAAATCTCTCGTTTCGATCGGTTAGTGCCCGAGGACGACCACTGCGCGGCTTGTTTTTGAATGTTTTTGTTGTGCAGAAGCGATCCACCACCGACTGAAACGTTGCTAGAGGTCTGTCCATTAGCTTTGCAATCGCATAGGACGATTTGCACTGATCATCCAAGCCCAGAATGAATTTCCTCTCCGTTACGCTTCTCTCATTAACTTTCCGACCCATTGTACAACTTGCACATCTCCAGAGCCATTCACAACGTGTTTTGAGTGAGTTGCGGAAGGCTGACACCAGCGAATGCGTGAATCACGAGTGACGTTTCACCCCCGATCTCGCATTTTAAACAGTCATTCCAAGCTTAGACGAATACTTTATGAACTAGGTAATAACGGAGTTTTCACGTTTTGCTATCCTTGTTATCGCTTAGAATATATTTTCGTTTTTGGTTTTGTATAATAATGATGTACTGACCCATGCGCCATCCATCTACAGTCGTTTTTTGTTGTTTATTTTCGGCCTTTCACTGTCTATTGACCGGTCTCATTCGCAAAACAGCACGTAGACGCATACTTTTTGGACTCACTGTAAAGCAAGTAACATTATTAACTTTCGTAACCTTGGACAAATCACACTGCAACAATATAGCACAAAGTCAATTATCTGCCCGAATCATATACAAATACGTAGTAAATAATTATAACATACAGTGAATGAAGTGAAAATGTATCACTGTTCTTCAATAGGTGTTGAATTATACGTTATCGTACCCGTCGTAGACGTGTTCTCGTTGTGAAGGTTAAAAAAATAGCGTTCAGGAGAATGGTGACAGGGGTTAGATAAGTTATGTCTAGACCAGCCAAGTTTCACCGAACACCATTTAATCGAATATGTGTATGTCTACCCCTTATTATTCTCGTTTTCAACGGGGATGAGATGCGATGAAAGGCTATGTGGCAGGTAGATTTTACGGCCGGATGCCCTTCCTGACGCCAACCTCATGAGATGAAATGAATGAAGATGAATGAAACTGGACAAGGATGAGTAAGGTAGCGGCCGTGGCCTGTCAGAAGGTACCGTCCCAGCATTTGCCTGGAGTTGAAAATGGGACACCATGGAAAACCATTTCAAGGACGGCCGATGGTGGGGCTCGAACCCACTTCTACCGAGTCCGCAGTTAGCTTGGCCCCAAGGCCTATCGCTGCATGTTAGCGAGGTACCATTTAATCGAAAAAAATAATTATTATATAATAATACTAATAATAATAATGTAACTAACGTGTACCTCTCTTTTCTTTGCATATCTCTCTCCCTCAAAGTGCGGAAATAGCTAGGGATTCACCGCTCACCTGGCATGCTGCAACTGCTCGCATGTTTCATGCAGGTAAGATACATTTACGTGTGGTCAGTCAAGTCAAATCAGCATATTTCGCTTTACTCATAAACCAGGGATGTCCAATTACTTTGATTATAGATTAAACATACTATGTCATAAAATGATCAAATGCCCGATTGTCAAAACGTGTAATGAAAACACTATTATTCTGGTTCGCGTAACCGAATTTGGACTAAAGAATGGATCTTAGGGGAGCTTATCCTCGCGAGCACTTTTGGGCTCGTATGACGAGAGCGCCCAATTTCCACGAGCGCCAGGTTGAGAACGCATGGGCTGGACCAGGCCGAACTGTCCTACAGTATGTTTGTAGAAAGTGAAACGCCCAGAAGAAATGGTCGGAGACACTCCCAGAACAGGGCCGTGTAGGCCTGCGGTACCATACTCAGTGATTGAAATCGCAGAGAGATGGCGTGCACATTGGCCCACCAGAGCCCTCTGTCGTGGGACCGGACAGGTCAGTGTTCGGCACAGCTCTGTCAGCGTGGGGCCGTCATACGGAGTGGAAACGTGTAAGCAAGTGCAACGATGCCTCGCCGACATCACATGGTGGACTATCAGCATGTGAGTGCGGTTGAACGGGGCAGAATGCTTGGGCTCCAGGAAGCGGGTCTGTCGTTCCAGGACATTGCGGCTCGTACAGGGCACGCTGCGTCAGCAGTAAGGCGTATGTGGATCCAGTGGAGATAGGAGGTCCGTACACAGCGACGACAGGGTACAGGACGACGCAATGTGAACACAGCGCGAGACGACCGCCAGCTTCTCCGCATGGCCGTATCGGACAGAAAAGCGTCGTCCTCTGTGTTGGCTCGTCGTAGGAGCACTGCAATGGGGGTGGACATGTCTGCGTCGACGGTGCGGCGCTGTCTTTTGAGGGCTGGACTGGTAGCACGCATGCCACTGCGTCGGCTCCATTGACTGGGAACCACCGACGCCTCCGACTACAATGGGCACGTGCACGCTGAAACTGCCAGGCTGAGTGGCGAAATGTAGTGTTTTCGGACGAGTCCCGCTTCAACCTGTCCTACAATGATGGCCGCATACGCGTTCAACGCCGCCGTGGAGAACGCAATCAGGCAAACTGTATTGTTGAGCGGCATAGCAGACAAACACCAGGTGTAATGGTTTGGGGCGCAATTGCCTATAACAGGCGATCGAGCCTAATACGTCTTGCGGGCACTCTGAACAGTGATCGCTACATCAGGGAAGTTTTACAGCCCACGGGACTGCCCCTCTTACAGGCTGTTCCACAGGCCATATTTCAGCAGGACAATGCCCACCCGCATGTGGCGAGGAATGTGCAAGCATTCTTCGCAGAACGACGGATATCTCTGCTTCCTTGGCCTGCCCGTTTGCCTGACATGTCGCCCATCGAACATGTCTGGGATATGGTCGGTCAGCAACTTGTTCGTTCAGGTCCACATGCCGCCACTGTTGATGCTTTGTGGACGCGCCTACAAACCGCGTGGGACGGTATTCCCCCAGCAGCGTATTCAAGCGCTGTATGATCCCATGCCACGACGTCTAGCGGCTCTGAGTGCAGCACGTGGTGGCCCGACGCCGTACTGAAGATCGACCGTCAACGTGCATGTACCGGACTGTCCTCCTAATCAGTAATGTATTGTGATGTCCCTAATCTGTGGTCACATCTCTTGTTCTTGGTGTTTCACTTTCTACAAACAGTAGTGTAGTTTGGCCAAACCCCGTGCAATTTCACAATTTGTACCCAGTTCATTGTTCAGTTTGAATTATGTACTGAAAGGAATACCACTTGGGGTGACAAAAATAAACATCAAACCGCTGATAAGAGAAATGAACTGTCAGCCGTCACGAAAAATCTTCAGAAAAAAAATATAAATATTTAGAAACATCTAATCCAATTTAATTTATTTTTACTTATATTATGGGTTTTGATATGATAATGTAATATTGTTGTTGGTTTTACGTCCCTTTTAACTACTGAGGCCTTTAGAGACACTGGGGTGTCGGTATGTTGCCCCGAAGGGGACCTATAACGTGCCAGTTAATCTACTGACATGGATCCCTCGCATTTGAGCACACTCAAACGCCAACTGCCAGCGCCAGGATTCGATCCTGCAACATTGGCTAGAGCAGGCGAGAACTTTACCGCTGCGCCACACAGCCAGTCGAATATCTTATACCATAGAAATTGAATAGACTTACAACTTTTTTCTTCTTTTTGTCGTGCGGTCTCCTGAGAGGGTAAGTGCAGGTCTTTCCAGTCGGCGCCCTTGAGCGACCTGCGCGCCTGGATGAGAGACGGAATGGATGAAGATGACTGAAACTGGACAAGGATGTGGAAGGAAGCGGCCGTGGCCTGTCCGAAGGTACCGTCCCAGCATTTGCATGGTGTTGAAAATGGGGAAACCACGGAAAACCATTTCAATGACGGCCAACGGTGGGGCTCAAACACACGCGTCTACAGAGTCAAGAGAGCTTGGGCCCATGACCTAACGCTGCGCTTTAGCGAGCGTAGCCACCGCTGTCGGTGGCTTACAATTAACGACATCACATGCATGTCAGTGGCCGGAATAAAACTGGCAAGACGGCTGAACTCGAATTCAGTTTCAAGACCAACCTTTTTCCGCTGACCCACGCCAGAATAACATTTTATAGTCACTCATGATGGGCGTGAAGTAATAAGATATATATAGCCTAACTTGCTACCTCTTGCTTCGCTTCATGCAATGGAACTGTGTTGCGACATCCATGTCAGGACATGTCACCTCGTGATATTCACAGATCAACAAGTTCTCACATTGCAATGTCAGGAGGATACAGATACAGATTGCGCAACAGGCTTACTACCGGGACTCGAAGCCTCCTGTTAACACCTCACCCCGTTGTGAATAAATGATTCGTAGCCTAGTTTTAATTTCGGGCTCCCTTCTACTGCTCGAGTCTAAGCTGCGTGAACCTGAGAGGAATGTGCATCGCGGACTATTAGTAGTGGTGTTGACGAGTGATGAGGTTTCTCGGTCCGTGCGTAGTACAGAAACAAATACATTGGTCGGTGACTCACTCAGTCATTCCTAAGACCACAGTAGTTTGAGCAACGGCCGAATGTTAGCAGTATTAGAATAGAGAGGAATACCATATATCACGGTGGGCTGTTGACAGATCCTTCTCTTCACGCCCGACCCTTCCCTGTCCTTTCTCCTCACCCCGCAAGTTCATAGAGCTTGGACTCGAGCAGTACTTACAAACGAAATTTCATGCAATTCGCTGACGCCAACCCATAACAGACAGACAAAAATCGAACCGAGGTATGGTATACAGTATTTGGAAAAATAAAGTATTGGTCAAAATTTCAAATTGTTCAGACAAAAAGCACTACCGTATTAATAGAGATGTTATTGCGTTGTTACCTCACTAAAGATGCGTAGATTGGAGACAAAAATGACGTCACATCAAGACAAGACGACTATCGCCCAAGATGCCAACTTTCAAGTTACATTATTCTGTGACAGATTTTAGTGTCTGCAAGCATGGTGACTTTGAGATGTGTCAACAGCGAATAAAACCCTGACTCAACCTTAAAACAAGAAATTACACAATAAACCTCCATGTTTGTAATGATAGGCGACTAATGGTAAGGCAAGACCGACTACAATATCTCAGACTGTAACATCAAAACAAAGATGGTGGCAATCGTAGGGGAACAGTTGTGAGCCTGGCGGGCATGGCGCCATCGAAATAGCGGCAAATTCGAAGACAAGCATTCGCATAATTGATTAAATTCCACCAGAAATTACAGGATTTTATGTAATAAGGCACACATTCAATATGAAACCCTGACGTACTTCCTTACAAGCAACGCGAACTGACAGTAGCTAAAAATACAGACACAAACTAAGCAAAGATAAGACAAATACAGTATTAAAAAATGCAAATACTGGTAAATGGAGCTACAAGAATGCAAATAGAAATTTTTGTTGTTGCTTATATTAGGGGCTACGACATCGTGGTCTTATAACTTAACCCCATGTATTTGTGAGTGGAATGTGTGTGATAATCTGTGTTATTGTTATGGCTGAACAAGTGTGCTTAAACAGTGGGGATTGGATTGGGAAGGAGAAGGTCATGGCCTTATGTTAGGAACCATCCTGGCATTTGCCTGGAGTAGAAGTGGGGAAACCACGGAAAAACACTTCCAGGACTTGAATGGGAAGCAGCCGTATTCTCACATTAGGTACCATCCCAGCATTTGCTGCAGTAGAGGTGAGGAAACCACAGACAACCACTTCCAGGATGGCTGAGGTGGGCATCGAAACCTCCTCTACTCAGTTGCCTCATGAGACTGAGTGCACCCCGTTCCAGCCCTCACCCTAGAATTAAATTTCTTCGCAATGTGTATGTCAGTTGAATCTACGGCTCAAATGTCACAAATCTTCCATTTCTGGAGATCATAAGGAGTTTCATTGATAACTGTCATACCGGTACGTCATAGATTGTTGCATGGATGTGGTCATGTTGTCCCCTTATACATAGGTGTGTGTGGACTGTCTGATAACCTGTGTCATTGTAATGGCTGTAGCAGTGCGTATATTTGTAATTGAAGCTAGGATTTTGAAGAAGATGGCCGTAGTTTTAAGCTACGAGCCATCTCGACATTTGTTAGTTATTGTTTTAAGGGGGCGAAACAGTGAGGTCATCTGCCCCTCATGGCATTTGCCTGGAGTAGAAGTGGGAAAACACGGAAAACCACTTCAATGGCAGCTGTGGAGGGACTCGAACCGTCTCTTCTCAGTTTAGCCTCATGAGACTGGGCATACCCCGTTCCAATCCACAGACCAGAATTAAATTTCTTGGCAGAGCCAGAAATCGAAACCAGGACCTTTGGATCCACAGTCTCAATGCTATCTCCAAGACTACATAATGAGGAGGCTGTTACAATATAATAACCCCTGCCACTACAGCCCATGAAGGGCCTAGGCCTATCAAGCGACCGCCGCCCAGCCAATTGCCTTGCAGATATTGGGGTGATACGTGATCGGGGCGCTGCCTCACTGTCAGACAACTACTCAATTGTCCTCACGAGGCTGAGTGCACCCCGTTCCAGCCCTCACGTCAGTTTCTAAAATCCCTGACGTAGCCGGGAATCGAACCCGGGCCTCCCCAACACCACGGGACCGGCTAGGAGGCCGCTACAACCTTATCATAATGGCAGAGTTTACATTTTGCCATTAAGAATGATATTTGAGAAAACCCTACAGGCCCTACCATCCTGTTAGAAACACAGGGGTAATCTGTTCATCACATTTCTTTGCTTTGATAGGCTCTTGAGAATAGCCAATATTAAAAGATCTAGCGAAGACTGGATTTGATATACACAGAAACTTAAGTTTTCATTATACCAGTGTCACAATAAAGACAACGTTTTCCTTAAAATATCTACCAACATTTGCATCATCTCAAAAGTACCGGTAGGTATAGGTTATTGTAGTTTGAAAATTGACTCACCAAATCGTCTTGCTTGGTCCATGTCACTGCAGTATCCATTTAAACTTCTCCACATGCACATAGAGATTCTTATATTATGCAATTAGCCTATGTTGAAAGAAATAGACACTTGGAGAATGATCTTCCCTAACCATAAATGTATGTTCAAACTATCAAAAACACTCAAGAATTTGGCGCATAATCTTCAAATGGTACCTTTACCGGTATTGAATATTTATTCGCAATGTACTACACTATCTACGGAACACTATTAACATTATAAAAAGTACGAGATCACTCGAGACATAATATTTATACAAATTTTAGTTAGGAGACGCACTCGCAACAAACGTCAACAAACAGCCGTTAATTCAAAACCTTCCCCTATGATGACCACCATTTTTCTTGAATCGATTGTCGTATTACGGTCTGATATATTGTAGTCTGTCTTGGGTAAGGTTACATTGCTAGTAACTTATTTATGGCGACGCGGACTAGAGTTGCTCATCTCACAGGGGTGTCACCACTGGATTCATTCACCAGCCGGTGGTGTTGCTTATGTTAGAGACTGCGGTATCGTGGTCATATAGCCCCATGAATTTGGGTATGTGTGGAAACCAAGTGATAACCTGTGTTATTTTGATGGCTGTACTAGTGTGCGTATTTGTAAATTGGGGATAGGATTAGAAAGGAGGCGGCCGTGGCCTTCAGTTAGGAACCATCCCGACATTTTCTGGAGTAAAAGTGGGAAACCACGGAAAACCACCTCCATGATGGCTCATGTGGAAATCGAACCCACCTTTTATCAGCCTTGCCTCACGAGGCTGGGTGTACCCCGCTCCAGCCCTCACCCAAGAATTAAATTTCTTGGCAGATCCAGGGATTGACACCGGCCGCTAGCAACTACCCCACGAAGCTGACCCAGAATGAAGCTCTGCCCAACCGCTTGCCTCGCTAATCTATTTGGAAATGGGATATAAAATAATTGCAAAATACTGTATAATCCACTACGTTTAATTTAGACTTTCATAACCAAGAATAGTCACCCCCCTTGGTGCTTATCAATTAATTAAACATGCAGTGAGAGTCTTCCCTATACCACCGATACTTTCTTGGGCCGTATGACCTGCGGAGAGCGTTGAGTCAGCGCCAGATAAGTAGCATCTACCGTTGCACAACAGCGCGTCGGGAAGCCCCCGCATTCGGTCATAGCTTGATTACATTCCCAGCTAGCAAGATAACTTAGTTCAGAGAGTTAAGACTTAGGGTGAAGTACTGCTCGAGTCTAAGCTGCGTGAACCTGAGAGGAATGTGCAACGCGGACTATGAAAAATGGTGTTGACGAGTGATGAGGTTTCTCGGTCCGTGCATAGTACCGAACCAAATACATTGGTCGGTGACTCACTGACTTATTCGTAACACCACACTGGTTTCAGAAAAGACCCTATGTTAGCAGTATTGGAATAGACAAGCATGTCAGGTAACAAGGTTCTCGGCTGCTCCTACTCTGCCTCTGCCCTTCATCCCGCAAGTTCACAGAGCTTGGAACCGAGCAGTACTGTAGCCTGTCTCGTATCCCATATGATTATTAAATACGTAAAAAAGTGCAAATGTGAACTAGTTGGCCACTCCGCTCCTGCTAGCGCCTTGCTCGACAGGCGGCTACTCACAGTGGCCCTCCCGTAACACGGCGCATCTGCACTGCATGTTGGTTTAACCTGGCAGTGCTGGATTACACATTAGGCCCGACTAGGCCCAGACCTGGGGGCCCCAAGCAATTTTTAATTTAGTTCACTTTTATTCCGAAGATTTAGAACAATTTTATCCAGAACTGAGACAGTTTCAGCATTATATTAAATTACAATGTCCTTTAAAAACTGAGTTCACTCATTCTGAACTGTACGAAATTCTTATTCGAGACAAGCCTGAGTCTGTTTTTCCGAACGTTGAAATTGCTTTTCGCATTTTCCTGACCCTCATGGTAACGAATTGGTCTGCGGAGCACACGTTTTCAAAATTGAAACGGATCAAAAGTGCGCAAAGAACGGTTAGACATGCTAAGTTTAATGTATATCGAGTCAGATGTTCTGCGGGAAATTGATTTTGATGACATTGTAGAAGATTTCATTGACCGAAAAAACAGAAAAAAAAATTGATTACATTTTACAGACGTAAAAATAGTATGATTTGTTAAATTGTTCATAAAATCATCTGAAATGTTTTCAAATAACGATGATAATTTCAATTGAAATGTATGTATGTATATATGTAGGCCTATGTATGATTTAATAAAAAGTGTATTATTCATATTGAGAAAAAGAACTCATTGTATATACTTTATTAAATGTACAGGTGCCAAAAAATAAAAATTATTTGAAAATAAATAAAAAAATAAATAAATAAATGGGCCCCAAATATCTGAGGGACTTGGGCCTCATTTTACCTTAATCCGGCACTGCCCCCTGGCATAGTGGTTAGCACTCTTGGCTGTCACCGCGGAGGTCCGAGTTCGACTTCCGGCTCTGACAAGAAATTCAATTCTGGTCTGAAAGCTGGAATGGGCTTCACTGAGCCTCATGAGGCAGAACTGAGAAGTGTTCTTTCGTGGTTTCCCACTTGTACTCCAGATGAATGTTGGGATGGTTGCCTAAATTAAAGCCACGACCACCTTATGCCAAAATTCAAGGCCCCAATAACAATACACACACTAGTACCGCCATCATAATGACAGAGAACATCAGACAGATACCACACTCACCCAACTACACGGGGATATATGAATACGATGTCGCATAGCCCCTAAATGAATCAACAACAACGACAACAAACATTTCACATTTGCAATTCTCAACTGAGCCATAATTGGATGGAAAGTTGCGGGTGCTGACTTCAGTAAAGTCCATCACTGTGTTTGGAGCAACATGGACTCCTACCTCGCTTCTTGTTGATTCATTGAAAGGCTTTGCAACATCGTGGCCATGTAGCCCCTGTGCTATTGGGTGTGTGTGTGTGTGTGTGGAATTCGTCAGATAACCAGTGTTATTGTGATGGCTGTATTCGTGTGAGTATTAGTAATGCAGAAGAGGATTGGTAAGAAGGCAGCCGTGGCCTTAATTTAGGAACCATCCCGGCATTCGCCTGGAGTAGAAGTGGAACACCATTTCCAGGATGGGTGAGTTGGGAATCGAACCAACATCTTCTCAGTTTTGCCTCATGAGGTTGAGTGTAGCTCGTTCAAGCCCTCAGACCAGAATTACATTTCTTGGTAGAGCCAGGAATCGAACCTGACCGAATTGGACCGCGGTGACAGACAAGAGCGCTAGCCACTACGCAACGAGGCGGACACGAGCCGGAATGAAATTGAGTAGTTTTACGTGACCGTTAATAATGAGCCACGGTACTTCCTTCTTACGTAGAATCCGAACCCCAGGTCATGGCACTTCACTTTGAAAATCACACATACACTGACCGGGAATCGAATCCGGTCCACCATGGTGAGAGGCCAACAGCTTGACCGCTGCGCCACTTATTAAGAGCCAAGGTGTTTCGCACATGATTTGCGATAAAATTATACAAATTTTCTATATCGCAGCGTTGTCATTTCTGCGATGTCTCGTTAGATCTAGCGACTTTACATTTAGTGACAGTATATATTATTTTTATTATTATTTTATTCTTTTTCATTTAGAGACGGGCAACCTCTTCAAACTCCATTCACCCTCCGAAAAAATATTCTGTTTGTGAAGAAATATACTCTCAGTGGCCAAAAGTCACTGGAAGGCATGGAATATGATGTTAATATCGAGTTGCTCATCAGCGAGCCCTCAAATAGGCAGCGATACGGCGAGGCATCGACTCAGCGAGAAATGGGTTCCTGACTCCCAACATTCAACTGGGGGGGGGGGATATGACACACAGTAGCCCTTCGATCGTCCCAAACGATTCTGCAGAGGCGACGTGATGCCCATTCGTTAAACACCTGTGGTCGTCCCATGCGGTGGTTTACGCGGATGGTAATATTATCTCTGCGTTATTTAAGATCCATCCTCGACACTATTGATCTCGGAAACCCGAATTCGCGTGCAATCTCCGAAATGCGCCGTGCACCGATGATCATCCCACGTTCAAAGCCGGTTAACTCGCGATGTGTTGCCATTTTCTTTACACTCATGTCTGTGACAGACTGCTCAGCCCCGTCGCAGCTAGCCGCAACGGCACATTTTTTCATGGGACTGACCATCCTTCCCGTGACTTTTGGCCACTCAGTGTAGCTAAGTTTGGAGACATCAAGTAAATGAAAGTTGATTTCAAAAAGTTTGCAAGACTCCTATAGCGTTTGATATATTACTGCAGTGCACACATATTGCTGTTCTACTACGGCAACAAAAGTAAGTTGTTGTGGTTTCATTTGAGGGGCTGAGACATCGTGGTCATGTAGCCCTGTGTACTTGGGTATGTGGAATTTTTGACTGATAACCTGTGTAATAGTGAATGCTGTGGCAGTATGGACATTCGTATTTAAGGTAAGTATTGGGAAGGAGGACGCCGTGGCCTTAAATAGGGACCATCCCAGCATTTGCCTGGAGTACAAGTGGGAAAACCACGAAAACCCACTTACAGGATGGCTCTGGTCGGAATCGAACCCAACTCTTCTTGGTTTTGCCTAACGAGGCTGAGTGTACCCCGTTCCAGCCTTCAGATCAGAATTATATTCTTGACAGAGACAGGAAACGAACCCGGACTTCCGCGGCGACAGTCAAGAATACTAGCCCCTACACCACGAGTTGATCCAACAAAAATGACTCGCCCAACGTTCAGTATAAACAGCTAATCCATACGCATCACAACACTTGGCCCAACTTTTACAGCGATAACGAACGTATACTCTGCACGCTTAGAGAAAGCGATTGACATTTGGCCGGAAATTCCACGTCACGTCATCACCCCTCTGCCTCTTGATCAATCCATGTTCCCATAGTTGTCATAATAATCTGCGTTGCAATATTACACCCCACGTGCTTCAGTGCCTGGTCAGCTGTATCTCTGGCTTGTACAGTGTGGCAACCTCGTTCTCAGACCACATGGCGAGACGAGTATTGTCAATCGCATTCTCCCACCTAACAGAGTATAGAATACTCGTCGCTATGGCTGTGCCAACTTCGATATCTGGGAGCGAACCGTACGTGAATAAAACAAGTCACAAAAACAAGATACAACCATCCGAAATGAAATTTATGAGATCAGTGAAAGAATACTCCCTAATAGAAAATGCAATGAAGAAATAAGGCAGCAATGTAATATACTTTCATTGAAAGACAGAACTTATCAAAAACATAGAAAATTGGAAAAACCACGTACGAAGGATGGACGACAGAATCCCCGAACTTGCTCTTGAATACCATCTTACTCGAAGAAGAAATATTGTTCGATCCAACAGAGATGGCAAGGAAGCTGAGGTCGGAATAGGCTAATATCGGAATCCATTAAGAGGACGTAAGTAAGAACACTCGCTGAATTCGTATTCTGTCAGTTTCCGACTTTCTGTACACAGGGTTATTCACCTTAGATTGTACACCCACATAACGCCTGATCCGCAAAGGATAGAATTTACATGTTCCTTCCATATTCTTATACTAGTTGTATAATAAGGGGCTAGTCAACCAAGTGCTTCGCTCTTATAATTAGGGCTCGGATTTTTAGGTGCAAAAAAATCAGGAAAATATTTATTTTTTATGTATTAAAAATACATGAAATATGTGACAAGGAAGTAAAAATATTTAATTATAATTTAGTCTATTAATGTGAATATAAACAATATGCAGTACCGGTACTCACAAATGCTATGCCTCACTGACTACTGAAGAATTACAATACACAACGAGAAACATCTTCAGGTTGTCCATCACAAATGACCAACGATTATCGCGAAACACTTCTTCTAAAGGTGCGAAACTGCGGCAATATGTTTCTTGCCCTCGAGGTGTTGTGTAACTTGAGATCGCTGTTCAGCCTTGATTGCTTTTCTACATGGTAGGCAGAACAGAGCGCCCCCATCATAAGAAAAATTATCTTTAAATTGTGCAACATACTGCTGCAGACGATGAAGTTTTAGTTGCTTTTACTTTAGGCATCGTAGAACTGCCTTACACTTCAGAGTGCCAGAAATGAACTGCAAGTGAGTGACACTGGTTATAGGTAGCTGAGAGGATAGGGGGAGGTCTAGCACGTGGTGCAATATGGCTATGGACAAGGAAATCCCCGGCTTCCACAGCGAGTGGGACGGGGCGACAAGTTTAGAATAACACAGTTGCAAGCTGACATACGCTCTGCATGAACATTAGATAGCTCACAGGTTCTTCCCCGTTGAAGTAACACAGAACAAACATGCAATAAACTGAATGATCTAGTATACGGTACTGATTTAGAAAAATGTAAATATTATGTATTTTTATGTGCTAAAAAGTGAAAAGCAGGAATTTATGAATTTATAGAAAAATGCTTAAAATATGTATTTACATAAAAAAAATACTTATTTACCTACAAATCCAAGCCCTACTTGTAATACCTTGGATTATCAGCACTGGAGATATCGATATCAACTTCGATTTTTTAATTAGAATGGTGCTATTTTCTGCTGCTAGCAGTGATTTATGTCTATCTGTAGAATAGTCAGCCCAGAGGCTGGTCGAATCCTCAGAAAGCACTGCCGTAGATCCTGTGAGTACAAACTCTCAACAACCCAAGGCAGCGCTATAATGAGGCGTAGTAGACAATGTGAGGAGTAAGGTAGTTTGTCATTACTTTCCTCACTGAGTCAGAGCAGCGGCATTGACTATGAGCTGCAGCTTCCACAGATACTGCAATTACTCAACACCACCCATAACTCAGTAGCTTACAAATAATCACGGCCATGGATGAAGCTGCGACATCGGTGAAAAGGCGTATTTACCCTAGTCTGTACCGACAAAAGCAAGAAGTAGTTTCGTGACGAACTAAAGAGCCCACTTTTCTTAAAATTTAAGATTCAGACTAATGATTAAGCACCTATTTAGAATAATGACGAAATTAAGCAGGTAAAACTGGCATTTATAATTCGTTCAAAATTAAAGTTACCTGCTGGAATATTGTAGCCCAATAGAGCACTGCAGTTTGTTTGAAATGGATTCTGATATACTGAGAGTCTCGGACTCGCATACTCGTAGGGAGTTATTAGGTAGCTGGTAGGTCTGCTGGCTCTCAAAATGCTCACAGGTATATCCCTTACGGCATACACACAATACATAAAATTTGTTAGTTATCCCATAAATGTTATGGAAGTTATGTACAGTTAAACATTGAACCTATCAGCACGCGTAGAAATACTCTCCGTCCAACAGCTCATAGTCAAGGTGAGAGGAGAGACATTCAAGTTGCGTTGATTGAGTGGACGTGCTGCTGCAGGTATTGCAAACTCAGCACCAATGTTATTCACGCTATGGTTACTCACGGCTACAGGCCGGACGTTTGTTTTAGACGAGTGAAAAATCTTAATGGAAGCCTGGAGGCGAGTTACTGCAGTATGTGTGTTGTTATCAGCTGCCCCAAGCGGTCCGATGATTGACAAAGCTGTCTCACACTCCTACTGAAGTACAGTCATTGGCAATATAATGACGTTCTGTTCGTAAATACGTAACGTGTATTCCCGCGTCACACAATACTTCGACGTTGACTGTACTGTCTGCATGTCGGTGTCGCCACGTGCTCAAGTCTGGAATTCCATTACATCAGATCAGTGGTGACAAATGTGAAGCGATAGGATGAGAGAGTGACTGTGTACAGGCTCACCCGCAGGCTTCAAGGTCAAGGGCAATCGTTTAAAACAAACGTCCGGCCTGTACTTTCATTTAGTTTCAATTGTGAAATCGTACGGGTCAGTAGTAGGTTGGCACTATTGTCGTTCACGCAGAGGCCAGCTGTCTCCAGTTGACTCGTTGCATTCCTGCCACGGACCTTAAAAAAAAGCTGGTGGACGGACAGTATGTTGCCAACACTGTCATATCTCTTGAGACATACATTACACACATAAAATTCGGCTGAAACACATTTGTTTGTATGGAAGTTAGGACAAATGGTTTTGAAAGTTGATCCTACATGCTAGCATAAAATTATGTTGGTACCACTAATTTTGACGCCGTAATCTAAATGTCTAACACATTCTGGGCTTTTAGATTGCTAAATTTGAAGCGTGTTCCGTACACATATTCCGAGATATTGAATCTAGAGTTCAACAAACTTGAAATTATTATGTACAGTTGGCAGCCCTGCAGACTCTTATACTACGCACAATCATATGCCCTAATGCATACATAACCCGTACAAAATAAGGATGAAATCCATTTGTTAGTATGGAAGTTACGTGCAGTTAAATATTGAACCTATCAGCACGCGTAGAACCATGTTGGTAACATTGCCATGTCTGGGTTACTCAAAATTAATCTGGTATATTATGTCCTATAAGTTTGTAAAAATTAGATCTGTTGGCATTTGTACTTTCGAATCTACTGAGACTGGGGTACGCAAATACAGAGAGTATTTATCAACAGTTGGCAGCTCTGGCGACTCAATATATTCTTAGTTCCTTCGCTTAGGGTACAGGATGCACCTATCAAATTTGGTCGAAGCCCAAAAGATAGTAAGGACGTTCCATGTATTTAGACATTGAAACTATAAGCACGCGTAAAATCATGTTGGCAACACTGCCATGCATGGCTTGCTCAAAATAATCTGAAATATTAAGATCTACAGTATGTGTGTGCCAATTTTGGAAGAAATCCATTTGTTAGTATGGAAGTTACATGCGGTTAATTATTGAACCTAACAGCACGGGTAGAATCATGTTGGCAGCACAGTCGTATATCGGTTACTCAAAATTATTCTAAAATTTCAAGTGCTATACGAATGCAATAATTAGAACTGCTGGCCTGCATACATTCTGATATATTGAGACTAGGATTAAAAACTACAGAGCGCATTTTCAACAGTTGACAGACCTGGTGGCTCAAAAGAATAGCACAGTTATATCTGTTACGGCACAAGAAGCACATACGAAATATGGTTGAAATTTAATTGATAGTATAAAAGTTACATGCAATTAAAATTTGGACATATCAGCTGGCAAAGAATCATGTTGGTAAAACTGCCATGTATGGGTGCTTACAAATTAATCTGAAATAATATTATCTATATGTGAGCCAATTTTGGAACAGTTCCCATGAATAACTTCTGATATATCCAATATAGAGCTCAAATTTTAATTGTGATTTTTCAGCAGTTTTTAGCACTGAAGTCATTTTCAAATATGACCATAAGATGTTCTGGTGTATATCTCTATTCATACCAAATTTGGTTTCGATAGCTTCGGCCTTTAAGGAGTTGATAGTGGGACACACACACATAGACAGAAATACACACATCTGCCCGGGAGATCTAATAAGACTAATTTTTGATCATTTATGCAAAATGTGAAAAGTAGGGTAAAACACTACATGTATCAAGAGATGGCAACTGGCCTATTAACAGTAAATAAAGTTCAAATTAATACGAATCCAGACTTATAACTTACAGAAAAAAAAAGAAATCGGGAAATATCAATAGAATCCCAAACAGTGATTGTTAAGAGTCAGAGCGTGTACCCCAAAGGACAAGGCAAAGGCGCCTTATTTTTATCGTGGTCACAAAAAAAAAAAAAAAAAAAAAAAACACTGCACATTAAGTGAAAACTCTTGTAAATACAATAATGATGGTTCCTTTGGTTTCAAAAAGTTTGTTCTTATTGCTTCTTATAGGGGACTTATTGGGACTGGCTGGCGGTAGCGTTCTCGCCTGCTGTTCCCAAGGTTGCAGGATCGAATCCGGTACAGTCAGTTGGCATTTGAGGATGCTTAAATACAAGGGAGCCGTGTCAGTAGATTTACTGACATATTAAACCGGGTGACCGCTAGTTACCTAAAATTATTTTCCCTGTTTTATTATATTTTTCCCTGTGTTAAATTCAACCTTTTATTAACACATATACCTTTATAAGGATAGTATTTATATTTATTTATTTTCAAAAAATAAAACAAAATTTATGTACGGTAAATATTTTTTAAATTTATTCTAGGACGCAAAATACATAACACATATAGTCTCTTACGACAATGTAGGCTATATTTTCGTTTCATTGATCATATTTCAAAATAATCGCAATTATTTAGGTATAATATTTAATCACAGGTATTTAGGTGACTGAATACGTTTGAAGTTCTTTTTTTCTTCAATGTTATTATTTTCATTTCCAGCTCATGTTGCTTTGTGCGTAATTCTTCCTTTTCTTTATTTAATGCCATTAACACTTCATACTTTCTCTTCCTCTCTCTCTCTCTCTCTCTCTCGTACCGACGCAACTGCTCTATTTCAGTTTCCCGTCGTTTAGAATAAGAATGGCTATTAGTGTGTGTTATCTGTTTTCAATTCAAGTAAAGACTGCAGACATTGAATTGTTTCAAGTAGTTCCAACTTTTACCGCTAAACAACACCGTCAACGACTACTAGTTCAGAACTTGGTTACCAGATGCCATCGCAGTCGGCTCCTGGCGACGAACGTCGGAACCTAAGAGCGTTTGTCAAATGTTAACCTAATTTAGCTTCACAAAGGTGTAATTACTGGAACGTTCTTTAACATGCCATAAATCTATGACATGGGACCGCCGGCTATACTTCCCCTCCGAAGGAAGGCATACTGAGGGATTTTAACGCTCTTAAAAAATTCGACGACTTCGGCCGGGTTTGAACCCGCGACTTTGGGCATAGAAGCTCAGCATGCTACCAACTACGCCACCGAAGCCGCCATGTTAATTGTTGATGAGTGAATTTTAGGTTATGTAAACCATTGTCATTGCAGTATTTGTTTGGTTGGTTCCTCAGTTTAGGGGCTGCGACAACGCGGTCATGTAGCCCCGTGTACTTTGGGTGTGTGTAGAATCCGTCTGATAACCAGTGTTAATTGCGATGGCTGTATTAGTGTGTGTTATCTGTTTCTAAATCAAGTAAGGACTGCAGACATTCAATTTTCAAGTAGTTCCTATTTTGCTACCAAACGCCACCATCAACGATCACTAGTTCTTTCAGATTTTGCGCCATCTGTTCAGTGAATCACTTGACACCACAACGATACCTTATTCCATTTAAGTTGAGAGTCACGCTAGAGCTGGGGAGAAGAGCTCGCCAGAGTTGCGGAGAAGAGCTCTTAGGCCTCTTTCACACGGGGCCACCATGGCCGCGCCACTACGTCTTTGCATTATTTTCTCTAGCCACCAAACACGCCACCAGCCATGAGCCAGTCTTGAAATGGAGGTGGAAGAAGCAGCACTTGCTGTTTTTCTATATATTAGGTTGCGTAAGCGCCGAAAACGGGGAAATAGAAGCTTTTGGGTTCACCCACTTTTGCAGGATCGATCAACAAAAGGTATATTTTGTACTCTGTATATTGCTCTCAGACAGAATCTAGTCAAATTCTTCACCTTCCTACGAATGAACATTTCATCTTTTGATGAGCTACTGCAGTGTTTAAAAGATCAACTGGCCGGTGTGGACATAAATATGAGAGATAGTACACCTCCAAAGGAAAAACTCCTAGTGACACTCAGGTAAGACGAATTTGCACATTTTCGATTTACAGTGTACTCCAGATAATTCCTTACATTATACTTTCACGGAGATAAACATATAAACAAGTGAATAGAACGCAATTGTGTGTAGTCATAGTTACAGCCGGATACGGACATTTGTTTATCTTTTTCACAGGGTAAGATAATCACAAGTGATACTAAATGCATTCATCAGCCGGCAGATAAGAGCAAACCTAAAGCGATTTCAATCGATTTTTATCAAAAGTAATTTCGTTACAGTTATCGTTACTTATCAAATATAGTGACAGAATTACCGTTACGGTTGACAAAATAACAAATAGTTACTTTTTCGTTAGTTATTTTTTATTTAAGGGGCAGAACAGCGAGGGCCCTTACGATTTCGTTACTTTTTATAAACATATAGTTGTCTAATAACATTTACCTCGCTGCTATAATTTACTCGATTTGAAGAGTTACCAGGTCCTCCCAATTCTTCCTCTTCAACTCCCTCCCTGCTTGCATATTCATCTGCAGTCATATCCCACAGAGCAGGTTTAGATTGCATCAAGGATATGAATTTATCTGTGTCGAAATCACTCTTTCCTGGAACGATATCCATTTTTAACACTAGCAGATAGTCCACACGTCTGGCTTGGCCGCGCAGAAAGTCGCGTCTCGTGTGAAAGGCTCCATTTGACTCTATGTAAACATGTGGTGGCGCGGCCAAGTTGGCCACGCCAAAAATCGCATTGCCTGCCACCACGAATTCTGGCCGCACGACCTGGCTCGCCACCACCACCACGTGTGAAAGGCTCCATTTGAATCAATGCAATGACGTGGTGGCGCCACCATGTTGGCCCCGTGTGAAAGGGGCCTACTGACGTGAAGTTAAAGCCAGTTTACAATTGATACGGTGTCTGCAATATTTCGATAGGTAAGAGCTCTTCTCCGCGGCTATGTTTTTTTATATTTTTTTTAGCGTATGGCTTTTAGTAACAGGAGTGTCCGAAGACATGTTAGGCTCGCCCGAGTTTGTAGCTGCTTCTATGCAGCCACCCATGTGGTGAGCTACAACTACCGTCGCGTGTGGCGTGTTGTCTGGGGAGGAAAGTGTGATTGTAAGGACTAGGAATTGGAAGGTAGCGGCTGTGACCTATAGTTAGGGATCAACCCCGGCATTTGCCTGGAAAGAAGATGGGAAACCACAGAAAACCATCATCAAGGTTGCCGGCTGGGGTATTCGAACCTCCTCGCCTCCCGGATGTGAGCGACTGCCTGCAGCCACGGCTAACTCACCCGGTACGGCTCTGGTGTGTTGCAATTACTCTCAGCTTATATGGAATAAGGTATAAACACCCGAGTCATTTCTTTTTCTCACGAAGCAAATTTTTCTGACTTTGGATATCCTGACAGGCGAACATCCGAAAAGAAGAGATAGCAGAACGGTGATTAATCTTGTATGCAAGAGTAATTAATACCGCCAATGATGCATTTTTATTAAGCCTAATCATACGTCAAGGCATCATATTTTCCATTGTGCCTAATTCTTTCTCTGTATTTTCCTGTTTATTCTATGCATTTTAAATTCCCTGTGTTCCCTGAGTTTTCCAGAAAGCGGTCACCCTGTTAAAGATCCATTCTGGTCTAAGATTCCACGTCCCCAAAACCTCTTAAAGACGCAGTAATGAAAAGGGACGTAAAACCCATATGATAATTATGAACAAATTGTTTATAAGCCCAGTGAACTTGGGTGTGTATTGACCTTGTCTAATGATAACCTGTGTTTCAGAGCTGACTAAAGCAGCGTGTATAACTATAATTATTAGGGTTATGATTGAGGTTAAGTGGGCTAAGCTTAGAAATAACCCTGATATTTTCGGGACAGAGTGTGGAAATCCTCCGAGAAATATGCTCAGGATAGCGGTGGTACACAAAACACAGCTACAGCAGTTCTTCTGCACATACGTATTCTTACAAAAACAACCTTGTTTAACTACAGCTACAAGGCTAGTGGAGGCGTTGGTGTATCGCTCAGAGGTCCGGGGATAGGTTTCCGTATGCTCCATGTTTCTTTTATACCTGCTGTTTATTCTGTGTTGATATGTAGTTATTACATTCGTAGACTATAATTTCGGGTGTGTAGAGCGCATTAGGAAAAGGATTAACTTTACGCTCTCGATAATAGCCGAGCGTGGTTAACAAGATAAATACTATTTTGCAACTATTGTGTCCATTTGTCATATTCGTAGGTTTATTTCTGTGAGAACTATTACAATCATATTCATAGCTCCAAAGATCACGGGATATTTGTTTGCTGTTATTTTGTATAGTCACGTATATACCTTACCTTGTCCGAGCATATTGTTTCCGTGTACGTATTCTATGATCTATCCCGCTTACACATTACTGAGCTCATGTGTTGATAGTGTGTGTGTGAGAGAAAGAAAGCGCTTAATTGACTGTACTTTGTAAATTTTAGGATTACATACGTAGGACTTAAAAGTCCCATTTGATGTACTGTACATTATCCGCTATCTTACATAAAGAATACAGCATATTAAACAATCATTGTATTAAACTAACTTCATATAGTCTACACTAAGATATGTAAATTCATGCTGCACTGCCACGATCTCGTAATTCTCGTTATTTGTCACTAACAATCAGTGAAGAGTGTACGGGGTGTGTGTCGTTGTCGCTACCGTCGGAAATTGGACAGTAACTGGCTGGAGGTGTGTGGAGTGGTCCGATGAGTCGTGAGCTGCCTGTTTTAAAATTATAATGATTGTTGTTTTAAGGGGCCTAACATCTAGGCAATCGGCCCCTAATGGTTTGGATGATAGTGAATGATGAGATGAGAATGAAAACTATAATACTGACTACAAACTTACATTCTAGAAGAAGAAATAATGGTAAACAAATAAAGGATAAGGCAAATAAAGGACAGGAAGAAAAGAAATGCCCTCAACCCTCCAAGAATGAGGATTGAGGGACTTGAAAGGAGGGAGAGCCATGAAAGGCAGATAGGTCAGAGGAAGAAAGGGACAAAACGGACCCAGCTCAGGAATTCCTCGGGGTCGCCAACTCCCAAACTCACCAGCCGTGAGCCCTTGAGGGTGCAGCACTATCCAGGGTGCACCAGAAGGAGTGGGGCTACATACACCCTGCCTCATTGAGGGCCTTGTGCAGAAGGCGGGAGATAAAATGAAAAGAAAAAGAAGGCTAACCCCTCGAAGAATGAGGGCATCAGGAAAGATGAGACAAGAGCCAATTAAGGCGGGAAAGTGGAACACATCTAGGCCTAGGATACCCCAATACCGTCGGGGTCGGAAGAAAACAAGAGCTGACCAAGAGAGTTCGACAGGAAAAAAGGCGAAGAGGAGCCCGGCACAAGTAAGTGGAAGCAATGCCGGACTCAGCTGCGGTCCCGTGGTCGCCAACCCGCGTCCCAAGATATGTGAGCCCCTGGGGGTTGTTTTAAAATGGTGCCAAGCGTTGAGTGCACCAGTACATAGGTACTGTGATATTTGGGGTGTATTTCGTGATTTTGGGGGTGTTTTTCGTATCATGACTTGAGCCACTCATTCGGATCACAATGAACATTGACAACGTGACCAAGTATTACCTTATATTAAACATCTTCATAACGAGTATGCTGTGGACACACACAATTCTAAGATGACAACAGTAGAGTTCACAGGGCCGCACACATACGTGACTGGTTTAAAGAACACACAGATATCCCACCACCCCATGTGTGGAACTACACTGCCGGAAAAAAAAAAAAAAAATAGGATACCCTTTTAGAGGTTACTAATTCACTCAAGATTTATTGTGGCAACAGTGCATATGGAGTACATGACATGATTAAATATACAGATCAATAGGTCAAGCGGTTCAGAGATACCAGGTATCGACCCATGCTGAAACACCCATATTAGCCTATGACAAGGTGTAGCCTCCGCGGGTGGCAATGCAGGCACTGACTCTTGCATCCAGTCGATCATACAGATGGCGAATACTGTCTTTGGATACGTTATTCCACGCCTGCTCGACCTGTTCACACAGTCTGTAAGAGTTGCGGGTGGACGCTCGGCCCATCATGTCCCACACGTGCTCAATTTGCGACAAGTCCGGCGATCGTGCTGGCCAGGGAAGTTGCTGCACGTCTTGCAGTGGACGTTGAGTTGGACGGGCAGTGTGTGGAAGAGAATTATACTGTTGGAACAACACATCACCTTCCTTTTGCAAGAACGGAAAAAGAACGGGTCTAACAATATCTTGCACGTACCAAGCGCTAGTTAGCGTTCCCTCCACAAACACCAAAGGTGAACGAGAGTTGTAGCTTATCGCACCCCAGACCATAAGGCCAGGGGTGGAGCCGGTGTGTCTTGGGCGAATGCACTCTACGAGACAGCGCTCACCAGGTCTACGTCGAACGCGCCAACGACCATCACTTGCGTGCAGGCAGAATCTGCTTTCATCGCTGAAGACCACGGCGCGCCATTCCATCTTCCAAGTGATCCTTTGACGGCACCAGTCAAGCCGTGCACGTCGATGCTGTGGCGTGAGTGGAAGACGGGCTAGAGGTGTGCGTGTCCGCAGTCCCACTGCTAGTAACCGGCTCGCAACAGTTCGTGTTGACACTTCTGGGCTCACAAACCCTCGTATCTGTGCTGTGGTAGGTGTACGATCTGCCACTGCTGCCCTTACAGTACGACGATCCTGGGGGACGTCTGTGCTGCGTGGACGTCCAGAACCTTGTCTACGAGTGCGAGAATGTTCACGTGACTACTGATACCAGGATCATTGCACAACGGACACAGCACGTCCAACTTGTGTGGCAATTCTCCGAAAGGACCATCCCGCCACTCGGAAAGCCACAAATTGACCCCATTCAAACTCGCTCAGGAGGCTGTAGGAAACACGATTGCGTCTCCATGGCATTGTACCGGCTTGCTTCACACGTTTTCACCACAATGAGCCGTATGGATGTGAGCTTTCCCTATTAAATGGTAGACACAGATGGCGCTCTGTTAGTTATGCCACTATGCTGTCTGTTGGCGGACGACGTTGAAACTCTTATCAGTACATCTACTATCCCCCAGGTGGCATCTGCCATCATCGGATCAAAATCGACGTCGTCTTTTCAGGTGACCTAATTTTTTTCCGGCAATGCATTTGGAATAGAGATGAAACTGATAGCTATTTGGCCGGACAAGAAATATTCGGTCATCCTTTACGCTGGGTAGCCGGATATCCCGCAGCCGGATATTCGGCTGAACATTGCCAAGGAGCGTGTCGTAACGTATAGATAGATCAGTTGCAAGACCCTGAAATTAAGTCACAGATGATCGGGTGAACTCGGGCATCGTCGTTCATGAGTGAAAGACATTTATTGCTTGACTTGCTTATTTGATTTCTTGTGTCACGATTGCAAGCGAGATGGACTATTTGAAGTCAGTTCGAATCCATCTGGGTAGATTATTAGCTTGTGAATAACCTAACCCCCAAGGGAAGATGATGAAGAAAAAGAAGTGGGTTTCGGACTGGAGAAAAAGGATGGAGAAATAGGACGAGAGTCCAAAAGAAGTTATAATTTTAACTTTAAGTATACTCAAAGGCAGCTGCCACTGCAAATCCGCTTTCCGATACCTAAAGTGGGTAGGGACCTGGGCGAAGCTAACAGGAAACGCAGCTGGAACTTGGGCTATTCGCAAGAAAGCTACTATAGCGTATTCCCTCTCAAGCATAAATATACCTACTATGGGGAAGGGTGGTGGTCTGGCAAGACAAAGAGTAACAGATTTATTGTGTATCTGTTCAAAGGAGTTTGTTTCTAAACAAGTATTTTGAAGAATACAAATAATTTGAATCAGCCGTGATGTTTTAGTTCTTGAAATTGTAGAATCTCTAAAGAGCGACCGAATGCTTCCAAGAAGGATAGGAATAAAGCAATTATACCCTTGGGAATATTTTTGGTAAGTGTACCAATAGTTGCATTTAGAAATGACTAAGCTTTTACCCAGCAAGGCGCCGACTAAAAGTTTAGACAATGAGAAACACTTAAATTTTGAAAAACCAACCATAAGTGGTAGAGAGAATCTCCCCAAGCAGGAAGCTGGCGTAGCGAGCTATGCTTGCCTTACTGGCCAGTTAGAATTAGCTATTAAAGCTAAGAGAGACTTTACTAAGTTAATAACTAAGAGTTCTTGCTCAAATGCAACGAGTGGTGAAAACCCTATCAATGGATTTGTTTTTATTAAAGAGGGCATAAACCTAGGAAGAGTCAAGGAAGACCGGATCTTGCCTAACCGTTATGTTAGAGAAATGATAAATCAAAAGAACAAATCTTAATTTATTTAACAATGTAAAAGGAAGTAGTTTATGTAACAATATATAATTTTGATTTTTATAAACAATTGGGGTCGCAGACCTCCGAAAACATCTAAAGTTTGCGCCAGGCAATTGACAATTATTTTGGTTTTAAACCTTTCATATGGTTTAAAATCTTCGTAAGATTTTGAAATGTTGTTAAGATTAACAAATGGGAAATTTAAAGATAATTGACGTAATTAAGGTTAAACAATAAATCAAGTACAAAATGTGTACTTTAAGGATTTCTAGATAGGTATCTTAGAAATATGAACAAATAACAACTTCGGAAGTAACAACAAAAACAGGAAGATATGAAATAGAAGTTTCTAAAACTTCTTGTATTAATACAGAGCTACATTTGGCGATTATACAAATAGGGCAGGTCACTTATTGTGAAACCTGAAGAGAAAAATTGAAAGGAAGTTTCTAGAACTCCTATGTGGGTAGGGATCACGAGAAAAATAGGGCAAATTTCCCTTTCGTGAAACCTAGAGATAACTCACTTTTGAGTAGAAAGAATTGGATTCCCTTATTAGAAGGGAGAAACAATATACTTTAAGGCGTGTACTAGACACGAAGTTTTACAGACATTAATTCGTTATACGTGGAGCAAGTAAGGGAGGGCACTTATTGAGAGTGACACCTCATTGAAAAAAGACCTAAAGTAACAATTGTATTATTTTAGTTTGTTAGTAAAGGGTTTGGGAAAGCCTCCGTGGCTTAGGCGGCAGGACGCCGGCCTCTCACCGCTGGGTCCGTGGTTCAAATCCCGGTCACTCCATGTGAGATCTGTGCTGGACAAAACGGAGGCAGACAGGGTTTTCTCCGGGTACTCCGGTTTTCCCTGTCAAAATTTCATTCCAGCAACACTCACCACTATCATTTCATTTGTCATTCATTTAATCATTGCCCCAGAGGAGTGCGTCAGGCCTCGGCAACCGGCACAGTTCATATCCTCGCCGCTAGATGGGGGCTTCATTCATTCCATTCCTGACCCGGTCGGAGACTGGAAGCAGGCTGTGGATTTTCTTTCAGTAAAGGGTTTGGGAAAGATCAAATGGGATTGTGGATGAGTGCATGGCCGTATTTATTGTACTCGGACGAGCGCGACGCGGATGAAAAGTTGAACAGGCACTGTTTTCACTATAGTCTGCTGATATAGTTGAAAAGTTTACTGTAGTAGCACAAAAAGTTTATGGCAAAGAAAGTTATTGCAATGGTGGAAAATAACAAGTTACACTAGATTTGCGAGAGTCCATTGCTTGAAAAACGTGTAGATTATAGTTGAATGCACCAAACAAATCCCAACGGAGGAAGAAAAATTAGATATTGATTAGCAGTTTATAAGGAAGATTCCTTAGTTTGAAAACGTATTCCCATATGTGAGTGGAAAGTACTAGAAGGTTTAACTCGTAGATAAATTGTTCGGCATGGAAAATTCCAGAACAATCATGACTGAAGAATAGGGCAAAAGTTAGTCCACCGGTGGAACGAGCTAAGTACCTTATAGACAGTGGGTGATTTAATTGTGTCCCACGTTGTGAGAAAATCTCTCATTTAATAAGCATAAGAAATGCTGCTTCACGTTAAGATTGGATTAGATTGACAAAAGCCCAACATAGAAAATCCCGCTAAGGATGATTATTGCCCCACATAAGAAATCTCACACTGCCTATAAAATCATCATTAAAAGCATGTAGCTATTTAAAATCAATTAAAATAAGTTGAAGAACGTTGAAGTAGTACTTAGCTCATTTCTGATGAACGGCGAATCCTTAGGTGACCGTTAGTCAGGAATTCACAACATGGCGAAGATTTGAAAGTTTGTCTCTCGAGGTGAGGAGACGAGCTTTAGTAAAGCTCCGACTGACTAGTTTGACTTCAGACGCACAAGTGAGACCAGCTCAACGGAGCGCGGAGAGACCAGGGAAGGGAAAAAGGTGGGGGTAGGAGACAAAAGGAATACATATAAGAATAGCCAACTTTGAAAGAAAAATTTTCTCTTGATGAAATGGTCTTCAAAGAGTTGATAGCAGGCGTCACTAGCGCAGCCTGGTGGGTGAAAAAGTAGACGAAGTTCTCTTGATCACGGAGATGATAGCTGGCGATAGCGACGAGATCTGGTGGCTAGATTGGTAAGGAAGTCCTCTTGTACAGGGAAGAATTGCGGAACTTCAGAGATTCGCTTCTAGATGACGCTAGGTGGGTCATGGAAGATATATATCTAGAACAAACTTACAGGTAGTGTAAGAAACATATACCAACAAAGAGAAATCAGGAGATCACTGTTGGTGTTTGCGAAAAAAGGAAGGGATGAACTAAAGCAAAGAGAAGCAAAAGCTTACTCTGTCTTACCGTGTATTCCAAAGAATACACCACCATCGCAATGGCAAACCTTACATTTGGTGGTCAGACACGGTACACGAATTTGACAAAGTATGCCCGAATGCATCCTTCTGCGCCAAGCAGAAGGGTATATAACGAAAGCCTCTTCTCTGGAGCTGGCCTTGTTTACGAAGAGAAGAGAAATCGCTTATTGCCTCAATGGAGAGAAATTGGTGTTCATATACCATAATTTTCCTCTAGTTCAGTAAAGAGTACTATTTTTGTTGTTGTTAAAATTAATAATAACCAGTGTTTTGATTTAAAAATATTGTTGATTTATTTTTGATTTAGAGTATCTTATATGTGAACAGGAGAGTCGATTTTTGTGAATTTATTGAAAATCCGGTACCTGGCACCTGCTATCCGGTATCTGGCCGAATAGTAAAATTAGACCGGATATCCGTTTCATCTCTAATTTGGAACAGTGGTGAAACGCACAATATTGTGGCTCTACAGAATCTGGTTTGTTTTTTTCGTGTGACCTCCTGATAGACCGAGTGCAGGTCTTTCTAGTCGACGCCCGTGGGCGACCTGCGAGTCAAGATGAGAGATGGAATGGATGAAGGCGAATTAAACTGGGCAAGGATGAGGAAGGAAGCGGCCGTGGCCTGTCAGAAGGTACCGTCCCAGCATTTGCCTGGTGTTGAAATGGGAAACCACGGAAAACCATTTCAAGGACGGCCGACGGTGGGGCTCGAACACACGCGTCTACCGAGTCAGCAGAGAGGTTGGCTCCATGACCTAACACTGCACTGTAGCCAGCGTAGCCACGGCTGTCGGTACAGTATCTGATCATCATATATAAGTGCCTGTAGATTATAGCATATCCCTAGAAACTTGTGCACTCGTATTTTCAGTTATCAAGGCCAGAGGCGCTGTTACATTGTATTAGAACGATATCTCAAAGGGGTGACTAATTATTTGTGAGCTTATTTGCAGGCATAATGTTTGATTCTTAGCAGTGGCATGTGGTGATTATTTTCGAAGGGCTAAGTTCCAGGAATAAATGGACTAAAGATGAATCGCTCTTCAATGTACCATACGGTATGCAATTTAGCAACGCAACTTGGATTCGTGAAAATTACTAATAAATGAATAAATATTATCAGGACTTAATTTCCGAATTTAGAAGCACTGCGAATATGGAACAGCCCTCCCAGAAAATAATAATAGTGGCCTCCGATGGGACCTTTCGAGATGGCGCCCGTGTGCGAAATGTTTGCCGTGATCAGGATGTGGTTAATAACAATCTCACTATCACCCGATCTCCGAGCCAGAGCAATTAGCCCTACCTGGGAATCTTGAGGCCAACAGTTAACGTGCCATCCACTTAGCCAGCACGTCAGAATATGTTATACAGTACGGCATTACTAGACCAGCGTGAGATGATTCAATTTAATTCATTTAAGGAAATAACCTATCTACTGCTCGGGTCCAAGCTCTGTGAAATTGCGGGGTGAGGGGAAAGAGCAGGGAAGGGTCAGGCGAGAAGAGAAGGGACTGTCAACAGCCCGCCGTGATATCTGGTATTCCTTTATATTCCAATACTGCTAACATAGGGCCGTTGCACAAACCACTGTGGTGTTACGAATGAGTGAGTCACCGATCAATGTATTTGGTTCTGTAATATGCACGGACCGAGAAATCGTCAACACCACTTCTCATAGTCCGCGATGCACATTCCTCTCAGCTTCACGCAGCTTAGACTCGAGCAGTACCTACCTACTCACGACGGTCAACGCGCACCCACCAGTAATCAAATATTTCGACAAACTATTGATCCTCAGTCCCTTACAAGTGCCTTTCGTCCATCAGGTGAGCTGATTTAAGCTGGGCTGTAGTTACAGCAATGTTCCTAATACACCTTTCTTGGTCCGCCTCGTTGCCTAATGGTTAGCATTCTTGGCTGCCACAACGGATTCGATGCCCGACTCTGCCAAGCAATTTAATTCTGGTCTAACGGCTAGAACGGGGTCCACTCAGCCTCGTGAGGCAAAAATTACAAAAGGCGGGTTCAATTCATACCTCAATCATGGAAGTGGTTTTCCGTGATTTTCTATTTCTACTCCAGGCAAATGCCGTGATGGCACTGAACTTAAGGCCACGGTCATTTCCTACTCGCATCCTACCTCAATTACAAATACACACACTAATAGAGACATCACAGTGGCACAGACTCTGAGACAAATTCTATACAGACCTAAGTACAGTACACGGGACTACATGAGCACGATGCCGCAAAGCCCCTAAAGAATCAACACCTATCTTGTGAGCACAATAACTAGCCTCCCCTCCAGTCGTCCACCATGCAGCGTAGTGACTAGCATTCTTGGCTGCCTTCGTGCAGGTATGGGTTCAATTTCCGTCTCTGCCAAGAGATGGAATTCTGGTCTATGGGTTTGAACGGGGTTCACTCAGCCTCGTGAGGTAGAACTGAGAAGAGGTGGGTTCGATTACAACCTCAGCCATCTTGGAAGTGTTTTTCCGTGGTTTCTCATTTCTGCTCCAGGCGAATGCCAAGATAGTGCCCAACTTAAAGGCACGGCCGCCTCCTTCCCAATCCTACCGTTAATGTACAAATACACACACTTGTACAGACACCACAATAACACAGGATATCAGACAAATTCCACACTCACACAGAAGTACACGGGGATACATGGACACGATGTCGCAAAGCTCCTAAATGACTCAACAACAGCAGCAATAATCCCCTTCAGCCCCCAAATTCACACGTGTTTCGCTCGCTATTTGAAAATTTTGTAATTTACTTCACTTATATTCATGGAAAGTTGTGGTGTTTGAAGCCATATTTTCAGCGTTGCCTTAGTAAACAAGAGTTTAGTGCTTTTCAGTCGGTCAACACGAATGTACCCAAAAGAGATGGGTTATGCCCTAATCTTGAAATAAATTACATGAGATTAATAAAACACTAGGATGACCAGTTTCGATCGTCAAGCGATCATCATCAGATCCATTACACTTAGGCTATAAAATCTATGTTTGAAATACAGGTGAAAATATTTACAATATGTACAGTTATTTAGTTGCAGTATTGGTACTGCAACTGTCAGTGTATGCTAAATTCAGTATATATGATAGGTGAAATGCTAAATGGTGATAGCTATCCGGAGTTTGTACTTTGGAGAAATTATATGGTTGCAAAAATCAACTATGGTTAAACTATAAAATTATAGGCTAACTACTTATCTGATTGTCTTCCTTACTACAGCTACTCGCAGTTTTCGTGCTCACTGGAACTCACTGTGCGGTCGACTGCGGTGGTTATCTTAACGACTGGGTTTTCCCCTGTCTTCTCCCCCCTGCCCATACGTGCTGTGGGGAGTGATAGCGATGTGTTTATGTGAGGTGTTGCCAACCTAGATAAGATGCATGTTATTGAATGAGGTGGGTCTACAACTATTAAAGACCGTGGATTAGCCCTCGCCACGCGTGGACCATAAGCCATTCGAACTAAGCGCAGTATTAAAGGTGCCGGGACGTCCTCATAAGACCGTCAACGCTTAGTTCGAATGGCTTATGGTCCACGCGTGGCGAGGGCTAATCCACGGTCTTTAATAGTTGTAGACCCACCTCATTCAATAACATACATCTTATCTAGGTTGGCAACACCTCACATAAACACATCGCTATCACTCCCCACAGCACGTATGGGCAGGGGGGAGAAGGCAGGGGAAAACCAGTCGTTAAGATAACCACCGCAGTCGACCCCACAGTGAGTTCCAGTGAGCACGAAAACTGCGAGTAGCTGTAGTAAGGAAGACAATCAGATAAGTAGTTAGCCTATAATTTTATAGTTTAACCATAGTTGATTTTTACAACCATATAATCTCTACAAAGTACAAACTCCGGATAGCTATCACCATTTAGCATTTCACCTAACATCATATATACTGAATTTAGCATACACTGACAGTTGCAGTACCAATACTGCAACTAAATAATTGTACATATTGTAAATATTTTCACCTGTATTTCAAACATAGATTTTATAGCCTAAGTGTAATGGATCTGATTATGATCGCTTGACGATCGAAACTGGTCATCCTAGTGTTTTATTAATCTCATGTAATTTATTTCAGGATTAGGGCATAACCCATCTCTTTTGGGTACATTCGTGTTGACCGACTGAAAAGCACTAAACTCTTATTCATGGAAAGTATTGCTTCATAACCATCTTCATTCGATAATGTGAAGGTATCAGAAACAAACCTGAAAATTAACAAGTAGCCTACTTCCGTGACGATCTAAAGAGCCTACTTTTCTTAAAACATTAAGATCCAATCCTTATTCCTCCAATTCAGACCTGTATAGAATGCTGGTAGCACAGGCATTCCAAGATTTGCATGATAAAATCGCCTAATAGAGCAGTACAGAATGTTCGAAATTGTTTCCTATATGGATTCTGAGATATTGAGAGTACGGCTCGAATGCCCAGGGTGAGGTACCTTTTAGATAGTTGGTAGGGCTGAGAATGAGCACAAGTATCTCTTACGGCATACACTGTATATACCAAATTAGGTAGTAACCACTGAATATTAGGAAGTTACTTCCAGTTCAACATGGAACACAAAACGTACGCAGAATTATTTTGGTCAAACTGACATCCAGTATATACAGGGTTAGCACAAATGATTGAAGCGATTTCATGTACATGTATATAGCTATATAGCTAACGGTATTGACACATACACCAATTAAAAGAGAAAATCATCAACTTTTTTGAGTCTGCTTGCTGCAAATCCTCGATGTGCCCTCCTCACGTCACAAGGCAAATATCAATATGGTAGTCAAACTCCGACCACACACGCTGAAGTATATCCTCTTCAATTTTAGCTACAGCCGCATGGATCCGATTCCTCAACTCAACAAGATTAACTGGCATGGTTGGTATATTAACTTCATCGTTGATAAATCCCCTTAAAAATAAATCGCATTGGGTCATCAGGCGACCGGGGAAGCCAGTGCATAAGACATTAATCTATGACCGAGGTCCATCCAATCCAACGTTCACGAAGTTGTTCATTAAGATAGTGGCACACTGCAAGGAGGAAATGTGGGAGAGCTCAACAGTTTTGTTGGAGGCAGACGGGCGACCGGTGGATCTTTTCTTGCACAGACATTCTGTGGTTAAACATTTCCAATGCCATGCACGTATAATATCTTTTTGGAGGTTCCTTGTGATATCGTGTGTACAACTGTCTTTGAACAATGCTTCCTTTGAGACTTAATTGAGTGAAATTAAAGAACACAATAAGCCTAGCGGCCGACCAGTGTACTAAGCCTTTCCGCAGTAAACTTCAGACACAACTTGGCGAGTTTCTCTTTCCATTGGTGGTATGTATCAATGCTGTAGGTTATATAATTTCAATAATACATGTACGGTACATGAAATCACTTAAATCATTTGTGCTAACCCTATATGTACATACATGTTGCTCAAATTTTATCTGCAATATTAAGACATTGTAGTGTATAGAGTTTCAAACTGTTATATGAACAGATTCTACGATATTGAGTCTAGTGCACAAATGTTCACAGAATAGTACTAGACGGTAGTCGTGTGGAATCTTTAATTAGGTACACTTATGTCTGCCATGATACACATTGAAGGTGCAAAATTTTATAGAAATCGATACATTCGTATTCCAGTTGCACACAGTTGAACACTGATTATACACATGCAAAGATTTATGATGGTAGAACCAACATTGACTATTGACTCTAAATTTGTCTAAAACATCACGGAATTACGATGAGCTGAGGTTGACGTTCTTTCCATGCACCTATTCCAAGATATTGACTGTAGGATTTAAAAGACTTGAGATAATTAATACACCGTTGGTAGCCCTGGTGACTCATACAATAATCACAGTTATAATAATCACATTTATAAGTTCTAAATCATACATTGCACATATAAAACGTTTAGATGAAATCCATTCGTTAGTGTGCAAGTAACATGTAACTTAATTCAACATTGAAAGTATCAACGCGCGTAGTATCTTGGCAATACTGTCATGTAAGGGTTACTGAAAATTATTCTGCAATTTTATGTTATATATGTGTGCAATGTTTAAAACTATTGGCATACACTATCTGATATGAGACTAGGGTTTAAAATTATAGAGAACATTTATCAACAGTTGGCAGCTTTGGAGACTGTATTTGTGCCATCTTTCACCTCCTAAGGCACACTATGCACTAACAAAATTTGGTTGAAGTCCAATAGATAGTATGGACGTTACGTGCAGTTGAACATTAAACCTATCAGCACACATATACAGGGTGTCTACTGTAAGGATGAAGTAAAAATTAGTTACTTTTTAGGTACCTTTTAGTTACCTTTTAGTTAATTTTAGTTACCTTTGAATTCAAGTTACGTCTGCGGTCTACAAGCATAGGCGCTCATCACGCGGTGAAGAAAAACAACAATGAACTGTTTTTAAAGAAGTTTTATATTTATCGTATGGCTTTTAGTGCCGGGAGTGTCCGAGGACATGTTCAGCACGTCTGAGTCTGTAGCTGCTTCCAACGGACACCCTTAAGGTGAGCTACAAGTTCCGTTCAATTTCAAGTTGCAACCAGATATCAATGATACCTAGCGGTGAACGTTGGAACTTTGATAGAGGGTTCTGACGAAATATAACCTAACAATTTAGCTTCACACAAGTTTTGTCTGTGGAAGAATCCTTTACATGCCATAAATCCATGACATGGGACCGCCGGCTTTACTTCACCTCCGAAGGAAGGCATACTGAAGGATTTTTGACGCTTTTAAAAAATCCGACGACTTTGGCCGGGTTTGAACCCGCTATATTGGGAACAGCAGTTCAGCATGCTACCAACTACACCACCGAAGCCGCTTTAAATGAAATTCACATGTTGTTATAAACATTAAAAAAATAATAAATATATACTAGATATTTAATATCCAATGAGTTGTTTCAGCTAATATGTCGTCTTGTCCACAATATGCTGTTATTATTACGGTACCAAGAGGTTGCTCAGCTCTTGACCATTTGGCGAGATTTCCTTCGTCCCCGCGGTAGGTCGCGAAGAAATGTATGCGATGTTATGCGATCGTCACCGAATTCTGTCTTCGCAGTCAAATGCGGAGAAATGTCGAGATGTTACACGATCGGCGCTGGTCTCAGTTGTTTGGTGAACTTCCCGTAGTTTTCACGATAGAACACGGAGAAAAATCGCGATTTAAATCATCAGCGTCACTTTTAGTCATTCGACGAGATTTCCATTGTCCTTGAGTTCGGGCACAAGAAAATATAGCATTATTACGCAATCGGCGCCACTTGCTGTCCGTTTGACAAGAATACAGTAATGTCCTCGTCATTGAATGCGGAGAAATATCGCGATGTATCGCAATCGCTGCCGCTCTCGGCCGTTTTACGTTGTCCTCGAGATATTATGCAATCGTCGCCGCACCTGGCCGTTCAACGATTGTCTGCCTGTCTATCTGTGCTGATAGAATGGCGGAGGCAAGCTCAAGGTTGGGCATGGTTAAAATTCACGCGTAGTTATGAACATGTTGTTCGGTCGGCGCCGTGATTCCCTTTGTCCCTATGCTGTGGTTGGGAGTTCATGAGTTCAGGGTGGATCACGAGGAGGATTTAGTATTTCGATGCTACGTAGGCTGCCATTTTAAGTGGGTTGATGCACTTCTCGCTCCCCGCACGCTTTTAAGTATACGGTCATGGGAAAAGTGGCAAGTAGGTTTCGTGATGGGTGCTCCGTGATGGGTGCCCAATCACCTTTAACAGGATTCCCGCAGTCCCCGTGGTCACAAGTTCACGATAGGGGACGGGTATTATGATTTTACGCAACTGACGTCGATCTCGGTCCGTTTGACGAGATTCCCGCAGGCAAGTCGTGCGGTCAGCCGGCCGTCTTCAGGATGCGATTTTGGAGGATAAACGTTCGAAGTAGGTACGGTATCGAATATTACGAATTGTTCTGAGAGGATTGCACGAATAATACGTCAAGAGGGCAAGTTTTATTTCTATTGAGAACCACGAATTATCAACAAGTTATCGAAATAATCGGTTAGATTATATATCCGATGGAACGAAAGTTCGAAGGAAAAATCGACTTATAACGGAATTTCGAATTAACCATACTGAATGTCGCAAATTTACTTGACATATTTTTTAAATAAGTTATATGTATTTCGAAGATTTTTCGCATTTTTTCGAAACGGTAACATTTCGCAAGATTGCGACATTAAATTGTTTCGCGTTATTTCTGGACTTCAATTTGACATAGTTTCCAAATAACATAAATGAGAGATTTCTTTTTAGTTTCGGAAGTATTCGCGAATAAACGTCTCGCGAAAAGTCAGGTTTCCTAATACAGTAACACAGAAACATATTTCACACGAAACTTAAGACTTCTTGATGCCGAAAATATACGTTGAACCGATGTATACCGCTCAAGGTATCCTCGGTATGTATTTCCTTGAGGTCGGGCACGGAGACATATAGCTTAGTATATGCAATAGTCACGGCGCCGCTTGCGTGAAACTCGCGATCTCTGAGCCTGCCGGCGCGAGTTTAAATGATTCAACCCGCCTACAGAAAATTTTCGTTACCCGTTTGTAAAATTCGTTACTTTTTCGTTACTTTCGTTACCCATTTGTAAAATTCGTTACTTTTTCGTTACCGGTAGACACCCTGATATAATGATGTTGAAAATAGTGTCATATATGGGTTGCTCGAAATTGATCTGAAATATTATGGTCTCTATGTGTGCCAATTTTGGATGAAATCCATTTGTCAGTATGGAAGTTACATGCAGTTCAAAATTGAACAAATCAGGAAGCGTAAAATCAAGTTGGTATCACTGTCGTGAATGGACTACTGAAAATTATGTTCTATATGTGTGCCAATTTTGAAACAGTTCCCATGAATACCTTCCGAGATATCTAATTTGGAGTTCAAATTTCAATAATTTTTCAGAAGTTGGTAGTATTGACATTTTAAAATATGGATTTGAGATGTCCTTGTTTAGACCTTCACTCATACCAAGTTTGGTTTCAATAGCTGCAGCTGTTTAGGACGCCTTATGTGAGTAACGAGGAAAGCAATTAATATACAACTCAGATCTTGATAAAACTCAGTCGAGGAGTAGTTTATATATACATAACTGGGTTTGGAACCATATTGCCCCAAAATAATATTCAATGTAACTCTTATATTATTATGAAATGTGAAAATCTTTCATGTACCAGCGAGTGTGGAACAAATGTGGAGGAGCAGGAAATGACAAGCTGTCGGCGACAGATCTTCACCTCTCCTGTGGGTGTGTAACAAATATAATATTGTAAATATGGCCATAAATATTACTTTGTACTTCTGGGTTTCACTGTAGTAATGCACCAACGTTAGTTACTTGTCTTCGGAGTTTCACAACTATCTGAGCGTAATTTCCCTTGTATGTGACTTTCAGATGAAAAGCCCTCCCCCTGTTCTTCAACCCAATCATTTTTAAATCCTTTACATTTTTCAGACAGCTGTATCCTGTCTTTCCAAAACATTGGCTTGCCACGCATTTTATCCCTCAGTTCCAGTATATTCACAGCTATCCAATATTGTCTGACCATTCTCCCTTAGTAAGAATACTCTTCTGTGTAGCTCAACACGGTAAGTTAGGACCAACTTTGAAGTGGCTCGCGAACAATCAGTATCTAAGGGGTCCTATCTCAGAAATGATACAACACCCAGTTCTAACAAAACTGATACAAATGAGAAAGACGCATTAGATATTTTTACCTACAGTGAACATATTTTCACACGGAACATAAACTGACACCATGTGTCACCTTCAAGGACCATTATAGGTACCGGTATAATTAACTGTAAAAAGGTCCAGCACATAGGTGGGGCAAGCAAGGAGGTCACACCAGACACGAAGTGTCATGCTTGTATATGCCTGTTGTATACCCTGTCGAACAAGCTGTCACATGGATTGTAATGCATTGCCAATGACAGAATTCACAATCTAAACCCTCGATTTTAAGTTATTCCTTAATATGATGTTATTTATTCACAGATCAGCTAATGCCAACAGACACCATCAGATCATCAGATGATCGAACGAAAATCCTCAACCACATCGAGTCCATCATTCTGAGCTTAGATACTGTATTGTTACGGCTGTGAGTTTGTTTCATCGCTCGCCGCATGAGTCACAACTGCCCCAGGGCTGGGCTGCTCTGCCTCAGTGTATTGCGTGCACCTTATGCAACAGGACTACTAGGACAAAGGGATGGTCCAGAATAATCGTGACTCAGCCAGTGAAGGAAACCTCGAGAAGCCGTGAACCCTGGATGGGTCTAGAAGCATTTATTGAGTCACCGGCCTGCTATATAATGGCGACCTCTCAAGCAGTGGGTGTGTTTTTTTACGAGCTAGTGCGAGCGTTTATCCTGAGCGACAGAAGTGTGGTAACGTGACTTGCGAAACCCCTAGTGAAGCCGATTCTCTTGACAGCGAGGGAGTGAGAAGCATACAGGGGACTGCCTGAGTTTTGAGCGAGTGTGATTTCACTGAGCGACGGAAGTATTGTGGCGGAGTGCCGTGCGAGTTACGAAATCCAGTGACATTGTTTCCCAGCTCGTGGGCAGCGAAGCAGCGTGTAGCAGGTTATCGTAAGTAACTGTAGTCTGTGTACATAAGGGAAAGGTGCAGGTAGTTTCTGTCAAGGCCACCGAACTCATTAGCACGGATTAACTTCTGCGGTTTGTTGACAAGTGAAAGGGGGCAAGAGCTCTCCATAAGGAAGAGACTTGAGGAAACTGGAGTAAGGCTCTAATTGCTTGTATTTGCTGATGAGTAGTGTATCTTTCTGGCCGCAATAAAGTGAATTATTTCTTTGAAGGAACAATCTGTGTTGTGCTTCAACTCACCGTAATCCAGTTAACAAAAGTGTCACTAGGGGGGTGGCACGTAACAGTATGTTAGCCAGCTAATAATAATATGAGTTTAGTGACCCTTTAAATTGATTTTGGTATGCCAGAATCTTGTTACAGAAGACAGTGAATCTGAAGATGTATCTCACATTACGTACCATCTGTGCCAGGATTTTATTCCAGAACATTGGGTACAGGTAGTGAGCCCCTCAGCTAACTGAACCATGCCCCTACTGGATAATTTGGCAGCAGAAACTTATAAAATCAAATTGTGTAAGTGCTCGAGTAGCCACTTCCAGAACCTTGGCATCATAATAATGGTGCGGTCCACTTGAGAGGAGGCTATCCTATAAGGCATTCTTATGTGTTATGTCATCAGCCCAAGACTGGCTGGATCATCAAAATGCACTGCAACAGGTTATGATGTTAGAAAACCCAAGATAATGCAATAATGAGGCATCCTAGAAAAGATGAGGAATTAAGATAATTTGTCATTGCCTTCTTCACAAGATGGCAATATTATTGAAAACGTATTGGCCACTACTATTTTGAAAGATACCAGCTCTCTCCTACTATACACACTAATGAACTCCCATTTCTTCATACCAGACATAATTTCTTAATTTAATTTACCTCTACCCTAAACTGTAGATTTCCCCAGACCCAGTGAAACCTCAAACATGTTTGAAAAGTGTCCCAGTAAAATTGTAAGTAAATAGTGTAGTTAACCATCTGTCCTTAATTGCATTTAATCAAATTCCATTCTTGAAGTTTGTTAATTGCCCACCCCACAGATTTGGAAGGGCATATCTTTGGTTTCTACTAGGCCTCCTGCACATGTGATAATCACACAATTTTGATTGTGAGAGCTAATTGTAGCTATTGTTTTCAGTTTGACTGTGAATGAATAGGGTTGTTGTTTTGTATGAATTATTATAATTTTCATTAAGAACTAGCTTTGCCCAGGAACAGTTATGAATGCATTACATGATAAGCGCTCCATTTATTTTTCGATATGAATGAACTATATATCCGTTTCTATGTCTCGATATGATGGGTTAAAATAATCGAATTGACCATTAAATATATTATCAAGGAGATGCACGTGCAACGAATTCTCGTCATACGTAATTTAAGAATGGCGAGGTGCATGGAACACAAATCCCCTTTCCGTCCAATCTTAACTTGACTGTATTTTCTGGAACGAAAAGTTCTCAGGCGAAATTAAGAAAAGCCGAGTTGCACTTCCAGGGAATCTCCTAACACAACCACTCTTCTCTGAAGTCGTAACTAAACACGACTTGACAGTTTGCTGCTGGCTGTATCTGGGGTAATAGGTTCGCCCGCTAGCTAGGCTGTAACTGGGGTGATAGGTTCGCCCCTTGCTAGCACGTAAACTGTGACCTCAGTAATTGAATGGAGATTGTTGGAAGAAATGAAAACGTAAAAACACTAATAGTGGGCAATGTATTGAAGATAGAGGTATGCTCTTGCTGACCTTTTTGTAGAACTTTTCATGCTGAACAATTCTTACACTCATTGTACATATATATTGATATTTTTAACAATTTGCCCAGCGTAAGCTTAAAAAGCGCACTGACGCCAGGTTTGTTTTTAACTTTAATTGAAATCGTTACTGGTTGGCTTCCTTTTATCATAAATAAATTATCTTCTACAGAAGCCCTCCTCGAGATATCCTTTACAGAATGGTGGAAACCGCATCAAAATCCATCCAGTGGTTCTCGAGATTAGCCGTGACATCCAAGAATTGGGGACTTAGTCTTATACTAAGTAGAGATTAGGACTATTGATTTATTTTGTTTCCATAATTCACTTAACCTCATAAGTGCTGAGTTTTTTCATTCGCATATAATAAAACTTATAGAAGCCGTAACTTGTAACTTATCAGCAGGGTGTTATTCTGAAATTGTCTTCAAGTTTTGGGTCTTCATCAAATCTAATGCAAAATCAAAATCCTACATTTTTATTAATTTTCACTTTGAGACAAATGAAAATTAATTTTTATGTGCCACACTTCCATTACCACCATACCAAGTAAGCGTTTGAACATCAAATTATTTCCTAAAATCAGGGGTAAACTAATACATGATATTCCTTACTAGTGATTAATAATTGAAGGATTCTTTGATCTGATCTTACAACACGGCGAGAAGAACTTGCTTGTTGTTCCACCATGCTTATTTACAACATGGATGAACTCGATCGTAGATGATGATGATAATTGTTGTTTTAAGGGGCCTAACATCTAGGTTATCGGCCCCGAACTCGATCGTAGAGGGCAGACGTCTACAAAATGCCCCGTTACTTCTGGAAGCATAAGTAGAAATCTCAAATAATACTACATGATGTCCAACAGATAGCATAGCATGCCCGAGATCGACTAAGCACTCGATAGCAAATGGTAAATATGAAAAAATGAAAGTTCTCGTGGCCCGTCTATAGCCGGGCACAGCAACGGGTTAACAGTAGCAAGAGGAAAATATATTCTGGATATAGATTAGACACAAGAGATCTGCTTTGACCCATTAATCCGTGCATCTATCAGCAGTAACATATTTATATCAAGCAGTGAAAAACCATCAACTTTGGGCAGTACGAGAGAAAAAGTTGGTTTTTCCTCTTCACGATATCATTAAATCATTCAGTAATATGTGGACAGAGAGACCTACCTATATGAGACCTACATATATTGCTATGACATAAGTCATTCTCCCACTTGCTTGTCTAAGTGATTATATCACTATGCTCTGCACAACAGATATGAGGGTTCAAGTATATACCGAGATATGTATGTGTCTAGGAGAAATTTTTGTAGTTGATGATGTCACATCTGACGTGCGGACGTTTATGTTTGTATGCTTGCTGTTGTGTCTTGAATTTTACCCATATTACTCAGCTGTAAGGTAAGCCTCCGTGGCTTAGGCGACAGCACGCCGGCCTCTCACCGCTGGGTCCGTGGTTCAAATCCCGGTCACTCCATGTGAGATCTGTGCTGGACAAAACGGAGGCAGACAGGTTTTTCTCCGGGTACTCCGGTTTTCCCTGTCAAAATTTCATTCCAGCAGCACTCTCCACTATCATTTCATTTGTCATTCATTTAATCATTGCCCCAGAGGAGTGCGTCAGGCCTCGGCAGCCGGCACAGTTCATATCCTCGCCGCTAGTTGGGGGCTTCATTCATTCCATTCCTGACCCGGTCGGAGACTGGAAGCAGGCTGTGGATTTTCATTTTCACTCAGCTGTAAGAGATTTAAAACAATGCATCTTTACATGTGGATGCAGTCACGTGTGTCCAGGTGCGAGGGGTTGCTGGTGAGTTACGAATGTTCATAAATTACACTTAGTTGTTCAATTTAATTTAAAAGCTGCACTGCACTTCTCTAGAACAATTGTATGGACGAAAATTACTGCTTGTAGAACAAGCAAGGGGGGTATGGGGCATAAGCCTCAAGGTAGGTTGGTGTTTGTTTGTAAAGCCTCTTTAATATATAGAATTTAACATGTATGCATAGTTTAAACCTTTAGTTAGCATCATCCAGAATGTCGTGAATGCCACCATTTTGTGTAGGTGTAAGGAATCATGATATTACTATTCCCACATTTTGTTTCTTTTATGTTCCATGTTATGTAGCATAAATCTTTTCTCTTTTTAACTATTGTATTGTAAACAATTATTGATTTAATAAAAACATGAATGTTAACATTTTATTGTGAAATATAAGAACTCATCTAGTGCCACGAGTTTGCAAATTTATCCACACTAGCCATTTGTATACCTGAAGTCAGACAGCTCAAAAAAAATTCTGAATATGCCCCAACTTGTAGTCACAGGCCAGTTGGGCAGTATTACTCTCTCTTAGTGGTACTAACACTACAATTAATAAATATTACACACTAGCCAACATGTAAACAATACAGATAACCTCATTTTTTATTGAATAAAGCACAATGCGTACAGAGTTATTCACGAGGATTAGTAATTTTCATTCGTCCTCTCCATTATGTCTGATTGGCCGAGTCTTTGGATACATTCGAACAGGTGATACTGAGCACAACTGTTGGCATTGTGGAAACCTTTCCTGCTGAAGATTCAGCGGTGGAATCCATGTATTGCACCTGTGGTAGATAGGTGGCAGAGTTCGTAACTGGCTGTTATTCCTCCTCTTTCTGCTGCTTTCGTTCCCTGTTCCTCAAGGAACTTCTCACATGCTTAAGTTGTGTGTTAATATCACTCTTCTTTAAATGTTGTTGATCCCACCATTTGATATACTAGTCAGGCCGGAGCATACTTCAATACCTCAAGAGTATTTTTTAAGTATCTGGCTTCGACTCTATTCAAGGATTTGACCTTATTGTAGTTCAGGTGTGGCCACATTACTTTGATGGCGTAGGATGCTACTGGGGCAATATTCAGATTGAACTGTGAAATTTCTGTTTATAGTGATAGGCTTCCGAGTTTTCACTGCGGTGATTGCTCTATCCTCGACATGTCTTGTAAAGGTAAATCCGGTGACCTGTAGAGGAGTTACACCTACGTGTTTGTATGACTTGGCTATATCTAGCGTACGATTTCCACATGTTAAAAACATCCATCGAGGAGATTCATTCTCCTTTGCGAAACTCCATTACCTTTGTCTAGTTTTATGTTCAGTTAGTTTTCGCTCGACCATTCCCATAACTTATTGCATTATTGCCATGTATTTTCTTACGATCACCATGTTAACTGCGTATATTAGAACTATTACCTCTTCTAGTGTGACCTTTTGTAATATGTTGTTCGTAAACATGTTAAAACAGCATCAGGCTTAGGGGGTCGCCTTGTAGAACCCCGTTTGTACTATGTTCGTTGATTCAAGATGATCATGGCTTATGATTATTACGTTGCTTTCCAGGATGTTTGTTACGAGTTTTATGAAGTGGCCTTCTAGGCCTAGCACTGTTCTGAGTTTCCGGATGAGAATATTTCTGTTCACTCCATCGAAGACTTTTCGATAGTCCACAAAGATCCCGCAAGCGCTGCATCTGGGTTATCTTAGTGCTTCTATGTAATCTACAGCTTTCTGTATTGCATGGGTCTTCGATCTTCCGAGTATGAATCCATGTAGTTCTTCTGGTGCGACTTCCATTATTCGCCCGAAGATTCTTTACCATATTATATTGAACAACTTGAATGCTGCACTTTCTAGCGCAATGCCCCTATAAGAGTCAAGTGTATTCTGTGGTCCTCTGTCTTTTTATATCATTGCGGTTATTGATTTTCTCCAGGTGTTCAGAATATTTTGGAGTATGGAAGTGTGACCTTGAGAGTTTGTTTGAAATATTGTCCGGTCCCGCTACTTTTCCAGGGTTGCTTCTCTGCATCACAGAGCAGACTTCTACTATGGTTGGCAGCATTTACAGTGAGATGGGTGTACATTATCCTCATCCCTTTCCAAAAATACACCACCAGTCAGTTGTCGTTCCGTTAGTATCTTGAACCTTAGCGCCATTGTGGAAAGTGAATAATATTGTGTTAAGTTGTATTGTAGTTTTAAGTTACACTTAATTTGGGAACTGTGATTTTTTATTATAATTTCTTTTAGTGTATGGCTTTTAGTAACAGGAGTGTCCGGAGGACATGTTCGGCTCGCCCAAGTTTGTAGCTACTACTATGCAGACACCCAGGGTGTGAGCTACAAGTACCGTCGCGTGTGGAGTGTTGACTGTGGAGGTAAGTGTGAATGTTAAGACGAGGAATTGGAAGGTAGCGGCAGTGGCCTATAGTTAGGGACCAACCCCAGCATTGGCTGGAAGGAAGATGGGAAACCACAAAAGACCACCTTCAAGGTTGCCGGTGGGGGGATTCGAACCTCCCTGCTTCCCGGATGTGAGCGACTACCTGCAGCTACGCCGAACGACCACGACTAACTCACCCGGTTGTAATTTATTAATTTCTCATGGTGGAAAATTAGGTCGATGGTGCTGGTTCTGTTGTGTGCGATGTTGTGGGGCTTTCTTTCATGCTCACTAGTTGGAAACCCTCTTCTTCCTCAGTCTCAGTTAGGGCACTTCCTTTCCTGTTCGGGATGTCCAGGCGGCAGTCGAAGTCGCCTTGCCTTATGGTTGACTTTACCAGGTCAGTTTGTTCTAGGACTCTAGCGATGAATGAAAATCCACAGCCTGCTTCCAGTCTCCGACCGGGTCAGGAATGGAATGAATGAAGCCCCCATCTAGCGGCGAGGATATGAACTGTGCCGGCTGCCGAGGCCTGACGCACTCCTCTGGGGCAATGATTAAATGAATGACAGATGAAATGAAATGATAGTGGAGAGTGTTGCTGTAAAACCGGAGTGAATGAAAATCCACAGCCTGCTTCCAGTCTCCGACCGGGTCAGGAATGGAATGAATGAAGCCCCCATCTAGCGGCGAGGATATGAATTGTGCCGGCTGCCGAGGCCTGACGCACTCCTCTGGGGCAATGATTAAATGAATGACAGATGAAATGAAATGATAGTGGAGAGTGTTGCTGGAATGAAAATTGACAGGGAAAACCGGAGTACCCGGAGAAAAACCTGTCTGCCTCCGTTCTGTCCAGCACAGATCTCACATGGAGTGACCGGGATTTGAACCACGGACCCAGCGGTGAGAGGCCGGCGTGCTGCCGCCTAAGCCACGGAGGCTTTTGTAAAACCGGAGTACCCGGAGAAAATCCTGTCTGCCTCCGTTTTGTCCAGCACAGATCTCACATGGAGTGACCGGGATTTGAACCACGGACCCAGCGGTGAGAGGCCGGCGTGCTGCCGCCTAAGCCACGGAGGCTTCACTCTAGCGATACATTACACAATATCCTCAACTGATGTCCGAGGGTGGAGATAGCCTATAGGGCTACTCCTATCATTGTGATATCTTGAGGTGTATCACTACCCAAAGCATTCGTCTCTTTAAACATATAAATTATATCTTCGCATTGAATATGTTTTTGAATAATACGTACACATCCAAACATGTGTGCACAATTAATATTTTTTACCACAGTACCAAACAGATTTCAAAACTACAATGCCTATGAACTCAGGTGAATTATGACTCCCACTCTCAACTGTTGTAAAATGTGGAAACACACAATATATTTTGTGAGTATTGATAGACGGAAAATTTCACTACATTTGCGTATATAACACACAATATTGAATCTATGCCATGGACTGCAGACATCTACCACACAATAACCACAGTCGTAAACCGATGCGGTGTTATCATCAAATACAATAATAATCTTTACTGAGAATTTTTCACAATGCTAATGTTTTTTATAATAATTGAAATAAAATTCTACTTATTCTACAGAATGAGACACAGCATTTAATTTTGTTTCATCATTCTATTTGTAACACATGTAGAATGTACGATGAGACAAGTGATCTGCTTTTGACCCACTAATCTATATCTCTATCAGCACTAGCCTATTTACATCAAGCCATGAAAACCCATCTAACTTTGGGCAGTACAAGGGAACATCTCTTCGCGATGTCATTAAATCATTCCGAAATAAGCAAACAGAGCAGTCTATAAGAGAGCTACATGCCAAAAGTTAGTTATTTTAGTTCTTTCGAAATCAATATGCAAGTCTCAGCTTAAAAGTCAGCAATTCTACTAGGTTGCCTTCCAATAATAAAAATACCAAGGGATTTATGGTAATTCGAGAGATTGCATACGATGTATCTTTTTCTTCAATAAACCGAGGCCGGTATTAACGGCAGTATTCAAGGTGCCGGGACATTCTCATCAGACCGGGGCTATTAGCTTATGCGTGGCGAGAATTGAAACCAGGTCTTTAATAGTTGAAGATTATCCTGAATACAGCAACATACACCACATTAGGGAGACTACACTTGGCCACATACAGTCACATTTGTAGGACGAACACAGAAACTTAGGCATGCGAGGGGGGAAATAACCAGGTATATAAGAGACCCTGGCCCACAGGAACCTCCCCCAGTTGAGTGTAGATAGTGACGAAGACACCTGCACTCACCAGGATACGCAAGACTCAATCAGATAAGGAGCCTGCACAATACAAACTGAATTGACCATTTAACTACAATCACATATTCACTCTATACAAGCAAGTTTGGAGGTCAATCACCACTTTCAGTATTTTAACAAAACATCACTTAGATTATAAGTAATAAATATTGATGAATTGAATCTCAACTAATACCGCAACTAAAGAAGTGTACATATCAAGAGTTTAGTGCTTTTCAGTCGGTCAACACTAATGTACCCAAAAGAGCTGGGTTATGCCCTAATCCTAGTGTATTTATTAATCTCATGTAATTTATTTCAGGATTAGGGCATAACCCAGCTCTTTTGGGTACATTCGTGTTGACCGACTGAAAAGCACTAAACTCTTGTTTACTAAGGAAACACTGAAAAATGGCTTCAAACCCCACAAGTGTACATATTGTAAATATTTTTACCCAAACCTTCAGACATAAAAATTGTGTAGCCTAAGTGTAATGGATCTGATGACGATCAAAACTGGTCATCCAAGAGTATTTATTAATCTCATGTAAATTTTTCTCAGGATTAGGGAATAACCCACCTCATTTGGGTACAATCGTGTTGACCGACTGAAAACCATCAAACTTTAGTTTACTAAGGCAACACTGAAAATGGCTTCAAACACCATAATAAGAGATTGTATAATAAAACCATGCTTATAAGAAAATGAGAATCCCACTTGCTTGTCTCAGTGATGATATCACTGCGCAGAGAAGCAAAACAACTGCGCTCTGCACAACAGATATGAGGGTTCAATTATATACCAAGATTTGTACGTGTCTAGGAGAATTTTTGTGTAGTCGATGACGTTACGCCTGACTTTGATATCGTATGTTTGATGTTGTTTATTGAAATGCCACCATATTACTCAGGTGTATGAAGTTTCAAAGAGTGAGTCGTTACATGCGGATGCAGACACATGTGTACAAGTGCACGGTTTGGTGGCGAGTTACGAATTTTTATAAAGACCAGGAGCAACTTCCTATACCTGACATTCCACTAGACGAGCTAAATGCATATTTCACGGAAGCAGACACTCAATCCAATCCAGATAACGCTGCCAGTGGTGACCACGGTCCATAATTTGTATTCCATTAGATCCCAGGCAAGCGGGATTGATGATGTACCTATAAAGTTTATACATTACATTATTGGTGCTGTTCTCCCCATTCTCAAACACATTTTTAATTACTGTTTAAACAACGGCACATTGCCTTCGATCTGGAAATACGCCAACGTGAACCCTCTTCCAAAGATACCATGCCCACTGCTACCGTCCGACTACTGCCCTGTACCTATTCTCCCTGCTGTCTCCAAAGTGCTGGAACGGTTAGTACAAACTCAAATGCTGGAATATTTGACCCACTCCAGTCTGGTTTCAAGAAGGGCCACAGCACAGCTACTGCCTTACCTACGGTGATTGATGACATCGGACAAGCAATGGACCAAAGACAAGTAACAATACTCACACTCCTCGATTTCAGCAGAGCAGGAGACCCTATTGTAGAAACTAAAATCCCTTCTTGGCACCGAAGCCATAAAAATTTTCTCTGCTTACCTAACGGGTCGAAATCAGCTTTTGACTGTACATGACACCTCACAGTGGCGTAAGAAAAGGCAGGAAACCCCCCAAGCTTCAGTCCTTGAACCCCTACTTTTCGTGCATTATATCAACGATATCTCCTCCACAAATAACTATAATAAATATAATCTTTATGCAGATGATCTCTAAATACACTATATAACCAAAAAACAGACGCACCGAGAAGGCGTTGTCCGATTGTAAGGAAATTACGTATGCAAAGACATTCGGACCGAACATGCAACTGATTAAAGCCTCGTGTCCAATGAATGAATAATGGAAGCTCCTGCGCATCCCAACTGCGCATGCATCAAGTGAATATAAGGCTCGATTCTGAAGCGTATGCTCAAAGTAGCTGTTGCATTTGAATGTGATATCTTAACGTCGGCTGTAAGAATGCCAAGCCGAAGGATTCGTGCTCATTACGAGCAGATGTCAGAGTTTGAAAGAGGTTGTGTGATCGGATTGAAAGAAGCGGGTTGGTCGAATCCAGACATCGCTGGACATTTGGGTCAAGTGATGCGGCGATGAGACGATGCTGGCAAGCGTGGGTCATCTACGGCAGGCATCGGCGTCAGGACGGCAATGGTCGACCCATGGCCACAACAGCACGGGCAGACAGAGCGATTGTCAGAACAGCCGTCACAGCACCGGAGTTGTCGTTATCAACGATCCAGCGTGTGACCCGCACACATGTGTCCACCATGACCATCAACAGACGGCTGAGCGACAGGAATTTGCGCTCGCACCGCCCGTTACGCTGCTTATCACTCACGCCCGTTCTCCGCCAAGTCAGTTTACAGTGGTGCCGCGCTCGAGCAACATGGAACTGTGCTGACTGGGGACATATAGTCTTTAGTGATGAGTCCCATTTCCAACGGTGCCCTGACGACAACTGCAGACATGTTTGGAAACGTCCAGGCCAACATGGAGATCCTGCCTTGATTATCGCACGCCACACAGCCCCACGACAGGGGGTGATGGTCTGGGGTGGCATCTCCTTTGATAGCCGGACCCCTCTGGTAGTCATTCCTGGCACACTGACAGCACGGCGGTATGTTGATGTCATTCTACAGCCGGTTGTGTTACCGTTCCTTCAGCGACATCCAGACCTTACTTTCCGAGAGGATAATGCCCAGCCGCACATGGCACGTGTTGCTATGGACTGTCTTCAAGCTTGCCCTATCCTTCCTTGGCCAGCTCGGTAGCCTGATCTCTCTCCCATAGAGCACATTTGGGACGTCATGGGAAGGCGATTGCGAACATCCAGAAATGCCATCGATTTAGCCCAACAGTTGGAGACCATTTGGCAAAAAATTCTGCAGGACACAATCCAGGAACTTTATCAGTCTATGCCATGTCGAGTGACAGCTTGCATCCAGGCCAGGGGTGGACCAACACCTTATTGATGTCCTAACTTTGTAACGCTCTAACTCTGCAATAAATCATTCGATTGTCTGCAATTTTCATCGTTTGTTTTTCTATGTCAGTTCCTCACATCCACCGATTTTTATAGGCATCGGACAATCCCTTCCTGGTGCGTCTTTTTTTGTTATATCGTGTATATTGCCACACTAGTTTCGACGATATATCAAAAGCAATAAGGAATATAAACAATGATCTCCAGCAACTTAGTGTATACGCCGGTGACAACTCTCCCCTCCTCAATTCTAAGAAAGCCCAAACTATCACTAGCGGCTATCATAAGTTACTAAACTCATTAAAAAACAACTAAGTTGTGCCTCCAGTAACACTGAATTCAATCACCATTCCCTTTAGTAAAGAAGTAAGGAACCTTGGGTTAACCTTCACTGAAACTCTCGACTGGTCACCATATATAAGAAATACACGTAAAATGATGTACGCTTCCCTTCACCCACTCGTGCGCCATAAGAACATTTTACCACTCAACATTAAGATTAAACTCGTCCAGACACTAATACCACCAATTCTAGACTACTGTGACATCGTTCTCGTTGACATGGACAAACAATGATACTCCAACAAGCATTGAACTCGTGTCTTCGGTTTGCTTTCAATCTAAGATACGATGCTCACATAACCCCAAGCTACCGTACTCTTTCTGGCTTAAACCTGATGAACACCGTAATTTCACTTGCTGATATCCATCTATAGATTTCTGTATGAAAACAAAATCAAAATTTAGTTACTTGTCCTCATATCATAACCAAAGCACTCGATCTGGCTCTTCCCTCGCCATTCCCATCAACCACTCATCTATGTTCAACCTCTCTTTTACTGTAGCTCGGTCTCGACTATGGAATTCAACTCCTGCCGATATCAGAAATTCTATAACCATAAAGAAATTTAAGGCCGCATGCCAAGGTTACAGGTTGAATACTGCTGATTGCCCCATGTGAATGGTGATGGATGATAGGACGTATGACTGAGCTAGGATTGCTGCAAGCCCGGCGAAGAACTGGTGGCAGGAGACGATTACATCATCTGCCTGAAGGAAAAGATGAACCAGATCCAAAACCTCGTCCGAAGGAACCTCGGAAATGCTAGCGACCGGATGAAGCACGCCTATGATGCACGGGCACGAGGAGGTTACTTTAATGTGAAGGATCAGGTATGGCTGTTCAACCCACAACGGCGATGCGGTCTCTCACCCAAGCTGCAGCAATCCTGGGATGGACCGTACGAGGTGAGAAAGAGGACCAATGACGTCATCTACTGGATATGAAGACTTCCACACGGGAAGCCTAAGGTGGTCCATTTCAACAGACTAGCACCTTATGAGGGAGCTAACCCGACTGTTGACAACGGTTTCGTAATGACCTTGGACTGTTCCGGGACAGAACAGGCTTAAGGAGGGGGCAGTGCTACATGTCTATACAGGCATTAAGCGGCGCTTTATGCGGTGGGGTAAGGAAACTGTTTATTAAATCACCAAAGACGAGATTGTCAAGGCAGTGGAAGAAGAAGGGAAGAGACGGGTTGAGTCGGCCGTGGTGGTTTGTGATTGTAGAGATTCTGTGAAGACAGGAATGTAGCGATTGTATTACAAGTTGTGGCGAATAAATATTAGAATTAGGAAGAGAGAAAATTAATTTATAATTTTACCCACGGAACGTGACAATATATAAACACATAGAATTGAACCGACGGACCAAATACCCCCTTAAGGAAGGAATAATGTTAATGAAAGTTAGTATGGATCCCACTACATTCATACTAAGTTAATATAGTTAAGTTTATGACATTTTATCAATATATAGTTGAAGCTTAGAATGAGATGAAATGCTCTTCAAAACTACTCCAGTTAAAGAAACAAGATATAGAATATGGCATTGAACATAAACATCTACGTCAGTAAAATTGATATAGGAAATTAAAAGTTTAATGCATTAGTCAGTCAGTTTACTTAACTGTAGTCTATGTCCTTATGGTTAATGATTGAATGCCCAAATTTTTGGGTTAATTTTATGCTCTAACTACTTATAATGTAAATTTCTCCTCAATTTCAAGTAACAATTTATCCTTTGTTAATGGTAATAATCCGGCTTAAAGTTTCTTTTTTCATATTCCATAAAATTTCTAGAAGAGACACTCTTCATTAACCTGAAGAGGCACCCAACCAGAAGAAGTTGACTCGCGCTGTGGATGTGCAAATATACACTACTGTTTGTAGAAAGTGAAACACCAAGAACAAGAGATGTGACCACATTGGACTTTATACCACAGATTAGGGACATGACAATACATTACCGATTAGAAGGACAGCCCGGTACATGCATGTTGAGTCTATCTTCAGTACGGTGTTGCGCCACCACGTGCTGCACTCAGAGCCGCTAGACGTCCTGGCATGGAATCATACAGACGCTTGAATACTCTGATGGGGAATACCGTCCCATGCGTCCACAAAGCATCAACAGTGGAGGCAGGTGGACTTGAACGAACAAGTTTCCAACCGACCATATCCCTGACATGTTCGATGGGCGACATGTCAGGCGAACGGGCAGGCCAGGGAAGCAGAGGTATCCGTCTTTCTGCGAAGAAGGCTTGCACATTCCTCGCCACATGCAGGCGGGCATTGTCCTGCTGAAATATGGCCTGTGGAACGGCCAGCAAGAGGGGCAGTGCCGCGGGCTGTAAAACTTCCCTGATGTAGCGGTCACTGTTCAGATTGCCCGCAAGACATACAAGGCGCGATCGCCTGTTATAGGCAATCGCGCCCCCAACCATTACACTTGTTGTTTGTCCGCTATGCCGCTCAACAATACAGTTTGCCTGATTGCGTTCTCCACGGCGGCGTCGAACGCGTATGCGGCAATCATTGTAGGACAGGTTGAAGCGGGACTCGTCCGAAAACACTACATTTCGCCACTCATCCTGGCAGTGTCTGCGTGCACGTGCCCATTGTATTCGGAGGCGTCGGTGGTTCCCAGTCAATTGAAGTCGACACAGTAGCATGCGTGCTACCAGTCCAGCCCTCAAAAGACGGCGCAGCACCGTCGACGCTGACATGTCCACCCCCGTTGCAGTGCTCCAACGTCAAGCCAACACCGAGGACAATGCTGTTCTGTCCTATACGGCCATGCGGAGGAGATGGTGGTCGTCTCATGCTGTGTACACATTGCATCGTCTTGTACCTGTCGTCGCTGTGTGCGGCCCTCCTCTCTCCACTGGATCCACATACGCCTTACTGTTGACGCAGCGTGCCCTGTACAAGCCGCTATGTCCCGGAACGACAGATCCGCCTCCCGGAGCCCAAGCATTCTGCCCCGTTCAACCGCACTCACGTGCTGAAAGTCTACCCTGTGATGACGGCGAGGCATCGTTGCACTTGCTCACACGTTTCCACTTGGTATGACGGCCCCACACCGACAGAGATGTGCGGAATACTGACCTGTCCGGTCCCACGGCAGAGGGCACTGGTGTGCCAATGTGCACGCCATCTCTCTGCGATTTCAATCCCTTAGTACGGTACTGCAGGCCTACATGAGCCCTGTTCTGAGAGTGTCTCCGACCATTTCTTCTGGGTGTTTCACTTTCTACAAACAGTACTGTAGATGTATTTAAGACACAAAGAAACATAATACTCATTCAAGTTGTGCAACAAATGTTTTTTTTTTTCACTTAAAGGGCCTGTTTGAAAACCAGTAGCCGAAAGGTAAAAAATATAGGTAGGCTATTAAGATAAACAAGACTCGTGAAGTACCCGGAATGTAAAATTGAATCGAGTTGAGAGATATGATAAATCTCTTTGTTTACTTGTCACTATTGAAATGTTCACTCACTTCCAGTTATTTACAGAAATATTATGTTAATGTTCTATGCTCACACTACACTGCCAACAAAAAAAAAAAAACCTAACACGGATATTTTCAAAGAATGAACACAAAATTATTTTTACTTGCATTATTTTGAAACTTAAATGCAATTGATAAACAGCAACTTTATTTTAAGGGAAAGATAATTTTTCACTTAAAACCTTACTTTCAGATGAGTATAAATGAAGTTCTCCGATTTTTGGCAAATTTTCATGAACAGACGTCCCTACTTTATTTCCAATATTTTGTGCTTAAACCAAAATCACTGCCAAAAGGAATGCCACAACACACCCTTGCACATTCAGTCTTCATTCACCTTTACTGCAACCAAACTTCTTGAAGCTCTAAGAAGTACTGAATAACAAGTCATTAGATGAGAACCCAACAGTACCACAACAAAACACCATCCTCCCATCCCAACGATATCGGAAGTTGTAAAGGTAATGCAGATACCACCATAAAATTCCAAATCCAAACCCTTTATAAACCGTACATTTTAATAGTCTCGTTCCCAATATACAAAACATGATCCATTAATGAATAAATAAATACAGACGTGGGCAAATTATTACACTCATCATGACATTTGTTATAAAATCATAATAAGAAACGTAATTATGAACCACCTTTCGACAGCTTAAATTTTCCTAAGTGTTATGGTTTATTTGGCCGGCAGTGTATTTCATGCAGTAAATTTGTAAATACCGTACAGGATATTTTTTTACAAACAATCTGGGACGTTTGATCGAGAATTAGGCATAATCATGGGTCAGTCGATTAATGAATGAATTAATAAATAACTAAGTAAGCGGTGGCCAAATTATTATACCCATCATGACATTTCTTACATATTTTACATCAACTTACTTATGATTATTATACACTGCAGTGGAACATTAAGACTTTTAAAACCTGGTATGCATCCCCTTGTTCTTTATCAATCCTTCCAGCCTTTCAGGCAAGCTTTCCACAAGATTTATACATGATTTACGAACACCTGTGTCATTACACCACATTCCGACAAGTTCGCGCTTCAGTTGATTTTGTAATGTTTTTCTGCTTCACCTTCTTTTTTCTTTCAGAATTGCCCATAGGTTTTCTATTGGGTTCATATCTGGAAAATTACCAGGACATGGAGCACACTGACTTCATTATCTAGGAGAAACTTGGACAGTTTTTCTGCAATTCATACCAGTTAAGCTACTAATTTATGTGGGAGAGGTTTAGCCTCCTTAATGTTAGATAATTTGCCCAAATCTGGTGTAGAAACTCAACATTTAAGGGGGACAAGGCTATGATGGAGCTGCTCCCATGTAAGGAAGACTTAAAGGGACACAAGCTGTACTCGGAGAGAAACACCCCACTGCGCTGTTTGTTCACTGCTCAGCTCACTCTACCAGTTTGGCTGAATCTACACTACTGTTTGAGGAAAGTGAAAAACCCAGAAGAAATAGACGGAGGCACTCCCAGAACAGGGGTCGTGTAGGCCTGCGGTACCATACTTAAGTGATTGAAATCGCAGAGAGATGGCGTGCACATTGGCCCACCAGTGCCCTCTGACGTGAGACCGGACAGGCCAGTATTCCGCGTAGCTCTGTCGGTGTGGGGTTGTCATACCAAGTGGAAACGTGTAAGCAAGTGCAACGATGCCTCGCCGACATCAAAGGGTGACTATCAGCATGCGAGTGCAGTTGAACGGGGCAGAATACTTGGGCTCCGGAAGGTGGGTCTGTAGTTCCGGGACATTGCGGCTCGTACAGGGCATGTTGCGTCAACAGTAAGGCGTATGTAGATCCAGTGGAGAGAAAAGGGCTGCACACAGTGACGACAGGGTACAGGATGACGCAATGTGACCACAGGGCGAGACGACTGCCATCTTCTCTGCATGGCCGTATCGGACAGAACAGCATCGTCCTCAGTGTTGGCTCGACGTTGGAGCACTGCAACGGGGGTGGACATGTCTGCGACGCCGTCTTTTGAGGGCTGGACTGGTAGCAAGAATGCCACTGCGATGGCTTCCATAGAATGGGAACCACGGACGCCTCCGACTACAATGGGCACATGCACGACGACACTGGAAGGCTGAGTGGCGAAATGTAGTGTTTTTGGATGATTCCCGCTTCAACCTGTCCTACAGTGATGGCCGCATACGCGTTCGACACAGCCGTGGAGAACATAATCAGGCAGACAGTATTGTTGAGTGGCACATCGGACAAACACCAGGTGTAATGGTTTGGGGGCGCAATTGCCTACAACAGGCGATCACGCCTCGTACATCTTGCGGGCAATCTGAACAGTGACCACTACATCAGGGAAGTTTTACAGCCCGCGGCACTGCCCCTCTTGCAGGCCGTTCCACAGGTCATATTTCAGCAGGACAATCCCCCCCGCATGTGGCGAGGAATGTGCAAGCCTTCTTCACAGAACGACGGATATCTCTGCTTCCCTGGCCTGCCCGTTTGCCTGACATGTCGCCCATCGAACATGTCTGGGGATATGGTCGGTCAGCAACTTGTTCATTCAGTTCCACCTGCCGCCACTGTTGATGCTTTGTGGACACGCCTACAAACCGCGTGGGACGGTATTCCCCAGCAGCATATTCAAGCGCTGTATGATCCCATTCCACGTCGGCTAGCGGCTCGGAGTGCAGCACGTGGTGGCGCGACGCCGTACTGCAGATCGACCGTCAACGTGCATGTACCGGACTGTCCTTCTGATCAGTACTGTATTGTCATGTCCCTAATATGTGGTATAAAGTGCAATGTGGTCACATCTCTTGTTCTTGGTGTTTCATTTTCTAGAAACAGTAGTGTACATCTTGTGAAATACAGGCTGTTGGGAACTGCTTAGGAATTATAGGGTCAGCTCATAAACTTTTCGTCTATCCGAAAAGAAAAGCAGGGTATCGGGAGTGTGTTGTAAGATGTGATGCTTCTCCTAGTTCAAAAACTTTAAAAAGACTTTGTGCCACTTGATGGATTGCGAGATTTGATGCAGTCACTGATAGAAGCACTGACAACAGTATCAGGAGGGCCAAAAGACTCAGCAGGTACACCAAGCAAAGCTCTCTGTGTGTCAAATTCTGTGTGAATTTATTATTTCCATCTTGGTGACAGCTAAAGTATTTGGTCTCGGCACAATATTGAGTAAAACTTTCCAGAACCCGACTCTCTGCTTAAGGGAGGCAATGACCCTAGCAGATTACACAAGAGAATAATTTTAAATTCTGCGAGCTGATGCTAATAACACCTTCAGAACCCCTTTTTAAGAAGCAAAAGATATTTGTCAAAACGAAGATATCACAGTCTCAGTTTCACAATTAGCAGGGATCCAAAAACTGACATAACTATATGACCCACAGCCATGAAGAATATTTGGTAGCGCTGAATGAACATAGAACGCACAATAAAATTCTCTAAAATACATGAATTAGCCAAAGCACCTTATGAAACTATGAGAAATAAATGAGGGAGCGATGTTTTAATAGATATTTCCTCCTCCGCTGTCTGTGACCCACCCAACCATCCCAAATAGGATCACGACTTATAACGCCAAAATTATACAGCTGTGGCCGCCATTAGTCCAAATCATTCATCATCGGTTGCGGTCGTGAGTATTCGGGTCTCTTCGTTAGCCCCACTGGTCTGTCATCAAAACAATACTACCAACCTCGCCCTTACGGTACTAGGCCTATGTAACAAGAAGCACCCAGTTCAGTCTCTAGTGCGCATCATTCGCGCGCAGCACTCAGTTCACCGCTCTAATTAGGCTAGTGTGTGCAATATTTCACTCCTCTGTAATGATTTTTTTCCACGACTGAAATTAGTGGTTTTTTTAAATTTATCTGCTCTGTATTTACTATGCAGTATATCGCAATGCTGTAATAATTTTTTTTGCACAACTGTGGTTTTGATAAAGGTTACAGTCTAACACGCCTAACCATGGCCTGCTAGCTAGGCCGCACCTACCCCCGACATTCTAACCTTCGTTTTGTCCAATCCGATGTATTTTGACAATGGTTACAGCCTAACACGTCCCGATGAATATTTGTTTTGATTCAACAGTGATTTTGTATCTCACATGTTGGCAAAAATGTGTGCACCTTGGTGCGTGCCACTAGAGTGCACCTTGTTGACAGTTGAACTATATGCAAGCGCTGTCGAAACATGGCAGCCGCTTTTAAAATAGCAAGAAATAAAAACACATATTTACGAACTTTAGCACATATATGAGGTTCAGTAGCAACCAGGGTATGCAACTTTAAAACGTAATATCACCCAGAAGATGAAACAAGGACACAATCAAGGTATGTAAAAGTCACATTCATGTCTGCTGCAAGTGTATAATCCGCGTTCTACTTATATTCATAATTAATGAATATTTCAGAGTGGCAGACTATATTCCATTTTTGGACTGTTTTATAACTCGATTAAGGCCAAAGGGTTTAGAACATAGGAAGGTGATTTCTGTCAGTGATGCACTTGTTGAGGGTGAAGAATTTGAGGAGTTTAAAATGTTGGTCAATTTTTATGTGAGAGATATGGAAGGCAGTGTTGAGGATGTTATTGCTGAAATTCAGGTATGGAGAAGGAAATGCATCAGACAAGGTGTAAGGCCCCCAAGTGCCATGAATGGTCTTACTGTGTGCAACAAACATTTCTACCCAAATATTCACAATCTTCTGCAGATACTAGCAACGCTTTCAGTATCAACCGCAACAGCAGAGAGGTCATTCTCCACTCTCAAAAGGATTAAGATGTATTTAAAGAATTCAACAGGGCAGGTAAATAAACTAAACAGTCTTCATATTTCATATACTGGAAATAATCATTATTATTTAACGTTACGAAAATAAAATTAAATCTTTGATAGTAGGCCTACTATAGGCCTCTCTATTTCACTGGTAAGTCATTCGTGGTATCTTTACAGACAAGACTGAACAGATTAGCCCTTGTGTCAATTCATCATTCGGAACCTGTGACGCCAATGGAGGATTTGAATAACCTTACCAGAAAAAAGAAGAAGTTTAAAATTCTAACCGCACAATATTTTGATGGTGAAAGGACCGATCCCCCCCAGTCACAAATATTATCTATGGCCCTGAAGCATAACACCCCACAAATGATAAATGTTAACCCAGTTGACAATAAAAACTGCAAAATTGAAGAATTATTGAAAACAAAATACAGGAATGCCAGTCTCACTCTCATGACAACTGAATTGACATTGTGGAAGCTAAATTTGTTGCCAATTCTTGGAAGATACAAGACATTATGAAACCAACAATCATACAATTCTTTCTCTAAAATAGGCGCCAAATGCATAGATAACGCAATTAAATGTATAAAAACATCTTGACTATAATAATTTGGCCACCTGTACAAATTTAAGCTCGAAATCTTCAGGTCCATGCTCAAAACAAAACGTATCCCGGAATAGAGAATGAAATAATAAGAGTGCCAACCATGGTTTGTTATTTATTTTAGAAGTTAATGACATCTTTGTTATCAACTCCACAAGCTTGATCCGAAGGCATGCAAAATATCTCAAGAAAACGTACCTGGAAATAATTTCGAACGATCATATGCTCTGAAGAAAATCCTTATGTTCATATATCATAACACAAACATGCGATTTCACACACGTTGTTATTACAATTCACTCCCCACGTACATAGAAGACCATGAATCATGTAAGATCAACTCCTCCTTTTCACGTTATATCACTTAATTCTGAAGTTTACAACACACGTGAGTTTTGTAAACACCTCTCCATAATCGGTTCACTGCACATGCGCACTAGCATGTTTAGCCAAGTGTTCCATTAGCCACATTTAAACGATTTCAGAAAGAACAACACTGCAATATTATTAGCCTACAATGTAATAAATATCTTACCTCACTTTCTGCAACGAACGAATTAGCCACCTTCACTTAGAAGTCCCATCTGCTAGGTCACGTAAACAGACTTCATATACATCGACACCTAGCATCCACGCACGTCTATCCATATCAGTCACTACTACGACACTTGCTTTACAGAGAGCGCGCGGAGCGCTGTAAAGCTGCAAACCAGCAGTACTACCAACGAGTTAGGAATTAATTTGAACAATAACCGAGTAGAGGTGTTATCTACTTTTTCACATGGAGTTGTATGCTACGTAACTAGAAAGACGACAGAGAGGCCAAGTGCAAGCCGTGGGCGACCTGCGCGCCGGGATGAGAGATGGAAAGGATGAATATGAATGAAAATGGGGAAGGATGTGGAAGGAAGCGGCCGTGGCCTGTTGGAAGGTAGCGTCCCAATATTTGCCTGGTGTTGAAAATGGGCAAACCACGGAAAACTATTTCAAGGACAGGCGACGGTGGGGCTCGAACCCACGCGTCCACCGAGTCAGCAGAGAGCTTGGCCCCATGACCTAACACTGCTGCGCTTTAGCGAGCGTGGCCACCACTGTCAGTAATATAAGAATCATCATCATACATATAAAACGCTAAGGTGCATTTTTACGAAACTCAAGCTCTTAAACAAGAGGGATTTAGATGGTGCGGTTTGTACCAAAATCTTCCAATTCGTCTCAATAGTACAGGAAAAATCATGCATTTCGTGAAACGTCAACGGAAATATAGTTATTTGTTTATAAAGTGCGTTTACACAAATAAACAAGACGATAGCCCCTGTCAAAACTGTGTTGCATCCAACCCACATAACAGTAAAGTCGTGTGGGTGGTATATACACATGGGGCGCTCACAAGTAACCTATTATAATGCTATTGGTTTTACGTCCCTTTGAACTACTGAGGCTTTTAGAGACGCCGGGGTGCCAGAATATTACCCCGAAGGGAATCTATGGCTCCCTCATATTTGCGCACTGCGCCAGGAGTCGACCCTGCAACCTTGGCCACAGCAGGCGAGAACGTAACCGCACCACCCAGCCAGTCTCACATGTTACCGATGGTAACAAATGAACATTCATTTTATTTTTATTTAGTCGATTTATCCTCTAGGTTGGTGGTTCCCATGGACAAGGGCGAAGGAACTCACCACTACCGGCTCTACGGGCAGTGGCCTGGAGCTTGGAACATCTGATCTGGCTGGATACAACAGGGGAGGTGTGATCAGCACTTCGCTCAGGCGGCCTCACCTGCAAAGCGAACAGGGGCCTCATGAGGGATGGGAAGGGAGGGGGAGATTGGGATGGAGAGGCTAGGAAGAGGGAAGAAGGCAGCCGTGGCCTTACAGTAGGCACCATCCCGGCATTTTCCCGAAAACGAAGTGGGAAACCACGGAAAACCACTTCGAGGATGGCTGAGGTGGGAATCGAACCCCCTCTACTCATTTGGACCACCCGAGGTTGAGTAGACCCGTTCCAGTCCTCATACCACTTTTCAAATTTCGTGGCAGAGCCGGAAATCGAACCCAGGACCTCCGCGGCGGCAGCTAACCATGCTGACCGCTACGCTACGGAAGTGACATGAACATTCATAAGATAGATAATTACCCGCAGCAGAGACGAATTGCACTCTGATTTCATAAATATCGACAATTTGTCTAAAAATTGGGTACCAGAACTGTGTCGCGGCAAGCCCGCATACCAATAAAGCCGGACGGATTGTTTATATACGTGCGAGAGTTCTCGCCTGCTTCCGCTAGTATATACGTTCTTTATTCTTCTCCTATCTTGCCACGGTGGGTGAGTGGTTAAAGTGTCGGTCTACTAACCCCAAACTTGCAGGTTCGCTCCTGACCGTGGTAAGTGATGTTTGAAAGGCGGCAAAAATCACAGACACGCATGTCATACGATATTGGCATGTCAAAGAACCCATTTGAATTCAGTAGGCCGTGTTATTAATGGCAAAATTAATCTCGGGAGTTTCCGCCGACAAAAAGTTCCTCATTTCTCTACTCGAAAGCGCTATAGTGTTCAAGGAGCTTAGACTTTCATAGAGCTTCAAAGAACAACGAAATTCGACATGCAAGCTACCCTCTGGGTGTCATATAACAAAGTTTGCACCCGGCACCCGAGGCCATACGATATTATTATTATTCTCCTTTTTTGAATGGCCATTTCCTTTCGGTCTGAGGCAGAGTGTGAGCGCGAGTATTTTTATATACCCCTCTCAGGCTTACTTCCTGGGAGCAATGGGTTATGGGCGATAACCTAGATGTTAAGCCCCCTAAAACAACAAACAGCACTCTCCACACGTAGTCTATATAACAAATATCCATACACTGCTCGCACAGGAAATTGAAACGTCCTTATCTGAATTGATAAAAAATCATTGAAAAATTCGGTTCAGAATATGGATATAAAGAGCTATCTGAATATTCTAGAGCCAAAACCGTAGCCTACTTGCTTTCATTCAGTCGCTAGCAAACTTGACCGACTGAAAAGCTTCTATTAATAGATCCTTAGATGTGATCCTAGGAATGAGATTTTTTTTTTCTCTCTAGCAGAACTTGAGATATGGAAGGGAAAGAATTGGTTGGGAAGACTGGTGACATTTGATCTCTTAATCTAGAAATCTACTTTCGTCACAAAATACAAACATGACGTTCATTTCTCCAAATTAAATACAGAATACAGTACAGTGGAAATATTTTTCCGGGTTAAAATATAGCTTCAAAAAGTCACCGTTTTTATTTTTAAGGTACCGTCCCAGTATTTGCCTGGTGTTGAAAATGGGAAACCACGGAAAACCATTTCAAGGACGGCCGACGGTGGGGCTCAAACCCACGCGTCTACCGAGTCAGCAGAGAGCTTGGCCCCATGACCTAACGCTGCGCTTTAGCCAGCGTAGCCACTGCTGTCGGTATTTTGATGGTGGTAAAAGGCTACATGTCTTAAGAACTGGAACATTAGATGCTATCTGTAATTTACTCGTAATATTTGAATCGTAATATTTCAAAAAGGAAAATGATGGAGTTTTGATCCCTTCAAAAAATGAGGATGTTGAGAAAAGAAAAAGGAAGGGCAGATAAAGGTAGGTAATGACAACCTCTTGTAGTAACTACTGTCGACCAAAATATTATGTGTACTCGAGTTTGAATGTTGTTTGTGAAGTAACCAATAGACCTACATAAAATCCAATACCATCATCATTTTCGTCGTTCTATTTTACGTTAGTTCATGTAGGTTTGGAATTTTTAATTTATATTTTAATATTTTTTATCGCAGTTGGAACACAAAATGTGCACGTTTTTAAACGTGTTTCAACCATGCGTCACATTTAAGATTTATTATCTCAAAAACCTGTAATCAGATCGAATCCAAATTTTAACACAATATACATTGGAATGTTGTATAACTGGTGCATTAATTTCACAATTTTGTGTGTCCAAGAAACAAAGTTGTTATAATTGTTGTAAGGTAACTTTTTCTCGGCTCGGGGCGGTTGGAAAATGTAGTTCTTGGTTGCGTTGTAATCCTTATACATCAAAAAGTTATGCTGCATGACTGTAAAATACGTAAATTAATTCACTTATTTTATATCGGTTTGTATTTGTACGGGGAAATAACACGTGGTTCACCAGCTAGCCGCTCCGGGAAAAGCTGTACAGCGTTGCTGAGATGGAGCCCATCACTTCCGTGCGAGGCACGCCATGATGCGTGTGGGCTCCATTTCGGCAATGCTGTACAGCTTTCCCCGGAGCGGCTAGCTGGGGAACCATGCGTTATTTCCTCGTACAAATACATACCGATATAAAATAAGTGAATTAATTTACGTATTTCACAGTCATACAGCATAACTTTTCGATGTATAAGGATTACAACGCAACCAAGAACTACATTTTCCAACCGCCCCGAGCCGAGAAAAAGTTACCTTACGAAAATGATAACAACTTTGTTTCTTGGACACACAAAATGTTGAAATTAATAAACCAGTTACACAACATTCCAATGTATATTGTGTAAAAATTTGGATTCGATCTGATGACGGGTTTTTGACATAATAATTCTTAAATGTGACGCATGGTTGAAACACGCTTAAAAACGTGCACATTTTGTGTTCTAACTGCGATAAAAAGTATTAAAATATAAATTAAAATTTTCAAACCTACATGAACTAACGTAAAATAGAACGACGAAAATTATGATGTTATTGGATTTTATGTAGGTATATTGGTTACTTCATAAACAACCTTCAAACTCGAGTGCACATAATACTTTGGTCGACAGTAGTATACTTGGCTGTCACACCAGAGGTCCAAGTTCGATTCGCAGTACTGCCAAGAAATGTAATTCAATCTGAGGGCTGAAAGGGGGTTCACTCAGTCTCATGAGGAAGCAGTGAGAGGTGCGTTCGATTCACAACTCAGCTTCTTGGAAGTGGGTTTCAATGGTTTCCCACTTCCCCTCCAGGGAAATGCCGAAATCATTCCTAGCTTAAGGTCACGGCCACCTCCTTTTCAATCCTAGCTTCAATTACAAATACACACACTGCAGAAGCCACTACAACACAGGTTATCAGACTATTTATTTATTTATCTTATTATCAGACCTAGTGACAATGTTCCTACTAAAATGCAGGGCCGTCGCGAGGGTACGCGGGGCCTGGCGCGAGAATATGCGCGGGGCCTAGTAGGTATGAGTTCGCGGGGGGAAGGTAGTAAATGCAAATTTTAGACTGTAAGTGGCTGTGTTGTACGGTGGGTGATATTTTAAAAGAGATTACAATTTTAGGCTAGTTAAAACTCATTTTATTACATTTCTAGTTTCTAAACAAACCTCAACAAATAGGATAAGCATAAAATTGGATACAGGAAGCACCTGAACAGATAAAAGCAACAAGCAATACCAATGGAAACCTGATATAATGAGCTAACACAGGTGATTTTTTTGGCATAAATAATATACTGTATTATTGAAAACGAAGCATGTGCTTGATGTACTTTCTTACCCAAACGCACATAATTAATAATAATACGCAACCACGTTTACATATTTCAACATTTCTACGGCTATACAGTTTTTCATAAACTAAACTACTAAAAGTGCTATAAGTCCACTTTCACCGATAAATATGAGCCGAACGGCCCCCTTGTTCGAGAAATAACATGGTTTACAAGGCAGGCTTTTGTTTCAAAAAAAAATGTTGTTTGTTTAGAATTTAGAGCTTTTTATTTATGTAAAAGGCGCTTTGCGGGCATTTGCTAGGGCGAAAGTGCTGATTGAATCGTTCATTTCTAATTTTTTGGCCGTTTTACATTCGATTGACAGAGTAGCCAAACCTTTCAGACGCACCTGCGCCATCGTTGATCGCAAATAGTTTTTGATTAGTTTCAAAATGGAAAAACTTCTTTCCCCCGAAGCAACCGTCATAGGAATTGTAAGCATAATTAGATAAGCCGTCGTTAAATTAGGATAGGACTCCTTTATCGGGGCTAAGCACTGTAGTGCACCTAAAGCACTTTTCACAGATGACGGAACACCTAAATAATTGTAGCTCCAGAAAAAGATCTCCTGCATCCAAATCTTCAAGCTCCCCGTCTTTTAGAAAATTAGAGAGAGTTTGGCAATGGTCTTTCAATTGCTTTTCCTCCAAATTGGATAGCTTGGAAGGATCGAAAAGAAATCCAAAGTATTCCGAAAAAAATTAACTTCGTTAAATCTATTTTCTACGCAGCTCAGTGCAGTGTCTGCGGCAGACAGAAAGTAATTTACCCGAAATGTATTTTCAGTTTCTTTTTGAAGCTCCTCTTCGGTTTTGTTTTTCACCTGTTGATCATTTTGCTGATTTATTTCATCAAAGAACCTTTTGCGATTGCCTTGACGGCGAATAGAAAATTTATTTGCATAGCCCAAATTTTCCATTATTTCTTTAGCGGTGGACATTGCATTGTTAAAGGCAGTGTTGCGATAATTTTGAAAAAATGGCTTTAGGCCCTGAAGTTCGGTTAAAGCCGTATCTAACGAAGTCTTCTCAAATTGGAGAGTTTTACTTGTTGAGTTCACAGAAAATAACATATCGTACCAGATAACGAGGCTTAAAACAAATTCATACGAACTTGTATGAAACAACGAAGATTGGGCCTCTGACCGGGTAACAGGATCTTTGGTAGTTTCTGCCAGTTTTTCTAGAGCTTCGGTTATTTTGCCTAACTGGTACCTGGTGGGCTTGTCACTGTCAATTCTACATTCCCATCTCGTGCTAGATAAAGATTTTTAGAGCGAGGAGGCCAGGACATTTCACACAAAATGTCCCACCTTTCCGTGGAAGCTACAAACAAAGTGTACAGACGCTGAACTATACCTAAAAATGTCATAGCGTCCTTATTGCATTTAACCATGTCACCCAAAAGTAAGTTAAGAATATGTGCAACACATGCCATGAACATTACTCGTTTATTAATATTTTTTACTCACGTCTGTACTCCCTTATACTTGGCCTTCATATTAGCACCGTTGTCCTACCCTTGTCCCCTAAAGTCCATGATATCAAGATCTTTATCCTCCAATACTCCCTCTAAAACCTCATCTAACCCCTTTCCCGTAGTGTCGTGTACCTCCAAAAACTCGAGGACCGACCCAAGTTTTGTCAACAAACTGACTTTAATTCAGACGATACCCCCCGGGGGGTATTAATTACTTGGATGTAATGCCCCCATACAAACACAGCATATTTTACATTGTTGGCTTATTTAAATTTGGGCTGGAATGAATCAAACAAACAATCTTTATTTTTCCATTTATGAAAAAAAATAAAAAATTGGCGTGAAGCGCGGGGCCTGGCGCGACTGCACCTCTCGCCCCGCCCTCGCGACGGCCCTGCTAAAATGACTCGTAGCATAATGAAGGTGACAATAGAAGACTAACAACACAGAATTATTATGGAAATAAACCAATACAATTGCTACAAGGCGATAAGAGATCAGAGGGACGACTGTTTAATAGCGAAGTGTCACACTAATAATAATAATAATATCGTATGGTGCCAGGTGCAAGCTTTGTTATTTGACACCCAGAGGGCTTGCATGTCGAATTTCGTTGTTCCTTGAAGCACTATGAGAGTCAAGGAGGTTAGATATTCAAGCTCCTTGAACACTATAGCGCTTTCTAGTAGAGAAATGAGGAACTTTGTGTTGGCGGATACTCGCGACATTAATTTTGACATTATGAACACGGCCTACTGAATTCAAATGGGTTCTTTGACATGCCAACATCGTATGACATGCGTGTCGTAAATATTTGCCGCCTTTCAAAAAATAACTTACCACGGCCAGGAGCGAACCTGCAAGCTTGGGGTTAGTAGACCGTGGCAAGCATAATAAGCATGTGTCATGAAAGAACATTTTTCCTCTCTCCAATGCAGGGATGTGCGCTGAAATGAAATTAAAATAAAAAGGAATGACATTAAGAATGGTTTCAATAGACGAAATCTGGAATGAATTGTTATGTCAAAAGGATTAGAACTCTAATGAAAGAAACGAAATTAAACGCGATCCTTGGAAAATGTTTTAGTGAATGAAATTCGAACTGGAATTACATCTGGAATAAAATGTGAGGAGTGAATTGTGTAAGCGAAACCATTTCGTGAATTAAAAGGAATGCAATTCGGAAGCAAATTTGGAATTAAGCTTATTCATGAAACTTGGAGTGACATTAAGGAATAAAATATGAGGAGTGAAATGTGAAGAATAAAACTCTGTTCAGACTAAACACGAAGGAAATGCATTTAGTGAAACTTGAAGTGAATTAAATTTGGAATGAAACTAATTCTTGAATTCTAAATGAAATTAAACGTGGAATGAAATTAAATGTTGAACATGGAATGAAATTAAATCCTAGGGTCGGAATGAAATTAAATGTGGAATAAAATTAAATCCTCAGGTCGGAATGAAATTAAATGTGGAGTAAAATTAAATCTTGGTGTCGGAATGAAATTAAATCTTTGACTCGGAGTGAAATTAAATGTGGAATGAAATTACCCTTGAGGTCAGGGTGAAATTAAATTTGGAATGACATTAGGAAGGAAGTTTGTAGTTTTACGTGACCGTTAACCTCGCGATCATAAGCCACGGGACCAACTTTTACGTGGAATCCGAACCACAGGACATGACATTTCACTTTGAAAATCTTTCATGCATAGACCGGGAATGGAGCATAAATAAAGCAGTTAAGGTCTGTATAATCTTGGCTGAATACTGTAGGTAATCGTATGTGTAGTTGTGTACATCGTAACCGTTTCTTACAACAAGCGGAACAAGTAGTTCCGTGAAGAACTATACAACCTATTTTCATATATCCTACTTATGTTAATTGCCTCTATCAACATACAAAATTTCAGTTTGATTGCTGTAATAGATTTGTAGATATTGAGAACCATTTAAGAACTACAGATGGTTGCCATGTTGGATTTTTATATAAGTAGGTCTTAGAGTTATGTACTATTACATGAAGATAATTGTGTAGGTGTAGTATTCAAACTTCAATTGCATGTTTAGGACACAAGAAATAAAAAACGAGATTTTAACATTTCACACAGCTGCCATCTTATGGTTATGAATACAATTGAAATACATTAGATGCCAGTGGATTACAATTTGTATAAGCATTTACCGTCCAAGTTTCACTGCACGCGGATGGTCAAATCGCGAGAAACGCCCATTTAAATGTTTATATTTCATGTCACCGCCATGTTGGATTTGTGTTCACCAGGTTATTGAAAGTCGCATAGGTGAACTTATGTTCATAGCCTCTATGAACATTAAAAAATTCAGTTTGTTTGCTGTAATAGATTCGTAGATATTGAGAACCGTCTAAATATTTCGGATGGTCGCCACGTTGGATTGTTATATGTATAGACCGTAGAGTTATGCACCATTAAATGAAAATCATTGCGTAGGTTCATTATTCAAACTTTCACTTCGATCGCGTGATTACGACACAAGAAATAAAAACTTTATTTTAAAATTTCGCACAGCCGCCATCTTGAGGTTATGTAAACAATTGAACTGAATTAGATGCCAGTGTATTACAATGTGTAAACATTTACTCTTCCATATATCACTGAGGTCAGATGGTTAAATCGCGAGGAAAGTCTATTAAAATATTTCAACTTCGCTTGGCCACCATGTTCGATTTGTACCTTACAGGTTTTTGAAAGTTACATAGACGAACTTCTAGTAGTGCCCTTTATCACTGTAAAACATTTCAGCGTGATATCAGTAATACAGTAGTGTCGGAGATATAGAATGCTGGTTAAATATTTCGCACAGACGCCATGTTGGATTCGTGAGACGTTATAAAATTTGAAGGGCACGGTCAGGGTCGGCCGAAATGGTGCTATGACCTTACAGAGTTTCATTGAAATCGGTCCAGCCGTTTAAAAGTTATTAGGGGGACACACACACATACGCACACACACACACTGACAAAAGGTGATCTCATAAGGCTTTTTTTTTTTTCATAAATTAAAATTGGCTAAAAATGATAATAATTTGAAACCTGGAAGGAGGTCGGTAGTGGACCTGTTGAAAGGAACCCTCCGGGCATTTACCTTGTGGTGAAAATGGAAAACCAAGAAAATTATTTTCAGGACGGGTGAGGTGGGATTCGAGCCCACGCTCTCCCGATGCTAACGAGGCACGACCTAGCGCGTTAGCGCTCCCGGCCACCGTGGCTGGTAAGCTACTACAGAAATATATCATTAAAATTAAATCATAAAATCTATATGACGTTGCATTCATCACTATTTTACAAATGTTATACAAAACCAGGTAACTATAATACTTGCAGTTTCTAGTTTTCAGATAGAACCAAACCGGCCACGGTGGCCGACAGCGCTAACGTGCTGGCATCAGGAGAGCGTGGGTTCGAATCCCACCCCTGCCATCCTGAGAATGGTTTTCGTGATTTCCCATTATCACCACCAGGCAAATGCCGGGACGGTTTCTTTAAACAGGTCCACGGCGCCGACTTCCTTCCCTGATCCTTCCTTAATTAGACCCAATTGAACGGTCGCCTGGGCGATCGGCCTGTCACCACCCCAGTTGTATCTGCTGCCAAAGTGTGTTTGGCTCCCAGACACCAGGGCCCTGCGTAGCTAGTGCCTGTAGTACAGGTCGGACGTTTGTTTTAGACGAGTGAAAAATCTTAATGAAAGCCTGGAGGCGAGTTACTTCTCGAGTCTAAGCTGCGTGGACCTGAGAGGAATGTGCATCGCAGACTATTAGTAGCGGTGGTGACGAGTGATGCGGTTTCTCGGTCCTTGCGTAGTAACAGAAGCAAATACATTAGTCGGTGACTCAGTCACTCATTCCCAACGCCACACTGGTTTCAGAAAAGACCTATGTTAGCAGTATTGGAATAGACGAGAATGTCAGGTAACTCTGCGGGCTGTCGACAGGCTTCTCAATTGTCGCCTGCTCCTACCCTGCCTCTGCTCTTCATCCCGCAAGTTCACAGAGCTTGGAACCGAGCAGTACTGCAGTACCTATGTTGTTATCAGCTGCCCCAAGCGGTCCGATGATTGACAAAGCTGTCTCACACTCCTACTGAAGTACAGTCATTGGCAAATATAATGACGTTCTGTTCGTAAATACGTAACGTGTACTTCCACGTTACACAATACTTCGACGTTGACTGTACTGTCTGCAAGTCGGTGTTGCCACGTGCTCAAGTCTGGAATTCCATTACATCAGATCGGTGGTGACAAATGTTAAGCGATAGGGCGAGAGAGTGACTGTGTACAGGCTCACCCGCAGGCTTCAAGGTCAAGGGCAATCGACTTAAACAAACGTCCGGCCTGTATACAGGCCGGACGTTTGTTTTAGACGAGTGAAAAATCTTAATGGAAGCCTGGAGGCGAGTTACTACAGTACCTGTGTTGTTATCAGCTGCCCCAAGCGGTCCGATGATTGACAAAGCTGTTTCACACTTCTGATGAAGTACAGTAATTGGCAAATATAATGACGTTCTGTCCGTAACTAAGTAACGTGTACTTCCGCTTCACACAATACTTCGACGTGGACTGTACTGTCTGCTCAAGTCTGGAATTCCATTACTTCAGATCGGTGGTGACAAGTGTGAAGCGATAGGGTGAGAGAGTGAGTGTGTGTAGGCTCACCTGCAGGCTTCAAGGTCAAGGGCAATCGTCTAAAACAAACGTCCGGCCTGTATATCCTGCTGCACCCTTACGGACAGTCTAATAACAAGTAAAAACAAGCGCGTGATGTCATGTCCTTTGCTCTCCCCACCTGCCGCTAGCTACGTGTGCGAGCGGGCTGTGTATAGTATGGCGTGGTACCCTGCAAGCCAGGCAAGTGCTTTTAGGGCCGTATGACCCAGCCTCATACTGTCAGCCCTGTCTACGCTGGTCCTCGTCAGTTCAGGCGCGTGCAGCCAGCCTGTCCCGGCAGGATTTCTCAAAGCCGTTCTTCTCTTCTCTTCATATTATTATTAATTATATTATTCTTCTTATTATTATTATTATTAGACAATTAATATTAGCAATAGAATGTTATTGGGAACCAATTGACTACGTCTCATACTATTCCCGAGTACATTGAAGATGAATTCTCTATTATTGAATGGATTCATTAATAGCAAAATTAGGTCATTTATACTTAGGCATACCCTAACTTGATAAGTGATTAAAAATGTTGATGTTGTTCCTCTCGCTTATTCGAACGTACCACAAGTTTTCACTTCTCGTTGAAGCCTATCGTTTGCTCTAAACGGCCTGTTTTGTTATGCCGATGGTTACTTCACATCTGATGGTGGGGTCCAGTATAAATCTTGTATCCTTCTTATGGCCAATAACAATTATTGTGCCCATTGTATTTTTGCTTCTAACACGAGGAAGACACGAAAACATGGATCGCGTAACATTTCTGAAATGTTACAGCTGCATCTTAGATCTATTTCGGTGATTCCTAACGTTTGTAGTAAATCCCCTTCTTAATTATGTTCTTTGAACGTGAGATAGTGTATCAGGCACTCCACAGTGTTTGCAGCATACAGAGTCCTGGCTACGCCCATGGAGGTCTCACACAAGAGCAACCTTCGCTTCCACCTACAGTATTTGTTCTAGGCTACTCCCTTTCATGTCTACTTCTGGATTAGTAGATCTCCATAAAATATGGGAGTAGATCTCCATAAAATATGGGGATTAGATAGTTTCTGTACTTTCGCAATTAACCTGCAAGTTCATTTCGTGTTTTTCAAATTTCCTTAGGTCCGCTTCAGTCTTAAGTGTCAGCTATTTATATTCCATTGGTTCCTAACTAGTAAATCACCGTCTTCATCGTTATCACCATCTTCATCATCATCACCGTCCTGACAACCTCCTTCGTTGTACGAACACAAATTACGCACTATGCCACGATGCATTCAAACAATTCTTGCACTCTCTGTATATATGTGGCACAGTCTCCCTACTTGATGATTATTTTTATTATTATTATTATTATAGAATTTTTGAAACAATCAACAACCACATTCCTATAGAGCAAGCAGGATTCAGACCTGGGAGAAGTTGTAGCGATCAGGTACTTTCTCTCACTACGCACATAGAGAATGGGTATGAGAAGAAATCAATAAGTGTGGCTGCCTTTTTGGATCTGTCAGCGGCCTATGATACTGTTTGGCGAGAAGGACTCCTATTGAAATTTGTGAGTGTTATCCCATGTCGTAAACTTGTGGCCTTACTTAACAATATGCTAAGTAATAGGTACTTTCAGATCTACTCTGATAATGACAGAAGTAGAGTGTTTACATTAAACGATGGTTTACCTCAAGGATCTGTCCTGGCTCCCCTCCTTTTCAGTCTGTACATACACGACTTACCGGAAACATCTTCAAGAAAATTCATTTATGCTGATGACATTTGTTTGGTGACTCAGTGCTCCGAATTTTCTGACGCTGAAACTACTTTATCCGCTGATCTGGAAGCCTTGGGTGTATACTTCAAGAAATGGTGCCTCCATCTAAATCCTCAGAAAACAGTTGTATCTGCATTTCACCTACGCAACAGACAATCTAATTACAAACCAGAAGTCGAATTCAGAGGCCAAGTGTTACCGTACTGCAGTACACCAAAATACTTGGGAATAACACTAGACAGAACTCTGACTTTTAAGCAGCATCTATCAAATGTGGCTGCTAAAGTCAAAACTAGAAATAATATACTTCAGAAACTTGCTGGTACATCATGGGGAGCTAATACTCAAGTTCTAAGATCCACAGCTTTAGCCCTATCGTATTCTGTTGCTGAATACTGCTGTCCAACCTGGATCAATAGTGTTCACACTAAGAAGATAGATGTGCAACTCAATCAGGCAATGCGAATAATCACGGGATGTATTCGGAGCACGAACACGCTATGGCTGCCTGTTCTCAGCAACATTCCACCTCCAGCCCTAAGAAGATCAGATGCTCTCCTAAATTTATGGGAAAACATTCAGCAGAATCCCCAGCTACCCATTCATCACGATATTGCACAAGCAGAACATCAACGCTTGAAATCAAGGAAACCACCATGGCGCACAGCAGTCAACCTTGAAGGATCCTCTTTCAATGTTAACAATTCATGGAAAATACAGTGGGAGCAGTCTTCAGTAATCAACAAACATCTAGTTGAGATCCCTTCTAAGCGGATACAAGGATTCGACCTCCCCAGGCGACAGTGGAGGATCATCAACCGGATTCGAACTGGACAAGGCAGATGTGGTTACCTACTGCACAAATGGGGATGGGCTAGCTCTGCAAATTGTGACTGTGGTGCCTCCTTACAGACAATCCTTCACATTGTTGCTGACTGTCCTCTTCGAGCTTTCGAAGGAACGATAATAGACGTCCACCATACATCGAAGGGAGCAGTAGAATGGGTCAAACAACTAGACCTAGAATTATAAAATTGTACGAGCTTGTGACTGCACATTTGTCCATTCATTTTATATATATATATATATATATATATATATATATATATATGTAAAATCCATCTACATGCATTCTTCATACGATAAATAATAATAACTTGATGATTACTATACTTTGGAAGTTCATTCACTGAAAATTGCAAAATTAGCTTCGATGTTTTCTTATGCCCAGAACTTAGTATGCAATGAAAATCAAATGTCTTAAGATATGATATCTGGATTAGCCTACATATACATGTATTAACTCATAAGGGCTACTTGTAGCATAGGCCTTTGAGAATATTTTACGGAAGCTCTTCTAACAACCCTACGGAGGGATTTGCTCTCAGAGTTCCCATACTGTATCAATGTTCAAATTGCAGAATAAGAATGTAGGAAAAGGAAACTCGTGCCCACTGGCCTAGTGCAAGAACACCGCTTGGTTCCTGCTGCAACAACACATTTCAACCAGTAAACATCAGACTAACAAACTACGAAATTCCAAGCTGAGACAGTTGTTTCTGACACAACCATCAACTTTGAGTGTAACGTCCGAGTTCAACACCGATCTCTGCCGCGCTCTCATTTCTGCTGACATCCCTCTCTTCAAACTGAATATCAGTAATTCAGGGAATTCCTCGAGAAATATACTAACCGAACTATCCCGGATGAGTCAACGTTCAGAAAAACCTATTGTAACGTGTTTTTCGAGGATATTTTACACCACTGACATAAGTCAGTAGGAAGCCATTCAATGTTTATTTACGCGGCAAATTGTTCTGCCAAGACAAGTTTCATGTAACTTCTTATTATTATTATTATGGTATTTTTGGAGCGTTTTTTATAAGATTATAAGTATACAGATAGGTTTTCGATGTTATAGAAAACACTATCAAGCGAATTATTACGAACAACATTATCGCGGAAAATTATATGATTACGGAATTTAACGGATTTTAGTCAGTTAGGGTATTGTGAGAGAGATGAGTCATTGGGAATTCAGCTACAGGTATATTCTTGTCGAGAAGCGTGACGCAAGCCGTGGGGCACTTCCAGCTGGCTGCATCAAGAAAAGGCGAAATGGCCTGGACCGGTAATCGACATCGTCGCGCCGAGTGTATTGACCCTTAGGTGGGGAGTATCGCGTGGTGGCTCAGCCAATCAGTGGAGACCGGGCGAGTAGGAGACGGCTCCAGAGAGGGGATTCGAGGAGTGCATATATTGTTTGCGCGCCGAGGAGGGAGGACGATTATCATTGTAAAACTTGACCGGTGTGGTTGCTCGTGTGGTTGGTTCCGGTGTGATCGGACCATAACTTTACATTTCTACAACAATCTCCACAACTGACGAAGAAGATGGCGACGTCCAGAAGGCTGTGGGAAGCTCTCTTCAGCATCAAGTACGAGGGAAATGCCACGGCAATTTCCAATGGTAAGCGCGAATGACTCAGAACTACATAATCTCTCGCTTCATTGTTTCATATTCAAAATTTCAGTAACTTCTTAGCTTGGGAATAATAGTAAAATCAGTAACTCATCCGACTCCCTTTTCACGTAATTCTCTAGTGATAAATTCAAATCGTTACACTCCAATTTAAATTTATTATTATTATTATTATTAAAATTGCCACTACTTGTTTTTTATATAATAAATTCATTTCTTATACTATGCAATCTTTGCTTTCAGTAGGTAGCATTAGATATAGACCAAATTCCTTCTCCTGATACAATTGTTAGTTGGGTTAATGATCAAATCATACCACGATCTGAGTGTGGAGATTCTTAAAGGTGTTCTGCCTGAGCTAGGTGTTGTTAAATATAAATTTAGATTTCAACATAGCGTTGAGGTCTTGGCGCCCATTAATACAATGTATCTTAGTCAGAGTAAACATTACATTTATCACCTCAAACGAGGGACGTGTTGTGGTTTTTCCACACTCTCACACAAAAAAACGTTACATTTGTCACCCAACAGTGGGGTCACTAACAGAACCCGTTACAATTGTCGCTACCAACGTGAGGACGAAAACCTAATAACAGTTGTGGAAGGAGAAGGGTATATATTTCTGTGCCTGTATTTTTTTTTTTTTTCATTTATCGGTGTGTATCAGCATGGGTAGTGTTGAGGAAGAGATGAAGTTGCGTAGTGGTCACCAGTTGGATAGTGAAGATACGAGCAGTATGGGTAGTCTTGAAAATGAAAGCAGTACAGGGATGTCGGAGGTAAATCCCGATACTGAGGGGGGTAATCAAAACAGTCAAGCAGGGTTAGAGAGTTTGCTTCTTCAGTTTATGCAACAAAATAAAATTAGCACAGATGCTTTAAATGCTAAACTTGAACAAAATAATGCTAAACTTGAACAAACTAGTAGGGAAAATAAAGACAGTAATAGGGAATTGAGCGATAGTTTAAATGCTAAACTAGAACAAAACAGTAGGGAAAATAAAGAGAGTACTGAAACTTTAAATGCTAAACTTGAACAAAACAGTAGGGAAATTAGTGATAAATTTGAGCTGATTAGAGGTGAGATCAGAGGGGGTGATGGAAGAGAAGGCTAAATAGATGATTGCAGATGTAGACAGAAAATTAGGAAAAGTACAGGAGGAGTTAGAAATTAGAATCAGTACACAGGCTGAAAATTTAAAAGAACTAGTGCAACTTGAAACAAAGCAGGTCAAAAAGCAATTGGGGGGAGAAATTGACAAAATTCAGGTAGCAACTAAAGAGGTTAAAGAACAGCTGGGGGGAAGAATTGATAAAGTTCATGCAGAAATAATCACTGAAGTTAATGATTTAAGGGAGAGGAATAAGGAAAGCATTAATGAGATTAATGAGAAACAAGCTAAGTTAAGTGGTAAAGTTGAAGCATCGGAAGGGAGCATTAGGTTAACTGTAACTAATATTGAAAGAAAAGCTGAGGAGAAAATTGCTGAATTAGAACAGAAGTTGAAAGCTAGAATTAGGCAGGAAAATAGTCAGAGTAGGCCAGTTTATGTGAATAGCACACACTGGGAAATAGAACTAGGCAAATTCAGTAATCGGCAGGGTTATCCAATGGAGTTCATGAATGCAATAGCAAATAAATTCAGGGAGAGGTTGGAAGATGGTAGTATTGAGTGGTGCCAGGTAGTTGAGATTTTAGAGCAATCGTTTGTAGGGGAGACAAGAAAGTGGTTTGCTGTCTACAGAGACAATTTCGAGAACATTTCAGATTTTAAACTTAAATTTTGTGAGAAATTTTGGAATGAGGTAATTCAGTCTCAGCATCGTGAGGGAATTGTGTGTGGGAAATATAACCCGAGAGGAAATTACACTATGACCGAGTACTTTTTAGGACAGGTATTGACGTGTAAATATCTGGATGGTTTGAGGGAGGAAACTGATGTAGTCAGGCTATTACTAAGACATTTTCAATATAGAATCAAAGAAGTTGCCTGTATCCAAAATGTTAAATCTATTTCGCAAGTGGAAAATTTATTAAGTACATTCGATGCTCTGGGAAGAGGTGGTTACGAGAAGAATTTCGGTAGGAACCAGGGTAACCATAATAACAGGCCTAATGAGAATATGAATCAGGAAGTTCAAGGGAACAGTGGCGAAGGGGCCAACGTCCAAAATAGGGGGAACCAGAATAATAATAATAATAATAATAATAATAATAATAATAATAATAATAATCAGCAAACTCAGTACAGAGGAAACGGGTATGGTACGCAGTACCAAGGTAGAAATAATGATTTCAGGGGAAATGAAGGCCGAAATAATGATTTTAGGGGTAACCAAGGGAGGAATAATAACAATAATAATTATAACCAGAACAGGGGTCAAGGAGGTAATAACGGACAGGGAAATACCGTTAACACAGCCCCGAACAACCAGACCAGTGCAGTAGTGAGTAGTACTACACCAAGCGTTAGGGTACTTTAAACACGAACCAGGCTGCGATGTAAGGTCAGAATCTCAGTCTGTAACATGCCCTGTCCGTACACTTATACAGGAACCCTATGACCTAAATGTAAGAAGTGAATTATTACGTGAACTAAATGATGAAGGTATTATTCAGGAGGTGGCTAGTAAGAGCCCCATAGTTAAATTTAACGTGTCCGAGGCGTACACAGATATTTTAATTGATAGTGGTTGTATGAAGAGTTGCATAAGTAGTGCATTTTATGATAAAATGAAAGGAACTGGAGTAAATTTTGAGGAGATGCCAATTAAAAGCACTTTTGTTATCACAGCTGTTGGGAGAGGTCTAAAGTAATTTCTAAGCAAGTTTTAGTAGACATTAAAATTAATAATCATGTAGAGAAGCAGATTTGTCTTGTAATTCCAAATTTAGTATTCAGTGTTATCTTGGGTTCAGAGTGGCTAAGTAGAGTGTCTGGTAACTTATGTTATGATGTAGGGAGTTTGAAATTTAAATGGGGTGATTCTGAAGTAGAAGCAGCGTTCAATGACCATATTCAGAGAAGTAGTGTTGTTGGTGTGATTTGTACTTTAAATGAGATATCGCCAGCCGTAGAGTGGGATTCTCCAAGTTTTGTGGGCAGTGTGATTACGAACGGTAGTCTAGAGGACTCGTTACGTGATGCTGCATTTCAGGGAAATATAGAGGAGGAACAGTGTGTTCGGCTCTATGATGTGCTATTGTGTAATAGGAGAGTTTTTGAGGATCGCATTGGTATGACCAATTGCCATACACATTCATTGAACGTTATTGATAGGTCAGTATTCACAGGACATAGATATCCTGTACCTTTCGCTTATCAGAGTGCAGTTGAGGCACAAATTAACCAGATGCTTGAAGATGGGATTATTGAGCACTCTAACAGTCCATATGTTAATTCTTTGATCACGGTACCCAAGGCCGACGGCTCAGTCCGTATTTGTTTAGACGCTCGTTTGGTTAACAGTAGAATTAGTTCAGATCAGCTGAAATCCATGTCAATAGAGGAATTAATGCAAACATTTGAGGGGAAGAAGTATTTCACTTGTGAAGATTTGAGTTCCAGTTTTTGGCAAGTGCCACTTATGTACGAAGATAGACCATTTACAGCTTTTAGTCATAAATATAACCTTTATCAATTTTGTAGAACAGCTTATGGGTTAAAGAGTAGTTCAGCAGCTTTAATTAGGGCTTTAAACATCGCATTGGGGGATGACACAGGAGAGTTTGTAACCATTTACATTGATGATAAGGTAATTAGTTCACACAGTTTTGAGGAGCATCTACGTCATTTAGATATAATTTTTCAGAAGTTAGATCAGGCAGGGTTCACTTTGAAGCTGTCTTAGTCGTCATTCTGTCAGTCAGAAGTGACATTTTTAGGTCATAGAGTGTCGAGTAGAGGTGTAACGCCAGAAGAAAGTAGGGTTAATAAGACACTTAACGCAGAGGTGCCGCAGAATGTTAAACAGTTAAAAACATACATGGGAATTTGCAACTTTTTCAGGAGGTTCGTTCTTAAATACTCAGGGTTGGTAGAACCATTCAGGGAATTGCTTAAAAGTGGTACTCGGTGGAGATGGGAGTCCTAGCATGATCAGGCTTTTAGAGCGATGAAGGAAGGTTTTGAGAAAGCTGTAGTGCTGAAATATCCTTTGAAAGATAAGGAATATGTGGTTATGACAGATGCTTCGCACATGGGCATTGCTAGAGTATTGTGCCAGAAGGATGATGAGGGTAATCTGTGCATTTTATCTTTAGCCTCGCGAGGACTGACAGCAGCAGAGAAAAGATACACGATTACTGAGTTAGAGCTTTTAGGTATTGTTTTCAGTTTGGGGAAATTTAGAATGTATTTAGTAGGGGGGAAATTTGAGATCCATACAGATCACCATGCATTACTGTATACGAGGACTTGTAAACTCAGTTCTAACAGAGTTAGTAGGTGGATTCTTGCTCTGCAGGAATACGAATTCACAGTAAAATATATTAAAGGTAAATATAACATTCTTGCAGACATGCTATCAAGGGACACAAATTTATGTAGGGATTATTTTGTGGTTAAAGCAGAGGACGATATTTTATTATGTGCATGTGTGGACAGTAGCAACAGGGCATCGTTACAGACACTGAGAAATATACTAGTGGAGCAAAGTGATGACATTAAGTATGTGTCATAAAGTGAGTGTGTTTAGCTGGCGAGCCAGCCTATCAAATGGGTGAGTGTGGTATTTGGTGCGTGGGAGATCTGGTCTTCCAGGCAGGCGTATCAGAAGACACAAAGGAGGGTAGTATATAAGTAATTGAGAGTTTTTAAGGTACAGGGAAATATGACGGGATTGTCGGATGCTCTTGAGCACTAAAATGTCTCGATACACCAAGGCCAGAATTTGGTAGCGCTGGTGAATTCCCATTTGTCTCCTAGAGATGGGTGAGCGCTTGTACAGGGTATTTTTGCTTAAGGCGTCCACGAGACAAAAGATGGGCCACCAGAAGGCGAGACAGTCCTTCATGAAACTCATACATAACAGCACACGTGATTTCTGTTTACGGCCTCGCCATGTAAGAGCTGTAGGTGTGTAATTTTTTAGGTAATTAGTACAAAGGTATTATTTGAGTGAGGGGAACTGGTCTGAGTTGTGAACTAGTATTAAGTTGAATATGGTCTACGGGAATTTAGTAAGACAGGGCGATTACGGCACAGAAATATTTGGTATTATATGTAATGCGCACTTACTGTTTTTTTTCCTTTCAGAAATCAATATTAATTTTATCTAATACACAGAGAGATTAAGTATTATGGTCACGATGCGCAGCCACAATAGTGTGATCGTGTGCTCGGGTGATCAGTGAGATTAAGTTTCAACAGAAGAAAGCGACATCCAGTGATATTAGGATGTTCTGGGGATATATATATATATATATATATCAGAACACCTTTGATGCGTGTGATGTGACATCATATATACACAGTGCTCACACATTATTTATGTATATCTTTCCCAACATAGAGATATTTGAGAGGCGGAAATATCCGTGGAACATTAAACAAAATGAAAAACATTGGACTGATTGCACAGGGCAATCCAATATAACAACAGACTTTGACGCAAAGTGCGTAAAGAAAATTATGAGTGTATATATATGTAATTTAGAGTGATTTAATTTGTGTAATATGTATTTTGGATGGGGATTTTATTAACGTGTCTGGGATAATCGCCTGATGTACCGTCGTCACGGTAAATCATCCGATGATCCGAGGCGAATATGTAACGTGTTTTTCGAGGGTATTTTACACCACTGACATAAGTCAGTAGGAAGCCATTCAATGTTTATTTACGCGGCAAATTGTTCTGCCAAGACAAGTTTCATGTAACTTATTATTATTATTATTATTAAAGTATTTTTTGGAGCGTTTTTTATAAGATTATAAGTATACAGATAGGTTTTCGATGTTATAGAAAACACTACCAAGCGAATTATTACGAACAACATTATCGCGGAAAATTATATGATTACGGAATTTAACGGATTTTAGTCAGTTAGGGTATTGTGAGAGAGATGAGTCATTGGGAATTCAGCTACAGGTATATTCTTGTCGAGAAGCGTGACGCAAGCCGTGGGGCACTTCCAGCTGGCTGCATCAAGAAAAGGCGAAATGGCCTGGACCGGTAATCGACATCGTCGCGCCGAGTGTATTGACCCTTATGTGGGGAGTATCGCGTGGTGGCTCAGCCAATCAGTGGAGACCGGGCGAGTAGGAGACGGCTCCAGAGAGGGGATTCGAGGAGTGCATATATTGTTTGCGCGCCGAGGAGGGAGGACGATTATCATTGTAAAACTTGACCGGTGTGGTTGCTCGTGTGGTTGGTTCCGGTGTGATCGGACCATAACTTTACATTTCTACAACAATCTCCACAACTGACGAAGAAGATGGCGACGTCCAGAAGGCTGTGGGAAGCTCTCTTCAGCATCAAGTACGAGGGAAATGCCACGGCAATTTCCAATGGTAAGCGCGAATGACTCAGAACTACATAATCTCTCGCTTCATTGTTTCATATTCAAAATTTCAGTAACTTCTTAGCTTGGGAATAATAGTAAAATCAGTAACTCATCCGACTCCGTTTTCACGTAATTCTCTAGTGGTAAATTCAAATCTTTACGCTCCAATTTAAATTTATTATTATTATTATTAAAATTGCCACTACTTGTTTTTTATATAATAAATTCATTTCTTATACTATGCAATCTTTGCTTTCAGTAGGTAGCATTAGATATAGACCAAATTCCTTCTCCTGATACAATTGTTAGTTGGGTTAATGATCAAATCATACCACGATCTGAGTGTGAAGATTCTTAAAGGTGTTCTGCCTGAGCTAGGTGTTGTTAAATATAAATTTAGATTTCAACATAGCGTTGAGGTCTTGGCGCCCATTAATACAATGTATCTTAGTCAGAGTAAACATTACATTTATCACCTCAAACGAGGGACGTGTTGTGGTTTTTCCACACTCTCACAAAAAGAACCCGTTACATTTGTCACCCAACAGTGGGGTCACTAACAGAACCCGTTACACTATGTTTCAGCCATATACGATGAAACTGTTCCGAAGATAAGACAAGAAATTAAAGACGGTCCGATTTGGGTTTCCATTGACGAGACGACAGACAAAGAAGGTAGGCCAATTGACAACGTAATCATTGGTTTGTTAAGTGAAGATTATTATAGACGGATTCTTTTACACTGTGATATTCTAGAAAAGTGCAATAACAAAACTATAGCAAAACTGTTCAATGATGCTATGGGTATGCTCTTGCCACAGGGCGTTCAGTACAGCCCCTAAATCAATCAACAACAACAACAACAAACATCATAACGTGACCATTCCAACGCAGCCGAGCTTCCCTCACTTCATCCATGAGGGCAATTTCGAAATGTGCTAATGGTGTTAAACTCAAAGAATCCAGTGAGCTCCGGCTAATGGGTTTGAGATGAGAGTGGAGGCAGACTCAGCATTTCGGGTCGCTGGACAACAAAAACAACGGCCGCAGCCTCCAGTCCCCTGCCTGGAAAGGGGAGGACGAGAAGACCTCTACAACTAGGCCTCCTATACGCAAAGGAAAGAGGAAGGTGGACGAGAAGTTGTGTTTTTCCTATGCTTGGCCAACGGCGGAAAAGACTACTCCTTGAGGGTGGAGGAGTTACCTTCCGGGGGCGGCAGCTGCCGCCAATATCGGGCTTGTGGCCTGAGGCCGCGATTATCTGATTTGGACCGGCTCTGTTAGCTCTGCGGCCATCAACTTCAGCTGGCGGTTTGTGAAAATCCTCGAGTCTTGACGACGCTACCCACCACCACGCCCCCAGAACCCCCTGACGCATTTTACCCTAAGAGCTATGGAGCGTGCACAGAAATCTAATTAACAAGGAGAAAGAACAACGTTGTTATTGGAAATATATTTATTTGAAATTGACCACAAAGCAAAACATATTTTTATACATACAGTAGATAGATTGAGACTCGGACAATTTTACAGAATTTCTGTGTACAGTATACAAAGTTTGACGTTATAATGGAATCTGCTTGCAAACTCAGGTGGGTATATCCACCGCTTTGGAAATTGTGAATACGGCCATTTCATAGCCGGAGCACAGTAGGTGGATGAAAGTGGAACTTCAATAGGTCTAAAATGCCCATGTCTAACTCAAGCAGCACTTCGCTGTAATTAACCCAGGATTTGGTATAAAAATGATTCCTTTTAAAAATACCTTCGGAGATATTCAATGCTGGTGAAATGTCTAATTGGTGACACTCAGGGGCGGATCTAGGGAAGGGCGAGGAGGGCGACCGCCTAGGGCCCCGCGGTTCGGGGGGTGGGGGGGCATGGGTTGTTTTAAATTTAATTGATTAATTTATTATACTTTTCGAACTTTTCAAACTAATTTATAATTCATATTATCTTTTCAGTGCAGCTATGTCCTCCCGTGACCGTTTAGCAAGTTGCGAATTCAATGAAATGATAGAAGACTTTAGCCGGGAAAATAGTCGCAAAGTAATATTTTAATAGGGCCTATTTCATAGTTTACATAATCTTCTTCAAGGGGACTTAAAGGTTTCTTTCATATTATTAAGAAGAATGTACTGTAGTGTATTCAAAATATTGTAACAATTCTTTATTTTATTTTTATTACAAAACTATTTTCCATTTGATTTGATATTTATTTTAAATTTCCTCTTGTTGCGGGCTCCACCTTATCATATCGCCCAGGGCCCCGCAAGGCCTAGATCCGCCACTGGTGACACTCAATAAAATTTGAAAGGCACGGTCACGGTTGGCTGATTTAGTGCTAAATCCTTACCAAGTTTCATTATAAGGGAAGCTCGACTAACCTCGCAGTACTTCAAATAAACCTGTACTGTGGATTTACCCCAGCGTGAGAGACGAGTTTATCACATCAGTTGTATTAAGTGTAGAATTCATTTCCCTTGGATGTGAATTTCGGAACGCTATCTGGTGATATAATTGTGAAAACCTGTACCTAAGTGTTGTACTTTGATCGTGATGACGTCGTGAACAAAAGCAATAATAATTTCACTGGTATTTCGGCAGTAGTGTTAGTAATGAATCATTTTATTGATATAATGTAGTTTTACCTCAGAATATTCTTGCAATAGATGCTGATGAGCTTAGCTATAGCGGCATGACTTGAGATTGAAGAGGCGCTCTGTGACTGTGCGATTGACAAGCATCTCTATCTGTTGCCGTAATTAGGAGCTGATTGATGGTCAAGGAAAAGTGCAGCTCAGAAAACAAAAGTGATCGATGGCATCCTGGGTAGTGAAGCACATGAAATTCATCCTGAGGCTCCAAGCACGTCTGGACAAAGAATAGAACAAATTCCCAGCACAAAATAATAATGTTATTGGTTTTACGTCCCTGTCAACAACTTTTTTGTTATACGTGTATATCGTGTGACCTCCTGGGAGGCCGAGTGCAGGTCTTTCAAGTGATGGCCTGTGGGCGACCCCTACACGTCCGAATGATGATGAAGACGTCACATACACCCAGTTCCCAGGCCAGGGGAGTCGACTCCAGGAGATGAAAATCCCAATGACCTGGCCGGGAATCGAACCTGGGACCCTGTGGGCCAAAGCCTAGCACGCTAACCAATACACCATGGAGCCAGAGTGTTAATAATTGAGGCTTGTAGAGACCCCGGGGTGCTTGAATTTTGCGCCAGTTTTCTCATATTTGCGCTTCCTCAAATGCCAACTGACTGCGCCGGGATTCGATCCCGCTATCTTGGGATCAACAGGAGTAGTCACTACACTTCCAAGAAAGCCTCCACAAAGAAGAAATAAGCGTCAACGAGAAAATATTTGTGAGGCTTGTGAAGGAAACTTCATGAATGACCAAAATGGTGAAGAATGGATAGGCCTATGTGGTGCGAAATGTAAAGACTGGTTTCACAACAAGTGCATGAATCTACAACAGTATGAACCTCGATTTGTGTGTTTTGCGTGCGAGTAAGAATCCGACTAAATATGGCATTCTGAGAAATGGAAAAATCTGGTTGTGTCAAAGTTTTTTTTTATTTAGTCAATTTACCCTCTAGGTTGGTGGTTCCCACGGACTCAGCGAGGGAACTCACCACTACCGTCTCTATGGGCAGTGTCCTGGAGTCTGGAACATCTGGTCGTGAGGGATACAACTGGGGAGATGTGATCAGCACTTCGCCCAGGCGGCCTCACCTGCAAAGCGAACAGGGGCCTCATGAGGGATGGGAAGGGATGGAAGATTGGGATGGATAGGCGAGGAAGAGGGAAGGAGGCGCGGCCGTGGCCTTACAGTAGGTACCATCCCGGCATTTACCCGAAGACGAAGTGGGAAACCACGGAAAACCACTTCGAGGATGACTGAGGTGGGAATCGAACCCCCTCTACTCATTTGGATCACCCGGGGCTGAGCAGACCCCGTTCCAGTCCTCTTAGCACTTTTCAAATTTCGTGGCAGAGCCGGGAATCGAACCCAGGACCTCCGGGGCGGCAGCTAACCATGCTGACCGCTACGCTACGGAGGCGACTGTGTCAAAGTGTGTTGATAAATAGTATAGGGTAGGTTTTTTTTATGCTTATGTATTCATTAATTAATCAATTAATATTCAGAGGATTTATAATAAGATTCAAGTACATTATCCCACTAACTTCCATTGGTATGCACAGGTCTGGTCTGTTAAGAGGAGGAAAGGGAGCTGAAAATGAAGTGAAGGGTTGAGGTGGGGGGGATTGAATCATTGGTTTCACGGAAGTGCTTGTATTGAGTTGCTGACTTAGTTATTTCTTTATTTTAAAGTAATATTTTCCTTTTCTTGAATGAATCATCATCATCATCTTCTTCCTTTCCCCTTTTCCAGCTGACACTGGGTGGGGGAAAATATGGTTCCTGTCCACTTTGTTCTCTCGTTCCAACATTCCTCTTCCGACACGGTGTTCCAATCCAGGTTCCGTTTTCTAATGCTATACTTCACCGAGTCCATCCAACGCATTCTTGGTCTTCCTCGTCCTCTCTTCCCTGTCATCCGTCGTTCCAGTGCTCGTCTTGGTAGCCTTTCTTCATTCATCCGTTTGACATGTTCAAACCATCTCAATCTGTTTTGCTCCAGTTTGTCATTTAGTTTCTGTACCCCCAGTTCTTTCCGTATATCTTCATTTCTCACTCTATCTCTCCTCGTTTTCTGGACCATACTTCTTAGGAATCTCATCTCAGCTGCATGTACTCTGCTCTCATCCCTCTTAGTCATTGTCCAAGTTTCTGCTGCATATGTCATTATAGGAACATAATATGCTTTGTATATGAATTAATGCGGAATTAGACCGATTATATTCCGGATTTAGACCAGGTATTGGGGATTTACACTGAATGCCACTTTATGTATTAAATGATTTATACAACCAGTGTAAGATAAATGTTAATTTTAAGAATGGAAGTTTTGTCACAAATGTATACTACTGTAATTTCTATGTTAATTTTTGGAAACCTTTTCCCTTAAATTATCATACTAACCATAATCCCCTTAAAATTGCGGATTTAGCCGAGCTTCCCCTAGTAATGATCGTGTGGCCTCCGGAGAGTCCGAGTGCAGGTCTTTCTAGTGACACCCGTGGGCGACCTGCGTGTCGTAATGAGGATTTTTTTTTTGTCGTGTAGCCTCCTGAGAGGCCGAGTGCAGGTCTTTCCAGTCGACGCCCGTGGGCGACCTGCGCGTCAGGATGAGAGATGGAATGGATGAAGATGAATGAAACTGGGCAAGGATGTGGAAGGAGGCGGCCGTGGCCTGTCAGAAGGTACTGTCCCAGCATTTGCCTGATGTTGAAAATGGGAAACCACGGAAAACCATTTCAAGGACAGCCGACAGTGGGGCTCGAACCCACGCGTCTACCGAGTCAGCAGAGAGCTTGGCCCCTTGACCTAACGCAGCGCTTTAGCCCGCGTAGCCACTACTGTCGGTGTAATGAGGATGAAGTGATGATGAAGACGTTACATATACCCAGTCCCCGAGCCACGGGAATTAACCCCAGGAGATTCAAATCAATGATGGCTCGACCGGGAATCGAACCCGGAGCACTTCGGACCAAAGCCTAGCGCACTAACCATTTAGCCACGGAGCTGGACTACAAGTTTCATTGAAATTGCTCTAGTCATTTAGATTTTATTAGGACACACACACATAAGCACACAAAAGGACGAGAAGTAATCTCACAAGTCTATGATGATGATGATAATTGTTGCTTAAAGGGGCCTAACATCTAGGTTTCGGCCCCTAATGATTTGGGTGATAGTTAAAGATGAGATGAAAATGTAATGAAAACTATAACTAATACTAACTACCGTCTTACAAACTAGAAGAAGAAATTGTAACAAATATAGAATAAGGCAAACAATGGACAGGTGGAAGAGAAATGCCCTCAAACCTCGAAGAAGAAGAAGAATGAGGGACTTATTATTATTATTATTATTTATTTACCAAAAATTGTGCCTACAATTTATGGACGGCAGATAGAGAAAGAGCAAGCCCCACATACACATCAGTGTCTCCATCTCCGTTCATTAAATCTAAATAAATCTCAAATGTTACATTATACAATTTACACCTTTACATTTGCTATATACACATAATCTGCTGTACATGACGTCTATATCATACAATTCATAAATAAAAGGGATGACACAGGCATGCACACACACATATACACGCTCACACACGCATACATACATACATACATACATACATATATACACGCACGCGCCCACTCCAAATCACTCACAAAGTTACATTATACAGTATATAATTCAATTTACATG